>JARWMC010000008.1:2610810-3885227 GCA_029959065.1 Colias behrii | reverse complement strand
CTCCGTTTTTTTCACAAACGCCACCAGCATTCTTGAGGTCTCCAGTCCAGGCCAAGCCCAGTGTGCCCATCTCGAAATCACGGTACGTAAACATATACGCTAAGCAAAATGCGTCGTAATCTTCCTCTGAAATAAAATTCCCATTATTTAGGAGTTTACGACTATCCTCCTGAACGGACTTATCAGCATTATGGGTCGATTATATTTGTGATCCCATTATAATTGGGTTGTCATAAAGAAAACGCTTACCAAATTATATTTTTATTTGGCCTGGCTGCTTTGGACAGCGTCAGACGTGGGTGTATTAACTTTTATTACTCGAGAAATATATTTGGCGATCGTTTTCGAATATACTACTTACTAATTCTATAAATATATTGGGGAAGATCAGTTCATTACTAATGTTAAAATGTGATATTCTTAAATAACTAGAAGCTGTTACTTAATATTTATAATAAGAATATATTGTAATGTGACTGTTATGTAACTCTACTAACTAGAATGTTTGTAGGTATATTAATTACATACTATACTATGTACATGAGTAATAATGTTATTACGCTAAATATATTCTTGTTTAGTCGAAAATTATACAAACTCTGAATAAAAAAATATCGTAAAAAGACGTACCTGAAAAAAGCTCTAGATATTTCTCGACGCCATAATTATTCGGAAAGCGATACGCGGGGTCTTTAAGCGCGTCTAAAGTGTGAACTTTTATCCTTTTTATCATGAACGTAATATTATCTGCTTTCCCATCCTGATTAAAATCTGCAACGAAAAGAAAGGACAGTTAACAACATTGGTCGTCGTATAACTATTGTAATAAATAACATCGTAACCTAGTTTACATATTAGTTTAATCTTCAAGGAATTCATTAAACGCACCTGTTACTTTATATATGGCATTAACTTTCTGCACATGTCGTGTCATTACTTCAATACAGGCTTCTTCGGAGCCGTAACGTTGATAGAACATGTGATCTGCCTGTAAATAGACTAGACAAGTAGTTTTTCTAGGATCAACTGTTGCCCTTTTATTGACGTGTCTTCCGTCATCGCTGGCATTCGCTGACAGTATTGTATATCCCACTGGCTCCTTCTTAACAATATCTTTACTAACAGTCACTACACCTGCTTTAGTTTTTATCACTTCCACGTGAGTCTTTGGTTTCGGTCTCGATTCCTCCGAATCGAGTCGCACTTTTGTGATGAGGTTACTTTTATCGATTTTGGTCTTAGGTTTTCGCGTGCTAAATTTATCGAAAGGATCGCTATTACTAGTGTACGGAACGTCTAAATCTAGCGGTAAATCAGGATTCTTCTTTGGCTGATCATCTTGCATTTCATCTTCTGGAAGCCATCTCTTTTTTCGTCTGTTTATTTCAGTTCCTAAATCTTCTGTCTTATTGTTAAATGGAATTTCTGTTATACTTAATTCTTGAGTGAAGTTAAATAGTTCTCCGTGTTGCCCGATAGTTCCTTTAATGTGAAGAAGATGAGAAGCACAATGTGAGATATCTCTGTTGTTGTGAGGGTGGTCGACATCAGATCGTCTGTAGATGACGCTATGCATGTTAGGATGATCAACATTGTATCGAGATATTGGCTCTACGTAGTACTCTTCAGTCGAGGTCCATATTGTACCATCGAAGAGACCCTCCGCTGTAATAACTCCATACACATGAGAAGATTCGTCATCTGAAAAGAATAATTTTAAATAACTATGAATAATATACATAAATAAAGCTAATAATGAAATGAAAGACTATTACAAAATTGCTCTTTGAATCTCAAACAACTGGGGACTCTTTAATGAATGGCCGGCTATATTTTATGCAAACTAATGCGAGGTGCAAAGAGCCCTGGGGTTTTCGATGAATTAAAATCACAACTTCACTCAGCCGGAGGGGTGAAAACCGCTCATAAATAACAGTAATTACAAGCTCTATTTGTCTTTGAATTCTAAATCTTTTGAAATTATTGATGGCTTAATTAAGGTATAGTTAGCACTTGGTAATGAAATCCACTTTATGTCTCATGTAGTTTATTCTATATTAGTAATCTTTAAGGTGCTTCGTAGGTAAACTCAAAACTCGAACTCAAACATTTACTCATACAAAAAGACTTCTTCTAGGAACGGTTTTTTAATCGTAATATAAAGAATAAATATTTGTTCGGAAAACAGCTGCTACAGAGAAGACACAAATAAAAAACCTTGGCTGGAAATGTTTATTTCAACAATACGCGTAAACTGTACATACAAACACAAGACGGTTAATATGTGTAGTTAGTCGGTTTGCATCCGTTTACCCCCCGGTAGCCCAGCAATGTCATAGACGGGTATTAATGTCGGCATCATGATGACAAATACAAGAACAGTCAAACCGAGACTTGTAGTCTATTAAACTTTTGAACTAATTTCATCAAAATTCACTTTGTCTCCACGTAGCAGATGGGTCGCACCTCGTAATTTCGTTTATTAAGTTAGCTTCTGAATGGAACTTTTGCCTTGTGTTTAATTTATTGTTTTAACGACTTGGAAAATTAAAGGCATAGTGAGTTTTAAACTGGAATCGTTGCTATGGAAATGTATTGAGAAATTTAAACAGAATTTTGCCAAGAAAAAGTAGCAGGCTGAATTATGAAATTAATAATTTGTATTTACGAAGTATAAATGAATAAGAATAGAACAGCGATAAACAACATTGAACAAGAGCCTTTTAATCTTAAACCAAATACGACCGCATCTTTTTTGTAATAAACACATTTTTCATGAGAATGTACAATTTATATCACGGATTTGCCTATTGTTGAGATGATTGTATGAATCGAAGCAAAACGAACCACAGCTTACGTGACCAGCCTACCAACCTTCGCTCCGCAATATGTATAAATCCAAGATGATACTGAGGTACAAATCATACTGGAGGCAGAATTAGGTCACGATCGCGATATATCACACGTATAAGATGTATTTAATTGTTATGTAAATTTCCTTAACTTGTTTATTGTCCTCCATTGCATCGTCGTTACTTCCCACCCACTCCCCCTTTACGATCGTATTGAGGGTGAGGTAACCTAAATTTTTGGAACAGGGTCAATATAGCAACATCCGAATTAATCTGCTTTTTTAACGACGCAGTTAAAGATAAATAATTCTTATTTGTGCTCAATATTTCAAAACCTCGTTATAGAAAGAACCACGAGCAAATTTGTTTGTTTGAATGCCTAATCATCACACATAAAAAGTGAAATAATTGATCTATTGTGTTGCAATACCTGCATAAGGTTGCTAATATGTATGTAAAAATGTATAGGTATGCAATAAATGATTTGAATTTGACTAAAGTAGTAGCGGACTTTGGATAAATAGATAGGTAGAGCCTGAATCTTATTAGCTCGTCTTTTAATCATTTCATTTTCTATTATACCTGATAAAGCTGAGTAAACAATTATAACATAATTACCTTCAAGCTTCCCCGAGTACACATGAGCGGTGTTGTAGTCCATGGGCCCGGCGGTGGAATGGAACTGCACGTCTTCAGCGAACACCGAACTGGGGTCCGGCTGGAGGACTAGCCGGAATTCCCTGGAGCAAGCATACGTTTTATGATTACATATCTATTACCATTGAACATTTTATTTGCTACTTCGTACTGTGAATGTATAAACGAATATAAAAGTGAAATTAATTATAATATATTATATTACATAGGCTAAATAATACATAATATACATGCTCATTATGTAGCGTAGTTCGTTCTTGTTTTTCTACGTTTATTAAATCTATTATCACAAACTTCATAATCGTAATTGTGAAATGGATTCATTAGTATAAAAATCAAGTCAGTAATTTAAATTCACAAAATTTAAGAAAAAACTTTGATAGTAATAACTAATAACACGCTCATATAAAATTGTTTGGTGTTGGTCATGGCTCTTTTTGTTACACAACTTAAGTGTTTGGAAAATAATAAAGCGAACTGATAAATGATAAGGCACAACATCGACTTGTCTTTTCTTGGAAATTAAGTGTCGTTCAGGCTTTTGAATTGAAGAGATCGTGTCGATATCTTTATTTAATATTTCCGGGAAGTATGGATTAGGTATTATGAAATCCTATATCTATAAATTTGTTTGATATTAGAAATTAACCATACATTTCATTAATACTATACACTAGTAAATTTTCAGTAAATCAAGATATTTGCGAATACAATATCCGAAAACAAGTTCATTTAAACGCAAATGCCAAATACTATTCTAGCGAACATTTACATCGTAATACCTAGTCCTACATATGAATTCAATAATTTAGTTCGTTAACATTCCTGTTCCGAACACACAAGGAAAAGTTATGAATCTGCTTTAATCTCATTATAAATCGCAAGTTAAACTAGAGAAGTGATTTCGTAGATATCCAGCTATAAAGGAGCGTACTCACTATACATCATGAGATAATATAACCAGTGTTTTAAAGTTAGAAAGTTCAAACTACAATAGTCACGTGGAGGTAGTAAATTTATGTTACGTAAGTCTACTCTGAGTTATAGTGGCTGCGCCGATCTACATTTTAACACCTGAAGATGTGACGTCGTAAAAATGTCCTGTCCGGACGCATGTTAAAATATAACCCTGCGTGCTTTTTGGAACTGTTGACTACGTAAGTACGTAGACTCTGGACTCTAGTTTCAGTAGTTTAGTATTGATTGCATAGGTGGATGATTATTGCAAGTGATTTTAGCAAAATGAAATGTGGATTAGGTATCTACAATTTTGATGTTAATAGAAGTTTTTATAAGATACTTTAACTAACTGATAACTGATGCATGTAGCTATATTTAACTGAGGAAGAGGGAACTTCCCTACTACAGGTTTATATAACTTAAAAGGGAAGTTCCAAATGCTTGTGACCACACCGCCATGTTAACAAATAAATAAATTGTTTAAATTGTTTAACTCAACATGCGATAGGAAAATCTATTGAAATTATTCTATACTGAGTATCCAGTATTAAGAACCTATAAATTGTCACAAAAATCACACTCTGTATAAGATCGTATCACAGTGTTTTTATTAGAGCCTATCTACGCTGGAAACTTTAGTTAAAATTTTGATCACGCAATTAAGCGATTAAGAGCAAGAACTGTGAATTACATCATTGTTGCTAAATTGAAGTGGGTTACCAATTTTCTTTGTATACAATTTATGACAAGACGTTATTAATATTTCTTTGCTTAATGGAGCTTACACATGACGGTTTTCATACAATTTACATGTTGGTCGGGATTGATGACTTTTTTAAATTTAATATTTTCCATATTTATTAATATTCATTCGAACATTTGCATACTGTGAAAGATACATGGACGCTTGGCAACGATATTGAAACTCAAAAGCATATTAAAAAGTTTTCACATATTTTTATTGAATAAATATTCTTAATATGAAGATATGTATTTTATGGGCATGGTACAGCGATTATTTCAATTAATAATAATAATTGATCCATTAGTATCCTTTTGAGAAAGAAAGATCCCGTCCAAAACCTATGAGTGAATGATCCACCACCACGAGGGATTCTCTGTGTGAAAAAATCTTTTTAAAAATTCAATTGAAGATTTTTTCCTGTATACCATAAAAATGGGATAGAAGCAGTACCATTCTATCCCATTATGGTAATCAGAATCAATTCTAGAGCACTTTCCTCAATATAACTCTGCAACTTTATTAATTTTCGTCAAAAGTGAATTTTCGCTGGACTAATTGTTTGCAAACCTGGTGTTCTAATCCAATTAATTACCTGAACATCAGACTCGGTGAATTTGGAAGCCGTGATTGTTTACCTACTTGAATAAATATTAATAAGCCAACTTTCCCAACAAATTCATTTGGATCCCCGTTCGGGAGGAGTAATAAGATTAATGGGCGGTTTATTTTACTTTCTTTATTAATTCGATATCCGTGGAGACAATCAATTACCTCTGATATTTCGCTAAATCTCGTGTGTAAAAAGTTTGCGTGTGTTTGCGGAATTGTTTGGAAGAAAAATGGCAATCGTTTTACTTTTAGTTTGGTTTATTTTTAGCACTTGTTTAGTTAGTTTCCCAAATATATTTTGGTCGAATTCTATTTCTATTTTTAATCACGAATGTGGTTTGGAAATAGCGTATCTATAAGTTCAAGTTCATCCGTGATTCTTTAATAACTCAGGCCACGGAACCACAGACACAATAGAAAATCTATTGTGTCTGGGACCGATCGGGCCCCTTGGGGCTCAATGGGTTAAAGGTAGATAACTTATAAATAAGAATATATTGTGCTAAATTTTAAAAGCTTTTTGCTATACAAATTTTCGAAATTTTATAATCTCGCGGAAGAAGGAAGATTATTGACGAATTGCTGGCAAAATTATTAAATTGTTTATAGCTTATTGCCTCCACTAAACGGTTTACACGAAATACCTTTTAATAAGCTTAAATATAATATGTAAGCAAATCAATCCTCTCGCTCTTTGAATCAGCGTTTATCAAACGCGACAGTGATTAAGCGAGCCTTTAATCAAAACAAAGTGACGGCGTAAATTACCAACTTTTATTAGCGAGTCCAACATTCGTTCGTCCATCCTTATTTGGGGGACTCAACACTGAAAACTCTGAAAGAAGTTATTAGGGAACGCAATTTCCCGAAGCCATTACTCATTTCTGGTAACAAGCAGGCTGTCCCGGGGCGCCGACCTGCCGCATTGTTGATTACAGAAGCCGTGGGAATATTAAGTCAGTGCTTTGTGAATCTGTGCGGATGCCAGACGCAAATACCCAATCCCAAACACAAGCTTCGCCTCCTCGTTTACGTAACAATAGAAATTGTTCTCGATTTATCCCTTCCGATAAGGATTACATTTATTATTTAATGTCGTTGTATCTCTGTCCGTGTTTAACTAAGTTTAAACAAATAAGCTGTAAATTCGCATAGTATTGAAATTGTTCAACAGAAGCAGGACAGGAATTCATAACATTTTGGCTCTATGAATTTGACAAGCTGTAATTGCTTGGTTTTATTAAGCGTTTGAGCTCGTCTGGATACGATCGTCGTTCGCAGATTCGTACTTTTATTATTTAAACTCGAAGCTCGGCGAGATTCCGACGAAAGGTTTGGGGCTGAACCTTCGGAAATATTTTTGCAATTTGTCGTAAAAACTTCCGTAGCAGTCTCATGGATTACTTCGCAGTTGAGCAGTGTTTGTGATATCGTTAGAAATTTTTGGGCACGTCCCATCTACGAAATAATCTAACACTGAGTTCAGAAGTTACTTTGACGCTCGCGTCCCTTACAATAAAACTTTCTAAATCCCACATTCGAGTGTTTGCCGAAAGAAGAATCAATAAAAGCTTTGTTGGTTTGATTGCCACAGTTTATTTAGCAAACAAAGAGTATTTTTAATAAAATTCTGCATATTTTTGAAATACAATACGTTTAATATATTTATGATGGAGTTCGAATTTATCAAACCATTTTTAAGGCTTTGTAATGTTAAATGATCGAAAAGTTCGTATTTATTTTCATCAAAAAGAACATTTTATATGATGTTAAAATAAGTTTTTCAATCCTATCATCTTTATCCTCGAGTGGAAGAGAAGGAAAATTGCATCAAGTTAAATCATTTATCCGATTCGAGTCAGTAGCTGCAGTTACTTTGGTTCGTTGGCTTTCATCTTTACAGTTTGTTAAATATTACCTACTGGAGAATTTTTAATGGTTCTAAAGTACTCGAGTAGTTCACAATGTATGATAAAAAATTTGTTTCACATCTTTTGAATTACATTCCTATTTTGGTAAACCGAAAGATGAGTCTTGTCTATTTCAGTGATTTTTTAGCTTGGTAATATAATAAGAAACGTAATTGGATTATATTTAATACGTCTTTCCAAGTCATAAAGGTACAAATACAATTTTCGTCACTATTACTGAAATGAACTAGGTATATTCTATACGTATTGTTGCGTTGTATTAGCATTGTGTTAAACCTCGGCTTCAATACCTTAATGCCTTTATGCTTTTCAAAGGAGATTATCAACTTAACATCTAGACCTATTGACTACAGCTGTACAGCGATCGTTTAGCCTAGATATTTTAAATGATAAGGCAATTGTGGTCCTCGATCAAACCCTTAACTGTCTGATTGGCAATTGACCATATCCTCTCTTGATCGATTGTTATATGACCTCAATTGTTGATAATCAGTCATGCTATTACTGCTACCATTATGATGCTAGTATTAAGTCCCGTTCAAACCTTTGAATTAAAGTTTCAGTGACATTTATACACAACTAGCTTTCCGCCCGCGGCTTCGCCCGCGTTTTCGAAGAAAAACCCGTTCCCGTAGGATTTCCGGGATAAAACCTATCCTATGTCCTTTCTCGGGTATCAAAATATCTCTGTACCAAATTTCATGCAAATTGGTTCAGTAGTTAAGGCGTGATTGAGTAACAGACAGACAGACAGAGTTACTTTCGCATTTATAATATTAAGTATGGATGAGATGGAACGGATGTTCATGAACACACAATGACTCGTTTATCGATAATAATTTAATGTGAAAGTTTATGAGCACATAGAGATGTCTTTTTGTAGTATGAATTTCATTTATTAAAACGTAATGAATTGATATAATATACGAAATTAATTACGGAGGTTAATTACCCCAGATAATTTAAATTAATGAATATACAGTGTACAGTGGGTTATGGAAGTATGAAAGACAGGTAGAAAAAGGTCTGGAAAAGGCAGCACAATACATATGAACTGTATGTATGCATATTTACGTCTATTATTTTATAAAGTTTTTACACAATATAGAGATTGCTCTATATAACAAAAAACACCAAAGTTTTAAAAATAAAGTCCAGTCTTACAATTTATTATACGAGTCGATAGTATCAGCAGATAAAACTGAATAAATACCAATTACCATAAACTAATACTAAATGCAGTAGGAACTATATCAAAGAGAGTTGCTTATTAGCATCGTAATAGCGTGATCTCATGTAGCACTAATATAAAACGGGAAAGTTTATCTATTTTCAATAGTGTATAAAATAAAGAGCCGTGTGAGTAAGAGTGAAGGGGTCGGTCGGAACGTTTTAATTAAGGGAATGGAGGTTGTACTCACAAATGGATTAGTCTGGGACACGTTCGATTGACTAGCTTGCGGCGAGTCGTATTCGTCCACGAACATTTACATATACCTCCATAGTCCATATATATGCGAGTTTATGGGGCATTACGTGAAATGAACGGCTTTGTTAATCGGCCGAGGGAATAAAGATAGTGGGAAGGTGATCGACATTCTATATGAAGTGAGCTTTCTGTTATTCTTGTTGAGGTTGGACGTAATGTAAATATATTAATTAGTAATTAAAGAGATAGAGTTGTAACGTATTTTCTTAATATCCCGTTTCGAATACTAAAGCGAGAGCATGGTCTATAAATTGACATGAAAAATACTTTAAATTATCAATGTATTGTGTAAAAGCGATAACAAGAAAGCAACCACGTTTAACTTTTTTGTTTCAAACTTAGTAGGTACTAATAATAAAGTAATCTACGAAGCATACATTATAAAATATAAAGTCGACACGTATAAATTATTTCACTTCAAGACGGATAAGTTTAATAAAATTAGTATGAAAAAACACCGAAGAGCTTTACACATATTTGCATTTGCGTCGCGTTCCGTATATTGAAAGTATCGTTAGGGAAACAAAAGTGATTTTCCGTTTTCATGGTATTAATATGAAATCGAGGCGTATTGTTCGTTTGATTTTACTCGACGCTTTCAGTTGAAAACTTCATTATAAATAGTCATTGATGTGTGGTTTTGATTAAAAATCCGCAAATATTTCTAGTTTATGTTGTTATTTGTTCACATGTACTCGAACAAGTTAGAAATTAATTGGTTTTGACATGCGATGGTTAATTAATTCAGACATTGGCTTGATATTGTTTTACTACTCAAGGCTCTGATATAACTAACTTTTAATAGAAAATATTGTTAATTCAAATGAAGTTTCGTTAATCAAAGCTAGTATATTGTTTTTTAAATAATCTGAATACATTTTAGCGCTTAGTTTGTAGTTAGCATACAAACTGAAGTTTTTTCACATTAATATGATTCCAAATGTCATGATTCCATATAAAAAAAGCCTTAATAAATATATATCTCATTAGTATTACCTGTTATGTGCTTTGAACGACAATCGCAGAGGTGTGGACGGCGGAGGCCGGGGCGCCGCCGCCCGCCGCCGGCGCAGCCCTAGCGGCTTGTACTCCGCGGGCTGCCAGTGACGGACGAACGGGGTTAGTGTCAACCCTGGAACAAAGACAATGTGTGTAAGACTTGTGTGCAATAAAAAAAAAACAATATTAATACTATATTTTGTTTTGAAAGAAAAAACAATTATGTTACAACAAGTCGTTCTTTCTCTTGCTTTTCTCCGTAACACAATTTGAACACGCTTTTTCTTTATAATATATTACAAAAATGAAGATTCTACGTCGTAAAAAGCCCTAAATCACATTCAAAGCGATTAATAAAAATAAAGGTAAATTCAAACGCAATAAATACACGATGATAATCCTATAAACGAAGCCCTTTAATACCTGGATAAAAGATAAACAGATGGAATATAATTAAACCAAACTTTGAAATAAAACCACTAATCTATACTATAGTGAATTTCGGTACGTCCGGGATTACATATTATAACATTACACATTTACAAAACCCATCAATTATGCATGTTTAGTAGCGAATGCCAATTAATGAATTTCACTGGAGCTTTAAATTATCTGTATAAAATTGGATGTACTAATTGAAAATATATTAAGCTTTAATGTAGTATCAATAAACTAATTCAATTCGTATTTATACGAACGATTAGTATTTGTTTTGGGAATGCTAAATATTATAATAATTCGGCGTTAACGAAATATTTCATTATGCGGTGCTTGAAATATTTAGTAATTTAATTTAACGGTTCATTAAGCTTAATTATAGAGTTCACGCTACATTCATATTGCTAAAAATATAATTTTGTTTTGGTTATTCTGGCTTGTCGCGTGTAATTGAAAAAAAGATATTAAGAACCGTCGCGGTCGCTATACTTCTTGGATATTTGAGCATGTTTGAATTTAATACACGCCCTTAACAAGATTAGGCACAAAGATTTTTGAATCTATCTGTTGAACAATGATAAACTATCGCGCACAATAACTATTTTAATGCTTAAAGCTAATATCTAAACTTTCGTCTGAAATTTCAATGAATAGGCGTAACTAGGTATGTAATGATTAATGAGAAGAATAGATATAAATAATCTATCTGTATTATAGATCAATGTAATAAAATAAAATAAATTTGCACAAATCGTGATTAGAAATTTATCAGCATTGTGCACGAGGTAACTAAATTTGCATAATGCGTCGGTTAGATCCGCAACCTCCGTCGGATTTTTAATTAAAATTTCCGAAACAGCGTTCGAATAAATCAATTTGATTGATGGTATTTTAATAACCTTTAAATGCGGTATTCAATCATTATTTTCTAATTAATAGGAACTTGAAATACGGACTATGAATGAACATAGATGTATGAACTAAACTGTAAACTATAGGGACCTATTTAATGCAAAGTATTTCGTAATATACCTAAGTGATTCAAGAAATTTGTACATAATAGAAATTTTTCACGCATTTTTATAATAAAGAGGCTCTCAGTCCAACTCGCTCCTCACTTCAATTTATATTTAGGTAATTCGTTCACCGTATTTCACCTAATTAGTGGCAATAGTAAAAACTATTATGAACATACGTGTAACAATGTAAGTGTGCAACAATGAAGTTGTCTAATATTTAAGTGAATGAAGAAACATTTATTACATCCTCTTAAGAAATATAACTTATACAACAATTGCGGATAATATTTATCCGCTATGGATAACTAACTAACTGGATAACGTTAGAACATCAAACACATAACTACTATCATGACGTGTAAGTGTCGTAAAGAGATTTCACACAATATCATGTCAATACATAACTGAACATGAGCATTACATAAATACGGGTTCAGTAATCCCAACCTTGCAATTATCTGCTTCGTTTATGGAAAATACCGTTTACATAGTCTGTAGGTACAAGGAATTACCTACATCCTACAAGCTACAAAACAGATGCACGTCTATAAAAGTCTCGTAAAATGCATGCTAACATTTTATGTCTATATGCAAATTTACGATCGCGCCCAGAAAAGGTATATCTTTGAGCAGGAACTTACAATATATAAGTTTGAAACTCGGCAGTGAGTAACCATTGCAAGTTGCAAGATTCATGGAACCTTAGTGCACTTTGGCCCCTAACGGAAATTTGAGGTGCAAGTTGCAGCTAATTGGAAAGTCGGATATTATATATCCTTTGGGAGGCCGAGGATTTACGTAGAAATGTACGATAAGTTTGTTAGAGCTATTTGTTAGATGCAGACTAACTCAAAAATTTCACTGCGAACTGGGGAAACGAGGCGAGGTTCTAGTTTTGTAGAAGCCTCATTTAATTAATTATATTTTTATTGTAAGCAAGTAGACTTATAATTTATGTTTGAAGAAGTGTTTATAAAGTTTTAATTACTATATTACTACTAGATTTCCGCCCGCGGCTTCGCCCGCGTTTTCAAAGGAAAACCCGCATAGTTCCCGTTCCCGTGGGATTTCCGGGATAAAACCTATCCTATGTGTTAATCTAAGTTACCCTCTATATGTGTGCTAAATTTCATTGTAATCGGTTCAGTAGTTTTTACGTGAAAGAGTAACAAACATCCATACATCCATACATCCATACTTACAAACTTTCGCCTTTATAATAGTACTAGCGACCCGCCCCGGCTTCGCACGGGTGCAATGCTGATACTAAATACACTACAGAAAAACTGTGAACGTTGTATATAAAAACAGCGGCCCGCTCCGGCTTCGCACGGGAATAAAATAATATATAGCCGGGCGGCCGGCCGGTGCCGCCGCAAACGCTACGTCCCGCAATTTTTAAATCTGTAATATCTTCGAAAATATTCACTTAAATCATACGGTGTAAAGGGCCATATAGATCTATATTAATTGAACAATGTATTCAAGGTATTTAATTGGTTAAGGATTAATGCTGTATTGGTTAAAATCGCTTCGAAAATTAGCCATTATTTGTCGTAAAAAGTAAATGACAAAAAAAAGTTATTGTGGGTTATCCATAAGAAATAGACATATACCACCGCGGACTTTTCTGTAGACCTTTTCAATCTGTATAATACTTAGTACATTATTTTGATAAAACTCGTAGGGTTCAGCCTGCGTTTGCAATGTAAGCGGAAAAAATGTAATTTTTTACGACATCACATTAGAAACCTCAAAAATAACAGTACTTCTCCACTATTTGATGGATGTTATTATACATATAAACCTTCCTCTTGAATCACTCTATCTATTAAAAAAATCCGCATCAAAATCCGTTCCGTAGTTTCAAAGATTTAAGCGTACAAAGGGACATAGGGAAATAGGGACATAGGGACATAGGGACAGAGAAAGCGACTTTGTTTTATACTATGTAGTGATTAAGATTAAGATATTCTAAGTATAACAATATTTCTTAAATAAAGACTAAGAAGAGTTTGAAAACATGAAATACAAAATGATCATTTGTAAGTATAGGTTCTTAATACATACTAAACATTTCTATAACTTTCACGTATATTCTATTTAACTCTGTCTAAGGCACAAGGTTATTCTCAAACATAATCGACATATAACGAACGAACGTGGTCACTGCATGTTATCAGTAACTACTGCATACTAAACTAGTGATGTGCAATTCCCGAACTTAATAACAGTTTCATGTTAATCGCTAAACTCGTATGCTTATAATAGAAGTGTCTCTACTACATACACAACTATTAGGTTTCTAGCAAATAGACAATTAAGAAATATCTACATCTGAAAATGTTTGTACAGTTGGAGAGACCAAAAGTTTTATATAACAAGGAGTTTTAGATATTAGACTTTTAACAGATTTAAAATGTGATTTATTCATTAAATAAAGAAGCACTCGCGTAAATCTAAACAAATTTATGGAAATCCCGTTTTACTTATTCTAAAATGCAATCCATCAGAAATAACACTCTTACTGTAAACATTTTTAAATAAAATATTAAGAGGACTTTTGTTATTGAATGGCACTGGAATCGGTTGCATTTACCGACAATCAATTCATCGATCGATTCGTCGTTAGTTTGTCCTAGTTATTTTTTATTAGACACTATTCAGTTTTGATTTGATTTCTCGGTTGTCGATTTGCTTCTGAATAACTACATCACAAAATTCGTTTCTCGAATTTTGATAATGAAAAATACGTTTGTAGTTAACATTCAACTGATTTTGTCTATCATTTAAACGAATCACTTATCTCTACCAATTTAACTTCTAACTGTACTGTGTTTTTCAAAACGAAAAATAAACAATACCTATCCTTATTCCTTATCGCGAAAGCACACATTTTGTAATTAAATTTTATAATTAATTATCTGATAAAATAAACTATAGAGCCCCAAAAGGCATAGAACAATTTTTTCATGGGGAAAATTACAAGCAGGTTCTTTCAATAGAATTTACGTAAAATATTGTCAGAAAATGTAGTCCATATGGAACCTGTGTGGAATTCAGAGTGTATAATTTTTCGCGCCATTTGCCATCGGACGTGCGCGCCGTCAGCGTGTGAAAACGTGCCTCTACTAACCTTTTAAATTCCATAAAAATATAATAATCATTGGAATAAGAAATTATCTATAAAATCGCCCAGGGACTTTAACACCTCGACTAAAAGCAGTTTTATCACCAATAAGTGCAATGTTTTTTAAAGAAATAAAGAAAAAGTACATACTTACTGTCTTAGTAGTAAATACTACGGTTTAAAAATAGCAACGTTTTAAAAGATTTTCTACAAAACCCAAATGGAATAGCGCGTCGTCTTGAAAGATCAAGCAGTATGAAAAAAGTCCGGATCGCAAAACGTAGAAAAAGAAAAACTCATTTGACGAAAGCACTAGTCTGCTTTTAAAATCCACGGAAACCAATAGGCGGAGTGAATTCATTGAAATACAGAACTTATTAGAGTAGTGAACGGTACTGCCTATTTATTGCTGAATAAACAACCACTCAAGGCATGGCATTCGGCGAATTGAATTTAAGTATGCCGAGTGTAAATCGACTTTACAAACTGCTACATCCGCGCTACGAATATAACGTTCAATTTATGAATGCGATGGCAAATGAAATATAGTTGAAAGAGTAAAGCAATCTTCAAAGGCACTGCGGTGGGCTATTAATTGAATCCAGAGCGGAACAAAGCGCGCGTTTTATTAGAGCTTCTTTTCGTAATTCCGACGCAGTATTGAGGAGAATTTACCTTTATTAGACGAACTTCAAAATCGATAACCTCTCGTCTGCGGCTTAATGAATACCGCTTGAACGCTTATTAGCCGCAATGCTGACTTCGAGAAAAAGGTTAAATGAAAACTAAGAGGATTCCGCCTTGTCAGCCTAACAAGCCGTGTTCCGGATTAGTTTCAATGATTTTAAACGCAGTTCTCGTTCTTCGTTCAAAGTGACTATTAATATTACTGCAGACGTTTCCAATTTTTTAATTATTTTATCGTTCTACCTTTGTAGATATGAATACTTTACCACACAATGATTTCAATTTGAAGGCCTGCGAAATATGTATCTTCGGTATCTTTCCACCAATGCTTAATCTTGGATTTTACTTGGCCAATATCACTCCGTAGGCGGAAAGCGAGGAATCTTTGTGCTGATCTATATTTGAGTTTAACGACTATTTTTTTACTGTTTTTCATTTGACCAAAGCAACTTTATAAAACATCTTGTAAAACTGTATACTCTTTTAACATTTAAAAATTACATTCCATTGTAACAAAAGCAGTATTTTCTTTGAAATGTTTAAAAGCATAGTTTATTATTCAAGTTCACTCAGCAGGATTCATTTAGTATATACGCAGTGTTCACTTAACAAAGTAATGACAAAGATCTTAAGGAGATTACTGCTATGATCTCATCTACTTTGTCTTCAAGGTGACGAAGGGATGCTTTTAATTTAAAACTAAATTTAAACATACTTTAACACTTTTCAATTAAGATTTGAATTTTGCGACATCTTATCAATTAGTTATCGAGCTTTAGATTTCATAGGAAGCTTTAGAATTTAGATAATCATATTATCTGTACATTAATTAGCAGTATTTTTGTTAATTATATACGCGTGCCCCTAGAATAATTTTACCCTTTTTTCTACAATGAAATAAACAAAGAAGAAGAAAGTTTCTTAGTTGTTGAAAACTAAATACAGGATTTAAGAAACCCAAAGCATAAAGTCTAAACATAGTTAACCGCCGAAATTCTCATGAGGCTGAATATAATAGTGCACTACGTAAGCTTCGTTTTTATGTAATAACATTGCAACGCATACGAGAAATTTACACAAAAGCCACACGTATTAAAATAATGTTAAACGAAAATTAATTTACAAACACTGTTCATACGCCATTTAAAGGGGAATTTTATAAATATCTGAATACCGTCTGCCATTTCTGTATCCGTAATCCAATTAAGTTGGAGTAGTGGGTACTCGGTAGTTTCAGTGTAATCACTGCTTCGCCCCATCGAGTGCAGTGTGCAGACTGCAGGTACCATTGTTTGTTTGGTTTCCAAGTTTCGAGTTTCCTATATAAATTGGTTACCTCACTGCCTCGCCCGCGCCGGGGCACGCTGCATACGGATATACAGAGCGATGATATGGGATTTTTGTTAGAGCAAACTTTGGTAGAAAATTCTAACTAAATTGCTATATATATATGCGATTGTTAAGATTCGTACAGCAAGCTGGATAAAAAATCTAGACCGATCATGAAACCTATTATAATCTGTTCTCAAAGTGAAATCATTTTTTGATGTATAAAAACATACTGAATTACTTCTAATTAAGGTCTTCATCTTATAGCTTTGTTCAGAGGAAAACTGTGGGGATAAATGGAAAATAAAAGGCCGACTGAATAAGCCATAGAAAATCGTTACGGTGTCTTTAGATAGAGAGATTAGATTTGTCACATTCATTAGGAAGTGTAACACGAAAAAGGAAATTTTCATAGACGCCCATAATTATGGCAGCCTCGTTAACGAATTCAATTCACCCACCAATGGGAATGGCAATTTTAATTAATACCCGTTTAAATACGTATAATTCAAACTTGCTATACACATTTATTTTATTGGCTAAACTCCATTATTATTTATAAAATGCATTTGTACAATATTTCCTTCAAGAAATATTTACTTATACCTAGTTCTTTCTATTTCGTCTTGATATTTCAAAGAAGTTTCAAAACCAAGTACTATTCACGACTTCACGTCATTCTTAGAATTTATACCAGAACGGAATGTTATTAAATTTATTCCTAAGGTTTCTTTCTCCAATTCTTTATAAAGGCAGAATTCCCAGACTTTTAAAGAAGCCAATTCTGTATTCGTACACAAATGTTTTATTATTGTTTCCCTTCTAGGTATATACCTACTTTGTTAATAAAACAAATTGAAATGGATTAATCATTAATTTGATTACGTTGGACAGTACTCAAACGTTCACATTGAAACACACAAGCCATTAATTAAATTTAATTAATAAATAATCGATGGCCAAAATAGTATTAAATCACCCATTTCCCGAACAAACATCGATCGTAGGTAACAGACAAACATTTGTCCTTTATATTGGAGTCGGGACGATCCCTTTTTCATTCATGTTCCTGCATACCGTTAGGGGATATTGGCCCATGAGAACAAAGAATTCCTCCGAAACCCAATAGCTTTGGAATCGAATCACGTGTAAGGAATGCTCTAAATAGTTTGATTGAACGCATTTCAGTAGATCAACTCCGGCTCTAACAATACCTCGTTTTTGTTATTGACAACATAACAAAGCCTTTATTTTCCCTGAGCTCTGCAGATGTTTATTATAAAAATAATACATCAATTATACTGTTTCATTTCAATTAACCAGAAATAATAAACACAAAAATAAATATTTATAAAGAAACGTTGGTCCGGCCGAAAACATCCGACAATAATTAGCGTTAAAATATTTATTTTAAAACATCGGGCAGTCGCTTGCATTAACCATTTTCGAGCTACAAAATGAAACATTTTACTGCGGCCAGTTTTTTGGACAATTTACTTTTCCATAATTAAACTACAAAACAGGCGCTTTCCGGACACGTTTCACATAATATGTGTATCGTTGGTTTTAATTAATTCACGGACACCTGCAATTTTTCCGAGGCACGGTTGCTTTTTTAATGTTTATGAATAAAGAGAATAATTTACAATGGCATTCTTTATGGCATGAACAAAATGAAAAAGATTTTTCATTCATGAATATAAAGTAAATTTTAATAAAAAGCCCAAGATAAAACGCCATGCAACACGCCACAAATGCAGTTTGTTAACTGCCATTCAAAGCAAACTAGAAGTTCGCATTTGATAACGTATTTGAATATTAAAAACTTTGTTTCACTTTTATTTGTAAACAACATATTATTATAGAATAAACTAAACTAAAAGCTCCATTTATAAACTCTAGGTTTGTATGACTCTAGTATGACTGTATTATAAATATAGTCTATATGTTAACTATATTATTTTTAGAGCATGCGAATCCCCTTAATAAAAAAGTTTTATAGGTACTTTTCAGATACGCACACTAGAGGTTAATTGACATTCTCCAAATACGTCGAGCGCTCATTAAAAATAATTAAAACGCCCAATTTAATTTACGTCTTTAATTTACAAAGAATATACAATAAGCTATTATTATCTATTATTACTACTTTATTTAATGCTTTTTGACGTATTTTATTTAATATATAAAATTCTTGTGTCACGGATTCATTTTTTTTATGCATATTGGGTAGGACTGCGAATCGGTCAAAATGTATATTCCATATTTCATTCCCTTAAAAGATAATTAAGGCAAAACAACATTTGCGGATCAACTAGTAATATAAACAAAAGTTTATAATATAAGTCTGAATAGCAGTTAACTCAGACGATTTCAATTAAATGTAAATAAGCACAAATACTAAACTAACGAAGTTCGTAGACAGGTTGCTCTTCGCAATAGGAACACAAGGACCCTCAACTATGTTGACTTTCAAAAGATCGCATGAGAGCTTGGTTTGATTGAAATATCTTTCTTTACAGTTTGAGTGGTTCTCTGCTCATGTTCTCTACAAACGAGATCGACTGTCGACAAAGACATTAAATTGCAGTGTTTATCATTCATTAACGTTTTCAGAAAATTAATTTCGCTGTCGATACAGATAAGTAACTCATGAAATTCAGCACTCTTGTAAAAATAATGAGATATTACCATCTTATAAGGGATGTCATTTATTCATCTACACTAATATTATATCTACACTAATATTATAAAGAGGAAAACTTTGTTTTTTTGTTTGTAATGAATAGGCTCATAAACTACTGGACCGATTTTAAAAATTCTTTCACCATTCGAAAGCTACATTATCCACGAGTAATATAGGATAGGTTTTATCTAGGAAATTCCACGGGAACGGGAACTATGCGGGTTTTCCTTTGAAAACGCGGGCGAAGCCGCGGGCGGAAATCTAGTTTGATGTATTTTTATTTCGATTTTCTAAATATCAAGACGATATCTAATATCCATACTTTAAAATCGTATCCGAGATTATGGCCTACATTTAGACAAGAAACTACAATCACCAAAGCATTTTTGTATATTACTTCCACGTGTTCCTTAAAAGCTTACAGGAAATATCTTTGTACAGAAGAAATATCAACTTATGCGTCATCTAATGCTCAGCGACATATTCACAAGTCAACGGTTCAAAGGGTTTGAAAATCTAAATGGGATTGCATGAAGAATAAGAGTTTCCAGCCTCTTTAACGCCGATCTGCAAAGGCTTGATAACGTTTCCAATAGTGTGACCCAGATTGCTAATCCTGCCCGAATTCCAATAGGCAACTATAACTTGGAATATATAAGCTGTAACAGTAACACAAAGATTATTTGGTAATAGAAAGGTTCCAAATCTAGGTGTTCTACTATATAAAAATAAGTCGGGTTTTCCTTCCTGACGCTATAACTCCAGAATGCACGAACCGATTTCCACGGTTTTGCAGTCGTTGGAAAGGTCTCGGGCTCCGTGAGGTTTATAGCAAAGAAAAGGTGTCTCTGGTGGCGAAACGGAGTTCGCCCGGTTTGCTAGTTCCATATGAAAAACAAACGAAGAGTATAAAAGTAACAAGAGAGCAATGAAAACAAAATTGTAATAACTTGTGTGATGCTAAAATGGGCAACTCTATATGGTTAGTGTTTTAATTAGCATAAAGCTAGTTAAATATAATATTATTACCAAGTTAGATTTTAATTTAAGTGCAGAACGAAAATACAAAGTTGTAATAATGAAACGCAAACATCAATTAGTTGAGAATAATTATAGTTAGTAACGTAAGCATATTTCATAAGCAAATAAATATTAAATAGTCTTTACTGCATATTTTATTCGCTCAATTAAAGTTTTATAAGTTAAAGCATTCGTTAATATTCAATAATTTGTCATTCGTGTCATTTTGATTTATTAAAGAGACATAAACGACATAAATATCTGAATTATTACCAAGGTCTATTTAATTTTTTTTGGTTGATTTATATTATGAATTGATAGTAAAATTATCAAGTAATTCTAATTGAATACTTACTTTAGGTTTAGACGTATCATTTAATACGAGAACTTAAACATTTTTTTCCTATAAGTAACTACTATAGGCTATATTATGTTTTAGACATTTCAGTCACGCATCTAAAGTGACTTCTTTGGCCATAGAGACAAGCCTTTAAGCCCGTAAAACACGTCACCCATATGCATACCGTCATACATATGCAGAACTAATCGGCAGTTTCGTCATAGGCAATTTGAAATGCACCAGTAAGGCATCACAAGCACGCCAATCGGAATCTACCGGAATTCATGCAAATTGCCAAGACGCCCCAGATGTTCGACTTTACTTACAATCGCAATTGCCTTCTATTTCGGGATGCGGAAATTTTGAATCGGTAATTAAGTGACTGCAGTTTTGTGAATCGGTAATTAGAACGGGATAGTGTTGCTGTGTATAAAGTGTTTGGTTGTAGGTGTCAACCAAATATTGAATCGTATGTGATGAGCGGGAGCTAGATGATATTTAGAAATACAAGGGGGATAAGAATTACATTTTTGTTACAATTGTTAATTTAACAAAAATAATTAATTTTATAGAGCAAACCGTATGTTTTTGACTTATATTCTTTAAACAACGTTGATTGAATGTACATATAAAGTAAATATCTCGTAATATAACATTATAATCAGATTTCAAATATTTGTGCCTACTGCCTATACCTCCGCCAATAATAATTTATCTTATTCTGTGTATCTAAATTTAATATTGTATTTTATTTTGATATTTATTAGCTTATATTTTATACATAATAAATGTTTAGTATATTTTTACTTTCATCTCCTTTTATACTCTGAAAAACCAGACATCAATTATTATAGTTCGTTGTAAAGAAACAAGCTAAAAATATCTACCTTTTTAGCGTTTATTTTGTTAGACATGTACTTAGTTGTAAAATGTTTATAAATCTTTAAGAATCATTTAAGTAGAAAAGCAATTTATTTTGCTTGCTGAAAAGAAGCAATTGAGTATTTTAATAATGCCAATTTTCAAGACTTTGATTCCTTAGTTGTACCTACTTATAAGTACTTTTATATGGCAGGAATGCAGGATCATATTGAGTTGATTATTTTTAGAATAAACGCATGAATGTAGTCTTTGCTGATATGCGCAAAACCTACGTAAGTTTTTCTATTTTGTTAAAAGACCGTGAAATCTATGGATTAGGTAAGCACCAGTAACATATACTTCAGAATTTAGTCACGAAGCGTTGTTTTACACGCCGTTGGTGTACGAATTGGAGTAAATTCGGAATCCAAATAAAACACGCGATTGTAGACTCTAATCCAATCGAATAAGGCATCTGCGCCGTATTGTTTGGGCTTCATTCACACTGTTACGCACCAAATGCCAGGATTGTAGTTCAGTGGGTTATAAGGTTATTGCATAATACAATTTGTTAATTTAATTGTGGAAAGTGTATAATCGTAAATAACTGTTCATTATGCTATCTTTGTGTACTTGTGTTGTTTACATACAACGTAAGTACCTACATAGGTATTATACGTAGGTACCTATACAATATTTTGAGTATTTTTTAAATGAAACTTCTTTAGGCGCGTTGAGACTAATTTCAAGGTCGCGTCATGGCAATACCGTCACGTCATGGAGTAAGGCGACGATTTTGGTACCTTTAAATCTTGCCAAAGAAGTTTCACTTCTGACACGTGTGCACACACCCTCTTTTTTATTTTCTGTTGCTAACTCGTTTGCTTCTTCTTACTAAAGGTTCATATTGTTTTCTACGCAGTATTACTATCTAATACTAGATCGCCCTTAGGTGAAATTTAACCTTCTAACTCTAACGGCTCTCACCTACATAATTATCTGGGTGATAAAGACATATTCAACAATGCTGCATTGTAATGTGAAAATGACTACAAATTTTACTACAACTACATACTGCATTGTATGGAGCGAACACTATTAAATAAATACGAAACCGTGAATAGTAAAATAATAAGCTAAATTCAATATTCATACTATCTTTCTTCATAAAATCTATAACTACCTACACAAAATTAACAGCAATTTAATCATTTAATAAATGAAATTATAACAATTTATTCAAATTCGAAAAGGTATTTTATTTTGGGCCGAAATCGAATAACGAAGCTAAATTAATTTGTATTGTATTTCATGATATAAATGAACCGAATTCCAAGCCTGTAATCCCGACATTTAATATTTCTGAACAATCTCTAAGCATACCTTTTTGCCTGCCCAGAATATTATGTTTATACATATAAGTAATGTAGGTAACAATACTCTATAAATGAAGGGCATTTATATATTATAGTAACATTTAGCCACAATTGTATTAATAGAACAAGGTGTAAGAAAACAAGGTGTAGATGATAGGTATACAGATAAATAGGTTACCAACTGCACAAGTCACAACATTCGATCTTCAAAAGCGGCACACTATCGTACACTTTAGATCAATAGGTGTTTTTATAGTGAGCGAAAGAGACAACTGAAGTAAATTGTGGCTAATTAGCCACGTTTCGACATGACATTCCCTAATAACCTATCCATGTCTTTTTGCACATTGCATTTAGCCGCGATTTCAGCTGATGGAAAGTGATAATGTGAGTTAGAGTGTCGCTTTCTTACCTGGAAAATACACATATTTGTTGGATAATCTAGAGAAAGGAGAGAATTTCTCAGAAGAATTTATAAAATATAATGAAATTGCTATAAGCGTGGGCTTAATCCAATTACTTACAAAACAAATTACGACAAATTATTATTTCGGATACTAAATTATTTAACGATTAGATTTCTCTTTAAAAAAGTAATTTGATATGCTACATTGAATTTTGCAATGAAGTTTACCAACTATGAGTAGATAATATTTAAATTTAAAAAGAATTTCCTTACACGAAAAGCTGTATTTTAAACAATAGTAATTTATTTTCAATTGTATTAAAACGTTAACTTTTTGATTAAATTAAAATACAATCTTTCAAGAAACACTTCCAACTGAGCCTAATTTTATTATGAATATCTGCTGAAGCTTTCGAGACAGTAGAATTTTCCAGTAAGTCTACAGAAATCTTTTTGGAACGCAGCCATTATGCTATGCAATAAGAACAAGCCAAGGTCACAGACCATAGAGAATCATAGAGCGCTTTCCCATGCCAAGATTAACCGTCCTTGGAAAGAAAGTTCTTGGCTCTGTTTTTATTATGTACGGCCAAAAACAAACTTGTGCTCTGAACATGACCATGAATCCTTTGCGTTTGTTCAAACTGCATTAATATATCTCCAATGCAATATAATACCAAGAAAGTTACGTAATGAAAATTTATCTTTAAACACAATAATTGTATTTCAGTATCATCGCTTAACAATGCTCTTATAATATTGTTTTAATTCCAAGTATATTTAAATTAATTTTCAAAATGTTAACTAACAGATCCATTATAGCTTAGTCTACTATAAATATTATGTTAAATTTCCACTAACATAATATAATACAACAGGGATAACTAACTTTACTGTTTATATTTGACAACTTATGAACAAGCGAAGCGCTGGAGGCGTTTCTAGTTTATTAAATATATGTTTTAATTCCCAGGGAGTTAAATCCATACTTCATTGTGTAAACGCGATATTAAATTATGCCCGGATTTATGTTTTCCTCACATTCCTGATTTATAGTATATTGTAGACAACATAGAGTGACAACATCTTTGGATAGGCAAATTTTTGCTCAACTTTCAACATAGATATATAGAACTAAATATTCTAATATAGTTATAATATTCTGAAGTTATTGGATCAAAAGCTTGGTAGAGATGAAATTTAATATGTACACTTAATTAAAGCCTGAGGGAAACATAAATTATAGACTTAAAAAATAACAATACGCGGAAGAACTCAAAACGTTAAGACGAGTAAAGTAAAAACAGCTATGTATGTAAAGTTTTACCTGTCAGCTTAAAATAAAGATAATTCACATATTATTAGAAAAACAACACGCATTTCAGTGTCGCTTCGGGGCGATATTACAAAGGAAATAACGTTTTATCGTTTATCTTTTTGTTCCTCCCAGCGCTTGAATGGCGCGATGTATTAAAATGTGATTTAGGGAGCCGATAAATTTGCTTTTAACAATATACCAGACCTTCGTGAAGAATTGGTACTCGTACGTTAAGGTAATTATAAAAGAATGCGCATTTAATATGAATATGAATAAAAAAGTTACCCGTTTATTATTTACATACGCAACAATGTTTATAATTACCTATAGCTATTTTCACAAACAACTGATAAATACATCTATAAAATAATTTACCCACATTCAATTAAGTTTTACATAAATCTATGGAGTGTTCTATTCTGAGCTAAATCTCTTTTGATTAAATTATTTGTCCGCCTTACTTTGTACCTACACATATAAAAGTTGGACCTGGCTTCATTAGTCGACGAGGATTAGAAATAAAAACATCTCCCAGATTCATTGTAGCCTCTAGGTCTAGGTAATATGCCAGGGAATATTGGAGATCACGTTCTGCTTGCAAAGAAAAATCTAACAACTTTATTACTAAATCTGTCAAGGAAATTCTTAATATTTTTTAGAATTTTACCATACTGTTACTGCGGCTACAATTTGACAAATGAGGTAAGTGGCTTATAGGTATGTATATTGTATAGGCTGTGTCACATTAAATTTAAATCAGAACTATCTAGAACTGTTTTTCTAGAAATTTCGAATACGGCGGTAGTTTTGAACTAACAATAACATCACCTTCTGGATCACGCAATAGGTTCCTTCTTAAACTAGGACAAACAGGCGAACGTAATAAATAAATTAGATCTACTAGACGCTATATCAAGAAGCTTGGCAATCCCGTATCTTTTATTACATTTTTTGCAATATTCTTCATTTCGGGTAACTGAATTGTCGACGAGGCTCAGTCATGCGTTCACCGAACGGAATGAACGAAAGGAATCCAATTTTTGTAATAGGTAAGAATGTAATTTAAAGATATCTTATTATTCCGAGAGCTGATTTTTACCTTACTTTTGTATACTTCTAGTCATAATCTGATTTATTTCATATTCCAAGTGTTATTAGAATTAATAGTACTACTCCGGATATTAAATTCTACCATCAAAATAAGTTATAAAAACACTCTCTTGCTTTTCTATTTAATAATACATACAGATATTATAAATACACAGTAAAACACGACTATAGCAATGCAAATAAAGAGTATAAATCAATACGAATGTCCTGGAATAACTAAACTCAAATAGAAAATTTCTCAGAATAAAATATTGTTTTTACGTATACATTTCAGAATTTAGTGTCGTTTTAAATCAATAGACGACGATCATCATAAAACCTTTACTTTTGCTGGCTTTATCGACATGTCATTGAATTGAGAGTCTCGTAAATCTCAACTGAGATTGTAGGCGTTCCTTCTGAGATTTAAATACTAGGATTCTTAATGTTTATTGCTTGCACGTTAAAACTAACTTAGGGTTTATATTTCACGTTTATAAACTTTGAGATGGTAATGAAGTAGATTAATTTGAATAATGATAAGAGAGTGCTTAACAGAAACGGTTGATACACACATAATATGCTTGTGTAATATAAAATATTGATTTTACGTGAATTAAGTGTCACAACACATTGTGTTTGTTACGAGAAATATTTGTCGGTGAATCAAAACCTTTTCGTAAATAATATTGCCGTAATTTTTATTGGCTTTTTTTTCTCTCCGGCTTACATTAACAAGATTAACTATCAAAGCACTCATCAACTATACGCTACTCGATACTTGACTCTTGTATTTTCAAATGGCCCTTCCGTACAGAGCGTGGTAATAAATGGAATGACATTTTATATGTAAAGCTTCGGATTATTCGATTGGCGTTGCTTTTCACGAACACTCCGCATTCATTGTACGAAAGCCTCATCAATTTCCATTGGGAATCGTCACTCATTCGAAAGTCGAAACCGATGGAAATCATTATCAGACTTTGGAATATTGAAATAATTGCTACCAGAGGAAGATTGTAAATGTACAGCGGATTGATAACTTCTTCGGTACAAACTACCAATCAATTTTTTTTTCATGTGCTTTTTTAAATTTAGTGGGTCAACATTTAAAAAAGTAAGTAGGTACATGAAATAAGTTTTATAATTATCCAACATGCATTTTATCTTGGAATTAAAAGTAAATATTCATATTTAAGAAAATTAAACTAGAGGTAGCGTTTAGCTATTATGTATTCTGTGCTAGAGGTTAGAAGGAAGGTGGAATTATCCTCTGTGGTGCGGTGTCGCTACATTTGATAAGTTAAATTGTTTTAAATAGATATATGTTTTTTTGGAGTTTGAAACCGTGACGCACAAATTCATCTAACGTTTCCTTATAGAGCTACTCTACATAATATTATGGTCTAACGGCAATTAATTAAGATTTAATTAAGCATAAAACAAGTTACATAAAATCCTACGCATGTGACACAAAAAAAAACGTAAAAAGGACTTGTTGTTTGGTATATACTGTAATACAAAACATCTCATTTGCAATTAACGGGATATAATATGAATATATCGTTTTAGAAAAAATAACCCAATATTAAGTTTTTAAAAATGTCCCATATAATTTATTATTATTATTTACAAAATACCTAACCTAAACAGATACATAGTATTAAAACTGGTATCAGATGTTTTATTTCATACAAATTAAAATAAGCAAGGCACGGATTTCGTAATGACACACTTCCGACCACCTTCCGACCTTGCTACGATAAAAATCGTAAACAAAAGAAAGTATCAAAACGTGTTTGGCTACTAAGTAGCTATTTATGGTCATGAATTCTTCAAGTGTTATATGAATTTAGAATTCTAGATAAGTTTCTATCTCGAAATGCTGAGAAAAATTGACACTTGATATCAGATCAAGTGTCAATTTATTTTTAATGTTGAGCGATGCCTTAATTTTCATTATTTTATTCTATTTGGATTGGCGTGAAAGGATGCGGGTTCAAGTCCCGCCTTGTGATCGATTTTTTTTCTATTCTTTATAAAGGAGATTGCCCAAGTGACTATGGCACTTGGTATCGCAATCAAACTTATTGTGCCAAGTTGAAATATAGCTCAATTAAAAGCTTGATGTTAGTACTTTTAGAAACGATTAAAGTTTTTATGTAAATAAGCCGCAGTTCGCGACAATAAAAATAAAACAATAGTTTTATTCAACACTTCAAAAAAATACTTTATCGAGTTTAAACTAACGATGAACGTTAAGTTTTACATTTATTACATAGGTAATATTTTAGTTTACAAGACAAATGTGAAAAGTAAATCGTAATACTTAAACATTATTTCAAAATAAATAACGTCGAACATTTCAAATAGAAACTATGACATATGACGCAGGACGCTTGCAAGAGAGATAGCTGATAGATATATATTGTGTCAAAACAAAAACTTTTACTTTTATTTCTATTTATTCGGTATAATTACGACTTAATAGTGATAAATATGATCATTATAAATACAAACAGGAATTAACAATATCACGAACACGTGACACAACTAGTATTTTACCGATTCCATACGTGGTCATACATGTTTCAAAACACAAACTTTTACTATTATTTCAATTTATCCGGTATAATTAAGACTTAATAGTGATACATATGATCATTATAAATACAAATAGGAATTAACAATATCACGAATACGTGGCACAACTAAAATTTTACCGATACCACCCGTGGTCATTCTCCTTTATATTTCAATCTAGTTAAGAATTATAGGACAGGCTTAATTCCAGGGAATCGTTGTTCTTATTTCTTCCATGACCTTCTAGATCCGGACTCCATTGTTATATAATACTGAAGAAACCAGAATTGTTTGTACATGTCAATCCAAGAAGGCTTTGTTTATCCAAACACGTGTAAATCTCAATGATAAAGCGATTGTTACTTAAGTTACATTCAGATCAATATCAAGGCATTCCTCTGCGATTGTTACAAGCGGCATTTTGTCGATGTATTAGGGTGCCTTTCCACTAATAATGTGCATACATTTTCCTCGCACAGCTTTGGTAGAAACCCCACACATTTTCACAGCACAGGGACACATTTTCCTCAAACATTATTGGTCGAAAAGCACCCACCAATAATACCAAATGGATTGCCTGTCAAAACGGGTACGTTTTTGCGATAAAACGCAATTTATGCAAAACAAACATTAAGGGGGCGTATTATGGGTCCTATAATCTTGGGCCAATACGCGTGAATAAAGTATTCATTTAAACATGTGTTTTATTCGCAGCAAAACCATTTCCAAGAAAAATAAGTCTTGGAATTATTGAAATTATTTGAATATTAATAAGCGTGAAATTATTAAAACTCAATAATTGTATCTTCTAGCTGAATTAGGTGTATTATATATAAGCTTTCTTCGATGTTGAAGGACAGTTTTTATATCAATAATATCGAACTGAATTGGTTGTAATATATACGACCATGTTTCTTTTCAAGTAGAATTAAAAGTCAATGAGCCACCTGCGAATACGGCTGAGAATACGTAATAGAGATCAAGTTAATTCGGATAAAGTCTCTAGTTCAGTATAAAATTGCATCATCGGTTGAAACCACAGAAATATTGAAACAGTAGTAATCAAACACTGAATCACTATAAAATACTATAATAAGAGAAATTGTTGCGTGATACTTTGTTGTTTAAGAAAACACATTTAAAATCGAATTACATACATTATTTTATGAATAACTTATAGATAAGTTTGTAATATTAAAGAAAATAAATCACACATAATTCGTCGTTTAAACATCATCATCAGTAACTATACCTAAATGTTTTAATGTTTATTTTTATTAAATTTACTTATAATCTACGAAACAAAACTGTCCCTTTTATCTTCGTCATAAGCCGTGTCAAAATAAGGACTCGTTTTGAGGAAAATGGAATTAAACATTTTATAGAGAAAATGTTTTAAGGCGAATAAACCGCTTTACCAGATTGCTCATATCACAGATCACAGAAACTAAATGGCTCATATAATATTAACGTGTCGTCTTTAAATAATAAACGTTCAATGTTATTTTTATCATTGATAATTTCAGATCTTATAAAACCAATGTTTTTTCTCTTTACTAGCAGTAAAAAATTGAGTAAAAGTAACTTCTAAGAATTCTTTCTTATTAAATACTAGCGGTCCGCCCTGGCGTCGCCCGTGGTACATGTTTACGTTTTCTCTCCATAAGAACCATCCTGGTACTTCAAGGAATACTATAAAAAAAATTATCGAAATCTGTCCACCCGTTCACGCGTGATGCCGTGACCATGGGAAATAGGGATTCATTTTATATAGATGTTAGAGCGTGACTGTATTACGTAATTAAATACTGATATAATATTTTTTAGATATCTTTACTCAACCAAAGTCAAGACAAGAATGCCCCACAACTGCAGACAACCGTTATTTATAGGACGATCAAAACAACTATTCGAGTGGTGTGACTGTGTGAGTCAGCGCAGGTGTTATTTGTGTTGTTTTGATCGTTATTTTGAATATGACATGAAATATTATATTATTACTTGATAATTAAATGATTGTTAATACTTTTATCCAATTGTTTGATAAAAGTATGTAGTGCAATTGTTAATCAATTGATTTACTTTTAAAATATAATTTTATCGTTAAATTAAACGCGCTAACATAGATATATACCTAGAGATGAAGATTAATATGAAACAAATTATATTAATCCGAGTCGTCGACGATATAAACCAGTTGGCTTTAGCTAAACCTAAAGATAAACTAGATTTTCTCATAATTATTTACTTTTACATACTATTTATTAGTTTATTATATGAATAATGTAGGTAGCATACCATAACTACATACATAATACATATATACATTTATTATGTATTTCCAAAAATCAATATATCCATAGAAAAAGTGCGGCACAAAATAAAGATAATGTAAGGCAAAGTCAGTAAAATAAACATACGCTTTTCGGACGTAGGCATCAAAGCTTCTATACAATACTGAAACGAATATATTATTTATTACGGATTTAGTTATTATCCAAGCTGTAACATAATTTAAAGTAAACAAGGGCTACATGTAAACCGGTGCTCAAACACAATGTTAGAATTTGTAATGAGTCGCCATCATACTTTGTTTACTTTACATACTGAATGCTCGCTTAATTATTGTACCCTTATATAATGTTCTATATAATGTGCTAGACGAATTTAGCCAGTTAAATTATACCTATCTACTTGTATTGGTATAAAATTCTAAAGTCAATTTATGATAGTGTATAGTAGACGGGTATTTCGAAATGATACCGCTATATCTACATATTAGTCTACAATCTACATAATTAAAACTCTAGTTTAACAATAGAAAGAAATACACATTTATTCACATTTAAAAACATAACTGAAAAAAATATTAATTTGCCATAAATCATTCTTGTGAGTAAAGTTCGTACGTTCCCTAATATTTACTACCACAAAAAATTAAACATTCCGCATCTTTTCAAAACTGCATAACATTCTTCGTGCACATTCAAAAGAATGTATAAAAAAAGTATAACAATTAAGCCAGCCTAGAAACGTTCTAATTACGCATAAAAAATCCAGTTACCACGACACGAACATAACACGTTAAACTTGATGTAATTATTTTTCCCATGCAACTCATTGTTAATAGAATTGCATACTATACCGTTTACTACGACGATAGAATTAGACTTGATCAAATATATTTGCATATTCATTCTATGTACGTGTGTGTGTTTCTGTGAAACCGAGTCGTGTCCTGCTGAGAACTAATGATTTACTAAGCACTTAACATAATGTTTAATCAAACAGTGTTTGAGAATTGTCTATGAATTCCTATGAAAACACCTGAAGCGTCGTTTAGGATGTATTAATGTAACATTTCTATCACCGTTAGATTAATTATCATTATATTAGAAATGGAACGAAGAGATTTTCTACATACAATCCTTCCACTAAGCCTAATAAGTTTGTAACTATGAACGATTCATTAGTTTTTTTTTTTTTAATAAATTACCTACAGATTGAGAAAATAATTATTAAAACCATAGCACAACAGCTAGGCGTATCTTTTCATCAATAAATTTTAACCATGGATGTCAGGGGAATAGTTATATACTTACCATACCCAATACATATGCGACTTTATTCATATATTCATTCGTTATAAAAACCGACCCTAAAACCTAATACCGTTTAGAATGTGTTATAAAGAAAATGGTATTCGCATTACTTGGGCCATGGCTCGTCGTTAGCTTGTGTTTGAAGTTCAAACTTTACTTTACCTAAAAGCTAAGTTCAGAGTCGCCTACGTTTCTTTTAGTAAGATAAATAAATTAGTGGTTGATTTCTTTAGGTATCTTTTTGAAATGAGTACAGCGCTCTCGTATATCGTCTAAGAGTTAGTTATTAAGTAACGATATTTTTTCGTATTTACATGATAAGATAGGGACTCAAAAAATATACATAGATACAAATTCATATATGAAAAATTGTGCTCAGCTTCATAGGATTCGAATAAAGAGTTCAAAAGATATAGACCAAATTATTTTATGAAGTTCCTTTATATTTATGTTTTGTAATATCGACTTGTTCAATAAGGGTATTGAACTAAGAACTTATCGTTGCAGACAATGTCAATAACAAGTGTTATTGGCAGTTTCGTTTAATTAATCTGTCTCCCAAATTAATATGTCCTGTGAAAGGTCTTTCTAAAGACCTTTGACTTTTCCGTTCTCGACATTGTTTAGGACAATAACCAACAAATACAAATAGATAACTAAGAATGTTTTAAATAATCTGTGAGTAATGTTAGAGAAGGGATTTATTTAAATAATTCTTATTGGATACTAAATACATACAACGTAGGTTTAATTTAGTCGACAAAAGATATCTTTGTAAGATCACACTATTATTTCTAACTTCTTAGAAAAGTAATAACACAAACGAATAATGAAATAAGGAATATAAAACAAACACGAAACTAAAATGAAAGCTAAATACACAATTTAAGATAATAGAGCACTAGTTATTTTTATATCTCCTTACATTATTAATTTAACTCGACTAATGAAATTAATCAAAGGAAAGACGAATTGTTTAAGCTATTAAATTGATAATAAAATTGCTTTGAAAAAGTTTTCTGTAGGAAATCTAAAGGTACCAAAGGTTAAGACCGCTACAGATAGATCTATTGGTTTCAAATATACACACCGGCACAATTAGAGGAACAGAAAAAAAAGTGAGACTATGAGATAATAACGCATATATTTGACGAAAATGTAATTAGACACAAAATAACAAATTGATTAACATCTTTTAACAACGACTTTGAAAAGTCTTCGTTATTTTTTATTGAAAAATAAAGAAATTTGAAATAAGTGAAATTTTCAGATGATTATGAACCATCACAAAAAATAAAAAAGTAAGCATTAAAATGATTTAACAATAAAATTAAAGCAACATTAATAACGAGTGTTTCCCCCTCTTGCTCTGATTACGGTTTCCATTCGTCTGGGCATGCTACAGATTATGTTATCGATGATTTCTTGAGGCAACCGCTCCCAATGCTCAAGTAATGCGTTTCCAAGTTCATTCAGATTGTTGGGGGGTGGCATTCTGGATTTAACCCTTCTTTTTAGCAAGTCCCAGACATGCTCTATCAGATTCATATCGGGGGAATTTGCTGACCACTGCATCACCGGAATACCTACGTGGCTCAGATATGCCTGTACCGATTGTGCCCTACGAGCACGAGCATTATCTTGCATTAGAATAAAGTCGTCACCAATAAATGGGGCAAATGGTACAACATGTTCTTCTAAAATGTCTCTGATGTATCGATCTGCTGTCATGGTCCCTTCTGTGACTATCACTAACTCCGTGCGAGCTCCCAAACATATCCCTCCCCAAACCATAATCGAGCCGCCACCATAAGCCACTGTGTGTTCAAAATTAGACTGTATGTGGCGTTCTCCTTTGCGTCTCCATATTCGCTGTCTCCCATCGATCTGTTTTAAAAGAACTCTGCACTCATCAGTAAAGAGAACCTGCTGCCATTCGTTCAAATCCCAGACGATGTTCTCGCGCATCGGTTTCTGTTCCGCTAATTGTGCCGGTGTGTGTATAAAAGAACTTTTATCAAAGAGAATTTGACAAAAGTTAAACGGTACTTCAATTTGAAACAAAATACAAATAATATATATCAGTTCAAACTATGTCCTTAATTTATTATTTAGATAAATGACAATAAACTTTTCATTTGATACAGTTGAAAATATCTGCAAATATAACAGTTTTACAACCTTTATAAAATATTAGTGTATCACGTAGATGCTATTTTATTTAGCGAGTCTGGTCACGGACTGTGTGGTTTCCATACTCGCTCTAAAAATCTATACAGTTTAATTTCTATATTCAATTTCTATTTACGGATCCGAAAACTGCGTTTATTTTTCGATACATATAATTTGAACCTTTACATTCGATGGAAATAACAAACCAGCCGTACATGACCCATACTAAAATTGTAAATGCAAAAGTGTGTTGTTCGTCTACTTTCAAGTGCAACAGAGCTTTTTTTGTATGACTTTTATCTCTGAAGATAGTTAGAGGGCTAGAGAGTACAATAGGCTACTTTTTATCGCGGTGAAACATGTCATTCTTATCCTACGCGAGATAGCAAATCGCCATATTATTAAATCGCTTCATAACTTAAAGAAAGACAACCAAACACACTTTCGCATCATAATATAACAGTAAGGATAATACTTATTACTAACATCATCAAGAAAATATATCACGTAACTGGAATCAGTTAAATAACTGTATTCTTCTCGGTTAGGTTAGTTGGAGATGATCCAAGAAGGAAAGCTGTCAATTGCCTTTTAACGCAGTGCAGGCGAGTTCAGTAATCACCGTGACGTCTGGCGGGAAGCCAGCTGGCTCTTGAGGACATTCGTTTTATTTGCACTTAAATATGGAATTATTTTATGCTATCCTAGTACATATTATATTATGATAAATTTTGAAATGTTTAAAATTCTTGTAATCAATCTTAGTCGTGGGAAAGGATTTATTGTAAGACGGATTTTAGTAATGCGTCTTTAAAATTGCTCCTTATGGTCAAATAAACTTATCTATCTATCTAAGCTATCATGTTCCAAACGTCTCAGCAATTACTATTGGTTTATCAAAGTATATTTTTAACAACTGAATGCGATCCTTTTACAAATGAAGTTAATATAACATAATCGCAACCAAACAAAACATCTGAAGCTTAAAATATGACCACCAATTGCGCTTTTAAATTATACTATTTATTATACAATTACTCATAGCGTCTACCATTTATTTATCATTAAAATATAGCCACTCAGTGCTGCAATTTTAGTTGCACGCTATCGCATTTAACGAAAGCTTCTCTGAAACTTTTGATTGACTACTTCAAGTTGTTGGTTAAAGTCGGCTTGAATATTAATACGTTTAATGCACGGAAACTGTACTTAAAGATAAATTACTAAACTAAATTAGTATGGCGGTTGCTGTGTTGTTATTATGGAAATATAATGTGTAATATAATTTAATTGTAGAGCATAGAATAGATAAAACGAAAGCGAAAACATTTTATGTATTCTACTAGCGACCCGCCCCGGCTTCGCACGGGTGCAATGGCGGCCGGCCGGTACCGCCGCAAACGCTACGTCCCGCAATTTTTAAATCTGTAATATCTTCGAAAATATTCACTTAAATCATACGGTGTATAGGGCCATATAGATCTATATTAAATGAACAATGTATTCAAGGTATTTAATTGGTTAAGGATTAATGCTGTATTGGTTAAAATCGCTTCGAAAATTAACCATTATTTGTCGTAAAAAGTAAATGACAAAAAAAAGTTATTGTGGGTTATCCATAATAGATAGACATATACCATCGCGGACTTTTCTGTAGACCTTTTCAATGTGTACAATACTTAGTACATTATTTTGATAAAACTCGTAGGGTTCAGCCTGCGTTTGCAATGTAAGCGGAAAAAATGTAATTATTTACGACATCACATTAGAAACCTTAAAAATAACAGTACTTCTCCACTATTTAATGGATGTTATTATACATATAAACCTTCGTCTTGAATCACTCTATCTATTAAAAAAAACCGCATCAAAATCCATTGCGTAGTTTCAAAGATTTAAGCGTACAAAGGGACATAGGGACATAGGGACAGAGAAAGCGACTTTGTTTTATACTATGTAGTGATATGAAACGTGGATAAATATTATAATAAACGTGATACAGAGAAGATATTATATTAAATAATAATTACATTCTTTAAAGAATGTAATCACCTATAAAAATATGTAGTATGGTATAAAAAATCCGCAATACTACAAGTTTAAACTAACTACGTTTTCGGATGATACCCACCTAAATCGAGGTAAAACCTGACCGTGCGGATTTAAGCGTAATTAGTTACACATTCCTCAGCCTTCATTATCAGCAGTGCCTTGTTTTTCATTCCATTCCCTTATAGCATCTAGCTTTTACTTTCCAGGGCATCAAGCAGTACGACCAATAACAATAAAACACAGGAACACCAAGTCCTAATAAAGAAATAAGACCGTTCTTGGATTAATTAGCTATATAGAGGCGCTTATACCCAGTTTACGAGCGCATTCAAGTGGGCCCGATCTTAAGACCATTCGAGGCATTCGTGGTGGCTATAAAACTGGAATTTACCGACTCAGCAGTAAACACGTGTTTTAGGTTACCTACATTTGTTTCAGGCTAAGCCATTCGCTTTGATTAGACTTGTATAATGCAGATGTTTTGTATGGCATGTCTTAAAATATTGGGTTACTTGAAACCGGGAAAATTTTGCAGCCTTCTGTTACATTTTATTTATTATTACTCATGATTTATATTCAGAAAACAGTCTTGAACCATATTTAATTTATACCGTAATAGCATTGATTAAGTACGAATATCTTTGAAAGGCGTGGACAATTTTTTAAAAGCTTTTACCTTCTATAAATCTAGCAAAATTTCGGTCGTGCTACATAGCACAGTTGTTACATAAATTCAAAAGCAACCACCTAATAAAAAGTAAGCAAAGTTTGCAACAGTGCTGAACTAGTATCACAAACACGCTTCCATTCTTATCTCACGGACCTCGGAAGGGACCTCGGAGGGAAATTAAAGTTCGCTACTGGCTTTACAAGTCCAGTCATGTGTCAACAGATAGTGCTCTTATTGTAGCGTGAATTCCAGTTATCTTTATTCCGTGTAAGTGCGGCTTTTACTGGCCGCTAAATTGGTGGAAAGGAATTTTAATATGTAATCCGTTTTGTGATTGGGTATTGCGCTTGATTGGAATCCCATTGGAAGATATGGGTTGAATGGTGTTTGGTTGGTAGTAATGATTGAATATGTGTGACAGTTCATCAGTTATTAATAGAAGGGGAGTGAACACCACTGGGACCTATTTTTAATGTACTAAAATGAATGAAATAATGATTATGATTTTCAATATAGACAGACATCGTTTATGACTTGTTTAATGAAACTACTGGCTTTTACTATAGTTTCCATAGGTCTTCATTTATTAATTTATATCTCATATAAACGTTAATTAAATATATCATAGGAAGGTTAGTGTCATTTGAAGCCACGCACACCGCACAGGTGACCGCAACAATTACTTGTGGTTCTGATGCCAATCTCAAATGGGATAGAGATTGAAATAGGTATAGTATAGGAACAACGGCTGATAGTGGACTTTCGCTTTCAATTAACATACCTGTGAAATTAACTAACACATTCTGTTTAGGAATGCAAGAAAAAATACATTTACATGCTTTCCAAAAAACGGTTTTACGAATATATCCAGATAGAAACCTGCATAAGTTATAATAGGTAAATTGGATACTATGTCGTATGCAGTTTTAAAAGCATATTTAGTACTTAGTAGATTTTCGTATATGTTTTCGGTGATCATCTTTCATAAAAATAAATAACGACAATGAATTCCAGCTAATAAAACAATGGGAAATTATAATGCTATCGTGCTCGTCCGTCGCTCTTGAATAATAAGTACGTTATGCATTTCGACGAGTAAAATACTATTATCAAATTTTATAACGAACTAAACATGGATGCATGTTATAGCGAGCGTCCCTGATTTCCAAAACTAAAAGCTCACTAAGGCCAATTTCAGAATATTATGAATTTTGGAATCTTTATTCTATTGTTTGTCAAATACAATTTAATAAAACTATTGCGTGTTACAAAACGATCAAAAGCAAGAGCTTACACGAAACGATTGTTTACAACAAAGGAAAATAGACACCCCAAAAAGGGGCATTAAATCTTCTATAAGCCAAAGCTATTGCAGTATAAACGAAACGTTGACAAAAAGCAAAGGTACACTTAGAGTACACGGGTCGGCACTCAGGTGGCTTAGATCCTCGTTTTGCGCTGATCCGATCAGGCCCCGACGAGTGACCTGAGGCTATGTGCTCACTTGATATCGCAGGCTTTCCCTCAAAAATGAAACAGAGAGCTTATTTTTCGTGAGCATGTTGGTTGAGTAGAAATAGTAGAATTGATAATCAATACATAGTATAAAACAAAGTCGCTTTCCGCCGTCTGTGTGTCTATATGCTTAATTATTTATTATTATTATGCGAAACATTTTGATGGGGTTTTTTAAATAGATAAGGTGATTCTAGAGGAAGGTTTTAGAATATGTTGTATGTATGGTTTTACAAAAAACAGGCGCAGCCGCGGGCGGAAAGCTAGTTAATTATAATATAAAGCGACATAACATCTACTCTATGCATAATATTAACTTACAACAGGATTCTTTGAAATATTGCTCACGATTTTTCGAATTTGCTAGCGTGATCAGGGACAGACTGAACCGTATTATATTTCGTGATATCCTACACTTAGTGTAAGTGAGGTGTAAAATTATTTTCACGGTCATGTTTAAAATAACTTGCTGGTTATGAAACCAAAAACCAATACATACAAATGAAAAGTAATTTGTGTATACCTCTTAGCTAATCATCGCTTCCTTTGTCTATGGAATTGTTATAATAGAAATTGAGTTCAAACTATGAGTAGACCAAATACTGAAGTTCTAGAAATATTTGAATATACATTATTCTAGTCGAGTGGTCGGCAACAGATGGATAGACAGACAGACGATCGTTGATCCTTGGTTGCCAAATGTAGCTAAGGGGCATATCATATTTCGACGGTCATTTTGATGGCTAAATGTTGTTCCTGTTCCGTATAAACTGGTATTATTTTAACTAATAAAATATATTTATTCAAGATAACTTATGTTTAATATAAAAGCTGGTAAGACTTTCGTTTTGTTACTCGATAAAATTAATAATATTCGGAATCATTAATTCGACTTCTTTCCGACTCCTGTACTTGATGTTCTTCACTACATCATAATATTAAAGTTGTTAATTGTTTAGTTGAAGCCAAGTGGGTGGATATTATTAGATAAATGAAGAATAGGTTAAGGTTGATGTCTTACCTTCGTGTGTTTATGATATTATATAACTATCACTACCACTCCGCAAACTGGATATAATATCAAATAGGTAGTTATGTAACTTCTATTTTTTTTAAACACAACAATAATTGAATCATATTTATCGTTCAATATACGTCCCTATATCCAGCTACATTTCATATTCTTTGAAAACATACGAAGCTTTCAAGTTTCATACAATTTTCTGAACGTGTACTTTAGAATGTTACTTAGGTATACATCGAGTTCAATCGGACATCAAAGGCAAGTGAGAAACTAAATAAAACTCCTGTAGGTCTTTAACAGTTCACAGTAACACTTACTAACACGTATTTGCTTTCCTTTTACCGTGCAAAAATAAACATTTCCATTATTTACACTCGCACTTTGTTACATCTATGTCAAAGCGAATAAAACATTACGTAGACATGTGAACACAAATTCTGGCGTCCTCTGGAAAAGCGTGAATATGCAAATAATACATTTATGTCGGCATTCTTTTTCTGTCACCGCCTTGATCAACCAGCCGTGAAATTACGTACCTATACCTCGACAGGTACCTATTTTTAGGTATATTTTTATTTACCTCAATCGGAACATGAGGAAAATTCGTGTCAGCAATTCCCCACCTTTAATCTTTTATTTCGTAAGCTCATACAAATGACAAAGCTTTGAATATTTATGCCATTTTTATAGGCCGAGCACATTTGCGTCACAAATTTTTATATGCCTAAGTACTAAGTAATATTTTTTTCTTGTTGATTTATCGCACCGCATACCTACGTCTTTAGAAATTTAAAACATAATATTTTTGTGTGTATTTAACCTCGCTCACAGTATTCAAAATGGCTTTTCCCAAAATATAACAGAAATGAAGAGAAATATACAAGTATTTAATTACCTTCTAAGCTTTCGAATTAAATTTGAGTCATAATGCAATCTTACATACGTAGGTAGGCAGGTAAGTAGAAATTGGACGTTGATTATACACACAATATTAAAGTTTAAATCCAATTTAATTAATATGTATAACGAAGCATAATAATAACGCTGGTTACCAGATATTTTATAGCATGAACGCTCCGTTTAACACAACACAAATGAAACAGAAATAATATAGAGAGTGTGTCATTTATATTTTATGTTCTATTAAAACTTATATGTATTTCAACGAAAGCGTGTTCATGCGCTAACATTCTACACAAAACAATTAATTTAAAAAATATTGTTTTATAGAACACTAGAGGTCCGCCCCGGCTTCGCCCGTGGTACATATTTCGCAATAAAAGGTAGCCTATGTCCTTTCTCAGGTATCAAAATATCTCCATACCAAATTTCATGCAAATTGGTTCAGTAGTTTAGGCGTGATTGAGTAACAGACAGACAGACAGAGTTACTTTCGCATTTATAATATTAGTATGGATAGTATGGATTGTCATTAGTCTTGTATTGTTCCTGTAGAATTTCATTATTTTCGAATTTTGGACATCACCAATTTAATCGTGTTGTTTTATTCTTAGCTAAGCGCTACTGTTCTTTTTCATTTTACATGGAAATAGATAACAGCTGCAATACTCTATATAGCTACATTTATATGGAACCCTTTTGCAATATTTATGTATTTTTTGCTAAATCTTTAATGTTGAATAGTCATGTATTAAAAAAAAATTGCAATTCACAATCCGAAATCATATTTTTCGCGTTCTAGCAACAAATTCAGTCCGCATTAAAAGCGGCGTGCATAAATTAAATTTCGTTAAATTCGCTTCAGTCAATCGTTTGTAGGCAGTTACCTAATTAATGAGCAGTGAGCACCGTGACCCGCAACACCGACCACGTTCAACTTCCGCGAATATTCAAAATACATATTTCCGTAAATGATTTACAAACTTTGCTCAATGTTCTATTAACTTGTGATTTTAGGGAACCGCGACGCAATTCAAAATTGAGAAAATTATTTAATTTTCGTACAGTTTGATTCGTCTTGTTTCCACTTCGTAAGAAAGTTCGTCTATTCACAAAGATGTATGTCTACTATTGAATGTTTTAAATGAATGTTCTTTCACATTTTGTAATAGAGTGAATGAATTGATACATAAGATTGTGTTATACAGAATATTTATTAAGACCATCTCTATCGAACGTGTTAGAACTTAAAAGTCCTCTATTTTAAAGTTCTCGTCGACAGATACCGCGCCAATGCCCATTTCTAAACTAAATGAAATGCTACTTAATGGAATCTTCCAGCAATTTCCGAAATAGGTCATGAACTGCAAATACGGGACAACTTGCGCAGAATATCTTAAGTCTATTTACCTTTTACCTAAAGATTTATGTATACAATAAACACGCCGCTCGTGTGCCCAATCACGCTGCCTATAGGTACAAGGGGGTTGCGTCCTACGGAGCCAGTAAAAGCGTTAAATTTAGAATCTTTATTTAGGTTTAAACTTAATGAAATGGTTGCCAGAATACTAATTTACCGGGGATTATTCGCCAGTTCGAACGCGCGAAGCCGGGAAACAATTTAACTTAGGTATTTTCTGCAGCCGCACAGTGGTTCCAAATTCAAGTTTCATGGACGTAGGATTCAATGTCGGTCTATCGCGCTGATTTTTTTTTTCAAGACAGATAATTGAACACCTATCAACTTTTTCTAATCGTAAAAATCCCCTAGGCGTATAGTTTTTGAGAAAAAAAATTGTTGAGTTTTTTTTGTATGGAGAAAAATCTTTATTATTTTTTTTCTCGCGTTGCTTTAAATTGCGGATGCTTAGATTCATATATTAAGTAAGTCCGGATGATATAGTATCCAGAAAAAAATAAAATATCTGCATCGACTTGCAGCCCCGCGCAGGAATGATCGATAAAAATTTCAATTTTCCTATGCTCTTTTCTCTTGTATTACCTGCGTTTTGTTGCTCAATACTTGCTTATTCGTACTCCCTACATGACATTAATTAATATTGAGAACATTTCAGCCCACTAAATACGGTAAGTATTTTTTTTATATCTTAAAAATTTTCAAAAACAGTCAATTATAAAATAAGTCACAGTACAACGTAACCCGTGCCTAGAAAGCAATTAGGTAACGACAGCAACCTATCTGGAATGCGGTGTTAGTCCCAGTTAGTTCCGAGTATATAAACAACCTCGTTAGTGCCCAATCGTTAACGAGGTCCAAGTACATAAACAACTTCGTTAGCTTTAACGAGGTTGTTTATATACTCGGTCGCATTTAATCCTGCATGCCCCTTACTACCTGAGTACTCTTAATTGATATAAATAAGCCGCACATTAAACTGAGCTCCATTATATTTCCGACATTTACGTATACTATACAATGGCTGGCTTGATTTGGATATGTTCCTGATTTTGAGGAAATTTGGTGATTTGAAGAATTTGAACCATTTGTTTGAAGTTATCATCTCAAAAATCCCATATGAACTGTCTGAAGAAGATCGCAGTACACTCAAAGATTTTTCTCGTAGAGTTATACTCAATATAACGAAGAAATGGTCTGAGTCAAGCCGATCTCTGAAGACGTTTCTGACTCGGGAAAACAATAAAAGGTGGTTGGAATCTGACATCCAGTGGCCTACTTTTGATTCGGTGGACTTGAATGTTTTGTTTGGAGATTGTGCGGATGTAGATGAAGAAACTCCGACCAACTTTTCTTCTTCTATAGTTGAATCAGTTCCATCAACGTCCACTACTGAAGCAAGTACATCCACTGAAAAGATATCTAGAGTTCCATTCCAAGATTTGAGCAATAAACAAAAAAAAAACGACGATCCGACTCTACTATGAGTGAAAAAAATGAAGAGGAACTTTTTTATTGCTTTACTGAAGAGTTAAAAGCTAACGGCAAAGCAGCTTTTGCGAAAATTTTAGAGCATTTGGAAAAATACCCTGATACTATACCAAGTGTATCAGAATTTTTGTTTATTAAAAAGAAGCAAGACATTCCTGAAGTCAAATCCTTGGCTGTTTTAACATCTCTTAATCTTTCCAAGTGGCAGTATTTGACTTTGACTCACCAGGATCTATTTCCCGAGGCAGCTAAGTTAATTATACTTGATAAGACAGACTTGATTAATGTGAGTTTAGAAGAAGAAGAATCTTTGCTGATAGAATCCGACAATATTTCGGATCCATTAGCATAAAACAGCTGTTTTCATGGCTACGGAAAAAGCCCTTTTAAGGGCTACCAACTACTTTAGTAGTTTCGATGGGTGGTAGTAGTCGACACTAAATAATCTTTTAAAAATCTTACTGTGTATGCCTAAAATACCAAGTAATTTATTTAAGTTTGCCATCCCTAATCGCATTTATTTAAAATCAAAACATAAACAACCTCGTTAGCGCTTGGACTTAACTGGGACTAACACCGCATTCCAGATTGGTTGTTGTCGTTACCTAATTGCTTTCTAGGCACGGGTTACGTTGTAATGTGACTTATTTTATAATTGACTGTTTTTGAAAATTTTTAAGATATAAAAAAATACTTACCGTATTTAGTGGGCTGAAATGTTCTCAATATTAATTAATGTCATGTAGGGAGTACGAATAAGCAAGTATTGAGCAACAAAACGCAGGTAATACAAGAGAAAAGAGCATAGGAAAATTGAAATTTTTATCGATCATTCCTGCGCGGGGCTGCAAGTCGATGCAGATATTTTATTTTTTTCTGGATACTATATCATCCGGACTTACTTAATATATGAATCTAAGCATCCGCAATTTAAAGCAACGCGAGAAAAAAAATAATAAAGATTTTTCTCCATACAAAAAGAACTCAACAATTTTTTTTCTCAAAAACTATACGCCTAGGGGATTTTTACCATTAGAAAAAGTTGATAGGTGTTCAATTATCTGTTTTGAAAAAAAAAATCAGCGCGATAGACCGACATTGAATCCTACGTCCATGAAACTTGAATTTGGAACCACTGTGAGCCGCCGCGCGCCGTATCGGAGAAAAGGGATAAGTAGTTACTTTTTTAATGTAAGAATAAACTCAATTTACATAATAATGCGAAATATCCATAATTAATAAAATAACATCGATATTCTTCCAAAAATATATATGTAGATATATTATTTTTTTTTATAACCTCACTAAAAAGTCAATAGTTAATTACCCTTTAACTTTGAATTCATTAATTGTATTCCGTCCATGATTGTTTATAACATTATTGCAAAATTATTCTTATATTTCTGCCAATATTATATAGGTAGAAGCTCTATAGAGAGAGAGGTTTCGCGAAACTCATTTAAAGTGTATTTTTCTTTCTGCAAACTGAAACCACAATGTGTGTTTAACTAATTTAACGTTTGAACTACAATGAAGAGCATAAATGTTGGTTTTAGTTAATTATATTGTCCATGACTAGCTAGAAATACCTACTTTCTTTATATTTTATGAAAATTCATAATTCATAGTAAAACATCACGAGTTTCAATGAAAACGTGCCTTTGTACTTATTCCTCGAATATTTCCAGTTGAAAATGAGAATTCTAACACAAACGTGAAAAATAGCCAAAATTCATGCAAACTTTCGTCCTTTTAGTGGCCCAGTATTCTATTATCCCAAGCGAAGTCAAAGGTACAGATATGTCAAAGAAATACACCGGACGAGTTGCGTGGATCCAAAACCCTTTTACATTGCAAACATAAAGGGCACTTTTAAAATCATCCTCTAAAGGTAAAATACCCTTTTGAAGTTATGTACACCTAGTACTCGCATTAAATAGCTATTTACAAGGAACTACGCATTTGTATGCGGATTATGTGCTTATTTTAGTTTAAATAACGATAAAGTTATCAGTTTCCTTTCTTCCGTAATACTTAAATAAAAAGGATAAATGCAATAAAAAGTAGACTATAATTATTATATACAAAAATATTAAATAAACTATTGCATACTGTTTAATATATAACTTAAATTATATAGACCTAAAACATATACAACGGAAATCGGAAACCATAATTGAAAACTGAAAAATAGCATGTGCTTTAAATTAAGTAGGTGCGTACTATTGTCAAAGATAAGCCATTAAGCTGGCTTTATAACCTTCAACAGTGACTCGTAAAATATCTAATCTCCACGATTGGGCTACGCAGGAAAATTCACTTTTTCCTGCGTAGCCCAATCGTGGAGATATATCAGTGGCTCGGAAAACGACAATAAATAAAGCTAATTAAAGTCCCTGCGCACGGCATTTCCAACTTATTTTACTAGCTAGCGTTTGCTTTTAATTTCTCTCGGCGTTTTGTGAATACATTGGATATCTTCATGTAGGAAATTTTTCTTAGTTAATCTTAAAAGTCTGCTTGGTATGGAACAACTCAAAGGGTGTTCAACTGTTCACAAAGTATTTTAATCTGTGAAATACATCTTAGATTATTGTTTGAAATGGATTCATAGTATAAAGATGAATGTAGAGCTGTAGTTTAACTATAACAATAATACATATTTTTTTCACGCAAAAGAAAATATATCCATATAAACCCGATACGTTCAAGATAACCATAATATTTATGTCATTAATTTTGCAGTCAATTAATCAGTAACTCCCTTTTAAAGATGTTTATGGTATGAATAAATTAACCATTTTTCATATATTTTTATTAAAGCATTCGCTCGGATCTCATTTTATATACCATTAAGACCTCGCATAATATTCTACATCTAATTTACATATCTATTCACCATTTTAGCGAAACAAGATTATTCATTTATACATTAAAGTTATATCAACATTCCTAACATAATATGTGTTGCGCACATTTTTTAAATAGATGAGCGAGCCAAGGCGGCGTGATTAAATGACAACAATATAAATGATGGAGGAGTACAATTAAGCTGGCTCGCCGGCCACCGGCCACATCAATCACTAAGGCATCCAGGGAACTGATTTTATTTCGTTATTTTCTACCTCTAGTGGCCCATGCAATCCTGGTACCTCATACTTGCCCCGTGATATATTACAAACATTAATCGCTTTACTGTTTGTGCGAACACTTACTGAATGAGTCAGAGGGAGATATTAGCCGATATTATACACTATGCTAGTAATAAATTGATAATAATTTAGACCAAGGTATGCCTAAAAATAATGTTCCACTTTTCTAGGTTATTAGGATATTCACTTAGATATTCATATCGTAGCTTATTTCATTAGGCTTTTGATTTGTACAGTAATTTTGGGAGAATATTACAACAGATTTTTACTATAAATTTTTAATAAAAGCTACGATAATCTTACAAGTCTTCCTCTTTAATGATTATAAAAATACAGGTTATGAACTCGATGGTTATGAAGGCGCTCGTCCACATCTAATGACTCTAAAATTACATTTTATGAAGGCATCGTAAATATCGCTGGAGCTTATTAATTTTTGCACGCTTCATTAATTTTATGGGGTTCGCTGATTTCTTATTTTATTTTTGAAAGTATTACCTTACGCAATCCAATTATGTGGATAGGTACAATCTCGGTTTTTAATAGATCATCATATTTCTTCTTATCTTTACATTTTTCTAAGATTACAGGTAAAGAATATTTAAATTAAATAATAATATTAATATTTAAATATTTTAATTTTATTAATATTCAGTAGATTAAAATTAGAAGAATTCTTATTCCAATCAATACTTTTTAAATGTATCCCTTAATAGCATTAATGTAAACCAACAAAGTATTACCAAAAAGATTCAACTTACTTTAGCCCTAATCACATAAAATTACGTCATAAAAGCCCTGCCATCGTAAGTTAGGGATGACAACACCGCTCGTATTTACCTGAAACCAAAGGACAACGTTGTTTTATTAACATTTACAATATTGCAATTTTCTTTAAGGTGGGAACAAAGAACTGTATTATCTTTTCACTTGAAAAAAGGTCGATGTCTGCTTTGACATGAATAAAGATTTTGTGAAACAATAAAGCGTAATATAAGAAAGTAAACCCGCACAAACATGGAGACCAAGAATATTTGTAGACAAGTTTTGCATAACTATAACTTATACTCCTTTGTTAAACATGTTAAGAAAAATATTTAGAAATTCTATGAGTTGTAATAGTTTCGTGAGTAAAATATTAATATCTGAATATATTGTCCTAATATGATAATATTGTAATTTAAAATAAATATTGCAATGTCCACTCAAAAATCTTATATGTATGAGGCCCCTGAACGATTAGGGTCATCGTACAATGGAAAATTACAAACAAAAGTTCAAAAATCCAGAGGCAGTGGGCGGGACAATTGCGGACTCATACGCCGAGTTCGTTCACATCTTCCCACGACCCACATGGCATCCCCTGACTTGTGCAATGACGTGTATCCCTATACATATATCACATTTAAACAGACCCTGTTACAACATATTTCACAAAGAAATGTATCACGTTTACTTATTATAATTGTGTTAACATCGGTTTGAATTTAAACATTCAACTAGAATACATAAATTTAAATTATTTGGCGTCTTTTAAACTAAAATTGGACATTAAACACATGTGTATATCGACATATAGTACTGTATTATTCACTCATACAACGTTTGTTAATCTTATTGGAACATTCTCGTATGAAATATTACGTACACTACAGCAATAACAGACGACAGTTTGCGGTAAACTCGCGCTCGTGAAAAGAGTATTTTTTCTTGTTTTGCGCTTTTCGTACGCGACACTCTTCAAAGGAAAAAATAACATTTCTGCCAACAAACAAGCTCGTCATATATCCGGACAATAAAAAATGGTGTTCTTAAAATACAATATTTTACTAGGAGAGAATATTTCGGAAATAGATTTATAACTTTCATAAGAATGAGTGGGTTCAGTCCGCGAAGTAAATGGCCAAGCCCCTCGGGAACTAGCTCGCGTTTTTTACTTTTACCGACTATGTTTTACAAACCGTACACCAGAGATTCGGGAAATATATTCAGTAACAAAGGAAAATCGATGTAAATGCACATACCTATAGAGTTTACTATCAGTGATCGTTTTATCAAAATATTGAATCTCAGACGTAATTAACTATCATTTATTTTTAAATCACTTTTCTGAATTCATTCTAAATGTAAATTGAAGTAGATTTTAATCATAATTTGAAACCACTGAAATAAATTAAAACTCATTTCATTTTTTCCAAAAATACAAACTTGTTTGCATTCATGTTTATCATCCAAATATCTTTGCAGTGGACGGACAGCTAATTGCTTTACGAAATAAGACGTCAATCTGAATGGAAATTAATTGAATGTCTGGAAAGATCAGACATTTTTCGAGTTACAGAATTCTAATTCAGCACTCTTTAATTTTTCACTTTAAAATGCCCAAAGTGCAGTACATATTAACAGTGATACTACCTATATCTTCAAATTGCGCGTCACAGTATTCTCATTTTAATTACGAGGTGTGTCTAGCCAATATTTTTTAATTTTTTATTAAATTCTGAACAAATTTTAAGCCTATCCAGTAGGTCCTATTTATAAACGAGAGCGATTAATTAAAAAAAAATCCACCTTATAACTAAATTACAAAAAACTACTAAGTATTTGATTTAAAACTGAGGTAAAATTGTCATCATTACATGAAGATTTTGTTTAATGCAATCCGAGACAGAACTAAACGAACAACAATAATCTACGATGGATTAAAAAAAAAGAAAATTCAAAGCCTTAAAATCTTACACAATGAAAATACGAGATGAAAACGGAAATTAATAGAAATTGGATTTGTTAAAAGCATTTTCACATTTCATTATGTTTTTCCTCCTTTTGTGAAACATTAGAATTATTAAGAATAGGCATAGTATTGTAATTTTCCTGTTGTATTATAAATTAAGCTTCAAGTTACAGTTCTAATATAAATATAACATTAATTTTCTTATATAAGAAATAAGAAAAAACAAGCGCTATGAATAATAGTAGATATAAATAGAATTTAATTGAATTAAGTATAGGACTAGGAGCCTTTCCAACTTAAAAGGCAATTTCATCTAGTCAGGTTTAAATTATATGAAAAGGGAGGGATAAACTATATTATGCTTTTCAGTGGGTATAATAAAGTGTAGTAATAAGTTTTCTAAGAAAAATGGTATCTCCAATTTTTTTTTTTTTCAACAAGACTGTTAATAGAAATTAACACAGGTTCGCAAAACCTTTTCTAGATAACACAAACACTAACCAATACATTATTTTAAAAATACTCACTACTTAAAAATATTCATGACAAGAGCAACAAACTCTAACGCAATTTAAATATTTCGTCTAACAGTTGAAATTAAAAACAAAATATTTACATTACAATGAAGAATGTGCAGCTAGAAACGTAAAAAATTAAAAATGTTAGACTTCTCGCTTTTATGATAAGTTAAGAGTATTTTTAAGCGCGGCACGAAACATTAAAATGCTTTTTGCATCTGTAGCACGCAATACGACTAATACTTGAAATGTGATTCCACACGACTGATCGATTCCATTTAATTACTGCCAATGCCAAAATACATGAAATGCCAATCATTATCATATAATAGACTTTTCCCACAGGCTGTAATGAATATGGCATAGAAATAAATGCAATGAGGAAGTCAAATACGTGCACATCATAATCGTACCGTTTAGTGACATAAATGTTGGTATAATTTAGCCTTGCAATTGATTTTTAAAAACACATTCATAGTCTCTTGGCGCAGTCGCCAAGATACTATAAAATAAATATCAAAAGTATCTTCTGTAAGAGGAATCAATTAACTTTAACTGCGAAAAACACGTAAGCAATTGAATAAACACCATTTACGTAGCCGTTGTATTTTATTACACTTTTTCATAACGACCTAAAAGCTTAATTGATATCAGTTTTTTACGAAAGATTAAAATTCGCAGCATTACAATAAAAATTTAAAAATTTCCAGCATCTGTTGCAAGAGCCAGTAAAAGCCAATAAAAGTAAAAAATTACTTAACTAATGCCCATTCAATACAGTCGATGGGGTCATTTATCAACATAACAATCTCTCGTGGGACAACGAGTTTCGAAAACCTAATATCAGTGAGAGCTAAGCCCCATTCCGCAAAACCCTTTTTTGTGCGACTCTAACATTTTTCAGAGGAGAGTGAATGGGCTGTAATTTGTATGGCTTGTACATTCGTATTTTGCTTTCTGCTCCCATATACTTAACTTACGACTGAAACGTAATGTTTACATTGCACGTACACGAATATTTTCTTTATTATTGCGTAAATTCTCTTCATATCTATCTGAGACAGCTGCCGAGCACTCACGATATAATACTATTTAAAATATTTCGCTTTGTGAAAGTTGTTTGTATTTATTTCTGTAACGTTTCAGTCGTCTTTCTTTTATGCATTACCATAAATTATGATCCAATTTCGGTGTATAAATAAATCAAAAAGTGCTATCAATTATTTTATTTCAATATTTGTTTCGCTTTTGCATATGTAGATTTCAATTCATAACGAACGAAGCGAAATTATCTTTTTTAAATTGATCATTGTGAGCACAAAGCGAGCTAATCCTATATTTTTCGCTAAAACTAAACCTAAAAAGCCAAACTATACTACCTCGAATAGAAGGTCTATATAACTACAACTCGTATAGCTCATAGCTTTTAAAGTACCACCCTTTCATTTTTTATCCGGCGTATTATCGACAGTTTAGGGATTTTAAAAACGAAGATAAACCGCAACCTCAGGCTGAATATATCGAAGCTGACGTTTATCATCCTAGATATAGATCTACCAACTATCCACTACAGTAAGTACTTGTCACAAGCGTTTAGGGAACTACCGGCTGATAAAATGTGAACGATATACGTGATTGAATACCATGTACATATGACTCACAGATAAAAAATATAACTTCAGTAAAGTTGTAAAAATCTGAAAATGTCTTCTCAAAAGAGGTCACATCTGTTTCTTTTTTTTTACCGGGCAATAGATGTTAACCTGTTTTTAAATGAGGAATAAAAAATGTTTAACTTAGCCTCAACTTTTCAGAGTATGTACTTCAGTGTGGGTTGAAATCAGGCCCATACTCATGATGAACACTAAACAAAAGACAATACCATATAGATCACACAAAGGACATTATCTATTTTCAGAGAGGATATGGTTGATATTAAATCAAAACTACTGCACTGCAGATCACATCCCGAATACAGTTTCGATTTGGATTGTCACTTATCAGATTCAAATCTAAATTAATATACTGGAAATATTAAGCTGCTGCGATTTTAATAAAGACCATAAATAATAGTTCTCTTTGGGAGTAAAATCACATAATATGTACGGATATTACCTGGAATATGTTATTTATCAAGATTCTCCATACTACAAAATGAAATTGCATGCATTGCAATGCAATTCGAAAGACTTATTAATTGTTTTATTTAAACTATTGGACGAATAGTAACACACTTTGACATCTTAAAACCTAAATTATCAACGAACAACGTGGATGATCGACGTTAATTTAATAAATATTCAGAATTTTGTAAGAATTAACAAAAATGTTATTTTGAACACAATTTGGATTAATAAAAAGGCCTAGCGAAATCTGGACGAACGGCTAGTTAACAAATAAAATTATAAAGAATGAATTAGAATTTGATTGTTTAAATCGGATTAAAAGCAATCTCTTGTTTTCGTTAAAAGCAATAAAAAAGTAATATTTTTAATTAAATACTCATCAAATAGTCTATTTAAGTATAAATTAATTTAAAACTTTGGAGACAGTTTCGAGATACTGTTCATCAAAGGAATGAGGTTGATTATATTTTGTCTACCCTCATAGGAGGCCCGTGTCCCAGCAGTGGGAACGTATATGGGCTGATGATGATGATGATGATGATATTCTGTCTTATTAAAACGTTTTCCGTGATCGCAAAACATGTAAAATGGTTATAAATAATAGTAACATTATCACGTTCAGTGATTCAATGTGCAGGTGAGGTCGTGGGGTTCGTTGTCCGATCTCGATTCATCGGCTGCATGTTAAAGTGATTACTTTGTCAGCTCATTTTATTCTCCGAATCGTGACCAACCGACTCCGTAGTGTAAATGTTGCTTAAACATTTTTAAAGTGAACCTTTTATTACATCGTCTCAAACTTTTTGGTCTGTGTAGCGCATGTCGCGTGTATCGCGGCTGCCGAGTAGGTATACCTACTCGGCAGCCGACCGACACGCGACATGCGCTACACAAAGCAGTGTTCGGAACCGTTCGAACAGTTTCACTTTTACCGTGGTTTCATAAAACCACACAACATTTTTTATTGCTTTAGGGAAAAGAACGTACCATTAGCGATGCACTGCGGTGATTATTTAACTATGTAAATAATATTTACATAGTTGTCGGAAGTCATAATTAAGACATTGTAGCGTATTGATACAAAAATGCTCCAAATTCAATTTCAAATCCCACGACAATTTGGTATCATGTTTCTCGAAAAATTATGTAACAGTACTCCGTAATTCAATTTTCATAACAGCCATTACCTCACCACAGATAAGAAATATATTATAAAATGCATTAAGTGTCACTGAACCTTTGTCTTGTTCTTACCAATGTTACAAGATCGTTCAAGGTCTCACAAGAAAAATATCAAGAAGAGTGAGGCGAAGTGTAACGAGTTTGTTCGTGTTCGTGGTTAGCGCCCGATTGGATCTGTCCGGACCAAATATACAGGGTTGTCAGCGACAGGTTTCCCCAAAACCGCCCTAACTTTCCTAATATCGTTCAATTTGAATTCGACGTAGATATCTAGGGAACATTTCAAGTACTCAGACAGTGTAAAGAAATATTTATTATTGACTTTTGCTCGAACTGTCTCTTGATAGAAATTTCTCCTTTGTTGTTTGGAATATGCAGATTATCGAGCTACAATGTTGTAGCGGTTGGCAGCCCTACAGTAACATGCGGTCAGAAAGCCAACATGCAGCATGCTTCATCTCACTACTTCTTGTTCGCTCCGATAATTCGAGTCAATATGTTGCGGTCTGTGTCGCAATGTTCACGCAATATGACGTTTTGTATCCACCTTTTTTCCCGGCGCAGTTTGTAATGTGAACTTATTTATTGTGACTGTAATAGCTTTGTGGTTGGGGATAAACAAATTTAAGGAATGTTGATGTGTACTTTATGGAAAGCTGGTAATTTTGTGTTTATGTCGTGGCCATATCGTAGATTTGCTCATTTCATGATGTGATCGATCATTTCGTGAAATGGTCGCATTTCATGCAATGATCAAATGTCTATTGGCCACATCATGATATGGTTTGAGCAGATCAATGATAAGAAATCGTTTCTCGATATGGATTATTTGATCATATCGTAAAATAGTTACATTAATCATTGGTAGAGGTGCTGCAAGCTCTGTGTTTATGTGATAAGATGGCGGCCGCTGGCGAAAATTTAATTATTCGCAGTTAAAAACTTCATAATTCGTTTAATAACAATATGAAGAAAATCATAGCAAATAATTTACGACGAAGAGGTTCGAGTACTATGGAAAATGTGGATATCTTATATTATGTATTGAAGAAAAAATGCGTCTTAAATAAAAGAATTTAAGACGCATTTTTTCTTTTAGGATATATATTTATATATCCTACTATATTATTATAATTGTTTGTTTTTTAAAAAGCGATCCGCTTCTGGCACTCGCCGGCCGCTGCCGCGGCACGCTCGCTTTGCTCGCTCGGCTCGTGCGTTGTTTATCAAAGTCTAACCTAACCTAACCTAACTGTTTTCTATTGCAAAAACGATTCGCTTCTGGCATTCGCCGGCCGCTGCCGCGGCACTAACTTAAATAACATTAAACAAGTTCTTAGAATATTCTGATTTTTTTTTTATATTTTATGGACTCTCTATATTTTATACGATCTGGCCAAATGTGGATGACCAAATCGTGAAACGTTGACGATTTAACGATCTGATCAAACTATGTTGGCCATTTCATGAAATGCGACCATTTCGTGAAATGATCAATCATATCATGAAATGAGCAAATCTACGATATGGCCACGACATTTACATATTATTCGCCTTTGCACGTGTATGGTAAAGTTTTTATTTATACTTCGAAAATTATACGAATTTACGTCTTAAATCCTAGCTATATATTAGATAAATTAATAAGCAACTTATGAAGATAAACCTACCACATTTCCTAAAGTGCTTACCAACAAAACTGAAATGTTTATTAATTTTACTGAATTGCATATCCTATCCTTTCAAAACTATTAAATGTATTTGCATAAATTCTATATGAATGGGGCGTACTGGTTTAATTTTCTCTAATATATAAATATATAAAACATCCCCCTGTCTTTGAGTGAAAATACTATCTGGTCATAAAATAAATACCATCCTTTTTAAAGTCAATATCAAACTAATGTTTGTCTCCGTCTCTGTAATCCCTTGCTATTTAGTTAGAAAAACAAAGTAACAGATGCTATTAAAACGCAATTTCCATTTGAACGCAACGTTGACAGTATTACGCGTTTTATACAATTCTCAAAGCGGGTACGATAAGGCCATTAACAGCTGCGTCGTGGAAACTATGTCCGCCTGCATAGAACTTTCTAATTAACTAACGTTCCGTTCGTACGTTCCGTACGTTCGTACTTACGCCTCCCCGAGCAAACATAAATTAAAAATGTGTGTCTACTCTACAGCTTTAGGAATGCAAATCTCGAAGGACAGCCGTGGCTCTGTTAATCAAGAATGAGGAATTTATGTTTAAATGCTCACCTTCGGGTGGAAATTTTCGAATAGTTTCAAGGAAAGGTCGGCTTTATAAAGTTATTTACATGGGTTGATCCAAAAGTAATGATAATCAATATTAAACAAGGTCATAACAGTTAAAATAATTATGTATTTCTCTAGATAGTCTTCTTACTAGAAAATATACTTCAATATTTTTTCCTAAACTTAAAAAAAAAAACTTTGACATCATTCACAAAAACCCCTCCACGCGGCCATCACTTCGCTGTCATCTTAAAATTTCTTGCTAAGAAAGTGTTTCTTGTGCCGAGAAAAGAGATAAAAGTAAATAGGAGCTAGATCTAACAAATAGGGTAGGTGTTGAAGCATTTGGAGTGCCGATTTTTGAATGGCAGCCATCGCAACTGACGCTTTGTCATCTGGTGCGTTGTCTTGGTGAAACAGCGTTCAGGTCCGCAGTTTGCCATACGTCTCTTTTCCTTACTAACCTACGTAGTAAGAGCCCAATAAAGTGGCTACCTTCTTAAAATATTCCACCATAATTATTCCTTCAGCGTCCCAAAAAACTACCGCTTTAATCTATCCTACTGATTTTCACTTTGAATTTCTTCATCGTCACTTTGGAAGCTCGCATCCAGGCCATTGATTGTTTTTTTTTTTTGGTTTCAGCATAAACATGGTGAACCCACGTAACGTCCATGATCACAAAACGTGACAAAAATTATCCTGATATCATTAAAAATTTAGAAATTTACCCTCTACATGTCGAATCGTTGTTTCTTCTTTTCGTCGGGAAATTTCTGGCACGCACGGTTCACATTCAAATTAATGTAAATACTTGGAAACGTGGCCTGTTGATATGATTTTTTTGTGATTACTTAGTGAGTACATGAGCAAGCAAAAAACATTTATTTTATATTTTTATGTTCACAGGAAATACCCAATTATCATTACTTTTGTATTTATCTTGTTGTTTTGTTGTGACAAGTTTCAGTATAAACATTAAACAGCGTTAATGACTTGTCAAAAATTTTTAACAATTTGCTTACAAAAGCAGTTCATCAAAGTTCAGAAAATTACAAATTTTATCAATGTATTTTGTTTACATATTTGAATACAGTAAAAAAAATACTCTCCAGTTCACTCGATCTTTGTAATCGCAAAAACAAATTTCAATAGAAGGCATTTACGTCCCTGAGTTGGCGCCAAAACACGGCCGGCGCCATATTGTCCGTGGTGTTGTTTGCGTGGTCTGCTGACAATGCAACGATGGCGCGTGGGGCTGACGCCAAAACATCCACTGTATTTACGTTAACTTCATACATTAGTCTAGAGTAGGTATAAAAATAGATTTATGTAAACAAAAACGAAGTTGTTTTGAATTTTTAAATTCACTCACACTTAATAAATGTCGTTATTAACTAAGCTTTATAAAAAAATAAAAAAATAAAAATAAAAATCATTTATTGATCAATTTGTGGGTTAGGTACAAACATGTAACATTTGGACCCCAAACTAGGACAGCCTGTATTTTGGGGTCCACAAAATACAGGCTGTCCTAGTTTTTATAAAAGAACATATAAAATAAAACCTGTTGGTCGTATTACTTACCTATTTATTTTTCGCGGAGTAACAAATATTTTCAAAAATTATGCTGCATTTTTCATCAAATATGTAATGAAGAGTTCGCATTTTTGAACGAAATATATTACAAGTCAGAACTTAATTTAATTCAATTGTAAAGTTTAAAATGTAAATTTTGTGAACGAAATGTAGTTTTAAGACGTACCTAATATCATTAGAGGACATTTTTAAAAACACCTTCAGCAACGCTTCCTAAATATTTTTAACAGCAGGTCGGAAATATAATTAGAGAGGTCGGAAAAAAATATAACTACATTTTCATATTTTCGTTTGCATTTTTAGTAGGTTTATTTTTAAAACCCATAGATTTGTACATTGCGAAAATAACGAAAACATTTATGCTTATAAAGAAGCGACTAGGTTTTTTTGTATTCAAAATTCTTTATGATATCTACATAGAGGTCTACAGATATTCGATGAATCTATGATTAGTAAATTATTTCAACGCGGAAAACGTACCAAAAATATTTGTCTTACATAATTCAGTTCATGGTCAAACGTAACAAGACAGGTGATATGGACAGCTTTCATTTACACACGAAGTAATAAGAGAACTTTCGAAATCCCAAATACTACCTATACAAGAAAACCCCGAACTACTATGTATTTCGAGCCGAATAATATACTGGGTAAAATCTGTGTTCAAAGGATTTCCGACTAAACTAAAGCAAATAAACTGAACATGCATATTACCAAGCAATATTGGATCGTGAGAGTGTACCACGAATGCTGATACATCTTCCTAATATAATATTCTGAGTATGACGTAGGAGCGAGTTAGATAAGTCAACAGTGAATCTTTTTGAGTGCACCCTTTTAGAAGTCTAAGTAAAATTTAAACGTATAAGTAAAGTTAAAATTGGATATCTGAATAAATAAAAGCTTTAAAAATTTGTGAATGGGTCTACCATTCACAAATTTTTAAAGCTTTTCAATTGCTATCGATTATTTCAAAGTGGGAAAATATGTAGTGATTCATATGTACTTACTATATTTAATCTATTTAAATTGAAAACGCTCTTAACATCGCATCATATTGTACCTATTATTTGGTAGAAACTCATGCCATCATGTGATAACTAAATCTTTCTCTCTTTCTTCATCTACATTTATGATGAAACCACTATACGAAAAGTGTGATATTTCACCATGTATTCTTAGTCTCTCTTTTTGAAACACATTTAAATAACATATCCGAAATTTCATACATCGTGTTATATTATAACACGTACACGGTCCAACTATCTGTCTGTATCTCATGTAAAAATCCAATCATTGTCCAATCAAACTGTTTTACACCAAAATGATCAGGATCGCATCCTAAATCTGAGCAATTCCTGATATTGGACGATATTTTCAATTTCCCACAATATTTCGTTTTATTACGTTTTTGCCGGCAGTTATGAGCGCCGATCTCAAAATATCTAGTTAGCAATTTTATATATTTACGATTTAATATAAAATTACTTTCCAATCATTAATGTATGCTCTATAAATTATCAAGTTAAAACCTTGTTTTTAGCACTAATTAATCAACCATCACAATAGTTTAATAAATAACATTTAATAAATGATTAATAATAACTAAACGCTGAGCTTAATTTATCGAAATAGGTACGTTAACCTGATTAAAGGTACTGTAATATTAATAGGGCATGGATTATTGTTCCAATTAATCTGATAATGACGAGCAATGCTTTTAAATCATACATAAAACAAATTGGTCATTCATATTAAAATGTCCATTTTCAAATGTCAAACAAACAACATACTGCTCTGGATGCAGTCCCAGCGGATTTGCAAACAATTTATCATTCCTACTAAATAAAATATTATGCATGATTCACGGACAAGAAATGATTTATTATTTAAATGTAAATAGTGAAGATAAAAGGAATTTTGACGTATTAGGTTTAATTTATTGTTGTTACTAATTAAAAACCATTATAAGACAAGGTATACCTTTCTGTTAAAGAGCATTATAAAATAACGAACAGGATAAAAATAAACGCTCCTAAAAGTATTGTAAACACAACAATACATTTCAACCCCGTCCGTTTCTTTGTTCCTTCAAAAAGAAATCCCTTCAAGTACTCGTCAAATCATTATATAAATTAACTTTGTTAACATTAATCTGACATTGTCAACTTTATTCGTTTCTGTTATTTTCTTTTATTTTTTAGCGCTAAAGTTTTAGCAGCTTCCAAGATTTTGGGGAATGCTTAAAGTGCTCTCAAACAATCTCACGCCCCTCTGAGAATTACAACCTCCAGGCGCGTTTACCGCTCGTCTTTCTTTTAAAAGTTACAAGGAAAGTACTAACAAAAACAATTTCTATATTTTAAGAAAGAGGGAAGTCGTCTGTGGAAATGTGAACGTTGTTTTGTACAGAGTGCTGTAACAGCTATTTAAGCAAATTATTGTAAATCGTAATACTTTTGGAAAACAATTCTATTTTCATGCCTGAAATGATTATTTTCGTCGATATCGTTATTTTTCAACAGACCTTAAGCAATAAAGCTTACCTAATATCTGCTTTTTTATCATCCGTTACTTTTTACGCATATAAAAATGTCACAGCACGAAATCTATCAGGCTTTTCAAATCATTATTGATCAGTACAATACAACAATGCCGTTTCGAATCTCGCTGCACGATGTTTTCGTTTAAATTACGTCAAAATAAAACAGTCTCTACGTCTCTCTAATCGTATGAAATGTCAAAGTTTATAAATCCGCAGCATTGCATTACTTTCAAAAACATTTTACGTAATATTCAAAACAGGAGGCGTCCGTAATAAATGGCGAAGGAGTGCAATATTCCCGAGTCGCGACACCATGCCGGCTGACACCTGGGACCAGAGGTGTTTCAGCTGAGTCACTTTTAACTAAATATTAACTTTGTACTTCGCAACGCAACAGAATTGCTGTTCAAGATTGCAACTTGTGTTACTAGTCTTGGCTCATGTGCGCTTTAAAATTAATAAATTTATTACAGCTTTAAAGTATTAAATATGCTAAAAGCTTCTACAATTTATACGTAGTTTGTTTTTCCGAGTGCTAATTTGTTAAAGGAAAGTAGATATACTTCATATTACTACATTGAATCAAACCTCTGAATAGTAAATACAGGAATAAAATGGTAAAGGAAAAGCAGAGAAACATTGGCGAGGGTCCATTGTTTGCTCAAACCATAGCAAGTCAAACACGCCAAGGAAATAACTTGAAGCACTGAAATGTCTAGACCGCAGCGGTAAACGTGTTACGTTCAATATCTTTATATACAAAGCTTTTTATATATACTTACCATTACATTTTCAAGCATTAGGGGCTGAATTGAATAAGTAACTAAATATTGTTGTAATTTAAAGTGATTTTAATTTGAGCCTTGTTTATTTAAATTAACACACATGACACAATACCTTATAACAGTTGATGAAGTATAAAAACAAACAACTACGCTTAAATTCCTAAAAAATATAACAAAACAACATTTTTATTTATGTACTACTATGTTCCAACCCCAACATTATCCTATAGATAGTATTTATAACCGATCTTTTTAAGGAACATCTTATCTGGGAAATTATAGTGAGTGTTATGTGATCGCTAGTAAATCAAATAAAGCCCTCTACGTCTTGTAAGTCGCGTCGCGACCGCATATACTTACATATATCAATTTGCCTATTGTATATTTTATCGTCAATATTTTCCTTTCAGCCGCTGTATTCCACACAAAATCGTCTATCATTATTTTACTCCAACAAATCAATTTGTTTTCTTTTAACAAACCGCGTTCAAAGTCTTTTATTCGTACAAGAAGTTGAAAATTTATAGTCGAAGTTTAACTCTCACTTCGTGCAATTAAAAGTTTTTAAAGTGCAAAAGTTATTAATTTCTAAAGCAAGCAGAATCTATAACACAAATAAGCGACATGAAGTGATACGATAACTTCCCCGTCACTGTGTTTGATTACTGTTGAGGTACTTATTCACTGAATTAATTTTCAATTCTGTTGTTCCCATAATTAATTACTTGCAGAAGTGAGATTTATTTATATAACACATTTGTTTGAAGGAAGGAAGGAAGTTTCTTAAGATGAGTTTATCCATATATTATTTACGTGGTGTAAACACTGCTACGCAAGGTGCGAAGAAAATCATTATGATGTAGATAACAAGTCTTAGAACCAAAAGTTTGACGACATGTGACACCCTCTAAGCCGCACTTGGCCAGCAACCAGCGTTATGGATTTGGGCGTAATCCTTTTAAAGTCTACGTCTCTACAGCGCCACCAAAATAGTTATTTTCAAGATAATATTATTTTTAAATGAGGTAGTGTAAATAACCTGGTCAACGATTTTTCTTTAGGAAGATAAACTGTTGACTAAAACACACGAAGAAGGTAGACTATAAAATATGAAGCTTTACTTGGGACTTTGTGGTCTGAGTTTCGTCGCAATATTATAGTTAAGTAAAAGCACGTAAGGAGAGTTCCCTTTTCACAATACACATAGTTAATTATAACAGCGGTCGTAGAGCTGAGTTCCTATATCCCTTGCGTCCCAAGCCGTATATTATAAGGGCGTGTTTATAACACCTCCGGTCACATAATTTGCACCTCTTGCCGCCCGCGGCTACGTGTCACAAGCGCGCCATTTCGGGGTTTAACGTCACCCCGAGTGAAAATATTTCCATGGCATTTAATTAACTACGATATATACGCAACTTATGTATAGTATGTGGAATATGTGGTTTATAATTGGTTTAATGCGAGTGCAAATAACAAAGCACAGAAGACGGTATTATAACTTTGCAGGATACTATAATATCAGTAGATTACATCTAGCGTAGGTACACAAATTTCCGGATTTTGGATTTCTTCCAACTTATAATGCCTTAGTCGCGACGGCCATACATAAACACCGTATACATTTTTCATTTTCAATAATACATAATATCTTACAACTTTCATGTTTTCCTCCTAATTGCCATTGTACCATTTTTCATTAAATCCGACGCGAAACCCAAATGTAAAATGAATCGCATGGCATTCAACGAGACGAGGGCTGTGGAATGAGCATCGTATTTTCGCTTCGCATCACAAAAGGGATGAAATGTCACAGGGCCCTCCAGGTGTGAGGGCGAGATCTCATTATGTGCTAGACAATAAGGTGCCTCTTGATGTGACCTCCATTGCGGGAATTTAGCATGCTCACTGGACAGGGCGATTAACACGCTCGGAACAATGTTCCGAAAGCTCAGAGTTAACTTGCCTTCAGATGAAAAGGGTACATTTTAATATAGCTTTTGTTATGCTCTTGTTTCAATGATTTATTTGTTTGTTTTTGTTTTTGGAGTATGTTAGAAGTCAAATGCTCTATATTTAAACTATTATTAATTTTGAATATTCTATTAGTTTATAACAGATGACGAACTTTATTATATTAATAAATCTTGGAACAAAGTTCTGTCCTAAACTTGTCTCGTCATTATATGGTAATCTATATTTCTCATCAAGTTCTACATAATCTATGAGTCAAAAGAATCGCGGAGTTATCAATAATTCATAAGATTCACAAGGAAACCGATTGACTATATTGTATGACCTCGACATCGCTAATGGAAAATATTAGTATAATTACTAGTTAGTTCTGATGATACAAATATTGCACGTTTGTATGTTTGATAATGATACATATCTACCTGTGTTTTTTTTTATTCTTTAAAAATAATCTAAGCAAGAACTACTTTATCCAAAACCTATATAAAGAGATAGAATTGTAACACAAATAAAAAATTAATCCCCTGAAACTATATTTGCTATAAATTAAATCTATTCTTAGTACCAACAATGTCAACGCCTACATTTTATTTGTCCATAGCAATTTCTTATAGGAAAACAGGTATGTAGGTATTATATCATTCATCTACAGATAACCAGATAGCTATCGAATATATCAGTATTGTACATTACTTATCATTATCGATTAGTCTGAGGGTAGTTTAACTAATCAGAAACCCGCCCCCTATGTGGATTGCGGCGGCTGTAATTAAGGGCCGTCGACAATTAATCACGCAGTTAAATATTCCGAGACCTCTGTTAATATACCGCAATAATAGATAGGCATTGATATCTGATATTAATTTAAATCTAATAAATATTGTGCTATTTATATATTAACTACAATTTATATAACACTAGCTAGATTTCCGCCCGCGGCTTCGCCCGCGCAGTCAAAGAAAAACCCGCATAGTTCCCGTTCCCGTGGGATTTCCGGGATTGCGTCATTTTCCCGGGATAAAAAGTAGCCTATGTCCTTTCTCGGGTATCAAAATATCTCTATACCAAATTTCATGAAAATTGGTTCTGTAGTTTAGACGTGATTGAGTAACAGACAGACAGACAGAGTTACTTTCGCATTTATAATATTAGTATGGATTATGTAGATGTATGCTTCATTACATCATTCACATGTTTTCCTGATCGTGCGAGGGAGTCAGATTGTCTGTCATGTTATTTATTTCCATCGGGAAATGTACAGGAAGTTCTGATATAATTAACGCTCTCATCACTAGACTGGGAAGTTAGCAGGCTGTAGGTATGCATAATAACTCATTCATACATTTATTAAATACAAACAACACATACACATTTATAGACTAACAAAACGTAATAACGTCTATAATGTGATGGTCTTTTGAATCAATGCTTATGTAACAATGATTACAAGATTATTTTTAGTAATGTTATTTCTTATGACAGTTCCGTCCAGACGTTTACGAGAACGGACAAGAATCGAGTAGTTGTAAGAGATAATAAAATCAGGAGAAGTGGCTTTCCTAACAGAATTATTCCACTTATCGAGAGAGCTCGTTTCTTATCAATTGATGGTATTATTTGGGTGAACTGCGTTCCGCTGGATAAGTGAATTCCACGATAAAGTGGCATAACAATAAATCTATCTATCTTTATAACTGTAGATAAAAGGGGAAAAGTTTGAGAATAAGTGTTCTAAAAACATGGCACGTGGAACACCACGAGACAAAAATCCTTGTTTGTATTTCATACACAAAAGAAACATTTAAATAAATCTCTTGTATAGAAGGATAGAATGTGTAATAATAGAATGCTGGGGCGTGATCAAAGCCCTAGACAACGAAAGATATACCTAACTAAATATGAACAAAATATGAAGTACTCTATGCTATTCAAAGGAACGTGTAACCTTTCAACATGTATATACTTAAAATTAGTAATAAGATAAAGTCTAATACATATGGTATTAGGTATATTGCAATATACATTACTAAGAAACATTGTTATTAATAGAGGGTGATATGCGAACAACAAAGAGGATTTATAACTAGGTATAGGTAGGTGCTTGCTTAAAATGCCACGCCTGTTTACGTAACTAAGTTTAAAAAGAAACATATTTTGTTACACTGTTTAGAACTATAAGAAGTTGTTAAGTAGATATTATAGTTTTTTATCTTCCTTATTACACCTAGAGTGCGGTTTTCATACTTACTGCTTATCACACCTAGATATAAATAATAGAATAAATATATATTTTCTAATCTGCCAATGATTTATCATTGTATTGAGCTTATAGAGCGTAGAATTATTTATATTATTTGGTCGGATTTTTGCATTCCGAGATGTTTATTGTAAAACAGCCGCGTTATATTGTAGAGCTTTAAGCTTTAATATTTTTCGCTCTTTTTATATCCAAACCTTTTTAATTCTCGCGAATATATTTTTATGGATAGTAAAATCAACAAAGCCCGTAAAAGGATTATTAAAATATGACGATAGAAACTGTTGGTACTTTAAAATACTCATTTCATTGTTTTACTTTTAAATTCCCGACGTTCTAAGAAAGTTGTAATAATTTCTGCCACTGTGAAGGGAAATATTTTACAACTATGTTGAAGGATTCGCAAATTATTGAATTTACTGAGAAGTTGAAGACGTCTTTGTAGTAAAGTTTAATTTAAAAACATTTTTTTCTATGAAATATTCTCTGAGGTATTTTTTAGCTTGAATATAATTTAGGAATCTCAATAGACTACTGAGTGTAAATGTTTGTTTGTTGTTTTAAATATTTCCGAAAAATTTGTCGAATATACGTATCTATGCAATGAACATAAATTCATATTATATTTTTTGATTTATATTCTTTAGCTCAAAGTTTTTTGGGCTCTTGTATATGCACCACATCTGATTATTATCATACCATTTTTTGTATACTTTTTATACAGTCTATAGTTATACCTCCTTCAATATCTATTAAGTAGGTATTATAATGTTTACATATCCACAAAAATGTATCTAGATCATATTATGTTAAGAACAGTACAGTAGTAGATAAAAGGTAGGTAGGTACATTAAATTTAAAGCCTCAAGTTACATTTCTAAAACCGACTTATATCTTAAAATGCCTGCCATAAAAGTGACTTGAGCGTCATGAGGCCTCTTTACTACCCCTACAACGTGTGAAAGCTCGCTATAATATTCACCAAGTTTTGTGTCAGAGCCATCAAATAGAACATACCTTTTTATTCCTGAATAAACCTATATACGGAACAAAGCCTCTTATACAGCGCGAAGTAAGATGGAAAATATTGTAAAATTGTTATGTACCCACTGTATGATAGAACAACAAGACTATAACACGTTTTGTAAATTATTTATCGGTACTCTTTTTCATTACCTAAGCGATTCGACTCGACATTCTTCATTGAAACCGCAAGGGAACTAGAACATGCTTCCTAAATCTGGAAGAAATATAATCAGGCTCTTCAAGAGTGAACGGATATACCTTCTATCGCCTGATTGAATCATAAGCTTTTCATCAGGGAAGTTCTGATCAAGCGCTGACCAATAAAAAAAGATCACCTAAAATTGTAGGTATTTGAAAATGGATATCATACAAAATTTGCGTGTCAGAACTGCAATTTGAAATTTAGGATTCGGTGTTGTTAGAAACGCATTTTGTTTTCATAACAAGCATCTCGTGTCTGTCTGCATAGCGTCCAAACTTTGTCATTGCATTAGCGCAGGTATTGACGAGTTCACAAACTTATCAAAACTTCAAGATCTCCGGCATAAAGTTATGACAATATTGGAGAATCTCAGGGCCCGAAGTCTGTACAATATTAGTCGGTAATTATCGACAACTAATTTATAGTCCCGTCTTCAGCAATGAAAATGATGTCGCTTAATACCTCTCCCTAATTTGATGGAAGTATACAATGGATACATATTTGTTTATCATTTTTATTCTTCACAAAACTTTCCGTAATGCGTCAAAATATTTATATAATAATAGCCTAGTAGTAATGCATTTTTATCTAAATTAATAACATAATTATTTCAATTCCGTAGATATATGAAAAATAAATAGAATATAGATTTCATGGATTTGGAAAATCATTTCTTTGCAACACATTCGAATATTGTCAAAACAAATTATTCTTTGACATTGTCAATCGTTATGATACCGACGTTTGATCTCGACAAGATCTCGAAGGCCCTTCTCCCATTACGCTACCGGTATCCTACACGTCCGCGACTAGTATAGTTGGTAGCTTTTGCGTCGTGTTTCGCGCGTATCTCTTCGGTAGAAAGATAAAAAATTCTTATCATCATGTTACAGTTCTCGTGCGGCTATAAAAACTCTACAATTTATGTTTCTTTCAATTTAGGGATGAATCCAGTACCTACTTCCTACTTTTACGTCGTCACTGGAATCGCTCGACATAGCGTCCGTCTACAAAAACGAGGCACAATAATGATGAATTTAGTCATTTTTCAGTCGCTGAATATGCGAACATCGGGCAGCGAGCAAATATCTAACTAGTATTCTACTCGAGTATCGTATTCTAGAAGTATCGTAATGGGAGAAGGGCCTTACGGTTTGTGTGGGTTTGTAGATACGGTTGATAATGTCGGAAAAATTATAGATTATTATAATTTTATAATAAAAAAGATATTTCACACTTCCGATGCTACACGATTTAACGAAATAGTGTTTTCTCTTATTTAATGTTATTGCAATTAAAATAAAATAAACAAATAATGTTTTATTTTTAAGATGGTTTCAAAATTTTATTGAAAATGTTAAGAAGCCTCTTATATTATCCATACTAATATCACAGTATTACCATATTTCCTACAGTATGGCGACGAATGTACTTGTGCAGAGAAACGGAGGGGAACTGGCGGGGGGTCGGGCGACGCGGGCCGCTTAATGCAATCACGCTGAGTTTGCATTAACTATCGCGAAAGGACGACGCAGTCGTATTTTTTGTGAAATAATTTTATTATACATAGGTACTTACATATTCTATTATGGCGCGCAAAAACTGTTCCGTTTACGGATGTAAATCTACATTGAAATCCCAGAAGGAAACAATATTTCAGAAAGATTGTATTAATTGTATCTGTTGAATTAAAATCAAAGCTATGTATATGTTGTCCTCATTATTTTCTAATCAGATTGTACATCCCAATGCAAATGCATTACTTATTTAAATGGTATAATATACAATTAAGAACATCCAAAAATAAAGTGTCCACGTAAATAATATTTAGCAGTGCAATATCTGTAATCTATACTAATAGTATAAAGAGGAAAGGTTTGTATGTATGTATGTATGGTTTTCACGCATAAACTACTGGACCGATTTTGATGAAATTTGGCACAGATAATCTTTAGACCCTGAGAAAGAACATAGGCTACCTTTAATTGCGAAATATGTACCACGGGCGAAGCCGGGGCGGACCGCTAGTAATTATATATTTATGAACAAATAATTACATCAGATTTAATAATCCCAATTATTTTGAATGTACTTATGAATAAATGATTTCATCATAATATTAATATTCACAATTGTTTTATTTCCCATTTGTTGCAACCCTAGCGTATTTTCGTGTGGCAGCGTAAGTACCTACGCTGGCGGCGGCATCGCGCGACATCAAAGGCGATTCCTTACTGTAGGAAATAATATTGTAATACTGTGCTAATATTATAAATGCGAAAGTAACTCTGTCTGTCTGTCTGTTACTCAATCACGCCTTAACTACTGAACCAATTTGCATGAAATTTGGTATAGAGATATTTTGATACCCGAGAAAGGACATAGGCTACTTTTTACCCCGGGACATAGGATAGGTTTTATCACGGAAATCCCACGGGAACGGGAACTATGCGGGTTTTTTCTTTGAAAACGCGGCGCAGCCGCGGGCGGAAAGCTAGTATTAAATAAATATTAAAATAGTGTACTGTTGTCTGCATTTATTCAGCCTAAATTATTGCATTCATATTCAATTAATAATTCCTTATTCTGAACTTCTAGGATAATAAAATTATACAGATGAATACAAATAAAAAACGATCGAATAAAGAAAAAAATTTATTAGAAAAATTTAATTTAACAGTTTATAATAGCGTAGTTGAAAATTTGGCTCAAAACCATCATATCTCATCAACATAATTATTCTAGTAACTTGTTCATCTGTAAATTATAAAATTTATAGATAAATATTTATATTTATTACATAAATAATTACCCGTGAACCGCTAAATCAATTGCATATATTCATCCTTTGCTTTTAACTGTAATAAAATATACAATGATGCACATAATATAATATAATAATACAAGCTAAAAATACAAGTGATACAAATTATCCGTTCCGTCCTTAGTTTTAGTTCCGTCCGTTTCTATGATGTCTTAAAGATTTCTCGAAAGGCTTCGAATTGAGCAGAATTATCTTGTAGAGCTTTTAGAGTCTTTTGATTAGAATTTTATTGCACTTCACAAATAACAAAATATTACTAAACTAAAACTAATACATAGCTTTAACTATATAAAAACATAACGCAGATTGATATTTTCTTAGGATATTTGTTATCCAATAGATTTATAGGATTTTTAAGAACATAATTAAAAATTATCCTCTTGAAAACACAAAATTTATATTTATTTTGATAGAAATATTATTTCGATTGATTGATGTCAAATGTCAAAAAAGTAAATAAGGAGATTGCCATACATGGAATTTTGGATTCCATGAATATGTAATAAATAGAACATTATAGTCCTTTTCACATATGATGATTCCTGTGACACTTCATCGTGTTCCGAATTACGTATTTTATGTTTAAAACGCCAAAATAATTTTAGTGCATATTATTTTTATTTTATGTCGGCATTATTACCAAAAATATAAAAATGAAACATCTTAAGCTTATAAATCAAAAACAGTATTGTTTAGTTTAACATAATGAAAAATAAAATAAAATAACACAAAAATATAATACATACGCAATTCGTGTACATGAAATGGATCGTTAAAAAATCATAGAGTTGAAAAATCATATAATCGGCGCCCATCTTGTGATCGTTTGTCAATCGAGTCAATCGTCTGTACGAGTGCGTCAGCCTTGTATACAAGTTGCATTTTTATATTGATACTTTACGTGGTATTCTGTTATTGTTACTAATTGTTATTGTTGACTTTTTGTTGCTGTTGTTTGCTAAGTTTCCTTAGTTAATTGTTGGCGAAATGCCGAAAAAACTAATTTTGGTACTTTATTCAAATCGATTTCATTTCCATATAAAATATTATCGATTATCGGAAACAATTGATACGATTTCAGTAAAGGCAATCTCTACACGTGTCAAAAATCGATGTGTCACAGAAATCATCTTAGGTGGAAAGGACTATAATTAAACGATTGATATAAAAAAATATCGAATTTGATTAAAATTAAATTAACTGCCATGTTTTTTGTGCATAACATGTGCTTTTTTCAAATGCAATTGTATTTGTAATAATGCGAAAAATTTATGTAACTAATTTTAATTTACTATATATATTCCATAATATCAAGGTAAATTTCTTGGAAAAACAACACTAAATTTTTTAGGTCCATACTATAGTTACTGAAAATCGTTAGTTACCGACCGATTTCGGTCGAGATCGATGTCGATTAATGTGTCGAGACTACGCCTACTGGGCGATTCAAACGCCTTCAATTAACCAAATTAATAACATAACTTCTTCTTAAGAATCTATTGTTTTTTGTGTTACTCAATGAAATAGGGTTTTAGAACGAAGTCTTCAAAGCATTTTTAGAAATCTATAGCTTTATTACCGATCTTATTCGATACCGCAATACACATATCGCCTACAAAACGCATGCTGATAATAAAAACAATTTATATTCTATTGACCAAATCGTACAAAGCTTGAACTTACTGAAAAGACGTGATTGAATTATGTCATCCACCGACCTACTTCTGAAGAAGTATCGATCATCAAAACAGGCTTATAAATACACAACATAGTCAGATAATTGATTTTACACATTCCAAAGTTTCGAACACTTAGGAGTTTGTGGTTTAATGCCGTGCTCGTAACAACGGTTCTTCATTTTTAAGATATATCTTAAAGATATAATGTGAAACACTACACATTCCTTTATTAGTGAACATTCAAAATTAACATGTTTAATATTTATGCACTAATAATTTTGTAAATTTCATTAGTACTTAATTTATCAGATGAATTCTACATATCGCCAATTAATTCGTCCTATTTCTTAATGTAATTTTCATACAAAATTATCAAATCAATACGTCGAGTAACTATCTACGTGTATTTAAAACACAAAAAAGGTACGCTTTGTTTCGTCCCTCACATCAAAAGAAAAATTTTCCATTGCCATCTATTGCTAAATGCCAATCAATACTGTCCCTGGCAGCCCTAATGTGATTGTGACATTTCATTCGAACCTAACGCCTTTGCGAGAGCCAGGCCAGCTTTACACGTCAATTACCAAAGGGAACAAACACATCTGTCCAGGGTGATTGAATAAATCACGCTCAACTTGTCTTAGCCCTTGTCCCTTCGCAAAAATGTTCGCTGACCTCAAAAGACAGCCTCAGGGTTTAGGGTCAATTTGGTCGTAGTGTGACCCTCAACTACATCCTTAGTTTAAATTATATCGGGCTCGTAGGTCATCCAAATTTAACAATATAGGTTAAAGTTCGACGTACTGCATGTGTTGGTGGGATCTTTATATACATATACATGTATGTACATAATCGTATTGAGATGAAAGTCTAACCGATGCAATAATAACTTTGGGCAGTTTCAAAAATCTCCTCAAGGCACACTATCTATCACTCTCTTGATCCTTCCTCCATTTCATTGCTGTTGTCCCTTTCTTTCTTTTCTCCTCTTACGCTGTATTAAGTTATTCATTATTATTTATTTTAGGTATATAATATGTATTATCTGATTTATTATATTCTTATTTTATATTATGCATGCTTTATGTAGTTATTCGTGATAAAATTTATTTTTCCCAACGCAATAATTTTTGCTCACCCACCTCCTTTAAATGTGTTTCCCTGTTAATATTAATGGTAGTCTGGAAGAGATCGCTGCCTAGCGATAAGGCCGCCATTTGTACATACTTGCATCTATTTGTCTTTTTCTGTATTTATTGTAAATCTTGTGTGTGTGCAATAAAGAATTATCTATCTATCTATCTATCTATCTAATAATAAATGCATTAAGTGTTGTTATAAATATAATGTCGGAGCAACAATCTACAATTTATATTTCACATTCGATAATACAAACCGAATACTTATAAATATACTTTGTGAAAGTATATTGTCTTTACTTTATAAATAAGTATTTGTTTAGTAGGAAATACATAGTTATATTTTTATTTCACGTCAAAAATAGTCATGCGAGGCATCATCCATCTTTCTTACAACTACAACTCACTAAATTGTAATATGATTGCGCATGTCCATTATGACATAACATTAAGTTTAAAATAATTGAAAAGCATCGCGTGTACAACGTTGCATATTCCTCTAGAGAAAATTAATTATAAGTCATCTAAGTCATCGACGCGAGGACATAATCACTATACCGTGAACGGAGAAAGTTCAAACAATCGTAACAACATTAAAATATAATAGATTTCGTTTTCTATATACTTCTCAATTGTGACTGCAACAATGGATGAAAGTGATGATTAAGTATTTAAATAAACTGTGCCAATTGTGTTGTGTTGTGATTCGCTTAAATAAGTTTCATATAAAGGTAAACGATTGTCATTGTTGCTCCGAATCATTATATGTTTTATTTACTTTTTGTTATTTAAGGAAATAACATTTATTAAATCCAATGCTGGGATATATCTTCAACATTCTTAAAGAGGTATCGTACAAAGCTATAGAAATGTTTGATAAAAACCTGTTCACCCGTTAACGGATCATTTGCTCTTTTCTTTGTTCTTTGATATACAATACATATTTATTTACTACCTTTTACCTCGCTCTTCACAACACATCCTCCAAACTGTGCCATAGAATTACCTAGAAATTAGAATAGATATCTATGGTATAATAATTGAATAGATAATTCATATACTTGTAAATAAATACTCATGTTACCTAATAATTATAAATAATAATGTATAGTTTGTCTAATAATAGTTTATCATAAGTAATAACCGTCATTGTTGAAACTTTCTCATTGTGCGCAGAGTTCGAGTTGAATAACTGACAATAATTACACTAACCGTTATGGTTTGAAGAAAAACAATCGGTCTAATTGTTGGCACGAATACGACATTGTTTCGTTACAATCATCTAAATTCCCATTGTAAAAAAGGTCGTGTAATGAACCGTTTTTAAAGGATTTGCCTTTTTACGTTTGAGCCATTTATGAACGTATAATTAGAAAAAATAAAGTTAATTATGCGTAAATTTATGGAATTTATGTACCTATTCCAATATGGTATTTAAAAAAATTAGAAAGAGTAGGATGATAACAATAATAATTGTTCAGTTTTATAGTACCTACTCCTAAACTGATTCTTATTTGATACCTTCAAGTCTCCGTAGATACTGTTACTTACAAAAAACTCAACATATTGTCCCACAGCAATTGATAATTACCTGCAACAAACAAATATTTATTTTCATATGCACTCTGAAAAAAAAAAACTTTCTTAGGTACACGAACAACCTTACATATTTGAGAATTATCCTAGGCACAACGTCTATAATTCAAGTGATAGATTTTTTAAACAGGTTCTATTTTTTCGAATTTATATTTATCCGGAATTTTTATTTGGATTACTCGAGTATTAAAAGTCTAGATACATTTACGAGGCGATCCCATCCAAACGACGATTTAAGTGGGAACCGAGGGACGGATAAAGGTTCCCTTTGGTCCTTATAAAAGATTTTAAACACATCTATTTGGATTCACGATCAAATGAAAAGGTTCATAATAGAATAATCAGCGCCATAGATACAGAACAATTGACTGAAGCATGTTTTTGATTCAAGGAAACAATATAAAAGGCATAAGGGTCTTTCCACGTGTATTTTAACACGGGACTTACCTATTAGTTTAATTTGCTGTTAATTTGTTAAACATATCAGTTGTACAACTTTAAAGTATGTAGACCGTATGAAATATGAATGATAAGATTTTCATGCAATAAAATAGTAACACAAATAATACATTAAAAGTAGCTGAAACGTCATACAAAAATAATTGTCAATCAAAAACTTGTTAATAAAGAGATTTCAAAATTATATAATACCACTGACTATAAAATGAGTGCTGTACAAAAACGCTCTTGGGAGTTTTTAATTACGCACAAGTACTAGAAATTACGAGAAAATCATATCAAAGTGAATAGCTTGCTGTCTTAACTACGAATTTTCATTTGCGCTCGGTATTTTTGCATGGAAATAACAAACATCTATCTGTACACTACCAACAAATGTGTAAGAAAGTAGGTACTTTTCTTACCAAAAATATAATTAATAAGCAGTTATATTATCTACATTGTCAATTACTCATCATAATTTACTCCATCTCTTCCAGTTTCATACATTTCCATAATATCAATTTTTCTGTACACATTCATACGTCGATAAACATGATTCACATTGCCCACATCAATTATTTCACCGCAGTTTTATCAATACCCTTACATATTCATTCCATTTCAACACACGCTAGCAAAGTAATTATTTTTATTCCTTTCATCATTACATGTAGGAATGAAATTCGCACAGGGCTTGTTCCATTATCATGTAACAAAGAAATGATTGATTGTTTTTACTTTCGAGTGTTAATAGCAGATTGTATTACAATTTACAAGCGGTTTTATTTGTATTTGCAAAGGTTTTACAAATATGCATGCCATAGGCACCTGTACGGCAAATTTAAAGATATAGAGCAAAGAGATTCTAATTTTGTACTTTCTTTTAAATACAGCCAATTCGCTTCTCAAGATAAATTATCGTTCTTCGAATAAATGAACTGAAAAATAAATGATTCTTCGTATCACACTTAATTGAATCTATAAATGCAGTGGTATATTTAAAGATAGAAAATACATTGATATTTATACTCTTTATTATTCAATAAACAGAGAATGTAATATCACAGATAATATAATATTTTAGTAATATCAAAGAACGTTGCAATACAATATGTAAGAATACATCTTATAATTATGAATATCAATCTTTTCATTACGTAACAAACTTTTAAACAAGACACTCAAAACAAAATTGGGTAAACAGTTCCAAAAGCAGAAGTGCATTTTCTAGTTCCACGATATTACGTAGCGTTTACGCGCGAAACAAGTACACTACAGTTCCGAAAAGCACGAAGCTCGGCGCAAAATTATATTACAATAGTGATGTAAACACGAGTGAAAGCATTGGAGTGGAAGCCTCCGTAACGAGTTGGCAAGGAGCAGACATTGTGAGATCACCTAACGAGGATACCGAACACGAGAGCACTCTAGCCTAAGTTGGACGATAACGTGTGCTTATAAACTATTACACTACTTGAACCTAATGTGTTATGTACCGTACCATACCGTAATGTGTTATGTTTTCACTGCGTCCTATTTTGTTTTTGGTTCTGTTTTTATGAAGATCTTGAGTATGTATAGTTTTGCTTAGTTTTGTTGTCGGATAAAAGGATACATTACGTGATCACATTTTTGTAATGCTCACATAGTTAAGTTTATGATGTGTTCTTATTTCGATTTCTTTTATCCAAATCATGGAAGCGATCTCGATATCTACGACGAATATCAGTATAATTATCGTCTAATGATCTAACTACAAAAATATCACAATGTAAACATCATCTAGTCAATAGAATTCCCATCAATTTGTATTCACATAGTTTTGAGGATTTCCGATTAGCAAGCAACGTCGTCGGTCCGACATCTTATTAACGGGGCGGGGCGGTGACCCGGGTTCCGTCCGCAGACGCTTCCCTTCCACTAGCCACAGATTCACCACACGTCAATGTTTGCTACAGTTGTTGAACTGTAGTCCTAAAAATATCAGGGGTTGAATGTCCTGGAAATTGTAAGACTTTTGTTCTATTGCAATGTAAGCACGCAAATTGCAGTTTATTTAGCCTTGATATTCCATTTTTATAAGCCTTAAACGCTACGAAAAGTGAATGAAAATAACAAGTTACACAAAGGAACAATCGTTTAATAATTAAATCATTTAATTTACTTTCAGGACCGTGGCGTGCCCGCTAAACGATGGAGTTATAGATATTGTTATCCAGACCGGAAAACCACTTAATACGCCGCTTAAGCCCAGTATTCCTTTATCGATCTAACTTTATTGCATCAAGTTTGTCCAAACACGAGTCGGGGTTTATTTGAACTCAGTGAACCATGAAGATTCAGTCTGCAGACTACACGAGAACGAAGAACAATGCTAATAAATCAAGCTGACGCGCTTGACGCAGGATTACAATATTGTTTCCATTATAAGCACCTCAGTATAACTGCTGGTACTTCGTCATAAATTGCCCCACTCCCCACCGACTGATTTTATGAGGGATTGTTACAATTATGCTAAATGAAATACGCTGTTTGTTCAATGAAGTTCTGTACGTGTTCCAGCGTTTAATTAATTAGCACTGTCTGTTAATATGTTTTTAATGAATTTCACTGGTTACAGCTTTATGTAGCGTTCATACGGTAAATTTTAGTACATATTGAAATTCACTATTTTATGTCTTTTAAACGTGGAAATAATACTTTATTGAATCGGTAAAAGGAAAGGATTTATTATTAAAACGAATGATTGGAAATTTTAAATATGTTATATTTTAAATTTTAATACACAAATTCCAGTTACATTTAAAGGTTTCCAGCTTTTGCAATAAAATAATATTGGAAATATGGAACATTAATAATTGTGCCTCGTGGGCGCTTCTATAGCCATGAAATTCATGTCTTCATATTCGCAAGTTTTATTAAATCGCATTACTTGTGTACTAATATTATTAACTAAGCAGTATCAGTTTGATACGCTTTACTATTGATGAAATTAATCTCATACCAACGTCGGTTTTACATCGAATACGAGACATAAGCGCCTTGTGGGTTTGTAAGACATAGCTCTGTACTCAGCTGAATGTCATTTGTGTTAAAGTGTAATGAAGATACCTTCACTACATTCAGCATTTAATAATTTAGCACTATAATACGGTCTGTGAGTAACTCTGTTTGGTATTATGCGTTTGTGGAATTTAGCTTAATTCAAGATACCTATAAGCAAATATTATGTACTTATCGTTATCTTTATAGTAGGAATATTTTTCACGGAAAATGAATTTATATACATTGCTTTTTAAGCGTAATTGAGTTGTTAACTTTCGGACACGCTGACTGACACTTTTCATTCGGCAAGTTTACTTTAACATCATTCTGTACTAGCTTCTGCCCGAGTTGTAACTCATATAAAAAGCCTTATGTGCAGTAAGCACACTATAATGTGTCTCAAGTATTCTCCATAATCGATCATTTGTTTTTAAGTTAGAGAAATATAAACATCTATCCACCCATTCAGAGCTTTCAATAGTCTGTCAAGGATATACGTACCTAACTACATATTTCAAACTCAAACAAAACTCAAACTCAAACATTTATTTATTCAATTAGACTTCTTTTAGAAGCACTTTCGAATCGTCATTACATTTACCACCGATTCGGAAAGCAGTATCTATGGAGAAGAACCGGCAAGAAACTCCATAGTTGCTCTTTTTAAATCATGTCAATATTACAAATCAATTTTACATAATATGTAACTCATATTTCCTTTGATTTGATTGTCCAATTACAAAAACGTAGACATTTTCGCTAATGTTTTAAACTAAATAATTCCACAAAATATTTTAGTGCAAACAGTTTTCTATTGTGCACAAAATTTAATTGCTATATTATTCATTTGTATTTTATCCCCTTCGTCCGCTGACTCACGGAATCTTTCCAAGTTGATATGGGTACCTATTTAAGTTCGTCCAGAACTGGGTTAGGATGATATGTTTATTATATATCATATGTATGTATAGTTATGTGTATTTTATTTATTTGTATTATTATTTTTGCATTTATGTATATATAGTAGGTATATTTGATACTTAAATAATTTTTATTTATTTATTAGGTATAATTATTATCATTATTTTTTTTTTCTCTTCTTTTTGCACTATCCCATTAACATCATACATTTCCTTTCCCATCAGGTTGCCTGGTAGAGATTGCTGCTTAGCAATAAGGCCGCCTCTTGTACAAACTATGCCTTCCTTTTGTATTTTAATGTTATTTTGTCCTAATTTTGTTTGTGCAATAAAGTGTTATAAATAAATAAATAAATAAATAATTTATATATGTATCATTTATCACGCTGTATAATAGCTATTATATTTATTTTAAGTCAGCTTGCTACAGGGTTGTGGACTGTAATATGTTCAATATTGTTCTATAGGATATAACTATAAGGAAGAATATTTTTCACAATTTTAGTAAATAGTGTTTTAATCAAGATGAATACAAAGTCATAGGTAAGTCTTTTTATAGGTCTTTGTATTAAGTATTCATTTCACGCAGTAGGTACATTATTCTACTAGATAGGCAAGATCAGGAATATTCAATGTTTACTGTTTATAGCGCTATTCATTTTGTGGAGGGCAAAGACAGTACCAGCAGCTAGTGTTGTTAAAAATAATAAAACTTCTGCTCTACACCAATAACAGAATAAAACCTGGAAATACATTTTCATAAAAACATTCTGTTTTTACGAACATGTCGAATAAAGTAACGAAGTAGATACCTACATGTTAGTTTCCGTTTTGTTTACATTGAATTAAGTTTACATTTCAACGTTTTATATGACCATAAACCGATTTTGTACGAACAAATATTGGTAATAAAATAAAATTTATACTGAAAATGTAACGATTAATTTAGCAAAAGGATAAAATAGTTAGGTACTTAGTGGTTTAAAGGTATGTACATACTTTATGTGTATCCACAAAAAAGAATATAATCAAAATTAATCACCAAAGTATACACCTAAATGTCTTAGTACAAACCCATTAAGCCAAAACATCGATATTAAGAGTAGAGATTTAAATAAAGATATCAATAAATACGAAGTAATATTCCAATTTCCAAAGCACTTCGTTAATAGCCACTCATTTACCTAAACGATAGCTTTCGGCTTAAATAGGTTGTGTAACAGGCAATCCTATTCTGAAGATAAGAGGGAACATAATTTCTTTGTAAGGTTTCTATTTGGATAATTAATACCTTATTCCTTCTCATAATGACGTAATTATACCGTTATTATATATACGTCGGTGAGTGAAATAATAATACGCAATATTTATTTAACTTCGTTGGGCTTTCGTCTAATTCGAGCTGTTATTAAAGAGATTATATTCAAATAACTTAAGCTTAAACACAACCTATTTTTGAAATTTGAATTCTCGTAAGACGAAAACACTGCTTATGATTTTTTCAATACCAAAATATTTTTCAATTTGAAAGCTACCTCACCAAATAAAAGCTGTTTACATCACTACAAAAACCCATAACACCACATTGAAAACGACCAAGAAAATTTTCATCAACATAAAACTATGAACGGATGATAATCGAAATAACCCTTCCAATAATTAAGATAACAAAATCAATGAACTTTAACGTTCGATCCTTAGAAGTTCTCATAAAATAATTTAAAAGTTACGGCTTGAGTTGACAATTATCGAAGACCTATAAGGTATTGCAAATTGACTTGAGATTGGATTTTAAACGAATCGCCTATAGAATACTGATTCACTTTGTTGATTCCTAATGAGATAACCTCTCATTAATGGATTCCATTGCTAGTTAAATGGATAACTGAAGTTTAATTTGCCATTAATTACCTAATAATGTAATTAATTACAGGTACTTCTATTTTTAACAGTTCAATGCGTAGGTTGTAGAATGTAGATGTTATGACATATTCTAATAAATTTAGATTGATATTTTATTTATTATCTGTAACTGTTTGTCATATTTTCGTTATAAGTTTAGAATCTGTAATATAAGTCGTATTATAAGGTTGGAGCCTTTTTTCGAAGAGCAGAAGCAGAAGTCAGAACGATATAAGCTTTTGTTTATAATCAAACTCCTGTTTACGCTTTAACCACTTGTATTACTTAAAGCTCAAAAAGCACAAACCGGCAAGTTTGTTAGAGAACACAAAATAATAGTCTAAATCTGAATCCAAAAGCAAGTTCTATTCAACAATTAAATCTGTACGCAAATGACTGATAAATCCGTCTAAAATCCGAAGCTTCCAGTAATACTCGGAACGGCTTGTGCCGAGTCTTTCATTAAGTGCTCACTTGAATACGGCAAAGCTTTACGCCGCATTCTTAAATACAGGCCACGGAAGGGACCTGACGGAATTTAAAATTTAAATACTTATCAAATGAAATTCACATCAATTTCTTGAATTGTGGTTTTTCGACGTTTCGAAGTTTCCACTGGTGACCCATGGCAAGACAAAAATACTATGAAGAAATTTAATAAAAACTACCCACAAGACCTATTCTAGTGAGAAATTGTATCGAAAAGTATTACAAAGAAAACCTTTCATTTATCTTTAATCAAGCAGTGAATTACAAATCCGTGGATACTTTTAGACCCTCTCCTATAGAGTGTCGCAAGTACACGCCACTACAATTCACGAGCCCTCATTGTTTCCCAGAGATCTTATATTACCCCTTCACTCAATTTACTCTTCCATACCCAACTTCCTGTAAACAGTTTGAATATTTATGAAGGGGATTTTACAAGCAATATCTGCTTGGATATTTTATGCCCTTCAGCGAGATAAGATGAAAACTTTTAAGATTCCGTCAAGTTCCAAAAGTATGGCTAGTTATCAATTTAAAATTACCAACTGAATATTTTATACTTTCAATTTAGTTTTAAGTATCTTATCTTGTTTGATGTAAAACTTTTTAACAGTTATTTTATCATAACTATAATATTACCCAATGCAAAAGAATTGTGAGGATTCGTATCTTCGTAACAATTTTTGCATGAGTAAGTTTTCGGACGACGCGGACGCCTACATATTTTTTGAGACGACTGACGTCATTCAAATGAAACTATATAATGGCGCAGCAGACTTTATTGTCCTCATTTATGTCGAAAAATAGTTATTTATTTATTTTGTATTATCATTGAGGCAATCGTATTAAGTGAAAGCAGGACAAGGCTCAGGTAAAGCGCCCAAAATATACCTAGATATATTCAATGCCGGCGATAGCACCCATATCTCGCTAAATGCCGTGTAGCCTTGACATTATCAGCTCCAATCTTGTGTGTCTAGTGAATCGCATCCGTGTGCAATGCTTTGCAAGCAATGACGAAAGCTATTTCTTGATTATGTGCGGTGTCTTCAATACATTTTAGCGGTAAGAACTATACTTACTACTTTAATCTAGCATAATTATTTCTTATAGTTATAAGCAATGCAGTTGAATGTAACGGATTGGAAGTCCTAATCGAAAAGCTCTACGAGTATTTTGCACTGATAATGATAATGACTAGTTTCACAACTTCTGGATATACTCTGTTTAGTTGATATGGCAGTTTAAATAACAAATAACTTATGAAGATATGAGTTACAAAGAAAGAAAAGTGGTGATACTGGTATACAATAAATCAATTATAAAGAACAAAGACAGAATTCGAAGAAATAAATCTATTTTCAAAGAGATCAAATAGACGTGTACCATAGACAATAATATAGTTTTGAAAACAGTTGGTACTTGTAACCCGATACCCGTTACGTCAATGAGTGGCTCGTTGAACCGTATCGCACGCTCTACAAACTGCAATATACGAGCAAACCTCAGGGTCTGTGCAGTGTGCATACGTGTGCAGTACATTTTATAGTAGCTGTATTGATCTATAATAAACGTGGATACGTATTTATTGTTGAGCCTAGCTTTAGGGGATTACGTTAAATATTCTGTAACTATTTTATGACCGAACTACGTTAGCTTTTCCATTCAAACATGGCAACTATTACAAAAAAACGTACCTGATTTCGTTATGGAAGATAGTATTCAAGTAAAACGTGTTAAAATAATGGAAATACATAAACTTTCTATTGTTCTATTCCAGTAACATTTAATCATAAGAACAAATGGTACCAGATGAAAAATAAATTAGAACGATATGTCTGAATTTGTGAGACAAAAGGTTACATCTGACCTTATCCTCTTACAAGGTCCTTGCTGGATTACCCGTATTAAGTAAATAGACGTTTCTAATATTTATTGTCAAATAGTAAGACCAATAAACATGTAGATTATAATCGGATAGTCCGAATATTGTTTATGTTATTTGGATTTTTGAAGGTTGGTACCGCTATAAACGGCGGAACGAAACTGAAAGAAATTCTGTATTTTATAAATGGACCATGACTATATTCTATAATAGTTTTTACCTCGTGCTCGGGTGATTGAAAAAACTAGATTAAAAAAGTATTAATAAAGCATTTAACAACCAAAACAGAAATGTAAATCCGTAATATCACGCATCAGTTTATACGTGATGTAATTGTTCGACTCTATTAGTACGTATTGCAAATCTATTTGAATAATGGCGTCGTAGCCGCAATTGTTAGCATCAGTAACGGTGTTGTTTATTATAGACTAATTCGATTGAGGTCTTCACGTAGATATTGTGACAAGACAATTCTGTCGAGTCGATTTTGTCACGTAGGCGTGGGTAGGCAACTTAGGTTAAAAAGGTCCACCATTAAAAATGTACAGTTGGATTGGAATCTATCACACATTATTTAAAGGATATTGAACAGTTAGGATCGATCATAGATTAATAATATATTATTCTTTGCGAATATAATAAATCAATGTCTAAAAACCAAAAAAAATATCACTTGTTGATCGGGTTTTAATCACGTCGAATCAAGAATTAATAAAGAATTGTTTTGCATTTTAGAGTCTTCACATAATTGAGTATAAGGTTGTCTATGATTAATTCGATAAACTGTAATATAGGTTCGTTCTCCACGAGAAATTCTCGTTCCATTCGCTCACATAGATAATAATATTAACCGAGCAATTTAAATCGGTTTGACAGTAAGTCACCGAACTTCCTCCTAGCAAACAGTTAACATACATGTAACAATCATGACGTTATTACTTATTACCTGTGAAACAAATGATGATAAATTGTTTCCCACGATGCATTATGTTTTCTTTATAGTGCTCAGTGACAAGCATAACAATATGTAATTAGTACAAAAAGCAGAGAGCAATCGTATAAAGACATACAATTTGCACGGCGATTAATATTTAACGGTATCTTAATTGAACTCGTTTTTGGACTTGTCTAGTCTATATAGGTAGTTCGGACATTCTGCATGCGATATCTACGTGTAAACGGTATATAGAGGTGTCAATTGAAACTTAGCGTTATGTATAAGAGATAAAAAAGTATAATAGTTAAATATCATGCGCACTATAGATACAATACGTCAACTGCAGTCTCCTTCTAGAATCTACATATTTAAAATACGAATTAAAAAATAAATAAATGTATTGGAAGCAAATCAGAGCATTTGCAATAATACTGTTTTCGTAATTCTTGTGTATATTTTTATAGCTAATATAGCAATATTACACCTCTTAATGATGTCCCGTTGACTTTGACGATTTGAAGGATTTGTGCCGACACTGAGAAAATTCTAATATCACACCTTTAACTTTTATATTTAGTTATCAAAAACTCGTTACAAAATTCTAATCAAATATGGACATAGAAAAGTACCTATGTATGTACATGAAATACCTTCGTTACAAGAAATTTTATTGCAATTCAATTCCAGACCTTTCAACGCCGAGAGACATTACTAGAATTCATTTTGCGTAGATCTTTTACAGTTAACTTTATGTAAGTAAAGATAAACGTCGTTTCTTTGTCTCCTGAGGCAGTTATTTTTTCAGAGACATTGGTCTCTCTCTGGATTCAATCAACGTTTCATCCACGGTCACTTTGAAAATTCGAACCGACGTATTTCTATGATCACGTAAATAACTAAAATATTTGTATCACAATTGGACATTGAGAGTTATAATGAAATGGTGCTAAATATAGTATTTTCTCAATGTGTTCAATGTCCGTGATGAATAGAAATACTATCGAAAGCGCCAAGTTCTGTCTCGGTTATCAGGCTTTAGTTTACTGTGAGGAAATCAATTTACTGATATCGTTTATAAAAGTAATATCCCTTAGCAGATGTATAGCTCAAGTGAAATGCAATCTCCCACTGAGCGTGATATATTTCTTCGTCTGTTATACGGATCAGACGTTTGACGATTCTTCGCTACTCGTAAGTATGCAATTTGGTTTCTATACCGGGATTGAATAAATCTTTGAAGTTCCTTCGCAAAATAAGTGTCTATTTGTATTGACAAACTATTGAGGTTTTGTTGTGAGTGAGTGTTAAATACACTTTTGTATGATAATAAATCTGGCCTGAATAATTCTAAGTATGAACCGTTGAACTTTTTAAACAGCTTTCTTAAAAAATATCAATTCAATGTGTTTATTTATTGAATATAATCTCAACTACAAGATGTACACATACATACAATGCCTATATTTGCATGTATATGAATCCACATTTGTTTTGCCCTCAATTTCCAGAACAGGCCGCAGTGAACAAATCGGTTGATTAGTTCAAAGGTACAGATTGTATGCTGTAGACAGTGTATCAAATTTGCAAATGCGCAGATTAATAATTATTAAGGTGTGTGCCTATAATATTGTATTAAACTGATTACTTACCAAAGTGTAAATATGTCAATGAGCATTCAAATAGCGCGTTAGAAGTCTCAAATCCCGCCCAATTCCGTAAGTAAATTACCATTAGACTCAGTGTGTTTTTATTTTCAGGTCAGGGGAAAGAAACCTTCCAATCAAACAGAAAAGGCGACATAAAGCGACCGGTTCAATATTGATCAGGGACGTTAGATTGCTTCCTGAATAAGTAATCGCTTTAAATCGTAAAGTACTGCTTTTCGTTGATGAAATACAGCTGTACGGATTTTATCATTAGATTAGTGTTCAGTTGGCCAAAGTTCGTTTCTGGCCAAAACAGTTTGCACTAAATTTGGACGGAAGCGACATTGAATATTCCGAACTTTTGTATCAATGAAATGTTTAACGACCTGCAAAATTAGATTAAATTTTAATATCATATCATTATCATGCTTCAAATGGCATAAACCATAGAAAACATAAGACCTTGATTGAATAAGTCGTGGTACTACGACGCGTTATGTGGAAAAATAACAACTACATACACGTTAATTAAGTGACAATTACAGTTATTTCTACGAAATTCTATGTTATGGTCTTCGCATGTTTTCCTTAAATCTAAAAACACTCGTCTTTATATTTATTTTTAACGTGCCTTAACGAATGATGAAAAGACAGAACCCATTCTCATGTTTCGACGAGATATCAAATTGCTTAAACAGTATTAAATTCAAAAGTTCTTGAGATTCCGTATGAGCATAAGAATTTGCTGTTCAATCATGCGAAAACTTACTGAAGCGAACCTGGCATTTGAAGTATAGTGAGGGTGGAAAGGGGATTGAACGCAGGCATCAATAATAAACTCTAATCCTACACTATACGGGAAAACAATCAACATGGGTTAGTGACATCTGAATATTTATGACCAATGCGCGTTCAATTCTGAGTACAATGGCCTCTTCCTATTAGTAAACCATTACCCACACATGGGCGGTTGCAGGTTAACGACCAATTTGAATATTCGCGCAGCCGTTATTGTATTGACAGGACAAAATTTATCATCTGAACTAATGATGACTCCTAAACAATAGCATCTGGTTGTGGTAAATGTCGTTCAGTTAGTATAACAAGAGTGTAATCACATGTGTAATTGTGTATCTTTCGACACGACGCGCGTCGACGTAGAAATGAGATATAACGTATAAATGACTTTTAGTAATATAAAACAATTAGGCTGACTGAAAATATAAAATTACCTAATTAAAAATGTAAGAGCCTCATCTCTTATAATGAGCTGGCTAGACATTAATTAAAATAAGAATATGGAGGATATTCGAATAGGTTATAAAAACTGTTCTACAGAGATCTTTAAACTTATCAGTGAGTTTTTTTTATTTCCACATTTATTATAGGCACTTGAAAAATGTTTATAAGGTTTTTCTATACAGCAGATGAACGCAACGACACAAAATGGTATCTCGAGGCTGGAAACAGCAAATGTAGAATAAAGAATTGTAGTTGACCCCTACGCGTACGGTCTGAGGCATATAAAAATGAAACATAAAATTATATCTTACATTATCTAAAGCAATATGTGTCCTAAAAACATTTTAGATAGTCACAAGGCTTGTACGCGTTTTACCGACTACTTTCTGAGTTAGCGAGGTGCCATCAAAATTTCATCCTCACGCCGCGGCCGCCGCGGCCGCCGCGGCCGCGCCCTATATAGTACATTGTACCTTTTATGATAAAGCCCCTCATTTCGAGAGGATAACTTTCGTTATAACGCTAAGATGCGGCCTTTGTGAGAGCTTGGATGAATTAAAATTTAATTTAAATTTTTGTCACATCATGGACAGGTATTTCTACTTATAATTAGGTAGATAATTTAGACTTTAAAGGCTTTGGGCATTTCTTTTATGTGTGGGATGTATAGATAAGACGTATGATATAGATATAAATGCTGAGAACCAAATTAACAGTCAAATCAAAGTCTTATAGCTTTAAAGCTATGCTATAAGGTTCTTTGGGAAGTGTACCTGCCTATAATATTTGATATATGTATTTTAATTTTATACTAAATTTATTTTAATATTAATTTTAAACAAAGCACAAACACAAATCAAATATAAAACAAGCTTATTTAACTTAATTTATTAACATATATGTACTCATTAAAACTTTCTGAAAGTTCGCACCTTGCTTCTAGAATATTAGCTTTTCAACACGCACAAAGCAATGACAATTATTAATTAAAATATTACACGTGGAAATACATTTTGTTACTCATTACTTATTACGTTTTAATTAGGTATTGTCTTGGTATTGTCATTATAAGATGGTTACTGTCGTCATGGACGTAGGTAGTAGGTACCTAGATAGCGTTTGTTTAAAGGGAAATATCTTTTGTTTGTATCCACCTCACTAAAGGGGGTCGGGTAAATATTTAATAAGCCTAATTAGTAATTACGAAGGATAGTTAATAAGAATTTCTTGGAAATATGTAGGTATTGCCGGATATTTAATGCTCTACCTCTCTATTTGCGTCATCATTAAAGAAAGTCGAACTTCATTCATGCTAAATTCCATGATCAATCTTTACTCATAACTGTCATACATATAATTTAATAAACCCCTTAATTGTATATTTGTATACGTAGGTATATATTTTAGCCGACTTAGCATATAAATTCAAGCTTTCCAAAACACGACACTAAAAACAAAGAAAAGAGTACAATTTACGATATTGTTGGCGAATCCGCCTTCGCGGATTAACGAAAAAAAGCGTAAAAGTAAACAATACAAAAACACATTACCGACATTCATGTGGAACGGGAAAAGTAATTTAATCGTCTGTCTGTTCGGAAATTGTGAAATTGGATTTAACCTTCCTCAGTTCACAGTTGCTCTTACATTTTGTATCATGTGAAAAAGAGCGCATTTATCTATCTGTATAAGTACGAAATTATAGTGTACTATGTGTAGATAGGTAAACGAAAATATAGTGTACTATGTACCTATTTACTATCGTCTTTCTATAATAAATTGGTTACATAAATGTCTCTATATTTTTGTATACAGTAGACATACCTATTTTAGTTAATTGATAATTGATATCTAAATTGTAAAGCAATAAATAGGTAGCAATGGTAAGCATACTATTGATTTAGTCATTTTAAAATCTTAAAATTTATCTTTATTTTACGAATATTGAATATTCATGACCGTCACAGCTGAGATGAATCTTTTAAAATGTGCATCAAAATATAATTAATCAGGGTAATATTGAAGTTTTTATGACATAATTAAAATTTAAAATTAAAACAACATTTTAGAATATGTTAATTATGCACATCAAAACAATTGACCTTTCTAATGCGCTGACCTTGCCGTTGTAACGTATAATGTGTCTTTGAAACAGCTTCATCTGAATTTAATTTAAATTAATTAACCAGATTTTTACAAATATTCAAGTCCACGGCAATATTTAACGTCGCAATAAAGAACTGATTAAAGTTACATTCAAAATTATTTTTGCGATTATTGTCATATTTTATAGTTTTTATTGCAATTCCTACCACATAATTTCAGTTCTTTCATCGAGTACAATCTAAGTTCATATTCGTAATATATCTCAGGAAATAGAATTCATTCTGATAACTCATACGGACAAATATAATTATGTTATTTTAATATTTCAATATAAAGCACTCAACAAGTTATCAGATACAAAGTCAGCGATATTACAATTTGTGAACCGCTACGTAAAATTATGAGCATTATACAGCATTATACGAACCTCGCCTATTTTATTATTGTTATAAACTTTGTTCGGGTAATCATACGTTTTACTGCCAATTGCCGGAACCGCTCTAAATGGAAATTTTAGTACACGAAATAAGATAAACTCAAGCACCTTCGTGTGCTAAGTAAGAAAATATTTTTATTATTTAACCCAGGATAAGTACTCTGTGTATAAAGCAACACCAAAATGAAATATTTTCTCTTTATCGCCATAAACAAATCTTTCATTACCTCCCTACATTTAGGGTTCATACGCACTATGCGGGTAGCCGCATTGCGGGTAGCCGTCCGGCTGACCGCAAGCACAATTATGTACGTAATATTCATTTCTATGCGCACTGCGATGCGGCTACCCGCAGACCGCTCCGGTTGCTCGGAGAGCTGCGGCCCGAGTGACGGCCAGCCGGACGGTTGCTATACGCACTGTGCGGTTCAGTCTGCGGCTGCCCGCCATTGAGTAAGTGTGTGCACGTGGTTGCAAAATGCTTGCTCTCATCTCGTGTTTGCAAATAAGGATGCACCCAGTACTTATTTCTTTGCTTTTCTTCTTTACGTAACGTGTATAAATGTAGTAAATAGCTGCAACTTCTTCCATTTCCATCTTTGAAATGGATCGACATGACCGCAAATCGCAACGGTTCTTCAACCGCACGTTGCGGTTGCGAATCCGGCTGCCCGCGATCCGGCTGGCCGCATTCGCAACCGCATCCTGCGGTCAGCCGGACGGCTACCCGCAATGCGGCTACCTGCATAGTGCGTATGAACCCTTAATCACAAAACACATTTGACATACTGAAAAGGGGAAATGTCTTCCACGATTGTACATATTGTTCAAGTTGCATAACGTATTACTTCTGTAACGGCTAATTTTATGGTTACAACAAATCTCATTTGCGCCGCGAGTCGCACAGCCCACAGCTCACAACGTGCCACAACCTACCCTCACTTGCACAAAGAATAGCACGTCATAATGATCTAATAGCACGATTCGAGTCGAAACCACACAAATGTCATCCAATAAGCTTATCTCGCTGGCCGGCAAATAGCTCTTCGTAACAATGCAATATGACGTTGATAATACTCGTTACATAAGGATTGTTAGCAATATCTGTAATCTCATTTCTATTGTGTTTACTCGTGTAAAAATATTACGAAACATTTGTTTTGTTATTGCAAATTTGCCTGATTGATTTGATGATGGAATGGTAATAAAACTAGCTGTTCTAGCGTAGCTGTATCTGTATGCGAACTTCACAAATTGAGCATAAATTTATTTTTATGGTCGTTAACATTCTTTTGGTGTCATATCCTTTCAGAGGAATCTTGAATATATCTGCGTAATTACTATTCCATTAGAATCAGAACGTCTCTCCGTAGCGTTATTACTTCTACCCTTTCACTATATATATAGTGAAAGGTATACCTACGTAGTTCAATAAAATGGTAATTTCATGCCCAAAATATCCAAAGTACATTCATTATTTTTGTAAATAATAAAATATTATTTTACAACATAACATAACCTTATAAAACTATGGCATTATTTGTGTATATTTTTAAAATGTATAAGCATAACAATTTAAGGTAGATGAGCAAAAAATCAATGACTATAAAACGCTACACGGCTATTAAGGATATCACGCGCACCGATGACCTAATGCTTAAAATATTATAACCGACAAAGAAACTTTGTTGAAACAATTTTATGATGCCCTCCCATTTTATATCACCTTCACGTATACGGTTATAACTTTGACATTTTAAATTAGACTCTATTTTCGTAATGGAAAGTAATAATGCTTCATATTGAAGATGTTCAAGATATCTTGTTAAAACTTATAATGATAAAACAGGTTCCTTCATATGTTGAATATTTGTTAATGAATGAAACGCATTACTATCTTTAATAATTACGCCTTACACAAAATATTCATAATTAACTATTGAATTTACAAACTTAATTTTTCCATTCAATGCTAGGTATTAAAATATTTCCAAGCTTTTAATGAAATCAGTCTCTTAACTTTAATTAGTTCACGTTGAAATAATTAGACAGAGGGTATACCAACCAGTGCCTAATTTAATAGGAAACCGCCTGCCGAATGTATTATGGTACATCCTAATTAAAATTAGGTATATGGCACCGCTAGATAATTGTGTTGTACTGGGAGCATGTTGTGTACAAATTTCTAATAGAGAATGGTAAACACATTTGTAGAATGAGCATTTAATAATTAACTTAAAAAGTAATTTGTACCCAAACGGAGTTAATTGCTTGATTTTTATAAATTTTGGTTTGCTACGCCCTATACTTTTTTACCTTTATTTTCTCTACATCTTATATATATATATGAAACCCGTTGTCACGGCATCACGCGTGAACGGGTGGACCGATTTCGATAATTCTTTTTTTATTATATTCCTTGAAGTACGAGGATGGTTCTTATGTAGAGAAAACGTAAATATGTACCACGGGCGAAGCCCGGGCGAACCGCTAGTAGTTTAATAAATAATAATCATCTCGATTAATCACAGGTAAGGACGCAATTTACCTACTGCTTATATGTATAAATAATTAAAAAGTAATAGTTTAAAAAAACTAAAAAACACGCTTTTAGTTCGGTTTTCTATAAAACGCGTTTTTTTTTTTTAACTATTATTTATTTTATCAAATTAGTGTATTGTCATCGGTCCTAAATAAATCTACAAAGTTTGAACGAAATCTGGCCGTTTAAAGTGGGTCAAAATCGCGCCCAAAGAAGTCGGTTACAAACATACAGGTGAAGCTAATATAAAGCGTGTAAAAACCGGCCAAGTGCGAGTCGGACTCGCGCACCGAGGGTTCCGTACAAACCTGCAATTTTTTTTTTCACGGGTTAAAGGCAATTAGATCTAAGTATTTGATATGAATTTCAACTTGATAGCTCTACGCGTTCATGAGGAAAAAAGTAATAAGTTTATATTTATTAAAAAATAAATATATATTTTGTAATGTAACTAAAAATTTAAGGTTTTCGGAATTTTTCCTTTATGTGTGCTATAAAACGTTGCTTCATGCCAAATTTCAAGATTCTAGGTCGACTGGAAGTACCCTTTAGGTTTTGATTCCCTTGCGAGTACTTGCGAGTTTCAAAATATGCAGCTTAAATTGCTGTTTCTTTTGATTGCGTTGACATAGAAGTTTGATTTTGTTACAGCTTAAAGGTATTATAGACCTGAGTATTTGGTATGAATTTCAATTTAATACCTCTACGCGTTTATGAGGAAATGGGTAGTAAGTTTAAAATTATTAAAAAAAAATATATTATGTGATGTAACTAAAAATTTATGGTTTTCGTAATTTTTCCTTTATCTATGCTATAAGACGTTGCTTCGTACCAAATTTCAAGATTCTGAGTTCACGGGAAGCACCCTGTAGGTTTTGATTCCCTTGCAAGTGTCGAAAATTTGCGGCATAAACGGCTGTATCTTTTGATTGCGTTGGCTTAGAAGTTTGATTTTTTCACAGCTTTAAGGGACAGTAGACCTGAGTAATTGATATAAATTTCAGCTTCATACCTCCACGCGTTCCTGAGAAAAAGGGTCTTGACAGACGGACGGACGGACGGACAGACGGACAACAAAGTGATCCTATAAGGGTTCCGTTTTTTCCTTTTGAGGTACGGAACCCTAAAAATAGGTTAATCAATGAGTGCCAAACCCGTTAATATCTATTTGTTCGACAAATGTTAAACTTATCGTCTTTACGAAGAGTTTTCACAGACCATTGAGCAGGGGACTGTCTATAAGCCCTTTAAACTTGTGTGAATGAAATGGAACGAAAAAGCGCGTGTTCATTGTCATTCTCTGCTGACCCAATCTTTCAAGTAAAAGCTTCGTCTCAAAAATTATAGACGACAATATTGGAATATTTAAAGTTTACTTTATCGATAATTTATTTCTATGTAGAAGAGCAAAAAATATTTTTAACGAGAAGCTTGCTCCAGTGAGTCAAAGACATCAGTAAATCCGTTTAACATAATTGAGTAACAAACTTTAAATAAACTCACATTTATATACTAGCAGCAATTAAATTAACACAAAATTTTCAATGCATCCAAACGGAATAATCTGTAGAAGAACAATACAAACAAAAAAAACCGACAGATACATAACTAATTAATAATCCCCAGAACTAAATGATTTTTCAATAATTTTGCTTAAACTGGACATATGAGAATGAGAAATCTATAAACGGTTGTGAACAATAAAATTCATACATCACAAATTAACATTATGACTATACATAAGCCTAGTTTATGGCAGAATCGACAAACACAGAGTTCTACTCCCATTTGATAATAAACGTTCAAGAGTTCCAACATTGCTACAAGATTTGGACATTATCCAGAGAAAAAGATATTGAGTCTTCTGCTGTCTCCAGCAAAGAAAACAATATATTAACTTCAATACTTGGCTCTCACGGCAATGCGCTATCAATCATGTGCTGATTATGACATTCACTTTTTATAAACACACTCGACAAGCTTCAAACTCACACTAAGTTTGTTGCCCTGGAATAACTGTTTAGCTTCAATTAATTTAATAGTATAGTAATTTAATGGACGATTTATGCTTTGGATCATTAAATTTTGATTTCTGTCAGTAAACGCTCCAAACAAGTTGGGAAAAAAATTGAAGAACTTTTTTGATGAAGAAGCTCTTTTAGGTATGTCAAATAATAATCTGCAATAATTTACTGTATACTTTTTCATAACTTCAAAACGTAAATTAAAATTTCAGACACAGATTCAAATGGAATCGAAATTATTTTTTGATTAAACACCAATGATTTAATCAATATTTTTTAATAAAACATTGGTAACGAATTCCTTTATTTATGAATGTATCAATACGTTTTCATTAAAGCGGCTCTAATCAATCTTCTCTTCGATAACTTTCAATCAACATATTGTCCTATACTGTTTAATATACGCACATAAACCTTTCATTTGCTAATAAGATAAATCCAACGTGTTCCTACCGTAAAATAATTAAAAATAATTAACATTTCGTGTGAACTTTACAGCGAAGGTCACAGTTAATAGAATCTTGCTTCAAAAGATAAATAACAATTTATCAAAGATATGCAGTAGATTAGACAGCGACGGTTATTCCTACCCAGCAACCGTTAAATGGTGACCATAATTGCTAAAGGTCAACCATCAAGAAACTAGTCGGCAGCGTAGCTTATAGGTTGGGACAATGTTCAACAATGTTTAAGTGCTAACTACGCATTAACTTTAAAGATCCTTCAACTTCTATCGACGTATTTTATGATATTTTCTTTTAAGAAAAAATACGCAATTTTTGGCAAAAAATATCATGCAAATATTTGTATTGTAAAATAAAAGAATGGAAAAAAATGGAAACCATCAGGCAGATGGCTTCGAGCTGTCAACAGAAACTAAAATTAACCGCGCCTATCTACGCGTATTGTTACATTCTAACCACACTTGCCCATTTCCGAATAGAACATCTGCATTTTTAATACAAAAACCCTATGTAAAAACTTACGCCAGTTCTATTGTGAATAAGCCGAAAACGCTCAATGCCGTTTCTCTATTTAACAAAAAATATAGGTTGTCTGTATGACCGTCATTCTAAACATTACGGTTGGAAATACCTTTGTTCATCTCCACTTTAATTTCCGTTAAATTCTGGGGCATTCGTGAAGAAGATACAAACATTCGTGTACAATATACCTGTATAAGTAATAATAATACCTTGATTCTTCGATATTTGCCATACCTGCGACGAAGTTACACAATGTCTTGTGATCTCGAGGCCGATACAAACGCCATGTCGTAACTTTCCCATCATTGATAATTGTTTTGTAATATCATTATATTCCTTCACACACCTATCAAGATTATTCATTTGGACTTAACGCGCAGCAACAATGAAATTGGAGGAATTTTCAAATCAGATTGCTGTGTCCTTGCGTATAGTAAGTCCACATTAAACAGACTATGAAAATTGAAAATCGTATGCAATCTTAATGTGAAAATTTATTATCAAACGTAAATTTAAGTCGAGATTTAATCCCGTCATTCTATTTTAGTAAATGCCATATAAGATGATAAAATCATATGAAATTTCAAAGAAAATGCAAGTGTTCAAATTCTCAAAGCTGTCTTTATCTACAAAACACATGTGGACATGATTCTTGTGATTCTGTTTCGTGAAATAGCGTTCTAGGTTTATATACCCTTAATACCCTGTTCAGTCGAGCGGAGCTTTGTGAAGCTCGTTATTCTAGGAACAAAAGAATTGCCACATCGAACAGGTTACTTATTTCTTTTTGAAGATATTAAACGATGTGAGATGTCTTAAACGCTTTGACGCTCTCATGAACAACAATTGAAAAATTGCTCCGTGCAAAAACGTTTTTTTTTTTAAATAATGGAATATGAATATTTATTGGTGGAACACGGATTACTTCGTTTAAAATGTATAGAAATTAAATACTATATTAAGGATACAAAAGGGCGTTGCTTGCCCTCTCCGGCACAAGTTTTACTTTAGTTGCTACTTTTAAAATGGAATCATTAACAAAATGGTTCAAACAAAATTATTATCTTTGCTGAAAAAGCTTATTACTTACTATAATGAACGGCGTCTCACTCCAGTTTTGCAAAGGCTGCCATAAAGAGGTAACCTTCATTATTTCTTTAACCTCAGTGCCTCCTAACTAACGGCTTACATACGACACTTGCAATGTCTATAAAACTTTAATGGAAAATCAAGGTAAAACGTCTATACGAACGTGGAAACTCGGAAGATATTAAAACGCTGCCATGAATAGTAATCTATTACGTATTCTAATGCAATGATTCACGTATACAAATTAAAATCATTCATTGCATACGGTTAAATAATGGATAAATTCTCATTAGCCTTGAACATGAAGGCGTTCACATTTCACACTATCGTCATTGCCCTTGCGAAGTTCGATGCACGTAGGTATAGAAAACAGGAATCGCGCTCCGTGCTTTCCTCACACGGTGCATATGATTCAATTACATGGAAACACGTAACGCTCAGGGGACTTTATAATAAATGCAATCGACGTACAGCCCGAACAGGCTGGTATTAAAAAGCTCAGCGATATTGCATCCGCCAGGAGCATTGTGTCTATCAGTCACGGTCTCGTTCACGACCACGCGAACCTTGTGTCCACGTTAATGGTGAAGTTTTTGATCATCTAATTTTTCATTTAATTTTATTCGGTTTTTGTATTATTGTAAATAAAATACAGTTTGTTATTGTCGGTTCAGAATATGGAACAAAAGAGTAGCAAAACTTAAACTCAGGCCCCGGAAAATAGAAAATCTATTGTGTCGTGGACCGATCGGGCCGTTCGGGGCTCAATGGGTTAAAAATATATATCGACGTCCGCTTATATATAGCTGTGACTAATCTACCTTCTTTTGTCTCATCTGTAAAGCTAATGAACACAATAGCATTAGTTTGGGCAGATGCAAATGACCGGTCAACGTAGCTGTAACGCGTTATCAATCTCGGTCGGGCGTCTGCGGTATCCGAGTGGGTAAGTCCTAGCAGCCTAGCTCGCGCCACTGTCCCGTTAGCCGGACGTAACACCCGCTCGTTATGCAATTGATGTATTCTGCGATCATCAACCTGAGCCTTAAGAAGCCAAATGTTGCGCTGCCATGCTTGGTTAGTCATCTATATTATATTTAGTTGCCAACGTAAGTCTAAAATGTTAGAACAGAATTATTTTACACGAGTAGAGTTAAGATCAACTTACACGTCACCATAAATTTTAATTTAACCCTTAATAAGCCATGGGGATATTATTTTCCCACCTCGGCATTGCCCACAAATTAATTATTATTTTTTGTATTTTTAAAGATACGGTAAAATTTAGATACGTAAAGCTGGCGATGAAAAATTAGCGAAATTAAAAAAAAACAACACCAGAATTTGTTGCTTATTTGTTGCTAATTAGTTGCTATAATGACGATTTTGTTGCTCAACCCGTTCGCTGAAAATCAGCAACAGTTCTAGCTTAACATTAAGGTAGCGTGAAGAAATCGTAAAAAGGGATGGATCGTTGCAAAAATGCAGGTGAATTTGTTGCTAATTTGTTGCTGCATAAAAACAGTGAAAATTTTGAATTTTTTTCATTGGCGCCAAAAATAACACTGGCCACGTCAACTTAATTGTCGATTTTCGGTAGTGAAACATAAAAAAAAAATTTGTTGCTCCTCACATCGTTCAGTGGCACAGTGTACAGAGCCAGCAACAAAATAGAAACCGGAAGTAGAGTTAATTTTGAAACCGGTTTGCTAGAAATTCGTCCACGCCAGCTTAACTGTCAATTTTCGGTAGTTAAACATAAAAAAAAAATTTGTTGCTCCTCACATCGTTCACTGGCACAGTGTACAGAGCCAGCAACAAAATAGAAACCGGAAGTAGAGTTAATTTTGAAACCGGTTTGCTAGAAAATCGTCCACGCCAGCTTAACTGTCGATTTTCGGTAGTGAAACATAAAAAAAAATTTGTTGCTCCTCACATCGTTCACTGGCACAGTGTACAGAGCCAGCAACAAAATAGAAACCGGAAGTAGAGTTAATTTTGAAAACGGTTTGCTATAAAATCATCCACGCCAGCTTAACTGTCGATTTTCGGTAGTGAAACATAAAAAAAAATTTGTTGCTCCTCACATTGTTCACTGGCACAGTGTACAGAGCCAGCAACAAAATAGAAACCGGAAGTAGAGTTAATTTTGAAACCGGTTTGCTAGAAATTCGTCCACGCTAGCTTAACCGTCAATTTTCGGTAGTTAAACATAAAAAAAAAATTGTTGCTCCTCACATCGTTCACTGGCACAGTGTACAGAGCCAGCAACAAAATAGAAACCGGAAGTAGAGTTAATTTTGAAACCGGTTTGCTAGAAATTCGTCCACGCCAGCTTAACTGTCAATTTTCGGTAGTTTAACATAAAAAAAAAATTTGTTGCTCCTCACATCGTTCACTGGCACAGTGTACAGAGCCAGCAACAAAATAGAAACCGGAAGTAGAGTTAATTTTGAAACCGGTTTGCTAGAAATTCGTCCACGCCAGCTTAACTGTCAATTTTTGGTAGTTAAACATAAAAAAAAAATTTGTTGCTCCTCACATCGTTCACTGGCACAGTGTACAGAGCCAGCAATAAAATAGAAACCGGAAGTAGAGTTAATTTTGAAACCAGTTTGCTAGAAAATCGTCCACGCCAGCTTAACTGTCGATTTTCGGTAGTGAAACATAAAAAAAAAATTTTTTGCTCCTCACATCGTTCACTGGCACAGTGTACAGAGCCAGCAACAAAATAGAAACCGGAAGTAGAGTTAATTTTGAAACCGGTTTGCTAGAAATTCGTCCACGCCAGCTTAACTGTCAATTTTCGGTAGTTAAACATAAAAAAAAAATTTGTTGCTCCTCACATCGTTCACTGGCACAGTGTACAGAGCCAGCAACAAAATAAAAACCGGAAGTAGAGTTAATAAATTGACGAATTTCTAGCAAACCGGTTTCAAAATTAACTCTACTTCCGGTTTCTATTTTGTTGCTGGCTCTGTACACTGTGCCAGTGAACGATGTGAGGAGCAACAAATTTTTTTTTTATGTTTAACTACCAAAAATTGACAGTTAAGCTGGCGTGGACGAATTTCTAGCAAACCGGTTTCAAAATTAACTCTACTTCCGGTTTCTATTTTGTTGCTGGCTCTGTACACTGTGCCAGTGAACGATGTGAGGAGCAACAAATTTTTTTTTATGTTTATCTACCGAAAATTGACAGTTAAGCTGGCGTGGACGAATTTCTAGCAAACCGGTTTCAAAATTAACTCTACTTCCGGTTTCTATTTTGTTGCTGGCTCTGTTCACTGTGCCAGTGAACGATGTGAGGAGCAACAAATTTTTTTTTATGTTTCACTACCGAAAATCGACAGTTAAGCTGGCGTGGACGATTTTCTAGCAAACCGGTTTCAAAATTAACTCTACTTCCGGTTTCTATTTTGTTGCTGGCTCTGTACACTGTGCCAGTGAACGATGTGAGGAGAAACAATTTTTTTTTTTTATGTTTAACTACCGAAAATTGACAGTTTAGCTGGCGTGGACGAATTTCTAGCAAACCGGTTTCAAAATTAACTCTACTTCCGGTTTCTATTTTGTGGCTGGCTCTGTACACTGTGCCAGTGAACGGTGTGAGGAGCAACAAATTTTTTTTTATGTTTCACTACCAAGAAGCTTATATCTAATACACTGGAGATTGCACTATGACCATTAACTTGTCACAAGAAAATATAACCTTGAATGACGTCAGTGTTGTTTTTTGTCTCTTTCTGTGGGTGACCACACTGGTTTGTATATTCAGGATTTTTCGAAATAAAAAAAACTAAAAATCATGGTCTATAAATAATAACGACATATATTTTTAACAGTATTTATATTATAATATTACTGGTCAACTTACATGAATAATTATCATCTTTATAGGTACATACCATTTTAATTGGTAGAGAATGATAGTTTTAAATAACGCTTGATAACTTTTGATCTCATCTACATACATTAAAACATCGTTTTGGTTACTCAAGCTTCAGTCTAAAACTTTTCAATATTCCAAAGGGAGAGTTGCATCGCTAGTGTTGATGTGTGGTAACGATATTACAGTTCTCAGAAATTCGTATGTCTTTCAGGAGCTGTACTTACGGTTACTAATGGTTTCATGGTGGTTAATTATAATATAATTAAAATTACTTTATCCACAGTTGAGACGCAGTAACAAGAATGTGGTAAATAAAAAGGTATAGCACTTTTCAAAAGGTATTTTTTTTCTGGACCGTAATCCTCAGGCTTAAAATGCAAACTGCATATTCTGGCATGTTGATAAATTTTACCCTTGATAGGCACTATAGACAGCCATTTATTTCTTTTTATTTCATTTTTGGAAAGCTGAAATAAGTAAAACAAAAAAAAATTGGTAAGTTAAAAGAACTATTAATTTCTATGTTAAAGAAGAACAAACATAAAACCACATGTGAGTGCAATATCGATGTCGTGCGTTGTTTCATTACTAGTATAAAAATCTTTGAAATGGTGTTCTAAATGTTCATCATAATTTTGTTAACTATTACAATATTTTCTCTTCGCTATCCGTAAAAACTCGTCATCATGGTTACCTTACTTGTTAAATTGGTTTATTGAAAAATGATGAAATTATTAGGAAAAGAAGATAGATAGAAGATATTTAGCATGATTGATTACTAAAATGATGATAAAATTGACGATTTTTGCCATGAAAATGATTCTAAACAGGTAAATGCATGAGTATTGAGGAATATTATAAATAGCGTAAATATACACTTGCCTGTGAAATTTTATGCCAGAATTTGGTGTCCAAAAACTTCTGCAATTTTTCACAATGCAATACATTATTTATATTCGGAAAATATTTATTAAATACGCAACAATATTAACTTAAATATTCGAAGCGACGCAATTTTTTTGACACTTATGCCATATTGTCAAAGTGAGAGTTGCTACAATTTTATTATGGTAACTACCCATAATCAGGGAGTATCGCTTTTTAATAATTGGTTCAGATACTTATTTTATTTAGCATAAATAATAATTGTCTCATCCAACAATGCTTCTGAATGACGTTGTTGGCAATTTATCAACAAACTCATGTACAAAAACTAACCTTTTGCACAGAATATTACAGCATACATAGTAGCCTTGGGAAAACTTCGTATTAACAGTGGCAATACCAAGTTAGGTGTGAAAGTGATAAAACACAACAATTTTCTTGTTACACGTCAAATGTTCATACCGAAATCTCCAGTGTATAAGATATAAGCTTCTTGTTCACTACCGAAAATCGACAATTAAGTTGACGTGGCCAGTGTTATTTTTGGCGCCAATGAAAAAAATTCAAAATTTTCACTGTTTTTATGCAGCAACAAATTCACCTGCATTTTTGCAACGATCCATCCCTTTTTCCGATTTCTTCACGCTACCTTAACGTTAAGCTAGAACTGTTGCTGATTTTCAGCGAACGGGTTGAGCAACAAAATCGTCATTATAGCAACTAATTAGCAACAAATAAGCAACAAATTCTGGTGTTGTTTTTTTTTAATTTCGCTAATTTTTCATCGCCAGCTTTACGTACCTGTAAAATTTAAGGAACGCACCTTAAGATAGATAGTTCTTTTAATTTTTTTCTAGCAACACTTCTTTCTAAACGTCAACTGTCAATGTCAGTAGACAATCGAAGTAAAAAGTTCATTAAAACGACCGTTTTTTCCCGAAATTCAAGATAGTTTTTGGATCTACGCCCAGAAAAATTCCTGTAAATATGCAATTGTTTTTAATTCGTAAAGAAGAACGTGTTATTTATCAAATATAAACAAAATAACGTACGAGAGCTGTTACTTTGGGTTATTTTTTCTAATTTAAAAAATGGTGGGAAATTAATACCCTGTAGCCGTGCATGAAATCTTCAAGTGGGAATATATTTCCCTTTATCCCGTAAGGATACCAAGTAGGTATAAAAAGTAAATAGTTGAGTAAAGTAAAAAGTAATTTAAAAATTCATACATATTCATTCAATAAATATAATAAATTTAATGATGCATTTTTATTTTTTGTCCCTGTGTTAAAATCGACGAGTAAAGGCGCGGGCAAAAGCGGCAAAAGTGGGAGATTATTTCCCACATGTATGTTCATGGATATAGGGAAATAATTTCCCACAAAACATAACTTTTAATGGTTATAGGGAAATAATATCCCACCGCCAAAAAAACCTATACGCTACCCAATATTTTACTTTTTAATATTTTACTGTTTAATCTCGATATAACCCCGTACTGATGTATTAAAATAAACTTGTTTGAAGTCATGGCCGATTAAGGGTTAAAAGACCAAGCGAACTTCCAATTCATTTTAAACTAATCCATAAACAAAGCCAGTCGATCGGCTTAATAGTTATGTAGTGTCATCTCAGAAATAATCCCCCAGCATAATACATACGAAACATGATAAAGTTAAATGAACTAAGAACAACATCCAACAAATTATCTTCCACACGTGACGCGAAACCAGCTAATTCCCTCTAGTTGACGTATCAAAGAGATTAATTTACAAACTATCTGAGCTCCTTTCCATGTAAGTTTGGACGTGAGACTGTGCTTATGTAACATTCATTAACAACTACGAGCGGCGGAACATGTCTTCCTGTGACATGCGACATGAGATGGGAATATAAATAATTTCATAGACGGTTGCCACTTGAGCATACTGTAGCCTGTAACCGCTTACGTTGTGAAGCTTGTAAATAAGCCGTTGTACATGCATATAAATAATACGTCTTCATTAAGTTATAATAAGGAAACAGGTGGTCTCATAGATCGAATCTGATCCAATAAATTGAATTCCTAAACGAAAATAGTTTCCCAAAAAAAATTGAAACCTGTGTTGTTAAACGTGGATCGATTAAAAGAAAATGAGAACATTCCACAGTGCGTCGGGAACTAATTCGTTCGAGATAGATGCCTTCCAGCTCCCTACTTGGGCTTAACCTTCGATAGCTGTCAGATTATCGTTTCTAGACTCAATGTTTCTAGAAGCAATTTGTAGGGATTTGTGGCTGAGCTTGTAACTAAGCTTGGTCATCCGTCATTTCATACAAGACCTTATTTCTGTTATCTGATGAATAAAATAAATGTACTTGTAGCAACTTATTAGTTTAATTAAATGGCTGAGATTATTTTTTACTATAATCGAACTATAAAATATATCGGGTTAGCTTAACTCTTCATAGGTACTTATATATGCATCCTACGCAGAAAATAAAATCAGACAAATAACAAAAAATTAATGACGCGGTACAAGATTCCTCGCGTCAGCTAAATAAAATTAAGTGTTATTAATTTAAAAATTTCATGGCTCGAGTATTTTAATATCCTATAACTTAATAAATCATAAAGATTGATGATTTTCTATCCCAAGATCCCAAGGGATAAATTGATATGGGTATGTTATGTACTATGTACTATGCAATTCAACTATAGGATCGATTGAGCGGCATTTTGTGACGTCGTTTGTATTTATTCAAACGAAATAATCATTCAAATTCTTCTTCTAATAACATTTGTAATTTGTATTATTACTACAATATGTCCTCTTACAGGTCAAACAAAATAACCTCTAATTAAATGCAAAAAGCTATAAAAAAAGCTGTTAAATGAATTAAAGATTAGCATTTTTTAAAACTGTTGTGTTTATTTAGCTTCCAATTATCAAAATATCGGGTACAAGTCAGAACATACAATTTTTTTTAACATAGTAAAAATCCTATTAGAACTTAATTAAAAAAAATACCAACCCACACATAAATAAATCATTTAACAAAAATTGTTATGCTCAAAGTATTACATATTATTCCACCATTAATATTCATTAGCAAAACCTTTTTTTATACTGTTTGCATATGAGTACCTATTGCAAATAACCTGTCCCTGATTACTTTTAAAAACATGATTTTTCTATTCCACCTTATAAGGTAACTAACTTGCATAATTTAAAAAAATAGTTAATTAGATGAATATAAAATACTGGCTGAATACTGACTCTAAGTGGAGCTTTTGCATCAACAAAGTGTGGGAAGGAAAATAAAACTTATAAATAAATACATGTCATTCAGATTTTACATTAGTAATTCTTTAAGTAAATTATCAGTTAAGTAAACATACCAAATTATAATTAAATTAAATTTCATATATTTTTTGACCCATAAACTTTTGAATGGGAATGTTACTGTTACATGATCATCCAATAAAAATAACATAATTAAAGCTTATGAACATTATAAGTCATTTAAAAAAACTATAAAGTTGTCTTAACTTTGTCGTACAACACTTTAAAGTTAAAAATTACTTTGCTTTGTTCTACATTCTACGTTCACAAGTTACAAAAGTGGCTTTTTACAAATAATTGTGACTAATTGGCCACTTGGTACCTCACATAAGACTACAAATAGTATCATGGTTGCTATTTTAAATGTTATTTTTGGAGTATAACTTCATTTGTATGCAGATGCTATAAATGATGAAGTGTTTATTTGCTCGCTTCTCAAGATTTTTTATTTTTATTTGTCAGGCAGTGTAAACAATTTCATAATAAAATATTCTTTATAGAATTATACAATTTTGTTGTAAACTTAAACTTTATTATTATTTCATATGAAAAAGTATAATCAGAGCTTCTTACTGGCTATTCTTGGTATTGAAAATGTTATGGTAAATGTTAAAAATATGTAATGACGTTTCAAAAGTGCTTCTAGAAGAAGTTTAATTGAATAAATAAATGTTTGAGTTTGAAAGAAACGGCTTCCTGAACATAGTAACAATTCATAGCCACTTGTACAAGACGTCTTGTTTAATGGACATTTTACTTTTAAATATAAATGTTTATTTTGTATTTAACTTATATATAAGTTAAATACAAAATAAACATTTACATTACAAAAATAATCATTACATTGGTATGAAATGTTGAAAATAGATTATAATATCTTGAATCTATCTAGAGAGATTGTATGAAATATGTAGCAGCATAAATTGCAGATGCATATTATTATACAGATAAAAGGATTTGAGGGTTTAGTTCCATTCTTGCCTAGCTGCTTGTTTAGCTGAGCCGTAATCCAGACTATGAATTGTAAATGGAAATGTGAACAATAATAAAAAAATAATTAAATGCCTATAAAAATCAATGTAAATCTTAGAATACATATTTCAAAACTTTAATATGTGAAAGGCCATAATCAATGAATGAGGTGGTAATGGAATAACTGAAGAAAAGAAATATACAATCTAACATACTTTTTTATTATATTTTTAATTTAATTAATTATAACGAAAAAAACTTTATAAATAAAATTGACTGTTAACATTAAAGATAGATGGTGCTTCTACAGGATGGGTCAGTACAGAAATAAAAGAAAGAAGATAATAAGAGAAACAACAAAAGTTTAAGATTTTATTTCAACGAAAACAATAAAGTTTTTAAGTGGCCAAGTAAAATAAGCATAAAAATGTAGCGCATGCAGTTTATTGGGTAAGCAAGCTTTCAATTGTGTAGGTGGCAAGGCCTTGTCTCACCTCGCGACGACGGCAGCCCTGGCTCCAAAGGCGTCGAGCCAACCCCCACGACGAGCGCCAGCACCTCGACGATCCACACCACTCCCCACATGTTCCACAACCACATCACGGCACTCCACTATCTCATTATTGGCACAAGATTCACAGAACTTAACCAATATGAACACCTAAGTATTATACTAACTCCTATTGGCACGATCATACTTTGGAAAAATACATTGAGGTGCAATCGCGTAATATTAATGTACGCGATTATTCACATTATTTGACTTGTAACTTTAAAAAAAACAGTACTTTTTCGGAAACAAAGACTCGTCATAACATCTCTTCAAAACATAAATGTAAGCGCAATATCTACTCGACAATCGACGGCAACGTTCCATCTAGTACTAGTGTTGTAATATTCTGTTTACAGGTTCTGTTTAGAAACGGGAGAATCGATACTATTCGATATAACAATAATCGATTAATCGCGATTACTGTTATCGTGTAGGAGTGTGATTTTATATGACAAGTTTAACCATATTATTTATGATCTTTACTTCATAATGTTCTAATAATAGTATTATGGTAAAGAGTTTGTTTGTTGTTAATGGTTGACGGCGCGTTCATCTCCAGAACTGCTCAACCGATTTAAAAAAATTCTTTCACCGTTGGTTTTGAATTTCTAACGTAAACTTACCTAAAAAATGTTGTGTGGTTTTATGAAACCACGGTAAAAGTGAAACTGTTCGAACGGTTCCGAACACTGCTTTGTGTAGCGCATGTCGCGTGTCGGTCGGCTGCCGAGTAGGTATACCTACTCGGCAGCCGCGATACACGCGACATGCGCTACACAGACCAAAAAGTTTGAGACGATGTAATAAAAGTTTCACTTTAATAATATGGGCTATGTATCAAGTGTACGTTCTCTTTATACTATGTATGTATGTATCACGAGCGAAGCCGACGTAGACCACCACAGTAGACCACTAGTTTAATATAGTTTAGTTATCTATCTGTGTTTTTTTGACAAGTTTTACCAAACTTTCTTCTTCTTGAAATATTTTGGTTTACATACACATATCTTTCTTGGAATAATAGGAGGTAAGTCATTTTTTTGCAACTTCATGCAAAACTTAGCTATATCCTCCAGATATTTGATATTTATTTCACGGTCTTTGGGGAACATATAATGCTTTGCTGGCTTCCAAATACCATTTACGTAGCGGCATGGTTGAGAAAAATATCCATCAAAATGTAATCCAAACGATCCTTAAAGGAAAAACCATTATTACAAAATCTATATATGTATTTAAAAATATAGCATAAACTTAACAGTTTACCATCACATCGTATTCCAATATTAACTATAACATCTTGAGGATAACTATCAAATAGACCTATTTTGAGCAAGTCAATAATAGCTGTACTTTTATTTAAAAAGGTCTGAATTTGCGCACCTTTTGCCTATAAAATAATATCTTTGTTTTACTTTCCAATCAATTTAATTGCTAACTGTCAATTTTGAGGTTTTACCTTTTCATCAGCAATTTTGTTCCATAGAGATTGATCAAAATATAAAAGATATTCTAGTGTTCTCATCTCAGGTGTTAGTGTCCCAATGCACAAGCTTGAATTTCGAACATTTGTGTATCTGCTATAGGGATCAAATCCATTATATTTATGAACTGTATTATTAACATCTATTAAATGATTAATCCCAACGAATCCCCAAACCGGAGGGCAAAACATATTTCTCATTGGCACTTCAGCTATCTTTGCAATTATAGGTGCTACTTCCATACCCAAATCTGATGTAGCAACGACGATATGGTGTTTGTTAATGTGTGTTATAGATTGGGCTAAAATTGTTGCATTAAAACAAGCAGGTCCTAAATTAGGAAGAATAACGTTCATTGTCTGTGAAGCTGAAGCGTTTATCATTAATGCAATTTTCTCCATTACTTTTTTATTCTCATATAGCCATCCCCCTATCGACATTGTATCACTACAAAATGTTACCATTGTTAAATTAATAACTAAATAGAATACAAATGTAAAAACAACCTAAGCTACTTACTTTGTATACCTACCTTAACGGGACATGGTCTAAAACAATAAGAACATCAGTATTTGTAAGAGCAACCCCAATTTTATCAACATATTTTACTACTCTGGGAGGGTAATTTGTTCCAATATAACTACATTCACGTTCAACAAACTCCATAAATGAAGGTAAACATTTGCTATCGTAGATGTAAATCTTGCTTATACTTTTATCATCGAAGGTTGTTTCAAGTAGACCAGAAATTATATGCATGGCAATAGGATTTCCTGCACCGGTAATACATATGACATATGAATTTTTATTAGGTTCTTCTTCTAGATCGAATTCAACTTCATTCTTAGATTTAGTTTTATTTTCTTGTTTAATTCGTTTGTAAAATTGTCTGTAGTTCGATACCAAGTTTTCATATGTATCGGATGTCATAAACACATCTAAATCATAATATGAATTGCAATAATCCATAAATTCAGGTGCTCCTCCAATATACAACGGCTTACTTCCTGTTGTTAATAATTCTTTCCATACAAGCGGAGAGCCCGTATGATGCCATTTATTCTTTTGATTAATTTTACAGAGCCATGCCTAAAAGAGACACATACATATTTTGTGTGAAAAGTAACAAATTAAAAAGCGGTTTAAAAATACTTGACTTGCAAACCTTCCATTCCAACACAGGTTTTTCAATTCTTTCATAACAAAAACTGGGAAGATTTTGAGACAAAAAATTTGCTATTAGGCAAATTTGGGCAAAGACATCACACTGTGATTCACCTGCTATAACAATTCGTGCCACCATATTTTGAATTTAAACAACAACATAAAATATTATATATTTTGCAAAACTCGTATTGCTAACATTTAAATATGTTGATATATTGACGTTATGTAATGTTTCTTTTTAGCTTTAATTTAGCCTTTCCAACAGGTTGTATATTTATTTCAAACTCCAGATTTGAAATCGATTTTAAATCGATTATGGTCTTCGACATATTTTTATTCGGTATCCAGTAATTTTTGAACGAGTATATAGCTGTCATAACATCTTTCACTGTTTGACATTATTGTGACACTGACACTGAGTGAAACAGCCATGCAGAATTTGTGAATAAACACATGGGACTTGACATTTTCAATAATTTTAATTTAACTATTTTAAATTTATTACAATGGCAGTAAACGATTGGGGTTTTTGCGATCTATCGATAGGTAAAGAATATGATTTAAGTAAATTATACCTTTTTGAAAGACTTGGTTTTGATACGATCGCAATCAACACCTTCTTTGATGACTGTGATGAGGAACCAAAAAAGAAAAAGAAGAAAGGCGACCTTAAAGAGAAGAAAGATTGTTTTCCTCCACCGATAGATATACCTAAAGATTCAAGTAAAAACTTGAATATATTACAAAGGATCACGATAGCGTTTTCTGAAACAAGTGTTGCTATTAAGTTGAATCAGTCAGAAAATTTGAAAAGGTATGACATTGTAGCAGTTGTGCCTAAAACACTTCAGGCATTTCAGTATGCATGCAGTACTTTAGATGTAGACATTATAACCTTTGACCCAGAAGGCAGAATACCGTTCAAAGTGAGTCGTAAACTTTACCGACAAGCAATAGAACGTGGTATGTTTTTCGAGTTAATGTATTCTCCCGCGATAAAAGATTCAACAGCACGAAAAAATATAATAAGTACAGCACATAATTATCATGCTGTTGGAAAATCAAAGGGTATTATCCTCACTAGCTGTGCCGAAAATCATTTGCAAATAAGAAGTGTACACGATGTCATAAACCTTGGATTTATTTTCGGACTTAACACTAATGAGAGTTTAGAAGTGATTAGGAATAATGTTCGGAAACTTATCCTTAGATCACGTGGAAGAAAATTAGGCAAATATTATTTAGAAGTTAAAGTTTTGGATGATGAGAATAAAAAAATGGAGGAATGAACAAGGACTTTCATTTATAAATCTTGTTGATATTAAGGTGAGAGTTTACATCTGTGTTTCTTTATACCTATGTAAGTAAATGATAAGGGATTAGGGAAGGGATGAATTGATGCTTTGTGATTGTTTCAAATAAGAAATAATGAAGGTGTTAAGGTAAAATTCGTCCCTTCAAAGGCTCAACAACTTAGATTACTCTTTAGTTTTACCTTCAATACAATTACAATTTTTACAACAGTTTTAGTTACAAGTAATTAAATTGTTGGTCAGAGAGATGTTTCTGAAACATTGTTGAGTTTTCCTGAGTTCCTGGATGGAAATGTAACATTGTTGAGAATCTAGCAAATAAAAAATAAAAAACAGAATATAGGAACTTTATATCATTTAATATTTTATTCACGTCAATAAATAAATACAACTTCAGCACAATATAAACTTACATTCCATATCATTATAAATTTTATTACATTTTCAAAGTAATATTGTACTTAATAAAAACTAGTCAGATTTCTCTTTATCTAGCGTGTTTTGATTTAATTCAGTCTTATCAACAATAACTGATCTGTCCATAGACATTCTGGAACTTCTTGATATGTTCTGTGGTGTTTCATCAGGTACTGTGAAGAGATCTGGGATCCATTTCAATCTGAACAAACAAATAAATATAATTATTGATGAGAAATTTGAGAAGAAAGATGACCTATGGTATGGCTTATTGCTTTATACCAATTTTGGCATTTGTTTTAATTAAATTTTCTAGATAATAATGTAAGAATCTTATGTTTCAATATGTTTGCTTCCAAAATTACCGGGTAAGTGTTCCAATAAGTTGTATCCCTGCGTATCTAATCTAATTTTAACTTTAAATGCTATTTTTAAGATTTTAACCTCTGGATTTGATAGTATCCTTTTTTTGCATTATCATATGAATATTGGAACATCAAGCAATTTGTTGCGCAGTGAACTAAAATACATGTGTGTGAGTAGCCCATACATTACACACATGCATGTGTGTAATGCACTATGTACATTTTCTTGTGGCTAACTCCGATCTGTGATAAAGATTAGTTCTACCTATATATTTCAAACCGCCATAGACTATCTCCTTTTCTAATCCTACTTACTATTATAAAGGCGAAAGTTTGTAAGTATGGATGTATGGATGTTTGTTACTCTTTCACGCAAAAACTACTGAACCGATTACAATGAAATCCTACTTACTATTATAAAGGCGAAAGTTTGTAAGTATGGATGTATGGATGTTTGTTACTCTTTCACGCAGAAACTACTGAACCGATTACAATGAAATTATGCACACATATAGAGGGTAACTTGGATTAACACATAGGATAGGTTTTATCCCGGAAATCCCACGGGAACGGGAACTATGCGGGTTTTCCTTTGAAAACGCGAGCGAAGCCGCGGGCGGAAAGCTAGTACTTGAATATTATGTATATTTTTGTACTAACTGCTAGAATTCATCAAAGCAGCACAATTCTTTTTTTAATTTTAACTGACTTCAAAAGAGGAGGCTGTGTCATGTTTCACTTTATTTCCACAATATTTTTATCTCTTGTTTTAATAAGTTATGACTTATCAAAAATGCCAACCATAATATTTACTTTGACCTAACGAGACTGAATAAATAAAGATTTCAGGACAGTATATTGAATACAAAAGCATTTCAATGGTATTCTAGATTTCTATAAACTCTCTTTCACTAGAATATTGTTAAAGATGAAAGATTAGTAACAAACCTTGAGATGAAACATGAAAATGAATGAAAAGCAAGCAATAAGGTAACATTGAAAAGTTATTTCTTCTACATCTATTGAGGGTATAAATAAAAGCAACATGTAATTTATTTAATGATATATTTTTCAAATGCAATCTCAACATTTGGTACAGGATAATACAAAGGTATAAAATCACACACCATTACAATTACTACACATTTTGAGAATCCACACACGAGCAACCCCTAAAAAACTAAATTCATTTATTCTATAGTGGTTTTACTATTTTTATTTTACTCGCTATGCAACTAGCACCACTTTAACATATACATTTTTTAACATATTTCTTATCTGTAATATAACAATCGATATCATATTAATATGTATTTGAACATAGTAATTTTCTAGTGCTACTGTTTATTTTTTGTCGTATTTTAGGAACAAATGGAAAATAAATCAGATATTTTAGATATGAATATGAGTCACAACTATAAAATTATTTATAATCCATCACTTCTACTATTATTAATTAATTTTACTTATATTATCAATTAACTAATACATTAGGCAAAATGTGTACAGTTACCTATATCTTTGTATATATGTATATGTATATGCAATCGTGCGGGATCTCTATGTGCCATAAATTCTTTATGATAAATTGAGATTGCAACAAACAGAATGTTATAAATTGTATTTCAAAGATATACTTTATAATTTATTCAGACACATTTTTTTTATTAAAAATATTTTCAATGTGCTAATTTATTATATTCATGTAGGTCTGTATGCTTTATAAAATGAAAGTGAAACTCGACAAAATATTCACATTTAAAAGGAACACAATGTAGGACTGCAGTGGAATGGTATTTAAAGGTAAAAAAAAGGACCCCAATCATTTTTATTTATTTCCGAACACATTACATAAGTCCTACATGGTTCTTTTCACTATTTATAATACAAATAACATTTTCATAGCCTTATGTTAGTGCCAATGAGGATGTGTTTAGTACAATGATCCATCAACATGTCAATGATATCAAGAGATCCACTACGACTAGAAAATATAACTAAGCCTCTAGTTTTTTAACATTCTTTATTTGCATAACTTTCAATTTTAAAGCATTATAGAGCGTAGACTATTATATCTAGATTGTCAAATGTTAAGATCATACCTGCACAATTCATATTTTATAGGCAAATTCATACAATAGCTAATTCAAATAATATTAGAATAAAATTCATTTTATTCTAATATTATTTGATATATGAAATCATTCAATCATAATTCATTATGAAAATATAATGAAATAGAATTAATTATTGTTAGAAACGCAATGAGAATTATAATGTAGCAGTCTTAAAAATGTCTTTTATAAGTTTTAATCATTAGCTCATACATAGATTATATTCATAATATGATGAACACTGTCATGGCATCTTAATATCCAATAAGAAATAAACATAAACCAATAACATCCAAACACTCACGATACTAGACACAGCAAATAAATAATCTCACGTTATTAATTTTCTCTAGTTAACGAATTCAGTCTCATTGGTTAAAAGAACAATAAAATGCTGGCGTCTTTCCACAAAAACCACAAATTTACATTAAATCTAAACATAAAATTAAATACATTATACAAATAATTTCATCTTAAATAAATGCAGATTATTTATAGGCAGTTACAATCTACAAATTATCAACAATTATAATTTGTTTCATATTTTATAAACTACTGTATTCTAAAAATACAATTGGTACAATAGAAGATACTTCTTACTTATAAAATTAACAAAACACAATATTATGGCGTTTATACCTATTATTCATTTGTTTAATATCATTATTATAATAAGGTATTTTTAAACTATCCAATGCTAAATAACTCGTGCGGTTTTATAAGATCTCAAAAGGACCATAATTATAACACAATCTCGACAGTCATACATTGAATGCAAACATTTAATATATGTATAAGAAAAGCATAGAAATACATAAACTGAAAATAATTTCACAACCAAGTATAGTGTTAAATTTCATACAAAAAATACTACAGAGTAATTTTGTCTTGCTCATTAGAGTTAAAATTCATACATTATATTTTATGCTCTGGGAAAGTGTTTAGGCCTACTAAGGAGATTGAGCCGTAAAAAAAAAACAAGAAGAAATAGTTCACTACATCACAACCAAAATTATAGCGATCATAGACTATTTTAAGTCTAAAATATGGCAACCATTATCAAAGAGCACAAAAAATCACGATCTAGTCAACCAACTTACATATTGTAAGATTTCAAGAACCTAAAAACAACAAAGCAGAAGACAAATATGTCATTATTCACTATCAAACAGGAAAATGCAACAAAAAATTCATGACATTTCATAAAATAATCCAGACATTTATTACAAGTGCATAAGGACCATTATAGTAGAAGATGCATTAAAAATCCTGCCATTACACACACACACACACACACACACAACTTAGACGTAATTTAGAAGTAAACCGCACGAGTTTTCACCCAAATATCCACTCTCATATTCTCTCGTATTTCATTTTAATCGAGATTTTTAGAAATCTAAAACGCAGTTTATTTATCATATTATTTAATGGGACATTTTGATGGTCAAACATGAACTGCGTAACAATTTACAAATCGCCATCATGTATCTGACCTTGACCTGACCTCCTGGTATTCCAAGATCGTTAATTTAATTAAATAAATGCGTTTTAAATTAATAAGTTTTTCGTATTGACTGATTCCTGGGAAGGGACTTGTTGTGCTTTATAGAATATCGTGCCCTTGTTTTGCAAAAACAGTGCGCAATCAGACAAGAAAACATTTTCTTACATACTGCTGACATTTCCTCTAATGTGTTAAGCATATAAAGCGTGGGGAAAACAGTGTAACCAAACCCAGATGATAGATGACAAAATGTTAACTTCACTTAGCTACTACGCCTCACCTGCTCCCCCCTGCTAACTACTTTACTAACGAGACAGAGTGTTACTATGGCTGTGAATACTACGCTGCGCTATACAACAGGATTATCCGGAAGCTAACCTTCTCCGTGAGCTAATTCCCCCTCCCCTCTACCCCGCTTATTGCTCTAATATCGCGTTATACAGGTGTACAAGCTGAAAGTTAACTTCCCCATCAGCTAGTAAATATCCCTTTCCCCCTACCCCACTCATTACTAACAATCCCTAGCACGCTAGGTGCTCAGAAACTGACCGTGGCGCCAGATATCGCATTGTATAGCAACACTAGGCGAAAGTTAACTTTTCCTATCAATAGAATAGAATAGAATAGAATGCTACATCTCCCCCCCCCCCCCCCTAGCACGCTAGTTGCTCAAAAACGACACGCATCTCGCGACCGTATTCACGTTCTCCACCAACCTGTTGTACAGCTCGCGGCGCACGCTCGCCGTGAACTTGTTGACGAGGCACAGTGTGACCGTGGCAGCGAATATCGCGTTGTAGAGTAGCACTAGGCGAAAGTTGCCGAGCCACTCGATACGACCAAAGTCGCCGAGCAGATCGAAGTTTGTGATGCCTGTGGGTGTTATATTGTATATTTTAATGAGATTCAAAAATAATAATAAAATACGCTTTTAATTTTTGCTGGGTTAGTAGTGGTGGTAATTACTTGGCTGGGTAATTGTTTTGATAAATTAAGAATTATGGATACTAAAATTAGCACAATTTTTTGACATTTTTGGTGGAGTGTACAAAATAAAAAGCAAGGAATATCATTTGTGTCTATAAAACATATCTTTAATTTAAGTACAGGGTGTAAAATTAGTAATCCTATTTATCAAATCCTGCTTCTGATAAGGCAAGATTGAATTTGCCTAATCTTGTTAAGAATTTAGCAAAAAACTTTTCCATATTATGTGTAAATTATTTGCCTGCTCTGAAATATGTGTAAAAGGAGGACAAACAAAATTTGAAAGCCGCTGATTAGAAAATTCCGGAAACCAACAACATGATTATTTTCACACAATTTTCAATTTACCACTATAAGAACTCACCAAGGATCTTAACCAGCAAAGGTTGCGCAGTAGAATGCGCCAATAGGACCGCACACAATGCAATAATCCTTGTTAGAGGTGTCCGTCTCGTCTTGGGCAATACTCGCAAAGCGCTCATCGGCGTACTGAGGCCAGTAAGCGACGCCGCGTGCAAGTATAGTATTAGAAACGCTTCTAATGTGGCCCCCGCCCAACCGAGCTTGGATAGAGACGCGATGCCTAGCGTGAATTGCTGAAAATATATGGGTAAGGTGTTAGACCATATGGTAGAAAAAAAGGAAGGCATAATAATGTTAAAAAATGCTTATCGAGTTTTTACCGAAGCTTTGCATATCGTAATAGAATAATAATATGAGATAACTTTTACAGAAATTAATATATTCACGGTAACCGTCAGATACACCTAGATTTGTATAGTAATGGTGTCAAGGCATAATGCGAAGAATGCATCTGCATATATTCTGTATATTTATGTATTCAGTGTATTGATATCAACAAAGTATTCTAGGACGAGTTAATCTTATGCACTTACCATAAAAAAAAAAACGAATAAACGGTGTTACAGGTGGAGATAGTAAAGGTGTGGAATATAGGAAGGTGCACTTGGTACTTGGGAAAGTGATTTATACGCAGTCATATTTTATTATATTTCCATAACTCACTCTGGTACTAAGCGGCAGAGCTTTAATCCCGATCAGCAGTTCCAGGGTATTCTGCAGCACCATAAGCACCGTGATGGTAGTCAGTGCCAATAGCAATAACATCGCAAGCGGGTACACCACGTTACGTTGTAGAGATGATGTCTTGCGCTTGTTTTCCACTTCCTGGTAATGAATTATTATTATACCAGAGGCAAAAGCAAGTATGTATTTCAATAGCTTAAGTGACTATGGTAAACTAAAGTACCTACTGCCAAGTTTCATCAAAATCCGTTCGTTGATTTAAACTTTAAACATTTATCGATACATTCGAACAAACTTTTACGTTTTTAATATTAGTGGAAATAATAGCTGAAAAATTTTGCACTATTTTTCAGTGATGCAGGCTCTAGCGCCTATACCTATACCTATGCATAGGTACTTTATTTACGGAAAATATCTTTGAAAAATCTTGGAAAATTCTAATTTAAATACTCTCTAAAACAATAGGTTTATTTTTTACAAGTCTGCGTCAATATTCGCGCATTGTCTGTCCAATGATTGACAATAAATAATTTAAAGTAATTAAATACAGTATTTAAATACTTGGGTATTTAGTAAACTAACACGATACGACTCCGTGTTGGCATTACTCATCGCGGACGATTTTAATTATTTTATAATTCAGCAATATATAACACTAGCTCTCCGCCCGCGTTTTCAAAGAAAAACCCGCATAGTTCACGTTTCCGTAAGATTTCCGGGATAAAACCTATCCTATGTCTTAATCCAAGTTACCCTCTATATGTGTGCTAAATTTCATTGTAATCTGTTCTGAAGTATTTGCGTGAAATATTAACAAACATGCATACATATCCATCCTAACAAATTTTCGCACTTATCATATTAGTAGGAAGTAGGATAGGATTTCTAAAATTATTTAACCCCTTTATCTCCAAAAGTACATATTATTAAGTAACAAAATACCAAAATAATAACATTTCTTATCGTCTATTTGTCGATAAATGTAAACAACTACAATCGGTTCTGTTATATGTAATTACTATTATCTCTTAAAAGCAATGCCAAATCGCTTTTACGTTATCAATAATTGATTTACATTCATCTAAACTCTAAAGCATGCATACGGAATGATGATTCATCTTAAATGTAGATTGAAACATTCGCTACAGCAGCTATCGAATCACACACGTAATAGTGTAATAAAACAATTGTAAACGCTTTTAATGGCTGCATAATGCATTATCGAATAAAGCCCACGACTTATTGCTGACGACATATCACATCCGTTCTATCGATTTTAAAAAAGTAGGTATATGTATAATAATCAGAGCAAAGAAAAAGTTTAGAAGTAGAAAATAGACTGAAAAATTCCACTAATTAAGTAATTACAGCTAATGAGGCAAGTCGTTTAAGCGTTTAATTATTCTTGTTTACTTTTTACTACTACCTACATGAAAAAGAGTGCCTAATAATAACAAGTCTATAGTAATATTTTTTTTACTTTACACATTTTTTATAAGCAATGATTTTTTTCCAAACAAAGATGAACAAACCTTTCTCATAGCGACGATGCGATGTAACCTCTCATTGAGCCCGGCTTGCAGGGCGCCATTCCTGAGTCGTAATAAAGGAATCTCTTTTCCTTGAGATACAGATGCATTATTCTCCTTTGTTATTGATATACTCGCATCTATGGGGGCTGATATATCACCACGATCTGGGTACATTGGCTCTGGGGATATGTAGCCGACGCCTGGAAAGATGTATTTCATAATTATATCGATATTCGATGTACGTATGAGTGAATTACTCTTAGTCACGCATTTAGGGACGATTTCATTCATCTTCTTTTTAAGAATTTTAATATGGTATCACAACTTTATTTAAACGACGTGGGATTTGCAATCTGAGTCAACTAAATGTGCATAAAGATAATGCTTATTGCAATTAACGGTCTTACATTCATTGCTAATACATAGTTAATTTTAAGTGGCTCATGCATTTTCAACGACATCGTTTTATGTAAAGTAGGCGGCAAGCAAGTGATAAAAGTATAGCAAACGATTACAAATTAATAATAAACTTCATAGATACAAGAATCCGTATGTAAATTTGAACAATTTTACATGAGAGGAAGACGGCTGCATTCCCATTTCTTATTTCTTAGGATTCTTTTTATTCTTCATCATTCAAAAGCTGCTTTATTCATTAAAATCACCTGGATTACTGACAGCCAGGTACATTTGGAATTCTTTCGTCTTTGCAAAAATTCAAGTAGATTTTTTTATAAAGCATTTAATGTTATAAAAGAAGAAATTAAAAAGAACTCAAGTTTGTATTGTGTATCGTGGAAAGCACCCTACCATATAACAAACACGAGCTCAGATTCAACAAATAATACAATTATTGCTGGCCGGTTTATTTCAAATGGAAATTGATTTACATTCAACCTTAGTACTGCGTTGATTTAATTTTATACGAGTTGGTACCAAAATGTTCTAAAGAAATAATGTATTTCATCATCTTTATTATGAACATGAAATGTTTTTTCTTTAACAGTAGGTATACATTTATCACAAAATGGATTTTTCTTATATCTAGAAAAAATAGACCCACGTGATTTCGCCAATTTTCTCATACATATTTAGAACACTCCACGCGAGAATCAAACATCGTCTGTCAAACGAAATGTAACCAAAACAGCTCCTCCAAAAACATACAGTCAACATCTCGCAATCTGTATCCAGTCATACAACAAACAGTTTATTTATAAACGCCCTACTGGGCTGTATTTATTAAGTTTACAAGCAAAGTATTATTATCAGACGCTTATTGTTCACGTCCCTTCTGCGTTCTATTGTTGCGATATGACGCTGCAACATTAGGCAACTACGCACAATGTGCATCGTGACAATGCTGCGTTTTAGTTTACCATAAATATGTGACTAGACTACCATGTCCTAGCTTCCATGCTATACTTGTTCAGATTTTTATATGCTTTCGTTAACAAAGCTAAATAAAAATTCTTATCCAACTTAAGTTTCTCCTGAATTCATACTTCTATAAATCTACAATCTATCGTCTATAAATTATGTATATCAAAAATTCACGACCTGGCCTTAAACTTTAACTTTGTACAAAAATCTAAAACCGTTGCAATATTTTGACAAAAAGTGGCACAGGTAAATATTTGGTGCTAATCAATGCAACGGAAAAAACTCGAACCTTCGAACTAAGGTTCATAACGCAGGTACGTATGCGGGCAGAGAAATTCCATCATAACTTCTGATTTGTCCTTATATTTTCATATAAATATTAATTTTATTAGTGCTCTATCGATCGAAGCTCTATTAGAAACAGACTGTAATTAATTACACTATATCGATATTAATATAGAAACATAAACGATCAAACTCCAAGGATGTTCACCGCGCTATCGGCTGATGAACCCCTATCCCGGCCTCTGCTTTGTTTTCATTTGCGTCTAACTGTATTATTTATTTAACATTAACCACAACATATTATATTTAAAGGAATGTGTGATTATGTAATAGTACCAAATTTTCATATACATGAGGCGTAATAAAGGAATCTCTTTCCCCTGAGATACGGACTTTACACTATTACCAATCGTTAAAAAAAATCGAGAAGTACATAGGTATGTACGACGGGCTAGGGCCAATTGAGAGGTTATGGCCTAAGATATATTGTCTCTTATCAATGAGAAGAATTTCCTTCTTACAAATTAATAATTATACATATTACTGTCACTAGAGCTGAAGCTTTCGGCTACTTTTATACGAAAAATTAAGGTTTGATAATTGATACATTAATAAAACATGTGTCACTTCCTCTAAAAGATACTGATTCTACTCCACACGATTGTATTTCTACACACGTATATACCAAGAGTTGCGAAGGTCACACAGCTCGGAGGTCAGCCCAATTACACTGCCCCCCTAGTCAAGTGGCTTTCTGTTAGCGTAGCGTTCAATAGAATAGACTACGAATGTATGAGATTGACGTAAGCTGTAGATAAAAACATCTAAAAGAATTGAAATTTGTATTTTCGCTTTTACGCAAATATCACTGGTGGATGCATGTTGATTTTTCAGACTGCTTAAGCTGGTATAGTTATGTTTATCATTTGTATGTTTCGAAATACATTCTTTCGCATTTAAACGGACTGGTGTAATCTTTTTCAAGAAGAATGTTAGAAAATCTCAATGTACACAGCAGTACATAAAATATTGACGTCCTAGACATAAAGGTCAACGGAAAATTATCAATTCAAGTTTAATAGGAAAATTTTACATACCGCAGACAGATTAGGTACCTTTGTAATTGATAACAGTTGCTAAGTATATCTACCAGATTAGAAATAATTATCATATAAATATCTCATCATATCTCCAATTAAAAATAAAATTAATAAAGACTACAAAAAATAATTGTTTGTTTTTGGGAAAAATACAAACATTAATTAATATATATCTAGTTAAACTTTGCGGGAGCGATTTGACTTTTTTTAAAAAGAAATAAAATAAAATTAAAATTAAACTTATTTAATTACTTAACTATAACAAGTGGACGATTTGGAGTCACAAATGTTAATGCCCAGAATTACATACATGGTACCATCGATACAATATTGCGAAACAAATGTTTTTCAATTACTGCAATGCTTATGCTAAATTGCAAGAACTCTCCGGTGGTCTTGCTGAGGCCAGCGGAAGGCTATTGCTCAACCTAATACAGAGGGTTGGGGTGGATGCGTAACTCCTCCCTCCTTAAGTGCGAAATTATCGGTTTGTTCATTTTTAATAACTATCCGATGATTTCGCAGACATGTTACATTTAATATCTTATAACGAAGTAAGTAAAGTAAAAATAGAATTACAAGTACAAAGATTAAAAATAGAGACGTATAGCCTAAAGTAGCACTGAATCTAAAATTTCTTTCACTGTTAACCATTTCACTATCACTGAACACTGATTGCTTTAATATCGTTGACATATATTTAACTTCGTCCAAGTTGATGCCTCGCATATTGAGTACACGTGTACTGGATAATATTGGAGTTCTATTCATAGGTAATTGCGGCAAAACTATAATTTTTGTTGGTTCCACAGGATCATTCTCAGTGATTACTTGGTGAGGGCGAATCGTTATATTCTGGATCTCGATGCTACATGGTTCGTCGATGGTCATTATGTATGTGCCCACGACAGGATATTTGCTGACATCACCATTGCAAATTTGAGTCAGAGTATTTCTGTATTTTGAGAAAAGTATCCAACTTATAGGTGTGATTCTTTGAATTCTTACATTCTCTATATTGATTAGCTGTTGTTCACAGTGCATTAGGTTTCCTTCAAATTTAAGCAGTTGTTCTATGCAAGTAGTTTCAGGATATGGCGTTTGATTTTGTTCATCGCATAGGAATTGTTCTCCAGAAGCGAGCGATCGGCACGGTTTTACGACCGGTAAGTATTTCATTCCCTTTGCCAACAGGTAAGGATATTTAGGAAAAATGGAAACGGTATTACTATCGGATTCACGGTACATAGGTATAGAGTATAATTTGTAATAGTTATAAGTATAATTATCTGTAATTGGAACCTCTATTATGAACGTAATCTGGTTTTGTTTAATATACGATTTAACATTAATAGTTTCTTCTAGTTTTACTAAATTTGCCTCACTCGCTTTAAACACTAAATTTTCAGTTTGAGATATAAGAATTAAATGTTGCAACAGCTCAGTAGAATTAATAATACTTTGATGTAATATGGATACTTTACTAAATGCTAGAGCAGTCTCTATTTCTCCTAATTTTATAAAAATAGAACGAAAATTACTAACAAATAAATTTAAAAGGCTTACAACATAAGTAGTATAAACCCAATGATTATCCTTAGATGCTAATTCCTTAATCATAGATTCTACAATTTTTAAACGCTTATCTAATATATTAGAATTTTGATTTAAGACTTCAGTAGAATTGATAAAACTATCGAGCATTTTAGATATTAAGGTAATTTTATTTCTAATGATAGTCTGATCGTTTTCAAGTTTAGCTGTAAGTTTATCGTATCTAATTGCGTCACTATAGTCTAAATTTCCCGTTATAAGTTTAATTAAGGAACCCAGAGGGTTGAGGATACCTCTCTTGACGCGTTTGTGTGGAACTAACTGTTCGTATTTCTGAACCGTTATGTCGCGAATATATTCAGCGTGATATTTTGCCACTTGAAAATCGTGTAAGTATGAAATATTCTTATTAATTAAACTATCGAATTCACTGTATTTGCTAATAATAAAATTTAAGTCATCATTTATCTTATCTAAATTTAAAACCTTAATTATAGTCCAATAGTCTGTTTGGAGATATGCTTGCCCTTCTTTCACAGGATAAATTCCCGGGTTATGTTGAAGAAGTTGTAGTTGAAGGGCCAGCGCGGACCTCATCACTATCAGCCAACACCACCTGCGGAGGGCGTTTTACATTTATAATAGGGACCTTAGTCTTCCTTTTACCAATCTCTATCGGTATAACGTTCCTTGAACCTTGTCCTATAACCTTAGCTTTATGGAATCGCGGCTTATCCTTGCTTTTTCGCTTATTAACGTCTTTCGCAAATATAATTTTTCCTGAAGGGAGACTGATTTGATCTTCACCACCTCTCCTATCCTTTACTTTTTGCTTAGTTTCGATCATTTTCTCTGCTAAATGTTTATATAGAACCTTTAAACGTTTTGCATGGTCCTTAACCAATTGCTGTACATAATGCTTCTCGAAATCTGCGTTAAATAAGCTACCTGAATCAGTGTGACCAAATACTATTTCAAAAGGGGTTAAGCCCGTAACTGAATGAATTGAACTATTATAGGCAATAATTGAATACATCATTACTGATGCTGCATCCGTACATTTCTCTTCATATTTCGCACATCTATAAATTTCGCTAATGGTCGAATGTAAACGCTCAATTAATCCCATTGAATTAGGATTATTAGGTGAGCCGATATGAAGCTCGATTTTATGTAAATTCAAAAATTCTTTCATTAGCTCGTTGTTAAATTCACTACCGGGATCTGAACTAATCTTTCTAGGAGTGCCGTAAAACGAAAAATACTTCATGAGTGCACGCACTACCTCTGCCGTTGATCTATTGTCTATTGGAATGGCTTGACCTAACTTACTAAATGCGTCGATAATAGTTAAGTAATAATTTCCTTCTATCTGAAAAACATCAATAAATATTTCTTGGAAAGGCGCGTCTTGTGTTTGAGTTAACTGTAAAATGGGTTTAAAGGGATTACGATCATACTTCATTTTAGAACACGTTTCACAAGCATTAATAAGGGCTGAAATAGTTTCCTGCATATTGTGCCAAAAATAATTCCTACGTATACTTGCTAGAGTCTCTTTAATACCGCGGTGACACGTTTTGCCTTGATGGTGTTTTATTATAATAGCCTTTTGTTCCTTCTCATCTTCTATAAAAACTACACGCTCCGTACATTCAAATAACAATACTGTATCCTTTCTAAATAATTCTATGACAATGCTAGTGAACTGTTTGCGATGTTCATCATCTTCGAAATAAATGAAATACTTAACTTTCGGTTTAATATACTCTTTTAAAAATTGTTTTACTAGATCTGGGTTATTAGTGGGCAAGAAAACTTCTAAAACCTTTTGCTTTTCACGTGAAAGGTCGTGAACTTGCATTTCGTTCTTAAACCACGTATATACTAAAATTTGATTTGGTTTCGTATCTATTGCTTCATGTAATATAGGTATACCGGACGATTCTACTATATTAGCTGAATGAACTGTATCCGATTTTGACGTTACAGATGGTGACCTGACTGGGTAGTCACATGTTCTAGGAGAACTTAGCGCCGATAGAGTTTCAGAGTCGGGAATAGATATCGTTTCACTAGAATCGCGTTCTGGTATAGAAATTGTACTAGAGTCGTTACGCGTTCTTGGCCTATTGTCTCTATCGCCTATATTAACAACCATAGATTCGTTTTCATTATCGGAATGCGTAGCGTTAACTCTAATTCTAGATAAAGCGTCCGCGTTAAAATTTTGCTTCCCAGTATCAATCATAAATTTGGAATTAGTTTCAGGAATATAAATGTGTGGAAATTTCAGATTTGGATCGCAATTTAATTCTATGATTTTTTCTTTGTAGAGGCTTTCGTTTGAAAATTTTCTTCATCAGACGGAAGCACATTATCGTCTTGAGTATCGTCAGTGGGTGTATAAATCTCATTCGCGTCGTATTCGTAATTCGTATCGTAAGGATTACAGCCATAATAATTCGTATAGTCGTAAGGATTATAGTCATAGTAATAATTGTCATATAGTGAATTGTCATTATGTAAGTCGGTTTCATTCACTCTAAAACCTGGCTGAGTTATATTTTGTGGTCGAGGGGGTGCCGTCCTCATGGAAACGTCAGTAGACTCAAAGCGGTTATTTTGAGGAGGTCTTTGACCGAAATTCTGTGGCGTCATACCAAAAGTTTCAGGAGGCCTATAACCAAATTGTGGGTTTTGATTAAATGTTGGCCTATAACCAAATTGTGGATTTTGATTTAATGTTGGTCTATAACCAAATTGTGGATTTTGATTTAATGTTGGTCTATAACCAAATTGTGGATTTTGATTGAATGAAGGCCTATACCCGAACTGTGGGTTTTTATTAAACGGTGGCTTATAACCAAATTGTGGATTTTTATTAAACGGTTGTTGGGGTGTGAATTTAATACCAAATTTTTGAGGTACATTTGGTATCCCAAAATTAAATCTTTGTTGAGGATTTTGTAAAAATTGGGGCACCGTTGTATTATTATGGGTACGATTGCGCGACTGATATTGTTCGTGAAAATTAACTTCTTCCAACACAATTTCTAGAGCCTGTTCTAATGTATTAGGCGATTTCAGTCTAACAATTCGCACCATGCTTTCGGGCAAATTATACAAGAAAACGTTCAGGGCTGTATGATTATAAATCGCAATTTTCGCGCGTTTAATTTCCGTATCTGCCGATAAATTAACCTTCGATATTAGTAACGATCTAATATTCTGTATCCTATTACAAAATTCAAGATAACTTTCCTCGGATTTTATTTTACAGGACTCGAGAGAGATTTTTATGCAATCCTCAGTTCGCGGATCACCAAAATGTTGTTCCAGCAATTCTTTTAGCGCGGGCCAAGTATTAATATCTTCGCGCTCGGATAATAACGCGGCGGCATCGCCTATTAATCTACTAGTTATAGCATGTAAAACGTAAATATTCTGCTCTTCATGTCCTCTAAATTTACTAATTATATATTCACATTTTCGAAAGAATAGATTCAAAATTCTTTTGTCTCCACCAAAAAGGGGAATAAGCTTTAACATATCACTCGGAATTGTTATTACGTTTACGCTTTCCATGTTAAATAAGTACAGAGTAATTAAAGTTCTGAAGTCTTTAACCAATTACAATAATTTCGAATTATAAAAATCACACACACAAAGAAATCAATTAAAAACACAATATAATAAAAATTCTTAAAATATAGCACAATAAAAAAAAATTATATGTTATCAATTACTATAAAAATTAAAACTTGAAGTTAGGTATAAAATCACATATAAAATATAAAAATTATTAATTGAATTACGATCGATTTTGAGATCAATAAAATCAATTAATATTGATATTTCTTTATGCAAAAAATCATTTAATTTTCTAATTTAAAACTTTTAATTCAGTTACACTCTATAGTTAATTAGTCTGTGCAGAGTTTTATGCAAGACAATTACTTAGAATTAAATACGATATTTCTTACGTATAACTAACTAATTACTGATTTGATAGAATTTCATATCAAAACCAGATCCGTTATAATGCGAGACGTTCAATCCCAAAATAACAGTTAAAAATAGTTAAAAGTCAAAATTACACTCTCGTGAAAAGGATACGGGAATATATCAGAAAGGATGGCAAAAAGTTTTACTCACCAACCGATCGTCGATCCCATGTCCTCGTCGTGGTCGTTTAACAAATTTATTTCGGTTCTTTTAGGATAGCACGGCCTTTATAGCAATGTTCTAGGGCTAATTTTGAAGACCTCTAGACATGCAGACCTTATATGGCTATCCTACCGGCTGCGCCAGTTAAACTTTGCGGGAGCGATTTGACTTTTTTTAAAAAGAAATAAAATAAAATTAAAATTAAACTTATTTAATTACTTAACTATAACAAGTGGACGATTTGGAGTCACAAATGTTAATGCCCAGAATTACATACATGGTACCATCGATACAATATTGCGAAACAAATGTTTTTCAATTACTGCAATGCTTATGCTAAATTGCAAGAACTCTCCGGTGGTCTTGCTGAGGCCAGCGGAAGGCTATTGCTCAACCTAATACAGAGGGTTGGGGTGGATGCGTAACTATCTATGTAATTATATATATAACAGGTTTATAAATTAAGTATAGGTAATTTTTTTAATACGGACGTATCCAAAAGACCCCATATGCCACTTAACTACAGACGATATGGAAATGCATTTTTTCAAATAAAACATTGAAAAAATGCGTTAAATTTAACAATACACGTCTCACGATATCGACCTTGATGCCAACACATTTGGCATTAGCTTAGAATATAGGTGGTATGTACATTGTGACGAAATAAATATAAAATATTACATTAATGCGTCTCGTTGCGCGTGTCGTGTTATTTATTTTACGTTTCAAACTGTTTAGACCACGTCACATATAGAGACTGTTAACAAGTAAATATATGAATAATTTAATTCATTTGGCTTTTCATTCATATTTTAGAATGTTGTATCGTATTTTACTTGTAAGTACACAATTAATCTTGCTAAAAAATTTCCAATAGGTGATATTTTAAATGAATAGAAAAACTAGAAGATCCGCAAAAACTAGACGTCGCGGATGTTTTGTGTATTAATGCGGTTCAACGACGTAGGTAATATTGAAACAAAAAACATCATACAAATTAAGGAAGATTCCTATGCTTACGCTTTGTCTTTATGGCAATACGGAACAAAAAATAAAGTCTCATATTTAGTTTGTATTTTTTGCATAGTTTATATTTACATTCGTAATAAATTAGCTATGATCTTAGGGGCTTTAACCGAGATCATAATATATAAAATATTATTGAGCAACAACCAACATTCTAAACAGTACTAAATAGAAAAATTATTTGTCATCATAAGACGGAAATGTTACAAGAATAATATACGAGGAAGTTGTTCTATTTCACCTTGCAAGAAAATCTTTTAACCACAAAAATATGCATGCAAAGATATTAAAAATATACACGACTTAGGGTTCTTTTTACACACTCATCAATAGATATCAATAGATGAGAAGCAATTGAACCGTGCATTTTAATTAACAGGCTAGGCTCTACATAAATCGTCTGATTAAACAAGTTGGCTGCGATTTTAACACCAAATTAAAATCCTATTACATACCTGTAGCAAGCGAGTTATTGATCCTCCTCCTGACGGTGTCCTCTTCGAACGAATACACATAATACTCCTCGTTGAGGTCCCGCAGAAACTGCGGTTTCACGAGCACCCCGCCGACCACGCTGAATAACCTCACGAAACCCAACGGCGTAAACACTGTGGATTGAGAAATTGTTTAAAAAGCACGTAGGTGTACCTACTTAAAAGTATTGTCTTTAGATATAAACTCGTCATCGTCATCAGCCCATATACGTTCCTACTGCAGGGACATGGGCCTCCTATGAGGGTTCTGGCTACGCTGGCCAAGTGCGGGTTGGCAGAAATAAACTAAAAAATTAATATGTTTTCTAGGATGGGAAATATAAAATAACAATAATAATTATAAATTCAGATATTCCAGTTTATTCGCACTGAACAAATTACTTTTTATCGTTTTAAATTACATAATGATAAATATTCATATGCATTGTCTGAACATTCACTTTTGATATCATTGTGTGTGAAATTGTCACGTTTCCACAATAAAGTGTATATATTTCAGATTCTTCTTTGATTCCTAATTCCTGTGTATTGTGTAACGTATTAATTTTATGCTAGCTCTCTACATATGCCAATTACACAATACATTGCGCACCAAACATAGATTATTAAAACCTCATTCGTCAACCCACAGATCATTGACTTGGCAACGGTAACTATGTACATTAAATCAATATAACAGACAACAAATATGTTAAGCAAAACAACGGAGCAGCAACGGGATTATTAGCATACAAGTTACAACTAGAAAATGAGTTTGAGGAAAACGTTCAAGAACCTTGCTCTTCACGAGGAAAGCAACTTGGAGTTGAACGAAGAATGGAACAACTTTGTGAAAAGGATGGGCGAAGTATCTGGTTTGGTGAAAGACCTAGCAAGTGGTGACAAGGAAAAAGCAGACGCAGCTAAGGTTCTAGCCGATCAGTACCTTGAAGGGAAAGTTATTTTAGATGAAGAAGTAAAAATGACGATAAAAGATGACCGTACCGTTATAAACCAGAAAGCTTTTCAATCTATGGACAAGAATGATACGGTATTTATCTCTTTTAAACAAACAAAAACAATATTTTCTAAACATGTTCACAACGCAACTCTTAGCGATGCCAATAATTTTAAAAACACATTTAGTGCGATTTATAAATAGAAAATTATCTAATTCCATACCATTGAACAATAATTTTTAATTACTGATAACTATTTACGGCTATTCATAAGTTAGAAATAATCTCAGTACACGCACACTAAATAGGTTATCAATTATTAATCAATATATTATTAACTAACACAACACGCTTAGGTATTAGTCTCTTATCATTACCTAAGCTCATAGAAATTCACGCTTAAAACACGTTTTACATTATAAATAGAACGATATTAAGTAATGATAGTTCATAAATAGCACGATTGTATTGGTGAAAGCAATTTGGCTCGTGTACCGCTATAAATACCTACCATTCTACTAATATTCAAAGAAAGTTCTGCGGTAATCTAAACATCTAAAAATAATATAGACGTCTTTCTCTTCAATTAACTACAGACAAAAAATAGTACGAAGAAAAAGATAAATCTGTGCTATTTAAATCCGCTTAAAAGGCAACCATTCAGCCCGATCTTTACATTCTAAAATTTTGCTGTAAGTGGTCTCTAATATATCTTAAAAATAGAACTATTTCGAGATCAAACTAGCATTGTTTCATCGTCTGTTTTCTCGAAACTTTGCTCTTTTATGAGATATTTTTTTCATGCATCTTTGTATATCAAAATTAGTATTATTTACATAGACGCATTATTCGATTCGTTCTCATAAAATCAATAAACACACTCTGGGTCAAGGCTGGATCAGTTTTTATCTCATTTTATCATTGAGTTACCCTTAACAATGTGTGAAGCCTCATTCAAAATCACAGATATAATTTCATACTTAAATAATCTTCTTAGTAAAAAACCACGATCAATTTTGTTTACTTATTGAACATTATCCGGTGCTATTAATGTGATTATAGAAGCTTTACTGCTAAGTAGCTTAAGTTTCAGTAAGCATTCATACAAGTGACACTTCTAAGTTACGAAATAGCCTAGGTAGTTATAAATAAAATAATATAAACAAACACGCGCGTGAAGACCTTGTATCTGAAATCCAAACAACTGGTAATCTAACATAGACGATTAACGGTACTGACCTAATAGTGACTAACTGTTACTAAATATGCTTCGTTCGCGTCCTTTTAAGCAATTTAATGTCCATATTTGTGGAAGAACGGTTTAAACTGTTGTAATTCAAAATTGTGCTGGATGTATATTGTTCTGCACTGATATTTTAATATTTATATGACTATTGTAACGCAGCAATCAAAATGGGCTGCAATTTTTATCAAAATTGACACATTAACCCAATTTACTTCAAGTGTGGAAACTATTGTATCAAGTCAGATATTAATGTTAACGTTTATCTTTGCTACTCATAAATTGAAATAGCTCCATTGTCGCAAATTTAATAGTTTGAGTCAAATCTGAAAATCTGAAATAATTCATAATTTCGCCAGGGAGAAATCGATAAGGATGCATGGATGGCTGAAGTAAGCAAAGACGCAGAACGCCGCGCGCTGGACCGCAAAATTCGCCACGAAAAAGCTGACACACTAAAGACCCAAGCAATTAAGGCTTTTCGACGTGAAGAATACGACAGGGCCTTGTCTTACTACAATCGCGCCATAGAACAAGTTAAAGACAATCCGATGTTTTACTGCGACAGGGCTTTAACAAACATTAAACTAGGACACTTCGAAAAGGTAATTACAGTGTAGTTACATTGAAGGTCATCGCCCTCCGTTGCATGCATCCAAGAGACTGGTTTTGAGCCGATAACGATGTTATTCAAAACGCGTTAGTTATCTACAACAAATACCAAATGCAAACGCATTTACTGGTCCCTAGTTACTCTCCGCTTACGATTTATCAATCATTTATAAAATTTGTTTCAAAGCCAAGACATTTACGAAAACAATTACGACGATGCTGAAGAATCTAAAAATAATGTTCTGGTTTTATCTAGCAGCGGCTAAATAAAACGTGTTTGATGTCTATTGAAATAAAACCAATACAAGCGTATCGAATCGAATCGTATAAATTCGATAGAGCACGTGAATAAACTCAATTAGTGGTTTAAGCAAACAAAAAATTATACAGTCGGCTTTAACTGACTACATTAATTAAATTTGAGTTCACTGTTCATGCGAGTAGATTTAGGTCGCATTAAATAACATAGCACCTCTTATCGATAACATTATTAGTATTGACTTATCAAATGGCAATCGCGTTTATATGTCTATTTGTCTATTAAAAAATAATTTCTCAAAAGGTGTTCAAAGACTGCGAATGGGCGCTACGGCTGAACGAGAAGAGTTTCAAAGCTCGGCTCTACAAAGCGAAAGCTCACAAGGAGATGGAAGAATTTGACAAATTGGAAGAGTGCAAGAAGGAACTGTACGAGATGTTCCCACAACACGACGACCTCATTAAATACTTCCTGGATAAGAAGGAAGGACTTGATGAAGACACCGAGTAAAAATTACGTTTTATTCCATTGTTTTGTCATGTTATTATATGTTACTTTAAACCGATTCTCAATATACTCTAATTACTATCTAGAATCTATACTTATCTATATTTTATCACGTATTTCGTAATAATTCATATCAGTGGCGTACATTTGAACTTGGAGGAGATTAATTTGATAAATATTGCCTAATTAATACGCATATCAAAGTGTATTCTAATCAAAATGTAGTCCCTCCTATATTTACTTTAAATGTTTGAAGAAATCGCTAGCTTTCTGCCGATTCATATTTGTAAATTGTAGGCGAGAGTCGGGTGTGCCGATATGACTTGCAATCGGTTAGAGCTCCAAAAATGAATACAATGATAAAACTCGGTCAAATTAATTCCACCCACAAAGCAATACTTAAAAATCATAATCTTACTAATATTATAAATGCGATAGTGTATTTGTTTGTTTATCTTTCACATCGCAACGAAGCGATATTATAATATGAATTTTATGTCTGGATATATTTAGGAAACTTGAGAGTGAGATAGGTTTTTTTCCGCAGTAATATTCTCTAGGAAATTATGGTGCGCATTCCAATCATTCCAAAATTTATAAGTAGAACGTCATATTTTCAATACGCCATCGAATACATGGCGTATTGAAAATATGACAAATATTATTGTTTGTGACAAATATTATTTATCTTTCACCACTCGAGCAAAGCTGCGGGCCATAGTTAGTATTAAATAGAACTTACCTAATAACATCAATACGCCGACGAAAGACACGCAGGAGTAGAGAAACGGGAGATACGTCCACAAATCTGCGAACAAATTGTACAAATTATCGTTTGATGTCATTTTATGTATTTGGTCGTTTGTCATTGTGTCATTTTACTAACGAAGATCATTTACAAGACGAACATGATAAGATGAACGAAAGAAAAATATTTATGCTACAGATTTATTGTTTATTATAAATTCGCACAAAATCAACAACTGCAACGCTCGGAATTTGGAAATTGTATTATTCACAGTATGTACTCTCCTACGCATAATCGCATAATAAAAGCAAAATAATATAGTTATTGGTGTACTTTCGGTTCGTATTAAATTGCACACAAGTCCTCGACAAGATATCACGTCACCTTATTGCATTCGATACCAAAGAATATCGTATTTACTTAAGAATATTATTACGTTATTTATAAAGCAATATTTATTACATAATCTACTTAGATTAAAGCAATAAATTTTCTATTACTTACTTAAGTAATAGAAAATTTATTGCTTTTCTTACTGTCACTGATTCAAAGCATATAATAATATATTTTATATGAATTAAAATCGTAATTAATCATAATAGCAATATTTAATTATTACATATTTAAAGATCAAAGTTTTTATCGAACTGCAAATGAGATGAATTTATTTATCGGCTCTCACTCTACAAATCCGTTACAGTTTTCAATGTTTGAGTAACAAATATTCGGGTACGAAAAGATGCATATTTCTGCCATTCAAATGTTTTGTCCTATTGATATTTCTAGTAAGTTCATCATTATTTTAAGGATCTTTTACGAGCAATATTTTATATAAAAAAAAATTGGTTGTCTGTAAAGTAGGTTTACTGACGATAGTTGAACGTGACAACGTCCGATTGTGCTTCTTTGTCGCTCGTTCCGCGCTCTCGCTTCCACTTCAAGCCTTACATGGAACGCCTCAGAGCGAGGTAACGCCGCATGAGTCATGTTTTTTCGTGCGTGCAGCCAGCTCTATCGAATTATAAGACGTTGTCACGTCAAAAAAATGTTGTGTGGTTTTATGAAACCACGGTAAAAGTGAAACTGTTCGAACGGTTCCGAACACTGCTTTGTGTAGCGCATGTCGCGTGCCGAGTAGGTATACCTACTCGGCAGCCGCGATACACGCGACATGCGCTACACAGACCAAAAAGTTTGAGACGATGTAATAAAAGTTTCACTTTAAAAACAGCAAAGCGTAACTACGACTATTTATTATTATTCGGAGATGTAATAAAATGGTGTATCTTAAAACCATCTCATAATTTTAGTAACAATTATGAAATGTTTTCTGTTTGGACAAATATAATTGGTAAACATTAAAGACACGAATAAAAAAAATATAATTTAGATCACGCGACCGTAGGTATGTCATGTTTTCAATTGGATCAAACAATCAAATTCAACGCTTGTGTCAATTACGCCTATTGAATTTTTCTATACAGAATACGATTTAGTTTTTTTCATACAGTGCAAACATGGTGCATAAATTCGTGACCTATGTTCGTGACAATATTCATGTCATAAAAGTACCGTTTCAACTGAACCTTTTTGCGTACGATGCACAAAATCAAACCTTGGATATTACAGAAACCCAAATATTCAAAACTTTTTATCTCTTTGTTTCTCTATTCATAACTGACATGTTTATATTGTGAGAAATAACACGCGAGGCAGGGTTAAATATTAGTTTGAATGTAATAAGAATGTACTGCGATTCTACACAGCTGCCTAATTGATGTAGGTAGTTGATAACAAATCGCAGCAAGTCAACGACTATTAGCAAAGTGAGGGTAGTTGGGTCGAACGTCGTATAAACAACGTCCGAGCCCCTAGGCACGATTCGTACGAATGCGCCACGAGTCAAAGGAACGCGGCAATTTATAGTATTCGACAGCTAAACATGTTCGGACAGGAAACAGTGACAACTATATTGACTATTCATCTACAAAAATATTAAATCAAAAGTTACGTCTAACACGGCCATACTGACAATCGTACGTCCTCGTACGCCTTTTTCGTATTACAACACTAGGGTAGTTCATCTCGGGATTTCAAAAACACACTGCCTCGGCCACACTGACCTTACAGAACACAATCACTCCACATGACAGAGGCACTCAGTTCGCGTATCATGGGAACAACACCAACTCATTTGTGACATAGGCATCGACGATCGCTTATCACAAAGAGACACAACTACCCTGGACTGCATCCCAGATAGCACACACAATTCCTTCGATGAACTACATCCCGTTACAACATTCCGCGCAACAAACTTTTACTTAACACAACGCACGAAAAAACACAAACGCCAGTATGCCGTTACAAAAAAAACTACATAAACTTAAACGCATTAAAAAAGGTGTAGGCTTGAATTCTATCCTGCTTCTGATGTAAGAAATAACACGCGAGGCAGGGTTAAATATTAGTTTGAATGTAATAAGAATGTACTGTGATTCTACACAGCTACCTAATTGATGTAGGTAGTTGATAACAAATCGCAGCAAGTCAACGACTATTAGCAAAGTGAGGGTAGTTGGGTCGAACGTCTTATAAACAACGTCCGAGCCCCTAGGCACGATTCGTACGAATGCGCCACGAGTCAAAGGAACGTGGCAATTTATAGTATTCGACAGCTAAACATGTTCGGACAGGAAACAGTGACAACTATATTTACTATTCATCTACAAAAATATTAAATCAAAAGTTACGTCTAACAATATAATTACCAACTAATAATTTTCAATACAAAATAAATTTTCCCGTAAAGCTCAAATATTACGCAGACGTTACCCTGACGATGATATAATAAGGCTATTGTTTATAATTTATACTAATCCCAGACAATTATTTACAAATATTCTGCTCGTGACGCGGACGCACCCACTAACATCGCATTGACCGAAACAATAATGTGGCCGGTGTTTACACTCAATTTAACATGAATAATTGCATTTACATAAATAGATTATCTGCAATGCATCCACATACAGTATTCATGTACTCTAGCCCCGTAACCTAGAATCACTGTAAAGGGAAACCCAATATGTATTACATGAATATTAATGAGTTTATATAGAAAATAGGATTTGCCTGTTTACATGCTCCACATCAAAAATAGCAAAATATGTGAGAAAAAAGGTGAAGGTCACATCTTATCTTTAACTAATATTATAAATCTCTAGTTCTTCCGCGGGTGTACACGCGTGTTGCGCGGCAATTTATTGACTAGACAAAAATTACCCACAACTCACTCAGTATAGAGCGTTTGTTTATCTATGCTCCACTTGCATACAAAACATACACTTCATTAACACTATATTCAATAAAAAGTTAAGATAGTCTATAGCCAAAATGCAACCTTTTCATTCTGATTCCCACATACATTTCAAAGTATATGTATATAGCAATGCTCTTTCCTATATATGTAGAGAAAACCATCTAAAATGTGAATGAGAAATCTTATTGTTAATTAAAAGGTAAGAGTTGTGGGTTAAACAAATATGCACAAACAAATTGTGAAAATTTAACTATTTGCAATGCAAATTTTCTTTGTCAATGACGGTGAACATTTGTATAAGCACAAATGCATAATATAATAGTTATTTTTTCAAAACAAATTTAATTTATTAATGAACTAGCTTACCGCCCGCGGCTTCGCCCGCTTTGTCTAAAACCTAATAAATTATATACTAAAACCTTCCTCTTGAATAACTCTATCTATTAAAAAAAACCGCATCAAAATCCGTTGCGTAGTTTTAAAGATTTAAGCATACAAAGGGACATAGGGACATAGGGACAGATAAAGCGACTTTGTTTTATACTATGTAGTGATAATCACTTCACATCTATATAAAAAAGTATGTCTCAAAAGAATCATTACCTACTTTTTATTTTCATCAATTACTGAATGAAACCATTTCACCTATTAGATGTTGTTAGACAATAAACCCATTAGGTGATGAATGTTGTTTTTTAACATTTACTTTGTCCATTTGCACATAATTACTCAGATTAAAATCTAACATTCAAAACAATTTGTTAAAAGGTCATCACAATAACTATTTCTTTTCAAAAGGCTGTTCATTTTGTCTATTATCTAATTTCAGTGACACTACTTAGAAATATGCTTTTATGTATTATATTTGAGTGATTAAATGTATGTGAAAAACTAAACAAATTACTAATTCAAAGATTATGTAGTTACATAATAAACTTCAAAAGAGGGCTGTATGTTTGATATACATTCTGTAGAAAATAAATGTAAATCATAATAAGTTAAAGAGCTGCTATTTTGTTATTCAAACAAAATCAGGAATAAAAAAATTACTATGGTTTTATTATATGACTTTTTGACTGAGCTAATAAAACAATTTTGGTCCATTTATTTTTTTACAGGCAAACTAAGACAAATGAAATACAGGTTTTCATTTAAGTGTCATCAATATAGATATTTAAACATAACACATACAATTCTTATAATCTTATAGCAAATAAAAAAAGCTATTAATAACCTCCAGTATAATATACTAAAAATAATTATTAAGTACTCACTGAGCAAAGCGTCAATGCCTGATCTGTCCCCTTTAAGCCAAGCCGAGATGACATAGGCCAGGCCTAACATTGCAATGCCGAGTAAGATCAAGACAATAAATGTCTCATACACCCTGCCCTTCAGCCCTCTGCATCCCGGAAATCCAGTGGACTCCGAAAATAGATATGCAAATGGCAGGAACACAAACAGAGATAAATTTGAGAACAGGAATACATGGTTCCATAGACCTAAAAAGAAAATAATTATTATTGACACACTTCTCATACTTCAACATTAAGAAAAAATTATATAACTTTTTTAAAAGAAACTAAGTGGAATTATCATGAATAAAACCCGTAAGTTAATGGGATACAAATATATAGATCCAATAATGTTTCTCACCTTGTATTAATGAGCTATTTAACCACTTGACATAGTAACTGTTTGGGTACAGTATAAGCACTTCATTGCTGACTATTGACACTGGCAGCAAGAGTGCAGAACCCAGAGATACGGCAAGCGCAAACGTGCACAACCACAAACTTATACGATAAACCTTTACTTCGTCTTCATCTGCCGTAAAATAATCTTCACTGTCTCGCCTCCGGAATTTCTCGATTAACATGAACGAGAAGAGGTATAACAAGATAAACAGTAGCAGGAATATCTACAACAATATATTTATTTGTTAAAATATAGCACAAAAATGTTAAAAGTTAATTGAAACCATTACAAAGAGACATACGATTTGCTCCCTAACATTGTTGTGGAATATTTGCTCCCGTAGATCTGCCTCATCATCCATCGTCTACCATCTATTGTTTATCTTTTAATAGATTTTTCTAACAATTGTTCTTCGATCAAATAGCACTTCATTTTCACTTTTTACATTTTTATTTGTGTAATAGACACCACATTTACATTTTCAGGTGATTTGCCACAATTAATTTTATGTGTTCAACGTTACTTTATATGATTTTTATTTCTAATCAATACAATAATGCAAATATTGTTCCGACGAATGGTGTGAAAACACGACTAATTTTATTTTCTCTTGCGATTTCTGACTTCTCAACTCAATCTTGTAATTTGAAAACTGAAAAAGTCAAACTTAAATGCACAGATAACATAACAGTATAGATCACAGATATCTAATAACCAGTTAAAGAGTCTATGGATTACTAAGGGATTACTACTATCACAGATTATATCACAAAATATAATTTTAATTTTAAAAGTAAAAAGTAAAATTAAAATTAATGATTGAAATCGAAAATGAAAAAGGAAACCGAGCGAAGCGAGCACTTATAATTAGTACTTCTGATAGACTACCAACGTGCCACCACCGTGCCACCAACAAATTTTATATAATGTTTCAGATCTGTGGTTTCAGATAGACACGTTATAATTAAGTGTTCATTAAAAATAAAATATCACATAATTTTATTTAGAATTTATTCCAATAAATTCGTAGCCTACAGGCCTTGCTACAGGCTATGATGCTTGATATAATTTACAGCATGTTTACAGCTAAATAAAAAGCAATTTTTTTCTAGACAACTCTTTCAAAGATTCAAAATATATCGGACAGTTAATGTCTTTGTCATAGTCCATGCTCCATGGTTGATTGTCAAAATAAACAACAAATTCAAACTTTTTAGGATCCAAAGCACATCACAGAAACAGAATGTGAAACAGAAGCACATCCAAAGGATCACAGCAAAGGATTCCCAGGTGTGCTGAACACTGAACTCTAGGAAGCAATAAATTTATTATTTAGTACTCACTACTGTCTATCTCTAATCTGAGAAGGAATGAAAAAAAACAATATGATTGTTTTATTACATTGTGCAATAATATATTATGTTAAAAAGTACAAGTTAAAGCAATATCAGTAGCTGTGATATTATGGAAAACTCTCTCCAAGATACTTACATGAAAATAACTAATTCTAATAGCCATACAGGTAAGAAAGATATAATTATAATTAATTTTTTTTCTTACACATTTTTTTCTAAATAAAACCAAATTATCGTGTTTTCAGGAAGTCTTGATTTGAAACCTGAGTTTTCTGTAAGGATAGTTGTATGTGATTCATATCTAACCAAACCGTTACCAGGAATTGATGTAATCTACTCCGAATTTAGAGGAAGTGATATTAAACAGGTATAAAAATATTTTGCACCGACTTCAATGATATATCTACAAATACTATTAAAACACTAGCTGCCCGCAGCTTCGCCTGGGTGGAAAAGATAACTTTCATGGTAAAAACTTTCATCCCTTATTTTATCCTCTTGGAGGTAGAATTGATCGAAATTCATTCTTAGAGGATGCCTACATTTTTCCAAATTTCAGCCCAATCCATCCAGTGGTTTGGTTATGTGGCTGTGTTTTGATATGTCAGTCAGTCAGTCGCCTTTGAGTTATTAAGATAAACTAAAAATGTCTTGCATGACACCTTTTCCAACTTGCAGGTTCCAATACTGAGAATATTTGGTTCTACACCAGATGGAAGAAAGGCCTGTCTTCATGTGCATGGTGTTTTCCCATACTTTTACATACCCTGCCCTACATCACATCCTGAGCCACAGTTCTTATATCAAGTATGTAAAATAACCAAATAATTAAACACTATAAGGTTTCTTTATATAATAATATTATGGTTGCATACCTTCTCTATCTTAAATTATCAAAGTGTATATTCAAAATTGTAGTTCTTAAATAATATTGGCTTTTTAATATAAAAAAATTTTTTCAAGAAATAAATCAATGTTTCAAACAATTTCCATTTCTTATCAATGTGATAATTATTAAAATTTAGTTTACAGAGTAATCAAGTTTATTACAATTTTAAATTATATTATTGTTTTATATTTCAGGTAGCCGTCAGCCTTGATAAGGCACTAAATATAGCTCTTAAGCAAGCAAATTCATCTAATCAACATGTGTATAAAATATCTCTGGTAAAAGGACTGTAAGTAAAACTATTCAATCAAAATTCATATTTTTATCTCCCCATAATTACGTTTTTTTTTTATTGCAGACCTTTCTATGGATTTCATGATAAGGAGCATCTCTTTTTGAAAGTATTTCTGTACAATCCTGGTCTCATTAAGCAAGCAGTTGAACTCTGCAGTAATGGAGCCATACTTGGACAAGTGTTACAACCTCATGAGTCACATTTGAATTTCACATTACAATTTTTCATAGACTTCAACTTATTTGGCATGAGCAATATTGACCTACAAACTGTTATGTTTCGTAAGTCATTAATGACCCAACAAAGCGACGAGCCTTCTAATAGTCCTGAAGACTTCAGCCTAAAACGAGAAAGTATGTGTTACTATGAAGCAGATTGTGTCGCATCTCACATAATTAACAGACTACGAATTGGTAAAGGAGATGGAATCGAAAATCCAGGCCTTGAAGAAGTGTGGAAACAGGAAATGGCGAGACGACGGGAATTGAATGTATCAATAGCGTCAAAATCATTATCACAAAATAGATTGATGAGCGAGGGAACTGAAACACATCACAAATTTAAAACTGGATTTCTTGCCAAAATTTCGAATTTAATAGATAAACCAGTTGAAGTTGTGACTGAAAATAAAGAATTTGTGCACTACCCAGCTGAAAGTTTGGAAGGTTCACAGTTTTTCAATGCAACTGATATAAGCACACACCTACATGATAGTGTTTTAAACAATAGTTCAACGTTAAATAGAAGTTTAAGAAGAAATAGCATAATAATAAGTGGACATGAAGACACAATTGTTGATGAAGACATTGCATTAAATAGCAGTTTTTCTGTTCATTATAGTCAAATTAACTGTAAGTGATTTTTAATTTATGAAACAACTAGCAATGCCCTGCGGTTTCACCCGCATAGATAGTGATATCGTGACAGTGAAAAGTCAACTATAGGTTTAATTTTTAATCACATGAAAATCACCTTCACCCCGTCCCGCACTAAGCCTGCTCATTGTATTAAACAGTATACCTACTATTTTCTGTAGATTGACACTTAAAAATTCGTTATATCTTTTGAATGGAATATCCAATTTTTTTAATTTAATGCCTCAGCCCCCGGAATCACAGACACAATAGAAAATCTATTGTGTCGTGGCCCGATCGGGCCGCTCGGTGGTCAAGGGGTTAAAAAGTATTTTGCTGGTATTGAAACAGTCCATAATAAAACATCATTTAATGGGATAAGGATTAATATATGTGTATGGATAGCATGGTTTGATTACTGTCGGCACTTCTATTTACTTTGAAAACTTAAAAAAGCTGTTGTAGTAACATAACTACTGAAGATGGACATATGGTATCGCGGACTTTCTTGTAGATATTGATCCATTCTATAATACCGTAGAACATTTTTTTGTTCTATCTTCAATAAGTAGATTCCGCAGCGCACGCGATGACAGAATTTTTATTAAGGAGTTTTTTACACCTTGGGTTACATTATTGCATTTTTGGTAAGGATCTCTAATTTTTTTTTAAATGCAATATAGCCTATGTTGCTCAGTGAAGATGCAGCTTTCTAATGGTGAAAGAATTTTTGAAATCGGTCCAGTAGTTTATGCGTGAAAACCATACATACATACATAATTACATAATTACAAACCTTTCCTCTTTATAATATTAGTATAGATTATCGATTTTTTTTATAAAAAATGTTAAAACACATAATTTTTTAGTGGACAATGATGATTTGGAGTTAGTGGATATGTTACAAGATTTAGATGATAAACCTATAGATGATGATAGTGTGATGGGGACCCCATGTGATCAAAACCCTGAAGATGATACAAATGATGAAGACTATTCTCAAGTTTTTAATGATGAAACTATTTTTATAGGAGATAAATGGTATGTCATTAAGGTAATGAAATATTTACTCACTCATGCAAAATTATCTTTAATATTTTTGTTAAAAATTTATGAACATTTTCTAAAAAAAGTTTCAATTAATTATAGTGAAGAAACTATGGAAGAGGATTCACCATCTTGGCATGACTCTTTTTGGGAAGATGTTAATATACCGCAACTAGATGGCACATGTGATGATGACCGTAAGTATTTTATCAAAACAATTATATTAAAACGGTCTTAATTAGTCTTTGTAATATTTTGGAAATTTTTCAGATGTTAAAAAAGTACGCAAACGAAAAAAGTTACCTCTAAAATTGGGGTTATCTAGGCCTAAAATAAAAAATAAATCTAAAAACACTGATATTTCCCAAATTATCAAAGAAGAATTAGATGAATCAGATGAAATTAACGTATCAAGAGAAACAATTGATAGTATATCAGATTTGCATCTTAAAAGAGTAAAGCCGGAGCAAACTGAGCCAGATCATTCCAGTAGCACTAATTACCAAGAAAGTCAATCCATTCTTGACAAAGAATCAATTTTTGACTTAGTTAATAAAATTAAAACATCTACTGCGTATGATCTCGAAAATAACTATGAACCTAAAGCTGGTCCTTCGAAAATACCAATGGTTTTTGAAGTAGAGGAAAGTATTTTATCATTAAGTGATAGTGTTGGTTCCTCGCCCGACTCTAAAATTGGTATAGAGAGTTTTTATGACCAATCAAATTTCTTTGATATGTCAGTTGAAAATGAAATAAATGTAGATCATGATATCTCCACGAATTTAGATATTTTACCAAAAAAAGATGATTCTGAAAATCTTAATCAAACACCTTATTCTCATGTTTTTATTAAATCTAATGAATTAACTGTATATAAAACAAATGATAGAAATGATTTAATCTTAACACCAAAAATCCGTCCACCCGTAAGGGATCATATTATGTTAACGCTTAAAAAGTACTCAATACCAAAACAAAGAAATCCAGAACCTTACTTTTCAAATCCCAAAGATGTGGGAGATAAGGTAGAAATTGGCCAGATTATATTAAAAACTGGCAGCAAATTATCACAAGATCAAAAGCCCTTCGAAAGAGTTATAGATACAACTACCATCGAAGAATGGCGCCAACTTCTATTTTTACAAAGAAATGAAATGTCAGACAGTAACTCAAAACCAGAAACTTTAAAATCCCTACTTGCTGGCAATCGTCAGTGCATTTTAAAGCCATTAAAATTACCTCCAACAAAAAAAGAAATTTTGAAGTGGAGTCATGAGAGATCTATGCAGAATCAAGTTACTGTCGAAAAATATGTTGATGTTACAGAAATCAGTAAAAACTTAGATGAAATGGATACATCACAGGCAATAGGTTTAAACGACGATGACATAAATAATAGCATTAGTTTGGAAGATAAGGTAATTTAAACTAAGATCATTTTCCAATAATGCAATATTTTCACTCAATTCTAATCATAATATTTTATTGCAGAGTAAACAAGAAGTGGATAACACTTTACAAGTTACTATGCATGGAGATGGATCATTTCTTTGCTTTGGAAATTCTGAAGTGCAGAATGAAGCCTCTATTTCTACTCCTGCTGTAGAGGTAAGTACCTACTTAGTTTCTAACCTACTTTTTATACAATTTTATAACTTTTATTGAATTTTAAAATGTTATATTTTAGGTAGATTTTCTAACACTAATGATATTAGAAGTACATACTAAAGTGAGAGGTGAGATGTGTCCAGACCCTGCATTAGATGATATAAAAGCTGTTTTTGTATCAATAACAAACAATTGTCCCGATAATCATTTTCTAGCGAAACACCTGACTCAGATATTAGTTGTCGATGAATCGAAACCACCAAAACATTTAGACAGGTGTATTTTCAATGCAAATGTAGTTTATGTAGATACTGAAAGTGATATTTTTGATAAAATCATTAATTTGGTAAAAGAGCATGATCCTGATATAATGTGTGGTTATGAAATCGAAATGAATTCATGGGGATATGTGCTAGAAAGAGCTCAGTTTCTCGGTTTAGAAATAGTTAAGGAAATATCTAGAATAACTGAAAAGTACAGACAGAAGAAATGGCGACATGATGAGAATGAAATGGAGGGCAGGATAATTGGTAGAATCACGTTTAATGTGTGGCGTTTATTTCGCTACGAGTTGGCTCTCTCCAGTTATAGTTTTGAGAATTGTATGTATCAGATTTTAAAAGAAAGAGTACCCAAATACAGTCACTCGCAATTATCCGAGTGGTGGAATGATGAATCTCGAATGCTAAGATGGATTCCAGTTGAATATTATTTGACCAGGCTATCGGGAACTGTTAGAATGCTTGAAAAGCTGGATATGATTAGTAAGTTATTATGTTGTTATTTAATTGATACCACTTATACTTAATATAGAATCTTTGGTTTAGTAAATGTAATGCATTTTTTCAAATGAAAGACCTATTTTTTTTAACCACGGTTTTCATTTCAATTATTGAGTTTGACAAAAAATTTTACAAAACAAAACTTCCCATGTTATTTACTTATTTTTTTTTTTCAATTTTAGACAGAACATCTGAATTAGCAAGGCTTTTCGGCCTCCAATGGTGGGAGGTACTTTCTCGTGGGTCCCAGTTTCGCGTGGAGTCACTTATGCTTAGAGCAGCGAGGCCATTGAATTTAGTTGCGTTATCTCCCACTGTTAAACAGAGGGCGGCTATGCGTGCTCCGGAATGTTTACCGCTTATATTTGAACCAGGTAAGTACGTAATTACTTTATTTTTTAGAGCATTGTTTGTTTTGCTATCCTTACTGGTATGATAAATCGGATTTTAAGATATATTCCATGTGTTTTCCAATTTTAATTATGCCATTTTTATCGAACAATACAAGTTGAAGAGCGGAATATGTAAATAAAAAAGAGCAAAGCCTCGACCTAGCTAGTAAAATTACCTAACCATTGTATATTGTTAGACTACCTGCGTTTTGTTTCAGAATCTCGTTTTTATAATGATCCCGTAATAGTATTAGACTTCCAGAGTCTCTATCCGTCTATGATGATTGCATACAACTATTGTTTCTCTACTTGCATTGGACGTATACAAAATATTAACGGGTATGATGTTTTAGTTATTAATTATTATCCATTACTTATGATAGATTACGAACGAATAGCAAATTAACGAACTGAGAAAAATATGTTTATTATAGAAGAAGTGTAAATAAATAGTTATACTAAATCCCCTTACAGAAATTCACCATACGAATTCGGAGCATGGCGTCTCCGGATACCAAAGGATAAATTAGAAGCACTAGCGAAAAACGATTTAGTACACTGGTCGCCAGTAGGCGTAGGCTTTGTGAAAGCAAACGTTCGTCGCGGAGTATTGCCAGCTCTATTGAGAAGGATATTAGCTGCAAGACAAGCTGTGAAAAAAGGCATGAAGATGCAGACTGATGAAGCTGTGAAGAAGGCCATGCATTCTAGGCAATTGGGTAAGTCACTTTAGGCAAATATAACCAAGCTATAAACTTATGTAGATTGTGCTTTCCTCGCTACTCTCGTCAAGCTGACTGTCTGTGCTGCTACGTCTATTGAAACATATATTAGCCGCTTGACAAGCTGTTTGGACATTAAGATGTCGGATCTATTCTAATAATTTCGGTAGACAGCTATAGTCGTGAGTAGATACCCCATTATTTTATGTGTGTATCGATGTTAATTCACGAATTAACAAACCAACATAATTTTGAAGAAATCTCTTTGAAAATTCATAAGTATGAAAACGTAACTATAAAAAACTAGAATAGATTTTCGAGCAAAGCTAATCAAGCATAATAATTCATCGGAAATCATATTGTCCTATTCGAATTACAGGTCTGAAGTTAATAGCGAATGTGACCTACGGTTACACCGCTGCTAACTTCAGTGGGCGAATGCCGTGTGTGGAAGTTGGTGATAGTGTGGTGTCTAAGGGACGGGAGACGCTAGAGAGAGCTATCAAACTCGTGAGGGAAGGGAAATGGAACGCTAAGGTAATAAATAAATTCTTTATTTGACAACAAAAAATAATGTTTGGAAATAATTCGGTTTCAGCAGAATTTGAGTTTTGATAACGCCAAAAAATTGCCAATTTGCACTTTATTTTTAGGACAATGTCAATGATTGGAAGAGTTGATCTTTATTGAACTTTTACAGAGACATCTTGTGTTTCTAAGTTTACTAGACTATGGCTGAATTTCAAATCATTAACTCCACTATGTATAAAGTAAGAGAACTCAAAAATATAGGTTCTAAAAGTATGCACTGGGCAAAGAATAATACAACATTTTAATGTAATTTTATTTTTTATTCACAACTAGCATATCGCCCGCGGCTTCGCCCGCTTTGTCTAAAACCTAATAAATTATATACATACTAAAACCTTCCTCTTCAATCGCTCTATCTATTAAAAAAAACCGCATCTAAATCCGTTGCGTAGTTTTAAAGATTTAATCATACAAAGGGACTTATGGACAGAGAAAGCGACTTTGTTTTATACTATGTAGTGATAATTACTTACAAAAAATCCTTTCCTTAGGTTATATATGGCGACACAGATTCAATGTTCGTTCTTGTACCTGGAGGCAGTCGGGCAGAAGCTTTTGAAATAGGTCAGGAAATAGCTGATGCTGTGACCGCAGACAATCCCTCACCGGTGGTTTTAAAATTGGAAAAGGTATCGGTTTTTTATTCATTTATGTTCTACGGGTGTTGATAATACCGTAATAATTCTGAAATTTCATGTTGTAAATCTCCTTCTTTTCAAATGTGATACAAATGAAATGAAATTTGAATTCTATCTTAGTTGATACGAAAAAATCTTTTCTTACTTTAGAGAGAAAAATTATAGGTAACATTATCTTATTACTTTTTTATTGGTAAAACAGGTGTACCAACCGTGCATACTGCAAACGAAAAAGCGTTATGTTGGCTATATGTACGAGAGTGCAGATCAAGAAAAGCCAGTGTATGAAGCTAAAGGCATTGAAACTGTTCGCAGAGATGGCTGCCCTGCTAGTGTTAAAGTAAATATTATCGAAATTATACACCTAATAATCCTACTTTCTTTTTCGAAATTCCAGTAATTTCCCCAAACGTAAATAAGATTACTCTCGTAATTCTCCGATGATACATATTACAATATCATTATTCATAGAGAATAAAATTTTGAGACCTTATTGCAAACAAAGAAATGCAGTAAAAGACTGAGGCGTTTCTCTCCCTTTTTAATGGCATTCCTCATAACAAACAATTTTTGAACCACCTACCAAGTCCTTTACAATTTACAGTAAATCTATAAAACATTCCTTTAATATTTCCACAGCTCCTCCAAAGCTCTCTATGCGAGTTATTCGATACCGGAGACATATCTCGCGTAAAAAAGATGGTTAAGAAACTACTATCACGTCTAATAGACGGTTCTCTGCCACCACAAGAACTGTTCTTCACGAGAGAGTATCATGGAGCCGCTGGGTACAGACCGACGGCTGCTGCACCGCCTAATGAAATTGCTAAGTATGATATTCAATTTTAAATCACAACGCTGAATTCCGTATTTGGTCTATTTTATTTTTGTCCATAATTTCAAACAATTCTATTAAGCAAGGAATTTGATTTCGAAATTCCACTGTCAAATTACGTTTCGGTGGTACAACTTTATCATTATTTCCAGCCTTCTCAAATGTCACAATTAACAAGCCGAGCTCGATCTAATAAATATAAAATAATAAAAATTTAATTTTAAATGGCGTCTGATCAGCCGCGAAAGCCGCGCTGCATATTCCAACCAGTTCCAGTGCCCCTCGCATCTTTCATGTAAAGTTCCTAGACAATAATTTTCGAATTTCGAACTTCGAACGTTTACCAAACTACGTAGTCGGTCCCAAAGTTCTGTCATATATGAAAATTATGATTAAAAAAAAAGTACCAATTAGTCTTAGATCATTAAGTAATGGATGGAGCACGCTGGCAAATGTTCTAACTAAACTTTCTGCCGATTTTGGTGCGGGGAGGGTAACTCACACTTTGAAACACAATCACACATTCACAAAAATAATTTGTGTCTTTACAAACTCAACTATTACAAAATTGACAGACTAGCATGTTTTTGCACACATACATCGATTACACAGAAAAATCTCTGTACATATACGTAATAATACAATCGCTCTAAAGGGATGTAACCATATCGATATTACAAAAATAATAATTTTGTTGAAATTAGAAATAACATTAATATTATATTCATAAAAAAATACTACACAGGTCATTTGTAACGTTTTCATCATTATTATATGCTTACGAAAAAACAATAAAACGCCATTTTATTTGTATTTGAATATGTATTTATTCAACACATCACATATTATATTCAATAAAATAAATATCGGTCCAGAAATTTTTATTATTTCTGTACCGAGGTGTCCATTCTGATTTTCTCCCACAGCATTCAATCCACCTTAGCCTTAAAGCAGGATTTTTTGTAAATCTGAAATATACGCAATATTAATACATACATATAAACAAAGTAGCTGCTCCGCGCGGTTTCACCCCCGTGGCTCCACTCCTGTTGGTCGTAGCGTGATGATATATAGCCTATAACCTTCCTCGATAAATGGGCTATCTAACACCGAAAGAATTTTTCAAATCGGACCAGTAGTTGCCGAGAATAGCGCGTTCAAACAAACAAACAAACAAACAAACTCTTCAGCTTTATAATATTAGTATAGATTACATAATAGAAAGGTTACAAGATTAACATTACAAAAAAAACGGCTAAATGCGAGTCGGACTCGCGCACGAAGGGTTCCGTACCATTAAAATGTTCTGCCAGATAAAAGTAACCGAGCGTAAATTTTAATAAATATATACAAGACTTACAAAATAAACATTATACTCCTTTTTATGCAGTTGTGTAAAATTTTAATATAATAAAGATTAATTCTCATCTCATTTCAAATTATACTTAGAAAAATATTTTTTTATCGACGTTCAAGTTAAAAGCAGTCCGTCACTAAGAAAGTCGTAAAAATTTACGACCTTTTAAGCGACGAGTTTTTAAATTCAACTCTATCACTAAGTTCATAAAGATTAAATTTGAATTTCTCTTCAAGATAGTCTCGCTACATCGCTTTATAGTCTCGTGGGGAGTGCGGTTCAATATCGCGTTCTAAATTCAACTTTATCGCTTAGTTCATAAAGATTAAATTTGTATTTCTTTTCAAGATAGTCTCGCTAAATTTGTATTTCTTTAAAAATATAGTCTCGTGGGGAATGCGGTTCAATATCGCGTTTTAAATTCAACTTTATCTCTTAGTTCATAAAGATTAAATTTGTATATTTTCTTTCCATGATAGTCTCGTGAGGCCGCATCAATGATCGAGTAAACACATGACTCGATTATTTGTCTTGATCATATCGCTAAACGATACATCGACGATTATTAGAAATTGCATTTAAATTGATATTTACGTAAAAAAAAATAAAAAAATACTTACAAATGAAAGGTTATTCCATCTTTTTTAATATTTGATGTGTTTGACTTGCTTCTGCAAGACTTGACAGCATAAAACGGCATTTTTAGCGGAGCACTCGCAGACGTCCTTTCGATGTTTTACGAATACGCACAGTGTTTGTAATCGATTACGCAAGTAGTTTTTATGAATGCATAAGATTTTTCGATTTGAAAAATCTTATACCTCGGCAAAAGGGGAAGCGCCTGTGAGTGTTATCCATTACTTAATGATCTAAGCAATTAGTTTTTAATAAATTTTATATCAATTTAAAGTACATTAATCAATAAATCCAAATAACTTAAAATTATTCAAAATGACCTCCCTTGTTTTGAATACAGGTCCTTAATCGCCGCGGCCAGTCGTCTATCGCAGCACGCACCATATCCATGTCTATTTCAGCGACTGCTTTAATTATACCTGACTTCAGACTCTCCAAATTTTTATGGGGTTTAGCGCAGACCTTCCTCTCTAAGACCTGCCAAATTTTATAGTCCAGAGGATTAAGGTCCGGACTGGAGGAAGGCCAATCTTCGTGTCTTATAAAGTCTATGTTTTGACGTTCGAACCGGGCTTGAGTGGTCTTGGCTTTGTGTGCAGGCGCAGAATCTTGCTGGAACACAAAGTGATGTCCCGAAAATAGCGTGTTGGGCAAGTCTTTGACATGCTGATCCAAGACCGTCTCTTGGTACACTTTTGCACTGGTTTTGACCCCTTTTTCGCAAAAATGAACCTCAGTTGGCCCGTAGTAGGAGATTCCTAACCAGACCATCACTGAAGATGGATGATGCCCATGTTGCACCCGCGGAACTTTTTTCCTGCTTCTTCAGAGCTCCCAGCTCTATCATTTTGTTTATTGTACTTTTCTTCTATATCGAAAATTTTTTCGTCTGTAAAGAGTATAATATCACGGTGTCGGTTTTTCGCGTACCGTTTTAACATCATCCGGGATCTTTTGAGCCTTATTTCTTTTAGACGGGCATTAAGTAAGTGCCCACTCTTTTTTTGTATGCTCGCAGCTTAACTTCTTCATTTAAAACCTTTTTGACTGTTTTTCTACTGACTCCCATCTGCAAAGCCATCAGTTTCTGTTTTCGGACAGGATTTCTTCGTATGCGCGCCTTGATTGCTTTGATCACTGCTGGTGTTCTTGCGGAGCGAGGCCGACCAGTTCTTTTCTTGTCCTCAACACTTGAGACTTCATTGTATCTATTTATAGTACGATACACAAACCTTAGCGTAATTTTTAAATTTTTGAGCAACCTGAAAATGGTGCTCGGCGAGTGCCCACAGCGGTGCAACGCTAAAACTGCTATTCGGTTTTCTTTCAAGGTCCACTCCATCGTGAAAAATCGCGGCAAATGATCATTTTTTGTTTTAAAATAATTGTCAAACATTCAAAAATGGAATGCTATAAAACTTTTCTTAAATCATGTCCGAAATTTAAAAATAATGTGCCAGTGACAGAACTTTGGGACCGACTACGTATACAGGGTGTAATCGTTAAGTGTGCACAGGCGATTTTTCCGTAAGTATTACAGATAACAAAAAACTTTAAACTGATATCGAAAGTACTTAACCTAATGAGTAAAATGGCGGTAATAAATTTTTAAAAATAAATCGAGAAATATCAAAAAAATTATCTTTAAACCCTCCCATTCATTAAGTATGAAATATGAATATCCCATATACCTACATTTAATATGAAAGATTTTAGCTTTTTTTTTCTTTTTTTGGTTTTCTGCTTTAATTACTTCGCAAATTTGAAGTGACATTTTCCACATTTTTCCGGACATTTTCACGCATTTTCCGGATATTTTCCGGGAATTTTCCAGGCATTTTCCGGACATTTCCCTGACATAGCCTGTAAATGTCTGGAAAATCCCCGGGAAATGCTCGGAAAATCCCCGGAAAATGTCTGGAAAATCCCCGGAAAATGCCAGGGAAATGTCCGGAAAATGTCTGGAAAACATCGGGAAAATCCCCGGGATATGCTCGGAAAATCCCCGGAAAAAGCCTGGGAAATTCCCGGAAAATAACCGGAAAATGCCTGGGAAATGCTCGGAAAATGCGTGGAAATTTCCGGAAAAACCGTGGAAAATCCCTGGAAAATGCCTGGAAGATATCCGGAAAATGCGTAAAAATGTCCGGAAAATATCCGGTAAATGCGTGGAAAATCCCCGGAAAATGCCAGGGAAATGTCCGGAAAATGTCTGGGAAACATCCGGAAAATCCCCGGGAAATGCTCGGAAAATGCCTGGGAAATACCCGGAAAATGTCTGGAAAATCCCGGAAAATAACCGGAAAATGCCAGGGAAATTTCTGGAAAATATCCGGAAAATGCGTGGAAATTTCCGGAAAAACCGTGGAAAATCCCTGGAAAATGCCTGGAAAATATCCGGAAAGTGCGTGAAAATGTCCGGAAAATATCCGGTAAATGCGTGAAAATGTCCGGAAAATATCCGGAAAATGCCTGGAAAATCCCCGGAAAATGCCTGGAAAATGTCCAGAAAATGTCTGGGAAATGCGTGGAAAATCCCCGGAAAATGCCAGGGAAATGTCCGGGAAAATGCCTGGAAAATGCCCGGAAAATGCTCGGAAAATCCCCGGAAAATGCCAGGGAAATGTCCGGAAAATGTCTGGAAAACATCGGGAAAATCCCCGGGATATGCTCGGAAAATCCCCGGAAAAGCCTGGGAAATTCCCGGAAAATAACCGGAAAATGCCTGGGAAATGCTCGGAAAATGCGTGGAAATTTCCGGAAAAACCGTGGAAAATCCCTGGAAAATGCCTGGAAGATATCCGGAAAATGCGTGAAAATGTCCGGAAAATATCCGGTAAATGCGTGGAAAATCCCCGGAAAATGCCAGGAAAATGTCCGGAAAATGTCTGGGAAACATCCGGAAAATCCCCGGGAAATGCTCGGAAAATGCCTGGGAAATTCCCGGAAAATGTCTGGAAAATCCCGGAAAATAACCGGAAAATGCCAGGGAAATGTCTGGAAAATATCCGGAAAATGCGTGGAAATTTCCGGAAAAAGCGTGGAAAATGCCTGAAAATGCCAGGGAAATGTCTGGAAAATATCCGGAAAATGCGTGGAAATTTCCGGAAAAAGCGTGGAATATGCCTGAAAATGCCCGGAAAATGCTCGAAAAATGCGTGGAAATTTCCGGAAAAACGGAAAATCCCTGGAAAATGCCTGGAAAATATCCGGAAAATGCGTGAAAATGTCCGGAAAATATCCGGTAAATGCGTGAAAATGTCCGGAAAATATCCGGAAAATGCCTGGAAAATCGCCGGAAAATGCCTGAGAAATGTCCGGAAAATGTCTGGGAAATGCGTGGAAAATCCCCGGAAAATGCCAGGGAAATGTCCGGAAAATGTCTGGAAAACATCCGGAAAATCCCCGGGAAATGCTCGGAAAATCCCCGGAAAAAGCCTGGGAAAATCCCGGAAAATAACCGGAAAATGCCTGGGAAATGCTCGGAAAATGCGTGGAAATTTCCGGAAAAACCGTGGAAAATCCCTGGAAAATGCCTGGAAAATATCCGGAAAATGCGTGAAAATGTCCGGAAAATATCCGGTAAATGCGTGAAAATGTCCGGAAAATATCCGGAAAATGCCTGGAAAATCCCCGGAAAATGCCTGGAAAATGTCCGGAAAATGTCTGGGAAATGCGTGGAAAATCCCCGGAAAATGCCAGGGAAATGTCCGGAAAAGTCTGGGAAACATCCGGAAAATCCCCGGGAAATGCTCGGAAAATGCCTGGGAAATTCCCGGAAAATGTCTGGAATATCCCGGAAAATAACCGGAAAATGCCAGGGAAATGTCTGGAAAATATCCGGAAAATGCGTGGATATGTCCGGAAAAAGCGTGGAAAATGCCTGGAAAATGCCCGGAAAATGCTCGGAAAATCCCCGGAAAATATCCGGAAAATGCGTGAAAATGTCCGGAAAAAGCGTGGAAAATTCCACTTCAAATTTGCGAAGTAATTAAAGCAGAAAACCAAAAAAGAAAAAGAAAGCTAAAATCTTTCATATTAAATGTATATGGGATATTCATATTTCATACTTAATGTATGGGAGGGTTTAAAGGTAATTTTTTTGATATTTCTCGATTTATTTTTAAAAATTTATTACCGCCATTTTACTCATTAGGTTAAGTACTTTTGATATCAGTTTAAAGTTTTTTGTTATCTGTAATACTTACGGAAAAATCGCCTGTGCACACTTAACGATTACACCCTGTATATAATAATCCCTTGCAGGCGCCTCCTCAGTCGCGACCCGCGCGCCGCGCCGCGCACAAGCGAGCGCGTGTCCTGGCTGGTTACAGCTGGCGCGCCGGGCACGCCGCTAGTGCGGCTCGCACGCACGCCCGCGGAGCTGCACCGCGACCCCGGCCTCGTGCCGCACGTGCCGTACTACGCGACACGGGCGATACTGCCACCGCTGCATAGATGCTTTTCGCTATTGGGGGTGGATGTTTTTAAGTGGTGAGGTGATATGTATTTTAACTATCATATGTTTTATGTCATTATGTATTTAACTGTTCGTTTGGATTGTAAATCAGTTTATAAGCGCGATAAACTAATAACGTCTTATATTTTACGACGATATTTGGCGACGATTTTGGTATCTTGCCAAAGAAGTTTCACTTCTGACACGTGTGCTCAGCACACTCTCTTTTTTTAATAAAAGAAAGAACTAAGTATGAACAAACCTTTTATTTTATTTCATACCATTCGCAAATAAATAATACCAAGAGGAACATTATTTACAAAAACCACATAGTAACTCTACATGAAATAAAACAATCTGGAAATCATACAATTACAAAACAGGCATAACAAAAAACTTTCAACCAAGAATGTGTAAAGCATCCACTGAAGTATAGACTCTTGATCAATTATTTTTTCAGGTGGAACGAAGTAGGCCACACGCGCGAAGCCCTCACCACCCGCGGCACTGTAGGTACAGCAAGTACCCGTGCAGTCGGTACAGCAGGTTACCATGCGGTGGGTATAGTAAGTGCCGTCGGTAAAACAGGTGCAGGTGGTGTCGGTAAAACAGGCGCGGGTATAGTGCGGTACATGCAGCGCGGGAGATGCGCGGCGTGCGGGGCGCGGGGGGCGCGTGCGGTTTGCGCTCGTTGTGCACTAAAGCCCCGACCCGTTGTCGCTATGTTGGCTGCGAGGGATAATACCGCGAGAGGATACTTGGCTGATACGCAAGTGGTGAGTGTCAAGCTCCTACAAGAACTAATACACATCTAGTGTGTGTATAATATATAGCTGCTACAAGAACTAAAGATTAATTATTAATGTCTGTTGTTCAACTAATTTTGAAATGTATGGTTTCGTTTGATCTGATAGTCGTAATAAAGTTGCAAATAAAGTGTTTAATTATAGAGAAATGAATCAAAAAATATTTATAATAATAATTGTGACGTTCATGACACAGAAAAAAAATTTTTTGGAACAAAATAGACAATTTTTTTTTTTTTTTTCAGATCTGTAGTTCGTGTTGTGGCCATAGTAACTATTTGAAGTGTAACAACACTGAATGTCCTGTCCTCTGGCGTCGGGTTTCCGCGCAACAAAAATTAAACCAACTGCAAGACGTTTTTGCGAACCTACCGGAACAATTTAATACAAATAGTTTAGATTTTTAGATATGTAATTTAATTATAATATTTCAATCATGTGATAAAATGTGTTGTTACTTATAAGATTATTAAATTATATTAAACTTATATATAAATAAAACTTTATATTATTTTTTGGTGTTGGTATTTTACTTTTTACACAGTTTCAGAAAAATCTATATTATCCATCCCTTTGAATCTCCTGTATTATATGACATTTACTTAACGGAAGTTGTTAATATATCTAATTTCTAAAACTAGTTGATTTTCTTTATAAATTAAGTAATAGATGTTAAGGACTGTATTTGAATAATAATTATTATTAAAAAAAAAACGAATAATTGGCTATAAAAGTCTATAAACTTCTTAAGATTCGACTTGCACATATTTGATAAAGATAAATCCTAATTTTATATATGTAGAAATAATGTGATTGCGGTGTTATATAGTATATTTTTATCAAGGTTATTAATACCCTTGATCTTTATCTTTAATAATAGATCAACTGTTATTTATTTTTGAAGTGAAAACTTCTTTAGCGGCGTTGGGTTTAAAATCTTAAACTCGCGTCAGGACACGTGGCCTGATCGAAAAAGCGTAAGACGGATTTTTTTTTTTTTTTTTTTAGCCCTTATGGGTATTCCATGCGTAAGACGGATACCATTCCAAAATATCAAACATGCTGAACGTTAATAATCAAGTTTTCACTTCTGCCGGCACTCCCGGAGTGCAACCCGTCTTTTTTTTTAATCGGAAGACAGTAATCAGGTCTTTTTTAATCTGCCTTATTTGATTACATAAACACTCTGTGAACGCTGTGATATGTCAGTATCTGCTGTCTGTGGTATCTGTTAAACGTCTTATTCACGGTCCATCTTGACGTACGTCCCGCCAAGGTCATACACGATGCACGACGCAAAACGACAGTGAATAGTATTGACGTACGTCAATAATTATTATTATTATGTTGCTGGATGTGCACGACCAATTTTTCATCCAGCGAGCACCCCCACCACCGCGAACGTCGTGCAGATGGACAGTGAATAGGCTTGCTGTACAGCAGATCAGTGTTGCCAACAGAAATTAATGTAAATACTTGGAAACGTGGCCTATTGATATGATTTTTTTGTGATAACTTAATGAGTACATGAGCAAGCAAGAAACAGTTATTTTACATTTTTATGTACACAGGAAATACCCAATTATCATTACTTTTGGATCAACCTAGTACACATGGACATTTTATATTCAGAAGTTATTATTTTAAAAGAACTCCAAGGCGAATTGTTGAATAACACAGATTTTATGCAAAAGTCCACTGCAGAAAAATGGCAATTTATTTTAAAAAATGTCCTAACGAATTTGTTTGTTAAAAAAAAAATGATTAGCTATATACTCTCTGTTCCCGCCACTTCAGCATTTACTGAAAGAGTCTTTTCTGACATGAATGTGAAGTGGCGGGAAGAGAGAAACCGAGCTTCATTAAAAATTAATTAAAGCTCAAGCTCTTGAAATATATAAATTTAGATTTGGAATGTTTGGATTCATATAATTCATTTAAAAATAATGAAAAATTGTAAGGTACTGCAAAAAGTACAAAAAAATACATTTTTAAAAATATTTATTTACTCTTTATTTACCTCCTTTAAAATCAGATATACTCTATTTCTTCAAATAAAAGTTGGCAACCCTAGCCATGCTTGATGCGCGCACGATCGTCAGTAGGCATCGACCACACAACCACTAGACGCCTAATGTTAGCTTTTATGCACGAAGTTGAATCTGTCAACAACTTGAGGTATGGTGAAGCGGGGCGCTGCATTCTCATTGGCTAATTCAAGGTCACCAAATGTCCTAGAGATGAGACATAGTAAATTTGTATACACAAACTTTATCGATATATATTTTGTATTCACATACTTTATCGATATAGGTATTTTGTATACACATACTTTATCATTGGCAATTGAATACGATGTTAATACATATTAATAAAAACCAGTCCAGCGCGAGTCGGACTCGCGACACTCAGGGTTCCGTACAAACAGGCTAAAGAACAACAAATCTGCAAAAAATTGGTCACCCATCTAAATTATGACCCTTGCTTAACCTCGATTTTTATTTTTAGTGTTATAGTATTCATATTATTTTATTACAAAAACTTAACATTTTATATTATAATATAACTATATTATGCAACGTCATTCATGTCATTAATTTTGAAAACAACTTTTATAAAATCGCGAACCTAAATAGTTTTCGATAATTAATAATAATTATCGAAAACTATTTAGGTATCGATAACGATACAATTTTTCAATCATAACTGGTACGTCACTAGTTACACGTGCCACACCATAGAAGAAAAGGAAGAAAAGGGACGCGTAATCAGGTGCATACGAAAGAAAGAGATACAATTATAATCGACGCGCTTTGTCAATTGACCAGTACCAGCGTAAAAAGAACTCCGATAAAATATTGTTCGTAACTTAGGTTCGTAATAATATTTAAATTATACGCAAACAAACTACTTATATATGAAAAGTAATCCCGTCCTTCTGCAAATTTGAGGTTTTACTCGTTTTACCACACCATTTAATACTACAAGGAGCCATTGTTTCTTTTTTTTTTTAGTTTTTTTCGGACGTGTTAACAGATCACGGAACTGGCCGAAACTGATAGTTGCGTTTTTTTTTTTTTTTTTTTTTGTTTGTGTGGTGTCTCTCAATGTTAGCCAGAAGGGCTTCTACATTTTAACGCGGACGCGGGGGTGAACTGAAGGTTCACCCTGGTAGCGACATGCACAAGGGCGTCCCCCCTGACGGGGGACGTGACGGGGACCACGAACCTCGGCTTGGGCTGTCGCTTGAGTGGAGGAGGCCAGAAGGGCCCTAATCGGACGGGCGCTCACCCGGGTGGGCGCGGGAACGCGGAACAAGGGACCTCGTCTTCGCCGGCGAAGACGGTGTACGCTTTCTGCTGTGGTGTGTGCGGTGTCGCGGTTGGTTCGACGTTGGGCTTCAATCGCCGAGTCTAGCCGTGCGTTAGCTTTGGTAATATCATCGTCGGAGTCGTCCAAGACGTGTCTCGGCCGCCTGCGACGATGAGTGGGATCGGGTTTCGCGACGTATGCGATGGCCTTTGTCACCAATGGGTTGGGGTGGTTTTTAGCCTTGTCGAAGTAGCGCTTAGACGCTTGCTTCATCCATTGGGCTATGGTGGGGAGTTCTAGGTCCCTATGTAGGTCCACGTTACGCACGAACCAGGGCGCTCCAGTCGCTGTTCTCATGAACCGCGACTGAATCGTCTGGAGCTTGTGTATGGAGCTGGGAGCGCAATGCGCGAAAACTACACTACTATAAGTGAGGATTGGACGGACCACCGTTTTGTAAAGTGTCACCTTATTTCTAAGGGACATTTTACTGCGTCTGTTAATAAGGTAATAGAGCCGGCTAAGAACATAGCTGGCTTTCTTACGGACTGCCTTAATGTGGGCGTTAAATGACATGTGTGCGTCTAGAGTGACGCCTAAGAATTTAGTATGCTTTTGCCACGGAATGACTTGGCCATAGAGTTTGACACTATCTATGGCCTCGGGGCCGCCGCGCCTGAAGAGCACGGCGGCGCTCTTGTCGGGGTTCACAGTGATACCCCATTTGCGAAACCATTTGCCTAATGCATCGGTCGCGGATTGTAGGAGTGGAGCTATTCTTTTGCGGTTTGGACTCGACACGTAGAGTGCCGTGTCGTCCGCGAAGAGGGATAATTGCACTTTATCGTGCTTTGGAATGTCGCTAGTGTATAGCGCGAATAGAAGGGGCGACAAGACGGAGCCCTGAGGGACTCCGGCCTGGATGGGACGTGACGACGAGAGCGTGCCGTCTAATCTGTAGCGGAAGGACCGGTTAGACAAGAAGTCTCGTATGATGAACACGAGACAGTCTGGCACGCCGAGAGAGTACAGTTTGTAAATCAAACCGTTGTGCCAGACCTTGTCGAACGCCTTTGCTACGTCAAAGAAGACCGCTCCCGTTCTGTGGGGTCTGAGGCGGGTGAGGCCCGCGAGTATGTACTCCGTGATGCGGTGTACCTGGTGAGGACAGGAGTGAGCTCGTCTAAACCCGAATTGTTCATCTGGAAGCAGCTTTTTGGCAATGACTGCGTCCCAGAGGCGTTTTGAGATGATTCTCTCATAGATTTTCCCCAGAGAGCTGAGGAGACTGATGGGACGGTAACTAGATGCCACGTTCCGGGGTTTGCCCGGTTTGTGGATCCCGATCACAATTGCTTCCTTCCACTTAGCGGGGAAGGTACAATTGGCCAGGAGACAATTAAAGGTGGCTACTAGGAGAGCGATAAGGGCGGGCGGCAGGCTTTTCAGAGCTCTATTGGGAATAGAGTCTCCGCCTGGGGACTTCCTACTGGCAAGCGACTTGATAAGTGATTTTACTTCGGTGGCCGTCGTTGGTGACAAGGGCTCGGCATCGGTACGAGGGGTTGCGGTAAGGCGTGCGATCTCTTGATTAACTACGTTAATGTGAGTCGAGTCGGTCAAGTCGAGACTGGGGGAACATTGTTCCTCTAAACTGTCAGCTAAGCATTCGGCCTTCTCAAAATCGTCAAAAGCGGGAGGTTGATTAGGACGAATGAGCGGTGGCGTGGCGGCAATGCCATCAGATTTGAGAGTCCTCGCAAGCCGCCAGTAGGCAGTGTGCGAGGGAGAGAGTTCGCTAAGTAAAGAGTCCCACCGCTCGTTGCGTAATTCGTGAATTCGCTCCCTTACCTCTCTCTGTAAGGAACGAAGTATTCTACGGTTTTCGTCTGTCGGTGCTCGGTCGTAGGCGCGCGTCGCCGCGTTCTTATCGCCCACCAGCCTTCGTACGTCCGGGGGCAGATCCAACCGGTGGCCGAGGCCAACGGGGACCCGCCGGGACGCGTATTCAATCTTGGATTGAATGTGGCTGGTGACCGAGGAGACCGCGTCGAGCGCCTCTACGACCGTGTCGATTTTGTCAGGTACAGACTCCAGCTCTGGCGAGTCGACGGGCTGTAAGGCCTCGTGCAACTTTCGCCAGTCTACCTTCGTCATGTATTCTACGGTGGTGCTATCGGGAGGGCCGAGTTCGAACAACACGGGCCTGTGATCAGAGTCGAGCTCGTGCAACGTTTCAACGGAGCGCAACTGTAACGTCACGTTTCGCATCACCGCCACATCGAGCACGTCCTGTCTGTGTCCCGTGTTCTTCGGAAAGTGGGTCGGTTCTAAGGGGCCTACAACCGTGATGTTAAGTAGGTCGGTCAGTCGGTCTAGTCGTTTGCCATTGGCATTCTCGTAAGAGCTATTCCAGTTCCAGTGCTTGCAGTTGAGGTCACCGGCCAGAATGACCGAGTCGCACAGTGCAAGCAAGGCTCTGAGATCGCTCTCCAAGATTGCCTTTGACGGGGAGAGATAGACCGAGGCGATTATGACGGGTTGATGACCGGTCATAGACACCTTGATCACTGTGGCTTCTAAGTTAATTAGAGGCGGCGTGTCGATGGGCGTGCAGTGCAAGGCCCTTCTGTAATATATAAGGGTGCCGCCTAAGGGGCTGTTTATGCGGTCGTTACGCACCAACATGTAGTTGGCGATTCGCGGATTACGGTTAAAAGGCTTAAGAAATGTCTCTTGCATTACTAGCACATCGACACGCCGTCTGGTGACAAAGTCCCTAACTAGGTTAGTCTGTTTGAGAAGGCCGTCCGCGTTAAAAGTAACTACGGAGATCGCTCTGGGTTTAATTCTAGCTGTAGTAGCCATTAGGAAGTTTTGTTGATTTTTGTTATTAACTCCCAATGGGTTAATACAGTGATCATGGCCTCGTCTTGGCTTTTGGCGTTTCTTAATTTAACGGCCACTAGATTTACCTCATCAGGGTTGAGGTTGAGGCTTTTGACATAATTCCTAATGTAGATAATGTTTGCTAAGAACTCGTTAGGCGAGGCTAATTCAGGTGTGTGCACTTTAGCTGAGGGCTTCGGTGCTATATGTATAGCGGGAGCCGCTGAAGGCGGCACCGCCACGCTCGACTGGGCCTGCGTCACTAGTGACGGAGGTTTCGTCCAAGCGTTTGTCTTGGGAGGTGGAGCCGGTATAAAGACCGGCTTTGGTTGTGGGGGTTGAGCCCCGGCGCGGGCGATTCCGCGAGGTTTGTTCGCCTTCTGGCGACCCCCCGCCCTGTGTTTGGGAGCCTTCGGGCAACCCCGGTAGTTCGCGGGGTGACCCGAAGTCTCACATAGTACGCAGGACGGTGGATCCTCATTAGGCAAATCCTTGGACCTCGTGCAATCCTCCGTGCCGTGGTCGCCTAAACATTTGACGCAGCGAGGCCGCGAAAAGCAGTTACGAGCAGAGTGCCCGTAAAGTTGACAGCGATGACACTGTCTGATATAGCTGTGGGAGTCGGGTGTTTCCACCTTGAGCCCTGAGAGTTTGCAGCAATGCCGCATTTTGAAAATATCTTTACCCTTCGGGGTACGATCAAGGACCGCGAGGACCATGTCGTATGCTACTTTAGTGACTCTATTGTGCATGCGGAAGCACTCCTGCACTGGAAAGCCTTGGCCTTTCAAGTCATCGAAGACTTGATCGGCAGAGATCTCTTTGGGGATTCCTTTTATGACTACTCTTAAGGAGCGTTCCTCCGGAAGGGGGAACGAATGGCCGCCTATGTTTTGGGCTCTAAGATAGGCCGTGAAAACCCTGTGGTGGGTTGAAGTTAGCAACTGGATACGAATGTTGTCCTTAGTTGGGCGAGCTTTGAAGGGGATACCTTCATTATCTAAGTAGGCTGTGATTTTCAGCCACGCGGACTTATCCCTCACGTAGACGGGGGGAGGGGGTGGCGGTTTGCGGCGTTGCCCGCGGTCGGGCCTTCGGGTGCCTGAGGGGCGGATGCCTGAGGGGCGGATGCCTGAGGGGCGGGGGGCGCACGGCTAGGCTCGGCGCGCGAGGAATCGCGAACGGTCGCGTTCCGTTTAGCGGGCGGCGCAGAGTTTTTTAATTTGCGTTTCTTTTTATTGCTAACGGTTTCGAAACCGTCGGATGAATCTGAGGACTCCGCCTCTGAAGCTACTGATGACTCAGGAGCGCTCTCGCACTCCATACCGGTCGGGGCTTCGAACCCCGCTTCGACTGCCACTGGGGACAGCGGGATAGTTGCGTTTCGCATGGCAGCGGTTATAAGTCCTATTAGACACATGCGTTGACAGAAACAGTTCGTCTGTTATTAGGCGTCTAGTGGTTGTGTGGTCGATGTCAGTAGGATACATCCAGCACCGCGGCCTTGAGCTGACGTACGTCGGGGATGGACCGTGAATAAGACGCTTTACTTGTCACCAAGTGTCAAAGTTGAAAAGTTTTTGATTATTTTGTATTTTCATTATGTTTAATTAATAACGTTTTGTTCAATAGCAATATTATAAATGACTATAATTAAAATGTATAAAAACGTTGAAATCCGTAAACTTCCTGCGGAGCTCCTTTGCAATATTATAAACATTTTGGAAACCGACAATGATTGGAAAAAATTGATGTCCAACATCCCAAAAGATCTTCGTAGCCGAAGTTTCGAGCCTAAGTATAATAACGAACATATAAGGTAAATACGATCGGTTTAGAATTGTATAATATAATAATACTAAAAAAATAAAGATGCAATTTCAACAAAAAAAGTAACAGTAAACTTAAAACATTACTGACTTATTTTCTGTTTACATAGCGTTAAGCCTTTGTATTTATGAATTTTAGATGTAATAAAATAGTAATAATTGCACACTTATTTAGATATTGTATTTATTTTTATTATAAATTGCAGAATGATCGAAGATTATGCTAGAGAAAGCAATCTAAAGTGTTCCGAAATACTGTTTGATGAGTGGGGAACATCAGGAGTAATAAGACCTACTTTAAGTGATTTGAAAGATATCATAATCAGAACACAAATATACCGCGCTGCAGATGAAATAGCACTTATATTAAATGGTATACTCAAACTCAAACTCAAACATTTATTTATTCAATTAGACTTCTTCTAGAAGCACTTTTGAAACGTCATAGGTACATATTTTTAACATTTACCACCGATTCGGAAAGCAGTATCTACGGAGAAGAATCGGCAAGAAACTCCATAGTTGCTCTTTTTAATCGTGTCAGTTTTACAATTTTATTTTTACAAATTACATATGTAACATCATAATTTATAGTGATATGCCAAAGAACTGTCCTGTGGTTTTTACGCGACAACCCTCCATGGGTTTTTATCGTCCATATATTCCTTAATACTGTAATAGGCTCTCGGAACTAGTACATTTTTTATATAAGTTTTAAATTTAGAACTACTAAACTCTTTAATATTATGAGGAATTCTGTTGTAAAAGCGTATACCTTGACCCATAAATGAATTTTTAACTTTAGCTAGCCGGAAAAATGGCATTTCAATTTTATTTCTGTTTCTTGTGTCATACTTTATTAACCATTAATTTGTTCACAATAAAAATATTTGTCAAGTTCTTAAATGTGTTGTTTATATTCATTTTGCAGAACCAAAACCTCAGCGGCCCTTAGAGGGACCTGCAGCTCCAATAAGTACCAATGTAACAGATATGTTAAGTGATAGCACTATGAATAATATTGACTCTACAGATTCTATTCATATGCAGAAATTTTGCAATAGACCTACAGCTCAAATGAAATCTGCCAGTAATTTAATAAAATTCACAGAAACAATACAGTCAGATAATAATAACCAAAAACTCATGCAAAATGCAAAGGCAGAAATAGAATCTGCCAGTGATCTCATTAAATTTTCGAAAAACCAAATTCCAAATAGTGAAGACAATTTACAATCTGTTCAAAATGATGAATTTATAGAGACCTCTATGAATATACCAGATTTATCTGCAATCTTGAGCAAAAGCCAACAAACAATGGGAAATTCTTCCCAAAGTACTACTAATGAAAATTCCAATACTTATTATCAGAACCTATACAGTGGCTATCAGAAATCATTCCCTAACATAAATATATCTCTTGCAATAGATAGTGCAATACTTCAGGACACAAAATTAATTCACTTTGAATATGAAGAACTACAAGATATCACTAATAATTTTTCTGATACTCTATCTGTCAGGCCAGATGGCCCCAGTGGTAGAATTGGCAGTGGTGGTTTTGGTGATGTTTTCGTTGGACAACATCCAAGATATGGCACTCTGGCTGTCAAAAAAGTTCATGAACATTTAACATTACACAGAAAACGTGACATTGCTATAAAAGTTTTCAATGCTGAAGTTAAATTTTTGTCACAGTTTAGACATAGAAATATTCTGCCTATTTTTGGATTTTCCAAAGATGGTCCCATGCCCTGTATAGTTTGTGAGTACATTGATGGAGGATCTTTGCAAGAGAAAATAGCTGAGAAGGTCCTCACTGAGATGCAACGAATAAATATAATGGAAGGCACTGCAGAGGGCCTTAAATATTTACACACAAGTGAACCGCAAGTGCAAAGTAATGAGGAATTGTTAAATCTGGGAAGACCAGCTGAGTTTGATTCAGAAAATTCCTCCAAAAACTTTGTTCATGGTGATGTCAAGAGTGCTAACATTTTATTGACTAAAGACTGTATCCCAAAGGTACTTTAGGCTTGCCAATTTCATTAACATTACTTGTTTCTTATTAAATTACTGTACAAATTATAGCTTGAATATGTAAACTTTGTTTATGACACTTTTTATATTAAATTTTTTGTTACAGTTATGTGACTTTGGCTTGGCGAAACAATATGATGCAACTATGGTCACATCCTGTCCAATGGGAACATCAGCTTACATGGCTCCTGAGGGTCTACACGGCACTATTACACAAAAAATCGATATATTCAGTTATGGTATTGTATTATTAGAACTTTTAACAGGTTTGAAACCTATTGTAGTAACAAACGGTGAAAAGATAAATATAAAAGATTATGTGGAGGATAATTTCAATGGAGATATTAATTTACTATTGGATTCCACTGTACCTCAATGGACTAAAGCCCAGGAACTCTATGCCTTAGCTCAAAACTGCTTACAAAGGGATAGAAAGAAAAGACCAAGCATGAATGAAGTGTGCAATATTTTGTATGAATTAAAAAACTAATATTTAAGGTAATCATATATTATGTTAAGTTTATATTATTTACAAATAAAACAGATATTTTATATTTTAAGATCAGCTTTTATATTTTTTATTTTCTCCCTAAAAGCAGTACATTCTACATCTCTTTCTTTATCAAGGTTAGATATAATAAGTTTTTGTTCTGAATTATTGCACAAACAAATAAATGTAACAATTAACTTGTGTGTCTGTTTCACTAAATGATCTTCTTTGCAAATGTACAAAACTTTGAACAGTGCAGATAACATTTTATGATCTGTATTGAACTTCCAAACAGGCCAGCAGAATGTTATCCATTTTTCCAAACACTGAAAGTAAACAAAGTAGATTAGAATTGTTCTTGAGGAAAAACCATTATAAAGATAAGGAGGAAGGAACTTTAAATAAAGTTACCCATTTATTATATACTGATAACACATAAATATGATAATTAGATTACATTAATATGTCCCTACTTAGAATTTGAATATGGTAAAAAATGTTATTAAAAATCATCCAAATCTGGTTAGATATTATTATTAATGTAGCTGGAAATTCCATAAGTTGGGTTTTCTTAAATTATTAAATATCATTTGTGGTCAAGGTTAATAACCAACAAGATTTATTCATTTATTTTTTCAACAATAACATTACACTAAAATTAGTTTGTAGATGAGTGGCTTACCTTTAAAAGTGGGCTTAAAATGATTCCTGACACAGCATCATTAGTGCATATATCCAAATTGTCACATATAATTTGTTTAAAAATCTTGATATTAGCACAATTGTCTTTGTACCATTGTATTATTGATGTAGCAAAATTAAACAGAGCAGCCTTTTTGTACAAATTTGAGTCAGTCAAGAGCTGATCCAGAGTGGTTGTGTATAATTCATCCAAGATGTTTCTCTGAAAAAAAATTGATAAGATAAAAATAGTGTTATTTTTTGTTTTGTGTATTAGAATGAACTGACATTTTATATTGATAAATAATATAACTCATTACTTAAAAAGCTATGCTAATCAAAATAGTTAGCACTTTTACAGAAAAATAATTTGACACGACCTTCGATAGTTTACCCATATCTTTTACTAATTATTCTTTTTAGTTACTATAATATTTAAATTATCAGTTCTTATACCCTTCCACTATCAGGTACAATTTTGAGAAGAGCCAAAAGGCAAATGTGTGTTAACTTGACTATCTCCATGTCTCTCTCCACAAGGTTCTTCTTCAGACTTCGGTAAATTACTTCATAGTAGTTACCATTTTGGAAATCTTTTGGTTTCTGTAATATAAAAAAAAACATAAATAACTCTATATAAACATTCTTTACTAGTATCATAAAATTATTTTAGATATGTTTTCTGTGTAACATTAAATTTAAATAATGCAGTAATAATTTTTGGATTTTTAAAGAGCATACCTCACATTGTAATGCTGTGTTTCAACATCCTAAATACAGTACAATACAGAATAAAAATAAAAAAATAATCATGATTCTATTAAGAGAGGTTAACATACCAGAGATTGTAATAAAACTGAAGAGGACTGGAGCCCTTTCTTCTTATTAGTAACTGTATAGTCTTCAATCAGAAGGAGAGTGATTGGAAATATTTTTGAGGGCACCAATTCAACATCATACTCCTGAAATAATAATAAATATTTTGTTATATATTCTTAAACTTAGATAAGCAATTATGAGACAGTAAAATTGTAAGTATGATATAGAAACTATTATGACGTATAGTATTATTCTATTTAATTTTAAAATTCAATTAAATTCATTACAATTGGTCAACACTCAACAGTTGTAGAACACCTGGCTTTTCCCTCGCCCTATGAGGATTTTCCTGATTACATGACAAAGTTAAAAGTTAAGTTTTATTTTATATTATTTGTAACTAAGTATATGAATAAGACATTTCTCTGAATTTTCGTTTTATTTTAAAGTTAAAAAATCTTAATGTTTTACCTGTAAATCCGCTATTATGGACATATAGACCTCAATTTGTGCAGGGTACATCTTAAAAGTTTCGTAAGTTATTTTTGAATGAAGGTCTTCTAAACATTTATCAAAAATGACTTGGGAATTGAACATATCATTCTTATGAAATACGGCATCTAGATTTACGGTAGTAATAACTTCAAAGAATGTATTCATTTCCTTAGCAACGTCTTTAGCCTTAGATTTGTTCCAAGGGCAATCACAGCTTAATTCTTTATACAAGTTGACCATATTCGAGACTATAGCCGGATTTTTCTCAAAGTCATCTTTTGTTATATCTCCGAAGCTCTCAACAAATAGTTGGAAGTTTTTATCCATATTTTTATTTCGTAGTTCAAACTCAAAGTGTTCGATACTTTCATCATAATGTTTTGCTAATTTTGGCACTAAGCATCGATTTATGCTTTTTAAGAATCTTGAAATAAACTCCAGTTTCATCTTTTCAGTACACTCCATGATGAATACTATTGAATTTTTATACTTTACTTTTAACTCTTAATTATTCCCAATGAAAATAGTACTGAAAAACAATTATTTACTTAGTTCATTGTAATTTTAGTTTAAAAAGTCGTGAAAATACCCTAGAAGTGTTTTATATTTATATAATGCCGACCAAAACAAAAGTGGACGAATCAATACATTTGACATCTCGATCTCATTATTGCACAAGAGTTACTCGTACTAATACCTAATCTGTGACAAGAGTCATCAGTCCAATCAGTCAACAACAACACAAACAAAACAAATCTGTCAAATATGAAATGTCATTTGCCAATTATGACAGATGTTTTTTTTTTATTTATTTTATGAGCATGGATACATGAGACAAGCACAGAGTTGGCTTTTCACCGCATGCAGATGCTGGTTACGGGTACCAATAATTGAAACCACAGAACAGTAAAGTAGATAGAAGTGTGATGTGGGCGTGGCCCACGTGTCACTGGTAAGGTAAGATCACCTAACTTGCTCTCAGTTGTGCGCAGAAAAATATTCGAGTCGGTTGTCAGCTGTCAAACCTTTTTTCCATATTTATTCATTAATTAGGACGTGTTGTTCGGTATTAGAGTGCAAAAATGATAGCAGACGAAATAATATCAGCAATGGAGGCATTTCATACCATCGGTAAGTCTTATTTTTATTTATTTTAATTATATTTTATGTTATAACTTCGCTTGTCGTAATTTGTCAAAATTGTATACAAATATCTAGTCAAAATGAACCTTAATCCGTAAGAAATTAGTACTATTATAGATTGAACAGCAAACAAGACTTTCTGGAATATTATTGCAATAAACAAACGAATGTCGCTTTAGTGATGCTTGTGGCGCATATCGACAGTATCGATACTTTAGAAAAGACAAACATTATAAATATTAAATTTTATTTTATTTTTCCTTAGCTTTCATTTGTCCAATTTATTTATAGATTTCCCAAAGAGGCTAATTTAAAAGAGAAATGGATAAATGCAACGTGACGAGTTAACTGGATGCCGAACAGCACTAAGCGGTCTAACAAAGGCCACCGATACAGCAAACCTACGGCAGTTCCAAGATTTAAAATAATGCATATTTTCTGTTTGTATTTTGTAAATATAGATTAATACTATTCTATTCCGTTTTTTATTTAATAATAATAGTATAAAAAGACGTACTTAGTAGTAATAAACATACTCCAAAATGTGACACATTATACTATACTCATATAAAAGAAAGAAAAAAAAAATACACAAAAAATATTTATTTGTGAATTATCGATAACAAGGTTGACATCCCTCAGGGCATAGCATCAGATAAATATCAAGTTAATGTCATTAATGTTGAGTGACACAAATTTCAACCTTAACTCTTGTGTTGAGGTTCAAAGTTATATTTATCGAAAACTAACGCCCTCTGTTGTGGAGTAGCTGAATGTTTTCGAATTTGGAATTTCTGTGCAATGAGAAACAAAACAGCTAATATACCTAGGGATGTTATACTAAAATAAACCGTAACATGGTGCGTTAGGGTACATATTGAAATGCTGAATTTATAACCTAAGTCAGTTTTTACTCAAATTAAGCTGTCCAATCAAAGGCATAGTTTACTTGTAGTGTACTGTATAACTATCGGTTTAAATGTGTGGGTTTGGCGACACTGGTTTTCATACTAATTATGACATTATCGCACTTCTATATGTTTTTACTGTTCTGTGATTGAAACATTTAATTTTTTCTCATTACGGTATTCTGTTTATAAATTATTAGTGAGTAATTAATATAAAAATGTTGTGTGGTTTTATGAAACCACGGTAAAAGTGAAACTTTCCGAACACTGCTTTATACCTACTCGGCAGCCGACCGTCACGCGGCATGCGCTACACAGACCAAAAAGTTTGAGACGATGTAATAAAAGTTTCACTTTAATAACGGGAGCTAACTAGCTAAGTCTACAAATTTAAGTATTCTTCATCATTCATCCTTAATGTATAATTATGGCCAATTTTTAACGAGTAAATTTAGTATGAGAAAATAGTTTTTATGATTCTCTACCAGGCTTTATAACGCAAGTGCGTCAATATCTTCCTCTGAGGATAATTTGATGATGATTTGTTATGTGAGCTACGTCGAAGAACCATCAAAGAACTGATTTAACTTTAGTATTTTTCATAATTAATGGCAGGGACTTATTGACTGCATTGTTTGAGATCACCACGATTTAGTGTAAAGTACAATATTAGTAATCGTAGTATTATAGTAGAAAAAAAGTTCCTTGATCGATATCTTCCATTATTATTTATTAATAGAAGATATCATTTTCAGCACTATGAGCCAAAAAACATCACGTAATCTAATAGAAGTTTTGTCAGTGATTGGCTAGCGTGATTGGCTTAGGTGATTTGCATGTAAAGTATCTAGAAAGTATCACAGAGTGTGAAATTGAGAGTGAGATTGAAATTGCAACTGAGAGCAACTGTATCTTCAAATTGCCTATTCGGCGTGCCTCGCTCAGGTGAAAAAAAAAAACATAGTTCTGCAAAATATATCAATGTCAATGTCAATTTTACAAACGAAAATGTCATTTCTCTAATATAAAACTCGAAAAGTGTTTAGTGTTTAAAATTACATAATTCCCTTATATAGACATAATTATTGAATATTGGCCGTCAGCGTCACTAACAGTGTGTAAAAAACATGTTGAAGTATGTTTAATCAAAATTATCTATATAATCAATGTGTATTCTTGTATTATTATAATTCGATTTTGTATGACTGTTTTAAGGTTCGGTATAAAATCGGCGATTTTGGGCTCAGCCGTTTACTACACAGTGGATAAAGGTGTTTGGAAAGACAGTTCCACTACAGCTGAACTTTACAAAGAATTAGAAGAGGGAGTTTCACCATATGTTGGTGAAGTAAAGAAGCAAATACCATATGAGGTAACACCATCAAAATATGAGAGCTACTGCATATACTGAATTTTGCTCTTATTAATTGATAAAAAAACATGTATGGCTAAATATATTTTTAATTTCAGCTTCCACCCTTACCATCGAATGACAGAATATCATATTTATTTAAATACTATTGGAATTGTGGTGTCAAAACAACATTTAGATTTTTAGTGGATTTACCAACACATACATCAAATGCAGCTGTGAAGACATATGATTACATTTCCACCTTATTAGAAGGAGGCGACCAAAATAAAAGCTCTAATGAAGAACAATCGAAACAATGAATGTAGTTATGTAGTATTTATTTGATGTTAATAAATTGGTTTTAAAGTTACTTAATTTTTAATTTTAGTAATAAGATATATTAACTAATAGTCAATAGAACATCTACATTATCCATTCTCATGGGTTTTCCAAGTAAAACTTGATTAGATTCCTCTAACTATATTTGTACCAAATTTCATACAAATTAGTTCTAGTTTAGTAGAGAGATAAACAGATAAGTAATTTTACATTTATTAGGGTATACGAGCGGTTTTTGCCGCGGTAATCCGCTCGCCAAAGCTGCCGCAGACCATCAAACTACACGGGACGCGGTTTATCGCTGTCTTCTGTTCATTTGAACATGGACCCGACAATGATAACTGCATTTGCAGCTGCTTTTATATCAATAGAATTATTAGCGGGAGTAGCGGGAAACCGCCCGTGTAGTTTCAAGCGCCTGTTATCAGCGGCGGTTTGACGCTGCATGCGGCGGTCATATTTGTCCCGCCTGTGAACCGAGCAGTGTAGTATGCAACATACAACTTTCATATTAAATTGTGACTAGTGCGGTTCAGAAGCGGAAAACCGCTCGTATAGTATGACCCTTAGGATGCAGTTCAAAGCTATTTAATTATTATTTATTACCAGCTAGACATTGAAGTAAGATAGAGCCCTAAGGATAAAAGACTAGCCAAATATGCAAAGCCTAACATGCAATATAAATAGTTACATATCCATTGTACAATTAATATAATGAATATTTTATTTCAAAATCAATGAGGACCCAAGGTGTCTGTTAATGATTGTAGATTTTTTAATCAAAATAGAGTGCAATGAATTGAAATATTAAGTATTTTAAAAGTCCTTTCTATCTATTTTACCATATAATTTATACTCTGATAATGTTCAGTTAATTTAAAGAAAGACAAATGAGACAATTTCTTTGAGAAATAAATGTAGATTATTTCTAGTGAATCAAACATGACTTGAAATGAAACACTTCCATGGGTGATGGCTATTGTTAAATACCAATGGGTTTTAAATAAAACAACAAAAAATTACAAAAAACAGTCCACAGTTGTGGCAGTTCTGATTTAATAGTTTCTCCAATGTCACAGGTTTTACAATTCAGAGGAATTAGTTTGTTCCATAAATATATGAACTTTCATAAATGATTTATAGATATGCACAATCCACATATTCACTATTTATGGAGCTAACAAAAATGTTGTAATGTCAGGAAAATGACACAAGGAAAACTAAACTAACATGTTGAATGTAATTAAAGAGGTTGTGTGGTTTTTATTAATTCATCATAAAGAATTATTACATTTATTTATTAACTTTATCAATTTCACAATCATACACCAGATACATCAAATTTTGTGCCCAAAATTATATGTGTGAGATGATTTTTTGCATGTAACACGGGTCAATTATTTACAGTCACAGAATTTGAATAAGAGGGAATGCAGATGACAGGACACCTAAAGTGAACATTCAAAATTATAAAGATATGTCTGTAGAAGTTAAAAAAGTACAATTAATTCAGTTATGTATGTAAAAAAAAGACATACCTTTCAACATTCAAATAGTTAAGTATAGAGAAAATATAACTGTGTATTAATTAAAAAGTTGTTACAAAAGGCTGTGAGAAATGTCAGTTTAGCTAAAGCTAAGGCATATCTTTAATAAATTTTTCACTATTGTGTCCAGAATAGTCTGTTTTAAAAGCTTTGTATTGCAAAATCCACAGGGCAGTGGCCAGCCAGTTGCTAGGCAGCTGTTTCGACTTCCATTGCCTCTTCCGCTCCAGTTTTCTTTTTCTTCTTCTTGTTCGACTTTGCGGAGGAATTGAGGAGGGCCTGTACAAATCATTATTTGTAAAACTATTTTTTAGGAAAAAGATGAATCTGAAGTCTTGAAAAAATGAAAGCTTATTTGTATGTGACATTTTAAATGTGATATAAATGTAGTAATGGTTCAAACTGAAGTGTCTATAAAACAACAAATCAGCTCAAAAAGATTACATTTATTTACCCTGAGCTTGTACCAAAACATTCTATTGACAATGAATGCTTTGAAAGATATCAGGGAAAGAAGTATTTTGATTTACACATACTTATATCAGACATGATATTATGCTCTTTAAATTATTTTTAAAAGTATTTTATGAGAAAAAATCACCATCTATGAATACTTAGTATTTTTTAAAGACACAAAAAATAGATAACGGTGTGGGATTCATGATTATTTAAAAATGTATATTTATAAAGCATTTGAATGCTATCCTTACTATCAAATTGTACTTACATTAAGTTCAGGGTCCTTGATGGTGCGTTCAGTCTTGCACATGTTCTTGTCAAAGGGCAGACCAGTGATACGGTGTGTGCCGCTGGGCAGGAGGAGGACGGTGAACTTGAACTGCGCCACTAATTCTCCGGGCCGTTCATATAGTACCTGTATTTGTAAATATTTTTAGTAAAGTATCTAAATAAAAATATCTTCTTCATATTGGTGCAGGTGCAATGAGTCCATAAGGTCAGAATATTTGCTTGACTATGAATGAATATTATGCTTTCAAAATAAAATTGCATTATGAGATTGCACCTTTTAATTTAAGTTCAATAATCTGAAGTAACAAGAATTATTTAAAATGATTGGGATACACAAATACATAATATAAAAAAAAAACAGAATAAATAAGCAGAGATTATAAAATAAACAGAAACTTGTCTACAATCTTATCAATTGAACAAACTTTAAATTTAAACTATAAACAAAGTCCAAACACATACCTGGAAAGGCTCGATCAGCTTGTGGTTGACACACTCCACAACACCCAGTCTTGCACTTGTCTCCTTGTCAAAGCTCCTCAGATTGAATGGCATTGATCCATGTTTGTTACGAACCTGTGTATATAATTTATTAAGTTCTACTTAAAATTTATTGATTAGACATTTTAATTTTACCTCTGCAATCACCATATTACATAGAAATTCTTCAATAATCAATAAAATAATTATAAGTGCTTAGATAGGCAAAGTAATTACATAAATAATTTAATAAATAAATGTGGTAATGATCTATACCACATTGCCCTATTAATGCAAAGTGGTTCAAACGCATCACATTTTTTTATACCCCAAAAAGAAAAACAATACCATATGAATGATAGGTATAGCAAGTATGTTTTTGGGGTTGAAGTAATCAGACAAAACAAATATACAACATACCTCACTGTAGAACATTCTTGAAGCCTTAAGTTTAAGTTGATAGACTTCATCTGTTTTCTTATAAATTGTACACCTTGTATCCATTTCTCGGCCCTAAAATGTTGAAATTTAATATTAGTTTACAATAACAATTTATATAGGGATAGAAATTATATGGATGAAACTTAGGTTTTTGTTACAACAATTTTGTCAGTATTTTTTTTAAACTAAAATGCACAGATCATTTCAGTTAAGAGTTCATACTAGTTAATATCCCCTGAGTACTGCCAGATTTGTTACAAAACTAACCTGGAAAGAATTCAGGGCAGAATTTTATAACTTTTTCTTAATGTTCAAATCAAAGTAAGATTGAAATATCTGCTATAATAATAAATAAATAAATATTTTCGGGACAATTTTCACACACGGCACAATCTGACCCCATACTAAGCTTTTGCTTGTGTTATGGAAACCAGATGGCCAATAAACATACATAATACATATATAATTTTAAATAAATACTTATAGAGATAATTAACACCCAGACACAGAGCAAATATGAAAATATCTATGTTCATCACACAAATATTAAATAAGAAATAAAGAATGTTATAAATAACTGTGAAGCATCTTACCACTCCTTCCCCTGTGGACACTAAGACATCCATGGCATACACCTCATATGTTTCAAAGGTTGCCTTTTCATGTTCCTTGCGTTGTGCCTCAGTGGGATTCTGAATAATACTCTTTTCTCCATCAATACGGAACTGCTTCAGTTGGTGGGAAAGCATGCCTTCAATTGGTTTGCAGCCGTATTCTGCACTTATCTTTTGCACAACATCTGTAATTGCATAGTTCTGCAAAACAATCACTCACATAAGAAAACTTAACTTATTTACTAATTAATAGTACAATGAGAGCAGCTTTGTAAGTTTAGGTTTATCTCTATCAGAATAACAAAAAACACAGATTTGGTCATTATGCAGGTCAGTTTATTATTAGATCATGAGTTGTTTAAAATAAATCAATGATGGCATTTGTAACAACTGTTTTCTATACTAATATTATAAAGAGGAAAGGTTTGTATGTATGTATGTATGGTTTTCACGCATAAACTACTGGACCGATTTTGATGAAATTTGGCACAGATAATCTTTAGACCCTGAGAAAGAACATAGGCTACCTTTTATTGCGAAATATGTACCACGGGCGAAGCCGGGGTGGTCCGCTAGTATATAATAAATAATATCAACATACCTCATTTCCTGGTCTTAATAACCTCAAGGCGGCCTCGCTTGCCTGATGAGCAGCAAGTAGTACATCTGCTGCACGCCCAGCGATTTCTCCATCACCAATAAAGACTGTATGTGCTACCACGGCGATAAAGCCATCTATGTGGGCACCAAGGTCTCTAAAAGTCAAAAAGTAAATATTATACATACTATGTACGCGTCAAAATAATAAAAAAAGTTATTTAGAGGAGTGGTACCTACATTTTCGCAAGGTCTCCTTGTTTCAGAACATAGTCAGATTCGCTAGGAATAGGCGAAAAGTGACATATACAGTTATTTACTGAGACACACGTCGAAAACGCTATGCCCTTCTTAGAATCTTTTTCTTTTTTAAATACTTTAGAAGTCTCATCTAATAATAATTTGTCGCCGTATTCGCAAATCTCTCGAACGCTAGCGTCAGGTACGCATTTTGCAATTACTTGTTCTAGGACACCTGAAACAAGAATTTTAAACCAATTATGTGATTGAATAATACGCTCGACTACGAGAATTTAGAGAAAAGGAAGTATGCGGTACCACATTGTCCACATGGTGATGACACGCGTCCAGTCTAAATGATTGTTAATTTGGATATTTCGAAAAATCAAATTAATAAAATCACACATATTATTTTTCACATAACTTACGGTTTACAATTTGTCCAGCTAACTTGTACTTGGTTACGACCAAGTCTTCGGCAATCGTTTTCTCAACTTCTTTATCGTCAGCCATTTCTCAAAATTGTAGTTTGGTTATGTCTTATTTGGACGTTGATTGGTGGAACAAATGCAGTGTTACCAACTCTCAAAAATATTTATCCCTAAAGTATGTGTCAAAAACCCCTAAAAACGCCTAAATTATTCAGTTGTCCCCCTAAAAAAAATATACAAATATAAATTCATAATGATTTAGAAATAATATGCTGTAATATGTTTCAAAAGTCTTTTTATTACAAGTTATTTACAAGTTATTTATTTAATACATAAAATATTTCATCTTCATCTGAAGATTCAGCGTTTTTGAAATCATACATGTTGACATTGAATAAATTTAACATTTTATTGGATGTATTAAATGTTGTACAAGATCCACCATTTCGATTTAATGTAAATCGGACCATCATGATGCTTTGCAACATTTTATTTAATTACGTACTAGATGTCGCTATGAGTCGCTAGGTCAAGAAATAAATAGGTATTAAAACTAGTTATGTAATTATCAATTTAAAAATATTAAAGAGTCAGAAAAATCCCTAAAAATACCCCTAAAAATTTCAGACCCCTAAAAAATCCTATCTCACTTATTTACCCCCTAAATCTGGGGGGAAAACCCCTAAGTTGGGAACCGTGAACAAATGTCAACCACGTGATCATGACGTCAAAAGGAAATGGCGGCAACCTCGGAGCCTCGGGCTTGTTAATTGCTCCGAGCTCGGAGCAATGGGGAAGACGTAGTAGACCGGACTCTCAGTGGAGTTTCGTTTGCAAAAATCGCGGACCTAAATCTGACTTCTGATATATATTGTATAGATCCCAGACATCCTATAGACAGATGTTGCCAACCAGTTTTGTGGTCCCCCTGCCCGCACCCCGGTAATTAAATATGGCATACAAAGAAAAAAATAAAAATTTCCAAAACATGCCGTGTGGGGTATCAAATGAAAGAGCTTATTGAGTAGATCACGAATATATAGCATACTATATACATTTCTTACACTTTCTCTAAGATTTTTTAGAAAATTTACGAAAATGGTCCATTTTTGAGTTAACTTTAAACCACTATAGATTGAAAACTCATGAATATATTTTTTAAATTATTATTTTAAATAATTAACAATAGTCCATTGTTTACGATTCAATATTTCGTACAGTGAAATAGTTGCATGGGGGAGTGGGGGGAGCATTCAAAGATGGCGAGTATATTTTCAAGTTCATATAGTATATAGTTATTTTCATCAAATCCACCACATAGCTCACTTATATTATATTACGAACTATTGAATCATAAACAATGGACTATTGTTAATTATTTAAAATAATAATTTAAAAAATATATTCATGAGTTTTCAATCTATAGTGGTTTAAAGTTAACTCAAAAATGGACCATTTTCGTAAATTTTCTAAAAAATCTTAGAGAAAGTGTAAGAAATGTATATAGTATGCTATATATTCGTGATCTACTCAATAAGCTCTTTCATTTGATACCCCACACGGCATGTTTTGGAAATTTTTATTTTTTTCTTTGTATGCCATATTTAATTACCGGGGTGCGGGCAGGGGGACCACAAAACTGGTTGGCAACATCTGTCTATAGGATGTCTGGGATCTATACAATATATATCAGAAGTCAGATTTAGGTCCGCGATTTTTGCAAACGAACATCTCCTTGGAGCCTGCTCTATAGAGGGAGAACTACGGGGGAAGACAACTGTCAAAGTGGCGCTGTATACGATTGTTCTAGGGATGTCGATTCTTTCCAAAAAAGATCGATTTTTAAATCGATTCGAATCGTAACTTGATAAATCGATTAAAAAAAAATCGAGGTCTAAAAAATCGATTTCTAAAAAATCGATTTTTTTCAAATTTGTATTTACAATGTAATGTAAATTGTAAATTTAAATCCATTTTATGAAAAACAAGAATGGTACCATAATAAAAAAATCTCTGGGATCACTTATCAGTAAAATCAGGAATTTTTTACTTCAGGGAATTAGATAATTACAATTATTTTTATTACCATGTTAAACTATCAGATCACATATAAAAGAAGATATTTATTTTCTAAATGTTGGTATTTGTTACATTAAAAATTTAAGAGAGTAGATAACATAGCTTATAGTTCCCAATGCTTCATATCTAAGCTTTTTAAAAACAACAATTTGTCAAGTCTACTGGGATCCAAGCGGTTCCGCTCATCACTCGCGATGTTGCCGGCAATCGAAAAAAGGCGCTCACAGGGAACAGATGATCCTACGATACTCATAAACATCACGGCTATTGAGTGAGCATGGTGATAAATAGAGTTTGTTTGTTCTTGCCAATAAAGTATGTATATATCCGTGATATTTTGAGTACATTCAGCTAATTCTAAATATATTTTTTTTACCATAAAAGAAAAAATCGAAAGTCGATTTTCAAGCGTAAAATATCGATTCACTGAATCGATTCAGTACGACATATCGATTTAAAAAAATCGATTTTTTTGGTCCGAAAAATCGATTCTCCGATTAATCGATTTGAGATCGACATCCCTAGATTGTTCCAAACTCCAAAGTATCTGTCAAATTGTATAGCATCATATAGAATTTCTTCACAAATATCATCAAAATGACTAAATGTTGTGTAATTGGGTGTAAAAACGTTGGCATTCACAAATTCCCAATAAATCCTACTATAAGAAGAAAGTGGATAGCTGCCGTAAGGATTAAAAACTTTGAGCCTAAAAAAACGACGAGGTTATGTCGAGATCATTTTCATGAAAATGACTATCAATCATTAAGTGTGACTACAGGTGAGTGTTATAAACGTTAGTTCTTTCATTTAAGATAAATCTCTGTAAACCTAAATTAATAACATTATATAATGTCAAAAAAAACATAATTATTGTTCATCTTGTTTTTAGGTTTGCCCACAAGTTTTTAAAGAAAGACGCAGTACCGAGTCTCTTTTCATGGAACCAAAAAAAAATATCAGCCAGTGCTTGTGCAAGAGACGAAAGACATGCAAAAAGGAACCTTCAAAAGGATCTTTTTCAACAGCAATCAAGTGAACATTCATCTACTTCAAGTGACCCACAGCCTTCAACATCTACAGGCCCACAGCCATCGACTTCTCAAGATCCACAATATATAATGGAATATCAAAGAGAGTTAGAAATTTCTTCCCTTGATCCACCTGTTGATTGTGGTGACAATGTTAATCAAAATAAACAATCATCAGTTGCTACTCAGACTGCCACAATGCTGTCTCTTTTTTCAGCAGATATTTTACTAAGCGGTGAAGAGTCAGTAAAGTTTTACACTAGCTTAGAAAATTATGAAAGATTTCAATTTGTTCTATCAACATTACTGCCAATGGCAAATCATCTTAAATACAGGTGGAGTGGGGTAAGTGGAGTTTCAACTGAAGATCAGTTTCTTATGATGCTGATAAAACTTCGAAGAGCAAGTACTGATCTTGAACTTTCGAAAATGTTTGGTATCAGTAAGACACAAGTTTCAAACATTTTCATCACGTGGGTGAACTTCGTCAATGACTTATGGTCAATGATAGACATTTGGCCTCAAAGAGACCTTGTTCATTTTTACATGCCAGCAGAGTATAAAGAAAACAAAATGCCAACAAGGGTGATTATAGACTGCACAGAGATACCCATCACAAAACCAAGTGACCCAAAATCACAGCAAATTACTTTTAGCAATTATAAAAATAAAAATACAATAAAGTTTTTAGTGGGCTCTACCCCTGGAGGATTGTTATCCTATTGTTCTGAGGGCTTTGGTGGCTCAATTAGTGATCGGCAAATGATTGAGAGAAGCAAGCTGTTGAAATTGTGCGATGAAGGAGATAGTATAATGGCAGACCGAGGCTTTAATGTTCAGGACCTATTTGCATCCAAAAATATTGGTATAAATATACCTAGTTTCTTACGTGGGAAAGCTTAATTGCCAGGTCTTGCTCTTTTACATGACAGGAAAATAGCCTCACAACGTGTACATATAGAGCGCTTAATTGGATTAACCAAGACATATAAGATATTAAAAACTGACCTTAATGCTTACTATGTGCCGTTAGCTTCGAAAATATTTTTTATATGTTTAATGTTGTGTAATTTCCGAGAGTGCATTGTAAATAAAATAAAACTCATAAATAAATTTTAGCTGTTTTTATTTTATTATAATAATCTTTATATAAATATTTATTTATGATTTCAGCCTTCACATAATTATTGAAAAAATAATCTAATTTTAGTAACATGTCTTTTAGGAATACCTCATCTTTTTCAATATAAATTACTTTCATGTCTTTAAAAGTATATATAATAAAATTGCAGAATTTTCTGCCACTGCAATACATTTGTCCTTGTACTTGAAAATAATATGGACAGGTTTTTTTTAATACCAGTTCTCCATTTTGAGTCTGAATGTATGGTACAGTTTCAGGACTAATAAGCCTGTTTCTGCTTACATATGGGCATTTTATTTCTAAAACAGTATCTTCGCCAAGTAAGGCATCTGGTGAGGCACTTAGGTAGGGCCTATCTTTTGATATAAACATGCCACACTGCACAGGAACCAGCCCATATGTTTCTGAATATTTCTTCAGTGCATTTGGTTCATTTATTAGACCATGCGCTGTGGCTCTGGATGAAATTTTTTTTTGTTTGAGTAACTGTTTTGCAAATGATTCTAAAGATTGTGCTCTTAGATTACAAACAGTATGAAAAACACTGGCTGTTATCCTACAACTACGATATTCATACCAAAGACAGTTAGAATTTTGATTTCTTGTTTCGTTTTCTATTTCTCTTATTTGATCTGCAGTAATTTCTAATAAATTTAGGCTTTTCAAAAGCATCACATCTGAAGTATCTTTTAAATAATCATGATCTTGTATAACCGCAATGGGGTTAGCAGGTCCATACAGTTGTTTCATTGGCATGTTAGAGTTCAAATTCAGAACAAGGTTTCGAATTCTGTTATTATAGGCTATTTTATCTATAGAATTCATAGGATATGCCTCAACAATAACATTTTTGCTGTATCTTCGTTTCACAAGATTTTGAGCCTTAACTGGAGTTTCTGTAAATATTCTTTTTGGTCTGTGGAACGTTTGGAGTTGCTGCGTTTGTGACTCTGTTATTAATATTATTTTATCTTTGCGCATAAGCAGTATAGAAAATAATACCACACCAACATGTTTGCAGTGTGCTTCAGTACCTGCTCCGGCAGGACATTCACAATGACATTCCTCAATACCACCCTGGTCATCTATCTTGATGTCAACTTGATAAGAAAGTTTTTTCATTGTCTTCTGGACAAATCCTTTTATATAGAAGTATCCACCGACAAATGCAGATCTCATCAATAAGAGGAATCTGGCTTCATATAATTTCTCTGACGCATCGGTTTTTTTGTTGAATCTGCAAAATTACAGAAAACTTTAGTATTATTGTAAAATAGCAACAATCATCACAATAAATTAAAACCATTAATTATAGATTTACCTTTCAAAATAATATCTAATAAATTGTCTTTCAATTGGTGGTAACAAAGAGTTACTATTTATGTCATGGTACATCTCCAGTGGTGGAAGTACAATAGAGGGTTCCGTTGGATTTGGAGAGAGTTGTGGTGTATTAAAGTTAAAGTTTTTGTCATACAGCTCCAACCTGGAAAAAAAAACTATTAAACATCACTCTATAGCCCTGAAAGTTAAAAAAGCCATAAGCCATAGCCTTAGTATGTATAAATATAATCCTGAATTACTTTAGCCTCAATAATTCTAACTTAAATACTTAAGATTAGTTACACAACTGTATTCTTTTGCTACCATAGAAAAATGAGGAAAAACATAATAAATTTACAAACTATTGAATAATAAGTTACTCAGTTATGATATTAATTGTTCAAACATTGTAAGAGAATTGATTTCAAAGGTCCAAGTTGGCCTAGACATATGCAAAAACAAACATACAGAATTTTCTGTAGGAGTCCTACCTTTCCACTAAATCAGCTTTTCTTCCTTTTACAGAGGCCCCTCTTCTCTTTAACTCAGCTTTGAGTTCAAGTACGCTCCAAGTAGCATACAGTTTTGCATCCATGTTGTCGAATAATCGACAGTAGTCTCCCCAGAATGTGTTTTTTTTGCTTTGTTTACACGCTTCAAGATTGTCAAACTGACGCCATTAAGAACAACCGTACGCAGCGCCATCTGAGATTAGTTTTATCTTGCCATCCTCTCAACAAACCACAGATTAGGTATTAGTACGAGTACAACAAACTTTCCGCCATAACTTGAAGCCTTTTGTAGGTATAATGGCTGGCGTCCACTAGGCGGATCGGGCCGGGCCGCATCGCAACGCAAAAATACGCCGGCCTATGTTTTGTATGAAACATCGTCCATTAGCGACGGATCGGGCCGGGGCGGGCCGCAACGCATTGGCGGATATCGCTTCGCAGGCGGATTTCTGCCGGCGGTGCGCTGCGGCCCGGCCCGCCCCGACCCGTCTAGTGGACGCAGGCAGGCGGATGTGAGCGGCGAGCGTCTGTTAGATAAAATCCGCCTAGGCGGTCCGCCGCGCCCCGTACAGGTGGACGCAGGAGCAAACAGCGCGTCCATTAGAGACGGCCCGTTGCGATGCGGCCCGGCCCGATCCGCCTGTAATGGACGCCTAGCATTATACTGTGCTTTTGTAGTTTTGTACTGGATAAATGATTAAATATATTATTCAATATATTATATAATATTATGTATACTATATATTTTACAACAATTACATATAAGGATATTAGGATAGTTTAGGAAGTACCATGAAATTGTAGAGCTGACTGAAAAAATACATGTAAATTTTTTAATTGAACCGGTGTTTTTATTATATACGCAGATTAAATACAATATATTTAATACTAGCTGTGCCCGCGACTTCGTCCGCGTGGAATAGTGACTGCATAGTAGTTACTACTTAACTTTTATTGAATTAACACGTACTACCATAAATAATTAAAAGAACAGTTAGTAAAATTTATTACTAAACTGAGCTAAAAAATAAAAAAATAAGTGCCTAATTAATTTTCTACGTAAAATTTATTTTAAATTATGGCATATTATTTTTTAGGCACCAGGAGGGAGAGGAGCAAATTTATTTACCTTCCTTCCTTGTATGGATGTTTTTGACAATATATTGTGCAGCAACTGAGTGCCGAGGCAAACGTCAAAACGTAAAGGAATAGAATCCGCTATCGATACTAATTGACATAAGCGTATGATGTTTTGCTAAGGATTTGTTCACCCTACCAACGACGACGACGACCACGAACAAAATTTTCATCCAGTCGCAATTTAATAAAATTGTGCAAAACACAATTAAAAATCAATTATTAAAATTTCCTGTCGTTCTGGTGATTGGAATTTTTATTTTTGAGATCAACGATGAATGAAAAAATAGATTTTTCGTAGAAACAGTGGCTCCTAGAAAAAAATGTATGTGAAGTTTTTTAAAGATAATTTTATAATCTACAATTTTGGTAAAAGTTAAGGATACCATACCATACCATCATTATCATAATAATATATCTTATATATATATTTTTTTATAATGGTACTTAATTTTAAAGATCGTCGGGAAGTTTGTAAAATTATATATATTCCTTTTCCTTCGTTGCGTTGGGTTTTTTTTTTAATTTTTAAACTTCGGTTTCTTATTTTCATTTAATATTTTCAAGTGAGCGAGACCTTCCTCTACCTCCATAATACATTCCTACATCTGACATCTTTTAAGTTGGGCCGTAACCGTGCATAAATTGTAATGGACCACAGTGGCAAAAGAAGTGGTATATTTAAGAAAAAAAATTCAAAACAGACCTATGTGGCTTTGAGAAGAGTTCAAAATTTCCAGGGTGTGGCTATCCTCTCGCTCCCATGTCCCCCTCTTCTTTCACAGACTTTCAACCCTTCCCTTTCCATCCCTAGTAAATGGCAGAACCGATTTTGATGTAAATAATATTATCTAATTGTACCTATATGTACACGTCATATCCTATCGTTTGATGCTCCATTTGGTTTATTTATCTAACCACTGTCACCCCTAAAGTGCCCTATATGTAAAAAACGGATGAACCGATTTCGATAAAACATTACTAATTGTAATTCACCCGTTATGCACATTCATTTGATATATCACTTAGGTAGGTACTATCACAATATTTGACAACATTCGTTTCTTTCATTCCCTATACCGTAGTATATTATTATTAGTCTGTGCCTATACCTATACAGGGTGTAATCGTTAAGTGTGCACAGGCGACTTTTCCGTAAGTATTACAGATAACAAAAAACTTTAAACTGATATCGAAAGTACTTAACCTAATGAGTAAAATGGCGGTAATAAATTTTTAAAAATAAATCGAGAAATATCAAAAAAATTATCTTTAAACCCTCCCATTCATTAAGTATGAAATATGAATATCCCATATACCTACATTTAATATGAAAGATTTTAGCTTTTTTTTTCTTTTTTTGGTTTTCTGCTTTAATTACTTCGCAAATTTGAAGTGACATTTTCCACATTTTTCCGGACATTTTCACGCATTTTCCGGATATTTTCCGGGAATTTTCCAGGCATTTTCCGGACATTTCCCTGACAAAGCCTGTAAATGTCTGGAAAATCCCCGGGAAATGCTCGGAAAATCCCCGGAAAATGTCTGGAAAATCCCCGGAAAATGCCAGGGAAATGTCCGGAAAATGTCTGGAAAACATCGGGAAAATCCCCGAGATATGCTCGGAAAATCCCCGGAAAAAGCCTGGGAAATTCCCGGAAAATAACCGGAAAATGCCTGGGAAATGCTCGGAAAATGCGTGGAAATTTCCGGAAAAACCGTGGAAAGTCCCTGGAAAATGCCTGGAAGATATCCGGAAAATGCGTGAAAATGTCCGGAAAATATCCGGTAAATGCGTGGAAAATCCCCGGAAAATGCCAGGGAAATGTCCGGAAAATGTCTGGGAAACATCCGGAAAATCCCCGGGAAATGCTCGGAAAATGCCTGGGAAATTCACGGAAAATGTCTGGAAAATCCCGGAAAATAACCGGAAAATGCCAGGGAAATGTCTGGAAAATATCCGGAAAATGCGTGGAAATTTCCGGAAAAAGCGTGGAAAATGCCTGAAAATGCCAGGGAAATGTCTGGAAAATGTCTGGAAAACATCCGGAATATCCCCGGGAAATGCTCGGAAAATCCCCGGAAAAAGCCTGGGAAATTCCCGGAAAATAACCGGAAAATGCCTGGGAAATGCTCGGAAAATGCGTGGAAATTTCCGGAAAAACCGTGGAAAATGCCTGGAAAATATCCGGAAAATGCGTGAAAATGTCCGGAAAATATCCGGAAAATGCCTGGAAAATCGCCGGAAAATGCCTGAGAAATGTCCGGAAAATGTCTGGGAAATGCGTGGAAAATCCCCGGAAAATGCCAGGGAAATGTCCGGAAAATGTCTGGAAAACATCCGGAAAATTCCCGGGAAATGCTCGGAAAATCCCCGGAAAAAGCCTGGGAAATTCCCGGAAAATAACCGGAAAATGCCTGGGAAATGCTTGGAAAATGCGTGGAAATTTCCGGAAAAACCGTGGAAAATGCCTGGAAAATATCCGGAAAATGCGTGAAAATGTCCGGAAAATATCCGGTAAATGCGTGAAAATGTCCGGAAAATATCCGGAAAATGCCTGGAAAATCCCCGGAAAATGCCTGAAAAATGTCCGGAAAATGTCTGGGAAATGTCCGGAAAATGTCTGGGAAACATCCAGAAAATCCCCGGGAAATGCTCGGAAAATGCCTGGGAAATTCCCGGAAAATGTCTGGAATATCCCGGAAAATAACCGGAAAATGCCAGGGAAATGTCTGGAAAATATCCGGAAAATGCGTGGATATGTCCGGAAAAAGCGTGGAAAATGCCTGGAAAATGCCCGGAAAATGCTCGGAAAATCCCCGGAAAATATCCGGAAAATGCGTGAAAATGTCCGGAAAAAGCGTGGAAAATGCCACTTCAAATTTGCGAAGTAATTAAAGCAGAAAACCAAAAAAGAAAAAGAAAGCTAAAATCTTTCATATTAAATGTATATGGGATATTCATATTTCATACTTAATGTATGGGAGGGTTTAAAGATAATTTTTTTGATATTTCTCGATTTATTTTTAAAAATTTATTACCGCCATTTTACTCATTATAACCTAATGTACTGTAGTACTTTCGATATCAGTTTAAAGTTTTTTGTTATCTGTAATACTTACGGAAAAATCGCCTGTGCACACTTAACGATTACACCCTGTATATAGGTATAGTAAATGGATGAACCGATTTTGATTAAATATGTCTAATTATACTTTACACGTCATGCCCTTTCATTTCATATGTCACTTGAGTCAAAATTCACTTTTTTTATTATCTACCACTTTTATACCTATATCAAATAAATGGATGAACCGATTTTGATAAAATTTGACTTATTTTTACTGATAGGTCGTTCACTTTCATTTAATATATCACTAAAGTATATTCGACAACTTTAGTTATTTTCATTCCCACTTTTACACAATAAATGGATGAACCGATTTTGATACAGTTTATTTAAGAACCAGCGTCGGAAAATATGCTGCCTAACAAAAAAACATCATCTAATTCGGATTACCTGCTAGCGAGCTACGGTGGCACAAACATACACACACACAGCGGTCAAACACTTATCACCCATATTTTTGCATCGGGGGTTAAAAATATCTCTTATATATAAAATTCTCGTGTCACAATGTTAGTCTGCATACTCCTCCGAAACGGGTGGACCGATTCTCATGAAATTTTCTGTGCATATCGGGTAAGTCTGAGAATCGGCCAACATCTATTTTTCATATGTACCACGGGCGAAGCCGGGGCGGACCGCTAGTAATATTATAAATACGACATAATTTAAAGGACATTTTATGTATAAAATTTACCTAGAAATAAGTATAATTTTAATTTGACCCCTCCCCCCTACTACCTCAGCTTACCCCCCCACCCTTGGGGACTTTCGATATGATCACTTGGACATAACTGTAGCGTATAACAGATAACTTACGTTTTATCGTACACTGTATGTGTACCATAGAATGCCTTAGCAAATGTTCGCCGTGAGTACTTAAATGGTCATAACTTTTTTATTTATAAACCGATTGACATGAAATAAACACTAAATGTTAAATGAAGATTACCACAATATATTAGTGAAAACCGCATTTAAATCGGATAAGCCGTTTCTGAGATTAGCGTGTTCAAACATACAGACAAACAGACAAACAGACAAAAAAATTTTTAACTACAGTTTTGGGTTTGGGATCGATTTAATAATAACCTCTGCTAATTTTTTTTTACATATTTTCATTGTACAGACACCACTTTTCTAGAATTTTATTATATGTATTGATTTCTGCAGAATCATGAATAGCTGCACAATTCAAAATTATTCAATTCAAATTCATTATATCTAAATTTAAAAGAATGAATTATGAATTATTTAAATGTATTATGTTTTTACTGAACTCTGTGGTATTATGTGTGTGTCAGGGTCTACTAAATTACTTGCTCTGTGGATTATATAATATCTGTGATTACCTATATGTTCATGTTCTGCACAGATCTATCATCTATGTGATGTTCTGTGCTGACTGCTGAGCCATAGATTAAAGAGGGTGCTGAGCAAGAGCTGGCAAGAGCAGTGCGGCGTGCGCTGCCTGCCATTTGCCAAGTGTCAAGTTAATGTTTATTTAATTTACGAAGATTATGAAGAAAGTTTACAATAATTCTTTAATTTATATCACAGTCTATAAATTTTAGTTCCTATCTGATTTTAGGAAAAAATATAGATTTAACAAATTATCTCGCTTGAATCCCAACTCCAAGTGCTGTATGAAAATTGCATCATAATTGATAACCCCTCGTTTTCACCAAAGTATAATTTGTATACGTAGTATATTATTATTAGTCTGTGGTATAATACATGTATTTTACAAATTTGATGCAATGTTTTCTTTTCTCATAGACGTGTGTAAAACATGTTGTATACAAAATTTGATACATGTAGGATAACTTATATGAAACTTGTTGGTTGAAAACTTCTAGTTGCCTACATGTTTATGATCTCTTGTTTTTGTTGTAGCAATACTTGTAGAATTCGAGACAAATTCAGTCGTACCTACTTTTATAATTTTTATTAATATAAAAAACTTTTGGGAGATGTATGTATGTTGAAAACTTTATCCAACAAACATGGATAAAGTTTAAAACTTGTTTGTTACTAGTATTATACAGAAATTGCAATAAAATAAACAATACCTATCTAAACCACGACTGTATTTTGTAGGTGAGAACGCTATCAATGGATCAGACAAGTTCTAACATGTCACAGACTTCAGTGTAAACGCAAATGTGTTTTATACTTGTATAAATACTTGTTGGCTACAAAGTGTGAACGAAAGAATGTTTGAGACAGTCTCAATACATGTATAAAACAAATAATTATGTTTTGAAAAGTATTCTACAAGTTTTGTATCATACTAGTATTTAACTTGTTTCTTGGTGAAAACGAGGGGTAAGAAATAACAAGTGTTCTTTATAAGTTTAACTAAAAAATTAAGAAACGGAGCAAATGGTAAGTAAAAATATGAATTCTGAAACTCAGATATATCTGTTATAGTTTAACCCAGTTGGTTAAACTGTACATTATAGGGCGTGGAATTTGGGGGTGGTGGGGGGTGGAGAGAGGGGGGGTACTAGGAACTTCCCCTGTAAAGTGGGGGGCACGGAAATTAATAGTTTTCGAGATATTTACAAATGAAGTTTTTATGGTTATGTTGGATTGTTACCACTTTTTGGCAGGCAAGGATGCAAATTAACATCAATTTATAACTAAAGCATGTATTTTTTTCCAGTTCCACATTGATCTGAAGCAATTAATATTAATTATTACTTTACAATCTTTGATTATATACTCCCTAGATAGAGTATCGGCGCGTCAAAAGCGTCGATAAAAATATCAGCTAACTGTTAGCCTCTAAAGCGCTCACCACTCCTCAGTGTCAATTGTAACGTCAAGAGATACGCACGCACGGCTCATTTTTTGCGTTAGATTATTTCGGTGAAAATGACAAGCTGCGCGATTAAAATCTGCAGAAATTACAAAGGACGTTTACGAACAACTAACAAAATCTCCTACCATCGGTAAGTAACTCAAAACTAATAGTAATTTACGGAAACAAAAATAACAAATTCATAATTATTTTCACAAAATCAACGCGTCGTTTTTTAGTGTTGCCAGTCTTGGATTGCGAATTTCCCCATAGAGTTAGTTGTCTTAAAAGCTGATGTATGTTCATTTTTACCCGACTGCACCAGAAGGAGGAAATACATCAGGGAAGGTGTGTGCCAAAACAGATTCAGAGCATTGATCCTTATTTGATGGTCCTGCCAAGGGAGATGTATGTTCTGAAATTATGGCCATACCACGTCCAGACTGCGCATCTTCAAAATTCTGGACATTTGGGTCTTGGTTTTCAGCGATTTGATCTGATTCTTGTGCCAGCGACTCTGCCAGAAAATCTTGATCAGTGAAAACATTTGGGTTCAACGGGTAAATTCCCGTGGCTCGAAATCCAGATTCTGCTTTACTTATATTCGCAACTTGTACGTATGCTTTATTGAAAAGACCTGCAACATCGTATGGAGTTATTTTAGACATTAAATGTGTCTTCATGTGCCTGTTGCATTCATGCCTATAAGCAGCTTTCACCGGCCCATAAAAAGTCACATCCAGCGGCTGTGTTCTGTGAGAACTGTGTGGTGGAATGGAAAGCATTATGATGTGGTTTTCTTTGCAAAAATTAAAAGCTTGAAGGGAAATGTGACTGCTGTGATTGTCCAGAATAAACAACACAGGTGATTCTTGGGTAGGCTCAGCAAATGCTGCAAAATGTTTGAGCCAAGTGACAAATAAGTCTTCGTTTATCCAGCCATTTTTAGAGTTTGTGTGTAATGCACCAGATGGTCCATCTTTTTCTAATAAAGGCGTCATTCTCTGTCTTGCAAAAATAAACATGGGCGGTATGAAGTTTCCGGCTGCACTCATCGCACACATTACTGTTATGTTGCTTCCTCGTTCGCCGCTCGTAACAGATCCGACTCTTCTTTGTCCTTTTTCGGCGAGCACTTTTCCTGGGTCTGTCACCGTGGTGATACCAGTTTCGTCAGCATTGTAAATGTTGTTGGGAATAAACTTATGTTTTTCCATTAAGTCGTCAAGTTTATCATAGAAATGTGTTATTTCTTCTTTGTTGAAAGCAGAAATTCTATTTAAGCCTGTCGCTTCAGCTTTGCGTATGGAAACTGAAGGATTGCGTCTCATAAAGGCGTGTACCCAATCCAATCCAGCTGTTTTGCCGCTTTGATCAAAATTGTTTGTGATATTGTTGAGCTCAGCATATTTATAAAGAAGTTTACGCAAATCTTCGACATTGAGTCCATAGTATAGCGAACCCAGCAACTTGTTCAGCAATTTCAGTTTCTTGCTGTTGGGTGAAAACGGGCTTGCGACCTAGTCTTGGGTTGCTCATGTTTTGATTTTTTAGTCGATCTCTCAAAGTAGTAAATGGTATATTAAATTGTTTTGCAGCTTTTCTTTTGGACAAACCTCCTTCAACCGCAGTTTTAGCAGATAGAAGGTCTTTCTCGGTCCAAGCCGCTTTGGCGGTGGTCCTTTGACGATTTCTTGGCATATCTATATCAATAAAAAAAGTTACTAAGGGGTAATGGCGCTCAGATGAGCGGTATAACCTCAAATGGTCGTTTTATAATTAATGTGAAATTAAAAAAAAAAAACATACACAATATTGTTGAAAATTGATTGCATTTTCACAAAATAGAATCAGTTATTTCGATGACATTTTAATTATTTTGAAATAAAAAATTGCGTATGGCACCTATTTAACAACGAAAAAAACGTCTTGCAATAAAAAATTTATGTCTAATGGATCTATCTAAAGGCAAAAGATTAAAAATTACGCGTTAATAAATGACTTTAAATTACGGATATTTTCCTGTGCGCACTAAAAAACGCAACCACTACCGCCAGCCAGACAGCCCGGACTCTAACCGAAATAGCAAGAGAAATAGTATATCAAAAACCTAACTATTTTAAAATGACTTTTTTTAAAACGTTAATAGCTCCCGTACCAAAACGCTACGTCCCGCAATTTTTAAATCTGTAATATCTTCGAAAATATTCACTTAAATCATACGGTGTAAAGGGCCATAGTAGATCTATATTAAATGAACAATGTATTCAAGGTATTTAATTGGTTAAGGATTAATGCTGTATTGGTTAAAATCGCCTAGAAAATTAGCCATTATTTGTCGTAAAAAGTAAATGACGAAAAAAAGTTATTGTGGGTTATCCATAATACTACGGCCACACTACCGTGATATGCCAATAATTATTGCCACAACTTTAACAACACCTAGGTGTAACCACGACTTATGGCCATAATTCTACAATGCCAATCAATATGACAAATGGCGGTAGGCAATAGCTCCGGCGGCGGTATTCTTTCGCACATCAAAGAAGATTACTGGCGCCGTTTCATTAGTCGATAGGGCCCGCATGCGGGGTGCGAGAGATTTCTGGAACGCGTGCCACAGGGCCAGCATTCGGGGAACCGTTTTCATTAGTCGATAGGGCCCGCATGCGGGGTGTAGGGAGAACCTCCATTTTACGTCGCCAGTTATTAACAAGAGTGGCACTGAAACAGACGTTCTTGTCATGGATCAACAATTAATGTTATGTGGAGCAATTTTGAGTGCCTGTGTCTTATTGAAGAAGAAACTATTAGCCTCACTGAAGAAAAAGAAAAAAAGGTTTTGGGTGCGAACTTTACTAAAAAATAGAAAGAGGCATGGCGCGTCAGAAACATTGTGTAAGGAGTTACAATTGGATTTGGAGAGTGATGTAGAAGATCATTATTATTTTTTCAGATTATCTAATGACTTATTTGAAGATTTATTAAATAAAATAGAAACGCGACTTCAGTAAAAAGATACTCCATTTCGTGAGGCATTATCTCCAAGATTAAAACTTGAGGTCACATTACGTTATTTAGCTACTGGAGATTCTTACAGAAGCTTGTATTACTTATTTCGCGTGTCTCCTTCTATTATGAGCACTTTTATACAGTAGCGGCGTTAGGGTTATAAAGGGGCGCCGCAGGCGCCCCTTTATTTCCTCTCGCTCATTGAGCAAGGCCTACTTACTCGTAAATTCCCTAAATTTGGCGAAAAAATTGTTATGTTGGCAACACTAGAATGGAACGCAGTGTTCAAATTAGAGCACTGCACTGCATGTATTTAATTTTACCGGGAATCCCCGACCATCGAGAAAAACATTACCTATCTTTTTTTTACGGTAAAATTAGAGAGAGTTGATGTTATTTTTGACGAGTTTTTGACGAAGCGGAACACACTCAGCTCATTCTCATTCATTACATCGGTGCACGCACTTAAAACAGTTATTCCAATTATTTTAAAACAAAGAGACGCAGTAATCAGACGGTTCATGCTACGTTGCGATACTGATGTTCGTCATTCTTCGTTCCGACTACCGAGTGACATTAGTTTTGACTCAAAAGTTGAAATGTAAATAGTGTTAAAGTATATATTTTTTTTGACGAATCATTTAATTAGGTAAGTAAAAATTTATTTTAACTATTTATACACTGACAAAAAAATTTATTTGAGCCAACTAAGATTTATTTGAGCCAAAGATATCGTATATTTGGATATGGCCAAATAAATATTTGAATGTGAGAAAGATATAATACATTTGAGTAGTTTAATTGCGTGAAATGAGTGATTTATTTGTGGTAAAGAAATGATCCAATTGCGACAAATAAATAAGGGCTTCAAATAAATGTATAGTATCGCCAAATTTTAGGTTATTTGTCACAAATTTAATATCTTTACCACAAATACATCAATTACTTATTACAATTAAATTATAAATTTCCGTCAACTTATAAAATTATTTGAATCAACTATCATATTTAGTTGTACCAAATATATTTATTTGTCATGAAGAAATATTAAAAAAAAAGTCACAAATAAATTGATTTATTTGGGACAAATATTTCTTTTTTTCAGTGTACTTAGCGCAATAAAGAGGTAACATTTGTTTTTTTTTTTATATGTTTGGGGCCGGGCGGGGAAATCCCTCGAACTAATATGATATTTTACGATATTGATAAAATTTTGATAAGGAGATAAAATGGTTCCCGAGAAAATACATAGATTACCTACTTATTAATGCGGGAAAAAGTCTCGTTCCCACAGAAACGTGATGAAGGATGAGGAATGAGGATGATCGTGATTTTTTCGTAAAAAATCTAAGCACTATCACGAAACGCAAGCTTTTGAATAAAACATTTCACAAATATTTTGCTATCATGTCAATGTTAAAATAGGTACCTAGTTTTTTCTTGAGCTTACTTCCCGTGTATAATTCTATCGCGAATACAACGCGTTTTTGGTCATCCTCGCCCAATAGCGCTATAACGAAGTTTTATTGTAATTTATTTATTTTTAGAAATATTTGGACTTAGAGATATTTAATTTGTTGCAGATTTTATAGATTGACTAAATTGATTAGTACAAAATGTCTGAACACGTTGATCCTATCAAAAGAAAACAATCTGGATCACAATATAGAAAACGGAAAGCAGAAAAAGAAAAGGAATTTCAAAAAACAAAAAAGTTTATGAATATAGATAAATACATCACAACAAAAAATCAAGACCCGAATGTGGCATCTACATCTGGAATACAAACGAATACATCAGTAGTGGAGCCTCTGTCTGACAAGTCTGATCAGATAGCTGTTGAAGACATTGCTGTCAAAGTTTCTCGAAGTGAGGAGAAAAGTTGTGCTACAATTACAAATGCTGCTCAGGATGACTCCATTGGTGATGTACAAAAACAAATTCTAGATGACATTAGTACTGTTGTCTCGAATATATCGGATCCAGCCACTTGGCCACTCAAACGAAATAACAAAATTATTGATCATATAATAACTAGTGGCCCAGTGCAAACTCACATTGATAATTACCCGAAGAATGATATAGGGCGACATTTCTCTAATTCTCATTTCACAAAAAAACTTGCAAACAATGAAACAATTCAGCGTCGTTGGTTAATATACTCCGTTTCTAAGGATCGAGTTTATTGTTTTTGTTGCCGGCTATTTGATAGTAGTTCAACGTCGAGCTTAGTATCTGAAGGATATAACGACTGGAAACACTTGTCTGAAATGTTAAAAATTCATGAGAATAGCACTTCTCATAAGAAGTCTTACCTTTCATGGATTGATGCTGAACTACGATTAAAAACAGGAAAAACGATAGATTGCCAAGAGCAACATTTGATTAGAAAGGAAACTACAAGATGGAATAATGTTTTGTCTAGATTACTGCATATTACACTTTATTTAGCTGAAAACAATATGGCGTTTAGAGGTACTTCCGACAAACTATATACGCCAAATAACGGAAAGTTCTTGGGCTTAGTACAACTGCTAGCCAAATTTGATCCAGTTATGCAGGAGCACTTACGATTAGCTATGAAGGGTGATGTTTCAGATCACTACTGCGGAAAAGACATTCAAAATGAATTAATAGAGCTGATGGGTGAAAAAGTGAAGTCAGAAATCATATCACACGCAAAGAAATCAAAATATTATTCCATTATAGCTGATTGTACTCCAGACATTAGTCATGTAGAACAACTTTCACTGACAATACGATTTGTCGATTTATCATCAGATGACGATAAAATATCAGTAAAAGAGCATTTCATAGAATTTATACCTGTCAATGAGTCGACTGGTGAAAGACTGACTGAAGTTATCATTGATGTTTTAAATAAATATGGACTGGAATTGAACAATTGTAGGGGTCAGGGTTATGACAACGGGGCTAACATGAAAGGAAAAAATATTGGGGTTCAAAGGAGAATTCTGGATATAAATCCCTTAGCTGTTTATGTACCGTGTGGCTGTCACAGCTACAATCTCGTACTCTGCGATGCCGCTAAGTCATCCGTAAAATCAGTCACTTTCTTTGGAGTACTTCAGAGGTTGTTCACATTGTTTTCAGCTTCTGTTCATCGATGGAAAATTCTAACCGATCACTTGGGATTATATACTATAAAAAAGCTCAGTGACACACGTTGGGAAGCAAGAATCAGCAGTGTTAAAGCAGTCCGTTATCAAATTAGTGCCATCCATGACGCTTTAATTACTTAAGCTATTGAAACTCAGAAAACTGATGTTCAAGTCTCTCATGAGGCTACTACTCTAGCCGAACAGCTAAAAAATTTTAGCTTCATAGTGTCATTGGTCGTTTGGTATGACATACTTTTTCAAATTAATATCGTTAGTAAATCTCTGCAATCAACAGATACAGATCTCGGTAAATGCACAGAACTGTTGAAAAAATGCTGTACTTTCTTGGAAGAATATAGAAATACAGGCTTCAAAAGCGCCATTTTAACGGCGAAGGAATTGGCTGAAGAACTGGAAATTGAACCTGTGTTTAGAGCCACGACAAGAATTCGATATGTTAAGCGTCGAGCTGATGAAACTGCCCGCGATGAACCTATAGCTTCTCCGGAAAAAAAATTTGAGATTGAATTTTTCAACTGTCTTTTGGACACTACATTAATTTCAGTCAATGAAAGATTTGAACAGTTAAATGAGTACTCGGAATATTGGTCTTTTTTGTACAATATAAAACAGATTCCGGAAAAATCTGACCTTGTCAAACTCTGTGGTGATCTCCAATTGAAATTAACTGTAGACTCTAAATCAGATATAGATGGGTGTATGTTGTGTGATGAACTCATAAGTCTGAAATCTTTTTTGCCTGATCAGAATGTGGCTACCCCTGTTTTTGTTTTAAATTTTATCAAAGATCGCAACTTACAAGAACTGTATCCAAATGTATGGGTAGCAATGCGCATATTATTAACTATACCTGTAACGGTTGCTAGTGGGGAGAGGAGTTTTTCTAAGCTTAAGCTCATAAAAACCTACCTGCGATCGACAATATCGCAATCCCGATTGACAAACTTGGCAACTTTGTCGATCGAGAATGAAATTGCTGAAAACCTCGATTTTTATAAAATAATAAAAGAGTTCGCCGACAGAAAGGCTAGAAAAGTCAAATTTTATTAGTGTTGTTTTTTTAAATAAATGTTTATTTCTTTTAATAAATGGTAATTTCATTATGTCTTTTTCCTTTTTCCATATGTGTTTGAATTGCAATTAGGGGGCGCCGTATAAATCTCGCCCAGGGCGCTGGTAGTGCTAAAACCGGCACTGCTTTTATACCACAAGTATGTGACGCTATTTATGAAGCACTGGCAGATTATATAAAAGTAAGTAGTAAAATAATACGCATTATCATTAAAAAATCAGTATTTGTATTTCAATTTTAACAGCTGAGTGTTTTCACAGCTGTGAATCATTTATACTTTTGGTAGTAATTTCAATTAACATAAGTACCTAATTATTAAATCAAATTAAAAAATGTGGCATGATTTACCAATGAACGACGAGATGAATGAATATACGATCGAGACAAGTAGGTCTAATAGAATTATCAATAAAATGTTTTACATGGAATGAAAATCGTTATTCATGTCGTCATTACAGGATAAACCAGATTCAGATGTTGAACTGAAATATCCCGGATTTTGAGGATCATAGAAATTAGACGTTGAAGCACGATAAGATAACAGTCGAGATTGGTCTTGTTGTCTCAACGCTCTTAATTGAATGTCTGATAAAGCCTTTTGAATATCTATTTTTGCAATAATTGCTAGTTCGCTTGGCAAAGAACGCAGAGTCGTGGCTAAATATTTTCCAAAAATGTCAAATTCATCTTCTTTATTTTCTATTAACGAATTTGTACTATTAGTAACACTCTTAGCAATTTTATCAATTCTGTCAATAGCTTCATGTATTTCGTCATCTTTTCGGATCAACTTTCCTCTTTTTTTTACTGCTTTCTTTGCTGGGACAACAAATTGAGATGCAGCACTTTCGTTTTGTTCTCTTTCAATGCGATTACTTTCATTATTGTCAATAACGGCATCATAGGAATTTTCTTCAGGGTTACTATCCTCCAGTAATTCAGAATTTTGTGTTTCTGAGTCAGAAAACACACTTGAATTTTCATTAATCTGTAAAAACAACATATTAATGGCGTTATGTATTATATTTCAGACACCAAACACAGAACAAAAATGGAATGAAATAAAAACTGGATTTGAGTTAAAATGGAATTTTCCTGGATGTATTGGTGCAATCGATGGTAAACATGTAATCATGCGAGCTCCAGCGAATAGTGGGTCTGACTTCTATAATTATAAAAAAACGTACAGCATAGTATTACTAGCTTGCGTAGATGATGATTACTTGTTCAGTTATATTGATATTGGTGCTAAAGGCAGATTTTCCGATGGCGGCGTTTACAGTAATTCTTCATTAAAACGCGCAATTGATGACGGCAGTCTGAATATTCCAGCACAAAGTGTTTTTGTCGCGGATGCTGCATTCCCGCTCCAAAACAATATTATGAAACCATATCCAGGGACTAATCTAACATTACAGCAAAAAATTTTTAATTACCGACTCTCAAGGGCTCGACGAATAGTCGAAAACGCATTCGGTATATTGGCAAGTCGATTTAGAATTTTTGAAAAAAGGATTCCCAACAATGCAGTTAATACGATGAAAATAACAAGAACATGTTGTACTCTTCATAATTGGCTAAGGAAGGAAAGTTCCGACTACATCGAACCTGGACTTGCGGATTACGAAGATATCACTACGGGTACGATAATTAATGGCACCTGGAGACAAAGACGTATTCTCGGCTTACAGGACATACAAGAAGTATATACGCATGAAAGTGGAACAACAATTCGAGATCAATACACTCATTACTTTAATGGTGAAGGTGCAGTACCGTGGCAAGCAAGAAGTATTCACTAACAAAAATTACTATTACTATTACGACCGAGAACTAAATATGGCAAGAGAAATATTATGTTTGAAGGGGCAAAATTGTATAACCAGCTACCAATACTGAATATTTAATTATATAATTAAATATTTTATGTTTTTTTATTTTTATTGTTTTGTAATTTTTATTTCTACTGAAACGTAATTAACTTAAAGTACCAGTACTATTATATGTAAAACTATAACACTAAATCAATAAATCTATACATTAGAAACTAACACCTACTACAAAAACCAAATTAAAAAAATAAAATAATGGTAAAAAAGTTAAACATTTAAACAAAACAATAAAATGGAAAGCTCACAACCGCACCTTGATTGTTACAGCAACAACTTGCACTACATACTATTGTTAAATTTATAAGTATTCACGTACCTATAGAATAACTTAGCTGCGCTAATCTTAAGTTTTTTGTATTTTCTCAGTAAGTGAATGTAAATTCTTTTTGATAAATAAATTTCTTTAACCATAAAATAAAATAAAGTTTAACTTACATTCGAGACAGTTTCTTGTTTATTTCTAAATGTCCTCAAAAATCCATCGGCAGTTGTAAACCACGAAACCTTTGGTTTATATACGGAATCCAGGCTAGCACCTGATCGAGTACTTGCTTCAATCCTTTTTAACTCTTGATAGTACGATGATCTGAGATTTTTGATTTTTTTTTGGTATTTCTTTATTTGAGATGCCTGTAATATTTAGCCGTTCCGCAATTTGTTTATATGCACTTTCTCTTGCATCTCGGTTTCTATACAACGTATTAGTCACATTCCATAAACAATCATAATCTCGATAGATTTCCACGAGATTCAACATTTGCGAATCCGTAAAGCGATCAGCCATTTTGTGCAGCGTCTTTATAATCCAACAAGCACTCACGAATGAAATTGAATATTGAAAAAGTATTTGACTTAAGACCCGCAAGCTGTATATTGACCGATGAATTTCATTGGTCGATATCACGGTCGGTATTAAGCATGCGGGGAACTTGTTTTCATTGGTTGTTATCTCGCCTGCGGGGACTCCCCGTATGCTGTATACCGAACGAGTTAACGACTAATGAAACGGCGCCATACCGCGGTAATTATTGCGTATGCGGCCACACTACCGTTTGTCCAGTGTGCAATATGAGCTCACCGGCGACGCACGTATCGACCGACATGGAGTGGTCAAATGAAAAAGCGCTCGATGGCGCTAATTTTTGGAATTCTTGGAATTCTTCTCTTTGGGATACCCGACAGAAGAACTATAAAAATCGCAGTGTACACAATGATGCGTGGCGTTGGATCAAACAAAATTTATCATTTCCAAGTACAATAGATGATTTGAAAAAGAAAAAATCCTTTTGAAAATGAAAGAATCCTTGATGAATTATTACAGAAACCATATTATATATTAATTAATAACTAATATTTTTTTTGCTGCGGTAAATACCAATAATTACCGACATATCTAGGTAAACTCTAGTGTAACCACATCAGTTCATGCAGTAATTTAGACGGTAATATAATGCCATAATTATTGCGGTAACAGCCCGGTAGACGGTAAGGTAGTGTGGCCGTAGCATAAGAGATAGACATATACCATCGCGGCCTTTTCTGTAGACCTTTTCAATGTGTATAATACTTAGTACATTATTTTGATAAAACTCGTAGGGTTCAACCTGCGTTTGCAATGTAAGCGGAAAAAATGTAATTTTTTACGACATCACATTAGAAACCTCAAAAATAACAGTAGGTACTTCTCCACTATTTAATGGATGTTATTATACATATAAACCTTCCTCTTGAATCACTATCTATTAAAAAAAAACCGCATCAAAATCCGTTGCGTAGTTTCAAAGATTTAAGCGTACAAAGGGACATAGGGACAGGGAAAGCGACTTTGTTTTATACTATGTAGTGATATTAATAAGTTTTAAATAACAATTAATGCGATGTTTGAGCCTGGCGTGTTGAGCAAAGGCTTTTTATTCTTGGGCGAATTGTCGACAAACTTAATCGAAGCTCTTCTTCAACTGACAGCAGACGTTCGCGATTTTTACTTTTTATATTTGTTAATGCTGAAAATCCTTGCTCGCATAGGTAAGATGTCGAAAACGGCAAAAGGGCAATCCAGATATTCTGCTGAAACATGTAACCAGAACTTATTTACATTCAATTCCTGTAATTTTAATAGCAAAGTGCGGTCATTTTTTAACTCACAAAACTTTTCTTTCTCCTCCAATTCAAAACCAACCAAGCTACTGAGTGAAATATCCCTTAAATGCATAATAACGTATTTTCAATCGGAAAAAATATATGTGCTAGAAAAAGTGGTCTAGATGATCGGAAAAATAAAAAATTTTTTTTTTTTTTTATATATTTTTTATTTTCTAAAAACCTACAAGTATCGTTTTCGATACAGTATGCATTAGTACACTATATTATACTACAGTATAATATAGTGCATATAGACAAACATATTAGATATTGACAGAGCTGTGGAATACTGTGTAGCAGTCTTTAGACTTTTTTGAACACAAATGGACGTTACATTTAGCACATTTTATAATGCTGATTATTTTTCCGACCCAAATATCGACCAATAGAATTGCACCATTCGACGTCACGTGGTACAACCTACATGGTATTATACTGATAATTTTTTGAAAATTTTCTCTGGTCGTTGACGTCAAACTGACAGGTTGAATTCAATTGTGAAATTATTGGCCGACATTTGGGACGGAAAAATAATCCCCCGAATACCACACGAGCTTCAAAACTATCTGGCATTTCCCTCAAGGTTCCCTGCAAACAAATAAAGTCGTCAAGTTTTTCAGGAAAAATCACTCGCGCTTCGCGCTCGTGATTTTTTAACCTTGACTAAAAACTTGACTCCTTCATTTGTTTGCAACGAACCTATCGGAAAATACCCGATAATTTTGAAGCTCTTGTGGTATTATAAGTGAGTAAATGGCAAGAGGGCATCATACATCTACCTCGGGTTTCTGTCCTTATCTGGCTGTGATCCATTTGATCCAATCTGACTTCAAGTGGAGGCAATGTTTGGCACGGTTTACCCCTTCGGATTTTAGGTGGTGGCCCTTGTGATGTACTGGATGGGCTGCTAGTGCTCGGGCGCCCTCTGGCAGCAGGAAGAGCATACTTGCACAGCGTATCGGCCAGTTCCGACCTAAAATCAGCTAGATTCAGTATAGTTTTCTGTGGCACACCATTTTTAGTAGAAACTTTTTTGTATAGGATCCAGGCATTGATAACGGATAAATCCAGCAGATGATAAAATATGCGCATGTACAATTTTCTGCTCTTCATTCGGATTTTATATCTTCCGAGAAAGGAGTCCATCAAATCAACGCCCCCCATGTGAGCATTATATTCTTTGATCAATTTGGGGCATGGAATGGAAATACGCCGTTTCTCTTTTTTATCGAATCTATCAATATTCTCTACAGGCTCGGCTCCTACATATGTTGACGCTAATATAACTTGTTTATTATCTTTCCAGCTGACGGTGGTTATATCTACGCCTTCGAAATTTGTGACATATTCATCATATGAACCTCGGGCTACTGTTTTTTTCATATCATCCTGTTTTGACGGAAGCTTACATGACTTACCCAAGCGGTTTCTTTGTATAGTTCCCAAGGAGTGAATTCCCTCTTTAGCTAATACGCACATCAAAGGCAAGGACGTATAAAAATTGTCAAAATAGACAATGTGGTTTTGTTGCCTCGGAACTATTCTGAGAAGATTCAGAACTGTTTGCCCAACCACTCCAACATAGGGTTCATTTGGCAATCTATCATCAGCCTCTTTTCCAGCATAAATTTGAAATTTGTATGCATAGCCCATCAAATTGCAGAGGACAAACAATTTGAACCCCCATTTGTGGGGTTTATTGGGAAGGTATTGTTTGAGGAAATGGCCTATTTTCGTTGAGCACATTTGCTCATCTATGGATAATCTTTGTTCTATTGTAATGCTTGAAAATTTTGCGTTGAGATGTTCTATTATTGGTCTAAGTTTGTGAAGTTTGTCATGGTGAGGATGATTCACAGGTAAATGATTTTCATTATTGTTGAAATGCAGAATCTTTCTAATTTTCTCAAATTTATTTACCGGCATTGCATCTTTGATAGGGCTGAAACCAAACTTTGCGGACCAGTAGGATCGTGAGCTGGGATAGTGGTATACAGACATAAATATGAGGATACCTAAATATTTACGCAGGTCTGATATTGTTAGAGAATCCGGTCTATCTGGTTTTGTCTGAACAGCATAACGAGTAGTTTCTGTCACAATTTTTTCCAAAATATCATTTGTAAAAAACTAGGTAAAAAATTGATATGGACTTTGCAATTCCATCACCGCTGGAGGCAATTCCTCGTTTCCTCCGAATTTGACTGCATCCTCATTATAAACAAGTGATTGTTTTTTCCATACTAAATTCCTTGTATTCATGCTAAAAGCCGGAAGTTCTGAACTAGTACCTGGTAATGGTGATTGTTCATCATTGTTAACCAAAGGAGGATCCTCTTCATCGATCCCAGTTAGACCTTCATCTATGACCTCGTCTTCTTGCTGAACTTCAAGCTCTCTCACCAACTCTTCCCGAGATGTATAGTACGGTATATCGTCTTCGTCTGATTCTAACCCGTCATCTGATATTTCGCCATTTTCTAAACGCTGAAGCAAATTTTCTATCTCCCTATCTGAAAACAACACACCACATGCAAAACCAAACCTCCAATAAGCTCAAAACACAACCCAAAATGAAACTACAATCACCTTTTCTAAGATTCCCAAAAAAGAACGTTAGTGCATGATGTATCGAAATCGATACATGGATAAAAACGAACTTTTGAGAAACAAATATAAAATAAAAGTGCAAAATACAAGCATCTGCGTATAGATTTCAGACTTACCTTCCATCCTGGTATTTTTTCAAGAAAAAATATTCGTTATTTCCCGTTATGGCACCAGATACAAATTTGAAATTTTCACAACGACTACTTGCTTGCGACCATAGACATTGTGAGTAAAAAAAAGGCAAATTGTCAGAACTGTCACATGTCAAATATTTTTTTTTTTTTTAGTAATAGGCAACGATAAGATTGGCCATTCTACCTGACAGGTCAGTTTAAAAATAAAATCGGAATATGGCTCTGAAGTCTCAGTATCGTTTTCGATACTTTATGCATTTAAGGGATATTGAATATCTCAGTCCTCCCAGTAATGGCGAAAATTCTAGAGAAATTATTAAATAACCGTTTAACTTCTTACTTACATAAATTTAATTTACTATCTCGCTCGCAATTTGGTTTCAGACATGGTTTAAGTACTGAAGACGCTGTTACAGCTCTGACGTCTTTAATCGTTAATCAAGTAGATGTAGGAAACAAATGTCTAACTGTATTTCTAGATATAAAAAAAGCATTTGATAGTGTCTCTATCCCCATCCTTGTGCAGAAGCTAGAGCAAATCGGTATACGAGGTACTTCTTTAAACCTATTTCGGAGTTACCTCACAGATCGTAGACAAAGGGTCAAGATAGCGGAGCATTTTAGTGATGATTCTAAGGTATTTTATGGTGTTCCGCAGGGGAGTGTATTGGGACCAACCCTCTTTTTGCTTTACGTTAATTCATTATGTGATATGTCTTTAACAAATGGATATGTGTTCTCATATGCAGACGATACAGCTGTTGTATTTTGTGGAAGAGATTGGGAAGAAGTACAAAATAGTGCTGAAATTGGTTTGGCTAAAATCGCACAATGGTTAGAAATGCATCTCTTGACTCTTAATATAGCTAAAACCAACTACATCTGCTTTGCTAATTACATTAGAAATCAACCTAATATTAATATAAAAATTCATTCTTGCCCTAACCGTGATAAATTAAACTGTTCATGTCAACAAATCACTAAAGTATCTAGCACAAAATATCTTGGAGTAATCATAGACGAACGTTTGTCGTGGCATCTCCATCTAGAACTCCTCATGACAAGGACTAGAAAGTTTATATGGTTCTTCAAGACCCTAAGACATGTCGCAACTACAGATTTGCTGAAAATAGTATATGTGTCACTTGTTCAATCGGTGCTTACATATTGTATTACCGTATGGGGAGGGGCTACCAAAACAAAATTTCTAGATCTAGAGAGGGCACAAAGATCTTTACTTAAGGTTATCCATTTTAAACCTTATAGATTTCCGACTCAAGAATTATATTCGGTGTGTGATGTTCTTACAGTTCGAAAGCTTTACATATTAAATATTGTTCTGAAACAACACAAAAGTTTAAAATATGATCCTAAACTTGATAATAGAAGGAGGAAAACATGTGTCGTTCCCAATGTACTTGTTAAAACCGCATATGCTCGAAGACAACAGGCTAAACAATCTTCTTGCCTATACAACTTAATAAATAAAGCCTTAAATATATATCCTAAAACAACGAAGGAGTGTAAATTGCAACTAATTAAATGGTTAAAATATAAAAATTATGAGGAAATAGAAGAAATATTAAAATTAAATAAAATAAATTAAAATAAAGCAACATATTATATAATATACACATTACACACACACTCTCTCACATACACACACGCACATTCACACACCCACACACACACCAACACATACACACACTTGTTCTGTTCCCTATAATACCTATATCTAAATAGTTTTTACATATTTCTCTTTATATAAGAAAATGTTATTCGTGTAACACTTAAACATAATGTACTGTCGGAAGAGCGAGATGTCCTAACACAAGCATTTAATTGCTTAAAAGGATGTCTCAATGACTGTAAAAAATTGTAATCATATTTGTTACAGAATAAATATTTTTGATTTTGATTTTGATTGAACGGGTCTCTCACCCAATCAAAATTCTCAACCTCGATATTCGGAAAGTTATTATTATTTGGTTATATTATTTTCTAACAATTCTAATGAATCCCTTATCAAAGATATCATTCTAGAATCCACATTTCTTGACGCAGTATGCGGGAACATGGACAGAGTGCCCTGGCAAATATGATTTTTCCATAACGTTAATTTTTCTGCGAAACCTTTTATTTTATCTGATGACGTCAGAATATTCTCATTTCGTCCCTGCATACCTGCATTTAATTTGTTAAGATGTTCGAATAAATCTGCTAAGTACGCCAATTTTGTGCACCATGTATCGTCGCTGAATAAATCAACAAACTCTGATGACTTTGGAGTCATCATGAGATTGGTCTCAGGAATATTAATAACTCTTCCTTGAGTTCATACACGCGGGACAAAATACGTCCTCTTGGGAGCCATCTCACCTCGGTGTGAAGAAGCAACGTGTAGTGGGCTGCATCCATGTCTTGGCAAATTCGTTTAAATAATCTAGATTTCAATGGACGACTCATAATGAAATTTATAACCCTTACTACATCTTCCAACACAGTTTTTAAATCATTCGGTAGAGTTTTTGATACTAATGCTTCCCTATGAATAAAGCAGTGGGTCAGCACTATATTTGAATTTCTTTTTTGCACCAAAGTAACAAACCCTTTTACAGAACCAGTCATTGAAGGTGCTCCGTCGGTACATACTCCAATACAATCGGTCCATGATAAATCAGAGGATTTCAAATATGCATCCAAAATATTAAATATATCTTCGCCTCTTGTTGTTTCGGGCAGTTCTTTGCAACAAAAAAAGTTTTCAATAAAGTCATCTTCAACGACCGTACACGGTATAAATGCCAGCAGCTGGGCCTTCCCACTTATGTCAGTTGATTCATCAACTTGTAAGGCAAATGTACGAACTATTCGTAGTTTTTCTATTACTTGTGCTTCAATATCTTCTGACATGTGTTCTATGCGCCTGCTGATGGTGTTACCTGACAGAGGAATTTTTTCGGAATCGGATCGGAAACCTCCTTTTCAGCTTCAACCCCAAATAAGGTCTTCACAATCTGACGACAAGCTGGCAAAACTAAATTTTCTGCAATAGTATGTGGTTTCATTTTTTTTTTGCTATAATCTCCGCCACGTGATAGTTTGCATCCTGACACTTGTCAGATATTATAGTCATTGTCTTGGTAAGATTGGACTTGTAGATTGCTGGGCTTGAGATTTCTGCAAACGTTGAAAGTACTGCAGGTCCTTGTCCAAGAGATGAGAATGTTTTGTAGAGAGGTGTCTCTTTAATTTGCTAGGGACCTTTGCTTCATTGGATAATTTTTGGCCGCAAACAAGACAAGAAGGATTTGGTTCGTCTTTGTCTCCTGTCCAAGTAAACCCCAACTTTAAATAGTCTTCATGGTATTGTCGTTTAGTATTCATAACTTTTGTTTTTTAACGACGGGTTGACTCGATGACGGTTGATCATCAGCTGTTGACGTACGGATTACGAATTTATCCATGTTGAAGGTCTCGTTAGAACCCAAATATACTCACACAATACACAGTGAGTTTCATATAATGCAGCGAGACCAACACCGAACAAGTGACACGAGTACGACACCCCCTTGTCCTTCGCTCCGTTACTATGACAACGGAAAGCCCAAGCTCTACGCGTCTCGTTTCCACGGAATTGACTAATTGTTTCCGTAATTTACTCTTTTTTGAAATATGTTTTTATGACTGCAATTAAGCATCGCGGCACACTTGAAAATGTACGCGGCACACTGGTGTGCCGCGCCACACCGGTTGAAAAAGTCTGTTATAGACGTTGGTCAGATATAGGTGTGCGCCACTGCCGGCAGGCAGAAAATGATAACTCAGGGGTGTGGGTGTTCAGTTTTTTACTAAAATATAACGTCGTGGATTAGTTGGTACCTTTACAACACAATGTCACTAGGATACGAAGTCAAATACAATAAAGAAACAATAATTCATCAATTTACGATGTCGTGTGTTTGCGCGGGAAACGTAAGTTAGGCGCAGTGTTGCCTTATGGAGGAGGCGTGAAATCTGTATTTTCATTCAAAAAATCCGTACAAAATCCGTAGGACTATTGTTGTTAAAATTCCGTATAAAATGAATCGAATAATGTTTAATTATTTATATTTTATACATATCTTTATTCATCAATTTCAACATGTTTGAATGAACATTAAAATCAAAGCATGGCGATTTCCCTAAAAGTTGTTTTGTATGTAGCAAGCCTGTAATCGTCTCGGTACATAATTTATTTCTTTGCTTCGTCTTCATTAGATTTATGGCGGAAAAATCTCCCTCAACCGCCGCACTCGAGTGGGGCAGACTCAACAATGCTGATATAAATTTCGTTAAATTGGGGTAAAGAAGGCTTCCATCAGCAGGATTACTGGCAGTCATAATGGTTTTCCAGAATTCTTCTACATTTTCTCCAGAATCCGTGGATAGCATCTCTTTGTTGTTGCGTAAATGTCGCCATTCCGTATCTAGATGTTGAATATTCTCTGCGTCAATTATGTTAGGAAAAAGAAGAGCTACATCAACCAAAGATTGTATTTTACGGGCTCGCACAATATCTGGACTTAGAAATTCCATTTTCCTTGCAATATTATCTTCAAATTTGTATCGGGTTTTGATCTGCTTTGCTCCTTCTATATAAAAGTCAAGACAACGCAATTTGAATGCTGTAACGTCATTTGGATTAAGCTCCGCGCTGTTTGTTGCCAGAGTTATGGCCACTTTTGCTCCAAGATAAATGTCTTCTATCGGTTTGAAGTTACGAGGATTTGCATAATCAATGTTCTGTATTTCAGTTCTGGACAAATAAGAGTCTTTTAAGTAACAATCCAAAATATTTTTGTACGCTAAACACACATTTTCATGTAGTTTATAGATTTGCGGGCGTTCTGACTGCATCAATTGGTTTAAATCATTGAATATTTTCAAAGAAAACTCTAAAAATTCCAGATACAGTTTATTGTAAGGATTTTTCAACATATGCAAGATGTTTTCTGATGCTCTTAAACGATCTGTAAATGCAGCATCAGTAAAGTATAGTATGAGTGCCTGGTACTGTTCTAAAAGACGAGAAACCGCAGCACGCACTGACAACCATCGCGTCTGACTCGGATGTAAAAGTTTATGCGGTTTTAATCTCATAAATTCTTGAAATTCTTTTAGCTGTGCGTTTCGCTTCGGACTGTTGAAATAGTTGTATATGTCTCTTATTAAGTCTTCAGGCTCTCGGGCTAATTTTAAGCATGCATACGAAGCACATAAGTGAAAGGTATGACAGATACATTTAACTAGGTACAAATGAGGAATGTCTGCAAGAAACCTGGATGCCAAAGAGTTATGTTGGCCCATCATAGTATTAGCGCCATCTGAAGCAAACCCAATCATATTCTGTGTGTATGGGATCTCATTATCTGCAAAGAATTTTTTTATATGGTCGTAGAGAATTTGAGCCGTTGCATCTTGAAGAGGTATTAGCCCCAGAAATGTGTCGGTAATTTTTTCGTCATAATAATATCTTACAGTCATACAAAGGTGTTTGATACATCCCTTATCAGTACTTTCGTCAACAAGAAGTGAAAATTTTTTATTGCGGCACTGTTCAATAACATTATTTTCACCCGTTTTTCCAGTCACCGACTTTATTATGGCCGTAGTTTTAGTTCTACCGCAACTAAGTTCTTTTGCTATAACGGAGTCAGTGCATATACATATTTTTTATCAGTTGTGGCAAATGTTCCATAACATTCATACTTAAATTATGCTCGGCTACAAAAGCCGCCAGTAAAATCTCACCTTTCTTAACGCCTTCATTGCTATTTGTCAAAAAAGTTGTTACATTTAGATGCAGTGAGTGGTGATGGCTGTAAAATAATTAAATTTGGCTTTGTATTAATAATTTTAGTGCTTGGGACCAAATGTAATTTATGAGCCTCTTTTACCCTATTGTCTTTGGTTAAGTTTATGGAAGTATTCTGTCTTAAATTATTGAGACTTAATGAAAGTAGAGCTGTCAGGTTGCTTCACATTCTCAGTATTAGCTTCTCCATGCTCCGTTTGATTTAATGCTGCATGCGTAGTTTTTTCTTTCCTACACTTGAGCTTGAGAGTATCAAATTGCGTTTCCGGGATTTCTTCACGACATGGCGGAAAAATTCCAGTTTTTCGGAACCCATTGCCGACCCATCACCGATGAGCCGAGAAAACTCCTACGCCTATATTTAAACGCTGCCACTTAACTAGAAGGGGATCCCACTTATCCTTGAATGATTTCATCACTGCTACGTCTAAAGGTTGCAGCACGTGGCTGGAATGCGGTGGTAGTTTAAGTAAAGTAACGTTTTCTTTCCGAGCTTCTTCTATAAGATTTAATGAAACATGGGATGAATGTCCATCATAAATAAGCAATATAGGACGTTTCCCTTCGACTGTCTTTAAGAACTGTTTTTTACAATAATTTTCGAACACAGTGGATTCCATCCATCCATTAGCAGTAGCGGCGTATCTCATCCCTTCGAACCCTTTATCTGTTGTCCATTCATCCCAAACTTGTTTCCCCTTAAAAACGATTAAGGGTGGTGCTTTTTCGCCAAGGGCGTTAGCGCACAGTAGCACTGTAGTATTGTCCCTTCCTGGTGATGAAATCACCCTGGCGGCAGCATGACCTTTAACACCAACTACTTTTGTCTTCGATGGATCCTTGCAAAAGCTGGTGCCATCTAAGTTCCATATTGATGATGGTTTATTCCTCAAATTTAATTGGTTTATCGTATTTTCGAGTAAATCAAAAGGTGTAAAAGACTGAATAAATTTTTCAAATGCTTCTTTTCGTGATGCGAATGTGAATGTTTTTCTATCACCTCCTCGTAATTCTTTTGCCATTCCACATGAGCGCATATGTCTTTTAAGTACTCCCTGCACTCGTCTTTTTTTTAGTTTCAATTTTTATTAATTTAGTATTTAAGTAGTTTTAAGTTTATATGGGCCGTAGTTTTAATTTATATTATGATCTTTAACTGTAACTACATTTGGTGCCTGAAATAAATAAATAAATAAATAAATATACCCAGAAAACATTTCAAACTGGTACCAACGTATTTAACGGATGATTGCGTACAAAATATCTTGTTGAAAATTCTTGTTATTGCGTGTTCCTTTTGTAGGTCTCTTTCTTTTTATTTTAGTACATAATATAATATATACAGATAGTGGGTAGGAGCAAAATAAAGAAGGCGTGTTTTTCTCTGCTCTTACAAATTAAATTTACGAAAATTAATTGATTCAGTAATTTTGATATAAAAACCATATGCATTAAACAGTGATTTTACCTACCAGTGTCCTCACAAAAATTCCTGTCTCTTTTTGCACTAAACTGTCAAAACTTGCACAGTCACTAAATTATGGAGTCTATCAAGAAATGTATGGAAGATATGACTAATAATTTTAATAAAAGGATGGAAGATTTCCAGAGGGACTTAACAAATAACCAAAATCCACCTGCCACTAGTAGTCCTACTTCCAGGCTTGCGGCGGACTTTGAAACCTTTCGCAACTTTGTGATTACTTCGCTTCAGTGTCTTCAATCTCAAATCAACATGTTAGCTAAACTTATTGACCAACAGGAGATGCGTTCGCGTAGAAAGATTTTATTGTTTCATGGTGTGAAGGAAACTGATAAAGAAGATTTAAGTTCAATTGTCACAGACATTGTATTGCAAAAACTTAACATTTCCACTATCAATAAAGGTGCTATCAATCGCTGCAATCGCTTAGGTCATGTCGCTGGTGTTAAACCTAGACCTATTGTAGTTAAATTTCATGATAGCCAGATTCGAGATGTAGTCTGGTTTGCCAAGACGCATTTGAAGAGCAGTGGAATAACGATTTCGGAGTTCTTGACTAAAAGTCGCCACGAAGCATTTATGGCTGCAAGGGATCGTTTCGGTATCCCTCATTGCTGGACCCGGGACGGCTTCATATTTATTGCAGCTCAAGATGGAACAAAACACCGCATTGCTTGTATTTCTGACTTGGATGCCATTCCTTCGTCTGCCGCTGCACCAGTTAATCCTCGTGAGCAAACAGTAAGTGGTCGTGATACACAGAGAGATGCTAAGGCAATTCCAGCTGCTAGGCCTAAAAGACTTCAAAAAGTGAAGTAACTTTCAACTTTATTCTTTCAACTTTATTATGTCCCTTCTAAACAATATCTTGTAATATTTGTTCTTTGCTTTACTGTCCCTGTACTCTGAAGTCCGAATTATGTATTTCATAGTATTACTACTAGTTAACTTAGGCTAATTTTGCTCAGCTTTTTCTTTTTATTTTTTATATAAGCCGGCGGTAGAACGTGTTTAAAGATATTTATATTACCGTACCTATTTAATATTAATTAATAATTATTATTGTTTAAAAATACACTTGTCGTTGTCGAACTGTCAAGTGTCATATGTCAACGTTTCAATGTCAAGTGTCAACTTGTGTTTGTCATTTGTATCTTCGGCCAGGCTACTTGTCTTTTAGTGCAATTTTATTTTAGACGCTGGTTGGTACATAGTAACTGTTTAGTATATTTAACTATTATTATTTTTATATATTTTTGTGGATAATATTAGTTTAATTTAGTAGTATACGTATAGTAACTACCTATTATTATTTATTCACTTGTATATATATATATATGTTTAAATGATATCACCTTCAAGCGATACATCAGAAAACAGCTATTTATCTTTTCATTCTATTGATGAGTCTAGCAGTGATAGTAGTTATCGTAGTACAACGTCACCCAGTTTAAGCGACACCATCAATGATGCGTTTCAAGGCGAAAGTAAAACATTTAATTTGGTCCATATAAACGCTCAAAGCGTTCCAGCGCATTATGTTGACATGCTTGCATCGTTTCAATCTACAAGCCTTCATGCAATATTAATTTCTGAATCGTGGTTGAAGCCTTGTTTACCTTCTTCCTCTTATTCCTTACCAGGCTTCCGGCTCATTCGTAATGACCGAATTGGTAGAAGTGGTGGTGGGGTAGCGATATATCTCCGATCACATATACCCTTTAAAATTATTAGTACATCACCCCAGCCCCCACCTACAGATACAGCCGAGCACCTCATTATTGAAGTCGTCCTTTCCTTTACCAAAATTCTCCTAGCAGTCTTTTACAGCCCCTCTCTTCTAATAGATTATTTTCCTTCGTTTGACTCAATATGTGATAATTTAATACCAATCTATGACCACTGTATTTTAATGGGAGACTTTAATACATGTCTCTTAAAAAAAGACAGCCGGTCGCAAAAATTGGTTTCCATCGTTGAGTCACATAACTTACATCTTCTTCCTCTCAACGCCACGCATTGTGTCCCTAATTGCATCCCATCTCTCTTAGACCTAATTATAGTTTCTTCTCCCAATTTAGTTTCGAAATACGGCCAGTATCCAGCTGATGCCTTTTCACACCATGACCTCTTGCTTCTGTCATATAGAATACGGCCACCTAAACATAAACCTAGAGTATTATTAAGACGTAATTTCAACGGTATGGATGATTCAAAACTAAAGGAAGATGCTCGCTGTATTGATTGGTCTCCGATATTTCTGTCTCTTAGCATCGATGAAAAAGTTGAGTTCTTTAACTCCGCGTTAATAAAGCTTTATGACTTGCATGCACCGCTTAGATCAGTTAAAATAAAACAATTACCTGCGCCATGGTTGACGGAAGATCTCAAAATTTTGTTGAATAAAAAAGCTCGCGCCAAGGCGAGGCATAGAGCACTTAAATGTGATGCAAGTCGAGAAAAATACAATGCGATAAGAAATAGATGCAATACATGTTGTAGAGATGCACAGCGACGGTATATTCACTCTTCTGTTGAGAACAGTGATCCCACTGTCATTTGGAAATTCCTTAAAACGTTAGGTATTGGCAAACAACGAAATAATTCAATTCCATCTAATATAAACATAGAACAACTTAACTTACATTTTTCTAATTCTTCGCCTTCTTTCGATACTCAATTAAAACATAACACATTAGATTACATTTCCAAATTACCAGTTCCCAATATTCCTCCTTTTAGCTTCAAACAATTTACCGAGTGTGATGTCAAAAGGAACATATTGTCCATCTCGTCGAGTGCTGTTGGAGGCGACTGCATTGGACGTACTATGATCTTACCTATCCTAGACATTGTCACACCTGTTATTACCCATATTCTGAATTATTCCATATCCAATAGCTCATTTCCACAGGTGTGGAAAGATTCCCACCTCATACCGATCCCCAAAAGAAATAACCCATCCTCTTTTTCCGACTTTAGACCCATCTCCATCCTTCCATTCCTTTCTAAAGTTCTGGAAAAGTTGATACATCATCAATTGCAACTGTTTTTAAACTCACATAATCTCCTTAATCCTTACCAATCCGGCTTCCGTCCAGGTCATAGTACGGCCACTGCATTAGCTAAAATAACCGATGATATTCGAATGGGGATGGACAATAAAAGGCTTACAGTACTGACCTTGTTAGAATTCAGTAATGCTTTCAACACTGTAGACCACGACATTCTCCTCAACTTACTGTGTTCACTAAATATATCCGCACCGGTAATTGGTTGGTTTCAGAGCTACCTGAATGGACGACGGCAGCGAATACACATCGATGACGTTTTGTCTTCTTGGTGTGATGTCTCTGCCGGGGTTCCTCAAGGTGGTGTTCTGTCCCCGTTACTGTTCTCAATCTTTATTAATACCATATCAGATACCTTGCTGTCTCTCTACCACATGTATGCTGACGACCTTCAAATATACACACAGTTTACTCTTGACGAAATACACCAGGCTATTCAAGATACTAATACAGATCTGAATACTATAGTCCAATGGAGCTACCGCTATGGCTTGCAGGTTAATCCACTTAAGACCCAAGTTATTATTATTGGTAGTCCTTCGTTAATCGCAAGGGTTAACTGGGTTAATCTGCCACCCATTGTAGTTGATGGTGCCATAATTCCTTATAGTGAGTCTGTAAGAAATCTGGGTTTGATTTTTGATCAAACCTTATCGTGGAGACCTCATATCAAGGAAGTGAGCAAAAAAATGTACGCAGCAGCTGGATCCCTGAGACGATTAAGAAACTTTCTTCCTTTGCCTACTAAAATCCTTTTAGCTCAGTCCCTTCTTCTCCCTATATTAGACTATGCCGATGTAAGCTATGTAAATTTAACCATGGAACAGTTGAATGTACTCGAACGCCTACAGAACTTCTGCATACGGTTTATATTTGGGCTCCGTAAATATGATCATGTTTCGGAGTTCCGAAAAAAGCTCAACTGGTTGCCGATGCGCTTGCGGCGGGATGCGCATGCTCTCCAACTACTGTATCGAATTTTATTTGACCCTAAAACGCCAAAATACCTTAAGGAAAGGTTTGAGTTTAGAAGTCATTGTAGTGAGGTTCGTTCATCCGAAATGTTGAGGATAATTATGCCTCAACATCGCACACATTTTTATGATGGATCTTTTACTGTACATGCTACTAAACTCTGGAATGCTCTGCCAGACTCTATCAAAAATGCTCAATCACCAAATAGTTTTAAATGTATGGTTAAATCTCACTTTCTCAGTGTTAGCCGTACATAAAATTTATTTATATTATATACGTATTATTAATTACTATGTATTATTTTTAGTATGGTATTTTTCTCCGAATCTCTATTCCCTTTTACTTATTTAGTTTATATCACAATATAAATAATATGTATGTGTATCCTTTATCATAGTTATTATTGCACTACCCATTTATGTATTTTGGTATTTATTCCTCTATTGTACCAAAGGTTGTCTGGAAGAAATCGCTCTAAGCGATAAGACCGCCAATTGTACTTAGTGTAAGTTATATTTAAGTGTTTGTATTTCTTGTTTTGTTATCTTTAAGTGCAATAAAGTATTTATAAATAAATAAATAATATAGGCAACTAAGATAGGTAATATTTCAAAATGAAGTTATCTTGATGTATTTTTGACGGGTTTTCATAAAATAATTTATGGAACCAAAACATATCTCCTGATGTTAAAGAACTGCATTTGTATGCTTTAGAATTTTGGTGACAGTTCGGTTTTGTTGGTGAGGAGTTAGCTGAATATCTCTAAATATTTAAAAAAACATACCTAGTCAGCAATATTGTAAGTACTTGTAGGAAAAAAAAATACTTGTAGGAAAAAAAATATTTTTTTCTAATAAGTAAACTTAAAAAAAAGTCAAAGGGTTTTATATTATAATATTCAATTTTTTTATTCGACCTGGCGGGGGCACTGTGATGCCCTCAGTACCGTGTATGTTGTATTGTACAGGGAACTTAATGTACTATGTCGTCGGCGTCAGTGCAGGGCCTTCTAAAAGCAAAAAAGCGAACAATTTAATAAAACTTTTTTCACATTATTCGTTTATTTATTTTATAGCCATGTTATAAATAGGTAAGGATTTGAGTTACAAAAGCAAATTGAAAAATTCAGTAATTCACTTACACGAAATGAAGTAACTGCTGAGAGTAGACAGTATTGCTGAGAGCAGAGTATTTAAAACTGCCTGGTGCAGTCGATTCAGTGTTAGAAGTTACAGTTTCCAGATCAGTTAATTCAGCATCCATCAAAATTCGGGCGATATCGAACTTTGCTTTTATTTGTGATCGCTTTGACAGTTTTTTGAATGTCAGCGTATCCCAAAAATAATAAATCTATTCTATCACATTTCACATCAACTTTATCGTCATTCTTTCTGTTGAATCTGGATCTGGATTCCTTCTCCTGTGCCTTCTATAAATTTGTTGGGCGTTTTGTGTTGTTAGCTGACAGGAATCTTGTGTAGTTTCGCCTCCGGTAGATAAAGAGTTATTAGAATTAAATTCTTCCACATTCACAGATTCCGTACCACCGTGTCATTTAATGTAACTTCTTCCGCATTCAGAGATGCCATTGTTGATGATGATGTTCATTCAGTGTAACTGCTGGATCAATGAAATTAATTTGATCTGCCCAAGTCCAGTTTTGGAGTTTATTTATTTAGTACTCTTTTTAGATAGCTTGTACTTTTTATAGGTGTCCTTTAAATTCTTCCACTTTGCTTTCAAAGTTACGACTGAAAAATAACAAAATAAGACAACATTAATCTTATTTTTAAATCAATAATATTTCATTGCATATTCCTCACTACTGGAGATAGCTACAAGACCTTATCATTCTCATATCGTCTAGGAAATTCAATAGTATCAAAAATTGTGACTGAAGTATGTGAGGATATTTGGAATATATTACAACCATGCCCTGCAATTAGCCCTTCCAAAACCTACAGAAGAAATGTGGCTCAATATCGCAGAAGACTTTTTTCAAAAATGGGAATTTCCTCATTGCCTGGGTAGCGTGGATGGAAAGCATATAACCATTAAATGCTCTCCACGTAGCGGCTCAATGTTTTATTGTTACAAAAGTAAATTTTCTATTGTCTTAATGGCTGTTGTGGATGCTAATAACAAATTCATTTATATTGACATAGGATCGTTTGGAAAAGATGCTGATAAAAGTACTATATTTGAAAAAACTTCTTTTTTACAACTACTGCGAGCTGTTCAACTTAATGTGCCAAATGCCCAACCATTACAAGAAGGTACAGATCCTTTGCCTTATGTTTTTTATAGGGGATGGTGCATTTAAGTTAGAAACGTTTTTGATGAGTCCTTTTGTCAGAGAAGCTGCAATGAGGATGAGTCCTTTTGTCAATGCAAGATGGAGACAAATAGAAATTTAATCAAGCACTTAGTCGAGCACGTGTTGTTGTGGAATGTGCTTTTGGAATAACGGCACCAAAATTTAGGATTTTTTTAAGACCTTTTGAAACAGAATTGACAAACACGATAAAAATTGTTAAGGCAGCTTGTTGTTTGCATAATTTTATACAGACAAAACAGTCAGCCGTATCTGCCAGTTCCAGTTTTGAAATAGAACAACTAGGTGCCTTTCAATCACCAAATAGACCTGGCAACCGTTTGAGAGCATCGACGGCAGCGTTTGACGTTAGAGACAAGTTTGTCCAATACTTTGCACAAACGCAGAGAACTTAATATTATTTTATTATAATCATAAAAATGTCATTGAAATTGGTTTAGTAGTTTTTGCGTGAAGAAGCAACAAACATACACACACACACTTAATAGGATATAACCTAACAAACAAGGCACCTACCTAACTTACCTACTAAGTATTTAATTATACAACATATTTATTTCAGTTATCTTATTAACAAATAAATGAATATACAAATAAATGTGTGTTTATTATATTAACAAAATAATACATACCTTCCTCATTTAATTCTCTCTCGATTTCTCTCCATGCCTGCAATTTTTTCATATTGTTTTTGTAGTCGGGATGACATCATATCATTTTCATATTGTTTTTTCATTATTGAGGAAGCTGCTGTGGTTTTGTGGCAGAAAGTGTGTTTGAAGGCAATAGTGATTTAGAATTGTTCTGAGAAGTGCTGGAGTTTTCGACATCAATAGGCATAACATTAGTAACTCAATCGCAGGTGTCACTGAATTAGCTTCAAAATCATTTTCGCAGTCGTGCTTATTTTTAGACCATATGATGTGCAAGGCTTCTTCAGGCAAATTATTCTCGACCGTTTTTTTGTCTTCGTAGTAAAATTTATTACAGTTTTTCCGCGGTAAACACTTTGACAATCTCTTTTTCCAACCACTTCAAAAACTCTGTTGATGCCGGTTTACCTGAACAGTCCCAAACTTTCTCTCGATGTTTAATTTTGGTCATATCTATGTATTCTGGTCCAAAGGGGCATATTCCTCCAGCTCTAAATCCATTTTTCAGACACTCGGGCATCTTTATTATATTTATATGTATTTTACTAAAGTGTTACTGACTGTAAGTAATATCCAGGTTTATAGCTTTAGGCTTCTGTGGCAGAGGCAACTAGTCCTCGTCAAAATTTAGCTTGTTATCTATGATCATACTGTTATTGTATTTTAGGGCTCTTATATCGACCACTTGCGGATCTCCGACTTTACGTCCCGGCCTTATACTTTTATAAAATAAGTTATCAGTTGCAGCATAATTTTTTACAAAGCTGTCCAATTTCGTATGGACGAGATTTTCTTGCTGCTTTGGTTATAGTGGCATAATCACCTAGAACGTAAAATTCTTTGTTCTTAAGTTGGCGTTCAATAGTGCTATGAACTGAATCGCAATGCGATTTTGGTAAGTCCATCCACAGAGCAAGTAATATAGTAAGTGCATCCGTCAGAAAATATAATAATAGGCAGCTGTGGGCTAATACAATGCTTTTCCAGGTAATTAATTACAAACGAAACAAAAATGCTAGACGTCACTTCAGCAGCTGTTTCATCAAACCAGTAACCAGTACCTAACATGTACAATGCCTAGTAATTAAATTGTAAACTGTAAAATTATGTACCGCAAGCTTAGTCTTAAAATTTAAAGCGCTAGCGTTCAAACATGGGCAAACCTTAACTGCCTGTAGCCTGTGCCGCCACAGCAATCTATGACTGCGATCTCTCATGACGATCTTCGTGAAGTTGTAAGGGAGGTAATAAAGGCGGAAAACAGTGAAATGCTTCAACAGCTAAGGTCTTCGTTATCCTCTGCCTTTAATGCTGAAGTAAAGTCACTTAAGGCCGAAGTTCAAGATATAAAAGATTCCATAACTTTCATGAACGCCCAATATGAAGCATTTCAAAAACTAAAGGAAGTAGAAAAAGACTCAGTGTCTAACTTAATTCTTGAAAACTCAAAATTGCAAAAGACTGTAATAAATTTAAACGAACGAATTGAACGTTGAACTGATTGAACTGCAATGCATTCCAGAGTCACGAAGTGAAAATGTATTTGATATTGTGTCAAGGATTGGTATTTTTGTATATTGCTATTGGTTTTAAGATACAGGATGAGAGAATATCTCGATGCACCCGAACTGCAAAGCAAGACCGTTCTAGTCTTCGTCCACGATCGATTATAGCCCAGTTTTCAACCGCCAAAGTGCGCGATAGTTTTTTTGGCTGCAGCCAAAATGCAATTTCAATAGGATTGAATAAAAATATTGAAGATAAGCTTAATACTAGTCACATTGGTCTTGGTAATGAGCGCTAACCCATTTACATATCTGAGCACCTAACTCAAACTAAAATCATCCATGCAGCGTCTAAAGGCCAAAGAAATTACCTACAAATATGTTTGGGTCAGGAATGGAAAAGTCCTAATGAGAAAAAATGATGGTGCTGATTTAAAAATTATTAAGAACTTAGCCTATCTTGATAAATTATCTTTTAAAAAATTATATCTTAATGGCATAATCAAATGGCTTTCTCTGTCAAAAATGCTTAGTATTTATTACCAAAATACGCGTGGTCTTCGCACAAAAACACATGAAGTATATAGAAATATTTGCATTTACAATAATTATGATATAATCATTTTCACTGAGACATGGTTGAATGACGACGTGTTAAGTAGTGAGCTTTTTGGAAGTGATTAAAATGTATACCGGAGGGATCGCTTCACATCTGGAGCGACAACAAAGAAAGATGGTGGTGGTGTCCAGCAGTCCATAAAAATATAATCTCTACTCGCTTGATTGAGTGGGACGGTGATGGTGAAGACCTTTGGGTAGCTATAAACGTAAGCTTCGGAAATAAAATCTCAAAACTTGTTTTATGCACTGTATACCTGCCACCACCTTTAAATAAAAATTGTTTGGCTACATTTTTAAATAATTGTAACAGAGTCTCAGAACTACATGAGTACCCGACTCTTTTCGTTGGAGATTTTAATTTGAGTTCATTTTAGTTTTAAATCCATGGAGGGAATAGTTAGGGTACGACAATGTTGGGTTACCGATGCATCAGTGCACGTGATCAAGCCCTCGTTTATTTTTTTCAAACATATTGATAACAACGTTGCGGGGCTTGAAATCATTGATGTAACATCGATGGCAGTATTTTTTTGTGTTCTTTCCACCTCTTCGGAGCGCTTTGGTCCAATTTATCTTCTGATGCAACTGTTCTATTGAATGGAAATATTCCACCTTTTTTAAAACCATTTATCAATATTTTTGGGTCTAAGCTGCGCCAAACTTCCCCAACAATAATAGAAAACTCCTTTTTCGATAGCTTTTGGCCGTAATTGCATCTTTGCCATTTCATCATTCTGTCGTCCCATTTGTCTTTAAAGGGCTTAAATACTGACAAGTCGAGTGGTTGCAGCAAATGACTGGTATGGGGAGGTAGTTTGATGGTTGCGACATTGTTTTGTATCGCTGTTTCTATTACCGCCAACTGAATGTGTGTGCTGTGCCCATAAAAAATTAACAGAGTTGGTTCGTCTGTTGTGCCTAGCATTAGTATGAAACTCTTTGAAAAGAATTTAGCAAAAGCCTTTTAGCCTCCATTTTCTGTTGCTGTATACAGAATTGCTGGGTAAGCCTCAGGTGATGTCCATTCGCTCCACATATTCTTGCCTTTAAATATAATGAATGGTGGTCCTTTTCCTCCTGCAGCGTTGCTGGCAAAGAGCACAGTTGTGTTTTCTTAGTTGTTCTCGTCGACGCATGTCCCCGTTCACCCACAACTTGAGTCTTTTTGGGGTCATTTGAATAGCTAGCTTCGTCAATATTCCATATTCGGTGGGGTTTATTTTGCAGTTGTAGTTTATGTATAGTCCACAGACATGTATCAAGATAGACTACGCGATTACTGTTGGACAACAAATGGAAACATATTTCTAAGAAAAATGCCAGGCGCCAAACAAATCCTCGTTAAATCAGAACAAACATTGCGTGAGTTACAATTACTAAACAATACTAATCAATGACTATTTTCCAAATTTTTTGAAAGATTTATCGTATATAATGATACTATCTGTATATTTAGCATAACCTTTGTAAATCGATCATATCTCATCATAATAGTTATAATTAATGTAATTAACAATATCTATATAGAAAGGATTACACACACATACAATTTAAAAACACATTTTAATTTCCCATTTATAACTTCAGCATACTTGTACTCACTACTTAACACACATACATTAACTGTACTACACCACCCGCATCACTCTATACCTTCTTTAAAATTTAATAACATTCATCATTTCTCTCGCACTAGTTTAACACAGAAGACTTGCATTTCAATAAACACATTCTCTCTCCAAACCTCCATACATAATAACCCATCCCGTGTATACTTAAGTAAAAATTGCTTTGCATTCCAAAACAACATCAGTCCCTATAGTCAATTATTATTAAGTCTACTAACTATACTCAATGGCTCCTGTAAATGATATAAACGACGAGTTGGACAACTTCATTGTCTGCTCTTCATATACATGTTTCCCAGAACAATGTACAAAATATATTAATCTTACTGAAAGCTGCATTATGTTAAACGAACATAATGCACATTAATATTAGAAGCATTACCAAAAATTTCAACGATTTACTTTGCCTACTCGTAGCGATGGAAATCAACTTAGATGTAATTATTTTAACAGAATGTTGGCTGCAAAAGTCTTCTATTATTCCACAAATAAAGGGATATACCTCAGTTCACACATCAAAAGTCATAAATAAAAATGATGGAGCAGTCCTTTATATCAAAAACTCTTTAAGTTTTAATATTTATGAACCGAATCTCACTGATGCAAGTGGCCTAGTATGCAATATATACAATAAAATTATATTAGTAGCTATATATAGATCCCCATGCCATAAAAACATAGACAATTTTTTAGACAGCTTAGATTGCATTTTAATAAAATATAAACAATTTAGTAATATTTTATTAATTGGTGATATGAACATTAATATAACTCCAAATAACAGTGATCATCGATCAAATTATTATTTAAACTTTATGGCCTTTAGGTGAGGCAGTATTTCAGCCCGGGACAGTTGCTCAATCTCTATCAAGCACAAGTCCGTTCGTGCATGGAATACTGCTCTCACCTCTGGGATGGATCTGCCAAGTACCAGCTGGAGACACTTGAGGCGATAGAGAGGCGTGCCAAGAGGCTCATAAACGACGATGTGCTAGTAGGCAAAAAACTCCAGAGCCTCGCCCATCGCCGCAGAGTGGCAAGTCTATCGGTGTTTTACCGGATACACTTTGGAGAGTGCGCTGCGGAATTGCACGACCTAATTCCGCCATCCCCATTTTTCCATCGTTCGTCGAGGCGCACAGATTCTAGGCACCGTCACATGGTTGACGTTCCATGTACCCGGACTAAGCGGTTCGGATCGTCATTCTTTATTCGAACCGCTAGGGACTGGAACATGCTTCCTGAATCTGTGTTCCCCGATGAGTACAATATGGGGGTCTTCAAGAGGAGAGTGAACAGGTACATTCTAGGGAAGCGCGCTCCATCTTAGGCCACATCTCAGCTTACCATCAGGCGAGATCGTGGCCAAGCGCTTCCCTATTGCAGCATAAAAAAAAAAAAAAAAAAAAAATGGCCTCGTATGGGCTTCTTCCAGCTCACCAACTCGCAACTCGGTTAGATAATTGTCTAGATCATATATTTATAAAATCAACCTATGTTCCCACATCTCTTATACTAAAAACATCAATAACTGATCATTCGGCTTTATTATTAAATTTAGAAATAAAATTGACTAATAAAATCACTCACTTTAATCGTCCCCACTTAAATTTTACAGAAACCATTAATGATATTCAACAATGCGATCTATCGAGTGTTCTCAGTTGTACGGATGCTAACACAGCCATGAATAGACTACTCCACCTACTTTCACCTATTTTGACTAAGAATACTATACTTAGACCTATTCCCTCCAAGCTTAGACTCAAAAAACCGTGGATGACAATTGGCCTTCTCAGATGTATTCGCAATAGAGATAGGATGCACTATAAATCAAATAAAAACCCTAAAAATACCATTTTAAAATTAACATACTTACGTTACCGTAACTTCTGCAACAACCTACTCAAAAAAGTAAGACGAGCGTTCGAAGAAAAATTATTCGTCGAGGCCGGTAAGGACACTAAAAAAATGTGGGGAGCTGTCCGTAACGTGTTAGATCAGGATCCATGTACCTCATCATGCACCGAACTTCTCAACACGCATAGTAACCCACTGGAATCAGTTAATACCATAAATAGCTTCTTCGCCAGCGTAGGTAAAAATATGGCAAATAAAATAGCTGCAACAAGTCAACCCAAATTTACAAACTTAAGCTTAAATTGCTCAATGCCTAATTCGATCGTTTTCTTGGAGATCGATGAAAATACAGTTGATGATATAGTAAGTAACCTCCGCATTGATAGTGCCCCTGGGTGGGATGGCATTACCCCCAAATTACTTAATGCTACCAGATCTAAACTAGTACCTCCCATCACACACATCTGTAATCTTGCTTTAACTTCGGGTATTTTTCCTACAGCTCTCAAAAAGGCTATTGTACATCCGGTTTACAAGGCTGGGGATAGAGATAGTATAAATAATTACAGACCAATTTCAGTACTGCCAGCTATCTCCAAAATTTTAGAAAGAATAATATACAAGAACATGAATAGCTACCTTGAGAAATATAAAATCATCGCTGACAATCAGTTTGGTTTCCGAAAAGGCATGTCGACAGAAAATGCAGTCGCTGCACTTCTAGAATTTTTAGTTAAAAATATAGACAACAAACAAAAGTGTATTGGCATATTCCTCGACTTGTCCAAAGCCTTTGATACTATCTCTATCCCTATCCTACTAAAAAAGCTCGAGCGAATTGGTATCCGGGGAACGGCTTACAAACTACTAGAAGATTTCCTCTCGAATCGAACTCAATCCGTTAAGATTGGTAGTCATATCAGCACTGAAGAATGTTTGGAATTTGGCTTACCCCAAGGTAGTTTACTATCTCCACTCCTTTTTCAAATATATGTTAACGAACTTTGCCAACTTGCTTATCCTTCTACACGTATCATAGCATATGCTGATGATACTGTACTTTTAGTGAGTGGCCGTGACTGGGATGAGGCAAAGAAAGGAGCGGAAGGTGCTTTAAGTGTTGTAAAATTGCAAAATTGGCTTTCTTCAAACTTCCTGACTCTGACTGACTGACGACCGACTGATGGCGGTATAACCATCCAAAAAAGAAGCATAGCAAAATATACCAGGCCGGCAATGGGCAGCAGCATTGCCGATCCAAAATGCTATGCTCTGCGGTCGCCAACCCGCATGCCCAGCGTGGCGACTATGGGCATTAACCAAACATGGCAAGTTACTCTCAACCACGGCCCCCAGTTCCCGGTAGTTCTACTATTCCCGGCTACGGCGGCGGTCGTGGTTACGGTAGAACGGGGGGTGCGAAGAATCCCCGGGTTACGGCAGGCCGCCAAATAAAAATGACCCTCGCAACGTATAATGGACGCACGCTACGCCTTGATGAACACGTGGTTCAGCTGGAAGAGGAACTGAGGAATATAAGGTGGCACATTCTTGGGCTATGCGAAATCCGAAGAGAGGGGGAGGATACCATAACCCTAGAGTCCGGCCATTTGATGTACTTCAGAGAGGGAGAACGCCGTTCTGAGGGTGGCGTCGGGTTTCTGATTAACAAAGTACTCCTTGACAACATTATTGAGATTTCCAGCGTGTCATCACGGGTGGCATACCTGATCATCAAACTTACCAAAAGGTACAGCCTCAAGGTCGTGCAGGTTTATGCCCCCACATCGTCATATTCGGATGAAGACGTCGAAAATCTGTACGAAGATATCTCCAAAGCCTTACATAATACCAAAAAGGCACACTTTAATGTTGTCATGGGGGACTTTAATGCTAAAGTGGGAGTACAGACAGGCGGTGAATCTTCGATAGGGCCACACGGTTTTGGAAGCAGGAACCAAAGGGGACATATGTTGGTTAACTTTCTCGAAAAAGAGGGGCTCTTCTTGATGAATTCTTTCTTTAAGAAGCAGCCTCAAAGGAAGTGGACATGGCAGAGCCCCTATGGCAATACAAAAAACGAAATTGACTTTATCATGACGGACAAGAAGAGTATATTCGGAGATGTTTCTGTTATCACAAGGTTCAAAACTGGTAGTGATCACCGATATTTGAGAGGCTCTCTGAATATCAATTGCGCAATAGAACGAAAAAGATTGATAAAGTCAACTGTTAGGCCAAATCTACTCCAAACGAACGTTGAACCCGAGAAATTCCAGGTTATCCTGCAAAACAGATTTGCAGCATTGGAAACCACGGATGACATCGATCGGAAACTCGAACAAATCATTAATGTCCTTGGGGACGAAGGCGCAACCTTCTTTAAAAGAAAGCAAACAGGGAAAAGCTCAAAGCTTTCGAGTGAGACTTTGGCATTATTGAACAAGCGACGTGATAACCCCCCATCAGTTTTGTCAGAACAACGGACGCTCAATAAGCAAATAAACAAGATGGTACGACGTGACCTTAGATCTTCCAATACTCTTGCAATTCAACAAGCAATTGAGCTAAATCGAGGATCTAAAGTTTTCACTCAAACCCTGCATAGAAGTCACCTGACAAAATTGACCACATCAACAGGGAACGTTGTTGCATCGGGGCCGGAAATTCTCTCGGAAGTTAAAGACTTTTATAGCCGCCTATATGCTTCACAAGCGCCCCAGTCCAAACCGACTAATGAAGACCCAAGAGCCACCTTGACACGTCATTATACTGAAGACCTGCCTGACATAAGCGTACATGAACTTGTGTTGGCTCTCGGACAACTTAAAAATGGAAAGGCCGCAGGAGACGACGGAATAACAACGGAACTCTTAAAAGCCGGTGGGGCTCCGGTCCTAAATGAACTTGTGGATCTGTTTAATTCCGTCCTCTTTAATGGGAGAACTCCACAGGCGTGGAGCAACAGTGTTGTCGTACTGTTCCATAAAAAAGGTAATAAAACCCTTCTAAAGAACTATCGCCCAATTTCACTGTTGAGCCACGTTTACAAGTTGTTTTCGAGGGTCATCACAAACCGCCTTGCTCGCCGACTCGACGAATTTCAACCTCCAGAACAGGCCGGGTTTCGATGTGGTTATAGCACCATAGATCACATCCACACTGTGCGGCAGATTGTGCAGAAGACCGAAGAGTACAATCAGCCCCTTTGTCTCGCTTTTGTGGACTATGAGAAGGCTTTTGACTGCATCGAAACGTGGTCTGTTCTCGAATCCTTGCAGCGGTGTCAGGTCGATTGGCGATACATACAAGTGTTGAGATCACTCTATAATTCTGCAACGATGACCGTTCAAATTCAGAATCGGCGTACTGAGCATATCCATCTACGGCGAGGTGTGAGACAAGGTGATGTTATCTCACCGAAATTGTTCACAACCGCGTTGGAGGATATGTTCAAGACGCTGAACTGGATGGAAAGGGGTATTAACATTAATGGTAAATACATCTCACACTTGCGTTTTGCTGACGATATCGTGATAATGGCCGAATCACTGCATGACCTGCAAGAAATGCTGAGCGACCTCGCTAATTCATCCCAGCGCATCGGTCTCCGCATGAACATTGATAAAACTAAGATCATGTATAACGATCACATTACACCAGAACCGATCACTGTTCATGGGGCGACTCTTGAAGTTGTTCAGGAATACAATTACCTGGGACAAACGCTCCAATTGGGAAGGAACAACTTTGAGAAGGAAATTAACAGACGGATACAGTTGGGTTGGGCAGCATTCGGAAAACTTCGCCGAATATTAACGTCATCGATACCCCAGTGCTTGAAGACGAAAGTCTACAACCAGTGCGTCCTACCAGTGCTGACCTACGGAGCCGAGACGTGGACACTCACAGTTCGACTGGTCCACCAACTCAAAGTCACTCAGCGTGCTATGGAAAGAGCTATGCTCGGTATTTCTCTAAGGGATAAAATCCGGAACGAAGTCATTCGACAGAGAACTAAGGTTATCGACATAGCTCACCGGATTAGTAAGCTGAAGTGGCAGTGGGCTGGTCATATTTGCCGCAGGACGGATAACCGCTGGGGCACCCGTGTTGTAGAGTGGAGACCGCGTCTCGGCAAACGTAGTGTAGGACGCCCCATGACACGATGGAGCGATGACTTGCGTAAGATAGCAGGGAAAAACTGGCGGCAAGAAACCAACGATAGGGCTAAGTGGCGTGCCATGGGTGAGACCTACGTCCAACAGTGGACGAACACAGGTTGAAAGAGAGAAACTTCCTGACTCTAAATATTCAAAAATCTAAATTTATTACCTTTGCCAGTAAAATATCTGCCATTCCACCTGAACCCTCTTTCAAAATTATAGCCCATTCGTGCGATAGAGTAAATACCTGCAATTGTCTATCCATAGATAGGGCCGACACAATAAAATATCTCGGAGTCTGGTTAGACTCTTGCCTTTCCTGGAAACAGCACCTTGAGGCCATCTCTTCACGAATAAGGAAGTTAATCTTTGTTTTTAAAAAATTACGAATCCCTGCTAATAAAAGCGTTCTTAAAATAGTGTACACCGCATTATGCGAATCAATTATTGGTTACTGCATCACCGCTTGGGGAGGTGCTCCGAAAAACAATATTCTACAAGCCGAACGAGCTCAAAGAGCAGTGATTAAATCCCTTCTCAACAAACCCTTCAGATATCCAACGAAACAAGTATACACTGATTTTAAGGTACTTACAGTGCGCAAAATGTATATACTCCGGGCAATGATGAAGAAGCATAAAAGCCTTCCCGCAACTAAAAGTAAACTCTCAGATAAGAGGCGACCCCCGCCGATATGCCCAGTCATATATACAAATACCAAACTTGCAAAAAGACATTACGACTACCTAAGTGCACATCTATACAGGGTTACTTGTAACTGGACGTATTCCCGTCAAGAATAGATCGGGGAGCTCAAATGCAACAAATTTAACCCCCTATATGTATATCCGAAAGTTAACGGTTTTCGATTTATATTTAACTTTGTGATTTTTGAAAAAATATCAACTTTTACCCCTTATCGACATTATTTAAAAAAAAATGAGTGGTAAAATGTTATTAAACATATTTTTTTCTAGTAGAGGACTTAGCAACATAACATAATAACCCATAAACATATCAATAAATGCTTAATAAGTAATGGTTAAAAATAAACATATTTTTGATTTATTTGCATAAACTAACGTCACTCGAGTTAAAGTGCTACGCAGCTTAAAAAATCACTATGAAGCTAAACGTACAAATTACTGATAAAACTTCCTCATCTAATAAGCTATGCAAAAAGGTATAATAGTCAATATTTAAGTGCCTAAAAATAATTATTATCATTATTGGCGCTGTAACAGACAGAGTATCCACTGTATTTTTTATGACGACCGGTTTTCTACCTGAGCTCACTCAGGTAAAAAACCTCAGTTTTTTCACGTGCAAACAAGGCCCTGATTGGTTGTTCTTATTGATGGTGTGTGTTTTGGGTACACTTCTATTTGAAACTCATAAATATGTGCCTTGTCTCAGTTAGTTAGTTTCAACTTTACTTTGCGTTAGCACGTATTGTTTGGTATCTGGCTATTCCCATATTTTCTATCGTTTTGTGTTACTTCCTCGGATTATTTCACATTTGTAGTGTGCGTGATCAAGACTGACTATGGCTACTTACTCCAATAATGAATACGCAGACATAATGTACTGTTACGGATTTTGTGACGGCAACGCTGCCGAAGCTCGGAGAGAATACCAACGCCGTTTCCCTGACCGAAGGATTCCACATGTAACAGTGTTCTCATCAACCTATCGACGATTATCTGAAACTGGCTCCGTACAAGGACGAAAAATTGATACCGGAAGACCTCGGCGATATACTGCAAATGACGAAGAAGAGATCATTCAACGCTTTATTAATGATCCCAATACGTCAACAAATATCGTTGCACGGGAGTTAGGTATATCACAGTGGAAAGTTTGGTCTGTTGTACATTTATCGGGTCGACATCCCTACCATTACCAGCCTGTGCAAACGCTAGAAGAAGGAGATCCAGCAAGGCGATTAGAATTCTGTCGGTACATACTCAATGCCGACGCGGAAGATGAAGAATTTTTAAAAAACATTTTATGGACCGACGAATCCAAATTTGACAAGGACGGCATAACAAATTTTCATAATTTGCATTACTGGGCGCCAAAACAAGAAAAAAACCCGAAAAAACTGAAAGAAACTGCATCACAACGAAGATTTTCACTAAACGTGTGGATGGGCGTTATTAATGATAAATTGATTGGCCCACATTTCTTGCCCCAGAACTTAAATGGTCAACATTATGAAGATTTTTTAAGAAACGAGCTACCCGCACTATTGACCAGCGTACCTGAAGATATGAGAAATAATTTGATGTTTCAACATGATGGATGCCCAGCTCATTATCGCGTTAGTGTTAGGCAGTGGCTAGATGCAAATTACCCTAACAGGTGGATAGGCAGAGGTGGACCAGTGCCATGGCCTGCAAGAAGTCCCGACCTAACGCCGTTAGATTTTTATGTCTGGGGTCATATGAAGGACTTGGTTTATGTGACACCAATCAGATCTATAGAAGAATTGAGAGAGAAAATTATTCACGCAGCAGACCAAATGAGGAACTCGTTTTCTTCAAGAATTACAAAAACCGAAGTGCGAAAACGTGTCCGCACATGTATCAGGAATAGAGGGTCACACATTGAACATGATGTGTAAATAAAATAAAAAAATGTTCCTGCATTCATTTGTTTTATTTTTTCTTTTCAAAGTAATTCTACTCCGTTTTAAGATTCAGCTTACCTTTGTCAAGTTAAAAAAGATTTAAAATTATTTTTAGGCACTTAAATATTGACTATTATACCTTTTTGCATAGCTTATTAGATGAGGAAGTTTTATCAGTAATTTGTACGTTTAGCTTCATAGTGACTTTTTAAGCTACGTAGCACTTTAACTCGAGTGACGTTAGTTTATGCAAATAAATCAAAAATATGTTTATTTTTAACCATTACTTATTAAGCATTTATTGATATGTTTATGGGTTATTATGTTATGTTGCTAAGTCCTCTACTAGAAAAAAATATGTTTGATAACATTTTACCACCCATTTTTTTTAAATAATGTCAAAAAGGGGTAAAAGTTGATATTTTTTCAAAAATCACAAAGTTAAATATAAATCGAAAACCGTTAACTTTCGGATATACATATAGGGGGTTAAATTTGTTGCATTTGAGCTCCCCGATCTATTCTTGACGGGAATACGTCCAGTTACAAGTAACCCTGTATAATAAATTACATAAGACACTTAATATACACAACATGAACACATTACAATGTAAGTCCAACCTAACTAATTACCTTCTAGAGCTTAATTATGATGAATGTGAACACTTGTTAGATCACTATATTATTTAATCCAAACTAAAAACTAGAAAACACACAAACACATACACACACCCGTACACACACGCACACACACCCTCACACACGTACACTCCCTCACTCACACACACACACACCCTCAATACGTATATCCTTTCTTTTAAATTCTTTTAGATATTAATTAGTTCAATTTCTCTTATTTTTTTGTAAAGAGTTTATTCTTTTAATTTCATCAAATTTTTGGCTAAAGTGATACTTGCATAGTATAGAATTGTTATAATATTCAGGTATATAACTTGTATCAACGGATGGATAAATGTCTCCTGTAACACAGGACATTTCCTAGCATAGGAGACATTGTTCAAATATTGCAATTAATTGTACCTTCAGCTACGGTTTATATTTCACTTATATGTAAGTTATCCCATAATTGCATGTACATGTATATTTTTTTGTTGTCAAATAAAGAATTTATTATTTTATTTATTATTAGGATTCAAAGAAAACACTTACGTTCTTAGATGAGCCCATTTCTTGAAAAAAAAAAAATGTTGTGTGGTTTTATGAAACCACGGTAAAAGTGAAACTTTCCGAACACTGCTTTATACCTACTCGGCAGCCGACCGTCACGCGACATGCGCTACACAGACCAAAAAGTTTGAGACGATGTAATAAAAGTTTCACTTTAAAAACAAAACTTTAACACAACAACGAACACGTGTCAACTTCAAACCATAGAGAAATCTCAGTCTAAAATAAAAATGGCGTCAAATCCTTTTTTGCCTTTTTCATTCAAGTGACGCCCCGAATTTCTTTTCTCGGAACTAATTTTGTTTGCCCTCACCACACCCCGGACACTCCATACAAAATTATCGTTTTGACAGTCACACTGTAGAGACTGCAAATGTGTGTGTTAACGCTTTATGGTTGGCACATTTTTGACTAGCGTAAAAAAAAATTCGCGTTTTTCTGATGAAATACATCCGTAAACAGCACAATATCTAAACATTTTCTACGAAAAACGATAATCACAAATCCAAAATAATAAAATTACTTTAAGTCAATTTGATTAATGTTGTCAATCTTCGTTGCGTATCGTCCCTGTAGAAAAATGTGGACCATTTTTAGACTGATCGTGCGGGGTGAGGTGAAGTGTTTACTTTTGGCGGGAGGCGGAGAGTGTCCGTTCTGTAGCGTTTAGCTACTATTATGTATTCTGTGCCCTCACGTCAATAGATGGCCATTTTATCAATATAATTGGTAATTTTTTGTATAATGCTGCTCGCCGCACTTGCCTCTACTGACCTATTACCAAACACGGAGGACATTACCATTTTTGTTACCAACTCATAACACAGGGACGAAATCAATAAAATAAGGATTTTAAAAATAGTTTTATTTATTATGTTAATATTACTGAAAACAAAGGTCTGTAAATCAACTTATAATAATTATTATTATGACAAAATTTAAAACTTAAACGACTAAAAGTGGTGATTCTTCTTGCGGTTCACACATTTCCGTATTTTCTTCTGAATCCTGAATTTCCTGAATATTCTGATGCCTATCCAAAACTTCAGAATAAAAAGTTAAGTCTACTCCGTCCTGGCTTTTCCAGTTTTGACCGTAATGCTTTTCCAAGAGGGAATTGACGTCCCGTAACTTCAAATGTTTTACTTCAACATTTTTGTTCACAATATGATTTTCCATTTGCAACATTCTTATAGTTTTATCTTTTTTGCAGATATTTTCGTATTAGCCCGTTTTTGTAGTTAACACTTTTATAAAAAAGTTCACCATTTACTAAAACATTATCATCACGTTTGGGGCTATCTAACACTATTAAATTATTAAATAAATCCCGTATCTACTTACCAAGGCATCAGTAGGTACTGGGTGCGCTGCCCACATCCAAAAACTTAAGAGCTTCAAAATAAACCCAATATCATCTTGCCCAATTCCACTCTTTTTTATTTTTAATTTTTTTAATTCATTCTGCCACTGACACCTTAAATTATGAAATTTTCTTGATATTTCATTCTCAGTTGTAGATATAGGCCCATTAAGAAGAGCTGGAACGTCAACACATTTACACATTGCACATGTTAGGCCGGGAGATACTGACACAAAATTTCGGGTCATTTGTAACAGGATGGCGGTCTAGAGGGGTCTTAGTACGCAATGACAAAAAGAAAAATGATGGTCAGAACGCTGGTACCGGCGGACTAGTCGCGTGGGCGTTAGTCACACTCGTCGGATAAATAGCGAAAGTCCAACGATTTGTAACACAAAAATTTTAGAATTTACCGATAGCCCTTAAAAAAGATGTAGGCGGTAGTGTCATGCCATACTTTTACGATGTGACTTACAGTCCGCCATACCGACGTGAATGCGTTGATTTAAAAAAAACAATTCAACCATTTGTACCGGGCTAACTTTTGCACAGGTAACCATCGTCGTGCAGCCATTTACTAAAATCGCCATGCCATACTTTTCGGACGATTCCAAACCGCTTCCAAATTCCAATTCCGATTCCGATTCCAAACCGCACTACCGCCTACATCTTTTTTATGGGCTATCGGTAAATTCTAAAATTTTTGTGTTACAAATCGTTTGACTTTCGCTATTTATCCGACGAGTTCGACTAACGCCCACGCGACTAGTCCGCTGGTACCAGCGTTCTGACCATCATTTTTCTTTTAGTCATTGCGTAATAAGACCTCTGTAGAACCGCCATTCTGTTACAAATGACCCGCAATTTTGTGTCAGTATCTCCCGGCCTATGTATGTGTCATATTTTGCAATTGTTTATAAATACAGGGTGATGTAATTGGTGTAGTACGAATATCTAAAAATCTATGAAGAATTTTGTGATACAGTAAATGGAAGAATTATAGACTATTTTACAGTATTTAATAAAATCATTTAATTTTTTGTTCATTTTCATTAGAAATGTCAATTTTTCTCACCAAGGTGGAAATTTGGATGATAAGGATCTTGTTATAAAAATATAAATTTTGACTAAAATCGGCATTTTTTTTTTCAAAAATCAAATTACTAATTAATAATCAGAGTTATCACATTATTAAAAAAAATAAGCCAAACTATACACAATTTTTACTTGATGCAATCCTCAAAGATCATGGACATAGTGTATTGCGCCTTCCACCATACCATCCAGAACTCAACCCAATAGAGTTACTATGGGGCATAATTAAAGGGAAAGTAGCATCACAAAATGTGAACTTTAACTTGAAAACTGTGGAAGAATTATTTAGAAAGGAAGCAAATGCTATTAGTCTGGATATGTTTAGTGACGTTTGGAGAAAGACGCGAGAACATGAGGAAAAATATATTCAATTAGAACCAAAAGTAGATAATTACACTGACTCATTTATAATAACATTAAGAAATTCCGACGGCGAGTTCTTCGAGCGATGAAAGTTTCAGTGAAGTAGAAGATTACGATTATGATTAAATAGATTCTTCTTCTTCTCTATAGATACTGCTTTCTGAATTGGTGGTAAATGTTAAAACTGTTAAACTGTTATGACGATTCAAAAGTGCTTCTAGAAGAAGTCTAATTGTATAAATGTTTGAGTTTGAGTTTAAAACCAATAATGTGAAAATTATACAATAAACATGTAACACATATTTGTTAGCGCGTATTGGTAGGTATTACGTACTTACTACAAATATAATATTTCTTAGGTATCTTTACTCGACCAAAGTCAGGACAAGACTGCTCCGCAACTGCAGAAGACGTCCGTTATTTAAATCATTATCAAAACAACCATCCGTGTGTTGGGAGTGAGCGCACGTGTTATTTGTATTGTTTTTATGACCTGAAATTTAATTATTATTTGATAATTGAATGATTATTAATACTTTTATCCAATTTATTATTATTAGAATAAATAATTAACTTCATCAATTGATTTACTTTTAAATTATAATTTTACAGGTAAATTATGAGAGCTTTCATAATTATATTTGCATATATTTATCTACAACGCACCCATTTTACAATTCAAGTCTAAAATAAAACTAGAGTCGCATTTATTTTTGAACATACTGTAAGTGAAATTGCATAAGTGTGAGTACTGTGAACATGCCAGCTTTCCTTAATTGACCGATAGTTCTTGTGCGATGGAATTAAGTACAGAGATTTTTTAATTCGGTTTTTATAGTCCGCATGCCGGTTGTCCCACAAACAAGGATTGCACTCGTAAAATACTATTAACTTGATAGTTTCCTCACGAGACTATTTCTGACTTTGTCGTCGACTTATTATTTTCAAATAAAATTGACAAAATCAAAAGCCGTGCGGGCGATACTTGCAGCTTGCTGCGAGATATACGGCACTAGACCGATAAGCAGCGAGATCGGTCGCGAGTAGACGCAGTCATGTTTACACACGCTTTCGCAACTTCTCGCAAGAAGCGCTTGACAAACTGTCGCGACAGAACTTGCTACATAGTTTACACATGCAAGCTGCTGTCAGACAGACTGTCAGACAGTTCTTGCAGATGGAAACGCGGCCTAAGGATCTTAATCTGAAATTTCATTAGACGGAAACTTTTAGTTTTTTAGTAATTTATTTTTGAAAATCGGAAAATTACTAACCTATACAGGGTGTCCCACTGTTGGTATACTAAGCACAAAGGAGGTTATAGTTTTGCATACGCTGAGTACGTAAAAAATACTTATAAAATTCCAGACGCATTTTTTTTTCAAATAGATGAAGTCGTAAAACTTTATGTGTACACCTATAACAAGCAACCTGCCCAGCTTTGCCACCAGCACGTGAGCTATCGTTTGAGATTATGTTTTTATAGATAAAACGCTCACATTAGCGAAGCTATATATGCCGCCTGCGCGAAGCCAGAGAAGAAAACATGGATTTTCAGGAAAAATTTAGCAAAAATTTTTTGACGCAATTTTGTTGTTTAAGTATTTTTTTCGTGATCAGTGTATGCAAAACTACAAGTCCCTTCGCGCTTAGTATACCAATAGTGGGACACCCTGTATAGAAAGTTACGCCGTTTTTATTTTGTTACGCATATTTATTATTTTTTCTTTTTAATCATGCAAGCTGATTAAGAATCACTTTTTACATTATTCAGTTCAATGGTTTATTTTTTTATGTTCTGATATCCATTTATTACGTCTTTTAAGTAATCTAAGTAATGACTAATCTTAAAGTACAATATATAAATGATCAACTGACTACCGAACTAGTTGGAACTGTGTTTCCGCTGTCGGTACTTACTTAATATGATTTTTTGTGTACGTCACAATAAATAAATAAAAATAATCTTTGAATTTGAAAGACTATAATGGATAACAGGATTATTTCTGAACACCTGAATTACTGTTGATACAGGACATATTTGCGGTCAGTATTTTTTTTTTTAGACAATATCAAGTTTATTTTACGTTGTTTATTTACAAATATTTACATTTATTTACACTTAAACATAATAATATGTTGGGAGTATTATAGACTATTGATTTTTAAAATGTATTAGTTTTATGTAAATATGCCTAATACCTTTCTTAGTGTCAGATTTTTTTGACAAATAAGTGATTCTTAGATCCGAATACTTGTGTATTACTGTTTTGGCTAGTTCAATGTAGTAGACTGTGTAATCATTATCAAAATAATGGTGCTCAATATTGGAAAACAGTTGTCTACCAATATAATTTTGTAAAACTTTATTTGTAACCCATTGCGGCGTACAAGATAGACTGACTTTCTTGGTATCTGATAATTGTTTCCTAATTTCCACTTCAGAAAGACGACATAAATCAATCACCTCCTTTGAAGCGTATTTTAAGCCACCTCTGGTTTTTTGGTATAACACATAAACCCATAAACCCATAAACCCTTTACGCATGTACAGCATTTAATTTTTTTTAAATGGAAAAGACAACATAGCCTGCTATGTATTCTACAACCTTTTCTCCAAAAGGGGATAAATACGTTTCAATCTCTATATCTGAAATAATATCACTTTCTTCTTTATCCGTTAAAAGTGTTTCTGTTTCTTTTTCCCGGGTCGTAGAATTGATTTTTTCAATTGCTGACGTACAGTTAAGTATTGAAATTTTTTCTAATGGGATACAGGTTGTACCTCTTTCATTTCGAATCAACTCTGTGTGGACTAAGAGTTTTTTATAGATTGCTTCAAACTGACGAGCGGATTGTCAGAATAACCACCGTGACTTCTGATGACAGAAAAAAAAATCTCAATGTGATCCTGACTAGTAAGGGCAAATATGTTAGTTGCGTATTTGAATCTAAAACCAAGTTTTCAAATAGGTGTTTTGCACTTTCGATACATACAAGAAATCCCAAAAATCCTGTGTAGCGAAGATTTTTCAATAGATTGACTCTGTTGATAACATTTTCACGATTTTTAAGGTCAGTCTCCAAATTCAATAGAACTGCTTTGGCTTCATCTAATTTTGCAAAGGCAGCTTCGTAGTTTTTTAAATTCATTGCTTGTTTAAATCCTTTGCCCCAGGTTTTAGAATCCAGGATATCGAATAAATCATTTATTAATTTTAGAAAATCTGCTGTCGCTCTAACATTTTCAAACATGGGCATATTCATTTCGTTGCCACAAAAGTCCAAGGCATCAGCTACACTTGTACTGAAGAGTTGGGCTGCTAGGCGAACGTTCATTATTATGTTCGTTCATCGATCACTAGTGTGCAAAATATTTTTTTCCCGGGTTACTTTCAGCTCTTAGTTTTAAAGCTTGTAAGGCTTCCTTTGTAGGTATAGGTAGGTATATTACTTTTCTGTTTCATGGTTCTTCTCCAAAGCAACCAACTCTTTACGCATGTGAGATCGATAAAATGGAAAAACAGTTGGTGGTACCACTTTTTGCTTCTAATTTTAATTCTATAGAAGCCTAACATAGCGTCTAACAAATCAACTCCCCTTTGTTGTAAACAGTAATTGCTTTGGGGCAAGGCACATCAATTCTGCGATTTTGTTTTTTTGAACGTCTTTTTACATTATCCATCGGTTCTTTGCCCACATAAGTGGAACACAAACTTACTACTTTGTTATCTAACCAATTAGTTACTGATACTTTTATGTCTTCAACAACTGTAGTTTTTTCTAGACAAAAGCCGCGTTATGGCCGCGTTCCTTTTTTTTGAACAATTTTTTATCTATATTAATATCAGGAGCTCTATTGAGCTGTATAGTCCGTAAAGGCAAAAGACCTCTTTGGTGTAAATTTGCCATCAAACGCAAGCTTGTGTACCAATTGTCCACGAATATTTTATGGTTTAAATTATCAGGGACATGTTTTAGTAATCTTTGCACGACATTACCAGGTACACCAAGATTAGGGCAGTTTTCAGGTGGGTCAGAATGGGTACCATTGAATACCTCGAAGTCAAATCCACTGACGCCAATTAGCACGTAGTTTAAGTATCCCCATTTGTGGGGTTTCTTAGCGTTATATTGCCGGATTCCTGAAGTTCGAGCTTTAGTAGGAAATAGGAATCATTTGCTCATCTATAACCATAAACTTTTATTTTGGCACTTTTAGAAGTCTTTCAATATTTAAAAGAGGTCTTATTTTATGTAATTTATCGAAGTCAGGGTCATCAGATTTTAATTCTTTGTTTTTATCATAAAAGTGCAAATATCTTTTTATCTCTTCGAATTTATTACACGTCATAGTATCTGCTACTTTTTCAATATATGTGCCCTCCCTCCAATAATGGCGCGTTGTTGGCAAGTGAACTACCGACATATAAATAATAATGCCAATAAATTTATGTATACCTTCATGTGTGACTTTATTGAAAGCTTCGGGCGAAATTTTGGAGGCGTATAGATTGCTCTCTTCTTCAATTAAGTTTATAGCAGACGACGGAAAAAGAAATTTAAAAAACTGTATAGGACTATCTAGCTGCATTATTTCATCCGGAAGTGCTTCACATCCTAGAAAAGCAATATTAGACTCATTATACTGAATACCTTCATTAGCCCATAGTAACTTGACCTTTTTTGGCTTTTTTGAAGTAGAAGGCCCATTTTCTGCAGAAGTATCTCCTAATATTTCCACTTCCTCTTCGATTAAACTGTTACAAATGTCATCGTCACAGGCTTCTTCAATTTCATCCTCTTCGTCTTCTTCCTCTTCACTTTCAGGTATGAATAAAGGGTCTGCATAATCATCATCATCGGATATATTTTCATCTTCGCTTCCTTCTGGGACTAAATATACCGTACATTCAGGGCGTGTTTTCACTTTACCCACAAAATGTAATATCATGTTACACAAGCATTAAAACAGCACATAGTTTTCTTATGATAACGTAATATAACAAGAACACCTTACAAAATCGTTGTTATTCAAAATTCAAAAAATATTAATTCATTTGCTTTCAAACGCTAAAATAAAGTATAACATGCATAATGTTCCAAATGTGGAAAAGATAAGATTTTACAAATAATGCATGTTGTTCCATATTTGCCACAGTAAAACTTATCTTCACTACATGTTGTTCCATATTTAGCACAAATTTGGATAGAGCATAAGTAACAGTATATAATTGTTTTACTTACGTTTTTTACCATAAAAATATTGTGGATCCATCGTTCTTTATGCTTAATCACTTTTTGTTTTTAAAAAACTCGTGAAATTCGGAAAAAAAGCGCTTTGAAATATTCCAACGTGTGTCTAGCTCAAATCGGCGCAACATAACGAACATTTTAAGTTCGTAAGCGTCCCTGCAGAGGCGCCACTGTGTAGTTTTTAGATGGAGTACTATCCATAGAGACAAAATAATTTCAAACTATGGTCAGAGATGGCGTTAGGTGTGTACAATAACACAAAAATGTTCGTGTTCCAAATTTGTCACGCCATGCGGTAAAGGAATGAGAATACAAAAAAACAATTATAGAGCAAACAATTTTTAAAGAAAATTTCTCACATTTTTGTTTATAACTTCTTCAATTTTCAATTTAGGTCAAAAAGTTGTATAAACACATTTGTAGGCAACATAATTTGCTATAAATTATGTCGGTTTTATTTTTTAAGGACGCATAGTTTCCGAAATATCGCAAAAAATGTGTATGACCAACTATTTCCAAGATGGCGACCGAGGGACAAGGGCGGCGACTGATTTGACCCCCCTTAAATGTCCCTCATGCATCATTTCAATAAACTCATGTAAACTCATATAATATTTCAATGGACTTTAATATCGATATCGTATTTGTACTGTGCCATCCCTAACTTTATGTAGTGATACCAGAGTAACAAATTAAAAACGCCTGTTTACGTACAAGTGATGAACGCAAATAATAACATTATTATGAATTAAGTACAAACTTAAACTTTATATATTTTACAATATTAAATAAAAACATATGTTAATGCTAAAGAATAAATAAATTTGCAAAAGGTAATTATCGTTAATTCATAAAGTATATCCAAATTATATTTCACGTAATTTATAGTATTTTTGGATAAATTTTATTACTTTATTGTAAGAAATTTTATTACTTTATTGTTAGAAAGAACAATGGCCAAATTTGTATAGGAGCTGGACTTGACTTTTATTTTTCGTGTCCCAAGACAAACTATAGTTAGATTAGTTTGTTTTTATGTTGTAAACACCATACCGTTTGAAAATCACCTCTAAATAGCCACAATTTATTATTTTAACGTTAACAATACTTTTGAGGTTAGGATCAACAACTACCTTTTACCAGACTGCGACCTAGCCTAAAAGTGTGGTTAGCGATAAGCGAGGAGGATAATTAGCGATTTCGTTTCCATTTAATCGAATTCTCTCCGAGAAAAACCAAAAACTTGTCCGTCCATCACACTTACAGTTCGATGTCAAAAAGGGCCGTCTGTCAACCCGTCTCGTGGAGTCTGGTCTGACTGTATTGCTCAGCATGTAGAATATTATTATACCTATTATTGTTATCATCACACGGACGTATTTCCTGACAGACTAAATACCAATTGTCTTTCAGTCTTCAATACTCAAGTTGTATATGTATTGACAAATCGAGTAATGGTTGCTTATAGGAGTAAATGAATTGTAATTTAGGAGTAGGTACTTAAATGAAAGAAAAAGGCTTGACAAAAATACTTTTTATTATTCATCCTCTCTTACAACTACAGCATCGAGAAATGCTGCTGGCGCTGATATTGTCGGCTGATGCCTGGCCCACCCAAGATACCACACAAGCGTCATAACATGTGCACAGCACCCAACCGTTCTTCTACCAACTAAACAATTACAGCAATACTCTGGTATAGCTTCCCTTCCAGACACATTATTTTCAATTAATATATAAACATAATAAACTTTTCTCGAAATGTGTCTGGATTTAATTTTGCCTCTTATGAGTGAATTGTTTCCACTTCCTCTCAAACGATACTGTGTTACATTAATGTTTTCTTTGCTTATTTCAATTCGATACCCTCCGTGAAACCTGACATGTTCACTATAATAGGACCTTGCTTGTCGGATCTGATATGTTCCTAGGGCAAATAAAATAACTTCACTATATTCTAGACGGGGAAATAAAATATTAGTATTGGAATGAGCTGTAATACTAGTAAAATCGGATGTTCGTCTATTCATATTTATAGTGGTTACAAATTCAATTAAGTTATTATTTAATGGGAATCGTTCCCTAATCACATTTATGATGTGCTCAGCATCATTCCTATTTTTTAACCGAACACCGAATTTATTTAAAAGGCTTGCAGCTATGGAAAACATTTGCATCATATGTGGAACTGTTTTATTAAAAAAATCTTGCCGGAATATTTTAAAGTCTCGTTTAAAGTACCCGTTAACGACTTCTACCACCCAACGGCATATGGTCACACATCGACTCCTGTTAGCTTGCTCGGTGGTGAGCTGATGCTCACCTTCAAGCAAGGATTCCGGCATATACGTTTTATAGCTGCAAGCCTCTAACAAACTAATCGAATCTCTAAATCCCCTGTCTAAAATAAAAATATCATTATTTTGAAAGTATTGTCTGAGAGGAGAGTTTTCATCTCTGAAAAGAGATTTCATTATGTCTGCGTCAGATGTGGTAGCTTTGTATGGGCCAAAGCAGTCTACAATGTAGCCATCTGGTGTCACCAGCAAAAATGGTTTTAACAAGTTTTTGTACTTATGCAAGGAGTATGAATCCTTTTGGAACATAAGTATAATTGGAACTCTTGTTTATATAAATATATGTCCCATCACATATAATTATTGTATTTTCATTATTATGATTATAAATTGCATTTGGTATCATTAAATTGTGTTGCAACAATTGTTCACGGGATATGTGTTGGAGTCCTAGATTTCTAGGCACAAAATCCTGTACCAATATCTCTCTAACTCTTCGATCGCACCTGAAAATACTGGAAGGTCCGCGTGGCGTAGGCGCGGTCGCGCCATCTTCTCTAGGGACGCCGCCAGCTGCTCTATTCCTGTTCGTCTGGTCGGCGTCGGCGATCTTCCTCTTCTTAGTTCGGATCGCTGGTGTCTGTCATCCTTCGGCACAGGATGTGACTGGAGCCACTCGTCCACCTTGTTTCGTTCTTCTGTCGCGGTGACGGCATCTTCCGGCAGGCCCTCGTCTTCCTGTATGGCGGACACCTCGAACTGTAAGCGTTTATTTATTAGTTCTTTCTCAATTTGTAGTTCTTTTCTCTGGATAGCGGCGAGTCGCTCTGCCGCTTCTAATTCCGCTGCCTTAATCCGCCGCGCCGTACTCGCCGACGACCGCATCGATCTAGCGGATCTCGCTGGCGAATGCCGTCGCGGTTGCGGCGGGATCTCCATCGTTTCTGTGGCTGACGTCAAGCGTGCGTCAGACGGCGATGCTAACGGGTCCAGCACCAGCCGCCGCATTCGTTCTTGCCGCACACGCTCTGTCTCCTGGCTCCGGTCTTCAACTTCCACAGCGTCACCCTGGCTGCGGGTTACCACCATGCCTAAAGAGGTGACGCACCGCAGGCTTATACTGGCAGACTCGTTCCGCTGACCAGCACCCCTGATTCCCGGCGCGTACCACTAGGTCACCACTGGCGGCCCGTGTCTGCCCGTAAAAAACCTTACGACTCACCTTATTGGACTAGTACCAACAGCGCGGCCCCGTCGGTAGGTACCTGACTCGCCTGGTGACGATCAAAAACACCAGCAGGCTAGTACCAACGTTACCGGTTTGCCGATATTCGCCCCTCGAAGGTGAACTCGTTGCCGATGCGTTCCTCTCTTCGGCAGGATCTGGTCTTCCACGTGCAGCGTTTCTTCCTTGAAGTATCCGGCGCTCGATGAACCACACGTTGTTATCCGGCGATCGAAGGACCACACTTTATTATCCGGCGATCGAAGGACCACACGTTATTGTGGACTGTATATTTTGTTGGGGTTTGTGGTCAAAATAAACACCCTTCCTTCGACATACATATATTTTCCCTTTTTACATTATTACAATTTATACTTAATCACTATTACTTATTCACTACTAGTCTGGAATAAGAACTTGCTGCAACTGACTTTAGTTCAAAAATGTGGGCTATTTATATGCGTCGCCGGCGGCGAGATTCAAAGCGGTCGCCCGGCGGCGAGGCTCAAAGCGGCGGCGGCATACAAAGCGGCGGCGGCTATCTTGCATGTGCCGCCTAGGCCACGCCTCCTCCACGTGTAGACGCAATACACGTGGCGTAGTGCGTACAACGCGATAGACGAAACCGCGGTGCGCCTCATCGAAACCGCGGTGCGCCTCTCTTCCACGTGTAGCGTTGAAACTCCGCCCCATACACGTGGAGCCGCTGCGCGGGGAGCCCCGTTGCCGCCTGCGTGTGCTCGTCCTTTACACTAACCTTATCCATTAATCTTTCTAATGTTCGTCTCGGAACCATTAATAACTGGGATAACCGGTCGTCTGAGTCACCAGTTCTCATCTTCATTAGAAGAGCACCAAAACCCAAAATGCCTCTATATGTTTCTATAAGACGCGGAACTTCATAAAGTAAAAGTTCAAATTGGTTTTTATTCATTCCAAGCCAATAATGAAACAAATGTTCATAAATTCTTTCAACACTTTCCATACTCGAGAAATCGAGAAATGTGTTAAAAGCATTTATAAAAGAAAGTGCATGTTCCACTTGGTCAGCCGTAAATGTTCCTAAACTATTTTGAGAATCAAACAACATATCCCAATCAGTACTAAATGTATGTTCTACACAAATACGAGCATTTATAGGCAAGTAATATTTGTGTTTGCTAAGAGTTGTTGCTCTTAGAGGGTCAGAAATCCTGTGCAAATCTGTGTTCTGGCAACCAGAAAAAACACAATGTGCTGCAGTGTTAGCCGCTCGTCTATAGTGTGGTAAACTAATCACCCCAGGTACTTCGTCAGCTTGCTGGTCTGTATTTGGAGAGCTTTCAGGTTCTTGGGGTTGAAGCTCTGGCTCTGACTCCTGCTCCGGCTCAGGCTCTTGCTCCGGCACTACCTGCTGCTCAATATTTTGCTGCATATTATGTGTAGCAGCTCTCTTGAGTCTCAGCCAACAGGGATGACAAACATGGTCTGTTGAAGTTGCCTGAAACAACCATACAGCCTTGTCTTAATATAAATGTTCCAGCTCATTATTATTAAACTCAAGCAAATAAAATCATTGTTACAAAACAATATTAAATTGCAGTGATAAATTCAGTATAACATTGAAACAAAAGGAAAAAGTAATAAGCAAATCATAATTACCTGCCGTGGGGCAATTCTATTTTCAAGTTCAATATGTATTGCTTGTTGCAACTGAGATGGATTCTCTCTCACAATAAGGTCATGTTTACGGTTCCGCAGAGAGCTTCCACAAAGTATGCAAACATGTATGTGGCCACGGGAAGATGAGGCACCAGATTCATTAGCTAATCCGGAGTTGACACATTGCATTGCCAATTCTTTACAGGCATCACATATGTAATCTTCTTCAGTGATCTAAAATAAGAATTAGAGTTGTATTATGATGTATGATTGCGTGTGACGGTTTATGTTAGTGTAATAAAATAAGAACGTATGTAAATACGTACTATTATCGGAGAACTCCACTCGCAGATCTTAGAAACCACTCTGGTATCCAGTTCAAAAACGAGATGGCGGCGAAGGGTATCAATGCGTATGTTACAATTAACACATCGCAATCGCAGGGCTAATTTTGTAGCGGTAGTCTGCATGATGTCTCTCACAATTATCCAAGATACAAAATCGGTATCCAGAAATCAAAAGCACAGAATAATCGTCACAAGTGGTAGTTATCAGTCCGTTAAGCAATGCGAGGTCAAAACAACAGAAGGAAATCCAAAATAGTACAGAACGAATCACAATCCTCAACAACGAGAGAAGCGAATAGATGACGCGATGATTGCCGGGTGTCAATCAATGAACCAATGGCGCGCTCGGAGCAATTATCGGCGCGGGTCGATGACCACAGATTTTATAACTTGTCGATGACAAATGACGTTCCGTTGTACGTAATTCAGCTTACTATGAACCTACATCATTATTTTTATGACAATAATTCAGTGCATAATAAATATAGTAGTTGATTTGATGCCTACAAACTAATTGGATTGAATTACAATTAACAACTATTCAGAAAAACGGAAATAATTATAGTCTTTCAATATTGAGTCAATTTATACGCGAAATGAATCGTCTTTAGGTGCGTTCTGAAACTATTATTTTGAATAATTTCGAAACATTTACAAAAACAAAAATAAACGGATATCTTTTTTTTGTGGCTACTTAGAGAGGTATTTCTTGTGTTTTTTAAGACCTTAAAAAATAGGGGTATTTTTCATATATATGGCATATTGGGACGCCATCGTTTCGTCATCTGGTACGATTTGGCCAACCTCCTTTATACGCGAGAGGCCGGGTTAAGTATTAGTTTGAATGTAATAAGAATGTACTTACTGCGATTCTACACAGCTACCTAATTGAATCCCTAAATACTAAAAGGGCACTTGTCCTTTACATTTTAAAGATAAAAATTTTACAGAAAACAGAAAAAACTAAATATTTTTATAAATAAAAAAAAAAGACGGGTTGCACTCCGGGAGTGCCGGCAGAAGTGAAAACTTGATTATTAACGTTCAGCATGTTTGATATTTTGGAATGGTATCCGTCTTACGCATGGAATATAAGGGCTAAAAAAAAAAAAAAAATCCGTCTTACGTTTTTTCGATCAGGCCACGTGTCCTGACGCGAGTTTAAGATTTTATACCCAACGCCGCTAAAGAAGTTTTCACTTCAAAAATTACATAAGTATTTAATTAAGTATATAATGTTTCATGGATAGGTAACAATGTATTTTAACAAAAAAAAACTTTATATATTTCTATTAATTTAATAAAAAGGCCAATAAAAAAACATGGACATGTACCCTTTTAGTATTTAATTATGTATTAGGTGGACATATGCCCCTTTAACACTTAATGTAAATAGGATTTTAGAAATAAAACAAACCAATTGCAAGTTTTTATTTTTATTTATCAAATAAAACAATTGAATTTACTCTACAGGCCAATTGTAAATAGTTTCCCAGTATTGATTATACTCGGCAAGAATGTACGGTTTTAACATTTTTAAATCCATCATTTTTTTCTTTGCAATAGGAACTGGACCTGGATATTTCTTTTGTAAAGGGAGAGTGATGTTAGTTTTGTTTGTTTTCCTTAAATCAAAAGTTGCTGATCTAAAGCCGTCAATGAATTCTTTTGCAACAACACTGCTGAGCTGGAGCTGAATTTCAGTTCAGTGCTACAGCACTTAGAAATCATAAATTTTTCTTTTAGTTCCCCACGCTGGACATTTTTTGATAATTTTGTTTTGTAATAAATCTCTGGAAACCACTGCTGGAAGTCATAGATAATATCTTGTTGAGGCATGTAAACAACAAATTTTAATTTTATGTCGGTACACTCCATAATGATTGAATGGACATATTCATCTACTGTGTATACTCTCTCAACCCTCTTCCATTTTCTTTTAATTAACCCGAAACTTCTATCACAGGGAAGAAAGGAATGTCCACGAAATGGAAAGTATAAATGTATTTTTTTGAACATCTTTTTCTCTGTAATTGCCATTAGGAAGCGAACCATCGCATGGTTTTTGTTTTGGCCTGCACAAAAGAGATTCAGCTCATCACAATCTGGTGAGACAAAGTTTTGCAAATAGTGTAATAAAAATGAACACACATCATCTGGTGATTTATGTGCTGTACCTTCATGGTACACATAAGTATGAACTCTGTTATTAGCCATATTGTATATTCCAAAAGTGTTAACAGACAGTTGTCTGAAGTAATACACGTCCTGGACTGGTATACGGGGTAAATCAATTACTGCCATAAAATCAAAACACAATGAGAGAACTTTGTTATTATCTTTAGACAATTGAGTGCAACTTTGAATTTTTTTGTAGAATTTTTTACTTCGAGTTTTGTGTACTATAAGCTCTGCAGTATGAGTTCTCTTAGCATTTTCATTCAATGAGCTATTCTTTAATTTAGCCCTAAGCGATCCACACTCCGTGCAGGCATCAACAACTGGTCGACCAAACGACAAGGTGAAATTGGTTCTGAAGTATTGCCAATAAAACTGGTACTTCACATCTAGATCAGGGTATTTCTGAGTACATAGTTTATACATTTTTCTAACTGATAGGTCTGCTGATAAATAATAACGTAGGTATCTCTGATGCATAGTGTGATTCCTTAGTAGGAAAGGAAGCAATATGATCATAAATTTTTTGACACACATTAGCTGGGACTGCATTTGCACAAGGATGCTTGCCACGCTTATCTTGTGGATTAATACCAGACTCCAGCAAGTTTCCTATACGGCGTAGACGTTTGGCAGTTATGTTGTGAGCATTTATAAAAGCATTTTTACATACTTTGGTCCTTTGGCGATTTATCAACAAAAAATATTCAAAGCATTTTGTTTTTGGTTTTCGCTGTGTTATCAAAGTCGAGTCTCGTCCTCTTCTTCTCTCTACACCTTTCACCTCAATAAGTCGCTGCAGATGAATATCCTGTTCATCTTTTGTTCCCATCGCATAGAACGAGACTAGAATGTCATCAAGGGCTTCTTTTGGATTGATTTTCCTTAAACATTCATTGTGGCAACTGTAACAATTCAAACAATAAATCAATGATTTATTTAATAAATTTGCGAAATAAACAATTTTCTATTCAATTCTATTCTATTCTAAGTAAATTTAAACAGAACTACCTGTACCCTACTGAATAAGTTGTTTGTAAAGTAAAATAGAAAGAATCTTACCAGTTTAGATTAATAAATTCTGGGTCATTTTTACAAGGGATGTACCTATCGACCTTTCCAATTTGTATGGCCTTCACCGGAAACTTTGGCATTCTTGATTTTGTTTCTTAAATATTCTTGTTAAAAGAGTGATCGCAAAAGTCGCCAATTCGTAAAATCTTGAAACCCCTTGTGCATCTATGAAATGCAAGACTTCATACCAAAATATTTTTGTAGTTTTGGTTTCCTGCCATTTCAATAAATGAATTTGTCGCCATTGATCGTCCACTATCGCAATGAATTCAGAACTTTTATTTAATTGAGCCATAATGTCGATTAGATCTTCTTTGTTATGATTAAGTGCTTTTTTGACACTTATTCGCGAAATTTTTTTCATTAATTCGACATTTTCTGGAAGCCTATTTTTTATTTCGTCAATTAAACTCACTATAAATTGCATGTACCGAGTCCGCACTATTTCTTCTTCTTCCCTTGGTAAGTGGTTGGTTGGTGAAGTGGAAGAGGAAGATCCTCAATCATATATAAAAATCATTTGAGATTAAACAGTGAACAATTTGAGTATTTACTAGAAAAAGTAGCACCAAAAATACAAAAAGCAGATACTGTTATGAGAAATGCAATACCTGCTAGAATTAAACTTCAAATAGCATTGAGATATTTAGCAACTGGTGACAGTTTTCGCAGCTTAGAAAGTCATTTTAGGGTGCCGAAATGCTCTATATCCCTGTTTCTACCTTCTGTATTTGATGCTATTTTTAATGCATTAGAAGAATTTATACAGGTTAGTACAATAAACAAACGAATCATTATTAGTTTATAATTTTTATTAAAAAAATAATAATATTTAAATGCTTACCAAATTAGTCATGCATACAAATATTTTATATAAAGTAATTACTTACTATATCTAAGTAAGAAGCATTGGGGGTTTTGTTCAATAACCAGAAAATACATAATCTTTTGGTGATTGAACAAACCCCCAATGCTTCTTATTGCTTGTTCCAATAAGGAACTTTCACTATCAGTTGTTTCTGTAGCTGTAGTTGTTTCTTCCTGATTCTGAATCACGTTCTGAATGGATTGCTGTGACTGCAATGTAAAATCTTCTGGTATTTCAATAATATATTCTGAATCATTATCTGACCATCCGGCCTGCTCAGTTCGGAGAAGAGATTACCTCTTATTTTTAATTAAATTTAAAATGTCTGCACATCAAGAGCATCTAGAAGTGGCATTTGCCGTAGTTGACTTGCTATATTTCTTCCGAAATGAAAAAACTCATCTTCTTTTACCCTACTTAATGCCTGATCTTTAATTGACTCCAGTGTTTCTATAGTTTTACTGATATGTTGAGGCAGTGTTTTTTTTATTCTTTTTCTGTTTGAAGGCACAACAAATTGAGATCTATCTGATGTACTTGGTGAAGTGATGGCTGGTAAATCTGGTGATTCGATGGCTGGAATGTCTGGTGATTCGATGGCTGGAATGTCTGGTGATTCGATGGCTGGAATGTCTGGTGATACGATGGCTGCAATGTCTGGTGAAGGGCATGAATGCTCTTCGCCTTCATTAGAATTTTCCTGTAACAAGAAAATGAAAGCAAATTAATATCATACTATGTTTTACTTTTTTAGGTTCCAAAGACAGCTGAAGAATGGAATATTATTTCAAGAGGATTTAGTAATCGTTGGAACTTTCCTGGTTGTTTTGGTGCTCTAGATGGCAAGCACATCAATATACAACAACCAAGTGACAGTGGAAGAAGATTTTTTTAATTATAAAGGGTACTTTAGCACTGTACTGTTAGCACTGGTAGATGCTAACTACTGTTTTACATATATTGATGTAGGCAGCCAGGGTAGATTGAATGATGCCTCTATATTTAGTAATTCAATACTTAAAAAGAAATTGGAAGATGGGACCCTGAATTTTCCTTCTGGGGGTGTCATTTTAGGAGATGAAGCATTTCCATAGAAACACTATTTGATGAAGCCATATTCTCGAAGATTACCACTGACAGTTGAAAAGAAAATTTTTAACTACCGCCTTTCTCGGGCCAGTAGGATAGTAGAAAATGCCTTCGGTATAATGACGTTCAAATTCAGAATATATCGGACTCCAATATACTTGGGTCCTGATAAAGTTGACAAAATTGTCAAAGCAACTTGTGCACTTCACAACTGGCTCATGAAGACAGCCTTGCACAATTATGCACCTGTCGGAATTGTAGACACAGATAATCGACCAGGTTCTGGGAGACAGGAACCTTCTTCAAGTAATATTGCAGATCTTGTGCAACAAGGAAGTAATAATATGTACATCTCGGTTGGCAGAACCAAAACGAACTGACTTTACAAACTATTTCACCCTAAGTTCCTTCTATGTTCGTGCTTATATTTGAATAATAAAAACTAATTACTAACTAAAATAAAATTATAGTTTTATTATAATTTATTAAACTTACCACATTCTGAAAGGTTTTCCTGTTCTTGATAACACCCGACAGAAATCTGTCAGCAATTTCAAACCACGCCAATGAGGGAACATAAATGTCATCAGCGCCAGATCCAGTCCCAGTGGATTTTTTAATTTTGGCTTTTTCTTGCATGTATGTACTACGGATGTTATTAATTTTGCTGTTTACATCTTGGATTGTACATTCCATGTTGAGGTTATAATAAAATCTAATGATGCGTTGTATTGCGGCATTTCGTGCGTCTTCATTTTTGTAATCTTTTAATCTCACATTCCACAACACTTCCTCCGCTTCATAAAGCTCTACAAACCTCACCATCTCCCGTTCACTCCACTTTTTCTTGGATGTCACCATTTTGTTTTCAAAAAATGAATCCGAGTGAACTTGAAAAGTAGAGCAGAGTCCGAGTCAACTCGGACGAGTGCGCTCGGACCGAGTACGCTCGGATTACATGTTTACACGTTACGAGTAGCGTCCGAGTAGTCATCCGAGCTCACTCGGTCCGAGCGTACTCGTAACGTGAAAACCCGACTTTAATGTGGTTGTTTTCTTTATAACAATAATAAATAACACGGATTATTTTTTGAGATGTGGCACTTTTGCACAAAAGAGACGTGCTGTCAGCTCGATTGTCGACGCGCAACTAACAATATGGCGGTTTAGATTATAATTCGCGCGTTCAAACCGAAAATTCAAAAATAACGGTTGCGTGAGTTTCGTATCTTAGAATGCAAAATCAATGGGTATCTTTTTCAAATATGAAAATAAAAAGGCTTACGATTGCATTTTTGCGATAAAAACATTTTTGTTTTTTTTTTTATTTGTGGTACTTTTGAATTGAATCAGCGATATGTATAAGCGAACCATATGGGTTTATATTACATTTCTTCAGCTCCAGCCCCTGAGCGAATTGAATCTCGTACCTATAATCAAACAATATTCTTTATTGCGCAACAAGAAAAACAGATCTTACATTAAAAAGGGATATATTTTGCAACAGGTGACCTTGTTGCTAAGTAACAATTTCTTAAAAAGTAGTCTTTGGTTACTTTAAAGTTAAATATACAGGGTGTAACAATAAAGTCAAAAATAGGTGAACCTATTTCATATTGAACAACTTTTACTATGGAACTAACTCTGTGCAATGGAACTAAATATCATATTGAACAACTTTTACTATGGAACTAACTCTGTGCGATGAAAGAAAAATCAGCTGTTCCATACTAAAGTTAAATAAGAACCTACTCGATCAAAATCTATGATACAGCTCATTTTTTTTCATAGTAAAGGTTGTTCAAGTTGGTCCCATAGTAAAGGTTGTTCAGTATGATGGATAGGTTCACCTTTTTTCGTTAATAAATAACCTTTTCGTTACACCTACATATATGTATACCTACAAACATACTACGATCATAATATGTTGTTCAGTTTTAGCAACAGTCTCACCTGCTGCCGTGTGTTTTCATAATTAACTACACATTATAAACAAAATAACAAACCTTCTTTCGATAGAAACGGTAACTGGACATCAAAGAGTCTTTTTTCTTTTTTAATTCTGTGATTTCTATATTCATTTCTGTACTAATTCGCCTCCAGGCATCATGATGCTTGTTTTTTTCTTTATAATGCGGATTTTTTTAATCCCACAGTATATTTTCATTATGGTAATGCTCTAAAAAGAGCATTTCAGTTTCATTATTCCAAACATTTACGCGCGACCCCATAGTGTGCGCGCATCGACTGCAAACGTCCGTACACCTTTGTAGTCCGTAGTAAACTAGCACAGGGCCGTGAATGTGGATGTGGACACGTGAACGCTGCGCGAAGGAGGCGCGAACCCTTTGTTGCGGGACAAAATACCGACTTTGATCGGAGAACAGGCGTGAACGCCCATGAACCCCGCGAAAACCGTCCACATTCACGTTCACGCCTATTCACGGAGCTTCACGGCACTAATCTGGAGCCGCCTTTACATTGACAATATATTTTGGTATTTTGCTAATTTGCTGCAATATTTCACAATATTTTGATGTAATAGTACTTACAGATGAAAAGTAACATTATCCTTTCTTATATTCGATGTTTTCGACCTCTTTTGCACGTAAATATGCTGCAATTTGGCATATTTGCTCCTGTTTTCACTCTTTCACTGACATTAGCAAATGGCGTTGGGTGCGCGTCAACTAGTTAGGTATGTACGGTATGTACGGCGTACTCAAACCTTTGGCGAGAGGGGAACGCCTGCCAATGGCCACTCCGGTTGGTTTAATGCTTGGTTTAATGCTCTAAGTTTACCAGCGTACTCCATCCATTGATCTAAGGTGGTCAATATTTAAGACTATACTATAGTCCGCCCCGGCTTCGCCCGTGGTACCTACATGTTTAAACTATCCTATCTCTCAAGTTGGATCGAACTGCACATGGTGTGCGAATTTTATTATAATCGGTTAAGTGGTTTAGGAGTCCATTGAGGACAAACATTGTGACACGAGATTTATATTATAATTTAAATACGCGCAACGACTGCAAAGAAAGATGACGCAATACTAAACCAAAACATTACCACGTGTGCGCGCGTTGTCTCCCCACCGCCCCCTCAAGCCCTCCGCCGGCCCGGCGCGCCCATCGAATACATTTTTAGCCGTTTCGTTTCGGTTAATGTGCACATTAACCGGCTAAAGATGGAATATCACGACGCAAACAAACATGTTATCGAACTTTAGCTGCTTCTCGAAGATAAACCTAAGTTTAGCCGGCTAATCTTAAGTTTATGTTCACACCTACCTTTAGCCGTAACATATATTACTAACTCAGGCCCCGGAATCACAGACACAATAGAAAATCTATTGTGTCGTGGACCGATCGGGCCTCGGATCGGGCCGTTCGGGGCTCAATGGGTAAGAAGATAGAGTATAGACTTTAGTCACTATAGTCTATACTCATTGGTCAATATTGTGAAAAGCACAGAACATTAAAAACATATAGAAGTGCTATAATGTCATAATTAGTATGAAAACCAGTGTCGCCAAACCCACACATTTAAACCGATAGTTATACAGTACACTACAAGTAAACTATGCTTTTGATTGGACAGCTTAAATTGAGTAAAAACTGACTTAGGTTATAAATTCAGCATTTCAATATGTACCCTAACGCACCATGTTACGGTTTATTTTAGTATAACATCCCTAAATTTAGTTTATTAGCTGTTTTGTTTCTCATTGCACAGAAATTCCAAATTCGAAAACATTCAGCTACTCCAAAACAGAGGGCGTTAGTTTTCGATAGATATAATTTTGAACCTGAACACATAGAGATAAGGTTGAAATTTGTGTCACTCAACATTAATGACATTAACTTGATATTTAGATGCTATGCCCTGAGGGATGTCAGCCTTGTTATCGATAATTCACAAATAAATATTTTTTGTGTATTTTTTTTTCTTTCTATTAAATGAGTATAGTATAATGTGTCACATTTTGGAGTATGTTTATTTCTACTAAGTACTAAGTACGTCTTTTTATATTATCCTCCTGAGACCCAGGACCCCAAAAGTTATAGGATCTTCGTGATTTTTGGAATAGTGGTTGATATTGATGTAGAGACTACGGGAAAAATATTTAAAAAAATCCCCTTCTCCCACAAACCCCAGAATAGGGGGTATCACAGGTGATACTATGGGATCATAATAGTATTAAAAGGCATTAAAATTTATTGAATGTTTTTTTAATCAGACTTTTAATCAACCTTAAACATTAATCAACGAACCTTAAAAATTAATCATGTTTGGTATGAAATTCAAGAAAACAATTGCGGTTTACATTGAAACATAAGAAAATGTTACAAGTAGAACATTTTACGAATGTTAATTGGCTGCATTTATCGAGTCTACATTTAGACCGATTGTTTTGATTGCCCTTCACGCATATTGGTAAGTGTTGAGCTTCTTTTAATCTTTTAGCTTCATGGGGATGAGGCTGCACAAGCCTACGCTTCCGGTTTGAAGGTAGTGCTACAATATCCTCTTCCGGCTCTGAGCATACTCCAGGACTACTGGTACCACTTCGAGGGCTATTACGGGAGATGCGTCGCAGCGAAGGACTTGGACATGACTCTGGAGCGGGAGTTTGACTTCCGTAGATTAAATGGTTGGCTAGGTCCATTTTGAACTCTAAATACTGCTTAATTCGTTTCCGTGGCAATCCAAACTTGGTCGCATCTTCTCGGTATTGAATCCATGCAGCAGCAGCGGAAAAGTCAAAGAAATGATAAATGGCTCGTACAGTCCATTTACCAGTTCTGCCTCGCATGGGGTATTTGCCGATGATTCGGTCTAGAAGGTCAATACCTCCCATGAATTGGTTGTAATTCCTTATCGCCACTGGCTGCGGAACTTCGAGGTAATGTTTATCCTTTTTGCACCAACGTCGGCAAGTGCCCAACGGTTCCACTGCACTCTGTGATGAAGAAACATGAATTGGCTTGCTGTCTAGCCATTTTACAACGGCAACCATTTTGTCTTGTCTGACAACACAGTCAAAACTTCCTCTTCCATCTTTCTTTAACTGATTATCAGTTTTTAGTAACGGCTTGGTTCTTTTTTTCTTGGTGTTGGGCCTTTGGTACCCAGGAACACGGCTTTTCATAAGTGTCCCTGTGGCGTAGATATTTCGGTTCAACAGTGTGTCCAGCAGAGGAATCGAGGTGAAGTAACGATCCATGTAAATTGAACTGTATTTAGGCAATGTGTCCACAAGCTTTAGCACTACACGACCGCCTAGATCAATTTTATCTGGCATCGGATACAATGCTGACTCCACACTGGTTCCTTGACCTTGATAAAGATATAATATTATTAAATAAAAAACGGAATAGAATAGTATTAATCTATATTTACAAAATACAAACAGAAAATATGCATTATTTTAAATCTTGGAACTGCCGTAGGTTTGATGTATCGGTGGCCTTTGTTAGCCTGCTTAGTGCTGTTCGGCATCCAGTTAACTCGTCACGTTGCATCTCTTTTAAATTAGCCTCTTTGGGAAATCTATAAATAAATTGGACAAATGAAAGCTAAGGAAAAATAAAATAAAATTTAATATTTATAATGTTTGTCTTTTCTAAAGTATCGATACTGTCGATATGCGCCACAAGCATCACTAAACCGACATTCGTTTGTTTATTGCAATAATATTCCAGAAAGTCTTGTTTGCTGTTCAATCTTTAATAGTACTAATTTCTTATGGATTAAGGTTCATTTTGACTTGATATTTGTATACAATTTTGACAAATTACGACAAGCGAAGTTATAACATAAAATATATGTAAAATAAATAAAAATAAGACTTACCGATGGTATGAAATGCCTCCATTGCTGATATTATTTCGTCTGCTATCATTTTTGTACTCTAATACCGAACAACACGTCCTAATCTATAATATAAAAATGAATCCCAAAATGTGTTGGTAAGCGCATAACTCGAGAACGGCTGAACCGATTTCGATAATTCTTTTTTTATTATATTCCTTGAAGTACGAGGATGGTTTTTATTTTATTTTTTTTTTATTGCAACCCCGGCAATGGAGCAGGCGACCCACTTGATGGTAGGTGATAGTCGCCGCCCATGACAGTTCACAGCATTAGGGAACGTATTGCCGGTTTTCAGGTGGAAGAAGGCTTTTAAGGTGGGTGTAGGCTTTTTTCTTGAAGGTTCCCATGTCATATTGGTTGGGGAACACGGAAGGTGGTAGTTTGTTCCACAAGTGTGGTTCTAGGCAGGAAATGCCGTGCAAAACGCACAGTTGTCGAACGCCATGCATCGAGATGGTGACGATGATATTTTTGTTTGTGCCGAGCAGTGCGGTGATGGAACTCTGCAGGTGGTATCAGTGCAAATAGTTCCTCAGAACAGTTTTATGTAGAGAAAACGTAAATATGTACCACGGGCGAAGCCGGGGCGGACCGCTAGTTAATGAATAAATATGGAAAAAAGGTTTGACAGCTGACAACCGATTCGAATATTTTTCTGCGCACAACTGACAGCAAGTTAGGTGATCTTACCTTACCAGTGACACGTGGGCCACGCCCACATCACACTTCTAGAGTGCGTTTCACCAAAGAGTTCCCTTCGCCGTTATGTTGGTAGTGCTTGAATTAGTGTTGCCAGATTGCGAAGATTGTTATTACCTAATAGTGAGGAGATTTCCTACATTAGGCAGCCTACCCCGTAAGATACGGGATAAGGCTAGGAAGAAAGGAGAATATTTTCTCTGTCATTTTTGATTAAAAAAAATATTTTCGATAGATGTTGTCTTCCTTTATATATGAATGCGTGGGAAATATCAATTTTATTACGTACACGATCAAAATGAAACTCCTGTAATTTAACCATATAAATATTTATTTTAAAAAGGCATTATTTTTTAAAATAATTGTGCTCCTCCATCGGTCCTACACCTGATATAGTACTGCTGTCACTATCTCCAGGGTCACTGCTATCTGAAGTATCACTGTCATCCCCTACTGCGATTATAAATCGATCTATTTCATTATCAACAGCTATACCATCGTTAAAGTACTTGTCTTCAATGCTCTCGACGTGACAGCACTCTTTCATCCATTCTTCTGGTGTGATACTACGAAATGCATCTTCGGTTATTTTGACTATATTTTTTGCTTCTTGACCCACGTTTTTTTCTGCTATCCGCCTTTTATTAACAGACTCCATATGAGCTCGATTGGGTTCAAGTCACAGTGGTAAGGAGGAAGTCTTACCACTTTATGCCCATGATCTTGTAATAGTAAATCGACTTCGTAGAGAGGTGGTTCTTTGTGTTCTTTGATAATTTCAAATAATTGACTTTTTACCATAGTTGGTAAATATGCAAGGCCTTTGTTCACAATCCATTCTTGCATTTCTGATTTTGTACTTGACATGGTGGGTGCTTTATTTACCGCTACCGTGTGGTACGACGCATTATCCATTACCACTATTGACTGCGCAGGCAGATTTGGCAAAAGCTTATCTTTTATCCATTTCATGAAGTTTTCCCTGTTCATATCATCGTGGTAGTCTCCTGACTTAGTTTGAGATTTGAAAATCAACTGCGCATCGGGTATAAAACCCATTTTACCGCCTGCATGTACAATGATCCATCTTGGGCCTTTTGAATCTGAAGACAAAACCCCTTCCTCAGTTTCACTTTGCCAGCATTTACCGGCACAGTATGTGGAATGAATATATGTTTCATCCAAATAGACGACTAGTCATGGTAGGTCACTGAGACGATTGCTTCGAATTTCTTCTACATATCTATGGCGCCATGCCACGATGTCGTATCTTTCCATCAGTATCTTTCTTTTAGATTTACATTTTTTGAAATAAAATCCCAACTCTTTTAAGATTCGCCACAATGAGGTACGACTACCCTTGAAGTCAATTTCGCTTCGCATTTCATGCAACAATTTAGTAAGAGTGGGCAACTCCTTCTTCACGACATAAAATTCGTGAATTTTGTGACGTATAGCACAAAGTTCAAAGTCATCAAGCTTTATTTTTTTTTTCTCTAGGACGATGCTTGCCCGGTGTTGAAATTTTTGTTTCTGTAAGGGCAGCAACCTCACCTTCTTTCGTGATTTTTTCAGAAATGCCTAAAACAAAAAAAAAAAACAATTTAATAATTTTATAAGTATCTAAGGCATTTTTTAATAAGTAGCACATTGGGCGAGTCAAGTTGACGGCGGAGTATTAGTGATTGGTATTATATGTTATCGGTAAAGTGTCTAATTCGTAAAACAAATATAAGTTTACACTTTAATAATAATAATAGAATAGGACTTTAGGATCCTTTAGCTGGTAACCCTATTTTACTAACCTGTCATGGCGGCGACTCGACGTCGTACACATTCTAATGGAATTATTGGCACTTTGTTACGTTTTTCTCTCTCACAAAATGTTTTAACTTTTAAAACCATTTCTCTTTCACCACTTCTAAGCGTATGCGGCATGATGCCAATCTCTAAAACATTTATAAATCTCGGAAAACCTCGACAACTCTGTATTTTTGACAGTCAGGTATGCCAACATAACGGCAGGGGAACTCTTTCGTGAAACGCCGAGTGAAACGCACTCTATCTACTTTACTGTTCTGTGGTGAAAAGTCAAACTTTCAAAGCCATAAAGGGCTGATAGACGTACAAACTTTAAAATCGCGGTTTTAAAGTTCGCGTACTTACTCGGCTCGACGTCGGTGACACACGCAAGAGCTTGGTCAGTAGCTTCTCGCGTGTCACCGATATCGAATGTCTCTATGTCATCAACAGAGGGAATTTTATGTTATTCAGGAATTAAATATAGACATTTTTAATTTAATAACCAGCACTTATTTTTAAGTAAATAGCATTCTAACAAAATAAATGTTCAAAAATTGAAGGATATATTTTCGTTTTTACTATTATATTTTGAGGGTACTTTACAAAAAAAGAGCGTGTGCGCCGAGCCCACGCGTCAGGAGTGAAACTTCCTTGGCGTGATTCAAAGATACCTTCGCCAATATTCAATTATATTATATTCATTCATATTAATTATATTAAATTATTTTCATAAAACTAAAAGAAGAAGACGAAATTAATTGAACTTTTGCACTTAGTAACACCTATTTATAGCTAGACAGGCTAGGCTCGCGGCTCGCGGCAGTGACAGACGTGCGAGCCAAGGCGGGCTTCGAGTAAAATTTCAAACATGTTGGATCGTCAACGAACTTACTCGACGGTTTTTAAGTACGCGTACTTGGGGTGACACACGAGCGAAAAAGGTCGTCGAGCCACAAGTACGCGTACTTACTCGTACGTCTGTCACCCCTTATAGAGTAACTTGTCAAAGCGCTAAAGCCGCAAATGTCAGAAATATAAAAGTTAAAACTCGATTCGATTTATCAAAATATTTCAAATTTCAAGGTGAAATTTTTTATTGAAAGTTGTTGAACTAGAATAACATAATTAAACAATACATGAAAAAATAAAATATAGGAAAAGTTGTTATTTCTGGTGTTCGTGTGGTTAGTTATAAAATTATGTGAATTGTCGTGAATTTCATGTCTATACCTTGAACATTTCAAAAGATTTTCTCAGGGATTTCCATAATCGTTAAAGTATGAATAATACAACTGAGGAATTGTTTTCTATGCTTGATGAAAAAATAAATTATGGGAATCTATTAATTGAAAGATTACAAGTAATACAAAACTTAGACGGGGTTGCAAAACTTCAAAGAAAAATTCGTCAAGAAATCGAGTTTTTGTCAAGGGTGAGTTACATACAAATAGCATCAGTTCTTGAGAAATAAAATAAAATTTCTTTAAATGTAATTTACTTCATTTCTAGTTGAAAAAATCTAAGAAAATTAAAGTTGAGCAATTGTCATGTTCAAATCTGAGACACTTAGGAGCATTAGTTGAATGTGCACTACGCCCAGGCGTTGTATCGGTTTGTAAGATATTCCATATTGATGCTGAGAGCAAACTTGTTATAGATATTATAAGTGATGCAGGAAAAGTATGGACAAAAGGTACGTCCGGAATTAAGAAAATATTTATCTCATTATTTAATTCTTTGGAATATAATTGAAAATTATTTCATTATAATATATTTGCAGTTATTGCTAGAAACCCAAAATCTCTATCTGCACTAAGCATGGGAAATGCTTCATATGGCGCCAGATCAATTTTAGACCAAGCAGAAGACTATATAGAATGTGCTCAGTTGTATCCTTGTATGTATAAACCACCTAAGGTGAGATAGTACTTAAATACAGTTTCTGCTGCATATACAGGAATTAGGGACCAATCAGAGCTAGGGTCCAAAACAGGAACTAAATTCTGATATTCTCTTCTAAATATCTGTGCTATGAGGTGAATGCTTTAAATCTACTGCAAATGCTCATAGGCTGTGGTTGTAGTATAAACATAGTTCATATTAATATTTAATACAGAAATAAGGATTTGTTTTCTATTATTATGTTGAATATATAAACTTAAATTTGCATTAATGTTGATTGTTTTCTTTTAGGTTATATTTGAGTTTGTGAGTGGAATAGAAGAGAGTCTGGCAAATAAATTAAAAGCTCTAGGTGTTATTGTAAATGGAGAAATACTACCAAATTCGAAACCAACTGATTCTGATGAATATTGTGATTCAAGTGATGATGGCTCCTTCCAAAAGAGGTATGTTTACAAAAAAAAAAATTATACCATTTTGAACAAAGTTAAATTTTTGAAGAATAGAAAAATAAAATATATTATAAAGCATTATTAATGCCATATAACCAAAATATTAAAGATTTTACAAATAATAACTATAATAGGTACATATACAAAATCAGTAGAAACTCATAGGCGATTATCACACTGCCACGCACCACGCTGCATGTTGCGTGACTGCGTGTTTAACGTTACTTGTAAGTATCTCCGTTTGTATAGAAAACACGCACAGTCCAACACACTGAAAATGCAACCACGCGCGTACATGCGGATCACGCGCATACACGCGGAGAAACATGCATCCCCGCGCGTAGGTGCGGGGCGAGACGCAAGGTATGGCACACCGAATCCCGCAGTGCCGCGCGTCGTGATGCTCAGTATTGTACGACCACCACAGAGAACGGCGAATAAATGAGAGCCGTCGTGCGTGAATCTACAAACGCACCTACGCGCGTGAGTGCGCAAAAAACCCGCACGATGATGCAGATCTGCACTCCCGCAGGAACGCGCGTAGGTGCTTCGACATGCAACATGCAGCATGATGCGGGGCAGTGTGAGGATCGCCTTAACAAAAAATTTAAAGACTAAATAACAAATAACAACACATTCATAATAATTAATATCTCTCACTTTAAGATCAGACAACGATCAGCCCTTGTGCAATGTATCAACCTTAGATGAGCATGCTGGTATAAACACTCTCAATCTGGATGTAACAGCGATGATGGCATATGTAAGCAACATGACAAACGGACATTGCAACTATGTGTTTAAACAGGAAGTCTTAACTCAGCAAGCAGCCTGGGATATGGAGAGACCTGTTAAACCAATATTAGATAAATTATTTGAAGGTATAATTTGTGTAGTGATAGCGTAGTAATTGAGTGACATTAGATATTCACTTTTTAATCCCTCAGCCCCCGGAATCACAGACACAATAGAAAATCTATTGTGTCGTGGCCCGATCGGGCCGCTCGGTGGTCAAGGGGTTAAAGATAGTGTGTAAATGATAATAGTATAATTGTTTAACCCTATGTAAAATAGATACAACCATGTTTATAATAATCTTATTTTCTGTTCAAGGGTATATTTATTTAAAGATATATTTAATACAGTAAAAATCTCAATTATTAATTGTTCTGTCTCCAATTGTAATATTTCAGTTTGCAATTTTGCAGGTAAAACTTTGGTATGTTGTAGAACTGCGTGGGATAATTTTCAAAAGATTGTAGAGATATTGGGTGGTCCTATGGAGAAGAAACGAACTATGGATTTACACAAAAAATTAACTATTTATGATGACGATTATGGCGGTAAGTTTACTAAATTTTATGACACTAAAAAGTTTAATTGAACATGTTGTTTGATATAAGAGTGCAATGTAAGTCCTTTAAAAAAAATCATACTGAGTTATTGTATCAAATCTATCCTAATATTATAAAGCTTAAGTGTTTGTTTGTTTGAAAGCGCTAATTTCGGGAACTACTGGTCCGATTTCGAAAATTCTTTCGGTGTTAGGTAGCCCATTTATCGAGGAAGGCTGTATAGCCTTCCGACCAACAGGAGCGGAGCACTTGCAGTTTTAAATAAAAAGGGATGTATGAATATAATTATTATCAGGGCAGAATGCAATTGGTTTAATAACATTCCTGAGGAAATGAATTTTGGTTGTATTAAATATGAAAATAATGAATTTTATTTTCTAGGTCAGAATGATTATCCCAGAGAAAATTTGAAAGTCAGAGGCAATGTTCGACTCAGATCCAAAACAGTTTTCAATTTTGGACATAGAATTAAGGCTATAACTGTGTCTGCAAATGAAGGTTTTGTCAGAGCAGCAATGCAACAGGTAATGGTTGTTTTAATTCTTCATCATCTCAGACTAATGTTGCAGCTAATTAGAGTACTTTGTGATACTTCTTAAATCTATGTATCCGGTGAAGTTGGTTTTTAGCACCTGGGCGGAATGATGAGCGCGATTTAAATTTGATTGTCTTCAAATTTCCTCAACAAAATAAAAAGATATTAAAAATTATTTCAATTCAAACAACAAGCTGTAATGGACCACTGCAAGCATAATATTTTCATAGTAAATATTTTCTTCACAATTTCACATTTTTTAATACAAATACGTCTTGCATTTTTTAACTTATTTTATTTGATTTCTGTTTTTTTCAGGGCGTAAATTATGCAGCTTTTATTCACGAATCAAGAGCTTTAACAGAAGGAAAAGAAGCTAGTGGAACAAAACTTTTATGATACATGTCTGGCATTGTTAGAAACCGTAAAATCTTGAAGATAATTGGAATATTTATATAGTATAATATAGAGAATTATAGTAATCACCTCACAATATGTCTCAGAAATTCATATTACTATTGACATTTTCTTAACATTAGTCTTCCTTTATACCGGAAGCTATACAAGTATGAATTCATAGAAACATATTATAATAATGAAGGTACTTAAAAATAGATATGTAAACACATTCCATCCAGATAGATAACACAAATTACTTTTGTCGTATGTGCAGAGAGTATAACTTAATTCAACATACATATATAGAGATGATAATAATACTATTCTATTAAAATCAGATTTTTTAATGGTGGGGGGAGGGGGCGTGATAAAAAAAAACACATATTTTTTTATACATATATTTTTATAATCTCCCTGTCGATGGTTGTACGTTTCCTGAGCACGTACAACGACATTAGTTTTTTGCTTATTTTTTTTAATAAAGAACCTCTTGGATTTTTTTATGGAAATGTGGAAAGCGTTAGTGCTTTTCAGCACCTGGGCACATGCTTCTTTCCATTGGAGAGCTTCCACATCTGTCCCTATACCAAACACAGTAGCATGTTCTTTGATATATTATAGGTAGCCATCTGGACCGATTATAGTTTCTACTTTTTTTAATTTTTTTTTCGATCTGCACAAACACCCTGTCAGGCGGAAGAAATAAATGTCCTACTATAGGAAAAACAATTTCGATCATTTTAATTCGGTTTGGAGCATAATCCATTAAGTACTTGCACGCCATGCCAAGTACGGTAGTATTTTTATTTTGCCCACTACATCCATCGGCAACGAGACGTATCGCAGTTCCCTTTTCGAACTTCTCAACGACGGAACATAGGCAGTGGAAAACAGCACTGGCTATTTCATTTTGGATGCTTTAGGTAAAAGGTCTTCAGTCCAAGTATAAGCAAAAACGTTCTCGCTATTAAGTTGAGATTTGAACCACCAACAATGGTGAAATTATCAATGTAAAGCTGTCGAGAATAATAAGTAGCCTGATCGACATTGCCTGGTTTTTTTGGCAGTCAAAGCTGAGGATTAATAAATCTTCATAATTTTCTTTTAGTAAATTGTGAAATGCAATTGGCAGCCGGCGCGTCAAATTTGTATGGGAAGTCGAAAAAAATTTTTCATTTCCGCAAAAAAATTCTTTGATAATGTTGCTCAGAATGGTGGTCCGAGTCCATGGTTTCAGTTTTCGGGACACCGTCCCTTACACCCTGTATATCGTTATAAATATACCATAATTTATCCAAATAAATTCAGTTAGAGACGCAAAAGTATAGCATACAGAGAGTGACTTATTACTTTTACAAGATATGAAATAAAAAATTTAAAACACTTTATACGACCCCAATGCTAAATGTTTGAGCAACCCTGCCTGTCATAAGTAAGTTTGTTAGACATGAATACGAGCCATAAACTTTACTCACCGAGCCTCCTTCATCTGGTTGCGTTTCCATTTAGATTTTTGCTGCACACGCTTTCTGGACATTTCAGGAGTAGTTTCTAATATTTCTTCAGTGGAATCTTCCATTTTTTATTTAAAATTCCAATAAAAAACTCAGGAGATAATCACATGCGATGCCAATTTGCGACTGACGTTAAAACAATATGGCCGACACTCCATAGTAAATCCATGAATCTGATTGGCTGTTACGGATTTGTCTAGTTTTGATTTTGAACTACATTATTTTGATTTGTCTGCTTTTGATCCGAAACTCACATTTTGTAACGTATTTTAATGGATTTATCTTGGATTTAGCCAATTTTGCCTGAAAAAAAAATTCTTGAATAAAGAATGAAAAAAAAATTCTTAAAAGATTTGCTGCATAGTCAGTTAGAAACAATCGTTTTTTGGATTTGGCCAATTTTGATACCTAAGCACTCAATTCGTCTCACTGTAGACACGGAATATTTTGTTGCCACTGCGGTTCGTTTCATGCATTGTTTTAAATTATCAACTGAATTATTATCAGCTTCTCTCTTCATAGAACAATATACATCATATCATTTTTCTCACTTTTCTGTGAAAAACCATTTCGTAATTAAAAACTTTTGTGTGCGGTAGTACTTTGAGAACAAACGTAACGTGAACACAGCGCGGGAAGCAAAGGTTAACTGACGAACCAATAGCGCACCGGCAAGCAAGCGGCGCGTCACCCGCCCGCCCCGCGCCGCACCCCATGCCACCAAATAGATCGATAAATCATCTAGTGCGTAGCTTGACCGCCAGCGCTCTTCTTACATGATGCCACCTGTAATATGTATCTTCTTCTTGAATATCCACCTTTAATTAAATCGCTTTCTTTTTCATAAATTCTATGTAGTTTCTTTCCTGACTCTTCTGAGATCACAGATTCTTTGTTTTCATCATCGCAATTAATATTTCTACTTTCTTTATGCTCCAAGTTCAAATCTTCTTTTACAACCTCCTTATTGAACTTTTCCGTATCATGTGTTTCCTTTTCCTGTGTAAATTTGTTTGTGTTGTTGTCAGTCTTGTCCTTTGTTTCAATATTGTCAATATTCGAGATCATACTTTATCAGATTTTTTTGTTTACCTATATTTATCGTACATTAATTATTATGTTCACTGTCGCAATTAATCTTTTTGCTTTCTTCATGTGCCGAGTTCAAATCTTCTTTTACAACCTCCCTATTGATCTTTTCCGTGTCATGTGTTTTCTTTTCCTGCGTTATTTCTTTTGTGTTGTTGTCAGTCTTGTCCTTTGTTTCAATGTTGTCGATATTTGAGATCATTCTTTCATTATCAGACTTTTTCGAATAAGTGATTTGTTTTTCAACTTTATTCATCGTGTTGTCAATATCGTAATCAGTCTTTCTACTTTCAGTTAGTCTCTTTTTCTCAGGTTCATTCTGTCTTTCATGTAAATCAATCCCTTTGTTTTCTTCTGTTTCTAAATCAACATAAAGTCCTACATTTTCTATATCAGGCATAGTTTCGTTAAAATAGTAATCAGCATCATACATCGAATTATTTTTTAAAATGTTTTGTAAAGCCATATCTTCATGTTCAGACATGATTGACTCTTCATCGGATGTGTCACGTAGTGAGTGATCATCATCGTTTTCCACGTCACTGTCATAGTCAAGTTTCTGTTTCTTTGTCGGCATTTGCTTTTTATTTGGAAGTTTCCGTTTAGTTACTTGTTATTCCCAGAAGTGGATGGCTCGGGATTATCCCACGGATTTATATTTTCAGCGTCTTTCTTGTTCAGAGTGAGATTAGATTTTGTATCAATTTTTTTTAAATCAAGTGATGTACACTGTTTAATATCAAGATAAGCTTGGTTTAGTGGAGAGATTCGTATGTCTGATAAAATTGTAACTCGCTTTCCTGAAGTCTTTGGTTGGTCCGTTTTTTGTTTATTGTATTTGACTTTATAGTCAATGTCTTTGGTTGATCTGTTTTTGGTTCGGTTGACTTTATAGTTACTGTCTTTGGTTGATCCGTTTTTGGTTCAGTTGACTTTTTAGTCGATTTCTTTGGTTTTGTAAGGAGTTCTTCTGCGTCTTTTGACGAAATCGAGCTTCCAGGTTCCACTTTTATTTTTTTTTTCGGCACTGTTCTTTTAATGGGGTTAGGAGCTTTGGTTTTTCTTCAGGTAATCTAGCAGCGCTGTGTCTATTCTATATTTTATTTCCTCTTCGTAGTCAGGTAACTTTTTAAGAACTTTTTGCGGATTGAATGGTTCAATACCCGTAGCTCTAAAACCCGCTTTTATATTATTTTCCTTATTTGAAATTTGAATTCCATCCGGTAGTTCTTTCAATAATACTGGGAAGTGATTTTTATTTATTTGCGCTTGAGAAGGGTTTTCTATTTTGTATTGAGTAAGGATCTTTCGCCAGAATTTTTTTTGTGGGCCGAAGAAGGCTACGTCCAAAGGTTGAGTGATGTGTGTAGAGTTTGGTTGTAAAAAGGCAAACCGTATGTTATGCTGCTCGCATAATCTTATTATATCCACATTCAAGTGGCTCGACAAATTGTCGCCAATGACAAGTTTCTGGCCATCATGCTTCTTAGCCCACGGAATAATAACTTTCCTAAACCAATCCTGAAATACGACAGAGTCAAACCATCCTGACTTCGTTCTGTTATATCTCGCATCTGGTGGTCCACCTATGCACCATGGACCCCACAAATTTTCAGACTTATACACCGTATAAACTGGTAATAGTCCGTTTTCTTATGGGAAAAGGTATACATTTTTGAGTAAAGCAATGCCATTTGGTACGAATGTTGTACTCGTCCACCTAAGCCCAAATCGCCCGGTAGCCAGTCATTACTACCCGGCAGGAGGGAGGGAGGGGGGGTTAAAGAACAGAGCGCTCGGCGCTCCGAAAAAAAATTCTGGTGGATTAATTTGGATCTTTGAGTCGAGTTTGGTGTCGTTATCAGGTAACTAGATGATGCCCGATTCATTCCCCATACCAGGTTTTTAGAGTTCCATAGCAAAATATGTCACAATCCTTAAAATAATAAAGTTTTAGTAGTGTAAAAATCCAAACAAACCTGTATAGTTTTATATTTTTGTATCAAACTTGGTTTACAAAAAATACTGTCTGAAAGGCCATTTAATGCAGATTCTAAAAACATTAACATGTAACATATACAGGGTGGCCGGTCAATTGACGTCACAAAAAAAAATTTAGGTCCGGTATGTTGTGGAGTATCCGAATCACCCCCATGTATGTTCCGCGATTTTTTATAGTTTCGGAGTTATGATTTTTTTTAGATCTTTTGAGGAATTTCGACTTGACCATCTTAAAAAAATTTAAAAAAAAAAAGCATAGACTTTTTAGAGTTTATTTTATTTGCAACTGAGTTCCTATGAGTTGCACTTTTATGCATAAAATAATCAGCTTCGTAACTTTGATGAAAGTTATGAAACTGTTGGTCTAAAATTAAAAATTTTCGTTCCGTGAATTATGACTTAAATTTTCAACTTTAAATTAAAAATCTAAACAGGTGACCTTATGATTTCTTAGTTAGTCTTAAAACTGCGCCAGACTCTCAGCTTTCATAATAATAATAATAAAGTGGTACTTAATGGGGAGAATTTGGCTAAAATCGGTCTTCAAAGACAGCAAGGTGGAAAATTCTTAAAATTAGCCAACTGATTAAAAAGAAATTTATCATTCCTGCGTGGAATCTTGCAGTTCCAGATTGAAGTGTTTTAAACGCCAGCTCTAATATAGGTACCTAATTATGTAATTGTGGAGGTGGTTGTCATTATTATTAATACTTTAACGTTCTATTATTATATATCTTTATTTTTAACACTGTTACCTGACTTCATTTATAATTTAAAGATGATTAAAAATCACACGAATATTATAAAGACGAAAGTTTGTGAGTATCAGATATCCAGGTCCTACCAGACCAGTTAACATGGTATGGGACAAATAAGTAGGAAACACTCAATGAGTGAGTCAGACTCGCACTTGGCTGTTTGTTTTTTGTTAGTATTGCTTGTTTTTCGGGTCTATTAGCCGTCCCCTACGCTGCGCTGTCGAATTGTCGCTTTGTATAATTTTTTTTACATTTAAAATGGTAAAATATATGTTACATGTTAATGTTTTTAGAATCTGCATTAAATGGCCTTTCAGACAGTATTTTTTGTAAACCAAGTTTGATACAAAAATATAAAACTATACAGGTTTGTTTGGATTTTTACACCACTAAAACTTTGTTATTTTAAGGATTGTGACATATTTTGCTATGGAACTCTAAAAACCTGGTATGGGGAATGAATCGGGCATCATCTAGTTACCTGATAACGACACCAAACTCGACTCAAAGATCCAAATTAATCCACCAGAATTTTTTTTCGGAGCGCCGAGCGCTCTGTTCTTTAACCCCCCCTCCCTCCCTCCTGCCGGGGAGTAATGACTGGCTACCGGGCGATTTGGGCTTAGGTGGACGAGTATAACATTCGTACCAAATGGCATTGCTTTACTCAAAAATGTATACCTTTCCATACAAGCATGCCCATAAGAAAACGGACTATAAATAAGGATCCATCTGCACTTGCGGCTAACATAATTGATATGTTTCCCTTTAACACGTTAACTGCCACGTAGGTCACCGGTGACCGGACCCTGCCCTGTATCTAGGCGCCTCGTAGGTCACCGGTGACCTCAGGGCAGACCTGTTTTCAAACCTATTTTGTGAGCAGTAGGGTTCTTTTTCCTTAGATTTTGTGTATGCATGTGACCGCTGTGGCGCTGTAGTATATGTGCGCACAATGGTTTTCGTTTACCTTGACATTTGATAGATTCACATAGAAAAATCTGCAGTTTTCGGCGAACTCGTTCATGGAATAAAATTGGGTAAGGTTATAAAATTAAATAATAAATACAGTAATTGTGTAATGAAAATATTTATTAGAAAATGAATAAATTGCCAAATAAAATAAAGAAAAAAAATTACTTCTTGTGGATCATGTTGAAACACTGTAAACATAAATGCGGTTTATTTTCGCATTCATTGCAAAATGTTGAAACTTTTTTTGTTTTATTTCTTGCAAGTTTCGAACCATATAGGTCAACATTATTTTTGTAACATTTGTTACAAAAACTTCGTGTGCTTCTAACTGGTCCCTCTTTTTGAGTTAGATTATGCTTCAGTCTTTTAGGTCTTTTAACCTCTTCAACAGTTTTATTTTTTGTGTCAGTAAAATCTTCCACCAACTGCTTTCGAAATTCTACAATCCCCATTTTAGTTTTATTATTCTCACAGAACATCACCCAAGAGTTCATCAAAGCAGTGTTCAAAATTAATTCTATCCCTAACTTTTTGTACCACTTTACCGTCTTTCTTAATGGAGATGAATAGGCATTCATTTGATCACTAAGATCGACTGAACCTTTTGCCATGTTATATGCATAAACCATCTTTGGCTTTCGAACTATCTTTCCTTTTTTCATGACAGTTTTGAACCCCTTAGAATGCTTAGTGGACAGCATAAGCACATCCCTCTTATCTTTCCATTTTAAGACGCATATACCCCGCTCATTTTCCCTCGCTATTGACTCACCTGGTTTGAGTTTGGCTTCAATTACTTGCTTTGGTAATCCTCTTCTGTTTTTTCTCAAGGTGCCAACCAGGTGAGTATCATTGTCAAGTAATTGATTTGCAAGCTCAAGATTTGTGTACCAATTATCAGTTGATACAGTATGCCCTAAATTTAGTAGTCCATCACATAGACCCATAACCACATTAGTAGGAGATGTATTCAACAATTCATGGTTTTTGCCTGCGTATAATTGTAGCTTACACGTATATCCGGGTAGGGTGCAAAGCTTAAATAATTTCATCCCATATTTATGTCTTTTGCTTTTATTATACTGGCGGAATATAATTCGGCCCCGAAATGGGACTTGACTTTCATCCACACATACATCTTCTTTCGGAGCATAGCTTTTCTGGAATGTTTCGTTGAGTTCTTCTATAAGAGGCCGAATTTTGTAAATACGATCCGATTTATCTGCGGTTTCATTATTTACATAGTGTAGATTTTTTAAGATCAATTTAAACCTGTTTCTGCTCATCACAGTTCCCGGAAACTTTTGACCAAAGATTTGGTTTGTACTCCAATAGTCTGCTATTTTTGGTAATTTGACGAGGCCCATGTAAAGGATTAATCCAAAAACTTGTTTTATTTCATTGATCGTCGTTGGTTTCCATGAATGTGAGCGTGATGAAGGTTTGGAACTTTGACCAGCTTGTTCAGCAAACAAGTTAGTTTGTATGGCAATACTTTCAAAGATTTTGTCTGGGACTACTAAACTAAAATATTCTCCAGGTGGGCTGTTTTGAAGCTGACTTGCAAACGGTTCTTTCATGCATGAAACAAAAAGTTTATAGATAATAAATCGGTGTCACCCGCTTCGCGGCTCCTAAGGGTCGTAGCGTGATGTTATATAGCTTATAGCCTTCCTCAATAAATGGACTATCCAACACAAACAGTATTTTTTCAATTCAAACCAGTAGTTCCTGAGATTAGCGCGATCAACCGAACAAACAAACAAACTCTTCAGTTTTATAATAATTGGTATATAAAATTCTCACCTGTAGGTTCCGTAAACGCGATTACAGATGGTTGGTGACCTCTTGGCTCTCCCCACCTTTGAATCGAGATATCCCGAAGCTTGTCGATTTGACTTCGAACCATGTCTTCCACAGAATCTTTGTCACTTTCCGAGTCACTGTTAATAACAACTCGTGCACGTCGCTTCGGTGGACGGATGATTTCGTCTTCGCTTTCCTCTTCGCATTTTTCCTCCGAACATCTTTTTTCAATCTCACGGAAAATACTGGCTTCTAATAAGTCAATACGATGCAAATCTTCTTGAGATATGTCTAAATCTACTATATCAAAACCGTCAAAATCCATCATAGGAATGAACACGCGAATACTAAATAAAAAACAAAATGACGTGCATCCCACTTGAGTGCAAGTATTCGACTGCGGAGCGGGTGACCGGAGGTGTGGCCTATCTGGCGCCAAAATAACGAAAATGCAATTTTCAACATCACAGCGCCGCGTAGGGCACCGGTGACCTCATGGGGTTTTTCGAGATTATTTCATAAACTATACACACGATTGCAGCCTAAACTAGACATAAATTCATTTCTTATTAAAGTAAATCCAGGAGCACCAAAAAAAAAAATGTAAATTTTGACCGTTCCACTACGGCAGTTAACGTGTTAAATTAAATGATTTAATATTCGTTCAGGATATTTAACTTTCCGTCTGAAAATGCACTTCGTAGAACCGGGATTGTCTGATAAGTTTGTCTCATCATAATTTATGATGTTTTCTTTAGGTATACCTTTTACAGTTCTTTCAAGATTAATAAAATAATTTTCAAACTCTTCTGCGGTTTTTTCCGCCCGTGCCCTCTTGATATTCTGCACTGTTCGTTCAGTCAGTGCTTCACGGTTCCGATGTAAAAAATTCCTTACCCACCATTTGCCTGGTATTTTACCGGAAAATAGAACGGCGCGACGATTTTTGTTTAAATATTCGAAGATCAGTATACGTAAATCTAACCGCGATAGTGGTGATCCAAAATCTGCAGCAGCTTTTGCAATTTTGTTCATAAATGTGAGAAGTGTCAAACAATGAAACACTCTAGGTAAACTCAAACTCAAACATTTATTTATTCAATTAGACTACAATACTATACATATATCGTTACAACAATAATTCGTGACAAAGCATCTGCTAGTACATTTTCTTTGCCTTTAACATAAAATATTTTGAAATTATACTCTTCTAATGCTAAACGAAATTTTAAAAGTCTACTTGATGGATCCTTCATTCCAAATAGATAAATTAGTGGCTTATGGTCAGTTACTATAGTAAAACTACGTCCGTATAGTTCACTCCAGACAATAGCAAGAAGTTCTTTCTGAATAATAGGGTAATTTAACTCTGCTTTATTCAAAGGTCTACTAGCATAAGCTACTGGTTTCATATTACTGTTACAAAGTACTGAACCTATCGCCGTTCCAGAAGCATCTGTTTGCAATACGAATTCGTTAGAAAAATCTGGATATTGTAGAACAGGTGGTGAAATAAGAGCATTTTTCAAAATTTTAAATGAGTTTTCTCACTGTTCCGTCCAATCAAATTTAATATTTTTTCTACATAATTTATTTAAACAATTAGTTATATCTGCAAAATTTTCTATGAACTTTCTGTAAGGTCAAGCGGGGCTATTCCGTGCGAAAAAAGTTTGGCCTGAAATTAAAACACCTGTACCGTCGCCCTTTTAAGCAATTATAACAAACTAGCGACCCGCCCCGGCTTCGCACGGGTGCAATGCTGATACTAAATACACTACAGAAAAACTGTGAACGTTGTATATAAAAACATAGCGGCCCGCTCTGGCTTTGCACGGGTATAAAATAGATAGCCGGGCGGCCGGCCGGTACGCAAACGCAAACGCTACGTCCCGCAATTTTTAAATCTGTAATATCTTCAAAAATATTCACTTAAATCATACGGTGTAAAAGGCCATATAGATCTATATTAAATGAACAATGTATTCAAGGTATTTAATTGGTTAAGGATTAATGCTGTATTGGTTAAAATTGCACCGAAAATTAGCAGCCTGCGTTTGCAATGTAAGCGGAAAAAATGTAATTTTTTACGACATCACATTAGAAACCTCAAAAATAACAGTACTTCTCCACTATTTAATGAATGTTATTATACATATAAACCTTCCTCTTGAATCACTCTATCTATTAAAAAAAACCGCATCAAAATCCGTTGCGTAGTTTCAAAGATTTAAGCGTACAAAGGGACATAGGGAAATAGGGACATAGGGACAGGGAAAGCGACTTTGTTTTATACTATGTAGTGATGAATCAATGCAGCATATTAAGTATTCATTCATTAATCGCCTCTCGCCATTACGTCTGCAAGAAACAAACAATGAGTATGCAAAATAAGGCGACATAAATAAAAATATGGAAAACGGCGCAATAGCCCCTCTGTGGGGCTATTCCGTCTTTTGGTTATACTTCCGCCATCTATGAAGCTACCGAAATAAAATATAGTGTGTTAAAGAATACTGGACGATATGTATGCGATACTAAACCTTAAAATATGGTAGATGAGTGCATTTTCACTAAAAAACGTTTTGAAAAATTTATGGGGCTATTCCGCCGCGATCCCATACACAGTGCCGGTTTTAGCACTACCAGCGCCCTGGGCGAGATTTATACGGCGCCCCCTAATTGCAATTCAAACACATATGGAAAAAGGAAAAAGACATAATGAAATTACCATTTATTAAAAGAAATAAACATTTATTTAAAAAAACAACACTAATAAAATTTGACTTTTCTAGCCTTTCTGTCGGCGAACTCTTTTATTATTTTATAAAAATCGAGGTTTTCAGCAATTTCATTCTCGATCGACAAAGTTGCCAAGTTTGTCAATCGGGATTGCGATATTGTCGATCGCAGGTAGGTTTTTATGAGCTTAAGCTTAGAAAAACTCCTCTCCCCACTAGCAACCGTTACAGGTATAGTTAATAATATGCGCATTGCTACCCATACATTTGGATACAGTTCTTGTAAGTTGCGATCTTTGATAAAATTTAAAACAAAAACAGGGGTAGCCACATTCTGATCAGGCAAAAAAGATTTCAGACTTATGAGTTCATCACACAACATACACCCATCTATATCTGATTTAGAGTCTACAGTTAATTTCAATTGGAGATCACCACAGAGTTTGACAAGGTCAGATTTTTCCGGAATCTGTTTTATATTGTACAAAAAAGACCAATATTCCGAGTACTCATTTAACTGTTCAAATCTTTCATTGACTGAAATTAATGTAGTGTCCAAAAGACAGTTGAAAAATTCAATCTCAAATTTTTTTTCCGGAGAAGCTATAGGTTCATCGCGGGCAGTTTCATCAGCTCGACGCTTAACATATCGAATTCTTGTCGTGGCTCTAAACACAGGTTCAATTTCCAGTTCTTCAGCCAATTCCTTCGCCGTTAAAATGGCGCTTTTGAAGCCTGTATTTCTATATTCTTCCAAGAAAGTACAGCATTTTTTCAACAGTTCTGTGCATTTACCGAGATCTGTATCTGTTGATTGCAGAGATTTACTAACGATATTAATTTGAAAAAGTATGTCATACCAAACGACCAATGACACTATGAAGCTAAAATTTTTTAGCTGTTCGGCTAGAGTAGTAGCCTCATGAGAGACTTGAACATCAGTTTTCTGAGTTTCAATAGCTAAAGTAATTAAAGCGTCATGGATGGCACTAATTTGATAACGGACTGCTTTAACACTGCTGATTCTTGCTTCCCAACGTGTGTCACTGAGCTTTTTTATAGTATATAATCCCAAGTGATCGGTTAGAATTTTCCATCGATGAACAGAAGCTGAAAACAATGTGAACAACCTCTGAAGTACTCCAAACAAAGTGACTGATTTTACGGATGACTTAGCGGCATCGCAGAGTACGAGATTGTAGCTGTGACAGCCACACGGTACATAAACAGCTAAGGGATTTATATCCAGAATTCTCCTTTGAACCCCAATATTTTTTCCTTTCATGTTAGCCCCGTTGTCATAACCCTGACCCCTACAATTGTTCAATTCCAGTCCATATTTATTTAAAACATCAATGATAACTTCAGTCAGTCTTTCACCAGTCGACTCATTGACAGGTATAAATTCTATGAAATGCTCTTTTACTGATATTTTATCGTCATCTGATGATAAATCGACAAATCGTATTGTCAGTGAAAGTTGTTCTACATGACTAATGTCTGGAGTACAATCAGCTATAATGGAATAATATTTTGATTTCTTTGCGTGTGATATGATTTCTGACTTCACTTTTTCACCCATCAGCTCTATTAATTCATTTTGAATGTCTTTTCCGCAGTAGTGATCTGAAACATCACCCTTCATAGCTAATCGTAAGTGCTCCTGCATAACTGGATCAAATTTGGCTAGCAGTTGTACTAAGCCCAAGAACTTTCCGTTATTTGGCGTATATAGTTTGTCGGAAGTACCTCTAAACGCCATATTGTTTTCAGCTAAATAAAGTGTAATATGCAGTAATCTAGACAAAACATTATTCCATCTTGTAGTTTCCTTTCTAATCAAATGTTGCTCTTGGCAATCTATCGTTTTTCCTGTTTTTAATCGTAGTTCAGCATCAATCCATGAAAGGTAAGACTTCTTATGAGAAGTGCTATTCTCATGAATTTTTAACATTTCAGACAAGTGTTTCCAGTCGTTATATCCTTCAGATACTAAGCTCGACGTTGAACTACTATCAAATAGCCGGCAACAAAAACAATAAACTCGATCCTTAGAAACGGAGTATATTAACCAACGACGCTGAATTGTTTCATTGTTTGCAAGTTTTTTTGTGAAATGTGTCATAAATCGTAGATTTTGTTATTTACTCAGTTAATCAAAGTGTACATTGAATTTGTTAATTTGTAATATTTCTGCCAAAAGTGAAAAAAGAAGAAAAAGTGTTATGTGTAAACAATGTTAAAATCTTTGTGTGTACATAATTATTTGATATTTTATGACTTAATATTTGCAATATGTACCCAATGACTGTTCTATAAGGAAGATAAAACATAATAATTACATAACAATTTATTAGAAAACTTCTCTAATACGTCATGTTCTGGCTGTAGAATCAATTGGAGAGATATTATTATGTCCAAAGAAAACAACGGCTTCTTCATATACAATTCCATTATGGCGCGGCGATCCGAACGGCAACGATATATTATTATTGGTATCGAAATTTAGAACGAGATTTTAAAATAGAAATCCCGCAAAATATTTCAAGGAAAAGTATAAAATGTGAATCTAGTTGTATTCACATAATATTTAAGCCGTTAGCCGAATTAAGTCCTACATGCCTGAATAAAGATATTCAGTAAAATTCAAATGGAATTAACCATTTTTGCTGATTAAAGTGAGTTTTAATATTATATAAAAATGTTATTACATAATTAATATTATATCATAATAAACTTATTGATCTACATTGTTGGTGTTTTATTTTTAATTTCCTATAAATTTGATTAAGGATGAGAATTAGTAGTGATGTTACCCAGCATCGAAAATTTTATCGATATCGATATGAAGTTTTATCGATAATATGCACTCAAAGAGACATCACTAGCACGTCAACTTTTAAATGTTGGCAGCAATGTGTGTCATTTTTGATGTAAGTGAGCTTATGTTGGTATATAAGATTCGCCCTTAGCCAATACATGCATATGTGTGCGTGAGCTCGAAATCAAAGTACTGAGTGCCGTCTCTTACTATATTACTTGCTCTGTGGTTCCAAAGCAGTTCTGCGCTTGCCCTTTGGTTTTTTTCGAGCTCCTTGATTAATGTCTGCTACAACTGGATTACCTAAATCTTCCAACATCATAACTTTACTTGCGAAGAACAATGATAATTTAAAAACATTAAAACATTTTGTTACGCTTTGAAAGCCGATAAACACAATAACAATACGTTTTATTTTTCTGCCAAGAAACTGCAACAACATCAATGTCAAGCTATCACCCCTGTCAAAATATTTAATGCCAAGTAATTACTGCGACAACGTCAATGTCAAGCTATCAGCTGTCAAATTATTTTAAAAATAAGACTAATATTATCCTAAGATTGTTTATGGTTTTGTCATGAGAAAATCGAAATTAGATAATATATCGGTTTTTGACTGAATAAAAAGAGTCATCAATGAAAAATGTTAGGGATTTATCGGTATCTGTTCTGATCGCCATCGTTGATTAGTATTTATCGGTTTATGTTCAGATTTGTGTATTTCGCGGACGGATTTAGAGCGGATTTAACAGTTTTTGACCGGGTTTCAATGATCGTGGAGCAGGATATGTACGAGAACAACCAATTGGCATCAAAAAAAAAAAAAATTACAAAATGTGATTTATCGGTTTTTGTTCCGACGCTCCTCAATTGTTATCCCGACAGATACTGCATATTCAATCACATTTAAGTCTACGTGGGACGAATGTCCATCAAAAATGAGGAGGATTGGCCGTTTACCATTTGTCGCTGGCACAAAGACTTCTTTTAGATATTTTTCAAATATAGTGGTTTCCATCCACCCTCGTTGGCTTACTGCATACGCAGTTTTCACTTCCTCATTTGGATAAAGCCATTGCGTCCACAGAAACTTGCCTTGAAAAATTATCAGCGGAGGTAATTTGTCCCCGCAGGCATTTGTTGCCAGGAGCACTGTGGTATTATTTCTGCCTGGTCCGCTGGTGGTCCTAGTCGACCGAAATCCTTTTTTTCCCGATGACCTTTGCTTTCACTGGATCCTCACAAAAGTTGTAGATTCTGTCTGGCTTGTCTTTCAAATCTAGGTCCTCTACCACTTTTTCTAATATATCAAAATAATCGTACACTACGAACGGATTGCAAGCCTTACCCCGAGAGATTTCTACCGCTTGCGGTTTTTTGATAGACAGTCCGTTCCGTTTTTTAAAGCCGTAGAACCAGTCCTTGCCTGGTATATCGTCTTTGAACGGTGTCGTTAAACCATTTCGGCGTACATACTCCGAAATTAATATGGCGGCTTCTTTGGTTGTTAAGGGAAAACCATGTTTCTCCATTATATGAAGGGATTCTGCAATGAGGCTTTCGGTTTCAGACGAAAAAACTGTTGGATGACCAGGTGAATCTCTAGAACAATGTAGTCTTGTGCGTATTGTAGATCTCGGTACCTCGTAATACTTTGCTGCTGCGTAAATAGTCATTTTGTTTTCCCGAACATCATCTAAGGCTTTCTGAATAGTTAATTCAGTCTATGTTTTTTTCTTTCTTGCGTTTATAATGGCGGACCATCTACAACAATAAGATTAGTAAAAAATTTTGTCATACAAGACTCAAAGAAATCGATAGTCATTATATTTTTATCGACATCCCTAACTTTTTTCAACTTCATACAAAAATCGTGGGGCTATTACACCTTCTTGTTTTCGTCGTAATAACCCCTCCTTTACATTTTGTGGGGCTATTATATCGAATCAAATAACTCATTAAAATCAAAGCGCAGAGTAAAACTAAATTGCACAAAAGAATCTCCTGTGTTTAAAATCAACACTTACGTTTAGAACCGATGAAAAAACAACTTGTTTCACAAGAAAACCACAAAAACTCTGGATCACGTTTTCACTTACACAGCATAAAAAATGGCGTCCTGTCAAAAGTTGTGTTTCTTTCAAACAGTTTACAAGCTAGTACTGCCATCTATATTTTAATGCCAAAATAAGCAGTTCCCCTATCTGAACATGGATGTCAGTGTAGTTAAAAATTAATAGAACTAAAGTTATAGCCAAACGCCGGGGTAGCCCCGCTGGCGGGATAGCCCCGCTTGACATAGTTACACATAGCAACAAAACGTCTGACTTCATCAATATTCGTCGGTCTAGGATAATTTTGAATACACTTAATTTTTTCTTTGTCAGGTCGAATGCCATCAGCCGATATAGTATGACCTAAGTATAAATAATTCAGTTTTTAAAAATTGACATTTACTTGGATTCAGTTTAAGATTCACTTGACGTAAACGTTCAAAAATTTCGATTAAATTTTTGTTATGGGCCTCTAAATTTCTACCAAAGCAAATAATATCATCTAAGTAGATAAAACAATTTATAAAGTTTAGTCCAGACATAGCTATAGACAGTCATGACTCTAGAGAAAGCACTGGGACTTGTCTTCAATCCCATTGGTAGGCGTTTCATTTGATATTGTCCTGTACTGGTAGTAAACGCTGTAATTGGTCTTGAATCTGGTTTTGATGAACACTGATAATAAGATTGACTAAGATCTAAATGTGAATAATAAATAGCACCAGACAACGAATCTAAAATTTCTGTAATGTTTGGAAGTGGAAATTTGTCATCTTGTATTATCTCGTTTAATTTTCTGTAATCAATCACTAAACGCCAATTTTTATTATTTTTACTATCTGATTTTTTAGGTACCAATAAAATCGGACTGGACCATTCACTTTGAGATGGTTCAATTACATCATCATCTAACATTTGTTTAATTTGTATATCTCTATTTCTGGTTTTAAACTATGTGGCAATCTGTATGGTTTAACATATACCGGATTTACATTTTGTTTCAATTGAATTGTTTGTTCACCTAAGTTCGTGGTAGTGAGTTTATCGCCGGGCAAATGAAATATGTCAGCATACTTTGAACAAATGCTTTCTATGCTATGCCGTTCACTTGTACCCAAGAAGCTTATATCTAACTAGCGACCCGCCCCGGCTTTGCACGGGTGCAATGCTGTCAATACTAAATACACTACAGAAAAACTGTGAACGTTGTATATAAAAACATAGCGGCCCGCTCCGGCTTCGCACGGGTATAAAATAGATAGCCGGGCGGCCGGCCGGTACCGCCGCAAACGCTACGTCCGGCAATTTTTAAATCTGTAATATCTTCGAAAATATTCACTTAAATCATACGGTGTAAAGGGCCATATAGATCTATATTAAATGAACAATGTATTCAAGGTATTTAATTGGTTAAGGATTAATGCTGTATTGGTTAAAATCGCTTCGAAAATTAGCCATTATTTGTCGTAAAAAGTAAATGACAAAAAAAAGTTATTGTGGGTTATCCATAAGAGATAGACATATACCATCGCGGACTTTTCTGTAGACCTTTTCAATGTGTATGTTTATATGTTGAATTACCCGCGTTTTCTAAGAAAAACCCGCATAGTTCCCGTTCCCGTAGGATTTCCGGGATAAAACCTAGCCTATGTTACTCGTGGATAATGTAGCTTTCGAATGGTGAAAGAATTTTTAAAATCGGTCCAGTAGTTTATGAGCCTATTCATTACAATCAAACAAACAAACAAACAAACAAAGTTTTCCTCTTTATAATATTAGTGTAGATAATACATGTAGTACGCATACGTGAAACCACTTTATTGAGAATAATAAAAAAAAGAAAGATTTTATTTTGGCTATGGCAACATTGCAAAAATAAAATAGGAAATTCAAATTTTTACCCCCACCTCCGTCTGTTACCCGCTCGTTGACACTCGCGGGACTTAGCTTCATTTAGTTTAGAGTCTAGATACCTGAGATATTTCCTATTTCCTAGGGCAATTCAGGGTGGGTGGGTGTTACTAATCTTTTCAGACAAAGCGCTTCATATAATTAAAAAAAAATTATTGAACTTCACGTACAGGTAAGTTCGTTTAATTATTAATTATATTCGCGCTTTGTCTTCAAGATTAGTAACGTTAGTAGATATTTATATTGTATATAACACATGTAGATGTTGAAAGAGGTAATAGGAAATATCGAGAAAAATAAAAGCGTTTTGATGATATCAACCTTTATTTTGATAACAATGTAGGTATATAATCATTTTCTAATTCAAAAATAAAAATTAACTTAAACCTTAATACAATTAAAGTGAACATATTGTTCTTGCTAACAACAAATCATCATCAATGTTAATTACAGGCCGATTACAAAATTGCGCAAAGGCAGCGGAGTTGCCGCTCCAACCCGCAGTTTGTCGTATTATGTCTAGGTTTACTCCTAGTTTATGGGCCATAGATGTAGCCGCATGGCGGGTGCTATGCGAAGAAAATATAGAGACGTCAATTCCACTGTCTTTCAAAGTAGACTTTATCCATCGACTAAGAGTTTGTGTTGTGACACAATTATATGGTTTACGAAATCCAATAAACAGATGATCAGTTTTTCGTATACCCTTAGTTTTGTTTATATAAATATCAAGGGTTTTAGCGGGGCAGATCTCGGGTCTATCATTAAAAAAGGGTTAATGTAAAATCGGTTGTTTAGAACCGGCTTTAGAAGTTTTAATGAAATCAGTAATTTTTATAATTATTTTACTATTTTGATAAACTATTTGATCGATCTTTATTTTAGACAACGTTTGCACTCTATGAGCTGTTACCAGGGCAAGTAAAGTGATGCACTTTTGAAAGTGCCTCAAGAGTTCTCGTTTGGGAACATAGTTGCTAAATGATTTAGAACAATGCTGGCATCCCATGTAACATTATATTTCGGTAAAGGTTTTAATTTATAAACCTCTTTACAAAAACGAATAATTCTTTCATCATCGGAAATATTTCCAAAAATTAATGAAAGAGCTGACCTATGGCTATTTATTGTGCCGTATTGAGCACCAGAGTGAAAAAGATTTGTAAGAAATTCTAAAATAATTGGTATGGATGTCTCAAACATGTTAACATTATTTTCTTTACAAAAGGTAAACCACCGTTTAAAACAAACCTCGTATTGTTTTTATGTATTTTCTGAAAGGGACGCCATTGTGATGTCTGCTGAGATGGGGACACATTGTTGTAACAACGCGGTCCGGACAATTTAGCGGCAACCAGGGTAATGTTGGTTTGAAGGTTCCTGGAACAGGGTATAATGACGTCATCAGAATTTAATCTGATAAGATTGGATAAAACTAAACGCATAAAAAGGGGATACCATGGCTGTGTTGGCCAGTCTGGCACAACCACAATACCTTCAGAATGATCTGATATAATTTTTCTTAAAACTTTAAGAATCATAGCTATTGGTGGGAAAGCATAGAAAAAATATTTTGACCAATCTATAGTAAACGCATCTATAGAATGAGCATGTAGGTCTCTATGCCATGAAACGTAGGTATTACATTTTTTATGACCACATGCTGCTTCCCCGTTGCACGCTGCACCCCATCCCGTAGTTGAGGCGTCAGTATATATTTCTAAGACATAATTTTCATCCCTAATCCTATGCGCTGAATGATCAATGGTATTTAACCACCAGTTTATATCCGGCAGCAATGAAATTGGTAAAGTCATGTATCGCTCATAATCGTTGTTACCTAGTTGTTGGTGGTGATGCAGAAAATAAAAAAGGCCAGTCGCGACGATAAATAAAATGGAGGCTTTATTGCAGATTTGGCAATGAAAAGGTACAGACATAAACTTTTGTTACATACGTGCGCTCAGGTGCGAGGAGGCCGAAGAACTGGACGAGTCACTGACGCAGCAGTGGCTCGCCGCAGCTTTTTACAGATAATGTTAAATCACCACAGAATAAAACAATTACCTATCATAGACAATCTGGACTAAGTATAATGTAATAATTTATTTTAAAATTAATTAATTTTTTTTTCTTTGAATGGCGCGTCGCCAACACTAGTTAATTAAGATATTTGCAACGTTCTAGTTGTTTGGTATACAGCCAACCATATTCTATAGCCGGACATGCGGATACTAATTTACCTAATAATTGGGCAAATATTCGGATTTTAAAACGTTTTAAAATTTAATGTTTTAATTTTTTGCAACAAAGACTTTATCTTTATAAGAAAAACCGGTTAAAAAATATCATCGAGATAAATAGATGACAAATAACCACAAGACAGTAATAATTTTATGACAGGCTTCATTATTTTTGTAAATATGTATGGTGCAGTACATATACCGAACGGTAATACGTTAAATTCATACAATTTATAATTTATTTGAAATCTAAGGTGAGGGGTCTAAATGCAAAGGTGACATCGCCGTCCCCGGAGAATAAAATGATAACTGCCATTATCTTAGTCTTAGTGTTATGTAATTTTTGGGATCTGTGGGTGTTAATACATCTGCTCAATTTTTTTCGTAATTTTTATACAGTTATTGACGAAGTTACAAATTATTACAATAGTATTCAAATATTTAAAACAGGTCTTAAATTACGAGAATAAAATGTTAATATAATGTTATCAAAATGTATTCCCACTTGTTATTATGACAAATAGTCATACAATTATGTTCCCGTGAAATAATTTTCGACTAGAAAATGATAAACGCAGTTATCATTTTATTCTCGTTCAAAACTATCCAGTCGCTTCGTATAAGATGTGTTAGTAAAATGACTGTTATGGTTTTGAACAGTAAGACATATTGTCATCCTCTTCGCTCAATTAGATTTCACGGCAATGGCAGATATACCTAATGTCGATTAATCAGTGTGCTTCTATGCGTCATTGCGTAAACATTCTAGTGCTAAGTTCTTTGTTTTTATTTTTTTTAGTGAAGTGTAATAGCTTAATAATAATAGTTATTTACGGTAATGAGTAAACAAACTAGGTACGCGCGTTTAAACGCCATTATGAATAATGTAGAAAGGATTGAAGAAGAGCCAAATCATTTTAATAATGGTAAGTAGAACTGGTAGAACCTAGTCACAATTTATATTAAAATATTCATTAAGTTTTAGTTTCATACCCTATACCTGGTGCCGTATTATGATGATAATTATAATGCCACCATGATGTCGGTGCAAGAGAGTGACGCAGCTATACATGACCGATAACAACATCCCTTTTTCGCAACGAAATCATGATGGTATAATTACCTAAAAATACGGCCCCTGTGAGATTTTTGTAACGAAAAGAGATTTCACTATGTAAACGTTTTTTAGATGTAAAAATAGGTGCAAGCGATTTTCAACCTTATTGACACTATTTTTATGGATTGTTTTGCTGCTGTTACCTTGTTTATGTTTAAAATTGCGATTTTTAACTAAACGATGTAAGATTACTTTTCGGCAGTCCTTGGTTTTGATTTCGTGCCAAACGCGTGTCCCGCCACACGTTCAACTTTTTTTTACTGCCTAAATACGTAAGCGCAATATGTACTACAATAATAATAATTAATTCGAGAATTTATAGTACGGTGGTACTGAGCCTTACTTGTACTTGGCTGATTTTATTTTAATTTTGCTTATGATTATCCTGCATATTCATCCCGTTTTAATGAAGCCTGAACCGATTTTCATGCTTAAATGATTAGGGTGTCATTAAATTAATTTTAGTTTCGCAAATATGAGTGCAATTATTCAGTGTCATCTGGATACTGTTATTCATATATCACTTATCTATTCTATTTTTTTTTAGAACAACATCAGGGAGGAAATAACGACGTGGTTACTACGACATCTGAAGCAGTTATTGCTAAAGCTCATGAATATATTTTACGAAAGACGAAGAAAGCATTTTACTGTGAGGAAAACGAAAATGAAATAAATGAAGATTTCTCACCGGATGCATCTGAGTATTTGCCGAGCCCAGAAAGAATGAAAATTTTACAGAAAAGCGGAAGTTCATCAAGTATTGGAGGAAACTCAGATTACATAGAAACGGCCAGTCAGAAGATAATAAAAACACCATCAACTATTTCCAACGTATCTTTAGTTTTGAACACAATAGACTTCATAGCATCCCCTTCAGTCATATTTGAAGCTAATAAGTTGCAAGACAATCCTAAAGCAGACACAAACTGTATTTTGGATTTGACACCAACTTCAACACATGAAAATAATGGACCGTCTAGATACAAAGCAAAGCTGTCATCAAAAAGATGCCTCAATAAATTATTTTTAAACGATAATCAGCCGTCAACCTCATATACTAGTACTATTATTGATAATCACGGGGGTGAAAAAGAAGGAGAATCATCAGTACCATCTCTTTTTGATTTGGATGAAACATTACAACCCGCAAATATTTCTGATTGTACATTATTGGACAAAACGATTATTAACAATGAAAACATAATCCCTAGTCCTCAAAATCTGACACAAACAGAACAAAACAGTAACGTAGTGGACCATCAGAGCCTTGATCATAATGGTGACTATGATGGAGAAGACCAAGCCATAATGCATTCATTTAGTACAGTTCAAGAATCGACACCACAGGAAAAAAATACAAGAAAACGTAAACGAAATTTAAATGAACATCAAGATGTAAAGAATAAGAAATTAAAAAATTCCGGTGAAGCCTATAAAGGCTGTAGATCGAAGAAAATGTACGACAAAAAAGTTTTAAAAGCTAGCTGTAAGTGCACAAAGAAATGTGGTGAAAAGGTAACTCATGAGCAAAGAGAGTACATAATGCAGCAATATTATAAAATTGGAGACCACGAGAGACAATGGCAATATATCGTAAATCATACATTAGTCGAAGATGTTAAGCGAATCACAGTAGAGCGAAAACGCACCCGAACTCATTCGATCAAATACTTCTTTACAATAGATTCAAACAAAATTCAAGTGTGCAAAACCTTTTTCATTAATACTCTAAGCATTTCACATCAAACTGTATATACAGCACTAGAAAAATCCAAACCTGAAGAAAACTTTATGGACAAACGAGGGCGACATGAAAATAGGCCACGTAAAATGCCCATTTTGACAGAAGAAAGCATCATAAAGCACATTGAATTGTTCCCTACTGTTGAGTCTCATTATGTTAGAAAAGATTCTTCAAGAAAATACCTCTCAGAACTACTTAACATAGCCAAGATGTATCGCCTCTACACAGCTTGGTTTGGACAGCAAAGATTTGACTGTCCTTTGGCAACTAAACGTCAATATGAGATAATATTTAACACCAAGTTTAATTTTTCATTTTTTAAACCGAAAAAAGATCAGTGCTCTCAATGTACTCGTTATCGACAGGCTGATTCAAAAACTCAAGAAACATTGCAAGAAAAATATGATACACATACAAAAAACAAAGAAAGAGTACGGCAAATTAAAAAAGAAGAAAAAGAATCAGTTGATCCTTCAGAAACAACCGTGGCAATCTTCGATTTGGAAAAGGTTTTGAGCATCCCACAATCTGAAGTTGGATCGTTTCACTACAAAAGAAAGTATCCCATATATAATTTCACTGTGTATGATGCTACTCAGAGTCAAGGTTATTGTTATGTTTGGCATGGTCATACAGTCATGTCATGACTGTAAAGAGCAATAAAAATTAAAAAAAAAAAATTGACTGAAAATTTTGAAAATCTATCATTCCATTCAATTCATCAATTTTAAATGTCTTTGAGCGAGCCGAATGATAAAAAAAAAATGTTGTGTGGTTTTATGAAACCACGGTAAAAGTGAAACTTAGGCACAAAATTATCGTATTTGTACGATAATTATCGTACGGTTCCGAACACTGCTTTATACCTACTCGGCAGCCGACCGTCACGCGACATGCGCTACACAGACCAAAAAGTTTGAGACGATGTAATAAAAGTTTCACTTTAAAAAATATTTTTATTCACCTCGACTTTTTTTTCTAAGACACAACTTTTAAGTGCTATTCGAGACACCCTCCTAGGCCTAGGTGCATCTGATTATTTTCCGAAATCGGATTTTTTACGTTACATTAAAAATAAAACATTATTTAATTCGGTAGAGTTTCTATATTAATAAGACAAACATTGAAAACAAAATTAAATGGACATCCCTACTTCTTCTAGATATTCGCATGGTTCATCTTCCGATACTGTATCACCTTCATAATTTTTATCTAAAACATTTTTGTAGTAAGACAGTAAGTCATCACCATGATCATTACGCCAATCTTGCCCAAAATGCTTGCTTAGTAATAACGTCGTCGAGTTTGGGCTTACCAATTTTAACTGTGTTTGGCTCGATGTCTCCAACACCAAAATCGTTCATAGACTTGACACGTGGTTTCGCGTAGCCCGTATCAACTTTGTAATTGACTTCACCTCGAATCACAAAGCGTTCAGAATTATTTTTGACTCTTTTGAGATAATCTCTTGCAATCGGAAAATTTAAAATAATATTGTCCTGGGAGCTTGGTAGTATTTTTAGCATAAGATTTCCAGTCTTTGACGGGACAATCATATCCAAGTTTGATAACCTTTCCATGTTCTTTGTAAACGTCTAAATATTCCGACGGTTGCACCATCACCTCTTTCTTTCTTATTATTTTTTCAATGTGGCCAAAAACCCTATCAGCGGGCATGAAAGAATGGCCTGGCACTGGGAAAATTAATTCTACAGTTTTCACTGTTTGAGGGGCACACATCGTTAACCAATAGGCACACATCGAAATAAGAATCGAATTTTTATTTTGAGAGCCACAACCATCAGCCATTAATCTAACTTTCTTTATGTTCGTCAAATCCACTTGAGTTGTGAGCTGATGGAATACCGCTGAAGCTATCTCGTTTGCAGATTTGGCATGAGTGTTCTCTGTCCATGCGTAACAAAATACTTTGTCCTTGGAAATTTGGTTGGTACTAGAACCAACGACGATCGTAAAATTATACATATATAATTGTCTGCTGTAGTAAGTTATCTGGTCTGGGATTTTAGGGAGTACTTGATTCTTCTGGCAATCGAATGACAGTGTCAGCATAAATTCCTTTTGCTCTCGTAAATATTCATAAAAACATTTTGATTTTAATTTGTGGATACGAAGTTCAGTCATAAGGCTGATTGTTGCTGTCTGATCATTTTGTTTTTTTGCCCTCTTTATTTTCTTCGATAATTCGGTACATTTACTGCACACGTCGACACGCGGTGTGTTAAAGCCAATATTATAATTTCTATTAAAAATGTTACGGAAAAAACATTCCTTAACTTTCAAAGACGTATCAATTTGTTGTTCTTGGTACATTCTCCACATTTTTTTAATATTCAGGTCAGACGATACATATTTTCTCTCAGATGTGGCAGAACGGCAATAATGCGCCTCAATGCATTTAAACGATTCTATGAACTGCATAACACTCCGCTTCTTGGCTGAGTTTTTCATCGAAGCTATACCGCCGCCACGTCGATCTTCTGGTAGAAGTCCAGTAGTCAAAAAAGTTTTTGAAATTCTTCTAAGTCTATGTACGCCTATATTAAGAATTTTCAAAAATATGGCTTGACAAACCCGCAACAATTTATAAGGCTTGGTAAATGTTTTGACGTACATTGCAGTAAACGTTTTGTTTGAACATTTCGTTGTTGAACTTTACGTCTGCGGCGAGCTGGAACTTTTGTTTTCAAATATTTTAAAATGAAATTGTCTTGATGTTTTTTCTCTCTTTTTGCGTAAAAAGAGAATGAAATTTTCTGACATCTTGCGGGGTAAGCTCATTACATTTTAAGTTTTTCTTGTTATGATTACATTTTCCTAATATGCTTAGATCGGGTAATTTTTTCGGCGCATACCTAAAACAACCAAAAGGTTATGAAATAATATTTCAAAGATATTAATTTACTATCAATAAACAAATGACTATAAAGTCGGTAAGTGGGAAAAATTTAATTTACAATATTTGATTATTACAGACAGACAGATAGACACTGGTACAGGTGAGACTAAATAAAAGCTTGTAAGAAATAAATATCTCTTTAGATAATTATTTTTTCAAAATGAGAGAGGTCTAATAAAAAAAGTGTTAGTTTCGGGATTTCAATTGGGACGGATAAAACATTGCTGCTTTTTCTTGCATCCTTTTTACATCTAAACATGGGTCATATAAGACTTACCTATTTTCCTTCTGCTTTGATCCTCTCTGCGGGCTCTCTTCCTTGCTTTATTTCCAACGACCGGAGCGATGTTTATTTCCATTTTAATGAGAAAAATACCACAAATTGAATTAAAATAGCACACGACTCACGCATCAAAACATAAGCGGCAGCCATAATGGCCTCTGTGCTGTGATTGGTTGAGATGTAACAATGGCGGTTCTGTACTTCAAGTTAAGGATAGTGTAGTTTTTGCGTCTCACTAATGACTTCTGGCTGTGATTTCGTTAGGATAGAGGCGGTTTTGTCGCTAAATAATAAAACAGAAATGTAGACAACAAAAACTAGTGTTACCAGAGTAAAAAAATATTTTGCCTGGACAGTGGCGGATATGTACTTAGATCCTTACCTATTTTCGTGAATCTGGGTGAATATTTATCAAAAAATAAGCATCCTTAAGGTCTAAAGTTGCTATGTAGCAATCTTTAGAAAACAATTTAAGTGCGAATATCCTCGAGTTAAAAATGTTGTGTGTCTATATATTTATTTAATGTTTTTAAATTAAGAATAAATCGCATTTTACCGTTCGGTTTCGGTATTAAAAAGACAGGAGAGATTTATTGATCCTGACAGGGTTGGCATTCAGAAATCGCACCTATTTCTAATAAATTGTTAAGAATCTCAATCAAATGTATGGTTTCAGTTTCTGAAAATTTGGTTTGCATGGGAATGCATGCATGATTGATAAACAGGTCGATTATAAGGGATATTGTATCCTCGTATCCAAGATAAAATAGACTGATCTGATGTTATCAAAGACCAACTATTATAAAAAATTGCTAGCCTTCCGGCATAGCTTACCGTGTTTAATGTCGGCGGCCGAAGCCGCTGTGTGTAGCTCTGCGAAGAGTTCCCTCGAGCCGTTGCGCTCTGTGCTGCAGGCTGCTGGTGACGCGACCGAGGGCCCGGCGGCTGCCTGCGAGCCGGAGTCCTCGTTTTCCAGTTTAAAGGCTTGCCAGAAGTACTAGGTGTTGGGTTAGACTTAGGCTTCTTTGGAGCGTCAGGTTTCAGATCAGAGGAAGATTTTGATATAGCTGTAGCCGTCTTGACTGTTTCTAAAAGATTACTTCCAAAAAGAAACTTATAAATTTTTGTAGTAGTTAATTGTTCTTTCAACTCTTTCTTGACCGAGTAAAGAGCGAAATTGCGTCGACATTCGGAATCTGAATGTTGAATATCACAAAATATACGGCTGATGTCCATGAGTTCTTTTATAAGATCGTTGTTTTTTTCTTCTGGCACTGCATTACTATTAAAAGGAAAAATACCAGCCTTGCGAAACCCAGCAACACAAACTTTAGGATCTACTTGAGCCCATATTTCGCCAATAAGCTTTGAGAAGTCTTTTTTAGCCAACACTTCACCCACATGCAATCTTTGCCACTTTACAAGAGCCTGATCCCACTTGTCCTTGAAAGACTTATTGACTGCCAAATCTAGCGGCTGCAGATTGTCGCTGGTATGTGCTGGGAGTTTTAGGATAGTGATTCCGCTTCACGTGCTTTTTCTATTATGTTTAATCCTACATGAGTAGAGTGGCCATCATATGTGAGTAATTGGGGTCGTTTTTGTCCCACTGTCGGCAAAAACACTTTTTCAAAAAAATCTCTCAAAGACATCGGTTTCCATCCAACCATTCTTGGTCGCCGCATACCTAGTCCCAGGATAGTCATCCTCAGTCACCCACCGGTCCCAAACGTCTTTTCCTTTATAAACAATTAGTGGGGGAGTTTTGTCTCCAGCGGCATTAATACATAGTAAAACCGTAGTGTTGCTCTTGCCAGGCGATGTAATAGTTCTTGTAGAAGCATATCCTTTCAAACCCACTACTTTGGTTTTACTGGGATCTTTGCAAAAACTCGTCTCGTCTAGGTTCCATATCTGTGAAGGTTTATCGTGTAGTTCCAATTCATCCAATGTTTTTTTCAGCAAATCATAATAGGAGTATATGATCCAAGGATTGCAGGCCTTTTTTCGAGAATTTTCCACGGCTTGTGGTTTTTTGACAGCCAAACTGTGTCGTTTTTTGAAAGCGACGAACCAGTCTTCTCCTGGGATGCCGTTTTTAAATGGATTTGGTATGTCGTTTTTTGTGACATAGTGTCCAACAAGCTCCATAACTTCTGTTCTTGATAAACCGAATCCGTATATTTCCATTTGATGTAAGGTTTCTACCAAATTTCTTTCTATTTCCATTGGAATAACTGTACATCTTACCAAAGAATCTGATTTTTCACCGTATCTACCATACATTCGAGCTACTATTGTTGATCTAGGAATATTGTAAGCAGTAGAGGCTCGGTACGCCGACAATTCACCACTTTTACTTTCCCAATAGCTTCCAACAAGTCATCCCGCGTATATTTACTTGCTCTGTTTTGCGGACATAATTTCGTACCATCTTGCATTCATCTGAAATACAAACAGCATTTTTTTAAAAGGATAAGAGTAATGTACGAGTATGTAAAATACCTTTATTAATGTATGCTCAGGAAGAATAAATAGAAATTCAGTTAGCCTAATTCTTTTACAGAGGGTTGTTATCAATATCAACAAGTTCTGTTCTGCAACTTTCCTGAACTTGCAAAATAAAATTGCTTCTCATACTAACAAATACGATAGTTGAACGTGACAACGTCCGATTGTGCTCGTTCCGCGCTCTCGCTTACACTTCAAGCCTATGGAACGCCTCAGAGCGAGGTAACGCCGCATGAGTCATGTTTTTTCGTGCGTGCAGCCGGCTTTATCGAATTATAAGACGTTGTCACGTCAAAAATATCTACCAAGCGCAATATGTACCTACTACTATAGAAAAGGCGATTTTGTTTCGCAAGTTCAGGAAAGTAACAGATATTGATAAAAACCCTCTGTAAAAGAATCAGACAAATTGAATTCCCTATTGATTCCGTCATCCGTGTGAAAATTAATAAAAATACGTACTTACATAACATACATTATACCTACTTTAAATCATAAATATTTTTGATTCACGTAAATAATTTTTAAAAACATTCATTAAAAACTTAGAAGTTATTTGCTTCCAATGTAATAAATATTTATGAGGATATTTTTTTAAATTAATTGTATATATGCAGAGAGAGCAATATTAGCAACCATCCAAACGTCAAACCAATTTGTTAAAATAAGTCATCATCATCATCAGCCTGTATCAGTCCACTGCTGGACATAGACCTTAATAAGTACCTGTACCTACCATAGATAAAAATGTATACAACATCTGACTTGGGGCAAGACTGCCATATGTTAGTCTAGCCCCAGGTCGAATGATAGTCTTACCCCACCTCGCGATTTAGAGGTTATGTATTTGTTTTGATCAATTTCTTTTTAAATAAATTGGTTTTACGTGGGACCAATATCATTACTTAAAAGCTAGTGTTATTGCAATTATACTCACGTATGTAACGTTCCAAATTCACCACTTTTTCCCTCGAAAATTTTATTCTAATCACTACACGCTGACCTCGTGTTTTGCCTCCTCAAATGTCAACTTAGAAATGTCTCATGTTCACATTTTTTACGTTAAGTAGCGACATCTGTGTTTTGAGCCGAGAATTTCTTGAGTATTTCCTACTTTACCAGCATAACAAACTAGAGAAAGAAGCTGTGCTTATCGAGTTAATACTATAATACACTGTGATAGTCTTCCCCCTATGATTGTCTTACCCCACCTTACCTTACATGCATATTTTTCCCTTCTAGTAGGACCTAATTTTCTTAAATTACTACATATTATGTCATTCAACTTACTCAGAATTATTTCCAAATTATGTTCCATAAACTATGTCACTTACAGTCACTTAAATAAAATTGTTCATTTTCTTTTCTTGAAAGTGAAGATCGATGCTTCAAGATTGCACATATTACATACGAAAAAAGAGAAAGAGGACAATTTTCACAGGGGAAAGAGGGCAAAATTACGTTAAAAATAATTTGGACGAACGAAACAAAATTAATTAAAATAATTTGGGGAAGGGGCCGCGCACTTTTATTTTAGCTTCTGTCACCAGGCTGGGTCAGCTCCCTCGTCTGCTCCGCCGAATCTTCCGGACAGCCGTTGCCGCATCCGCAAGAAAAACTGCTGCTGCATTTTCCTCTGCATCCACTTTCTTTCACTGCGCCTCCACTTGGTTAGTAAGAAGTAGATCACGATAGCAATAACCGCGACTAAAATTACAGCTAGTAGAATGTTACTTGTTACGACCTGGTGTTGGACGTCATTTTCCTCGAAAATTTGTGCCTTGTTGGAACCTGCCGCATTTTGGTTTATCTGGATTTCCTTGTCTTCGGTTTTTGAGTACGATTTTCCCATTATGTTCAAGCACTTTTACTGACTCTTTACACTCGGCTCCAAAGTTTTTTGTGACGCACTAAAGTAAAAGTTTTTATAACGACAACTGTCAACTTGGCTATCTACGAGCACCGAGGCACACAGGAATCCGCCGCGTTGGCGAAATTCGCCGGGTCGCCGGTCACCCGACACTCGCCCACGCCACGGTATGGCAGGGTCGCCATGAGGTGAGGGGAGCTGGTGTAAATGAATAACACGATCGTCTAGGTTGAACTTATGATTTATTCTGTCTTACTGTCTAACTAAGTTATAAGTATGAATGTATATTGTATACGAATACATAGTAAGATACAATGCCACTACAATTGTCAGTAGGTATTTTCTTTATTTTGAGCATCATCAGTATTTTCCTGAAAATAAAATATTTTTACTTTCTTTTTGCAGATACCCACTGCGGAACAATGAAATAAGTCGAGGAAGGCTTTCGGAATAAGTGGAACTTTCCTTTGTGCTACGGAGCGTTAGACGGAAAACACAAAAAAATTACTGGCTCCTATGAATATGGAAGTACGAACTTTAATTATTATAAAAAAGAAAACAGCATAGTATTGATGGCTCTTGTTGACCATGATTACTGTTTTACGTATATCAATGTGGGCGCAAATGGAAGCGCTTCGGATGGTGGTATTTTCAAAAACTGTTCTATTTTTACTGAATTAGAAAATGGCAGTTTTATTCCAGAAGATGGAGTGATTGTGGCTGATGCAGCATTTCCACTAAAAACATACTTAATGAAACCATATCCTGGGGCTAATTTAACTTTTGAACAAAAAATATATAATTACAGGCTGTCCCGTGCTAGACGCATTGTAGAAAACGCTTTTGGAATATTAGTACAGTATTCCAAAAGTAATAATGCGCATTGAAATCTTCGTCGCTGTTCGGCAACTGTCATATTCCCGGAGCGTCCGAAGATGATATCTATATAGAGTGGTTAAATGCATTTTCTTTATGCGTAATTTAGTCAAATTATGTTTTGTGCTAAAAGAAATTAATATGTATTTGTAAGTAACGATTTTGTTTCGATAATTCCTTGTAAGTAAATAGCGAGTATAATAAACCCACGATTGCTAATATATCTTTGTTGGATTGATTTACTTGGAAAATTTTATAGTTCTTTTAAAGTGTCTTACTGAAGCTGGTGTAATGATGGAAGAAAAGAAGGTTAAAATAACACAAAATTTATCACTACATAGTATAAAACAAAGTCGCTTTCACTGTCCCTATTTCCCTATGTCCCTTTGTATGCTTAAATCTTTAAAACTACGCAACGGATTTTGATGCGGTTTTTTTTAATAGATAGAGTGATTCAAGAGGAAGGTTTTAGTATATAATTTATTAGGTTTTAGACAAAGCGGGCGAAGCCGCGGGTGGCAAGCTAGTATTGTATAAAATATGGTTTTCAAACACAGGTTTATATTTAAACCATATATCTAATCATTAAAATCAGTACTTATCATTCTTCAATATTATGACAATTATAAAAAAATAAAAATAAAAACAATCAAAATCAGGGATTATCTTTATTTCTGACATTTTAGATACATCGGAACTTTCATTATGCTCTTCTTCATTTTCACTTTCCCTACTGCCATCACCTGTGTAAATCATTTCATCGATTAATTTAATTCACCTTTAAAAACAAAACCAAGAAGGGTAGGTATGTAATAGCAGCTCTATATAATTCCACACAGAGAGAATACGTGCAGTCACCACCAATATTTAAAGACGACTGACGGATTTTTCAGTTTTTTTACTGACAGGCTACTGTCACCTACCGCCCGATTTGTTTTTGATTGTGTATGACCGTGAATTGACTTCTATTTCTTTTGAACAAGGTGTAAAATGCAAGTGCATTGTTTAGGGCTCTTACGATTCAATGATTCGAGTGTTTTCGGAAATACGACAATTAGCGAAGATTTGCATGTGCATTATTAATTTTGGAGTACTGTATCTTTGTCATTCAAAATCTGTGGATGTGTCACCCGCTACTATCGATCCCCCTGAATACCCTTATGATTCTCGTAAACACGCTTGCTTGTGTGCGTGTGCCATTTCGAACGTTTTGTATGAAGTTTCCTTACTGTATGTATCTGTATATTGTGGTTTTACGCTTTACCATCACATTTTTAATAAATGAATTGAATTCGGCGAACCATTTCACTTTGGGTTGGTAAACATTGCCACTAGCACCAGATGTGGATGATTTCTTAATCTTGTCTAGTTCAAGGTAGTATGTCGAACGAATGCTTTTATTTTGTTTTTCACATCTTCCGGTGTGAATCCTTCAATTTCCATACCAATGCACAGATTTTGCAAAGCAGTTTGGCGCATAGGTTTGTTTTTATAATGTTCTGATGTTATATCCCATAAACACGGATTTTCTCTGTATATAGTGACAAACTTTACAGTTTCGTCTTCAGATAACTTCTTCACCATTGTTAAATCCTCTTTCTTTGCAAAAAGTCCGCAAAAACAACCAACACGTGTGTACTTCGTCAGCACTAGAATGGCACTGGATTGGCCGTCTACATTATTCCAGTTGCACTGGATTAGTCGCACTGGATTCAAAAGTAGACCGCGAATCCAGTTACTGGACTGGAATGCTTACTGGATTCAGTTCATTCCAGTGCCGGTTTACATTTTTCCAGTAAGCAAACCGGGCATTATTTTTTCGTAGCGTTCCTACCATAGTTACTTGTTTTTGCAATAACTGGTTTGCCACGTATAGAAGTGAAACATGTCAGGTTGCGGTTGGATCCATGGATTGGTTCAGTCAATTTCATGGTGAAAAACTCTGCACATGGAACATTTCTTGGAGTGGAGTCCTTGCCCAAATAAACAAAAGCATTGATCATGTAAGCAGTTTTAGTCACATAACATTACAATCTTTATTCCATATTTGTCAGGCTTACTGGGAATATACATTTTGAAGACGCATCTTCCTCTGAACCCCGGTAACATTTCGTCTAATTTACAGCAATCAGACGGGCTGTATAATTTACTCGAGACTTTGACTATGTCATCGAATACTTGTCTTATTGGTGCCAGTCTATCATTCTCACGACGCTCTTCTCTGGTGGCACGATTATCGAACCTCAAACAGTTTGCTCGTAGCACGAAAATAGCCTAAGTACGCCTGAGTTTTTGTCGAAGAATTCTTTGGTTGTCACATGATTCATGTTGAGAACTCCACAAAGATAATAAAGCCCGAACAAAGCTTTGATTTCCGTCATGTTAGTGTCTTCAGCAAACGATGGGCGAACAGTGGAATTCGGCGGGCCGTCATTTTCTTCTTCAATGTTATTGGCTGGCCTATCCCGCTTATATTTTTCCCTCTGTCGAACAATTTCTATGTTGGTGTTGTTGACTATTTCTTCTAATATATTTTCTGAAAAAAAAAAAGATTCCATGCTTCTTCTTCCGTAGTTATTTGACGAGCTGTGCCTAGGGGACCCGCTGGACGACTCAAAATATTTCTTTGTGGAACTCTTGTTCTTGCAGGTTTTATCCCACTCCATTTATACCCGTTCTGACCTAACAAACGGCTTGGAACACTCAATACACGAACAAAATTTCCTGAACGGTAATTGGCCAGAGGAACCTCGTCTTCTAAATCAAAATCATCACAGTTATCAGCGTTAGCCTCTACAGGAGTTTCTGCTCTAGCTTCTGGTGGAGGTAGTATGTCCATGTCAGCCTCTGAAGGAGATAATGCTCTAGCCTCCGGCGAAGGTACCGTGTCAGCCTCTGGTGATTCTGCACGATAGTCCTCGATAATTCTGTCTCGCTCGTTATCACTACCAAGATCACGGATGGTAGGTATATTTTCATCATCGGGATCTTCTTCATGCAACCAGCGAGATATTTTCTCATCCATAGTATAAAAAAGTCTTTGCGGTTCTAAAACAGTAAAAAGTACAAGTTTTATATAATATATCCATTGCAATAAGAGAATACTTGTGCTCAATGCAATATTCAATGCAATAAAACATAACTTCCAACACATAATAATTTTATACGTTAAATTAAGGGTTAAATGTTGATACTCTATGGGTGGCAAAGCTACTAACCCTTGGCAAAGTTGCCAGATCTGACGGTATCACATTGCTCTAGGTTTTCAATTTTTAAACTTAGCGTGCATTTCTCGCATTGCCATCTGATTTTTTTTAGTACCACCGAAGCCAAATAACCTGCGACATAGACAGTAGGTTGTTTTTCAAACGATTCGAACAATCTGTTTTCAATCTCTAACAATTCTACATCATTAATCTCTAAAAAATCTAAATAATCATCTGTAAAGTGCGGGTTTTCAGGAATTTGAAGAACAGAAGCATTAGCACTTTCAGGCAATTATCGATCCTTTTCTTGTAATACTACTAGGGAAACTGGGGAAACATGATTCCTCACTTTTGTATAGGATCATAAAAACTTTATTTTTGACTGAACATAAGTTGCGTTTTGACTAACCGATAGACAAATAAGTTATATAATAACAGTAGGAAGGATATTGAAGTAGAATAACAGTTTAAAAAAAGATAGTAAAAAAATCGAAAATAACGATTTTGTACCATGTCTCCCATATACTGGGAGAAATGATCCATGCAATTGGGTGACTTGATCTGGGGAGGGGATCATGTCTTCCATATAATGGGAGACATGGTACTAGCAATTTGAGATATTTGTTAATAGACACCAAATTAACAATGAAACTTCATATTTATGTAATTATTACTTTTATTACAATTTCCAAATAATAATCAATTTGAATTAGCTCAACATAACATTTGAACGATCTGTAATAACAAACAATCAACAACATAACTAAAAACAAACACAAACACACTTAAATTCTTTACTCAATTATATTTAACGCGCCCGAGAGTCCCAAAAAAAAACAATTTTCAAAATTAGTTTATTGAAAAAAAAAATTACAAATTAAAATCAAACATTAAAATTACGTTAAATACAAATGGACTTGCTCGAGGTTAGAGGCTAAGTAAGGTGGAATCCACAGCGGCGATCCAATTTCGAAGTCAATGCGAAGTCAGCAAAATGTTTCCCTGAATGTTACCGAAGAGTATGTTATACGCAGAGGCGACCATAAAATATACCAAAGATTATGTAATGGTATAGAGGCGATATAAACTTGTAGATTTTACTATCTTGAATCTTCTAAGTGTAAGTATCTTCGGATGATAGGCTTGGTGGTATATAACACCTCCCCCCTTAGTTCAAGGACTATTTTTGAACGACAGGAAAAAATGTTATTGGCAGCTTTCCAGTCTTGGCTTGGTCCAGGTTCAGCATAAGTTTGTTCTTGGCGAGGCTTCTTGCTTGATTGGCTTCTTTCTTCATTCTTATTTCTTCTGTTCAGAATTAATCTTCTGCCCAAAATTATAAGAGAAAGTGCAATAGCACTGCATAATATAGTATAGAAAGGAATAGTTGTATTATAGAACATTGGAATTTGTTATTGATTGTGAACAAAAAAACCCAGACCAAATAAGTAAAAAAAGACGGGTTGCACTCCGGGAGTGCCGGCAGAAGTGAAAGTGAAGTTGATTATTAACGTTGAGCATGTTTGATATTTTGGAATGGTATCCGTCTTACGCTTTTTCGATCTGGTCACGTGTCCTGACGCGAGTTTAAGATTTTATACCCATTACTGAAAAAGTGCTCAACGCCGCTAAAAAAGTTTTCACTTCAATAAAAAATTAAACGCTAAATGCGAAGATAAAGTGGCATTAAAAAAAAATTAAAATTGCAATATCTCTTCAACGGCTAACTTTTGGATATGGTATTATAAGATCAAATCAGTTTGTTTTGACCCCTACTACACGCTCTTAACAGGAATAGGTCGACTTAACCTGAAACACTGTATATGGGACCCGACTTAAGGTTTCTTTTAACTTCTTTTTCAATCAGACTGTGTACGCTGTCAGCTTCGTTTTGGGTATGACCCCTGATCAAAAACTTGTGCGTAATACTTTTTATATTTAAGTTTTGGACGGCAAATAAATATAAACAAGTTATATACTTATTCTTATTCTGGCCCGCACAGTTGTCGGAATAGAATATGATTTCTTTTTCATCATCGTCCTATTCACATAAAGCCTTCAAATACATCCAAACACACGAACCGGTTTCAGTAGCACCGCGCTTTGCGTCACATTCTGACCAAAAATAGCAATGCACATTTTCGTAGCCCAACTTAGTATTTTTATTTGCCAATTCTGTAATGGTCAAATTATAACAATTTAATTTGGATTTATAATAAAAAGCTGAAGTGTCACCCTTTGGGCATTGTAGTACCGCTTCTAAATCATAAACAACAACTCTGGTATTTTTGTTTACTTTTGTGCGATCGTTAAGCTTTCAACTCTACTACAATTCTTCTCTTCTATATGTCTATTATAATTTTCTTCTAAATCGGACTTTTGTTCGGCGTTTGAATTGTTGTAGGAGGTACATAGATCGCATTGATCTTTTTTTGGCGCAAAAAATCCAAGGTTAAATTCGGTTGTAAATATTTTATAATATGTTATGTATGTTCCGGCTTCTTTATTTTCCTGTCGTTGTTGTAATTCAAAATCAGCATATAAATCTTTTATTGATTTCCTTTCGAATCTTTCGAATCTTTTATCGATTTCCTGTCGTTGTTGTAATTCAAAATCAGCATATAAATCTTTTATTGTTTTGCTGCCTTCTATGTATTCTCTTGAAGTGGAGGCCCTTAAATAATGCGATTCTATTCTGGGAATAGAATTATTGTGGTTTTTAATGGCAATTCGTAATTGATCATCTATTTTTCTATGGTTTCTATGCTTCCCTCTTAAATCGTCTAACATCATGCCATTTTCATTGACTTTAGTCTGAATTTTCAATATCATGCGGTCAGTTATATCTTAAGTTCCCTTAAAAAATGTTTTGCAGACTCTGATTTTAGTACCATTGAGAATAAAATGATATGCTTTATTATTGTGTCTAGGTTGCACGGCATTCGTGTATTTGTATTTAGGCTCAATGTCAGTCATACACGAATTTATGTATGCTCTGTGCTTAGCTAAGTCTCCTAAATTCCAGAAATTAGAAAATATCTCATACCTGTCATCGATATTAATTTTATCAACACATTTAAGTCTGCATTTATCCATGCAAGGTTGTTTGAGGCACCGCGCTGAAACTTTCTTCTGTGATTGTGACGCATAAGATTTACCTTTATTACGCAAACGTTTAATTACGTTTTGTTTCCATTTTGAAGGGTTTCTTGTGCGCTTGCGCCCTATTTTAGGAGAAGTTTCAGCCATGCCGGATTCAGATGAGTTGTTAGAGGAAAATTCATTAAGTAAATAATTCATGTGTCTTGATGGTTCCGTATTAATGAAAGTCGGATCAGTATCACTCAGGTCAACATCACTTTCGTCCGTATAAAGAGGAGATAATATCTGATAGTTTCGAGTATCTTGCATTCTACGAGTGCGTGATTCCTGAAATAAAAAGTCACCTATAGTATACTTATTACAGTAATAAATAAATAATATAATAATCCATTTATTTCAGGCAATATTTACATTGAAAGATCTTAAATAATGTAAACAGGGCCTCTGTTTACATACCAACAATAAATACCTTATAAACTAACATATAATATTTGGGCGAGTTATTTATATGTATAGATTAAGAGAACATGATTTTAACAATACCTGGGATCTTATATTGAGCTGTTCTACCGGAGGGATATTTTCGTTATTTTCATCACCGTTGTCGTTGTCATCCATGTCGTTCCTAGACATTGAAGTAGTCAGTGTATTTGAGTTTCATGCTCCGAGTCCGAACTTGACGATGAGCTGGATGAGGACGAGTCAGATGAAGAATTGATCAACGTATCTCAGAGACTATTTAATAGTCTCTGAGATACGTTTAGTTTTACATTAAGTACAGATGGTATGCAATTTTCAAAAATAATGCTATGTTTTAGTAATACGTACAAAAAATACGAAATAAAACTCACCAAAAAGAAGTACTTCTCGCGCGTAAACACATTATCTGTCACCCCGGCTGTACACACTCGTCGAGAGCCTCTCGTCGAGAGCCTCGGCCGAAAAGACTCTCGTCGAGAGCATGCCTGTACACACTCGTTCTATGATTTGAACTGAAGACTTACACGAGAATGGACGTGGAAATTGCAGCTGCTGTTTGCCTTTGTGCTGTGAGCTATTACAATTTTTTATCCATTTACCATAGAAAGAAAATTCTTAAGCCATGGCGAAGGAGAAGATGGTGGATGGTTACTATGCACCGCAATAGAAGCAGGTAAATACTTAAAACATAAGAAAATGCCAATAAGACTTAACAGTTGATTTTTAATTTATTTTACTTTTTTTACCTGCATGATTAATCATATATATATATATATATATATATATATATATATATATATATATATATATATATATATGTATTATGTATATATATATACATACATATATACATATATATATATATATATATATATATATAATACTAATATTATAAATGCGAAAGTAACTCTGTCTGTCTGTCTGTTACTCAATCACGCCTTAACTACTGAACCGATTTGCATGAAATTTGGTATAGAGATATTTTGATACCCGAGAAAGAACATAGGCTACTTTTTATCCCGGGAAATAGGATAGGTTTTATCCCGGAAATCCCACGGGAACGGGAACAATGCGGGTTTTTCTTTGACTGCGCGGGCGAAGCTGCGGGTGGAAAGCTAGTATATATATATATATATATATATATATATATATATATATATATCTTTATATTTCAGAAGCACCATGGAAAATCAATTGGCGGAACTGATAGTGGAACCCTCGGGTCAATTTAACAACTTTACAAGAATGTCTATAATAGACTTTGAATATTTACTACAACAAATTGCTCCATTCATAACTAAGAAGAATACACCTAAAAGGGAAGCAATCCCAGCCAAAATTCGCCTAGCAATTACTTTGAGATTTTTAGCCACAGGCGATAGTTTTGAAAGTCTACATTTCCTGTTCAAAGTTTCGAGTTCGATTATATCAAGAATTGTGCCTGAAGTATGCATTGCACTAAACCAAGTATTGAAAGATCAAATTAAGGTAAGTGTGTGGATACAGAATAATAACAACACTTACTGTTTATAAACTTTATTTATTACAGCAGCTTTTTAACAAAAAAAAAACAACCGACGAAAAAAAGAAAATTAGTTTTTAGGATTTAATTAACTATGCTTGATGAAATGCTTGACCGAGAATGTCGTAATCTGTATCTGTTGGTGGGCTCACAATCTCATTAGACAAAATTTGTATGGTATTTCTATTGGAAACGGCTGAAGAAGAACGTGTTGCTGACATGTCTGGTTCTGAGTATGAGGTACATGACGATTCAGGCCGTACGTAATACATTGGTGATGTATTCGGATGTGATAATTGAAGTCGTTGTGTTGGCTCTGAATACGATGAGTAAATCGGTGAAGGCCGTGCAGAGTATGTGGGTGTAGTATTTAAACGCTTAATAAATAAACCATCAATTTCATACATGATTTTTAAGCTTTCTGATTCAGATAGTCTTCGAAGCTTATTGGCAAGAATCTTGCCATACCGATCGAAATCGTCTTCTACCACTTGTGGTTTATTTAAAACTTTATGTAGCGAACTTATGGCTTCCTTCACAGTCTTGTCAGCTTCTTCTAGTTCCACTGGATTCTTTCGGCGCCGCGGTACAGTTGACAATGGAGATAATGCTGTAGGTTCTGATTGATGATCATTTTCACCTAGATCATTACTGGCAATTCCACTCTCAGGCGTAGGTGGATTCTGAAAATAATAAATATATATTATATACATAAAATAACAATTAATATTTATTTTACAGATTCCGGAAAATCCACAGTCGTGGTTAGAAATAGCAAAAGGATTCAGAAAATTTCCAAGGTGTATAGGAGCAATTGATGGCAAACACATCGTAATACAATCTCCTGCACATAGTGGTTCGGAATACTACAACTATAAAAAGAGTTTCAGCATAGTACTTCTGGCTCTGGTCGATAGTAATTACAATTTTATTTTTGCTGAAATTGGAAGCCAGGGAAGAATTAGTGATGGTGGTGTGTTTCGTAATAGTCAACTATGGCAAAGAATTTGTTCAAATAATCTAAATTTTCCGATGCCAAGACCACTACCACGGGGTACAACAGACGTTCCGTATGTTTTTTTGGGAGATGGAGCATTTGCATTGACAACTCATGTGATGAAGCCATATCCAGGAAGCCATAATGAAGGAACACCAAAACGCATTTTTAATAAGAAACTTTCATCCTCACGCGTAGTGGTTGAAAATGCATTCGGGATACTAGCCTCAAGATTCAGAATATTTAGAAAACCTATACTACTGAACCCTGAAAAAACTACTATAATTACTATGACCTGTGTGCTGTTGCACAATTTTTTAAGAAAGAGTAGTACGTCATCAGCAATATATACACCTCCAGGAACAATTGACGTTTACAACATAAACGACCAGCTGGTCGTGCCAGGTTTGTGGAGGAATGAAATTGAAGACATGTGTGCTATAAGACCCGTGCGACAAATACCAAGAAGACCAGCCCAAGAAGTAAATCAGATTAGGGAAGAATTTACATCATATTTCTTCAATAATTATATGTAATAACTAGCTGTGCCCGCGACTTCGTTCGCGTTGAATAGTGACTGCATAGTAAACTACTTAACACACAATTATTGAGTAAACAAAATATATATATAAATCTAAATAAAGGTCCTTTGAACTCCTCCCCCCCTACTGCACCCTCAGCTTACCCCGCCCCCCCTTGGGGACTTTCGATATGACAATCTGGAATAACTGTAGCGTATAACTTACGTAATAAATTTATTTATGTGTTATTATATAGCCGATAAGCCGTTTCTGAGATTAGCGTGTTCAAACATACAGACAAACAGACAAAAATTTTTTCAACAACAGTTTTGGATTCGGGCACGATTCAATAATAACACCTGCTTATTTTTTTTTACATATTTCAATTGTACAGACACTTCTTTTCTACAATTTTATTTTATGTATTGATAACTGATTATAAAAAAATTAATAGACATATTGTGTTTAAATAAATTCATAATGTTTACTTACCTGAGTATCCGTGTTCATAGTCTTTCTACATTGAAAAATATCATTAAAGAACGAGTCCATGAAATCGAACGCGAACCATATCGGCTTATAAATCGATTCAGCAGCAGCTCCAGACTGCATAGATGCTTGAATCTTTCTTTTATGGCTCCTGTACGTGGCCATTAGCGAATCTCTTTTCTTTTTTAACTCTGCTACAGAAATTTCCATTCGCTCGCTTACTCGCATCCAAGCATCGTGAACACCTTGCTTGTCCTTATGTTTTACATGTTTAGAATCCCATAATATTGGTTCCATTTGATAGTACTCCAGAAATTTTAATTCACGTTCATTAGACCACATAGTGAAACACGTGCGTTCATAAATAACGTCAGCGAGCAACTAACTGAACAAGTGTGTACATGCTCGCTCTCGTTTTCCTCGCGAGACTCAACGAGACCCTTTGACTCGGGCGCAAAAAACCGACCAGCGACCGAGACAACCGAGGCGAGACACGAGAGTGCGAGACAAGACGAATGCACCATGTACATACTCGTTCTCGGCCTGTCTCGGTGTGTCTCGGCGAGTGTGTACAGCCGGCATCATATGTCAACAGCACGCGTTTGTATAGTTTTACGCTATGATATATAAAAAAGCTAGATACTGTTAGTTTGTGGTGTATTTGTGTTTTAAAAAAAAACACAAAATTAGTAAAAATTATTTATTTTCACAACACAACTTTTATACACACACAATATATATATTTCACTTTACGATTCACAATATAGAACTTAACGAATTCTATAATATAGAATAGGGATTCGTCCCCTGCACCCCGCGCGGTTACTGGTACTGGTGCTCCTCTCAGGCTAAGCCGGTGAAACCGTAGCTTAGGTGGTTATGCGACCATTAAGAGAGAAGCCCCTAAACTAAGAAATCAACGCTTTATATACATACAATATTGCTGATACCGCGATATAGGCCGGTGGGGTTTATAGCCCAAGTCAGCAATATTGGACAATGTAACACAGTGTAACAACAATGTAACACCTCCCTCCTTTAAAACGGAACATCCTACAATAAAAGGATGTGAGTAGAAATAGTAAACAAGAAATAGTAAATAAGAGGAGGTAGGGTATTGAAATTGAAACAAAATAATCTCGAAAAATCTAAAGTACTGAAATTGAAATTAAAGCAAAATTGAAATAGTAAATATAAAAGAAAAATAAAATTTGAATAATGATGTGGGGATGCAGAGAAGAATACATGACACAAAAAAAATAATCAAAATTTAATAAAATAATACAGAACAATAGTAATTTTATGGTGTAGGAACTAGCATAATAATAAAAATAAAAACAACAATGTAGAATTGAAATAGCACAACATTTATATAATATAAGAATTGAAATGGCATAACATTAATTTACGATGTAGAAATTAAATCATTAATGTAAGATTTAGTAATAAAATTAAACAATTGAAATAAAACATTTTACAATTAAAACAATTTATGATTTAGAAATTAAAATAAGAATAACATTATTCTAGGATTTAGTAGTAAAAAATTGAAATAGTATAACATAAATTTACGATATAGAAATTGAATTAAGATAATATTAATCTAGGATTTAGTAATAAAATAAAAATAAATTGAAATAGTATAGCATCGACTTACGATTTAGATATTGAATTAGGATAATAATAATCTAGGGTTTAGTAGTAAAATAAAATAAAAAATTTGAAATAGTAATAACACATCGATATTGGGTCTAGAAATAAGATTTAGAAATTAATATAAGCTAACATTTATATAAGAAATAGGAATAAAAATTAAGGCACATAAAAATAATATGAAACTGGATGTAACAAGATTTAGAATGGCAATACAATGATATTTAATTAAATTCTAAATTTCTCCTTATAGATCTAGGAGAAGAAGAGTCATCAGATACTTCATTCATTTCAAAATGTGTTGTTCTTGATCTGTGCTCTATGGCTGTTGTCGATCTTGTATGAACACGATTGAAGATTTGTACACAACAATTAGAATTTTGTCGACTTCGAGAATTACAGAAACAGCGATAAAGTTTATATGAAATGAATGAAAATACTGTTATTGATAATAAGGTAGTTATAATGCTAAAGTAATAGCCGTAACGAATGTGATACGGTTGGTTTTCTATCTTTGTTAATTCGTCGCTATTCTGATCTAATCTGTGAGAAACATATTGTAAAGAATCAAGATTGATGTGAGATAACTTTATATGAGTAAGATGAGGGATGCTGTTATTGATTCTAGTTTTGGAACAGCAATCATCTTCTATAATATTAAAAGTAGGAGTTTGTATATGAATTTTAAGTTCAAATTCACTAGAAGGCGTGAATTGTAATAATTTATGAAATGCTTTACAATTTTTAGGCACTTTAAGAATACCGGATCCAACTATATCATAATCGTTAATAATATCATCACAATTCATTGTTAACTTAGAAATATCTGATTGTACATATATCCATCTATTATTACTAATTTTCTGCCATATATCTATACTACCAAGAATTAATTTATAGTCACAATTAGTGGGGAGTTCATGAATGTACTCTGTAAGGATAGACACTTCACACGTGGGGTTAGAAACACTGGACTCAATATTACTGAGTTTACACACATAAGATTTGCTCGTTATCACTTTACACTCACTTAGATTGTCAAACGCAAAGTAAGTTAACTTGTCCGTGGTTATTGCCAAGTATTTAGCGTTAGGTTTTATCATTGCAAAAGAGTGCGGGTTATTGATGTCATGAGGAGTTGGTAGAGCGTAGACATGAAATAGATTGTACTCTGTAAGTGTAACTAAAGGAATCTTAACAACAAAAATAAGCTTACTGTCGCTCATAAATGAGGAAATGTCGGCAATATCAAGAAGGACGTGTATATTATTTAATGCGATAAGTACTGGAAAGTTGACATTAATTTTATTTAAGCTAGATGTTAATTCTTGAAAAAGTTGAACTGGACTTAAAATCGAAGGATGAACTACATTCAATTTGCCAAAAAGAATAGCATCAAGTAAGTTTCTAAGATTGGAATTTAAAATCATAAGGGAACTTTCGAGAGCACTAAACGTCATAGCGAGATGAGAATTGACTTGGAGTTTATTTGTATTCTCAGAAACTGATTCGAATATTTTGTTTAGCTTTTCCATATTTTCATTTAAAGTTAGTTCATTGTCATTGAGTCTGTGAATAGTTTGATTAAATGTGGAAATAGTAGAAGAGACGATATGTATATTAGATTTCATTAACGTGGCCAAGTGTCTTTGATCATCTTGGACTGCGTTAATCGCATCAGTGAAAGCTTTTGCGTCGTCTTCGTCAAGAGTACCAAATATTTGTTTCAGTATGGGACCTCCGAAACCTAACCAAGCTGTTCTTTTAAATCTAGACTTATTAGATGAAGTGAGATGAGACAGAGAATTGAAGTTATCAAAAACATTAATGTATAAACTTTCTAAAGGACTAAGGACATTTGTGCAATCAATACGCAATTGGCTAGAAGGATGATTATAACAAATAGATTTAGCAGTTTCAAGATTATGTTTAAGTGTTTCAAAACGAGGTTGCAAATAAGAAATATCAGAAAACGTTAAGATTTTGTAATAATCGTTAGAGTATTTCACGGTACCGATAGGATCAAAGAAGAGACCGGGGCTGTTGATGATAGGAGTCGTTGGATTTGACGATGATGTCATGATTCCTGGCGCGATGGCCCTGGAAGAGAATTTTCATGAGCTAGTTTAATTTCGTCAACGTGAAATCTAGTATGTTTGCGATTGATGAGAATAGTAACGTTGTTGTTGTTATGAACTTTTACGATTCTGTACGGGCCTTTCCAGATGGGAGACAGTGCTTTACGTAATCTATGATGATGTTTGATATATACCATATCCCCGACATTATAAGACACTACTCGCGAATGCTTGTCATAATACTGTTTCGATCTTTCTTTACTTCTAAGAATATTTTCACGAGCTAAGTTTCGAGATATAGAAAATTTATGCTTAAGTGTTTTAATATAGTCAGGATAAGTAAAGTCAGGTGAAATGTCATAAATTGAACTTGGAATATGAGGCTTGCAACCAAATAAAAGTTCGTGAGGAGTAAAGTTAGTGGATGAATGGACAGCGGAGTTATAAGATATTAGAGCGGTAGGAAGATATTTATGCCAGTCATCTTGATTTTCACTAACATATGATTTGAGATATTCTTTGAGAGTTGCATGACTCCGTTCGAGAGCACCATTAGTTTGCGGATGATACGGAGAAGAAAAGAGATGTTTAATCTTAAAAAGGGAAACAACATTTTTATAAACTTCAGCGATAAAATGGACACCTTGATCAGACAAAATCGTCTTAGGAATACCGAAATGAGAGATAAACTGAATAAGACATTGAGATGTTTGTTCTGCCGTAGAATTCTTTATAGGATACGCCATAGAATACTTAGTTAAATCGTCTTGAAAAGTGACAATGTAGCGATAATTCTCAGGACCAGATTCTGGTAATGGACCAACGATGTCAGTCGCAATTCTCTGAAGAGGCTCATGGGAAGTAGAAGTTATTTCCATGGGAGCACGATTAGTAGCACGTAACGCTTTGTTTTGTTGACATTGAGGGCAATTTCTAACATAAGACTCGATTTCGGATCTCATATTTTTCCAGTAATATAGTTCTTTCAATTTACTATACATGCGTGCAAAACCAGAATGTCCGCCTACAGGTGAGTCATGATTGTCTTTTAGGATAGTTGGGACTTCAGTAGGGGTAGGATAGATCATTTTGTTATGATAAATATTAATCTTAATTCCAGTTTGATTAAAAACGTAAATAATCATCTCATAAATTAATGGAAATCTTAGTTTGTCAAAAGGATTTGAGAAATCAGATATAGAAATTTCTTTTACATTAGGATGATATATAACTAATTGTTTACGTAATTCTTTTAAGACTAAAAATATATATTTATAAGATGCAGATTCAAAATGATGGACTTTTGTAAAAAGATGGAAGTAAATCTTGTTATTAACTGTTGAAATTTTGATTTTATGCAGTTCCTTTTCTGATAGTATAAAGGACTGTTTGTCATCTAATAATTCTAAGATATCATTGCAATAAGGGTTTGAGTCATCTAGATCGATTGATGTTGGATAAGCTATAACTGAACAAGTTGTCTTTAAAAGATTTTCATTATGTTCAACAACTTCGGTATCACACATTGTGGGACTAGAACGGTTTTTAATAAAGGATTCATAGGATAGGTTGGTGATAAGTCTTGTACCGTCAGTGTCGTTGATATCGTTAATAGCGTTGATAGGAGGTCGAGATAAGGCATCAGCGTTGGAATTTACTCTACCAGGTTTGTAAATAATTTCGTAATCATATTCTTCTAACTTTAATCTCCAGCGCACCAGTTTACTGCTGGGATCTTTGCAATTAAAAAGCCAGACTAATGGGCGATGGTCGGTGACAATTTTAAATTTCCGACCGTAAAGATAGGGTCTGAAGGTTTTAACACCAAAAAGAATTCCTAACAGTTCTTTCTCAGTTGTACTGTAATTACCTTCGGCTTTATTAAGTGTTCTAGAGGCATACGCGATTGGGAGATCTTTACCAATATCACCTTGAGATAAGATTGCGCCTAATGCATAATTAGAAGCATCTGTGGTGAGTATAAAATCTTTAGAAAAATCAGGATATTGGAGAATGGGAGCATTAGTCAACATGGATTTAAGGGATTCAAATGCTTGAGTTTGGGATTGAGACCAATTGAATTCAACATCTTTTCGAAGTAAGGAAGTAAGTGGCTTTGTGATTTTGGAAAAGTCTTTAATAAACTTTCGATAATAGCCTACAAGGCCGAGAAAGGATTTTATATCTTTAGGATTTTTAGGAATAGGATATGAGATAACAGCTTTTACTTTATCGGGATTAGGAGATACACCTTTATCAGTAATAGTATGACCGAGATAAGCGACTTCACGACGAAGAAATTCGCACTTATCTGGTTGCAACTTTAGATTATGTTCTCTAAGTGCTTCGAATATGAGTCGGAGTTTGTGGATATGGGAAGACAGATCGTGGCTGTAAATTATGACGTCATCTAAATAAATAAAGCAGTGGAGACCTTGAAGACCTGATAGGACTTGGTTCATTAACCTTTGAAATGTAGCGGGAGCATTTTTCAAACCAAATGGCATTCTTGTGTATTCAAAATGACCATTGGGAACTGAAAAGGCTGTTTTTGCAGCGTCACTATCACTCATACATATCTGGTGGAATCCAGATGCTAAGTCCAGGGTACTGAAGTATTTGCTATGTCCTAATTGGTCAAGAATATCAGTTATATTAGGAATAGGATAGGCGTCACCGATTGTAATGTCATTGAGTTTCCTGTAATCAATTACGATGCGCCATTTCTTTTGGCCAGAAGCATCTTGCTTCTTAGGAACTACCCAGATGGGTGAAGACCAGGGAGAATTAGAAGGCCTAATGATTTTTTGATTAAGCATTTTGTTAATTTGATTATTAACTTCCTCTTTGTGGCATTCAGGGTATCTATATGTTTTTACATGAATGGGTTGAGAGCTAGTAGTTTTGATCTCATGCTTAAGAGTATTTGTACAAGTTAAAGCATCACCTTCAAGATGGAACAGATCAGAAAACTCGGTACACAGATCAAAAAGAACTCGAGTTTCTTCAGGATTAAGATGTGATGATCTTATTTGTTCGTGCACCCTATTTACTCTCTCTAAAGATGTTTCGGAAACCACATTCGTGTTTGAAATTTGGAATTGATCAAGTAAATCACATGGATTCAACTCAACTGAAATAGACTTAATTATTACGTCAGAGCTAGTAGTATTCAGGACAGACACATTAACGTGATTATTACTTTTAAGTGAAACTAGACAACCGGAGATGAAAATTCCATTCTGAATTTCGGTTTTTTCTACGAAACCAGTGGTTACTTTAGGATTTGTGACATTACACTCAATAATCATTTCGGATCGAGCCGGAACAGTGTATTCAGGTTTGGTAAAGTGGAGAGGAATTGAGAAATTATCTATCTTCAGGATATTGGTCTCATAATCGATCTTAGCATTTTTAGACTTAAGAAAATCATTGCCAATAATTCCATCAAAATTAATATCAATGGAATCAGGAATTAAATTAAAATCAGTGATAATAGAATGATCTGGGAATTTAAAATCGAATTTAATTTGACCAAGACTTTCAGTATACTCAGATTGTTTATCGATACCTTTGAATTTTATAATTTTAGGTATCAATTCAGGTTCATATTGCAAAGATGATTTTTTCAAAAGTGAAATAGCTGCACCAGAATCAACAAGAAGTACTAAAGCCTTGTCTGAGTATGAGGATTTAACATAAACATGAGGTAAGTGAATTTTACTATTATAATTAATTTCATAAATAGCTTCAAGAGATTCTGAATTAGTACTGTTCTGAGTTACTCTATTTGGAAAATTAGTAGTAGAATTGCAAGTTGTCTTAACTGATTTATTAGACCGATAACCTTTCGATATAAGAGGATTAGGAAATGTAGAATAGGTAGATTTAGTACGGGACTTTTTCGTGTTAAATGATTTAGGAGTTACATTTGACTTAGGAGATTGAATTGATATACGTGATTGAGTTGATTTACGAAATTGAGTAGATACACGAGATTGAGTCGATTTACGAGATATAGGAGATTGAGACGATTGAGTCGATATGGGAGATTGAGTCGATATAGTAGATTGAGGCGATTGAGCCGATATAGTAGATTGAGGCGATTGAGCCGATATAGTAGATTGAGACGATTGAGTCGATATAGTAGATTGAGACGATTGAGTCGATATAGTAGATTGAGGCGATTGAGCCGATATAGTAGGTTGAGACGATTGAGTCGATATAGTAGATTGAGACGATATAGTAGATTGAGACGATATAGGAGATTGAGTCGATATAGGAGATTGAGTCGATATAGGAGATTGAGCCGATGTAGGAGATTGAGCCGATATAGTAGATTGAGCCGATATAGGAGATTGAGCCGTAAAATAAGATTTAGTATAAGATAAGTCATAAGTCACGTCGGTTTGAGTCGATGATTCCGTACGACGCGGAAACGGAATCCTTCTTAGTTTAAAAACGAGTCATTGCTATTATTACTATCTTCACAAATCTCATGAACTTTATGTTCAGAGTGATTTGGTTGAAATTGTCGCCGAGAATTGTTATACTGGCGCTTACGACATTCCGTAATATTATGGCCTGCATGCTTACAATATCTACAAATTTGAGAATTAGAAAATGGTGCAGTAGTATTTGAGCTAGTATTTGCATCATGCGAAACAGTGTGAATATTACGTCGACGATTGAGGAAACAGGACCTTTCTGAGTGACCTAGTTTCCCACAAGAACTACATTTGGGCCTCTGTTCAATAGTCTTTGATGACTGAACGTAGTTGTACAATTTTTCTTCTTGCACCGCGAGATTTATAGCATCGCATAATGTCGTAGGGTTACGACATCGAACAATTGTGGATATATAGGACGGCAACCCTAACAAAAAGGTATGTAAAGCAAGGTCTTCCGTGCTAGCTATGCGCCCTTTTAATTCGTCCGGATTTTTAGTTGAATGCGCGATATCGGTTTGAAGACGAGTAAGGAATGTCTCCAGTCTTAAGCTATATTGCGAAACAGTTTCAGTTTGTTTTTGTTTGCAATTCTGAAGGTCTAACAAAAGGTGATCTCTGTGTTTAGTCTCACCGAAAGTGGCCTTTAAAAATAATTTTAAGTCCTGCCAACTATCAAAAATTTTCAGTGAACACGCTAATTCAGCTTTTCCCTCTAACTGTGATATAATAAAACGATATAGTATGTCTTTCTGCCTACTGGATGCAAGGCTTATTGCGCTCTCGCAATTCTTAATAAACGACGATAATTTTTGTCTATCGCCGTCGAAAGGTTTTATAAATTTAAGTAAGACATTAAGAGGAATATTTTCGGTTTCAGACATAACGGAACACTCAGACTTAATCTCGTTTTTGGACATCTTTTACAATGATAAAATATATTATAACGTAATAAAATAAATGGCAATAAAAAGTAACGAAACACTCACAGGAATGCGGCGATGACGACACGCAGCGACATATGACACCCTATTGTGTATTGTGTCGGTGGCGCGATGTATTCTTGTTACCGGGCTTCGTAATACACCGGTATAATAGCCTTTATGACTCGATGGCGAGCTATGAGGCTTGATGATGGTTGGCTGGCTAGCTGGCTGGCTAGCTGGCTAGCTGGCTGGTTGGCTGGCTGGCTGGCTCGGTGGCTGGCTGGCTGACTCGGTGCCTGATAGTGAATCAGACACAGTGGAGTCCTGGCAGCGACGGCAGCAGCTGGTAGCGGCGGAGGTACAGGTGCCGGGCAGTGAGCCCTCGGCACAGGGAGAATCCTTCTTCAATTGGCAGCGGGCGGTACTAGTACCCTCGTGAAGGGCGTCGTAGTGGGCCCACCGTGTGAATCAGGTCGACCTTGTCAGGGATGGGCGACCAAGGGATGAAAAAATCCCCTTTACTTCTGACACCAATGTTAGTTTGTGGTGTATTTGTGTTTTAAAAAAAAACACAAAATTAGTAAAAATTATTTATTTTCACAACACAACTTTTATACACACACAATATATATATTTCACTTTACGATTCACAATATAGAACTTAACGAATTCTATAATATAGAATAGGGATTCGTCCCCTGCACCCCGCGCGGTTACTGGTACTGGTGCTCCTCTCAGGCTAAGCCGGTGAAACCGTAGCTTAGGTGGTTATGCGACCATTAAGAGAGAAGCCCCTAAACTAAGAAATCAACGCTTTATATACATACAATATTGCTGATACCGCGATATAGGCCGGTGGGGTTTATAGCCCAAGTCAGCAATATTGGACAATGTAACACAGTGTAACAACAATGTAACAATACGTTACCCGCTCTCTATTTTGGCAAGAAAAAACTCAGCTAAGTGCCCGAGTTTCACTTAGTCACGCACCATTCAGCGTCGTGGCTGGACGTTCTTTTTATATTTTAATCGGCAGTTGTTATTACGAAGTACATGAGTGAGACATGTATTATGTCTCGTGCGTGAGAGTGAAAGAGAGAACAACTGTATTGGTGATAATGCGTTAGTAAGTAGGTATGTATTAATTACGCTGTTTTTTAGTGCAATGATGTTGGCGTATGCCGCGTCTACTAGTATAATAGAGTCATTGGTTTTACGTCATTTTATACACCGGACGGGTTTAAGTTTTCCTTCTTGCACTCACATAGCGTACATTATCTGACAGATCCCAGCATAATCACTTGTCACGTCGTACGCTGCGGCCAATTCATCTCGCATGTGATAAACTGGATACCGTAGGTAGACTGGAGGTGGATACTCTCCGAGAAGGTTGACTTGTCCTTCTACTCTCTCAGCAGGAGCGAGTCGAGTCATTGCGGTATAGTTTCGTATATTCCCGAGTGGGACACATCGTCGATAATAGTCCTGTAGATCTTCACCAACGTTCCGATCGACAGTGCGGAGATTCTGCATCTCATTGCTGATGAATAATGAATTATGGCCAGATGACTTAAAGTCAAGAGTGCCTCCCACTAGCTTCGGTACATGCATTTGGAGGGACACGAGGAATGGAGCACCGAGCATTGACTCCCGACGAAAATCTTCATACATGTTGTAGTTTCTTGGCATAATCTCGTCGGGGTTTTGAAGAACATCATTGTTGTTCCATATAGCACTAGGAATGGGGCTATTCTCATGAAACCGACGTCTAACGATGGCAGATGTTTCAGCATTGGCTAAATACTCAACTGTTCTTCGAAGTGTACTTAAGACGACACTTTCTGGTCTTGGTGTAATTACACCGTACCTGTCGACTGGGTCGGCTGCAACGGCGGGCACGTAGACCTTGTCTTCATACTTTACATAGCCAATCGCATTGATGATCTTCCTAATGGGCTCAGGGACAATGGTGATACTTTGTGCGGCCCTAAGCATATCACTGGTAACACCAGGCTACTTCGTGTGTTCGGTTAATCTTGGGACCACTGGTAGGTCAGATTTGATGGCTTCTAGCTTCGCTTCAAGCAAACCAAGGAATACACGGTACATTGCATACACACTTGAAACTCTTATGTTTTCATGATATGATATCGAGATGAAGGTCAAGTGGCATATTCCAAAGCCAATTCCTCTGGTGGTAATTGACAAAGTTATCGCTTTGAGTGTCTGCTGCTCACTAAGGCGAGCTAGAGCATCTTCCTCGCTGGAACCAACGAACATCTTGCGGCGAATTTCTTCTTGGAGACTATTCATTGTATCAGCTCCTTTTGTTCTTCGCATTTCAGTAACTCTTCCTCGTTGGTAGATTTGACGTCCTTTTGACTGACGTCCACGCCCTCTGGAGTGGCTGGGTAAAGCATTTTGATTCGGGAAATTTTCCATCGCGTCAGCTCAGGGGGTCTGCAATCAGGTAACCCAAAAACTGACAGATGATAAATTGACGTTACGATAGGCCATGGCATAGACAAGCAATGTTGCTAGCTAAATTAAATAAAAATGTAATAGTTTCGTCGTAGCTAACGTGTCCCATGTGTTCCTCAAGGATCATGTGTCCCCAGTCTCCCCTACTGGAGAATAATTTTCAACTTGAATCGCTTCGTTTTTTTCAACATGTTGAAAAAAATCTTCGAAGTCAAAAATTGCTTCGTTTTCATCCACTTCGCAGTTTGCTCCTTTACCAACAGGTGTGCTTAAATTTGTCAAAATATTGGACTTTAAAGCGGCTGTGAAATGATAACATGTTGGGTTACGGTTCGTCAGACAATGTTGTCGAATCATTCCAAAAAGGTTTTCTAAGCTATCCTGATTTAGCTGACGAAGATTTAAGTACTTGAAGCCTTTCGAGTCCACGTACTTCCATATATCTTCTAATGAAGACAGTGAAGTAACGTATCCCTGGGTGCATCTTACGTTCTTTAGTCGTAGAAACCTATCTTTTTTTTTTAAATGCAGCTTACTCATAATTTTTGAAGTGAAAACTTCTTTAGCGGCGTTGGGTATAAAATCTTAAACTCGCGTCAGGACACGTGGCCTGATCGAAAAAGCGTAAGACGGGTGTTTTTTTTTTTTTTTTTCGCCCTTATATTCCATGCGTAAGACGGATACCATTCCAAAATATCAAACATGCTGAACGTTAATAATAAGTTTTCACTTCTGCCGGCACTCCCGGAGTGCAACCCGTCTTTTTTTTAAATATTACAATACAACATGATTTGATTTTTTTGGAAACATTTTCTCTTTGATGCTTTTTTATGTCTTTTTTGGATGGTGCCATTGGTGCAATCGAAAAGCCGATCATCTTCTACAATTTGTGCAGTCTCTAAAACTTCTTGAGATTTCACGTCATCGCCGCCGTACTTCTCGGCCATGAGTTTTAAGATAGCGACGGTGTTACTTAGCGCTTGAGCTGCCAGCTTGACCTTCATTTTAGATTTCAATGTAGGATTAACGTGAAGGGTTGTTAATTTTTGAAAATGTAGAGAGCTTGTATTTTTTTCTGCCGCCTGTTGCAGATGAGACCACTGCCCTTTTTTCCCGTCATATTCTATAACTCCCCCACTATGAAAATTGTTTCGCAAAGATTTAAAAAGATGAGGAATGTCAAACATTATAAAAATTTTCTCATCATCTACCATAAAATAGTTGGACGTTGCTGGAATGCCACACCACTCCTTTAGTAAATTTAAACTGCCAATATTTGTGGGCCTTTGATCACATACTGTGGTAATCACAGTAAAACCACTGTCATTTACAGCCTTGATAATATCTTCGATAAGAACAGCGAGGTTTTGCAATGAGATAGTCCCTTTCACGAAATAGTACGCTATTGGTTGCTTTAGTTTTTTATGGAGACCTTGAAGCATAAAAACTAAAGCATGATCAGCTGTTTCTGAAGATCTGTACTGATTTTCGCCTACAAACCCCACTACTTTATCCGTCCTGGAATTGAAGATTAGACGCTTCTTCAAAGCTATTTCATCGAAGAGCAAAGCGCACTCCCTATTTCATTTAATTTTGCAGTTTTCTTCTTCAAATGATCCATGATAGTTTGGCTGATTCCTGGCTCCAATTCTATGCTTTGAAGAAGAGATTGCAGAGTTCTGATGCTTGGTAATTCCATTAAATGTTGTAAATGTCTAAAAACGCGAGGAGATTTTTTTATATATAGCAATAACCAAGGCTTTTTCCAAAGGTGTCCACCGTTTTCCCTGAGGCTTTCTGCCATGGTTGCGTAAATATGCCTTTATTTCCTTCTCGCAAGAATTTAATTTTACGTTTTAACAAATGTTACGTTTTAACTTTTAATCAATTTTCTTTTTCGCGGTGTGCACTGTGACTTCTAAATCTGTAATTAAATAAATAAATTAAAATGTATATTTAGCTATCAAAATCAATCTATGGACATGAAAATATGTTCTATTAGCTTCTAATTTTTTAACTCGGTTCATAATTTACCTAAAATTGACGTCAAATCGTATATTATGGCCACTAATATCATTGTTTTGAACACTAAGACTACTAAGTTGTTTTGAACACACAAATTGTGATATATTTGCTAGATGACGCTATCGGCACATGAATTAAATAAATGCCGTCACCAAATTGAGGAAATCTTCCATATAAACTTCTTGAAGATTGTCAAAAAATGATTTGACATTCGTTGGATTGAATGATGTGGCTCGTGCAATACTACACGCTTCAGCTTTTTTAATAGATAAATCAGGGTGCCTTTTTTTAAAGCCACGTAGCCAGTCCCTACCCGCCATTCCCCTTTCTTTCCAACTTATAGGGGATGCCAGTTTATTTATTTCCGCCATTTGCAAGGCGAGTTTTCTACACTCTTTGGTGTTTAAACCATAAAATTTGTTAGCACAATCAAGAATATAAGACTTTAGACTTGTTTCTTGTTCCTCCGTGAATATTTTATTTACGCTATAATTTGGTTCCATCGAAGCAGACTTGTCTGTCTTGAATTTTATCACATACAGGGTGGGCCATGAATTAGTTAACATTTGAAAAAATCGTATAAAAAAAACCATTTTACATATTTTAGAAATCGTTTATTTACGAGAAAGCTAATTAGTTGTAATTTATTTTTTAACCGACTTCAAAAAAAAGGAGGAGGTTATCAATTCGGCCGGTATGTTTTTGAAGTGAAAACTTCTTTAGCGGCGTTGGGTATAAAATCTTGAACTCGCGTCAGGACACGTGGCCTGATCGAAAAAGCGTAAGACGGATGTTTTTTTTTTTTTTTAAGCCCTTATATTCCATGCGTAAGACGGATACCATTCCAAAATATCAAACATGCTGAACGTTAATAATCAAGTTTTCACTTCTGCCGGCACTCCCGGAGTGCAACCCGTCTTTTTTTTTTATGTATGTACACCTATTACTCCGACGTTTCTAAACCGATTTACGTGATTCTTTTTTTGTTCGATGCGGGATGGTGTCGAATTGGTCCCATAAAAATTTTATTCGGATAGGCCCAGTAGTTTTTATTTTATGAGCATTTTTGTCTGTATTTGTAAATGTTGCAAGTGCAAGTTTGAAGTCGGTTGTTTTTAACGCAGTTATCACTTGTTTAAAATTAGTTTGTCTAAATGACCACCGTTTCGGTTTTTCACTCATCTAAGCGAGTCCTGAAGTTTTCGAATACTCTTCTGCAAAGAGACCGCGAGATCGCCGACATCTCTTCGATGATTTTTTCTTTAAGTTGACGCAGTGTATTCGGTTTATCAATGTAGACACGACTATTTAAATAACCCCATAAAAATAAGTCTGCTGGGGATAGATCTGGACTTCTGGGTGGCTCTGGACTTCTGGGTGGCCATGGGATGTCACCCCGTCTGGATATCTGGGGGCACGGTAGTGCCCCCGCCAAGACGAGCCAAGCGACTACGCGCACGGGCACTACCTACCTTTTCTCGAAGCGCTTCAACGTTTTTTTGAACCCTCATAACTTGGGTTTGGATTATGCTAGATCAACAAAATTTTCGGGATATATTGTCAATAGCGGACTTATTGAACATATTAAGTTTTAATTACATTAGCTTTTATACTTCAGATTTTATTTATATCTAAAAAACTCTAAAAAACGCTAATTTCGTCACTGACTCACTGATGATCATCAAAATTCTTAAGGTATTTCCTAATGTCCTAGAAAGCTGAAATTTTGTATGTAAGCTAGTATTAGCACACAAACAACAAAAAAATTATAAAACTTGTAACTTTCATCCCCCAACCCCTTAAACTAGGGGATGGGAGTTTGTATGAGACCTGTAATTTTATTAAATTTTGATGACGCTAGAGGTCTAATCTAATAATCTAAAACTTGGTTCCCCTAGATATATATATGTATAGGTACTCCTTGTTAAAAAAAATTAAAAATTTAATCGACATAATATATTGAGACATATACTTCAGATCAGATAATATAATTTTCATTCGACATGTTGGCTGTATATAATTTTTCAGCATCGGCTCTTTTACGGATTATTTCTGAACAATCTGCATCCCACCAAGGTGTTGGGGGTTTGTAATTATGCAAAGGTTTTAAGGGGATATGTTGTTCGGCACTAGAGATAAGGGAATCAACTAACCAGGAGTAGGTATTCAGAGCATTGTCCATGTCATTAATAAAAGGAGCGGAACTCATTTTCAAAACCAATGATTGAGAAAATTCGCTCCATTTGGCCTTGGATAATCTAAACCTAAGTAAAGGAGAAGGATTTGAGCTGGAAAAATGTTTATTAATGGACAGAAGAATAGGATAGTGATCACTGCCGCGTGAGTCAGGGAGGACAGTCCATGAACTTGGTAAAGATATAGAGGGGGAGCAGAGGGAAAGGTCTACAGCACTATTAGGGTTTTGAGAGGGAATAGCACGATGAGTGGGAGAGCCGGTATTAAGAATACAGAGGTTAAGGTCATCAATTAATTCCAGTAAGGACAAGGAGAAAGCATCTGTTTTGTTTGAGCCCCAGCACGAATGGTGGGCGTTGAAGTCTCCTAAAATAAGTATCGGGGCAGGGAGAGAGGAGAAGATATAATACAAATCTGGGATTAGGGAAGAGTTAGGATTTGAGATATAGAGGGATATAACAGTGAAGTCTAACAGCCGTACAAATAAAAACTTGCTTATTCAAACCTTATGCAATGAATAGATATGATTAGAATAAATAAAGAATAAGGATGTCATAATTTCTTACAAATAAATTTGGAATAACGTCGATGTAACTATGCTCACGCTATGCAATAGGTGCGAAGCGGCAACGTAGCAATTCATTCACAAAATTATGAAAAACATTGAAATTGTCTACGGTTAAGCCTTGGTGCTGTCATTTTGAGTTTTGACGCTCGTTTGACTTCGTCGAATTTGTTGTGAAGCTTCATCATACGATGTTCTGTTTATTTATTTTTTAAATATTAATTGTAAATAATTTAAATATATCATTAAATATGCAAGCAAATGAAAGAGAACGCTATCCAATATCTGGATAATAGAAGATAAACCCACCTTGAGATAGAGAGTTACACAATTATATATATTACAAAACATACAACTCCAGGCTTAGAAGATTTATATTTTCAACGAAAGTTTATATTATTGTGATAAGTTTAGAAATAAGTTTTATGTATGTATGGTTTGGCGCATGCCGTAAATAAATAAATCATTATAAATATCAAAAGGGTTTTTCATAATTTCGTATGTTTTGACATTTCATACAAAATTTTCCATTTCAATACTTAATGAAATTATTAATTTGCTCAACTTTTTCTACTTCTCTTATTACTTTCATTGCTATTATCTCAAATTAAGATTGAAAATTGCTTCTAAAACTTGTAAAACACAGCACAATGTACTAAAAGATAGGCTATAACTCGGTTATGTCAGACTTATACTAGGGTGGTAGGCGGAATAAGGACGAAATAGCATTAGTATGAATACTTATTACGAAGTTATACTAGGTTTCATTTATTACGTGTTTATTTGTATGATTTTTCCTTATACTTAGTTTATTCTTTTCATAAAATGTTATAACTCGTTTATTTGTACGGCTGTAAGACTTTTGCTGCTACAGCATTAATGTCATCATGATGGGATGGGATGGGGATTCTAGAGAAGGGGATATTTCGTTTGACAAAAAGTGCAGATCCAGCGTATCCATCACTTCTGTCGTCGCGTAAACAAGAGTAGGTGGAAATATGAAAACGAGACTCTGGAATAAACCAGGTCTCCGATATAGCAATAATTAAAGGTTCATAATCATTAATTAATTGAATTAGTTCATGCTTTTTCGGCCGCAAGCTCCTGGCATTCCATTGTATTAAATTCAGTGGAGCCATTGTTTACTTGAACCGTTTCAAAAATTTTGCATAGCACAGATCTCACGTTGGACGGTAATAATTCAGTATCATTGTACATTCTCAAGATGTATTAAACAAAGGAAAGGCAAGATACAACCACATTGGAGTCGTTGTTAGATGAAGGAGAAGAGGAGGGAGAGGGCAGAGGAGAGATAAAGGAATGGGAGGAGGGGATAGCCCCAGATATAGCACATCCATTGCCGAACACAGACTGAGGAGCCTGCGTTATCTCAGAGTGAGCGGCTTTGTCGTATGATTTACCCAGAAGAGGGCGAGGGCGGGGAGTACGGAAGACAGTTTTTTTATAGGAAATGGTATTTGGTGTCATTCTTGGGAAGGATGTTTCAGGGGCTTGGTCTCTGAAGGATGGAACGGACCGGGAAGCATCAGCGTAGGACTTTTTGGAAGTCGAGAATCTGAGCGAAGCTTCCTGATAGGATATACTTTCTTCAGACATAACCGATTTAATGTTCTTCTGCCGGATTTGTTCAGGGCATGAATTGTGAGATGCAAAGTGTGAGCCTGAACAATTAATGCAATGAGCATCTGATTCTCTCACCTCACATTCATCACCGGGGTGGTCTTTTGAACATTTAAAACATCGTGGGTTTGACCTACACTGATTTTAATGTGGCCAAACCTACAGCATTTCAGGCACTGGATTGTTGGCAGTCTATAAAGCTCTACTGTTAAGGATGATTTGTACAGGAAGACCTTGTCAGGAAGCTTCTGCCCTTGGAATGTTAGGACTAGGGAGTTTGTGGGGATCCATTCAGTGTTCTCTATCGTACGATTTTTCCTATTTAACCTACGCGCTTTTAAGATATACCCAAAGCCCGCAGGGATTTCCAAGTTGGCAGCAAATTCCTGCATAGAAATGTCAGTGGGCACTCCTCTCACAATGCCCATTCGTGAATAATTGTATAAGGGGATAATTGCGCTAAGGTTATGCTGTGCCAATATTGGATGACTAATAAATACATTGGCATCTTCACCACTTAAGAATTCGATAGCCACCCTATTGCGGCCGATTTTCTTAATGCCATCTCTGCAAATATTTTTGATGCCATTTCTAACAAGTAGTTGACCGATTTTGATGGCACGGATCGAGGTGCCTGATGCGGGGTCATTTTCTATCTTACTGCAATGAACAATGTATGGTCCCGAGTCAGTTACAGAATACTGTCGAATAGGGCCTTCTAGAAGCGGATGCTTATAAACGGTATCTATGGAAATAGAGTTAGGACAATCGATTAGCGAAGATTTCTTTGTTTTGCTTCTAATATCATCACCAACATCCTGGTCAAGATGACGTTTTGGCCTTGGACGGGGCACATTATCGCTCATAGTCTCAGGAGGGGGAGGGGGATCAGGTGGATCAGGAGGTGATACCTCCATGACTTAAATAATATCTACTAGAAATTAAAACAAACCTCGCATAAACCGTCACCAACACACAAATATCAGGTTTGATAGACTTAATATAGTAAAAATCAAAATTAAACTAAGAAATATGAAAATATAAACACTCTAGACACAAAGCATGTGTAAACACTTACACCACCGCAGACCGAAAAAAAAAACCTCCATACGTAGTAATATTATCTCAATGCAAAAATGACATTAATATGAAATTTGATAAATGCCATAACCTGTGAATGTCAGTGATAGTTTTTTTTAACTTTTTATAAATTAGGCTAAGGCGCATTTTTATTCCTACGTATGTATGACGTCATCATCACATTTATCGTTTTTATTTAATTTCTCTTAAAATATGCGATAAAAAAATGAAATAATTTTTTTCTGTAATCGCAAGAGCAAAATAAAGAAACGGTTTTTTTCTTTCATGGCCTTATAAAAAATGAAATGTTGTCAATTAAAGTAGGTACTATTCATAAAAGAAACAAAACAAATTTAATATTAACATATGTGTTTATAAATCAACAATTATTACAAGTACTTTCAAATACCTACCAAAATCTATTCAAATATAAAAAAAAAAACGTAATCGTCTTCGCTAATTAAATACTCTTTGGGTTTTTCAATATTTTGTGTCAATACAATTTTTTTTACTATTGATTCTACCGTGACGATGTCTCGGTTTATTTTTTTTGTAACAACAAAACGGAGCCGTGGCTTTTTTTGTGTTTTTAAAAATAGTACTGTAAAGTAAGTTTCTTGACCTGCAATATTTATGTTTTCTACGAAACCAATATAATATTTCCAGGAGTTCCTTTGGAAGTACCTTACTAGCACACTGTATTTATTTGTAATTCCATATTATTATCGTCATCATAAGTTATATCCTTAACATTACTATCTTTTTCATTTGTGCTTTTGTCATGCTCTATATTCAAATCATTAACTTTACTCATATTTTGTTTTATTGAAGTGAAAACTTCTTTAGCGGCGTTGAGCACTTTTTCTGTAATGGGTATAAAATCTTAAACTCGCGTCAGGACACGTGACCTGATCGAAAAAGCGTAAGACGGATGGAGAGTAGACAGCTATCCCCTCTCTACTAGGCGCGTTTTCACTTCTGCCGGCACTCCCGGAGAGCAACCCGTATTTTCTTGTTTTTGTGTCATCCTTACATCATCACTGAAAGCGATATTTTGTAACTCCATGCCATCGTCTTCATCAATCTGTTCTGTTTCACTATCAAAAATAAAACACTCGTCTTCTGAAGAATTCAGGGAATATTGTTCATCGATATCTGTATCTGTGCTACTATCATAATTATTTTTAGATTTTTTTGGCTTACATACAACTGATCCAATAGATAATTTCCTTTTCGGCGTAATGCAGTTTTTTTGTTCAGTACATGTGCTGGAACACGATGCGATGGGGTTTTTGTAAATATCTTCACATGCAACAGCGTTGGTCTGAGCTTGGTTTGCTTTAAATAGTTTAGTGTCTGGTTTAACAGTTGTAAGTGAAAATGGACCATATTTATGTAAATCAAAGAACGCTTTGTTTTCCAACGTGTTTTTGATATCAGCTAGAATTCTAATTGTTGGTTTTTTTAAGGTGGATCTACCCTAGACGAACAGAGCACGAGCGGAGCCATTCAGGTTTCGTCGTTTACGGTGTCAAGTGTGGACGTACAACGAACCTACAACGATCACTGTCCTCGAACGCAGTTTTCCGCAGTGTGCTCGCGGCTATGGACGATATTAATAATATTGCAGCAGCCGCTGCTGTTGCAGCGATTATTATAGCGGTGGTCAGCAAAAATAGAAAAAGGCGAAGACGATGGGGATCTACAAATATACAAAATGAGATCCAATCAACAAAATTTAGATTTGTTAACTATTTTGAGAGGTCAAGAAGCAACTGGCCAATTTAAGAACTTTCTTCGAATGACATCGACAAACTTTGAGAATCTACTACGCTCAATTGGACCGCACATTGCGAAAAAAATACCAAATTTCAAGAGGCTATATCCATTCAACAGAGGTTGGCGGTAACGTTGCGTTTTCTGGCAAGTGGCGATTCATTCACCAGTCTCCAATATACTTTTAAAATGTCCAAACAAGTAATAAGCAACATTATTCCGGAAGTGTGTACAGCACTATGTATTGAATTAAAAAACTACGTAAAGATAAGTAATGTTTTACTTTAATAGAAACAATATGGTTAAAAAAGTTAATTTATATAAACTCAGAAAAACTTTCCATGGTATCTGATATAGTGGATTGTGTATCGACGGAGGATGGCTGCTGATAAGAGGAGTCAATCTAATTTAGATTGGTAGGCTGACGAGAGGTTGACGGTGATGCTGAATATTCATTGGACGAATAACCTGTTTGGTTACCAGTGCGATAAGTTGCTTGAGGATGTGAAAATTCATAATGGCCCATGTCAGCTTTCATAATAATGTCAAAGATTGCATGCTGCATTGCTATCTTTGTTTGAGCACTATAAGGGCGGCCGTACACGGCCGCTCGAGCAGTTAACGGCTGAGCGACGTACACGGACGGCTCGAGCGGTCGGCGTCAACTGCTCGAGCCGTCGGTTGTTGACCGCTCGAGCCGTCGCTACCAACCGCTCGAGCGGTTGATTTTTTTGACTAGTCAAGTCATTGATTTTCAGGGGGGAAGGGAGCCGTCGACGGCTCTAGCGCAGTCAACGGCTCGAGCAGTCAGTGTATGCCTCACGACCGCTCGCGAGCCGTCAACGGCACGGTGGAATTTCGTCATGCAGTTGACGGCTTGAAGCGGTCGCGACGGCTCGAGCCGTCACGTTTACGGCGGTGAATGAATGCCTATAGTTCACCGCGCGGTCGCGGCTTCAAGCGGTTGGTCTCAACTGCTTGAAGCGGTCCGTGTACGGCCGCCCTAAGTGTCCATTTTTGTGTGTGTATCATAGAGAATTTGAATGCCAAGTCGATACTGTCGATAAAATTGTTAAAGCAACATGCATTTTACATAATTATTTGATTGAAAACCAGCCAAACTTTTTAAATGAAATAAATGCAGATGCGGTACCAAGAGACGAGAGGGATAGCAATAAATTGACGATAACAAATAATGCAAGTACAAGGGAAATTTACCGGATCCGAGATATATTTTGTGATTACTTCAACAACGAGGGTAAAGTCCCGTGGCAGGAGACCCGTATTTTGCGACGCCTGAGCATTTTATAATTTAAATAAATACGTATTGTACTTACCATTCATACTTGTTTCATTCGCCACTATCTGCCATACCGCATCCTTCGTCTCATTACACTTGTAAGTAGTAAGTTGAGTGTTCCACAAACATGGGTACTTTTTGACATTTTCAATGAACAATTCGTCACCCATTGTTAAGCGTACGCAGTTGTGTAGTATCGGTGACGCTAGCGGTCCAACTGACTATGCGGACTGCGGCTCGAAACCGATTCGAATCCCGCCCCTCCACTCTGCTTCGCCCCTCTCTTGATTGTCGATTTCTACCACGTCACTTCGCCGCTCATCTCCGCTTGACTATTTCCATTGAATCGGAGCGGAGACGAGATGTGGATTTCATGTAATATGATTGGTCGATCCCCACACGTCTCCTCTCCGCTCCGCTCGTCTCCGCTTGACTGTTTCCATTGAAGCAGAGCGGAGACGAGATGTGGATTTCATGTAATATGATTGGTCGATCCCCACACGTCTCCTCTCCGCTCCGCTCGTCTCCGCCTCAATGGAGCCGCAGCTTTAAAGTCAGTAACTTATTTTTGTTCGTACAATAGATGTTTTCTAAGAAACAATAGTGTACTTACATTGTCGGCACGTTCTTAAAGTCGGTAACTTATTTTTGTTCGAACAATAGAGCTAATAAATTCACCGCACCGTTGTATGGAAGCTTGGACTCTGTATGATTTAGGTACCCTGTGACCAGACGCTACATGAGAAGTCCGCTAGATGTAGCCTCTTCTATCGCTCGGGGAATCCCCATGTTTTATTTCGTTCGTCAACTTTTGTCATCTTGGAAATATTTTAGCGAAACAAAACAAGATTTACGAAATGAGTTCGCGTGATCGTGATGCCGGTAGAAAATTTGAGTCAGGTAGTTCTAAAAGGAAACGAGCTATCAAAAGAAAGCAGGTACAAGAAAATCTACGGGGATCTTTATATAAATATATAAAAAGTGATGATCAAGAAACCTCTACAAAACATTTATTGACTGAAAGTGACTCTAATCCTGATGCAAGTGAAAACATTCCTTCCACATCATGGGAGCCGCCGCCGTCATCAAGTAAAAACAGCCAGGATGATGATGAATTAACTACATCATTGTCTCTTAGGTCACCGGTGCCGCCGTCAACGCTATCCAGTCAAGAACACGAATCTGAGCCCGAGTCTATGTCTACATTCATGATTGCTGACCCCGAAAATTCATGATTGATGATTGCTGACATGAAAATGACCCCGGTTTGTGGCCCATAACAATTACTGATGTAGACCGAACTGAGATTGTATTAAAAGGTCCAATCCGGGTTAAAGTTGATTTATTTCCCGTAAATGATAGGTAATGGACGACGATTCAGCGAATATCATTATAATAAGATATTAGTTAACGGTGAAAAGCTTGACAGGCGCTGGATGATTTATTCACAAACAAAGGATGCCGTTTACTGCTTTCCGTGTCGAATATTCGGGCTAGAAAATACAAAGATTGGATCAAGTGAAGGAGTGTGTGATTGGAAACATTTGGGTGATTATATAAAATCTCACGAATCTACTCGACAGCACAAAGACTGTATGTTGAAATGGATTAATTTAGAAAATGGTTTAAAAAGCTGTTCCACTATTGACTCCTTGGCCCAGCCACAAATTGAACAAGAAAGGCAACGTTGGAGAGATATTTTAGAACGATTGCTAGCAATTGTAAATTTTTTAGCATCTCACAATTTGGCCTTCAGAGGTCATAGAGAGAAGTTAACATCTGCCTCAGATTCGAGTGAGACAAGCGGCAACTTTATAGATTTAGTAAAGCCCGATTTGATCCTGTGCTGAGACTTCACCTAAAACAAGTAAAGGATAAGACGATTAATGACCACTACATCGGAAAAAATATTCAAAATGAGCTCATACAATTAATGGCAAGCCACGTAAAGACTCAAATTGTTGAAAAAATAATAAAAAATAAATATTACTCGATTATTTTTCCGACCCAAATATCGACCAATAGAATTGCACCATTCGACGTCACGTGGTACAACCTACATGGTATTATACTGATAATTTTTTGAAAATTTTCTCTGGTAGTTGCCACACGTCAAACTGACAGGTTGAATTCAATTGTGAAATTATTGGCCGACATTTGGGACGGAAAAATAATCCCCCGAATACCACACGAGCTTCAAAATTATCTGGCATTTCCCTCAAGGTTCCCTGCAAACAAATAAAGTCGTCAAGTTTTTCAGGAAAAATCAAAATTTTTAACCTTGACTAAAAACTTGACTCCTTCATTTGTTTGCAACGAACCTATCGGAAAATACCCGATAATTTTGAAGCTCTTGTGGTATTATTATAAGTGATTATTCTTCATTGTACTCGCGACGTTTCTCGTGTTGAGAAACTTTCAATTATTATATAAATATACAGCTGAAATTGAAGAACATTTTATTGGTTTCTTAGCCGTCGAAAAAACCACAGCTGAGAGTTTGACTAATTATATAATCACAGAATTAGAACAGTTAGGTATATCATTGCAAAACTGCAGAGGCCAAGGATATGATAATGGTGCGAATATGCGTGGTGAAAAAAGTGGTTTCCAAAAACGTATTCTTGAAATTAATCCACTTGCTTATTTTTTTACCATGTGGGAGTCATAGCTGGAATCTCATCCTAGGAGATGCAGCATCGTCTTGTGTCCAAGCAAAATCTTTTTTTGGTTTGCTACAAAGGTTGTACACTCTGTTTGCCGGCTCAAGTCAGAGGTGGGCTATTTTAAATGCTCATGTAAAATCGTTATCGCTGAAACCACTTTCTGAAACTAGATGGGAGTGCAGGGTAGCATCGGTGAAGGCCGTTAAATACCAACTAAGCGATATATGTGATGCTTTAAAGGATTTAGCAGAAAATACAACAGATTGTGTCTGTGTCTTAAGATTTTAATTTCGTTCTTTTTATATTGTCTAATAAGTGCACGTAGGTGCAAACTGCAAATCTTTATATGTATTAGTATTGAATTTAAAAAGGCCAGAAAACTTAACTTTAATATAATATGACCTATTGTATTGCAATATCTGAATAAGATTGCTAATATGTATGTATAAATGTATGTATGTATGGTATGCAATAAATGATTTGAATTTGTCAATTGGTCAGTGAATGCCATTCTATAGAAATGGAAATAACTACCTACGAATTTGTAGTTTCACTTGTCATATGGTATGACATTCTTACAAAGATAAATGTTATAAGCAAAATGTGGCAAGGTGAAAACATGCACTTAGATGTGGCTATACAACACCTAGACGCATTCACAAATTGGCTAATGGTTTCCAGGCATCCCTTGTAACAGCGAGAGAAATAGCCGAGGAAAATGACATTGACAGGCAGTTCAAAGAAGTCAGAAGACGACGTAAAAAAAGGCATTTTGATTATGAAGGAGAAGATGAAGGTCATGAATTGAATGCGGAAGAGATTTTCAAAATAAACTATTTTTATGTCATTGTCGACAATGTGCGCGCAAGCTGCCATCCTAGGTTTAAGGCACTTAAACATCATGAGAGCATATTTGGTTTCATGTTTAATATAAAAAGATTAAAGGAAATTAGAGATAGTGAACTTTTGAAGCAATGCAGCGACTTGCAAATATCTTTGGCAGTAAGAGAATCATGTGATATTGATGAATTGAATGATTGATTAATTGATTTTATTGATTAATTGGACATGAATTGTACGAAGAATTGCGTATGTTCATGCGTGTGTATGAAGGAAACGACGATATTATCTCGGTGCTGAAATACATAATAGAAAACAAATTAACTGAAGTTTACCCCACTATCGAAATAGTCCTGAGAATTATTGCCACCACACCTGTGACAGTTGCGTCTGCTGAAAGGAGTTTTTCGAGGCTTAAAATTATTAACCCTTTTTGGGGCTCTGTCCATATATTGGACACCATACATTTTAAATTTTCGCGGCTAAACTAAACGTCAGACAAATGTCACTTTTGTCACTCTGGTTGAGCAATTAGATACTGATAACGAAACGTAAAAAAAAAAAAAAAACAAGCATGGCCGACTTTTATCAGGTGATCGATCATATGTCAAAAATTGATGATTTTTGATGGTGGTAAATAAATGGGTAGTAATAAAAGCTCCGATAATAAATTTAAAAATGTCCTTACTAAAAATATAATATTTACTGCCCGAAATACTAAATCTCCGACTACTTCTGTCCGACTAAAAATGACGAAACGACCGAATGATATACTTAAATCTTAGAAAAAATCTTATGACTGTTAATTGCTGTAATACTTTTTTACCATATAAATTAATTATGTTCTACTGATAACAATGCTTTGTAATTATTACCTTTACTTGCCAACTAGAAATTCATCAATTACATTTAATTTTTCATAAACTCTGTGCTATTTTTACTACAATGTTATACTTAAATTTCTATTGTTGGCGCTTGTCCAGAAAGTTATTAAAAATACAAAAATGTACTTACTATAATCATGAATTCTAGTTACTACAGGTACAGAGAGCAAAGAATAAAATAAAATTCAGTTTATTATATCTAAAATATTCTTTAATCAGTAGTAGAAAATGTCATCATTTCTTCTTATGACCTAAAATAAAGAGGTAGGTAAGTAGTACCTAATCTTAATAATATTTCGCGTTATAAGAATTCATTGAATTATAAGAGCAGGTCTGGATTTAGTAGGACGACCCCGTTTTCTTTTTTGTCCTATAGGTAATGCTTTCGCTTCCAAAGGCGGAGTCGCGAGTTTCAATCTGATAGCGAGCCCAAGAAGGTGTTTACAAATGTATTTTTTATAAAACTGCGGGCAAGTGCAGGATCCTTTTTTCCAATTTACATTTTCAGTTCCATTTTTTGGGACCTTGACTTTCCAGAAAGCAAAATGTTTCCTCTTGTAATCATCGAAGTTTAACCACTGTTCGCCGTAATTTACGTCTCCTACTTGGCTACTTGGGATCAAGTATTCTGTGTATGCTGTGTTGGATGATAAAATCTTTATCTTTAAATCTTTTTTTGCCCAGCAATAACCATCAGTCCAATCCTTTAGCTCAATAGTAGGTTCTTCAGGTAAAGATTCTTTGCAGCTTTGTATAGACCATTGACCAACCATCTCAGTCGCAATGGCCAAGAAATGTGAAAGCGGAAAACGTTCACGTAAGGTGTTGTGGTCTTTAATATTCCGATTAAAAGCTTCTAACGCATTATTTGTGACAGGTGAACACGGCGCTGCACCTAAAAACCAATTCGGATGCTTTTTTAACCATTCTTCTTGGAAGTAGTTAACAAACTCGGTTTGAGTCTGCCATTTCTCAACAAATGCTTGTGACGCAGCATTAAATACTTCATATGATGTAGCATTATGTAGCGTGTCTATGTCCTGTATGATTTCTTTCTGTTTTGTTTTGTGGACGGTTTTCTGAACTTTCTGTTGCATATTTTTCTTCGCGTGAGCCCAGCACATACGAACAACAGGTGCATTACCAAAAACTTCTATGAAAGCATTTATTATAGCCTGAGCAGCGTCACAAACTAAAACTCTAGGTTCCAATATGTGATCAAATAAACTTAGTGCCTTTTCTTTGAGGCCACCAAAAATCATTTGGAAATCTTCTTGACGTTCATTTGTGGAGATACCAAGGCAAAGCGGATGAAACTTGCGGTTCTTGTCAGTGGTACCAAGAACTAAAACAGGGAACCCTTGCCATATGAGTTTGTAGGTGGCGTCTATGTGAAGTACGTCAGTGGAACAAACAATGTTGAGTAATTTTTTTGTTGACAATGCAAGACGAAAAGTTGGTACTTTATCTTCTAGCACGTAATAGCTAAACACAAAAACTTCATTTTCATCATCGGGAATAGTTGTTCGATCGAAAATCCACTTTTCAAGTTCACCTAAGTAAATTGTAGCTCTTCCATACTTTTCGCGCCTTCTGTCATATAAGTAGTTATTAAGTTGCCTTTTAGAAGGGACCTTTATCCCTTCAATCTTGTTCAGAGCCTCTAATATAGCTTTTGGCTTTAGACGTAAATCAAACAGCTTATTTATTTCTCTTTTAACATTTTCCGAAATTCCGTAATCACTTCGCGTACCAATCTGGTCATGGTTGTGCTCTGAAGTAGTCTTAAAAATAAGAACATCTTCGCAATCGTTCACAAACAATAAATACAAGGCACAATCACACTGTGGCCCTTTGGATTTTACTTTATTACAACGATAGAACCGTTTTTGGCCTTCTTCACTATCCCGCGTATAATTTCTTGACCAAGTCTTTTCATCATTCACAAATTCTTCTGCTTCTTGTTCACTGCACCGTTTGATTAACACCCAACTTTTAATATGACGGCTCTTCTTCGCCGGTACTGACGGTTCAGCTCCCACTTCTTCCTCATCAGAGTCAGAACGGTACACAGGTACCTCATCCATACTTCAGTGTCCTTAGTTTCAACTACAAATACAAATATTATAATTATTTATGTAAACAAACAAACGAATACAAATATTATAATTATTTATGTAAACAAACAAACGAAACACGCGGCGAGCTGTCGTTGCAAGCGCACTGCGCTCGAAACTTCCGACGTCACGCCGAACGTACGCGAAAACACCCGAACGCGACCCAAACGCCGTTCGCGCGGTCCGACCAGTTTCGGTATTTTCATCAATGTTGAGAGTTAAAAAATATATTTGGTAACCAACACTAGAAAATTAAATAACTCATAAAATTCGTAAAAGAATGATTATTTTGACATGACCTCTGTTGTCAGTAACCCAGTTATCTCGTCGGAGGTTCAGTATTTTATTCAGAAGTTTAGTTTTGTTATTCGAAGTTTAATATATTTTTAAGTAGAAATGTAATTTGATTGTGTTCATAGGTGTCAGCAAAATTTAGGTATTTTATTCGGTATGCTTTGAATTTTTTTGTCGGTATATTATTATAACGCTGGTAAATTAGAATAAAAGTCGGACAGAGATAGCTGGAGATTTATTTATTTGTCGGAACCATTATTATTTTCCTAAATAAATCTAAGAAAATCTTCAAAAGCAATGAACAGAAAGGTAAGTTTTCTTTTATGTATTGTTCCAAATGTTGTAAATATGGGGTAAAAGCTCTGATTTTTGAGATTGTGGTTCACATTTCTTGTCAGAAACTAAAAATTATGACGTCCATATTTTGGACACTGCCTGCGTAGGTCATGGTAATTTTCATGCCTTAGAATCAGATTTATAATTTTTGGTTTCTATGTAACTAAGTATGTAACTGTTCCTATTTCAGACGATTCCATTAGATAAACTCCAAGATGTTCTCGAAGACCTGTTCGCATTGTCGGATGTTGAACACTCTGAAGATGGCAACGAAAGTGACGAGAACGACACCGAAACTATTTTCATACCGCCAAGTGATGCTGAACTTCAAGAAATTTTGGAACCAAGCTTGCCTCTTAGACCTGCAACAGTTTCAAACCTGAGGATAGAGTCATCTTCTGCCGGTACATTTGTTTCACATAATAGCTCCACGCAGCCACATCCTTCTCCTGGAACTTCTAGATTGTCTCCTGCTCTAACAACTGCTTCTGCATCTCCAATACCACGAAATATTACACCTCCTGCTGATGCAGGTACAGAATCATCTGACGATAGCTCCGACAGTGATGACGAACATTGGAAAAAAGTGCAGCTTCCCCACAATCCGCCAATTGATAAATTCGATGATAGAGTATTGAAACCGAAACGGTTTATCCCGAACAGAAGTAGTCCTGCTGTATATTTTACAGCTTTTTTCACGGATGAAGTCATAGCTAGCATTGTTGACCAAACTAATTTATATGCAACACAAAACTGTCAAAAAGATTGGGTACCTGTCACCGTAGCTGAACTGAAAGCCTTTTTTGGAATTCTGATATTCATGGGACTTCATGTACTTCCTAATGTGGCACTATACTGATCTTCCGATCCACTGTTTTGCGTAGAAGAGATTGCAGACGTCATGCCAGTGAAGCGATTCAAAAAGATTCTGTCTAATCTAATATAAATTATATTATAAAGGTGAAAGTTTGTAAGGATGTATGGATGTATGGATGTTTGTTACTCTTTCACGTAAAAACTACTGAACCGATTACAATGAAATTTAGCACACATATAGAGGGTAACTTGGATTAACACATAGGATAGGTTTTATCCCGGAAATCCCACGGGAACGGGAACTATGCGGGTTTTCCTTTGAAACGCGGGCGAAGCCGCGGGCGGAAATCTAGTTTACATATAAATGACAATAGTAAAATGCCTAAGAGAAATGAACAAGGTATGGGGTTTCGTTACCCACGTAGAATGAAAGTGGTAGATTGTATTAAACCTTTCACTGTTACAATATTATTTAAATCTATACGAATGTTTCACCAAAGAGTCTAGTTAACAGGAGACAAATCACCAAGCAAGTGTTGAGACAATGAAATATGGCTACGTATTAACCGCCTATTGCGTATTGCGTATTAACGCCCTATTGAAAATTAACGGTCGAATCCCATTCGGAATTCGGCCAAGTGCGTTCCGTTTCGGAACGCTACAGATAATAAAATAATTAACACGTTCGCGGACAGTATATCTTACAGGTACAGACACTACTTTTTTTCATACATTGCCCAGGGGCGTAGTGTCACAACACATGGTTAAAAAACCATATGATATGACAGAACGGATATAGGCGTAAACGTCGTAAGTACTCAGCGTCAGATTCATAGTCACCATCATCAGCAAATGGGTCTTGACTCGATTCAGGGGTAGACGCTGCATCAAACAGGTCTTGAAGACGTTTTTGTTCTTTTTCGAACGAGTCTCGAGACGCCATCTGCAAAAATATTCGTTACAAATTTAGTTCAACAAAATCGTGTTCACAACAAACAATAGCAACATAAATATGTTGTTTACATAAGCAACTAGACTTTAATTAGTACATCCAGTATGAGTAAAACAATTAAATTACGTTGGAAACAAAATACTCACTTTCTAAACAACAATTCACACGCGGCACGCGGGATCACCGCAGCGGCGCAGTACTCGACTAACCGTATGCAAACATGACGCCCACGGGCGTAGTGTGCGCGGGGAGAGGGGTAAAAAAATATGAATGTATGTGTGGAAGTACCTTCCTTTGACGAATTTTTGTAAATAATGCAGTGACAGTACAAAAGTCGTAATTATACCTGTGATGACAGTACAACATGCCGTTCTTTATGATAGTATGAAAAATCGCTCGTCGTGTGGCGTACTGATTTTATGCAAGTAAAAACTGATACGTCGACAGACGTACTGTCGTATCACTTTTAGCTGTCTAGACGCCTGTGGTCGTTACTGTCCGCGAACGTGTTAAGCAATAAAACAAATCAATTAACTAATTTTTACGGATGCTTAAATTTCACTCGTCTACCTGACCGTGTGACATAAGGTTGGGAAGATGGAATGGGCGCGGGAAGTTGCGAAGGTGATTGAGGAGAATTTCTTGCCGTAGGTATCTCGGCAGGTTGCTCCAGTGGATGTCTATGTATGCCGGTTTCACGCGGTTGATGCTGACGGTTGTGCGTTTGCCCTTTATTTCCAGAGTAATCGTCTTGCCATCACTGGCTCGATCAACTACCTGGAATGGACCCGAGTAAGGCGGTTGCAAAGGGCGTCTTACGCTGTCATCTCGTAGAAAGACATGTGACGTTGTTTTCATGTCTTTGAAAACGAAACTAGGAGTTTGCGTGTGACGAGAGGCTGCGATTGGACGTAAATTGGCCATCCTTTGTTTTAATTGCGAAACAAAATCAGCAGCATCAAATATGGTGTCAGTATCGGCAGCTGGCATAAGAAGCTCGCCAGGAAGACGCAGAGGTTCGCCATACAGCATTTCGGCTGCAGTGGATCCTATATCTTCTTTGAACGCGGCACGCATGCCTAAAAGAACCAACTGCAACGGTAGAGAGCGGACCCATGTGTCACTGTGGCACATAAGAGAGGCCTTAAGTTGTCGGTGAACTCGCTCAATCATGCCGTTAGCGCAAGGATGGTAAGCTGTTGTTCTAATGCGTTCTGTGGCAAATCGCTGCATCAGTCGACGAAAAAGATCGGACTCAAATTGCGTTCCTTGATCCGTCGTGATGATGGAAGGGACACCGAAACGCGACACCCATTCTCTTGTGAAGGTCTCGACAACCTCATCCGCAGTTATGGTGCGCATTGGCCAGACCTCTGGCCACCTGGTGACTCTATCAATTGCCGTTAAACAATATCGATACCCGTCACATGTTGTTAAGGGGCCAATAATGTCGATATGGACGTGGCGGAACCGACCAGGTGGAAGATTAAAATCTCCAAGTGGAGCAGAATTGTGGCGCGACACTTTGGCACGTTGACATGCCTCGCAAGTGCGAGCCCACTCCTTGCAATCTTTGTTAACCGAAGGCCAGACGTACCGCTCGGTGATGAGTCTGACAGTGGCTCTACCACTGGGATGGCTTAAATTGTGAAGTTTAGCGAAAATTATACGTCGTAAATCCGGGGGCACGTAAGGACGAGCTTTTCCGGTGGAAATGTCGCAAACCAATGCCATATCAGTGCCCGGGACAGACACTTCTTGCAGTTTAAGGTTGGAAGAACCGGACTGAAGAAGGTCTGCCAACTCAGAATCACTTTTTTGTGATTGTACCAGGCGTTGATACTCCTGATCTAGGGATATGGCATCGATCCGCGACATAGCATCGGCCACGACGTTGTCCTCACCCTTAACGTGTTTAATGTCAGTTGTGAATTGACTAATGAAAGTCAGCTGGTTAAGTTGCGAAGGAGGAAGCTTCTCCCGGCGCTGTACGAACGCGTACAACAAGGGCTTATGATCTGTAAAAATAGTACAGTGCTGAACTTCTAAAATATGGCGGAAGTGTTGTACGCTTTCGTACACCGCTAAAAGTTCTCTGTAGTAAGCAGGCCATTGCGACTGGAGGAACCCACTCGCCTTTGTCTTGTTGGTGCAAACAGGCGCCGATATGCACGCTAGAGGCATCGGTGAAAAGCCCAAGTGCCGCACCAGCGATGGGGTGCTGAAGAAGCGTGGCATCGCATAAACTTCTTTTGCATGCCTCGAATTGTCCCAACAGCTGAGGAGACCAAGGGAAAGGCTTTGCGCCTTTACCCTTAGTATCCACAATCGCCGTTATTAATGGGGCCTGAAACCGTGCAGCTTGTGGAATGAAACGGCGATAGAAGTTTATCATTCCAAGAAATCGCCGCATCCCTTGCACGGTTTCTGGCGGCGGGAAATTCAGCAGGTTGATGAGATATCCCAGAGTTACCCACGTAGAATGAAAGTGGTAGATTGTATTAAATCTTTATCAAACCTTTCACTGTTACAATATTATTTAAATCTATACGAATGTTTCACCAAAGAGTCTAGTTAACAGGAGACAAATCACCAAGCAAGTGTTGAGACAATGAAATATGGCTACGTATTAACCGCCTATTGCGTATTGCGTATTAACTCCCTATTGAAAATTAACGGTCGAATCCCATTCGAAATTCGGCCAAGTGCGTTCCGTTTCGGAACGCCACAGATAATAAAATAAAGATAATATAAGTGGTACCGCCACAAAGGGTTTGATAAGCTGTACAAAATCAGACCTTTGATCGACAGCATGAATGAGGCTTTTCAAAATAGTGCAGCATGCTCTTCCTCACAAAGCATTGACGAATGCATGATAAAATTTAAGGGTCGCAGCACGCTCAAACAATACATGCCAAAAAAGCCCATCAAGCGAGGCTTCAAGGTTTGGGCGCGCTGTGACAGTTTGACGGGTTATCTTTACCAGTTCGAAATATACACAGGAAAAAAAGACGACACCACGGAAGTTGGATTAGGTGCCAGTGTGGTGAAAGGACTGTGCAAAAATCTGATTGAACAAAATGCTGAAAACATTCATGTCGCGTTTGACAATTTTTTTGCGTCCTGTGAGCTTATGCAATTTCTATTTGAAAAAAATATATACTCAACAGCCACTGTTCGTCAAGACCGCACCAATTTGCCTGAATTTATAAGAAGCCATAGGAAAAAGAAAAATACACCTAAACCAGCTGCTCTAAAATTGGACAAAGGCCAACACAAATGGCGAGTCAACAAAAATGTTGCATTCTTCGTATGGAAGGATACCAAATTGGTATATGTACTAAGTACACCCTCGTATCACCCTCGACAAAAGCGAACCTGTAAAAGAACGCAAAAAGATGGGACGAAGTCTGATATTCCTTGTCCTTTGGGCATTTTAGAGTACACAAAAAGGATGGGAGGTGTGGACAGATTCGACCAGAAAAGGGGTACTTACCCTACTTCAAGACGCAGTAGAAGGTGGTGGATGCGTATATTCTATTTTTTGGTGGACGCAGCTATCACGAATGCCCACATACTTTATACCCAAAATGACAGAGTGCATAATCCAATGAGTGCATTGCAGTTCCGCACTGACCTGGCACGTAACCTGGTCAACAATTACAGCTCCAGGAAACGAAGAGTATCTGTCTTGCCCAACTTTGCGACCAAAAGACCAAAGGGACCAACAAGCAGGCAGAAGTCTATTTATGGTATCCCTGACGAGCTAAGGCTGAATAATGTGGGATCGCATATGCCGGGAGAGCTGCCCAGTTATAGAAGGTGCAGAGCTTGCAGCAGTAAAGCTCTTGGAAAAAAGAGCAAAATAGAGTGTGTCAAATGCAAAGTGCCATTATGCATTCCACCATTTTTTGCACAATTTCATACATGAGAAGGGGCAGTGTCCAAAATGTGGACACCATAATTTTTTTTCATGAAAAAAAAAAAAAAGTGTCTCAAAAATTTTCAATAAATACTACTTTTAATATCCCAGTGTTTTATTTTTAAAATACAAGCCAGGGCCTTCTGCCCTATAAAGGGTTAAAACATATTTGAGGAATTCGATGACACAAGATCAGCTTTCAGCCCTTGCTATTCTTTCAATTGAAAATGACGTAGCACATTCGTTGGATTGTTGTGCTTTAATTAAAGATTTTAGCCTTAGGAAAAGCCGCAAACATCAATTTTAAAATTTATCATCGCTGTATTTGTTAATTTGGTAAATCTTTCTATGTATAAATATATAAATATTTTAAAACTCAAATTTTATTCATTTGTATAACTTTATCATTTCTCCTCAAACATGACAAATACCTAAACCAAACAACCAGACCTACTTTCGCATCACATACATTTCATGAAGAGCAAAGGGCCTCGCAAAGGGCCTGCCGCTGTCTTCTGGGGTTCACTCAAAAAATATTTCAATCTCTGAATATCCTTAGCTTTATTAGGATTTAATGGAATTTGAGCCTTGTACAATGGACTAAAATTGAGTTCCAAAGGCAGTGGACGCTTTGTCCGTACATGGATTCTTGTCCATTCTCCAGTAAAGTTATACTTAACCAAAACAAGTGGTGATTTTTGATCTATTTTAATCATTCTTGCATCTTTAATTTTCATTGCTGGTTTACAAGTTTTTAAAAAATAAGGCTCTAGTGCCTTTTTCAGATCAAAAAACATATCATGAGTGATACTTTTCACTTCAAAAGGTGAAGTCTTCCCATTCTTCTGGAGTTTCTATTGTGTGTTTATGTTTCAAATTGCCAATCAAGGCAAAATCCTGGTCATTTGGCAGGTAAGAGTGGCCATGTATAGGAAATACATATTTTACAGATTTAAACAAGCGAAATACATGAACTAATACATATAAAAAATTTATCATGAGGTAGTTTTTATTTTGACCAGGACATCCATCACTGAAGATTATAAGATGCTCATTGGTAATACTGTGTTAATAAAATATTTTAATAAAAGAGATGTGACATCACATTGGCCTTTTTTCCTTGTTTCGAGGTATAAGTTCATGCATACTTTATTTTTACCAATATCATGTATGCCGAATACATACATCCATAATTGACGGGCATAGAAAACATCCCCTGTGCGAATATGTGGCAGCGGCAGGTTTTGCATATAGTCGAAACTAATAGCCATCACATTATCTTGCTGTGCTTTAAGTTTATATTTCTTTTTTATCTGGTGAAATTTGTTTGCTTTAGTTAGATGAAGTTTATGCTCAACTTTTAATATTCTCTTTGTTTCTGGTAATACAGCACATTTTATTTTTAATCGATAACTATCACAGACAGCACAAGTGTCGGTTCTAGGTAGCCCAAATTTCAGATTGAACTCATTATTAAATACAGACCAGTATACCACATAGCTTACGTTTATTTGGTACATTTCCAAAAATAACTTGTGCATCTTTGTTACACTTAAGTCTTCTGGCAAGTAAAATGTGTTGGGGTTATCACGACGTGAATAATGTGACTGTCTGGATTTAAATGATGCAATATGATCACATACTACATTTAAAATAACTTCTGGTGTTTTCCTTACTCTATTTCTTGTATGTTTGCAGATATTTAGCGTTGTAATCTTCTCACGCGACCCACAGATATACCATGAAAACTACAAAATGATCGCATGCAAACATTTATTTCTTCCAGTCCCATTCGCACTTTTGAAAGAACTCATTCTGAATTTTCGCGGATTAGAAACTGTGTGCATAGCAGCTGGAGAGGTAGATATCAAAGCCATCAAATACGCATCCTGTTCATTCTTGTTATCAAGGTTATTGAAATTGGCAAGTATCATTTCACGATCTCTGGGTGACACTTTATTAAAACATTGGTAATGCTTGCATCTGAAACAATGTACTAGAATGAGTTAGGCCTACTATTTCAAGATAAACGAAAAAAATAAATGCAATGTTATCAAAACAAACCTGCAATCAGGACCGATTTTCCGAGCTGCCACCTTTGTTTTTGTGGTTAATATGTTCCTAACCCTTTACTTTCTTGTTTTTAATAATCGTCTCCTTCTTTTCTTTGCGTTTTCTTTTAAAAATTGAATTAGTAAATTCCTCGCTTTGCGCGTAGTCCGACATTTTTGACAGCTATGACTGACGTTTTATTTTTTCACAAAAACTTATCTGCGTTCACGTAGGTATGTCATTTTTGTAAAATTTGCACGTAGTTGTGTAGTTTTTGTAAAATATGGCTGTTTTACAATTACAGAGCATAATGCGACTCAGTGGCGCACAATGCCGAATTATGCTGATGCTTAATTGGAACGTGAAACGCACCAGCAGGTTGCGCTAAGTTCAGTGTTGAAAAAAAAATATTCATAGAGTTAGCAATAACCTCATTAATGTGTAAATAATTAATAAAGTGGTAATTGGTTGAAAAATATTTACGGTTATTTTAAGTAATTTGGATTTTGATTATTTCATTAACATTTTTTTCAATGTTTGTACCTTCATTCATACTTATATTTATTTTTTTAACACAATTTGAATTAACTTTGATTATTTCGAAAAAACTACAATGAAATGAAAGCTTTAAATTTTTTTCCAACAATTAATAATTATTACTAACGATAAATCGATTGCACGCATCAATTCACGCGCATTACTTTTAAGAGTGCTCGATTGTGCGAAGCGTTGCTGTAGTTGGAACATTCAACGTTATGCATTATGCCGCATAATGCGTTCTAGTGCTGTAATTGGAAAACACGGTTTATGTTTTTTTACAGTGTGATTCTGTGTTAAATATGCTGTTTTTGTAAAATCGAATTAAACTGTCTAGTGTAACTTTTTCCACAGATCATATTGCCATCATTAAAAAAACCCTTAAAATTGTTAGTTATGGGGCGATTACACCTGACGAGTACAGTGGCGAGTCAGTGTCCTCGGCCGAGTGCTCGGTTGGTATAAACACTTAAACGAGTGCTCGGCCGAGTACTCGGCCGAGAAGAGCGGCGAGAGAGTCGCTAGAATCCCAATTTGTTTACTCGGCCGAGTACCCATCACCCCGCTTCATTCTTCTGTCCCCGCAGCGACTCGCTATCCCGCTCGGCACGTATAAACACGCACTCGCTTGTCACTCGGCCACTCGCCACTCGTTCGTTATTCGTCATCAAGCAGTGTGCGTGTTTGTGTATTTTTTCAAACAATTTATCAAAATCTCAATTAAAATGGCCGCTAATAACAAGATCTACTGCAATTTATTAAAAAGGCTATTTGTTGCTCCAAGGGCACTTCGCCTTAAAATCCATTTTCTGGTCCAAATTCGTTGATCTTCCTCTTCTAATAAATCCCACAATTCGTTAGTAATATCTGGTAACAGCCGATTTAAAACCCGTTTAAATTCTTTTTTTTTTCGATCCATTGCAGACGTCGCGTCGTGATCAAAACTGAACTGACTCGACACTAGTGTAAAAACGTGTAAACACCCACTCGGTTCGGCAACTCTCTCGGCCGAGAGCTTATTTACTGACTCGCCACTGTAGGTACTCGCCCAGGTGTAATCGCCCCATTACGCAGTTTTTGTAAAAAACCCTTCAATTATTAAGAACATCCAAAAATAGTGTCCACGTAAATATTTAGCAGTGCAATATATGTAATTATATATTCATGAACAAATAATTACATCAGATTTAATAATCGCAATTATTTTGAATGTACATATGAATAAATGATTTCATCATAATATTAATAATCACAATTGTTTTATTTCCCATTTGTTGCAACCCTAGCATATTTTCGTGTGGCAGCGTAAGTACCTACGCTGGTGGCGGCATCGCGCGACATCAAAGGCGTTTCCTTACTGTAGGAAATAATATTGTAATACTGTGCCTCAACTATACTATTGACGTGTTTTCCAATTACAGAGCATAATGCGACTCAGTGGCGCACAATGCCGAATTATGCTGATGCTTAATTGGAACGTGAAACGCACCAGCAGGTTGCGCTAAGTTCAGTGTTGAAAAAAAATTCATATAGTTAGCAATAACCTCATTAATGTGTAAATAAAGTGGTATACATAATAATTGGTTGAAAAATATTTACGGTTATTTTAAGTAATTTGGATTTTGATTATTTCATTAACATTTTTTTCAATGTTTGTACCTTCATCCATACTTATATTTATTTTTTTAACACAATTTGAATTAACTTTGATTATTTCGAAAAAACGAAAAAAGCGTTGCTTTAGTTGGAACATTCAACGTTAAGCATTATGCCGAATTATGCGCTCTAGTGCTGTAATTGGAAAACACGGTGTGTCAACAGATTGTTGCTGAAATTGAATCGTGAGTACCTAGCTAGCTTAGGGAACATCTATTCGTTTACGGTTGCGACTTGCGACCACAAAAACAAATGAAAAAAATATGTCAAAACTGACATTTGACAGTAAGACTAAGGTGTTGCCACATCAAAGTTAGCTAAATAATGTTGTCTACTGTTGAAAACTAAAAATCTACCCCATATCGAATCGCAATAACATACTGGAAAACTTTTAGAGACAAAAATTTGAATAGGTTTTTTTTCCACTAGCAATTGTATTATTGCAATAATTTATACATTATCACACGGCATCTTTATTGCTTTAAAAGTAAACTACAAAATATGTATAACCACAATGCTTTATTATTATTTTTATGCACTTTTGTGGATTCTATTTTTTTTTTATATATTTTTGTTTAAGCCTCTCGAATATGCTGGTTGTTTCAACATTATTGTAAACGTGATTACCAATATATTATTAAATAATAATACATTTGTTAGCGCATGGTATTCACAAATGGTAGGGCTAGTAAAAAAGAAAATAAAAATAATTTAAATGGATAATTATTTTATTAATTATTTCAAATTGTTTATTGGCAAACTTTTTTGTTATGGTATTTTTGTATTTATAAATATATGAATAGAAATATGAATTATCATATTTACGTAAGGTAAAAGCATCAGTAGATGACCACTTAAGGAGACAGAATATTCTTTTTAAATGTTTGACTTTAATTATCATATGAATTCAGTAAGTTTCTTTTTTTTGAAACCCTGTGAAATGTGTTTTAACATATGAACAAGCATTTCACCACGTACAATGGTCGAATAAACTTAAAAAAAAATTAAAAATGTTCTTATATTAGAAATTTAGTAGTTGACCATCTAAAAACTAGAAGATGACCATATTTTGCATCAGTAGGTGACCACTCAGATGCTACAATTTTAATTGGGTTATTTGTTAAATAAGAAGCAATAAGATGAAAAGATAACGTTTTATTTGAAATATTATAATAATAATTAGGCCTTTTTAAGCCTATAATTTAAATAAAAACAAGATTCTAAAAGATCCGACAGATGGTTATAAAACAAAAGGACACTGTCAAACACAAAGCGTAAACGTCAAACTTTTTGCCAAATTTATCATATCAAGGAATGTATCTCTGGAACATCATATACATTTCTCGTAGAACTGGTCTTCTTGGGAGCCTCTATATGAGCAACTACTGCATCCCAGGGATAGTCGAGCACATCTTTATGCCATTTTTTGCCATTTTTTGCACCCAGTCGCATATTTTATGCTCCTCTTCTGGTGTAAGGATGGATGTCGGACCCATTTTTCGTTCCATCGGTGACTTCCCTTTTACTTTATTTGTAAGCGTTATTCTTGGTACACCGAACTTTTTTGCAGCCGTTCGTATTGGTGTTTTATGAAGACGAACATCGTTCACTGCTGCAAGCATTGCAGCTTCAGTATAATTTAGGAATACGCCCCTTTTCCCAGGCATCTACAAGATAAAAATTGGTTTTAGTCTTAGATCATTAAGTAATGGATAACACTCACAGGCGCTTCCCCTTTTGCCGAGGTATAAGATTATTCGAATCGAAAAGTCCTATGCTTTCATAAAAACTATTTGCGTAATCGATTACAAACACTCTGCGTATTCGTAAAACATCGAAAGGACGTCTGCGAGTGCTCCGCTAAAATGCCGTTTTGTGCTGTCAAGTCTTGCAGAAACAAGTCAAACACATCAAGTATTAAAAAAGATGGAATAACCTTTCATTTGTAAGTATTTTTTTATTTTTTTTACGTAAATATCAATTTAAATGCAATTTCTAATAATCGTCGATGTATCGTTTAGCGATATGATCAAGACAAATAATCGAGTCATGTGTTTACTCGATCATTGATGCGGCTTCACGAGACTATCATGGAAAGAAAGTATTCAAATTTAATCTTTATGAACTAAGAGATAAAGTTGAATTTAAAACGCGATATTGAACCGCATTCCCCACGAGACTATAAAGCGATGTAGCGAGACTATCTTGAAGAGAAAATATACAAATTTAATCTTTATGAACTAAGCGATAAAGTTGAATTTAGAACGCGATATTGAACCGCACTCCCCACGAGACTATAAAGTGATGTAGCGAGACTATCTTGAAGAGAAATTCAAATTTAATCTTTATGAACTTAGTGATAGAGTTGAATTTAAAAACTCGTCGCTTAAAAGGTCGTAAATTTTTACGACTTTCTTAGTGACGGACTGCTTTTAACTTGAACGTCGATAAAAAAATATTTTTCTAAGTATAATTTGAAATGAGATGAGAATTAATCTTTATTATATTAAAATTTTACACAACTACATAAAAAGGAGTATAATGTTTATTTTGTAAGTCTTGTATATATTTATTAAAATTTACCTACGCTCGGTTACTTTTAACTGGCAGAACATTTTAATGGTACGGAACCCTTCGTGCGCGAGTCCGACTCGCACTTTTTTGTAATGTTAATCTTGTAACCTTTCTATTATGTAATCTATACTAATATTATAAAGCTGAAGAGTTTGTTTGTTTGTTTGTTTGTTTGTTTGAACGCGCTATTCTCGGGAACTACTGGTCCGATTTGAAAAATTCTTTCGGTGTTAGATAGCCCATTTATCGAGGAAGGTTATAGGCTATATATCATCACGCTACGACCAACAGGAGTGGAGCCACGGGGGTGAAACCGCGCGGAGCAGCTAGTTTGTTTATATGTATGTATTAATATTGCGTATATTTCAGATTTACAAAAAATCCTGCTTTAAGGCTAAGGTGGATTGAATGCTGTGGGAGAAAATCAGAATGGACACCTCGGTACAGAAATAATAAAAATTTCTGTACCGATATTTATTTTATTGAATATAATATGTGATGTGTTGAATAAATACATATTCAAATACAAATAAAATGGCGTTTTATTGTTTTTTCGTATGCATATAATAATGATGAAAACGTTACAAATGACCTGTGTAGTATTTTTTATGAATATAATATTAATGTTATTTCTAATTTCAACAAAATTATTATTTTTGTAATATCGATATGGTTACATCCCTTTAGAGCGATTGTATTATTACGTATATGTACAGAGATTTTTCTGTGTAATCGATGTATGTGTGCAAAAACATGCTAGTCTGTCAATTTTGTAATAGTTTGAGTTTGTAAAGACACAAATTATTTTTGTGAATGTGTGATTGTGTTTCAAAGTGTGAGTTACCCTCCCCGCACCAAAATCGGCAGAAAGTTTAGTTAGAACATTTGCCAGCGTGCTCCATCCATTACTTAATGATCTAAGGTTTTAGTAATAGACCATAGCCATAAATTCGTACCATAAAGTTAGTCAACTACTAAAGAAAATCAATCTATTGTTAAAGTAAATAAAATAGTTTATTTTAATTAATTATTATATGCAGTATATTTAAAAGATACAGAACATAATCAAAAGTTGACCACCATGGTCAATTACTAGAAAATCATAGTCAAACGGTAATTCGGTAATGGACCACCATGGTCAATTACTAGAAAATCACAGTCAAACGGAATCAGTATTGGACCACCTCCACATCTCAATTTTGTCAACAAATCTTTAAATTTTAATTACCCTGTCATTTAAATAAACCATAAACGAATAAAAAACGAAAAACACTTACCGTCAACAAGGTGACAAAGTTCCTAGTAGTCAGCTTCAAACTTTTTCAATCTCTACGAATATTATTACAAAAAACGAATTTATTGATTTTATGGTCCGTCACTAAACAAACAATTACTGGCAACCATTTACTATATTTGACAGATATGGATGCGCAATTTTCGCGCCTATTTGACCAGATAGCAGCACTAACTACTTATTAACGAATGAGTTTTTAAAATTGCCGCGAATTCTTATTATAACGGTTTATGTGCATTAGTGGTCAACTACAGGTACATGGTCAACTACTAGTGACTTTACCCCTATACAGAATGCAACAAAATCCCCATAATATGTACCTACTTGTAATGAGCCCATAAAACTGAACAACTTTTCCCAAAGAACATATTTTGTCAAATTCCAATAAAACATTATTTACGTGTTATTTACTATCGCAAATACGTCATAATTGTAATTGTAAATTTATGATAAAAACTATTATTAGGGAAAATCAAATACATTTTAGTGATTTTACTTTTCCCTATTTTTTTGCATGCCGTACGGCCGTGTGTAAGCGAGAGAGAATGATAAGCGCCGCCATTTAAGATTCGTTTTTTTAATGAAATGAGTTATATAGGTAAACCAGAATCTGATGGCAATTAGGGAAATCAAAATTTAGAGTGTGCAACCCTAGGGAAAATGGACTGAACGATCTTGATACTGCTTATTTTTTATTTTGTCCTCGATATCATTAGTCACATTACATAAGTGGACAATACTGTACTTAATAATGAGATTTCCACTTAATATTATGTAGGTACATACTTATACATATTACTTTTATATAGGTAATACATATTATTATTTACACATACCTATATTTGTGTATTCATTATCATAATGCCATGTGAAAATATGGATGTAATGATAATGCAGATCAAAACTAGATTGCTTATAACTGTTTATAAATAAAATAAATAATAGTTTAAAAAAACTAAAAAACACGCTTTTTATAGAAAACTGAACTAAAAAATAGAAAATAAATTTAAATGAATTTAAATTAAGAAAATAGTGTTAAAAATTTCAATGAATATAAATTAATAATAGTGTGAGTAAAAAAAATATTTTATTTTAAAAAAGCGTGGGGTGCATGGTGTCAATGGTTATAGATATTTTATTGACAGATATGAGTAGAGTGATTATCATTTCGATAATATCTTAAGAAGCACCCCACGCTTTTTTTAAAATAAAATAATTTTTTTTACTCACACTATTATTAATTTATATTCATTGAAATTTTTAACACTATTTTCTTAATTTAAATTCATTTAAATTTATTTTCTATTTTTTAGTTCGGTTTTCTATAAAAAGCGTGTTTTTTAGTTTTTTTAAACTATTATTTATTTTCTACTTTTTAGTTTGGATTATTTATAATAGCTTGTTTTTTTAATTTTAAACTATTGCACGACTCATGATGCGAAGCATCAGAGAGTGCTTTACGATCGAAAAATTTTTTTCGCCTTATTTTGGAAACTATTTTTAGTATTATAGCCTTGTTAGTTAAAGGAATCAAGATATAAATATGCTGTGATAAAAAATGAATTTACTTACAATAACAAATCAACTAGTTTATTTAACAAGATGAACTAAGTTGCAATAACAAATGAGTTTTCACTGCTCTGAAGTTAATTTTGTTGTTTTAACAAAATCGCTTTGTTATTGTGTGGTTATTGTAATAAATTTTTTTGTTGCAATAACAAAATAGTTTTCTTATCAATAAAATTTGTTACTTGAACAAGCTATTCCGTTGCTTTAACAAATCGATTTATTACTTCAACAAAACTATTTTTTTAAAATAATTGAAAGATTCGGTTACAATAACGAAATAATTTTGTTGAGTGAACATATGATTTTTAATTTTTTTTTTAAACTTATTTGTTTTGTAGAATTAAAATTCTCTTTAGTATACAAAAATTTGTCAATATTAGAGAAAACGGCTAAAGATAATTATTGGAAATAAAAATTAACATCGAGTCCTGCCTTATCGACTGTAGAGAAAAATTATAGAAAATTTTAATTATTTTCTTACCTTATCGACTATCGATGAAAATTATATAAATTAACAAAAATCATATTTTGCAAATTGAAAAATGGAATAATTTTATCAAATTAGTGTATTGTCATCGGTCCTCAATAAATCTACAAAGTTTGAACGAAATCTGGCCGTTTAAAGTGGGTCAAAATTGCGCCCAAAGAAGTCGGTTACAAACAAACATACAAACATAAAAATGGAATAATTTTATCAAATTACTGTATTGTCATCGGTCCTCAATAAATCTACAAAGTTTGAACGAAATCTGGCCGTTTAAAGTGGGTCAAAATAGCGCCCAAAGAAGTCGGTTACAAACAAACATACAAACATAAAAATGGAATAATTTTATCAAATTAGTGTATTGTCATCGGTCCTCAATAAATCTACAAAGTTTGAACGAAATCTGGCCGTTTAAAGTGGGTCAAAATCGCGCCCAAAGAAGTCGGTTACAAACATACAGGTGAAGCTAATAAAAAGCGTGTAAAAACTAAAAAACACGCTTTTTGCAAATTGAAAAATGGAATAATTTTATCAAATTAGTGTATTGTCATCGGTCCTCAATAAATCTACAAAGTTTGAACGAAATCTGGCCGTTTAAAGTGGGTCAAAATAGCGCCCAAAGAAGTCGGTTACAAACAAACATACAAACATAAAAATGGAATAATTTTATCAAATTACTGTATTGTCATCGGTCCTCAATAAATCTGCAAAGTTTGAACGAAATCTGGCCGTTTAAAGTGGGTCAAAATCGCGCCCAAAGAAGTCGGTTACAAACATACAGGTGAAGCTAATAAAAAGCGTGTAAAAATGGAATAATTTTATCAAATTACTGTATTGTCATCGGTCCTCAATAAATCTACAAAGTTTGAACGAAATCTGGCCGTTTAAAGTGGGTCAAAATAGCGCCCAAAGAAGTCGGTTACAAACAACCATACAAACATAAAAATGGAATAATTTTATCAAATTAGTGTATTGTCATCGGTCCTCAATAAATCTACAAAGTTTGAACGAAATCTGGCCGTTTAAAGTGGGTCAAAATCGCGCCCAAAGTCGGTTACAAACATACAGGTGAAGCTAATAAAAAGCGTGTAAAAACTAAAAAACACGCTTTTTGCAAATTGAAAAATGGAATAATTTTATCAAATTAGTGTATTGTCATCGGTCCTCAATAAATCTACAAAGTTTGAACGAAATCTGGCCGTTTAAAGTGGGTCAAAATCGCGCCCAAAGAAGTCGGTTACAAACATACAGGTGAAGCTAATAAAAAGCGTGTAAAAACTAAAAAACACGCTTTTTGCAAATTGAAAAATGGAATAATTTTATCAAATTAGTGTATTGTCATCGGTCCTCAATAAATCTACAAAGTTTGAACGAAATCTGGCCGTTTAAAGTGGGTCAAAATTGCGCCCAAAGAAGTCGGTTACAAACAAACATACAAACATAAAAATGGAATAATTTTATCAAATTACTGTATTGTCATCGGTCCTCAATAAATCTACAAAGTTTGAACGAAATCTGGCCGTTTAAAGTGGGTCAAAATCGCGCCCAAAGAAGTCGGTTACAAACATACAGGTGAAGCTAATAAAAAGCGTGTAAAAACTAAAAAACACGCTTTTTGCAAATTGAAAAATGGAATAATTTTATCAAATTAGTGTATTGTCATCGGTCCTCAATAAATCTACAAAGTTTGAACGAAATCTGGCCGTTTAAAGTGGGTCAAAATCGCGCCCAAAGAAGTCGGTTACAAACATACAGGTGAAGCTAATAAAAAGCGTGTAATAAAAATATATTTTATTTAAACTATGATTATTTTCGTACGTAACAGGTACACACATTAAAAAATGGACAGCGCTAGTCGTCCGCTAAACGGATGAATAAAATAAATTAGTCGTCCGATTACCGGATGAATAAAATAATTTAATCGTCCGATAACATCTATTTATCTATATAGTTAGGTTATCGGGGTTTCTTTAGAGAACTGCCGCACGCATTATAGGTTTTTTGTGGGGGGAGGAGAGGGGGGAGGAGGGCACACGTAGGTATTTGATTTTTTTTTTGCGCGTCGACGGAGCCCCGCTTCGCGGGGCTCCTATTTCTGTGTAGTTTTTTTTTAAGAAACCTAACCTAACCTAACCTAACGGCTAACCTAACCTAAACTTGATTTTTTTTGCGCGTCGACGGAGCCCCGCTTTGCGGGGCTCCTATTTCTGTGTAATTTTTTTTTTTAAGAAACCTAACCTAACCTAACCTAACGGCTAACCTAACCTAAACTTGATTTTTTTTATGCGCGTCGACGGAGCCCCGCTTCGCGGGGCTCCTATTTCTGTGTAGTTTTTTTTTTTTAAGAAACCTAACCTAACCTAACCTAACGGCTAACCTAACCTAAACCTAACCTAACGAATTGAGGGCGAATATCTCGGCCATTTTTGATTTTAAACAAAATTTGTTCCTATAAAACATGCTTATATTAGCGTAATCTTTACGATAAAACAATAATAAATAGGTGTTATAATGACACCAACTCCATCAAAAATTTTCTAAGTCCTGCGCCCCCTTTGCTTTAGTCCAACCCAACTAGCTTTAGTGTTAAAAGGTTATCTAGTAATCCGAATAATCGGACGATTAAATTATTTTATTCATCCGGTAATCGTACGATTAAATTATTTTATTCATCCGGTAATCGGACGACTAATTTATTTTATTCATCCGTTTAGCGGACGACTAGACACTTCGTTAAAAAATTGACTTGGACAGCTTGGACTTGACGAATAGCCGTATTGGAAACTCCTGTAATAAGTTTTCATAAAATTATATTGTAATCAACAAACAATATAATAGTTACCTACTTATAATATGTTTAGTTTAAAGTATCAAAACGGGTAAGTCCAATTAACCAATAAAATCTTCAAAATTGAAAATTGTGATGTATTTGACCCTTATTCATCGAATATTTTTCTCTAAACATTATAAACAAAACCTCTTGCTTGTGATCGCAGCGGCTTTTTGGACATTTTCGAAGATTTTTTTAGACAAAATCCTAAAAATTATTCATCAACTGCGAAGAAGACAAATAATTTGACTACCAATTTGATAGTTGTCAAATTAAGTTGTAACAAGAAAATATGACCTTGAATGACGCCTGTATGTTTTTTACAGTATGTAAAAAACATACAGGCGTCATTCAACGTCATATTTTCTTGTTACAAGTATGTTCATACTGAAATCTCCAGTGTATTAGATATAAGCTTCTTGATCGTCAGTAAACCGACTTTACAGACAACCAATTTTTATTTTACTTCATAATTTAAGAATAGAATACAATAACCTCCTCATTTTTTGAAGTCGATTAAAAATGATAATTTATTAGCATGAAATTTATTTATGGGGTAAATTCGAGTAATATGTAATACTTTCAGGGGAACAAAACTTTTTTAAGTCCTGAAGGTCACTATATTTTTCAGCGGAAATTGGCAATATGTGTGTATACAACCTTCGAGGCAAAATGAATTCATTTTGTTGTATAGTATTTTCCTCACTGGTTTTCTTCCTTCTACCACTGATGCAAGCAGATTCCCAGGGCCCATTATAAGTAGAGTGGAAGCCTATTTTAGTATTTGACTTGTCAATTTTGAGAACTTTTATAGGGCGTGAAGGAAAAGATGACTTTTTAGCATAAATTGTGTCCAAATGACTGGTCCATGATCTAAAATAAGATGTGTCCACCTCTATGACTTCAAATGGACTTGGCTTACAGCGGGCATTTTGAAAAATTTCTGTCCAATCCGATGGAAGTTCTGCTCTTGTCTTAGATTTCACCAAACCCATATTTTTATCGCACTCCATATATGAGTGGCCTCTCACTGGAAACGTCACTGTTATTTTTTCCAGTTTTTTCTCAATATGTACTAAATGATGCAAGAAACGAAACATGGTAAAATTTTTATTTTGCCCTCCGCAAGAGTCACAAAATATTTGAAGGTGAGTTGTAGTAGGCTTCATGTAGTTATAGACAAAGTGATGGACAAGCGAACATACATCATCGCTTCCTTTTTTACCTTCCGTTTCTGGATACAGGTAAAAGATGCTTTGTGATGAAGATAATACATGCACATTGAAAGCATACACTGATAGCTGTCGTTTATAATAAGTATCGTTTGTTTGTATGTTAGGAGCACAAAGATTTTTACCATAGTCAAAACAAATTGCCTCCATTGTACTGCCGGCTTCTCTACTTTGCAATCTTGCCATCCGTTTTCTGTAGTAAAAAGTGCTTGCTTGTAGCTTATGTAATTTGTTTTGATTAAAAAGATTCAAAATTTCTCGGTCCAATGTAGACTTGGCAATTGAATCAGTGCATGTCTTCTTCTTAGTTTCCAATGCTTTTGTTTTTGCCATGAATTCGTCACAAATGCTGCATGTATCTGTACGAGGATAGCCGAAAGCAATGTTAAAATCAGTACAAAAAATATGTCTATAAGTTTCATAAGACACAGATACACCTTGATTATCTTGAAGGAACATTGCATGCATTTTTTTTACATTTAATTCTTCAGGCAAATATGTTTTACTTGAATCGTGTAGACTGTAATGACTGGAACGACCTAGGACAAAAGGTAAAAAATTGTGTTATCATGATTATAAAAAAAATTATAACATAGCAATTAGGTACTATAAATCGATATGCTACCTTTAAACGAATTAATATGCCCTCTAATTAAACTTTTGACATTATCGTTAAGTTTTACATGACTATTATGTTTTCCTCTCTTATCAACCGGAGCACATCCAGTTTTCTTTAAACTTGCTACTAAATATTCAATTTTTTTTCTTGATATTCCATGTATTGACATAAAAGCCTTCATGCATATAATTATTTCTTTTATTTCCGAATCAATCATAGCAAGTACCCTGTACTTGTATACAGCATCATAATGTAATATTCCTTCTTTCTTGGAACGTCTAGTAACCGGCAGAACAGAGATCAATCCACTTAAATAGCTATTTTGGGCATCATGTGATGGTAGTAAATTAAAATTCTGGAGAATTTGGGTTCTTGCTTCCATAGGAATCCTGTCGAAACATCCCAATCTGCAACCACAGGCTGGACCGGCTTCATGACTCGATAATTTTAACTTTTTCAACACTTCAGACATCCGACCGTGTGACTTTCTCTTTTTTGTAGTCTTATAAACATAATTTTCATCACAATCACTACTATTTTTGTCCATTTTAAGAAAAATATGCAAAAACTTTTAAAAACACAACGTAGTCGTAAAATTTTTCCAAGGAAGCTTATCTGACAGCTGTCACTTGTATGACAAAATAATAAAGATTGCCGACTATGAGCGCGTTCTCTGCAAGAAGCTTATATCTAATACACTGGAGATTGCACTATGACCATTAACTTGTCACAAGAAAATATAACCTTGAATGACGTCAGTGTTGTTTTTTGTCTCTTTCTGTGGGTGACCACACTGGTTTGTATATTCAGGATTTTTCGAAATAAAAAAAACTAAAAATCATGGTCTATAAATAATAACGACATATATTTTTAACAGTATTTATATTATAATATTCTTAAATAAAAACATTCAGTTTGAGTTATTCATCCAACTCAAACTGAATGTTTTTATTTAAGAATGTTACTACAACATGTTCGCGGTCCAATGTCATTTGAAAATCTAAGGACCGTGAATGGTGTTCTTTGTCAAACTTACCAAGGCGCTTGCAAGGAATTAGGTTTACTGGAGGGAGATGAACATTGGCAAAATACAATGTCAGATGCTGCCGTGTCCGAGCCAGCAACAAAATTAAGAGAATTATTTGCCATCATCCTCATATTTTGCCAACCATCTGACCCCTTAGACTTATGGAATAGATTTCATCATCCTCATATTTTGCCAACCATCTGACCCCTTAGACTTATGGAATAGATTTCGTAATGCTTTATGTGACGATATATTAAACAGAATGCGTAATGAGAATCAGGATATGACATTAGCATATAATGATGATGTATACAATGATGGACCTTCGTTAGTAGGACTATCATTTTTTTTAGTTTTAAATGAAATACTCTAGAAACCAAATCATGTCTGTCGTATGAATGTTGATCAGGTAATAACTCAATTTTTATTTCCGGCCATTCGGAGTTACATGTAAATGTAATAAAGAGATCTGGTCTTCCAAATTTCCTGACATATGTCATGGCATCTTGACTTTTTTCGTTCATGTATCTGGGGGATCCTGTAAATGAAGACGGCAATATAACATGCTGGCCCACATTAGAAGCGGTTATATTCGTATCATTAACCACGGCATCTCTTAAATGAATGTACTCTTCTGCTCTCAATTTTTTTTGATTCCTTTTGATGAAGTCTAGCCTTTCAGAAATCATTTTAGCCGCCATATCAACACAATATTGGTTGAATAATCCTTTGAAATAATGTATGCTGTTAAAGTCATTTATTCTGACCATGAGTCTAAATGCATAGAATTGCATACATGATACCGTTTTAGATCTAGCAGCAGTATTCTGCTGTGGAATATTTGTACAGTATCCATCATTACCAAAGGGAAACAGTAAAGGATACTGAAGTGGGTCATAAGATCTATGAATTTCAGATACTCGTTGAAGTCCACCATCTCTCGCAGTCAACACAATATCTCGGGGACCTTTGTCTTCATCTATTAAAAGAACAGCTACTTCATCTACTATTGGCGCATTATACCGACCTCGATGCTCGTTAGGAGGTTTCACATCAGCATGAATAATAAGTTTGAAATCATTCGGTGGTCTATTTTCCAGATTGTATTTAAAACTTTGAATATACGTATTATGTTCGTGAAGATATGTTTGGAGAACGTCGATAAGATCGATTTTCAAGCTTGGATTTAAATTTGAGCGCAAGGATACCTGATCTGCATGGGAAACAAAATATATTTGTAAAAATTCTGGTTGTGCCCCTTCAGCTGGAAGTAAGTTACCGATCAAGTGATAAACTTGCCCTTGAACTTTAAAAGTGGGCATAAAGTTTCCCTCACGAATCTCTTTGGCACCAAATGAAGTCATCTGAAATAGTGTATTATATTGTCTTGAGTGATTTAAGAAATGCTTTGATGATGGATGTGAGCCTGATATCAGTTCTTTTAAAACTGTAGTTGGTTCCGAAATTATAGGTATATTTACTTTGCCACCACTACAACACAGTCCAGGAGCTTCAGTCGCCCATTTTTGTGCTTGGCATAAGTTGCATATTTTATCCATTCTGCCAATATCAATATCATTTAGCTCAGTATAGTCAAAGGTACAATCATAAGCAAACGCAGCATTTAATAAATTATGTCGCCTGCGAGTTCTATTTCTTGCTGATCGTGCATTTTGCTGTACTAATCGACGGGATCGTTCAATGCTCGATTCCCGATCGCGGTTAGCCAAAGTTCGGGAATTCTGTGAGGCTAAACGTTGAGAACATTCAGCGCTTGATTCCCGCAGTCGATTCACCAAAGTCCGAGAACTTTGCGAGGCTAAACGTTGAGAACGTTCAGCGCTTGATTCCCGTAGTCGATTCACCAAAGTCCGAGAACTTTGCGAGGCTAAACGTTGAGAACGTTCAGCGCTTGATTCCCGCAGTCGATTCACCAAAGTCCGAGAACTTTGCGAGGCTAAACGTTGAGAACGTTCAGCGCTTGATTCCCGCAGTCGATTCACCAAAGTCCGAGAACTTTGCGAGGCTAAACGTTGAGAACGTTCAGCGCTTGATTCCCGCAGTCGATTCACCAAAGTCCGAGAACTTTGCGAGGCTAAACGTTGAGAACGTTCAGCGCTTGATTCCCGCAGTCGATTTACCAAAGTCCGAGAACTTTGCGAGGCTAAACGTTGAGAACGTTCAGCGCTTGATTCCCGCAGTCAGTTCACCAAAGTCCGAGAACTTTGCGAAGCTAAACGTTGAGAACGTTCAGCGCTTGATTCCCGCAGTCGGTTCACCAAAGTCCGAGAACTTTGCGAGGCTAAACGTTGAGAACGTTCAGCGCTTGATTCCCGCAGTCGGTTCACCAAAGTCCGAGAACTTTGCGAGGCTAAACGTTGAGAACGTTCAGCGCTTGATTCCCGCAGTCGATTCACCAAAGTCCGAGAACTTTGCGAGGCTAAACGTTGAGAACGTTCAGCGCTTGATTCCCGCAGTCGATTTACCAAAGTCCGAGAACTTTGCGAGGCTAAACGTTGAGAACGTTCAGCGCTTGATTCCCGCAGTCGGTTCACCAAAGTCCGAGAACTTTGCGAAGCTAAACGTTGAGAACGTTCAGCGCTTGATTCCCGCAGTCGGTTCACCAAAGTCCGAGAACTTTGCGAGGCTAAACGTTGAGAACGTTCAGCGCTTGATTCCCGCAGTCGGTTCACCAAAGTCCGAGAACTTTGCGAGGCTAAACGTTGAGAACGTTCAGCGCTTGATTCCCGCAGTCGGTTCACCAAAGTTCGAGAACTCTGTGAGGCTAAACGTTGAGAACGTTCCGCACTTGATTCCCGCCCTCGGTTCGCCGAAGTTCGGGAATTCTGTGAGGCCAAACGTTGAGAACGTTCAATGATCGATTCATTAGCCCGGTTTTGTTGACTGATTGCTCGTTGAGTAGCCAACCTATGCATATTTTCATCCTCTGTTTCATTGCTGCGCAAAACTCGCAGCCGCTTTGCAGTAGCAGTCTGCCGAGAAAGCCGAGATCTTTTTCTAGTCATTATAGTGAGGAAAAAAGAATGTAGGAAATGAAAACTTAATCAAACCGTAACTTGTAATCTAGAAAAAAATAAACGTAAGGTAAATAATTAGGAAACTAATTATTTTTACCTGTATTTGGTACTTACGAAAGTTGGATAAAATAAATGTCAAAAGAATAATCGTAAAACGATAACTGTATGCTTAAACGAAAACCTAACCTAATAAGAATATTTATGTAGATAACACCTATTTACAGGTATTATATATACAACAAAACAAAAAAAAAGTGTTAATTATTGCTAAATTATTTTAAACAAAATTATTGGAAACAATATTATCCTTTAAATTAAACAAAAAAGTAACTATTTAAATTATCTATAGATTTAAAACAAAAATATGTATTTAAAAAGTATTATTCCACGACAAAATTATATCGCAAAAACAAATAACGCTGCATACAACCGCGGTTGTATGCAGTGAAAGTATTTAATCAAATAAAATAATTGGATTAAAGAAATTATAAAAGAAAGTTAAAAAGAAAACTCAAAAATAAACAACCAATGAATGGCTTTACACTACGTAATAGATTCAATTAGGGTTTTGACCAACAACAAACCAACTGAAACGGTTGGACCGATAAAACCAAACGATTTTTCGTTTAAAGCGGATAAAACGCTAATTCAACCAACCTTACTTTGTGATATCTCTTTGTTACTATTTCTACGCTTATTTCTCCAAACCCAACTCGTGGAAATCAGCTTACATCTTATATGTAACTAACAAAACATTTTAATAGCGCGATTCAGCGCGCAAAAGCGCCCTCTAGTTTGGATTGCGAAAACTCACACACATTTAGTAGAAGTTAAAGTTACACCCCCCTCTCCGCCGCGCCGCGTCGCTCGCAAGCTAAGTTTGCACATCATGCGGCGCGCCACGCGGGTGATTCGGGTGTTATTTTAAAATCGTAATATCTTCTAAGATGTTCATTGAAATAAAGTGATGTCAAAGACAATTTTGTTCACAATTTAATAGTCTTAATCAACAACACATTTATTTGGATAAAGATTAATATTATTACGTTGATACAACTCTTAACAAATAATGCATTAATTTCGACCAAATTTAATTACCATTAAAACGGTTCTAGTGAGTTAATCTTAAAAGATAGACATATACTGTCGCGGACATTTTTTTAGATCATTTCAAAAGGAATAATTCTTTCATACATATATTTTTGGTATCTCGAACCGTTTACGCAGCGCACGTAATGGAAGCCCTCAAGGATGAATAATTTTCTCCGTTTTTTTTACATTTTCCATTATTTCTTCGCTCCCAATCGTTATATCGTGATGTTATATAGCCTATAGCCTTCCTCGATAAATATTCTATTCAACATAAAAAGAATTTTTCAATTCGAACCAGTAGTTTCTGAGATTAGCGCGTTCAAACAAACAAACAAACAAACAAACAAACAAACAAACAAACAAACTCTTCAGCTTTATAATATTAGTATAGATATTACTGGTCAACTTACATGAATAATTATCATCTTTATAGGTACATACCATTTTAATTGGTAGAGAATGATAGTTTTAAATAACGCTTGATAACTTTTGATCTCATAATACGATTTTTTAATTAAAATGAGTGCTACATACATTAAAACATCGTTTTGGTTACTCAAGCTTCAGTCTGAAATATATTTTTCTGTGAAAGTAGATCTTTCCATCAAAGTAAAGTTAAAGTGCGATCTGTGAATCTTGGCCTAAAACTTTTCAATATTCCAAAGGGAGAGTTGCATCGCTAGTGTTGATGTGTGGTAACGATATTACAGTTCTCAGAAATTCGTATGTCTTTCAGGAGCTGTACTTACGGTTACTAATGGTTTCATGGTGGTTAATTATAATATAATTAAAATTACTTTATCCACAGTTGAGACGCAGTAACAAGAATGTGGTAAATAAAAAGGTATGGCACTTTTCAAAAGGTTTTTTTTTTCTGGACCGTAATCCTCAGGCTTAAAATGCAAACTGCATATTCTGGCATGTTGATAAATTTTACCCTTGATAGGCACTATGGACAGCCATTTATTTCTTTTTATTTCATTTTTGGAAAGCTGAAATAAGTAAAACAAAAAAAATTTGGTAAGTTAAAAGAACTATTAATTTCTATGTTAAAGAAGAACAAACATAAAACCACATGTGAGTGCAATATCGATGTCGTGCGTTGTTTCATTACTAGTATAAAAATCTTTGAAATGGTGTTCTAAATGTTCATCATAATTTTGTTAACTATTACAATATTTTCTCTTCGCTATCCGTAAAAACTCGTCATCATGGTTACCTTACTTGTTAAATTGGTTTATTGAAAAATGATGAAATTATTAGGAAAAGAAGATAGATAGAAGATATTTAGCATGATTGATTACTAAAATGATGATAAAATTGACGATTTTTGCCATGAAAATGATTCTAAACAGGTAAATGCATGAGTATTGAGGAATATTGTAAATAGCGTAAATATACACTTGCCTGTGAAATTTTATGCCAGAATTTGGTGTCCAAAAACTTCTGCAATTTTTCACAATGCAATACATTATTTATATTCGGAAAATATTTATTAAATACGCATCAATATTAACTTAAATATTCGAAGCGACGCAATTTTTTTACACTTATGCCATATTGTCAAAGTGAGAGTTGCTACAATTTTATTATGGTAACTACCCATAATCAGGGAGTATCGCTTTTTAATAATTGGTTCAGATACTTATTTTATTTAGCATAAATAATAATTGTCTCATCCAACAATGCTTCTGAATGACGTTGTTGGCAATTTATCAACAAACTCATGTACAAAAACTAACCTTTTGCACAGAATATTACAGCATACATAGTAGCCTTGGGAAAACTTCGTATTAACAGTGGCAATACCAAGTTAGGTGTGAAAGTGATAAAACACAACAATTTTCTTGTTACACGTCAAATGTTCATACCGAAATCTCCAGTGTATAAGATATAAGCTTCTTGGTTCTCTGTTACAATCGCTGCGGTCAGCCCGTTCTAGCGTGGTTTCATAGACAATGGGCATCTTTTTACTCGGTATGGCATGCAATGAGCGCGTTTTATCCTAAAGTAGATTTTTATTTTAATGATTTTTAAGCAAAATCAGCGCCTTTTATCGGGTTTCGATAACGTGCTCTGATTGGCCATAGAATAATGAAGTAAATGGTATAGTTCATTCAAAAAACGTACAATTGTCGATGAGCTCCTTTTTTCCCTGTGCCCTTCAATCTTCAAATATTATAAAATGAATTTTTAACTAAAATTTTTAACGTCTATTATGTTGTTGTTGTATTAATTTAAGTTTTTTAGCATAGATTAAGTAGGTACCTAAGTAAAACGAAAGTTTTCCAAAACATAAAAATGTGCCTTATCATTTTCACGTAATTTTTAACCCGTTTAACACACTGTATATTATTTTATCATGAAAATGGAATCCCCATTTAATTTGTCTAAAAAACTTATATTATCATAGGTAAGTAAATTAACGCGAACGGTAATTAATTAATTAATTAAGCTGCGATCTTCTGTTCCATTCAATAGTGAATGAACTAAGCTTATGCATGGAAACAATGTGAACTCGTTTCCATTATCGAAATTTGTGTATCGATACTTTCCGCACTAGTCGATAAATGCCAACGATGTAAGTTTTGTAGGACGTAAACGTAAAGTCAGATTGATATAATTTCTCGTAAATGTTAAGAATTGTTATAATTCCAACGGAATATCATTTATATGGCATAAAGCTACGTAAAAATTAATAAATGCCATTTTTAGACGCCTCCAATACGTTTCTAATTTAATGGTGACGCCATTACAAGTTTGTGTCTTGAGAATAACTGTCAGTGTCATAGGAATCATCATTCGCCGCGCTGGTATAACAAACCGAACATGAAAACCTAAAATTTTCCTAAAATCATTAGATTAAGCTTCAAATATACAGTATATTTTTCGTTGATTTTATGTAGGTATATTGGATCTACGATATGGATATTTTATTAGTTTATTTCAGTTTATTTTGATTAAAAAATATGAAATTTTGATAAACAACATGAAAGTATGTATTTATAATCTATGGTCATAAAATTAACAGCTGTGAGCTGACATTGACATTTGTTTTGTTTACAAATTTATCGAATTCAAATCACTTGCTCTGTGATTCAAATTTAATGCAATGAAATCAAAATGTTTTTCAATTGTAGTTTATAGTTTTATTAATCGTTATTTTTGAATGTATAAAGTGGACTGTGATTTTTATTTTATGATATTATGGCCAATGTGGATTGTGATGAAATCGACTCACAAATAATAGCCGAAAATGTGTCCTTTTTGGATAACTGCTTTAATAATTCATTTAATTTAATGAAATCCTTGAATGAAATTAAAGGTTATATAGCCGAAGAAAGAAACTTTAAAAATGACAAAATAATTTCAAACAAGTTAAACAAGAGCACAAAGTTAAATTCCCTAGATTGCTCTATTTACAATGCAGATATTTTGACCCAGTGTCAAGAAAGAAAAAATGATTTTAAAAAGTATTTAAAGAATTGGGGTTTGCCTATTGAAATTGTTACAAAGTATGAGCAGAAAGGGATTCAAGAGATGTTTCAATGGCAAGTAGACTGTTTAAGTAATCCAAAGGTTTTATTAAATTGTTCCAATTTAGTTTATTCAGCTCCAACTTCTGCTGGGAAAACTTTGGTGGCTGAAATATTGACTATCAAAACAGTACTTGAACGACAGAAGAAAGTTATCATAATTTTACCCTTTGTGTCCATTGTGAGGGAAAAAATGTTTTATTTGCAGCATATTTTATCAAGTTCAGGTATTCGAGTTGAAGGCTTTATGGGATCCCAATCTCCACCTGGAGGACTGCAATCAGTGCATATTGCTATATGCACAATTGAAAAGGCTAACAGTTTAGTAAATAAATTATTGGATGAAAACAGTATTTCTGAACTTGGCGCTATAATTGTGGATGAACTCCATTTACTTGGTGATTCCCATAGAGGATATATTTTAGAGCTTCTTTTAACTAAAGTCAAGTATGTAACTAATAAAATGGATGATGTACAAATCCAGATTATTGGAATGTCAGCTACACTTCCTAATTTAGAAGTTTTGTCCGCTTGGTTGGACGCAGAACTTTATGTAACAGATTTCAGACCAATTCCTTTAGATGAATTTTGTTTAATTGGTAATAAATACTATGATAAGCATGGAAAGTTTACAAGCAATATAAAGAGAATATCTGAAAATGAAGATGGTGATTATGTTTTAAATATTTGCCTTGAAACTATTAAGGAAGGTTGTTCCATATTAATTTTTTGTATGACAAAAAACAGATGTGAAAACTTAGCGCAAAGTATTGCATCATCATTTTTTAAATTAGGTTGCAGCGGTAATGAAGTAGGGTCCTTTTTAAGGGATCAACTTAAAACAGAAAATATTGCAGAAGTTTTAGAGCAACTGAAAAATTGTCCTGTAGGCCTAGATCAGGTATTAAAAAATGTTGTATCTTTTGGTGTAGCTTATCATCATGCTGGCCTTACTTTTGATGAAAGGGACATAATAGAAGGAGGATTCAAATCTGGTGCCATTCGTGTTTTGGTAGCAACATCTACATTAAGTTCAGGGGTGAATTTACCAGCCAGGAAAGTTATAATAAGGTCTCCTGTGTTTCAAAGACAACCAATCAATATTTTAACATATAAACAGATGGTAGGAAGAGCTGGCCGAATGGGAAAAGACACTAAGGGTGAAAGTATTCTTGTATGCACACAGCCAGAACAAAAAATTGGTTTTGATCTTATGATGGGTGCTTTGGATCCTGTAAAAAGCTGCATAGAAACAGAAGACAAGTTTATGAGAGCCGTAATAGAAATGATTGCTAGTCAAGCTATTTGCACTAAGTCAGAATTAGACCTCTATTCAAAATGTACTTTACTTTTTAAACAATCAATGTCTTCTTCGCAAGACTCTTTATTAGAAAATACTTTGAAACAATTAATAGATTTTGAGTTGGTCAGAATTCAAATTAATGGTTCTGAAGAACGATATGTCGCAACGTCTTTAGGGAAGGCTTGTCTTTCTTCAAGTATGGCACCCAATGATGGTTTGTCATTATTTTGTGAGTTACAAAAAGCACGGCAGTGCATTGTTTTGGAAACTGATTTACATCTTATATATCTAGTCACACCATATAGTGTCAGTAGTCAATGGGCTGACTTGGATTGGTTGCATCTTCTAACGTTATGGGAATCTTTAACAGTTGCAATGAAAAAAGTTGGTGAACTTGTTGGGGTTCAAGAAAGCTTTATAATCCGCTGCCTGAGGGGAGCAAATAAATCTGCATGCAAGAATAAGCTGAACATTCATAAAAGGTATAGTTAGGTTTTATTTTTAACTTTCTATGGTAAGAGAAACATGCTTTTTTTAAATATAGGTAGATACGATTTTAGAGACAGTTTGAATATGGTTGATTTCAATAGATTAATACGAATATTTTTTTAGGTTCTATACGGCCTTGGCTCTTCAAGATTTAGTCAATGAAGTACCTCTTTCGGACGTAGCTACCAAGTTTCAGTGTGCGCGAGGTTTTCTTCAAGGACTTCAACAAGCTGCCGCAACTTTTGCTGGTATGTCCCTTTTATAGCGGTAATGAATTTTATACAAATCATGAACGTAAAATAAAATTTTAATTTTAATTTTAGGTATGGTTACGGCTTTCTGCCGTCAACTAGGCTGGAAAAATATGGAATTACTTGTTTCACAATTTCAAGATCGACTCCACTTTGGAGTTCATTCAGATCTATTAGATTTAATGAAGCTATCGTCCTTAAATGGCGTAAGAGCGCGAACGCTTTTCGATGCTGGATTTGAGACAATTTCTAGTATCGCTTCGGCAGATGTTAACGTTATAGAAAATGCTTTGTATAAGGCTGTACCATTCCAGAGTGAAAAGGGCAGAGAAGGTGATGATTTGGCTGATGTTCGAAAAAGGAACAAAATTAGAAATATCTGGATAACAGGTTTTTGTGGTATGACAGCAAAGGAGGCAGCAGAAAAGCTTATTCAAGAAGCAAGAAAATATGTGGAATTAGAGATTGGTGTAGCGGAAATAAAATGGGAAAACAAATCAAGTGCTGAAAATGGATGTGATGAAAATGATGATAATATGCAACTACGAAAAGTAAATGATACCCAAAATGAAAGCAACCCTCCAAAGAGTGATGAAAAAAGTGATCTGTGTAGTACATTAGAACCGGAGGTATTGTTGCCAGTAAAGAGTAATCAAATAGTATTAGATAATACCTCTACTGTACAAATTGAACCTGAAAATGAATCTGAGAAGGGAATTTTAGAGAAAAACAATCCAGTCGAGGATGCAAGTAAAATTTATGAGGCTGATATTAACTTGAAAGAGAGAACATTACAAAATCATACGAAATACTTAACATTAAAGTTAAAGAACGATACATTATGGGATTCATTGAACATAAATGATACTGCTTTGAATAATATTTCAAAGCTTCCTTTGTCTACTAAAATATTATCACCAAATATAAGCTTTGGTGAATTTGAACAAAATATTGATTCAATAGAAACTAAAAATAATAAGTCATATAGCACAAGTGTAAAAGATGTTAGTATGTTTTCATCTGAAGGTGATAATTCGAGTCTATTTGAAGATAGCTTACCCTTAGATTTAATTGCAAGCACTGTAGTTGATACGAAAAAAGAATCTATTCAAAATGAAATGAACACACAATATATTAATTCTAGTTCAATATTAGAAGCGTTTAAAACATCTGTTATTGATGAGGATGATAACATGAAATTAGTTTACGATGCGGATGATATTGAAAAGACTGATTTTGATAAAGTTAAAAAAGAAATTATAACTTGTATACCTGATGATATAGATGAGATTTCGACTCAAGCTATTACTGAATCTTGGGTTCATAAAGATTTAATTAGTCCTTTAAAACGCGCAAATAAATCTATTAAAAATGCCTCTCAACCTCAGGCCAAAAGAAAAAAGCATGTCTCAATCTTGAATACAAACACGATATCAAATAAAAAATACATACAATTAAAGTCTATAAAGTCATCCAATTTAAAAATGAAAGTGAATAACAATATTATGATCGATTGTTTTATTTTAAGGGAAAACGATGTTGTTCTTAATTTGGGAATTTTGGATACAATCGATTCAGCTAGTTTTATTTCCATTAATTACGAACCAATAAATTGTGCAAACAGAATAGGAACAAATATTCTTGAAGATGAGTCTGTAAGGAGCAGTCGATTAAGAAAATTTAATTCAAAGTCTCCAACGCATGGAATATGTCTTTATTTCCAGCCTGCTATTTGCATATTTCTCGATTTGTCTTCACATAATAATTTGAAGGAATTTACAAATAAATTGATGAAAATTTTGATGAGATCTACTTTAAAAATACGCTCTATGTCGGTTAAGACACATTATTTATATCTTATGAAGTTGTTGGGTTATTTTTCACAAACATTTTCCGATGTATTAGTTGCTGAGTGGTTGATGGATAATAAAGAAGAGATGTCTACCCTTCGTGAGTTGGTAAGCCTTATTTATAAAATATTTAATTTTAAATTTATTTGTTGTTGGGGGGGGGGGGTTACCCCACGGATATTGACCGTGAGAAATATAAAGATATATGAAAAGATATTTAATATGAGAAAATAATTTCGGTTAACGAATTTTTTTATTTATCCGTTACAAGTAATCTTACAAATAATAAAATCTTGCCCTTTTTATAATATTTTTTCCTTTTTTTATTGAAAATAGTTGTGTTTATCTTTATCCTTATTTACAGACAAAGAAATATCGTGATATCGATCTGTTTAAAACAAACATCACAGTCGATGGTAGTACGAAGAATTATAATGAATTAGATAAAATTGAAGAGGCCTGTCTTAAATCGTGGAGTTTGTTTAATATCGCTGACGAACAAGACAAATACTTCTTCGATAAATACCAATTTGCCAAGTCTGTTATTGGTAATATATTATTTTGATAACCATATTCATAATTTTTCCTGATTAATATACAAGGTGTCCCAAAAAGTAGTGATGAACGGAAGCTGGGAGGTAGAGGATATAGAGGGCTATCCGAATCATCCCCATGTATGTTATGCGATTTTTCGTATTTTCAGAGTTATGACGTTTTTTTTTTAAATTTTTCACCTATCGCCGAGTACAATGATATTTTCACTCATGGTTAGGTCAATTATTGCGGAAGACGGTTGATTTTTTTTGTGTGCTGAGCTGAATGATAGGTCAATTCAATATGGTTGATTCGGACAGCCCTCTAGGTCCTCTACCTCCCAGCTTCCGTTCATCACTACTTTTTGGGACACCCTGTATAATGAAATATTTTGTAATAATTAGTTTCTGTTATTTGTTGTCATATTAATTATATTTGTTTTAGATTTAGAAAATCACGTATTAAAAATATTGGCCTATAGCGAATACCAGGGCATCATGGTTGATAAGGAACTCGCATCTCGACTTTTGGTAGATGTGAGAAGCTCGCAAGAGATACTTCAGAAAAAGGCTTACAAGATATGTGGATATCACTTTAATTTTAATTCGTCAAAGGATGTCGCCAAGGTATATTTTTAATTCATCTTAATACAATATCGGTACGTCTATCAAATATAAAAAAAAGATATGTACCTAAGTAAAATAAATATTATTTAATTTAGTTTCGTATTCAAAATAACTTACTGACATAACACCAAATAAATTTAAAATCAGTTAAAAAAGTCAATATTCAGAAATGCAATTTTATCCAGGTATTAGGTATATACAAAGGTCGCAAAGTAAGTACGAAGAAAAGCGTGCTTACGGCCCATAACAGTCAGATGGCGAGCATCGTGATCTATTGGAGGAAACTCAACTCTATTCTGACGAAGACCTTGTACCCACTCACTGAAAAGGCTTATATGTATAGTTCGGATAATAAGTAAGTGATTTTATGAATACAGTAACTATTTTCAATAAGGTTTTTTGAAGGCGCGCTGAGAGTAAATTTTTAATTTCGCGCCACGGCAATACCGTCACGACACGGACTAAAGCAACGATTTTGATATCTTTGAATCTTGCCAAAAAAGTTTCACTTCTGACACACGCTCTTTTTTTGTTGGATTGAACTTACTTCATAGAAATGTAGTGTTATTATAGAGACAGTTAAAAATCTTCAAAAAGCAAATTAAATCTATGCAAAATATTCTTGTTAAATAAAAATCAACCGTTGAATACAACAAGGCTAAATAAAAGTTTACAAAAGCTTGTCAAGTTTCAGCTTTCAAGAAAGAATTATTAACTTATTCATAGTGATGTAGTCATAATAATTTGAGATGGAGAAAAAGTGTATCCAGGTATAATATTTCTTGTACAAATGTTGGCCTCATTGATCACAAAAGGCTGTGTAAACTTTGAACGAACGAGGTTCTATCCCGCACCGCGCGCGTCTGGCACGGAGCCAATATAAATGTTCACTTCGATATGCACTATGTACAATTGTTCTAACTTAACCTGCTTTGTTTGCTATCGGTTTTATCGTATTTTTATTGGAGCATTTAGTTTTTTTAGAATTTTATTTGTTTGATACGTTTATTTTTTTTTCTGTATGAACTTTGTTCTGTACGTATTGAACGAATGCAAGATATGCAAGCAAATAATTATGACGATATTACTTATTTAAATACGAATCTCTACAATTTGTAAAATCAGTATCTATAGAGACTTTGAAAATTATTCTCTTTTTATTAAAGCGTAAAAATGTAATATAAATTTTATTATGATAGAACGAGTGCTGTAAATATTCTATGAGTATTTTTTCTTAATAATCCAGAGAAATACAAATTGTTGTTTACTGGCGACAGTATTCCAATATCCCCAGTTGCGTTATGAATAAGTAATTCGGTTTGCAGGATAAATCCTTCGTACACGATGTTCACTTGCACCGGTCGGATTAGTATGCACGAACCGAACTTACAAAACGTGCCTCGAACATTTTCCATACCCATGAAATACCTGAAAATTGTGGACAACTTTGAACCTTGTGACGAAGTAGCAGAGTTCAATTGTAGGAACATTTTCAAAGCCTCGCCGGGCTTTGTGTTTGTTTCGGCGGATTATTGCCAACTGGAAATGAGAATCTTAACCCACTACAGTAAGGACGCGGTTTTGTCTCGGATTATGAAATCGGATGTGGACGTTTTTAAGTCTATAGCCGCTTCCTGGGGCGGAGTTCCAGAGAATCAGGTATGTGTGTAGCGTACCTACGATGTAATTATAAGTGCAGGTCATTTGCATAAAATCAATAATGATGTAAATTCATCTTGCATAAATAATAATATCTGTCAAAGATAAGGAATATCTTGATGATAAAATCCATTTAATGCGTAAGCCATAGTCAATATCGAATGTAAATCGGGTTTTTATGCTTATGTAAATATTCATATGACTCTTGTTTTTATCCCTCATCAAATAAGTTCTCACTTATTAAAAACTAGCGGTCCGCTCCGGCTTCGCCCGTGGTACATATTTCGCAATAAAAGGTAACCTATGTTCTTTCTCAGGGTCTAAAGATTATCTGTGCCAAATTTCATCAAAATCAGTCCAGTAGTTTATGCGTGAAAACCACAGACATGTATCAAGATAGACTAAGCGAGTGTATGTACTTCCCGTGTCCAAACTAAGTTTATGAAACTTACTTGACGCTGGCCTACACTCAGTCCGCGCTTGCAGTTCGCCAAGGAAAGACGTGAAGCTGAATAAAGTAAAATGCCGAATTGCGCCGTTATAAACTGTAGAAACTCCACAGCTGTGAGTGACCGAGTTATCGGAGATGTTTCCTTCCACCGGTAAGTAATTTTCTAATCAGAATATGCACTATTTATTTTAAAATCAAATAAAGAATATCTGTGGAAAACGATCGTGACAAACATGGATACCAAATTAACGGAATGATTCGGAATACATTGCGGCTTTTACTTGGCACGGTAAAGATCGCGTCGTATGATAATAAGCAATGAATAGCGTCTTCTCATTTTTCTGTTCTCATTTTTCTGTCCAATTTTGTGGTTAGTGATGTTCATTTGATGCAACAGTTCTCGATTCTAATCGATTTTATAATCGAACAGAAAAATGATAATTTGAAGGAGCAATTTTTCAGAAAAAAAGGCATAGATTTTTTTGTCATTTAATACGACTTTTAAGTATTTTAATACAAAGGTACTAAAAATAAATATTATGACATGGACGCCATTTGTTAAAGTGTCATCTTGGGAGTTTTTTAAGAAAACTCCTTATTGCTTAGACTATGTTTGTTTTTTCAGTTTTCCAAGTAACCCGAACATAAAAGAAAAATGGATCGATGCAACGGGACATAAAGATTGATTGATTGACAGTTTCATTACTTTCTTTCGATGGCCTCTCTAGTACGTAGTACATGGTAACTCAATGGGCATATGTAAGAAAAAGCTAAAACACATTAGTTTACTTGTTAGAATATTAAAAGGTTTATAACTTTATTTTATCATTCCTCTGTCTATGGTAATTATCATTTTTCTGTCTTGAATCGATTTAGTAATCGATTACGATTCATTTATTTGACTACCTCTTAGACATAGATCTAGTTTGATCTGATTTCTTTCGATTTACTTCGATGGGATAGGACGATACTAGAATCGCCGCGCGAGTGGCGTCTTAATCGATTTAGCGTAAAATGAAATTACCATCACTAAAAAGCGCTCGTGACGTCATAACGCGTCAAGGTCAGTACAAAAAATATGACACGCTTGGTTTTCATACAGATCGCGGTACTTGCGTTGTCTACTTAATATATGTCTGTGGTGAAAACCATACATACATACATACAAACCCTTCCTCTTTATAATATTATTAGTATAGATTATCATGAGCTAATATGTATAAATGCCAAAGGTGGATGACGATCTCCGGCAGAAAGCGAAGCAGCTATGTTACGGAATACTATACGGGATGGGCAATCGTACATTGTCTCAACATTTAGATGTATCCGAGATGGAAGCTGCCGTATTCATGGATAGTTTTTATAAAACTTACCCTGATGTTCAGAAGTTTACCCAAAATGTGGTCCAGGAGTGTAGGAGCAAGGGATATGTGGAGACGTTGATGAAACGTCGACGGTATCTACCTGATATTAATAGCCTTGTGGTTTCTAAGAGAAGTGAGTATTTTTTCTTTACATTTTGACGAATTTTGACCTTGTCGATTTCTATTTACCACAATATTCTTATATTCTTGATTCTCATTTCATAGCATTTATTAAAATTATAAAAATCAACATAATAAAGAATATATGATACTAGTTGTGCCCCGCAGTTTTACCCGCATTGCTTCGCTCCTGTTGGTCTAAGTGTGATGATATACATATATCATATATAGCCTTCCTCGATAAATGGGCTATCTAACACCGAAAATTTTTTTTAAAATCGGGCCAGTAGTTCCTGAGATGAGCGCGTTCAAACAAACAAACAAACTCTTCAGCTTTATAAAATTAGTATAGATAATCACCATTCATAGTTCACACTACCCCAACAATAACTAATATAATGCTCAAAAAACAACTTTAATTTTCGGTTGTTTGATTAAAGTTTGATAGAAATAGTTACTATTTGAGTGGAATTCTGTTTGCCCTGAGCGAGCAAGATAAGTCCAATAGCGAATATCTTACGGATTAAACTTTTAGTTCAGTCCCTAAACATTTTTAAATTAAAATTCTATTGAATGCAGATATTAATATGCTGATACTTCTATAAGATTCTTGACCTAAATATAATGAGATAAAATTATAAGTTTAAAAATTATATTACGGTCATGTTTTCTTTATAAAAGAGATTGATTGGCGGTCACATGGAGATTGCGGGTTGTTTCACATAAGTGGTTAAACGATATATGACCTATTTTTGACTTGATTCTATTATTTATTAAAATATACGGACACAAATTTGCTTTACTTTGATAAAAACAGTAAAATATGAATAAATATATCTGGTTATATTATATATGAACAATTTAGACAGTCAGGTATCAACTTTAACACAATAATAAACAGTAAAATATGAATAAAAAATATATCTGGTTATGTATAGGAACAATAATTTAGACAGTCAGGTATCAACTTTAACACAAAAATATACTTAAAGCTGTCGATACCTAAGTTTTAAACAATCTATCTAATATAAATATGTATAACTGTTTTAATTCGAATAATTACAGATACTGCAGAACGACAAGCAGTAAATACGACAATACAAGGTTCAGCGGCAGACATAGCAAAGGCAGCAATGTGTGCCATAGGTAATAGAACCAACGGAGAATCAAAGCCACACCTCGTTCTACAAATGCACGATGAACTTATTTATGAAGTGATCGAACACAAGAAAAAAGATTTTATAAAAATTTTAAAAGAAGTCATGGAAACAACAGTTAGGTTTAATGTACCTTTGCCAGTCAAAGTGAAGGCGGGATATACGTGGGGTGCCTTGGAAGAAGTTAAATTGTAATAGACCGTATAAAATTATGTAATTGATATTAGGAGGAATAGTAATGTGCTGTGATATTTTTTTTAAATACCTAATGTAATGTGCCTTAATAAAATGTTTACCTTTTATTATTTCGTTTCATTTAACCTACAAGTTGTTATAGTAGTTGTAGGCTACAACCCAACTCTTCACTATCGGACTCAGATAGAGTGCAAAAATTAATTAAAGTAGTGTTAAGAAAAAAACATAAGATGTAGAGTATTTTTGAGTGTCGTATAGACATGTATATGGATATGTAAATGATTATTTTATATTACGCACCTACCTAAAAGAATATCTTAATGCCCACTGCGTGTTAGAATAATGTGAGAATAATATATTTCACGCTTAAAATATTTTTATAATTCATGTACACATATTCTGTTCTTTTATTTTTTATTAAGTACGATATCAAACACAGTTTAAACAAACCCTGCTAAATTAATCTGCACAACCAATACAAAGTTTCACTGTTGATATTCAGTTGGACTGTTTACATAAGCACAGACATAAGTTTCAAAAGCGCCATCTTTCCGCAGTTCGCGCGGGATTTCCCGAGTTTTTCTAACATAACGTTATAGAGGTCGTAGCTGTTGCCTCCCCTACGCGCAATCAATACGTGCGCCGTGCAGCCCTCCGGCCAGCTAGATTCCCTTGTCACCCTCTGACACGAGCACCGTACACCCGTTAAGGTTTTAGCCTTCATAATGCACCTAAAATGTTGAATCTTGTCAGTGCACTACGGTCGCGAAAATCGCGCGCGTTCCAGTGACTCGAAAGGTTGTTTTAATTAACGTGTTGAGATAACGTGAACATGCATTTACATTTTGAGAGGAACGTAAACGCTAAGTGCGATTGCACGATACTGTCGTTGTCGTGGATGGGCAAGGTTCCTGATGAGCTGCCTGAGGTGAGATTTTCTTATAAATAGTATTGGAATTAAGTACGGTCATGGTCATTAAAGCCTCTAATTACGACGCGCTTGTAAATATAAAGATCTTTAGATTGTATGTAAGAATTTTACCTTTCCCTACTTGAAATGTTTTTTTTATTATTTTATTTACTTTAACTAATTTATACAGGTAAAGAGATTTTAATATTTAATTTATATTTTGGTAGTTAGTTTCTTCCAACTTTTTTTAAATTATAGAGTTTCTAATTATAGATGCAGTTGGAGATATTTTGCGTCCGGATTGCTATTGTGCAATTTTAGATATCATATCTGCTGAAAACAAGAGTACAATTAAGTATTTAAAATATGTAATTTTACATGATTTTTTACTTTCTTTATTTAAGTAACTGTATATCTAATAGTGGAATCGTCTAGGTGCGATATTTTGTATGAAAGACTGCAATATAATATTTTATAAATTAAAGATTAAAATGATTATAACCTACACTTCAAAATGAATTGTTTTTCCTTAGAGTCGAAGTTTCAACTTTCAGGATTTGGCAAATGAAAAATTTAAGCACTTTAACTTTTATTTCTTCTGTATGAAAATTAGATTTAAACTCGCTTACTTATGTTTTACAATGTTAAAGGTGGCTAAATTACTATAATTTTTAATTATGACGGTCTGCGGAATGACGTTAATACGAACAAGGCTGCCGACCGATTTTTGTCTTTAACTAAAGGTAATATTGTAGTGATTAATACTGAAATACAGACTGGTTATTAAAGTTAGAACTCCTAAAGTATAAAACCATTACTAACCATTTTAATCTTATCCCCAACAAAACACCAATTATTGCCCTGGAAATAATTTGGTAATTTCGAAAAACAGTGGATGCGTCCGCGATATTTCAAATTGGTAGATAGTCGCTGAGCTTACATTAATAAATAAAACCAACTTATATATATTAGTATATTTATTAATAAATAAAACAAACTAATACATATTAGTATAATCATTTCTTTGAATACATGGCACAAGGGTATTGAATGAGCGATTAAATTCATTATCTGCCGGTCCTTGGAGCCTGTCCCATTTAGATCTATTATTTGAAAATTTGTAACTGAACATGGTAGGGATAATATGTTACTCAAAAGGGTCTTACTATAGATTCTTCTTTTATCGATTCTTCTATCATATTTTATGAAGGTACAAGTAGTCTTTGATAAAACTGTTTTACTTTGAATTGAACGACAAAGAGTTAGATTTTTGTATGAACTATGAATTATCAATCTTTCAACAAAATTTTGAACATACTTTAAATGGAAATATTATAATAATAACAGCCCTGAACCTTCAGCCCTTTCGTTTTGTTCGTTTAGTTTATTTTCATAATTGGCAACAAAACAATAACTGCAACCTATACCTGGTAGTTACGAGTCTTTGTAGTAAAAACATTTAGATTCTTAAATTCAAGTGCTGTACAAGTCAGAAAAGCTGAGAAAACCTTGTTACTGAATGAGTAAAAACGAGTAACACACGAACTCACCTTTGTACATTTAGAACGTTTTATGGAATTAAAAGCGAGTGAGCTTCGGGGCGTTTTAATATAGGTACGAAGTACCTGGCTTTTAGTCAAAAGAATTTGAAATATTCTTTCATAGAATCTCACATTCGCGCCCCGCAATAAAGCTGGTGTTAATGTTGTAGGTCGGTAAGAATAATGTTTTTCAAGATATAAAAACAATTTCATAAGTTTCAGGAGATTAAACATCCTCTATTAATAATAATAATAATAAGGGCGTAGGGATGTGACGACCCCATCGCCCACGGTTGGAATATCTGTTGTCTACGTGACAACAGATATTCCACCCGTGCAATCAGTCAACCCGCAGGACACCTTGTGGCGTGGTGTCGGGGAGTAGCGACCCCGCGGGAACCGAGTGCTCCCGGGGGAGGCCCCTGTCTTCATCTCCGGCTCGCCTTCACCGGCCGGTGAGAGTGAAGCCTGACGAGGACAGGACCCCCACCTCTGGCTTGCCTTAACCGGCCGGCCAGAGTGGAGTCGCGAGAGCTTTTAGCTCGAAGGGTGGATGCGAATCATAAGTGGCGAGTGGGCACGTGATGCTGGACCCTCAGGGAGCGCGTGATCGTCGTTTAAAGTCCAGGGACGCCTCTCCACCCTTAGCTGCTCACAATATGTTGCCCCCTTGTCGCACTATTGCAGCGACTTATTTCGGGGGCCCATACAGTGAGAGGGCGAGTCACCACCTGCCAACATATTTTTACTTTCTTTTAGTAGAAAGGCAGGTGCCATAGTTTCCCATAGTCCCCAATACCAGTCCATTTAGCATCCCAATCCATAGCCCAGTTATTAAATTTCCATACCCTGCAATAGTCCTACATCGGCCGCGGACTGCCTAGGACTGTATCTCTATAGTGCAGTCATGGGCAGGCTGCGGCTGGTGTCCCACAACACATTAAAATTCTCGAAAGGGCCTCTGCGTGTTGGATCCGTGTCCCCACGTAAGCCTTCCAAAGATCCGGGTACCGTCCTTCTGGTGGTACCCGAGTATTATGGAAATGAGAAACATAATAATAATAATACAAAAGATTTATTGCAACCAACAGAACATACATAATAATACACGATACAAAAAAGGGAAAACAAACATAAAATAACACAAAATAATAAGGAATTTACAAATTACAATAGTTATAAGTACACAAATGTATTATGTGTGTTGCGCACTGGCTGCAATTAGGCCCTAGCTCAGCATAATGTTGTGGGAGCAAGCTCCACAACGCTGGTAATTCTGCCAGATACCCAGATGAATAGTTTGCGCCTCCAATCAAGTATGAATATATAAGTATAATAAAAATAGAATAATTCAATAATAAATGTGTAATAATAATAATATACAAGTAGTAGAATAGATATATTTGGTCAATTAAAATCAGTATTTATATGTAGGTATATATATATGTATAATGTGTTAATTTATAAATTAGGATACGTATAGTCAAAGGAAATAAAATTAAGATGATTGTAAATTAAGCAGTAGTGATTTGTAAGTGCGACGAAAGTTGGATTTGCATTTGAGTTTTTTTATTGTTATATTACTTATTTCATCCAAGATTACACGATCTATATATTACCACATACGTTGAAGAATCATTTATTTTACCTGTAATTAAAAAACAAATGAAACATTTCATTATATCGATGAAAGGTACGGGTGTTTCCAGTGAATGCAATTATAACGGTACATTAAATTCTCATTACCGTCGACGAAAATTGAAAACAATTTTCAAACGTGTAACCGCCGTTCATTGAGGGACTGTGAAAGAGTCTGAATAAAATCCTGGTTTACGATGGCCCAGATGGGACCCGGGTCCCTATTCAATTAAGTTTTCCATTCTTGCATTTGACCTCCATGCTTTCATTTCACGCTAACAGTTGATGTCGACTCTAAAACCCTATTATTCAGAGAAAACTTTTTCACAAGTTACACTAAAATTTTAACGTAGTTAATGACCACCAGTTCTGAGTTGTTCACGGAAGAACTTCTGCTCTAGCGTAATGAAAAAGTAGTTCACGTTTTTTGATATCTATTTAGACTATTTGTGTTATAACTTTACGATAGAATAAGCATATTGAATTAATATTATATTCTATACCAATATTATAAAGCTGAAGAGTATGTTTGTTTGTTTGAACGCGCTAATCTCAAGAACTACTGGTCAGATTTGAAAAATTCTTTCGGTGTTAGATAACCCATTTATCGATGAAGAATATAGGCTACATAGTGGCTACATATCATTACGCTAAGACCAACAGGAGCGGAGCCACGCGGGTGAAACCGCAGGCATCAGCTAGTTTAATATAAAACCCATTTTGTTGTAAAGATAAATACATAAATATCAATTTCATGAAAAGGCGAAATAATTTAAATAAGTAACATAGAGCAAACATAGAGCCAAGCAGAAAATATTCAGTCTGTGTCATATTAATGACATACAAACATTGTTTCCTTCGTATAAGTGTTACCTTAGTCCCTATTCTCCCTCTTCAAATAAAAGCCATATTAATGGATACTTGAATTTGTCATTAAACAAGACCTTATTTCCATTTAATGTACCACAAATATCTACCTACGTAACGATAGACTGTTTCGCTAAAACCAAAAACATATTCTTTATGTAACGTTACACTGCCACGTCTATTAAATTGACGGGCAAAAGAAATAAATGCGTGCTGTTGGTGCTGATAAAATAATCGTTCGCAATTCATCTTTTTATAAAAGCCCAATATGTCAATAGCTGCTGGTTGAATACCACATTTTGTGAACGTGGAGCAAATTGAAATATGTTTTTTCCGATGAAAATCCACGGAGTAATTGAACGAAGCCAATTCCAATTGCAGGCTATTTGTTTTGTATTGAATGATTATTTATTTACAGTTTAATTTTGCTTGCAGGAGAGTCGAGTATGGCCCCTAGCGCACTGCATAATTAATAACGTAGATTCTACTCGTTTTGTCTATTAATTTTTCATTACGTTAAATATATACGTACTTCTGCAAAAAAAGTACGAACGAGATTGATCGAAGTATCTGTTTGTGTTTGTTTGTTTGAAGTGTGATATTTTAAGTAAATCCAGGATAAGATTTAGTTTAGAGTCCCGTTATTTCAAATTTTACATCTTTGGAATTGATTGGATTTTGAGGAACGAGGAAGTACGAGAACATTCGTATTGACTAGCAGAAGGGTTAAAACAAAAAAAGCTTCGCTCTAAAACAAAATTACGTTCTGTTACGATTGTTATCATCATGACCTTTTATTGGTATTTGCACAGATATGAGATCTACGTAAGAACCTTTATTAAATTTTTTATTAGATTATCTGCCTGTATAATCTGGCCTATGCTAATAAATTGTGGGTAACTTAATTATCTATATTTTAGTCGGTTTTATAGTGATATCTACAGCGACGTAGTTTTATAAAGGTTTTATATTACTTTCAGACTTTTCCAATGAAAGAACTTAGGCTATCTTCGGTTACAGATCATTAGTTCAAGAACGTAAAATGGAAGTTCTTGAAATCGAATAGGTTGCTTATTAAATTTCAATTTATTTTTATCGTATTTTTTGTTTACGTACCAGGACGGTCATCGGGAAGAAAATTGCTTAATAATATTAATTTTCACCACAAACAAGGTACTGCATGATTTGTAGTTCCATGCTGAGATTAGGTCATTAGTTGTTCAGAAAACCCCAAAATCGATTTAGTAATTTTAACGCGCTGTAATGGAAAGCTGACGAATATTTATTTCTTTGTGTACGAGAACACGTTCGAGTAAAATGGATTCTCTGGGCTTTAGTTAGACGGCGTATTTAAGCAAAATATAGAATTTCCATTGAAACCCTACATGCAAAACCAGGCAAGTGCGGATGAGTAACTCTACAAACTTATAGTAATGTATACTCTGTTGCAGGATAGCATTTCTAAAATGGCTGCTATGAGAAAGCATAATGGTATATAAAGAAGTTAGTAAAATATATTAAATAACTATATCAAGGCGAAAAATTGCCGGTATGGTTACAAACTTATAACTCTAATCTGACATATCATCCGATATGATAAATTTAATGAATTTGGATTTGCCTTCACCTGCATCAGCATAACTAGTAAAATAATTAAAAACTCTACAAATAATTGCCTCACGGATGGAGCTGGTATGGTGTTACAACAGTTTCAATCTCTATCTCTATATAATAAGCTGACAGAATTGTTTAATGATATGTATTCGAATGGTATTCGACTATTCACAATGCAAAGGTTCAAATAAAAATACACACTACACACCATACAGTGGTATCTCTAAAACCATCATTATCTTGTTTATTTATTATGTTTCGAAGATTGCATTAAAAATTTGTCACATTTACATTTTTCACAAAAAATAATGTCTATAGAGTGTATTTATAATACGCAGTATGGTCTATAATTTCCTTGTAATTCTTCCTTACTCGATGTTATATATTTCTAGCGGCATGTTGGTATGACATAAACTAGTAGGTACAACTTATTGTGAAGGCGTCTGGCTCGCAAATCCCCCTACTGTTTCTTCATGATAACGAGGGTTTTTCACCCGTTGCACAATCCCGCATATACATGAAACTTATATAACTGTGTATAAAATAGTTACCTACATATCTCATTCAGTAAATATTACTCCTACGATTCACATAATTATAATTCCCTTTAATTTTAATTAAGTTATAATTGCAAAAAAACAGGAGCTGTAAAAATCACTCTTATTTAAAGTAAAATAAATTACTTGTATTGTGTAACAGCGCCTATTACGTTGTTCAAAATAAAACATAGTGAATTACTAACATAACAAGAGAGTATTCTCAGGTCGAGAGTTGTGCTTGCTTTGTAACTCGAAACTATGAAATAAAACAAAAAAGGAAAACCCTTTTTCTAGTACTAATTTCTTTGTAAACCTGATTCAGGTATTATATTTATTAAATAATCTTTTAAGTGCTGAGTAGGTTTATATTTTCATTATAAACTAAGTACACAGTCGCTTTAACAAACATTATTTAGATATTGTATTTTTGACTAAATTGAATGAAAAGAAGATTTGTTGAATAGAGAGGCTAAAGACTTGAGCGATGGTAGTAGACTCTATATTCTATAACATCGTCTATTGTCGTAGATATCGCTACGAGGGTTGTCTACGAACGCCTACGCTACGTTTGACTGTAGCACTTAACAGAACAATATTATGTTTTTAAGGCCTGAATCGGGTAGAATTCCCTTTTAATACCGAAAATTAACTCTAGTTATAACCGTTTTTCTTCTTAGATTCTTAATGTACATATCTAAAAAAAATATATACTAAAGTTTCGAATATGATAAAGGGCATGGTTGTTTTAATTTGTTTATTTTACAATCAGGTTTTTTGGAAAAAAATTATGAACTGAGGTCGATTTTTGGACTTTATACCAAAACGCTAAGTCAATATAACGTCAATTATTGTAGTGTTTTTACAGTGTGTTTATGAAATTGAAACACAGGGCATGGTTGTTTTAAATTTTGATTCCATATCCAAATATCTTTTTAATAATTTTTATACGTACTTTTACTACTGTAGATTCGCGCCGGTCCCCCGATCCCGCCTTGTAAATCACCTAGCAAGGTCGCTAGCCCCTATTAAGGCCTTAATATTAAAAATAAGATTTAGGGTAAAATATCGCTTAATTTATCATTGATAAAAAATAATCAGAAAAACTTCTATAATAAAATTGAGTTTAAGTGTTTAATATTTCAAATTCATCATGTCAAATATTTTTCAGCAATATAACATTAATAGAGGATTACTCGCACATATATATCACATACGATATGCTATGTAGTATATGTACATAATGTACATCGTGCCTGCGTGGACAATACACTGCATACTTATAAAATACTTGAGATTAGGGTGTCACCACTCTTAACGCTTTTCGCACTTTACCTACGAAATGGGTACATGTATGTATACTTGTATAGTCCTCGTGGCAATTAGGAACGTGATACATATGTGGAATATACATTAAATAGATTTTCTATTTAATATAGGGGTTTAATATAAGCAATAACTTAACGTAGCTTTTGCATAAAGATTACAGTCGGGCTCTATTAGTAGCGTTATGTTGTAGGCTTTATTTTTCTTTACCAAGTGAAATATAATGATCGTTCAGTCGACCATCAGGTTAAATGAAGCGTGTACCATGTAGTTATCTGCTCCTAAGAGTGCGTATTTATAGCTGAGAAAATATAATATTTTTCCGAACATAAGCTCTGTGCTCTTACAGCTGTCAGTTTCGAACAGGCTTTTTACAAGAGATTACGTTTATGACAAAAAACTGCTTAAATGGTTAGGCGCATTCATTTTTTTCTGATATGCTTGTTCATTATGTTAAGCTTATGATTTTTATAGTTATTTGATTAATATCCCTTTATAATATGAACATTATTTTATAGGTAATATTACCTATAGTATATACTGAATACTCACGAATAGGTACTTATATTAGTAGCATTTTTTTCATACTTGATACACAATTTTTTTGCTAAAATAAAACCATACGGTGTGTGTGAAATTCCTACGCTCTTGTTAATAGATCTAATAAATTAACTAGAGTGCATGGTAAACAATGAACGAATTAAAGTATTATACCTACTACCTAGTTGTCGTAAGTACTTTCGTCTATAAAAACTACATGAAATTTATTATTGAATCCGAAAATTAATTTTACGTGAATATTTATTAATAATATTAAGATATTAAGTCATTATAAACTAAAATATTATATGCACAAAATCTCCAACCTTCAGGCTTCGATAGCCGACATAATATCAAAGCAATTTTATTTCTAATGGTTGTACTTAAATATTTAATTACACTAAGTACTACTTTAAAGCGATATTCGAGCCTATAAATTTCATGGATTTTTGCTATGCTCGTTATAAGTTAGCCTTTGTTTCTTTGTTCAAGATGTACCTGGTTATATTGTTTCTTTAAAATCATATTTCAATGTACTAAAGTTTTATAGCTACACCCAACGAGGAGTATATTAAATGTTAATTCAATCGATTAATTACTAGTTAATTTTGAAGGCTGTACTAGCCTGTAGGGGACAGATAACTCAATATTTGGTTAATTGGCAATCGCGCTTTCATATCCGCTCTACCGTACGTTGTGCATCCGTCAGAGGGACATGCTCCATTAATAGTCCTAATTGCCTTCCGTTGCATTCGTTCCAACCCATCCTTATTAGGCGCTATTTGCGTTTGCGCTAGATTGAATATTGAATTTATGATTTATATTGGTATTAAAATACTGCATGCAACTGCATCGCTAATTAGTACTGGGATGGATTTAGAGGTGCTTTCATATAATTTACGTTTTCTACCGTAACTAGTATTTTCTTCTTTCACATTATGCGGTTAGAAGGTACAAATGCATTAATCATAGCATTAATTAATAAATGATAAAGTTTATAATAAATAAATAAATCATCACATTTATAGATTCTAGATAGCTTTTTATACAACGGATGTGATTGCATTGGAAATAAGGAACGATTTTTTTGTCGTCTGAGCTTTAGATAACAACTCATAAAGGATTCAAGAATCGGACATTTTAGAAGTTAAATACAGACTATATATTTCGTCAATTATATGACGTCTTTTCGAACCTTGTACAAACTTACTTAGACATGCGATTTTTGATATTATGTCTCATAACAACAGTATATTGTTATACTGATTTAACCACTTCATATTCAATTATTCAACTTTATATTACATACATTAATAAACAATGATCTAGGAGGAGGGTTGGAAGCTGAACCGTAACAACTATTACCAAGAGGGCTGGCTCGCGACGGGCAACGTCCGCGGCGTCGTAGGCGTCACGTTCACCTCCTCCCACGCACGACGCCCTCATGAGCTGCCACTGCGAACAAACTACAATCTCCGGGGCCATAGATCTGATGTGAGTATACGTTTATTAATATTTAATGTAGTATGGATTTGCTTAAGATGAAACAGTATTTCAACTCAGTATTGTTTAAAACTTAAGTCATAAAAGAAAGGCAGAATTATCTATTATTATATCTTTATGTTTAGTAGAATAACAAAGAATTTACAATAATACTGAGAACATAAAATTAGGTAGATACCTACGGTAAGGTTAAAGATACCTACTAGATAGCTACATTACTTCTATGAATATAATTATGTACCTATGTATGCTACTCGTTAATAATATTTTCAATTTAATCAACAGTGTCAAATTATGTTTTTATTTCCGATTCAATGATCAGAATACACATAACATTTCTCGTTACATTAAGCCTACCGAGTCTGCGAAATGAAATTGTTCGTCGAATTGAGAATAAATAAAATAAGTATGCGACCTTACCTACTCTGGTTTAAAATCAGGACTTATAAATGTTTTTCAAAGGTCAAAGGTGTACACGTGTAATGAAAAAAAAAAACAACTGCAATTTGCCTTCATTATCATTTTAATAAATTGCGATACCTACGTTTTTAAAACTATCATGTTATAAATCTGTTTTATTTTAACAGGTCTTTGTTATAAGAGACAGTTCTATTTCTATTTCAATCTTAATTTTATAATTATTAATATACAATACAAAAAAATAAAATAATAATAAAATAATAATAATAAATAAAATAATATTAAATATTATCTAAACGGTATTATCTTACCTACATTTGTCTCAAATCTTTCTCAAATATTATCCCGATCCATCACTTCAAACTTTCTGGTTCTTTCCAAATAGGTAGGTACTGTCTTGTAAGCTTTTTTCTAGGGAATTTGTATATATTTTTAATGTGAAAATAAAGCTTTATCGGAGTTTTAAAATTAGAAATAGAAATGTGACATTTTTAGTCTATTTGTATTTCTATTAAAATTCACCAAATACCCTGAAAATATCTTATTTGTGACATTTAATATTGGAAATTTGCAGCAGAGCCGTAGTTTTAATTAATGAATATTGAACCTCTTTATTAGAGAGTTTTGTACTTGAGATTGCCTCCGGCACTCTTTTGTTTCTTTAAACAATATAATGAAAGAGATTTAATTTGCTATTAAAATAGCTTGTGATTTATTAATTAACGATGTTCTTTTTTGAGGTGGTTTTTATATGAAACCTGAACCTTTTTGAGCCTATATCTCATTACACACGTTGTTATTAGTTACCTACAATACAATGGCTTTATTTTTATTACCGTACAAAAAAAATAAAGCGTCCAAAGCGTTAATTACACTCAAAACGTAACTTTATACATATTTGTATTTTGACCAGAAATATCTAAAAATAATATCATCATGCAATATCATACTTATATGATGTCAAGTAGTTTACATATTCATAGATAAATTAATTAAATCAAACATTTTGTGAGCATTAATTAACATGTCTTATATTTGTTTATCAAAGTGGGTCTACAATGATTCGTTATTTGTAAGTAGATAATAAATAAATAGGTACGTTTTCATCTTTAAGGTAAATAAGGTTTTGAGTAATTCTCCTTAAAAAATTCAAAGAATAAATTTCTAATTTTTAAGGAAAATATGCTCTATTTTTCTGTTCTACTTTTTGGTTAAGTTATCCTACTAATATTATAAATGCGAAAGTTTGTAAGTATGGATGTATGGATGTTTGTTACTCTTTCACGCAAATACTACTGAACCGATTACAATGAAATTTAGCACACATATAGAAGGTAACTTGGATTAACACATAGGGTAGGTTTTATCCCGGAAATCCCACGGGAACGGGAACTATGCGGGTTTTCCTTTGAAAACGCGGGCGAAGCCGCGGGCGGAAATCTAGTTATACGAATAAAATTTTGGTGCATTGCCATGCCATATTATTATTACAGTACAACATGCTTTTACTCAATTATTTACTATCCTTCTTTAAATACAGGTGATCTTAGTTAAATGGAACGAGCCGTACCAAAAGCTGGCATCGTGCGACAGTTCGGGAGTAATCTTCGTGTGGATCAAGTACGAGGGGCGATGGAGTATCGAGCTGATAAACGATCGCAGCACTCCCGTCACACATTTTTCCTGGTCTCACGACGGACGAATGGCCCTCATTTGTTATCAGGTAAAGTGACCAATAATAAAAATGAGGAAAGCATTTTTAAAAGAGGTTTTTTAACTCGCTTAAACATGAGTGAATAATTTAGTTTATTTAAGTGACGATTCATGCTAACTATGAATAAAAAACGCCGTTTTTCATTAAGATCTATTCAACAAGAGTATGATTCATGCATATTATAACGGTCTCATAAATCTGAATAAAAGTTGATTTACAAAAGGGGGGTTATCGTGAAGCTGAATAGAAATCCAATTTTCCAATGTAGGCACTTATTCTATGAATATGAATTTAAAGCTAAGTTGTTTACGATCGTCAAGTTACGACTTCATATAAAATATTCATATTTAGTTTTCTCCGGATAAAATATTCACGTTTAATTTTCCACGTGTCTCGACGGGTGCTCGAAATATGTCACTCTCATTTGCTAAAGGGCTTCTGTTTGAACCCAACTGAGCAATGAATTTTGACGCGATGATAATATCATCCGCTACCTACGTTGTTTTTTTAGGTACAATATTGTGTTATTAAATTTTATCAGACAGGCTAGATTTTATACATTGCGTACCTAAATGTAAGATAAAATGTGTTTCTTCGTAATTACTTATAAGAGATTTTCTAACTTTACAACTTCTATATTACTTAACGTACAAGTTACAATTTTTTTTATATTGTTGCTACATAATAATTTATTTTACGCGAGTTTGTTACAAATAAGGACTTAGGTCCTATTCAAATTTTTACATTACTTACCTACATAATTATATTTTGTGATCAATTTATATTCAAGTTATTAAATAACATTATGTTTAGGATGGCTTCGTATTAGTCGGCTCGGTAGCTGGTCAACGCTACTGGTCCTCCATGTTATCCCTGGATGCGCGAATTACTTGCGGTTGTTGGACCCCGGATGACAGCCAAGTATACCTCGGTACTGCCTCTGCTCAGCTTGTGGTTATGGATGTTCATGGAGCTATGGTGTCGCAAGTAAGTGTTGGTTTTTCAGAAGAAGAATGATTGGACTGGTTTATGATTGCCAATTTAATGTATGATTTAGGGAAGTAGTGAGCTTTGACCTAATTGAAATAAGCTTTTCTCAAATCTTTTATCTCTATAGAGCAATTTATCAATTTAAATTATTCTGTGTAAAAAAGATGAAGTAAACTCATGAATAAAACAAACATTCGTCATTCGCATAATTACGCTGACGATGTATTCAAAAACTTTCTCAAGTATACTATTAAGAACTCCCTAACATTGCTCTACATTCATTATTCATACGCCCTCAATTCTCATAAAAATCTTGACACAAGTAAGGAGTTTCTTTAATTCTTTAAATGGTCTTGTAGTATTAAGTATAACAAAGAACATTTCTCAACCAAGTTTTTATTAGAAACAAAGTTTGTTACAAGCTTGCCAAAGCTCTTTCTTAATAGCAGCATTACTTCGCTACAATGTCTTCCCTCCCACTTTAATAACGCGCTTCGTATGCTAAAAATAACATTGCTTTTAACTACTTCGAAAGCTGAAGTAGGTACTAAGTAGTCTTTTGACGCGCGCATTTATTAACAACGACCACATCTCTTCATGGTAAACGAGAATGTTCTGTTGAAAAGATCTTAAGAGATTTAATATGCTTTAAGATAATTGCTTACTGCATTATACCAGGTGTAGAGAATTGTACTTATACAGATCACCTGCCTCAGTAACTTAGATTTATAAAAAAAGAAATTACGTGATATGAATCGTCTATGAGCCTTGAAAGCTTGAAAGCAATCTTCTTTCTAAATGTAAAACTTCGTTTTGAGAAACGTATTTTGTCTAAGTGCATACGTTTCTCTGGATAGGAAACTTTCCATCACATTAGTTCTGTTGCTTTTAATGTGTTAAGTTGGCGAACGATAAGACGATATAGTAATAATTTTTCTATAATAACCCTGTGCTATTTCTTAGTTTCTTACTTGTCATTATCATTTAAATATTAACCAGGTGCAGCTCGTCGCTGAAGGTGGAATTATTTCAATGGCCTGGTCTTGTGAGAAGTTTAAAATGGAAGAAGGAGAAGAAACAACTGAGAACAACGGAGGACACGTGCTTGCAGTTGCTCTAGGTAGCGGTGAAATAGTACTGATGCGTGGACATGATGACGTGAGTCCAGTAAGAATAAACACGGGCTTGAGAGGAAACACGCTGGCTATGGAGTGGGCTAACTCAAGAGAACTCCTTGCGGTTGCTGGTACCTTGATAGCTGGTAATATTTTCTGACATAACTAAACTAAGTACTACTGGTTAGATATGTAAATTGCTATAAATATATATTTCATTCATTTTAGAAATCTTTTAATCTCTGTAAACAAATGCAAAGATTATCAGACACTGTTCGTATCTTATACCGTATCTTACACACCTCGATTGTGTGTGTCTAAAGGTATGTTTATAGGCATCGAAAAAAATATACATATATATCTATTAATAATATTTTATTCTATTGGTCATAAATGTTCAAAAGATTAATGATGTGAGTATACCTACTTGAGGATAAAGTTATGTCGCCATTTAGTATGTACATTTATCTTTGTATGTATCAAGAATTTGTCGTTTAAAGAGCTTCTTATAGAGCAAAGCATGTTGATTTATAGGTTCTTATTTCATGAATAGGGGCAGTTTGCCTGAAAATCCGTATACAATTTACGACGAGTACCTTTTACGGCCGGCTCTATTATGCCTTTCTAGTAGGTAAATACGTTCTGCTGTATCCATTTTATGGGCCTACATATCAACATTAATGAAAGTGAATTAACTTGTAAAATGTGTGTTTTGTGACAACGGTAAAATATAATGGGTTTCTTATTAATATAAGCTTGCTATCCTATTATTTTTATTTTCAGAATCAGGTGAAGCTGAAGATTCTCCGCCATACAAAAATGTGGTTAAATTCTATTCCGACACGGGAACTCTAATTTATACCGTGCCTATTCCGTACACACAGGTAAATTTATTTACATTTTTAGACGTAGCCATATTCCATTGATATTCTCTATCTAACTATAACTCTCTTTTTACTAATTTTGATTTGTTTTATTACATTCATATATTCACCATACATCATTATCATTAATGGACTCGTTATGCACGATAGCGTAATAATACACCCTTAAATCTTGCTTTCAATTAAAATATTAAAATCATTTTATTCGTTTGACCAGGCACGTGTAACCGCCCTGACATGGGGCCACGCTGCCCGTCGGCTATTCGTCAGCGTTGGAGGCGCGGTATGCACGGCGCGAGTGTGGCGTGTAGTTGCGCCGCTACAGTTGCTCGCGAGAGTTCGTGCTGCGGCTGCACTGCGACATCCCCGATTGGCTGCGCGCTTGCCCTTACCACCGAGACTACAGCCCGCATTGGCAAGCTTGTTCGCGCATACCATACGGGTATGTTGTTGTGACGTCGCAGTATATAATTTATCGGGTGGTTGCGCCACTGCTAAATACGCAAGTCCACGCAGCAGCCGCGTTGAGAATGCGACGAAAAATACAGAAGATGGACAGTCCAGTATTCACCACCTATCAGCAAAGTTAAATAGAGATCAGCTTTTATTCAGATCTGTCAACAGTTTGTCTTTAGCTTTGTCGAATCGTTGAAAACTTATCAAGGTTGCTAATAATGCAATTTCATTATAATGTTGCAATTTCGTTATTATTTCAATTACACTTTCGACTTAGCTTTGAATATATAACTTTTTGTCGTCTTCGAAATTTCCACGAACTTATAACACTTTTTTCTAAACAATTTTTATACATATTTCTTTTTCTCCAGTGTAACGTACCAGAGACGAATGAGTTACGTCGTTTCGTATCACGGCCTCCCGCAGCGGGCGGGCGTCTCCACTGCACTATGCTTCGACATGACGACGAAGAAGCCGACGCGTATACTCTGTACCTCGAGCACTTGGGAGGACTTGTACCTCTTCTCAAGGGGAGGCGTACGAGCAAGATCAGACCGGAGTTCGTTATATTTGACCCGCAGGCGGAAGGTTGAGTTTTACCGATTTACCTCATATTGATATAAATACTATATTTTTGCTATGTTTTTGGACATATACCAAGGTGCAAGCAGTACTGATTGCTGACCTCATGGAAGATTTACAAGAAAACATTATTATTATTCATTAGTGCATTATAACACAATTATGTATTATCAAGAAAATAATTGTTATTTTTTTTCTTCATCTATTTACTAGGTTTCCTGCTAGTAGCCTCAGTTTAATTAGTAGCCTATTCAACTCTGCTTTGGATATACGCATACAGTAAGCATGACAAAATATGTCCAAATATGCGATAACTTATATAAACATACTTCAAACGCTCCTCTTACTACACGAGGTCCATACCCAAAGTAAAAGCAATTGTTCCAGAAGGTTCCATCCCGCCCGTAACCCGCGAGTCGAGCAGCAGTAGCGCTGGCAGTTCCTCCAGCAGCGGTAGTTCAGGGCGGGGTATCCCCTCGCCCCGCGCCCGCGCGCCCCCGCCGCACACCCCGCGCACCGCCCGCCGGCAGCGGGTGCAAGAGGACTCCGCTTCGTCGGATACCGAACGGGAAGACGGTGAGTTGATGTTACTATGTGGGTTAACGTTAAGTGTAAACAAATGGACATTTTCTTAAAATAGTGTCTTTAGGTCATTTTGTCATACCGGATATGCTTCAAACGTAAATAAATTTCTGCAAAAGGCACGACATAAAAAGTATAATAAGAGTATGTCACCTAGAAAAATGATTCGCTTTATGTAACGCATAAATTTTACCTTAATTTAAATATTAATAAAAAATATACTTGAATAGCAGGATGCTCCGGCTCTCCAAGACTACAAAGGAGACGTCGCGCCCGTGAAAGACGTAAATCCCGCAATTCAAGTGACAAGGATGAAACTCCTGATGAACTAGCTTATATTGATTCACTGCCAGAGGTAAACAATGATTAAAATATCTAACTAAATACATAATATGTACTTAGATTCTACAAACAAATAAATTGATAAAATAAAGATAAATTAACAATTATATTATTTCTGTTTCTTTCAGGATGTGCGCTTAGTAGAAGTTACCTCAAACATTTGGGGCACTAAGTTCAAAATGCATGGTCTAGCTAAAAATGTGCCTGCAAATTTAGGTCAAGTGACATACAAGACATCTTTATTGCATCTTCAGCCGAGGCAGATGACTTTAACGATAACAGAGTTAAGAGACGATTATCCAGTTGGACCTGACCCCAATTTTAATCCGAATATATTTTCTGAAGATGAGGAAGAAGTGTTTCAATCCAGTGGCAATAACTCACCAACTCATTCAAACAACAACATTAGGCGAAAGTTCAATCCTTCTATTCTGAGTGAAAGAATAGGCAATACGAACAGTGTTTCACAAACGGATACTTCCAACAATAATAATAATCCAAATCCAACTATGGCTAGAGCTGAGTCATACGAAGAATTCCCTTTTATAGATACAAGTGATAATATGAACAATTTAACGGAAAATGTTTATAGCACACCCGTGCGGCATGCGCCGCAACCAAGTGAGAGAAGGGTAAATAGCACTGCCACTGTGCCTAATAGACATGCGATATCTCCTCTTAGATGTGAAAGTTCTGTTCCTACTTTACAATCCCCAAAGAACGCAGTTGCACCAACTGATATAATCTTTGAAAGGCCGTCTCCGCAAGCGGTTACGTGTGGAGGCAGGGGAGATTTTTATGGTGGAAGGACTGATTACAGCGTGAGAGGAGATGGCGTTTCGTTAAAAGGAAATTTACCAAATAATGAACATCAAAGCTTTAATTTAAATCTCAGCCTAGAACCAAGCAGACAAGTAACAATAAAGAAATGCGATAATCACGTCGCAGACAATTGCCTTTCAAAATTACGTAAAAATATATGCAGCAGAGGTGAATCAGCATCTTATGAAATGAACACTAGAATTTTAAAATCATTATGCAATAAGAACTACGAACATGAAGTGCATCCAGATGCAATGTGCAAAAGAAACGAGACGTTAAAGAACTTACAAAAGGGTGAAGATCTTAAATATATTGACGAGGAAACACCAGTTGATACAAATATAGCTAACATTACAGACAAGCCTAAAGAAGCAGAGCGGAGAGTCCAAAGGACTACTACGGTAGTACCCATTAGCCCCGTATGTGCGAACGTTCCAATGTATGACACAATGACTCGCAGTTGTAGCGTGGGCTATCTTGACTTGGTCGATCCTCAGGTACTCCATGCCCAAGTTAGTTTATCAGCACTTCGAGGAGAACCACCGCGTCGCCTTATACTTGTCAACAACAAACGGCATAGACGTCCCAAAAAGCATTTCAAGACTGATTTAAAAACATCTGAAAGCGCTAGAACGCCGCTGAAAAAGTGTGGTAAATCTCGCAGCTTAGATTCAAGTGAATTATCAATAACAGCTGAGAAGGGAAAGAAACAGTTAAAGACTGATTTAAACTTAAAGGGAGAGACATCGGTAAATTCTAGTAGCCGCAATAGTACGGGAGAAGATAACAGTGGAACAAGTACTGAAGAGGGTGGCAAAAGTGGGGTAACTTCAAGGAGGTCGCGTAGGGATTATCCTGTATGTACAGCGTGCAGACTTGTGTCACCGTACGATAAAAGGGACGTCGACGCAGAAACATACGTGTGCGTGGCGTGTAGCTCTCGCGCCACTTACACGCTGCCGGCCGCACAGCCGCAACTGACGGACAGCGACTCCGACTACAGCAAGTATTATAGTTAGTAGTAGATGCTTTTCTCACCCGCTATACATTACTTCAACGGGGAGAGACGCTGGTCGTCTTGACAATGCGACCGCCGGCTAGATTGACCACGCTTTAAATCACGCATGTTTAAAGCTTATGCGAACCTGTGAGTTGCAAAATACAGCGTGAAAAACATCCAATTAATCGAAAAGTAAATTAATCAGCTTAAAAATCTTAGATACACAAAAAAGGCACGAGTAGATGTAGAGTAAAAGGGGAATGATGTAGCATTTTGAGCATAGGCAATAGGTACTGGCTTAATTCAAATCATAATATGGTTTTCCTAATAATTAAATTACAACTTGCACAAAATAGAATAGCTTCTGATCTAAAAAAAGCTCCATGAGACACGAGCCTTGTATACATAAGCAGACTAAACTAGTTAGGGCATTTAATATTACAAACTTAGTTCCAAACGAATCTTTACTTCAATTTATAGTATTGAAAAGTGGCGTAATAATAGAAAAATGCTCATTTGTGGGCATATCTGGTTGTAGTTATTTAATGAATTAAAGCCTCTAAAATAAAGGTTCTAATTGTTGCGTCACTGCGTACTTACACTTTAATAAACGACTACATCAACTTTTCTGAAACCAAAATTAGAAACTGTGCATTACTCATACTTTGCACAAAGGTTTACCTAGTTTTGGTTAAATTGATAAATTTTCTACACTGTCTATTCCCGCGCAGGTTCACTAGAGCAGCTAGCGCTACGTTTGCTAGCGTCTCGCGGGGGGCGCGGGTCAAGCAGTACTGCGGTGCGGGAGAGCAGCTCCGCGCCCGCGTCCCCCCGCCCCGCGCGCTCCGCGTCCCCCGCGCCCGCTTCGCCCGCCTCCCCCGCTCCACGACCGCGCAGGCATAGATATTCCTCTGCGTCGCCTATACGGTAACTTGAAGGGAAACTTCATAATCCAGTTAAATTGACTCTGTATCATATTTTAAGAGGGAACAAGATGGGGAATAATTGAACAAATAACAATCAAAATAACGATACATTACATTACATTGCAAATTGCAGTACACTACACTTATGGATTCTGGATATTTATTTTAAATATACTAAAAATAAAAAAATTAAGAGCACAATTTACAATTTCTTTAAAATGTTTCATATATTTTAATCTTTAAATGCTAACGCGGTGTGCGTGCGCTAATTTCAATCAATAGTAAATTTTACATTATATTTGCGAATTGATAGTGTGGACTATGGTCTATAGTAAATTGGTGTAATAAAATTTTCAGGCAGTTGTTAAACTCACCGCTTCTTAACCGCAGAAGAAATAAGAAACCTTCAGAGAGCTCTGATGATGAGTTCCCGAACGGATACAGTGAAATCAACAGCAAGAACTTTAGGGACCTAGAAAGTTTTCAGAAGGCTCAATTGAGGAATAAGGTCACTTTACAATGTATTCACTAATAAAACACAGATATAATTTTCATATTGAACTGTAAAATTATAGTCCACAAAAAACAATAGAACCTTGTAGACATCCGATCGCTAATACACATTATACAATTAAGAAAGTTACATAGTTACATACTCTGCGATAACTAAATATTAAGTATAAATAAAAACAAACAATAGAACCTTCTGCATTGTTTAAGATCATTGAACAAATTCTAAAATCAAATTCCAACACAAAAAATTTGGATTTTTTTTTAATTCTTCAGATAAAACGCGCGGGAAACGCAACCGCCACAGACCGCAGTACGCGGCGCCAACTCGTGATGCACAACAAGGCGCCCATGTGGAACGAGAACAGCCAAGTGTACCAGCTCGACTTCGGCGGCCGAGTAACACAGGAGTCCGCTAAGAACTTTCAGATTGAGTATCATGGCAAACAGGTATTATGTAGGAAATCTCTTTCAACCTTTATGGATCACAAAATATTGAATTGCGGAATTCCAACAGCAATATTTTAAAGAGAAATCACGGATGGTTAATGTTTTTTGTATTTTTACACTGACTTATTAATCTTTTCTAGGTAATTCTTTCTTTCTAGATAATTCTTTTACCTGTGGTAAACGAATTATTTCTATGCTTTAATATATACTCTAAGTTTCTATGTGACATACATATTATGTATTTGGTATATTTTTTATCATATTCCATCCGGACTCGGGCGAGACTAGCGGCAGACCAGCAGCTACTATAGAACAAATGACTAATACAAATTATTGTTTAGGTGATGCAGTTCGGCCGCATCGACGGCAACGCGTACACCCTGGATTTCCAATATCCATTTTCGGCTCTCCAGGCTTTCGCAGTTGCTTTAGCAAATGTGACGCAAAGACTTAAATGAGCACTCGCTGTAACCTACAGCAAGCGATTGAGATCGTATGGTTTTTATAACCGCTGTGGGGCTTAAACACGACAACATATAAAATCATATCGCCAATCATAAACACGGAATTATTTCCCTCTCGTCAAGCAAAGACTGTTTATTGGTGTGTGACTGTTAATTAACGTTAAATACGTTTTGATATCATACAGTGTTACACGAAAGCATAATTTAATGCCTGACGCCGAACATTTACAAAAGACTCAAATCGTTAATGTTAAGTGATGTTATAAATATATCTGAACATTCTAGTGAATTTTCCTCAATCAGTGTTTTAAAGTTTATAGTTTAAATAATAGATTTGTAATTTGTTATAATTCATATTATTATGTAAATAAAATCTATGTGTTGTATCAATCGATGGAAATTATTCAAGTTAATCTTTAGTATGAATGTTATTTATAAGTATCTTCTTCAGTGTATACAATTTCTTTCTGGTTGTAGGTTGTACAAATATGTTTGATGTTAGATATCTGGCAATACACCTTCATTCCCACAAACAGTAGAAAATTAACCATAGACAAGTAGGTCTTATTTCGTTGTCGTGTGTAATGAGAACCCTTCACGATCTTTATAACTATCTAGTTAATGTAATGTGCTTTATCTAAATAATTTCAAGACCCTATTTGGGATATTTTTACAATGATAGATAGATCTGTAAATATCTAAAATAAAATTAATGTAATATAAATGCTGGATAACAAAAACCCAAGAGTATTCAACATCAACTCGTTTCGATACAATATTATATAACAATAGTCATCTAATCTGGCCTAGATAGTACGTATAGGTGTAGACGTATTTTTTGAAGGTTTTACAGCTGATTCCTTTCAATGAAATATTAAAATAGCTGATATGCACGTACAATAAATTTATAATTACCTACGTTAAGCTATCCATGTAATAAAAATAAATTCTGATACATAATACGTAGCGGTGTTTATAAATATGTACAACCATGTCTATAACTGTATAATGAAGACCACTTTTTTATGTATTTTTTTATTTAAAAATATTAGGTTGTTGAAAGAGAAGATGATTTCAATATTTTTTTTTATGTATCGTTATTCAATAATTATATACCTACGCGTATTTATTTTTTTGTTCCTATTAAGAAAATTAAGAATGTTTTTTAGACAAACTTGTTGATTTAAACTTCATTGACTACTAGACCGGACTCTCAGTGGAGTTTCGTTTGCAAAAATCGCGGACCTAAATCTGACTTCTGATATATATTGTATAGATCCCAGACATCCTATAGACAGATGTTGCCAACCAGTTTTGTGGTCCCCCTGCCCGCACCCCGGTAATTAAATATGGCATACAAAGAAAAAAATAAAAATTTCCAAAACATGCCGTGTGGGGTATCAAATGAAAGAGCTTATTGAGTAGATCACGAATATATAGCATACTATATACATTTCTTACACTTTCTCTAAGATTTTTTAGAAAATTTACGAAAATGGTCCATTTTTGAGTTAACTTTAAACCACTATAGATTGAAAACTCATGAATATATTTTTTAAATTATTATTTTAAATAATTAACAATAGTCCATTGTTTACGATTCAATATTTCGTACAGTGAAATAGTTGCATGGGGGAGTGGGGGGAGCATTCAAAGATGGCGAGTATATTTTCAAGTTCATATAGTATATAGTTATTTTCATCAAATCCACCACATAGCTCACTTATATTATATTACGAACTATTGAATCATAAACAATGGACTATTGTTAATTATTTAAAATAATAATTTAAAAAATATATTCATGAGTTTTCAATCTATAGTGGTTTAAAGTTAACTCAAAAATGGACCATTTTCGTAAATTTTCTAAAAAATCTTAGAGAAAGTGTAAGAAATGTATATAGTATGCTATATATTCGTGATCTACTCAATAAGCTCTTTCATTTGATACCCCACACGGCATGTTTTGGAAATTTTTATTTTTTTCTTTGTATGCCATATTTAATTACCGGGGTGCGGGCAGGGGGACCACAAAACTGGTTGGCAACATCTGTCTATAGGATGTCTGGGATCTATACAATATATATCAGAAGTCAGATTTAGGTCCGCGATTTTTGCAAACGAACATCTCCTTGGAGCCTGCTCTATACTGTAAAAAGCAAAAACCAACAAAATCGCAGGAACAGCTATTTTGTTACATGCGCACGCGCAATACCTATATTCAGCCAAAATAAGCTTACTTAGTAAACTGTAACACTATGCGTTACAGTTTACTAAGTAAACTTATCTTCTCTCTCTATCTGACAAGAATTTGAGTTTCAGTATTTGAAACTTAATTTTCAAAACAAAAAATTGCACCATGATTAATAAATAGATAAATATAATTAACATAGAAAAAAAGTGCCCAGTGACTTTGTGCACATGCTTTCTTTAAATTATTTTCATCTAGGCACTATGGTAAGCTTTGGCGTAAGCCGCATAGTAGTAAGTCTCTACCTAGAGACTTGTAAATTTAATGCGACTTCATACTTAGAAACGCCTATTAAAATACCGATTAAAGTAGGTATAAATTGCTGCCTAGTTTTAAACAATATTTATAAGGAGTTTTCTGTTATAGACATAGTTTAAGAGCTAGCGCGCACGAGCAACTTTGTCTCCGCAACTATTTTGTCTCTCCCATCAATTGTATGGGGAGTTGCGTCGCTACGTGCGCGCACTTTCATACTTATAGCCCATGGGTGGAGAGACAAAATAGTTGCGGAGACAAAGTTGCTCGTGCGCGCTAGCTCTTAGATTCCTATTTATGACAAAAAATGTGGTTGCGTTATATTGAAATTGAAAATTTAAAAGGCGTTTATCTTTCTATTGTTACACGAATAATATAATGACACAAGTTATTATTAATTATCTACTACTACTATTGTGTTTATACTATACTGCTTTCTTGTATTTTATTGTTATCTCTTGTTTATAATTCCTTAATTATTTTGTATGTTTTCATATGAATGAAATTGTACCTACGAGAGTTAACATAGTTGTTGTAAACGTATGTGCAATATGGTATTTATTTGTATGTTAAGGATATATCTAATAGAAGCTGTAAAAAATTATATGAATAATGAAAGTTTTGTTTTAAAAATAGTTACAAACATATCCCTTGTTAATTAACTTCTTCTAATATAGGACTTTTTAAGTACTAAAACCTTCATTTCTTGTGTTCAAGACTGCACTTTGTAAATATACCTATGAATTAATGATATTGCTAATTTTACTATAGTCTATAAAGTGTTAGATAATTAAATGTATGTGTTAGATTTGTTTGCACGATTTCCGTTATTCTATATTGATGTATTTTGTTGTGATGAGCTTTTTTTATTAAAAATTATAAAAAATATTGGATGTTTTTTTTTTCTAGTTATTAAATAAAACTATGTATGAAATAAAATATGTTTTTAATATCAAAATTTCATAACATTGAGACACGGGTAATTTTGCTTATTTTAACGATGACGATGAAATGTATCGATGCATAAAAAAAGTTTCGTTTTTATAAAAAAAAAATAAACAAGTAAGGACGAAACTTATACGTAAAGTGTATACATATTACATAATATTCTATGACATCACTATGGTCAACTTAAATACGAAGCTAAAAAGCTGAGAACAGTAAAATTTTGACATACCTACATATCACATGCTGACATTCAAATTGCATAAAAAAAAAAACAAAAAAGCCATTTGTTGTAAAAATTTTAAGAAACATAGGAAAGGAACATGGAACAAGTGGTATGTAAAAAATAATAGATACATGAGCCAATAAATTAACATTGTGTAGTAGAATTACAATAACCATAAAGTTTAAAAGTTTTCGATTAACAATTTTTTCTTCTGTTTCTGTATTTGATTTGGTTATTTAAACTGTGCACTATCATTGGCATGTTCAGATTAAATATTTCAAATATGTAGTCTACGATCATACTAGGCGTAATAAAAAAACTTTAAAACATCAATCGTGTATTAAATTCGTTAATATTATTGCTGACGGCTTGTTATTAGTACAACTTGCATTCCTTTACATTACCTTGTAGCACTTTATTCACGCGATTTTCGGCCTTGCTTACTTATACATAAAGTTCTCTTTCACTAATCACTCTCACTACCACTCTGTCCGGGAATGTAGTCTTCGTCGTCCTCATCAGAAATATCTAGATCATCAAGATCTTGGAAGAGAGACTCGTCGACTTTAACAGCATCACCTGTAAACAAGGAACAATAATTTGAAGCAATATTTTTATTAGAAACACGTTTTCACAAAGACAAAACACGTGACGAAAAATTGTTTTAATAACTCAGGCCCCGGAATCACAGACACAATAGAAAATCTATTGTGTCGTGGACCCATCGGGCCGTTCGGGGCTCAATGGGTTAATTGTAAAATATACAGTATAGTTTATAACATAATATACACATAGCTAACAAACACCTACTTAATACAATTTTATCATTTTTATAGATAAAAAAATATACCACGCAATTTTCACAATTTTGTTAAAATTTTTGTCTTTTTTATGAAGGTTAGAAAATATTTTTTTTATTAAATAGTATATCTTACAAACTTGTTGTGTTGATATATTTCTGTTCTTAGCCATTACAAGCTTTTCAATTATAAAAGAAAATAAACTTACCATCATCAAGGAATTTCAGATCTGACTCATTCAAAGTGGTGTCTCTTAAGAATAGCTCTTTCCCTGTGAGTTTCGTTTTATCTTTCAATTCTTTTTCTCTCTTAGCAGGTATACCCATGTCAATCTCAAACTGTTTTCTCCATATCAAAAATGATTCCACAGTAACTCGTGTACCTTCAAATCGTTTCTGTAACCCATAAAAATGTGTGAACATAATTGAAATGATTAAAAATGTGATAGATTAAGAGTGTTTGTTTGTCATTCTTTCACATTGCAACCAAGTGATTTTATGGTATGATTATCTATATCCACACAAGAATATAGATTATACATAGTAAAAAGGCTACTTTGCCTAGAAAATAGGCCATGGGAACATCCATTATGCGCATTTGAATCACTCTGATATTACAAATTCAGATAGATGGTGCTATATTAACATTGTGCATGTATGACAAGTTCTGCAAATTTTTTAAACCATGCGAGCAATACTGTCGATTACATTTCTTTTTAGAATAATATTCAATTAATTTTAAGATTCATACAACTTATTTTATGAGATGTGATAAGTATTTCTTTATTACTCCATATTCAACTTATTTGTCCATTTCTATTTTAAAAATGGTTATAACTTTTATTTATATAGACTTGAAAATGTTTAATTAATAAATCTCTATATCTTACAAATATATACACATAAAACATAATCCCTACTTTTACTTGGCCAAAAGTTTTAAATTAATCCTGTTATCCTGTTAAAACAATAAATCACAAAGATATAAAAAAACTAACCATTTCAGCTTCTTCATCTGCCTTTTTCTTTGCCAGGATCTGTTCTTCTCTTTGTTTCTTAATAAAGTCCCACTTCTCATTAAGCCACTCTTGACCAGCAGAAACCAATGTGAATATCATAACCATTCCAACATTTTCTTTTCCCTGAAGTTCCAATAATACATAATTAGTACCAAAATTATTACATGCAAATTATACTAAGTAGTTAGTATTTTCTTATTGTTAGTGTGTATGTATGTAATGCATTTGAAAATAGAAGATTATTACAAAAAACTATATGTATGACCTATTCACATTGAACATATTAAAATTTCCACTGGTCTGGTTCATCGGCAGATAGGGTTGTTTTTTAAATAAAATGAATTGTTTTTGAATTATTGAATAAAATAATCTAATATTTTAAAATGGCACACTATATATTCACACATTCATTGAGACTTAACTATCATATAAACAGTCGAAATGTTAGACTTATCACATACCTGTTCTACTAAATGTTCTAATAATTCATTTTTGTCGACTACATCATCGAAATTTTCTTCATTAGAGACTTCTACGACAGGCAGTTCTTCAGGATATTTTGCAGTGTATGTAAAGACTAGTTCACATGCTAATCCGTCACCGTCATCATAACTTTCCGATTTTATTGGAATACTAAATTTGTGAAAGGGCTCAACCTGTAAAACTGCAAATATTTTATAAAATTATCTGGTTATGTCTGGTGTAAAATTATCAACTGTGTAAGAAAAGCTTACTTTGCATATCACCGCAATAGATAGAATCTAAGGCCTCTACTTCACTAGCTTGTTCATACTGAAAATCCATGTTTCTGGGTTGTATTTATTTAATAGTTTTCAATGAATTAGGCTAAGCAGTTTGAACAACAGTCAACAATCCATTTTGAGTTTTTGACATGATAACAGCTGATAATTTATAGGTTATCCATAAATCATAGAGTAAAGAAGTGTAATATACTCGGAGCAATTATCAAGCCTGGAGAAGTAACAATTAATTGAACAATAAAGCACTAGTTTGGCCTTTTTGGCTTATGGCAAAATGTCATGCGAAAAAAGAGGACAGATATATGTCAGTTCGACAGTTTGAAATGACATGTAGCCATTTCAATTTGTTTTAGTGACCAGTCTGGTCACTAACGCATGGTGATTTTAATTATTGTTTTTGAAGTGAAAAACGTGTTTTCTAGTTTCTTATTTTATTTTCTGAAAAGATAATTTACTAAAGATTACATGGCTTGTGTTGTTCACGGCTGTAAAAGCCGTAGTACTGGGAAATCGGATGAAGATTGGAATTTGTCTTTTCACAGGTTAGTGTTTTGATCAATTTTTTTGTTAATTGTATTATAAATAAGTTAATTTACGTTATTTTCATAATCATCTATGTTTTATCTAACCGTAATCATTGAAATGAAATCATAATCAGCTTAGTTTTTAGAAAAAATGCAAAATATAACTTCCATAGTGTTGTGCGATTATCGATACTTGAGTAGGTACGAAGTACTTCATTGATAATGACTGCTTTAGGTTAGGAGAAAAAAAAAGGTATTTAAGTATGGATTTTATTGTTATTTGCAGGTTTCTGGCTTGAGAAAAATTAAAAGATATAAATTTATAAATATAAATTTATAAAGAATAGAAAAAATTCGATCACGAGGCGGGACACGAACCCGCATCCTTTCGCGCCATTCCGGGGCGGATGCCTGACCAATTCAGCCACTCGTGACCCGCCAGAGCAATCGAATTTATTCTATTCTTTCAGTTTTATGTGTCTTAGGGACACACCGCGCGCCATCTATTGAGATGATTAATAACCATCTCAACCAATATGAAACACTTTTCAGTGAATACAATATTGTGACGATGGAACACGACCTTTTTTGTTGAAATTGATATTTTTGGTTTTATGGCATTCAAATGCTTTATAAATATAAATTTATAAAGAATAGAAAAAATTCGATCGTCCCGCCTCGTGATCGAATTTTTTCTATTCTTTATAAATTTATATTTATAAAGCATTTGAATGCCATAAAACCAAAAATATCAATTTCAAATTAAAAGATGTTTGGGTTAAAGCTATAGCACAGGGAAAATTGGAAGCCTTCAAAACATTCTCGGTCTTGTTCAAATCATTTCGAATCAGACGGGAAGAAAAGTAAAGTGCTTTGCAGAGATGCTGTGCCACAAGTTTAAGGTGGCATCTATTTTAAATAATAAATATTGTAATTTGTTAATTAAGTATCGAAATAAAATGTTGTAAAAAAAAATTTAAAATTTTATTTGTTTTATTTGAAGCAATTTAAATAACTTTTACCAATTTTTTCCTGTGGGAATGAGTTATTTTCCCGCGGTAAATTGTAGCCTATATGTTATTCTGATGTTTAATCTATAATATGTATAATTGTAAAGTTCCATAAAAACTCATTCAGTAGTTTTTTCGTGAAAGAATATCAAATGTCCATTCTTATATATTTTTGCTTTTATAATATTAGTAGGATACGATTATTGATTTGTAAAAAGATCAACCAGGTGGAAGTCAGATTCGCGCACGAAGGGTTCCGTATAATTCTATGAATGAATCTATGAAAACAGGAAAAAATACGTACCTTTTTACGAAACCATAAAAAACAACCTAAACCGAAATACCTAATAATATTTTTTTATAAATACCACTACCATACAATGCAAGGCAGTCAATACGCATCGTAAATGAATAATTACAAATTAAACGAATCTTAAAATTTGGAATTACCTATCCATAATTCAAAATTAAAAGAATCTTAAATTATCTTCAAGCAATTTTATAACTTAATTTTTTTATTTATCGATATTTTAGTATTCGATAAAGTGGCAAGCACTACCTTTTTAGAACAAAAAGTGGCTACATGTGGATTTGAATGCCAAGCCGATAACAGTGTGTTGTCTCTTTCTATCGCATTAATTAGGGTATTGAATAAAAGAGAGCCACTATATAAGAAACGTTCAATTAATTGTTACTTCTCCAGGCTTGTTAATTGCTCCGAGGTAATATAGGTCCGACCCTTAGAGCGTTTTCACATTATCCGATCCGATATCGGATATCGGACGCCGATAGCCGATATCCGATATCGGAGGGAAGTAAAATGTATGAAATATGTACCTGTCTTTCACATTGTCCGGTCCGATATCGGATATTGGAGCCGACACCGATATGGCAGCGGCTATCGGACGATAATGTTCAGTGTTGCCAACTCAATTTTCGAAAAGGCAGTATACCAACAGCAAAAAAGCACTAGTTTGTATATTTTCAGTCTTTTATGGCGCTAAATCTTTAAAAAAATTCTTTGCTTTAACCTAAAACCCTTTTTATTAAAAGAAACCTTTTTTAATTAAGAAAACACACATTTAAGTATTTATAGGCATTAAAAATACGATTTATAGGGCAGCTATTTTAATTACCGTATTTAAATATAGATTCTACGGCAATTGGCTGAACTGAAGTAAACAAAATATATTGCGTTCTTAAATTCAAATATCTATCTTCGAAAACATTAGTGTCTATCATCTTTATTTTAGCTCATTCTGCCTCGCTCCTCCTCCTACTCGGATGTTGGTTGTGCTGTTTATTGTATTTTTGTCATTGAGTGCTTTGTTTTTAACCGACTTCAAAAAAAGGAGGAGATTTCACACCGATTTTATTTTTATTTTGAATTTACAACAAATAATACAAAGTTTGAAAACTCTTAATTCTAAAATAATTGCTTATGACAATAAAATAATTTATGTATCTTTACTTACAGGAAATTACAAAAATCATATTACAAATATATTTGAACGGGTGACAATATTATTTTAGGATATTAGAGTGTAATAAGAAAAAGAAAAGAAAATGTGAACAAAGATTGTATCACTTAATAAATTTATCAATTAGGTACTACATGAACTTTTATAAATGTTTATAGTGAAATAATGACTAAATGACTAGGTACTTCTAAAGGTAGGTCTTGCTAAAAATACATTTAATAGATTTTGAAAGGTATTTACTAATATGTATTACTAAAACTATTAACTAATACTAGGTTGTAGTAGGTATTGATATAAATTTATTTAATTTATAATGTGTTATACTATACAAATGACCGATATCAAAACTATTTAGTAAATAGCACATATAAATAATATGCAGTAATTAATGATATCAAATCTTTTTTACATTTTACTTTTCTTTTTTTGAAGTTGTTTTTTTTAACGTAGTTATTTTTAATGTATGTACAACTATGATCTATCATTTGATTTTTTTTTAATTATAGCTTTTTTTATCAACTGGCAATTTAGTTTAGTTTTCTCTAAAAATTTCTGGCAACACTCATGATGATATCGGAACGATTTTATCGGACAATGCCCATATCGGATATCGGCTATCGGCGTCCGATATCCGATATCGGATCGGATAATGTGAAAACGCTCTTACACTCTAATTTTTCAAATAATTTGTCTCCAATTTTATTTAGCCAAGGTCACTTAATTAGAAAGAGACAATTTCGCAGCGGGAACGCTCTCTCTTGGACCGTTTTGTAATTTGTCGCCATAGTGCACAGTCTAGAGGTTGATACATTGTTTATGGTAGATCCCTATCAGGAATTCGAATTTCGATTGCAAAAACAATTCACACTAACTTCACAACACTCGAAAGTTATAAATAGAACCCAATGACAAATAACACGTTATTTCCTGGTTATTTCTCTTCGAAAATTTGTTGTGTTTGTATTGGATATAGTTTAAGTTGCTTGTTTAGACTCTATAATATTCTCCACTGAGTTTATCAATAGTGTTGAAATTTTAATAAGGTAAACAATTAGTTATTGAGGATAAGATCACGCAGATTAAATTACACAATTTTTATAATCCGAACCCTTCCAAAATTTACCAAGCATCATGTTCGCTGCGACTTTTCCTTTTCTTGTTCATAATTATTTATATAGGATAGTAATTGTGATAATAATGCAAATCTCTTCGTTAAATGTCATTACATAATAGCTGGCTTGGAAATTTAGGATTCCGATTTTTTCATTGTAAACCAACTTATTCTTCAAAGTTCCCCGTTCGGCGCTCGACGCCATATTTAAAAATTAGTTTGAAAAAATATACGAACAACCTACCCTACTTAGGTAATTAGATAATAAAGAGTAAAGAGTTTTGAAATAAATTTAATTGTTATAGGTACTTAATTTGTGAAAAAATTGTTTCTGTATACCTATTCTGTTTTGTACATAATATTATCCGTTTTCACAAGAAGTTTCAAAAGTTTATAAAAGTTGAACTTGAAAAGTTTTTGTATGAAATAATAAGGCTATTTAATTATAAATCTGTTCCAGATACCTAATATATTATGGTGTATGTATATACTATATATTGGATTCTTTATTATGATACTAGTTAAAATTTATAATTTGTAATAATATCGGAAATGATGATTTATAAAATCATCATCACATTTGCAAACTGCGTATTTCATGAATGAGCATGGCACATTGTCATGAAATTTCTTTCCTTTTATTAACTCATAAAATTAGATATTCAAGACGATCCATGTTTTCAAATATAGAAGTTTCAAAGTTGTTAAATTGAATTTTTTCTGCAGTCATGGCTGATCGTGGTAGAGGCAGAGCTCGGGGCCGAGCAGGACGCGGAGGAGATGGGGGAGCCCCACCGCCGCGTCGCCCGGGGGAACAGATGCAGGCGGGTCCCGCGCCCCCGAGGCCGCAGCCGCCTTCAGCCTGGGGACCACCCACTGTGGCCCCTCCAGTGCGGGCTGGCATGCCAAAACCTTCGGATACAGCTGGTCGAGCTTCCCACCGTTCAACTCCATCTACTCATGCGCACCCTGGAGATATCGACATACAACATGAAATGCAAAAGCTTGATTTGGGTATGGATAGAATGATTGAATGAATAAGTTCTTGGACATAATATGATAGCAAGTACTTAACTAAGTTAAGTTTACATGTAAAGTAAATCTATCTTGGCTGTAATAAATAATCCCATCCATTGATGTGATTTTCTAAGAATCACGCTGGTGCAAATGTATTTTTGCACGGCAATATATTTTGCGATTTGAACAATACATTGTTGTCAATTCTGCGAAATGTGATATCTCAAAAATGAATGAACATTTTAAACTCTTTCACCATTATACAGTTTATCTTGTTTCTTCAAAGGACTGTTTGTTTTTTATTTCCTATTTTTTATGTATGATATATTGTTAAAGGTAAACCAGAGCATGGTGGTGGCGATGCAGGCATGGTAGTGGGTCGTGGAGCGCGCCGCGGCGGAGGCAGAGTCCTGCCTGAGCAGATGACAGTATTGCGCACTCGACCTGCTCAAATCACATCAAAGAAAGGTACCTATTTAGAACATGCTTCTATTAGTTCCACCTGTATGTTAGTTTGTAACCGACTGATTAGGTTTTGACCCACTTAATGGATAGATTTAATTCAAACTTTGTACACTTATTAAGGATTGGTACAATTACAATAGTTTCATGAGCTTAAGCATATATAGCTTAAAAAACTAAAAACAGTTTTATTATAATCACATTTGAATTGTATGAAAAAGTTACGGATAATATGTAATGAAATAGGAGTACAAAAAATAACAAACCTACACACACATATCATAGGTGATTGTTCATATGATGTGGACCTAAGAAATCATTTGGAGTTAAATTTATTGCTTTATCTTATTGCAGTCCCTACTATATGTATTATAATTAAGTTCTCATCTATCCAAAACAATAATAAGCATTAATTTGAAACTTTGTTATAGTATTTTTTACCCTCTTATCATCAAGAAATAAGATCACAGTTACATTATTAGTGCAGTTGTGTATGATCTATTGAAACTATACATCATCTCAAGTAAATAATCATCAAATATCAATGAATTCTTATTTCTTTCCACAAAGAACCTTTCTTTTTTCTCATGACCTTCAAATTGTTAAACAAAGTTTTGTAATAAAGAACAGACTATAGGATTTTAAACATAAAATACCATGAATTATTATTGTTTATATCATTGTCTTTTAACCCATTGAGCCCGAACGGCCCGATCGGTCCACGACACAATAGATTTTCTATTGTGTCTGTGATTCCGGGGCCTGAGTTATTAACAACTCATAATAGATTGTTTTGTGGTTTTGGCTGATAATTTGTTAGAATTATAATATACCTTGGTAAGGCATGTTTCTGAATATAAATACATATGTGGACATTATATTGTATTCTAAAAGTTCTCAAAAATTTTTTTAAGTGTTATCTGCAAGAAATTTTTATCTTATTTCAGTTACATTTTTATAAAGCTTAGATTTGTTTGTGTCAACTAGTAATAATAACAACATAATATTGGCCTAAGTAGAATTTGGTACAATTTTCTATGCATCTGTGTTTTTGGATTCATTAACATTATGAAGGTGTTACAAACATATAAGAATTTAAAATCATAACCACAGACAGTACTGTAGAGTTAATCTATGTAGGAGGACTATGTATTATTATATCCAATTCACTTATACACATTCTTTTATGGTATCGCCACAACATTTCTATTGTTTGGTATGAATCTGCTCTATACCAAATAAATATAATTATTTTCAGGTATGTTAGGAAACTAAACTCGAAAGTAAGGTTAAAGTGTAAGTTTGAAACAATTTATTGGTTTATATTATGTTATCCCCCATTCTTCTCGAGTCAGTCCATTGCATAGGCATGTCTTTATTACCACAGTAGTGGGACCTGCAGTAAATTAAGTTGGTAATGAACAGTTTTCAGGACCCATTCCTTTTATTCGGGAATTTTCTAATATTTTTTACCTTTTCGTTTTCGTTATCATATTTTGTCATTGTTTGGTATATTTTGGAGCACTTCCTGTCATCTGCTTGGTGGTGGCTTACTAAACCACTGCACAACTTATGGTATCTATACTAATATTATAAAGAGGAAAGGTTTGTAATTATGTATGTATGGTTTTCACGCATAAACTACTGGACCGATTTTGATGAAATTTGGCACAGACAATCTTTAGACCCTGAGAAAGAACATAGGCTACCTTTTCTTGCGAAATATGTACCACGGGCGAAGCCGGGGCGGACCGCTAGTATTTAGTAAAATTACATACATGTTAATTGTCTGTAATAATTGTTTTTATACTGCACTAGATTTTTGCACATGTAATCGAAATTTACAGTTAACATTATATAAGAGCTAAAAATGATTTTTTTATAATATCTTGCTTTAAGACTTGAAGATGCAAGATCTCAAATAAAATGTTTTTCAATTTTTCAGTCTTAAGTTGAAAATACTTTTCATAATTTTTTGTTGTTTATTTTTATTCCTGAAAGTCATCTTTTGGCTCTTTGTTAAATTTTCTTATAATCCTGCAAAATTATTACATTTAATTTCTATCAATATGTTACACCCAAAAATTCGTGTCGTGGCTGATGTGCTTCGCATAATAACGAGCTTAATAAATAACAAAAGATCCTTTCTGATTCCACACTATCATATAATCATCATGCTATACATGTTGAAGTAGTGAATGATATATTGTAATATCTTTATATCAACAGGTATCACAGGGACACCATTGGACCTGATTGCAAACTACTTCACTGTGGAGACTACACCCCAGTGGTGCCTCTACCAGTACCATGTAGAATTTAACCCAGAGGAGGATCGTACTTTCGTGCGCAAGTCCCTCTTGAAGATACATATGGTTAAATTTGGAGGGTAAAGTATTTTTTACAAATAAATCATTAGTTATTAAAAAAATATGAAAGTTTATTTTATGTATAAACAAGGGTTTATACATAAAATAAATTTTGTTTATTTTTTTTTTTGTTTATTTTATGTATGGTTTTATTACAGATATCTCTTTGACGGAACCTCAATGTACACAGCAAAGAAATTGCCGCAAGACAATATGGAATTCTACTCTGAGAGAAAGAATGATGGAGAAAAAATTAGAATTCTTGTAAAGGTATGAATAATTCTAATATTAACTAACTGTACTTTATAATCTTGTGCTTGACTTAATATTTTTAAATAATCATTTTAGCTCATCTGCGCTGTAAGCCCGGGAGATTATCACTACATACAAATCTTCAATTTAACCATTCGCAAATGCTTCTATTTGATGAATTTGCAATTAATGGGAAGGGATTTCTTCGACCCAGATGCAAAGGTAAAGTTAAGGAAATAAGGAAGTAATTATATTCATTTTTTGTTATTTATTTGATACTTTATATAAAAACAAATATTTTAGGTGGACATACCCGAGTACAAGCTGCAAATATGGCCTGGATATAAAACAACGATAAATCAGTATGAAGACAGGCTCCTGATGGTGACTGAAATTACACATAAGGTAAGATTCAAACTATGTATATTATTTATCTGTAACAATATCTATAATATTTTAAGAGCGATGCCAATTCCATGCGTGTTGTAAATTACGCGAAAAATTATGTGGGTTAGCTATAAGGTTACTTTCTTAACCACTCTAAACTCTAAATATCTTTCTTTTACCTTCGATAGCATGGAATAGATTGCTGTTAAGTTATAAGATTGCCACTTGCCTTGTGTACTATGTTGATGCCATATGTCTAAATATTCAAAACAAATAATTTTTAATTTGGTTCTTATTTTTATTTCATGATTTCAATGTTTTTTTTTTTTTGGCAATTAGATCTTGCGTTTGGATACGGTTCTACAAATGTTACGCGAATACGCATCCACAAAAGGCGCGAACTATAAAAGGAGCTTTGTTGAAGATGTCAGTGGTGAGTAAAACAGGCCCTATAACAATTAATTTAAAGGAATTTAATACGGCTATGTATGAATGAATGATAAATTATTGTCTTAGTAACTATCTCTACCAACTTAAGTGTCCACAAATAATAAGTGCTTTTAAAACAGCCTAGGTGAAATGTTTGAATTGCAGTTGCAAAAATTTTGTACTTTTTACAAAGTGTTTGAAATTACCTTGCCCTGAAAGCAAATATAATTGAATTTTTACAAGCAAGTTTGTCATTATTATTTATGTTTCAGGCCAAATTGTAATGACTGATTACAACAAAAAGACCTACAGAGTAGATGATGTAGCATGGAATGAGACTCCAAAGTCAACATTTAAAATGAAAGATGAGACAATTAGCTATCTTGATTATTACAACAAGGTAATTTTTCATTTTTATTTAATTACTACAATATTAAGTCAGTGTTTATTTTTGTAACAAAAATAAGTATTCATTGTTGTTTCTATTGCATTGTTTGCTATTTTCATTCCAAATTCTTATCAAACACACAAAATACATGTATTAAATTAACATAACAATGTCCATTAATTAAAACACATCACACACACTTTCATATGCAGACAACTTCACTATTAGTCCAGGATCCTTCGCCCATTTTTGCAAGTGATTACTATCAAGCTAATTTTCCGTGAGTAGCTTTATTTTGATGAGACGCCCAATAATTTCATGTACGAAACTCTCGATTGTGGTAGCTTACAGCGGTAACAAGGATAAAATATTTTGATTTGATGGATCTCAAATATTTATTACGCAATTTGTAGGACATGTCTGTTGAATTATATAAGTATTAAATAAGTGAAAACAAAAAAATCAGCTGGTTAGTAATCATTTATGATGACCTCGTTATCAATACACATTGGAAAGAGGGGACTCTTTGATCAAACCATAGATTTTGTAGGACAAATATTTTTTCGAATAATTTAGATAATTATCTTGAGATTGAACAAAAAAAGTAATAAATATTTGAGAACCATCAAATCAAAATATCCTTGTTACCTCTGTTAGCTACCACCATCGAGAGTTTCGTACATGAAATTATTGGGCGTCTCATCAAAATAAAGCTACTCACGGAAAATTAGCTTGATAGTAATCAAGTGCAAAAATGGGCGATGGATCCTGAACTATATAGGCAGAGTGGTTTATAACAAATGCAATTACATTACAGAAATACAATATCCGCATATCGGATCCGAACCAGCCGCTGCTAATATCGCGCTCCAAGCCGCGCGACATCCGCGCCGGTATGCCCGAGCTGGTGTACTTGATACCAGAGCTGTGCAGGCAGACGGGGCTCTCTGATGAGATGCGGAACAACTTCCAACTTATGCGCTCTCTAGCTGTCCATACAAAGATCGGACCGGACGTGCGCATACAGAAGCTGATGCAGTTTAACAGGCGTTTGACGCAGACCAAGGAGGTTGTACAGGTTAGTAAAGAATCATATTTCAATATTCTTGTTGTCGTTTTGGCATGAATATGTTTGTTACTTTCAAATATATCCTCATATTGTTCACACATACACAGATTTCCACAGATAGAATTTAATACCAATCACTTAGTTAATAAGTACTGCTTAATTTTGATTGTTTCAGTCACTACTTTTGCTTTCAAACTAATTTGTGATGATGGTGTGTAGGTATACTTGTATTTTATCTATAACTAGCGGTCCGCCCCGGCTTCGCCCGTGGTACATATTTAAATTTTCTCTCCACAAGAACCATCCTCGTACTTCAAGGAATATAATTTAAAAAAAAATTATCGAAATCGGTCCACCCGTTCACGCGTGATGCCGTGACCAAGGAAAACGGGTTTCATTTTTATATACATAGATATATGTATGTGAGAGAATCATAACAGAGTAGTTGTTATGTGGCTATACCTTCCTATTATAATGTACTCTACTGTGTATAACATAATGTCGATATTGAATTGATATGAAATGCATGGGTTTACGGGCCATGCTATGGTTTATATTCCTTGGGTCAGTAGCTCGATGATATAGTCTCGGTACTACCATCGACCGCGCAAGGTGTGCGCACTGAGTCATTATTTAATATTATTTCACATATCTACCTAATTATAATTAATTATGGAGAGTTATTTAAATTCTCCGACAGCAGCGGTGGGATCGGCACTTATTACCCCCGATTCCAATAAGAATACTACGTTAAACGATGCAAATCTGCAAGTGAGTGAAACGAGTGATAGTGTTAGTGAAGTTCAAGAAGAAATAGATAGTGTTAATGAGGTTCGAGAAGCACCAGAGTTTCCACCAATAAATCGTGAGAATGTTAACATAACAACAACATCATGTGTTGTGTGTGGGTTTTCCCAATAAAGCATCATGTCGTGCGCATCCCTGTTAAAAGAAATGGCAGATACACTTCCCGAAACGAAATATTTTGTTTCCGGGTCTAACGCATAAGTAACGAAGACCCACTACGAGGCCAGCCTTCATCGACCTGTGTGGACATTATTTTTAACGTGAAAAGAAGCTAAGAAGCGAGAGGAAATACCTTTTCGAGATATGGTATGGTAAAAAAGTGATCGAGTTTCTACATACATCGAGTGCTCCACTACAAAGTTGGCGCTAATCGACCGGCTGAGAACGGGCTGGAGCTATGCGAATATAGTAAATTCGTGGTAGAAGGTATTGCAGATGACCAGGTATGATCTGATTTATTATGATACACGCCGATTGATTTTGTGGGTCTTGATAGACATTTTGGCACAAATCATTTAAAGCGTCGCATGTTGCAAATTGTTTGCTATAACTGTGTGTTCACATGTCATTACAAACGTGACTGTAAATCTCGCCCATGAAACAAAATCAGTTAGTTTAATCGATAAGAATAACAAAGGTCCGCTCAATATTTAAGAAATAGTACAACAACGCATTTATTGTCATAAATTTGGTCACATAGAAGAGGTTTGTTTTTCTAAGCAACGGGCGGCACGCTCTTAAAGAAACAATACCCTTATTAATGTGTGTTAGCACGATACCCCGCTTACAGTCACACGTTGCCGGCATTAAGTTCAAGTGCCTTATTGACAGCAGGTCCGATTGTTTTTTTTTTTTTTCCTTTGTAAAAGGATAGCCGATAGCATGACCGGGCCTCTAGAATTTGTATACACTCGCGTAACAAGAACTGGCACTGTATCAACCTATTCATTCGCCCGTTCAACATTACTGGTTATTGTAATAATGATGTTAATATGAGCTTTGGTTATTGTAGACTCTTGAGTACTTCCTGGGATAGAGTAACAGGTTGAGATGTTTGTACTAGAGCCGGACGTAGTTTGATTATGAATAACAATGGGACTCAAATTATTCGTGAATATAAAATAAACAATATTTGTTTTTGCGGAAAGTAATTTTGAATCTATAGACACGATTTAAATGATTTTAATGATTTTCATCGTGTCAGATCCATTATTGAAAGTAAAGCACAAATTTTGTGAAATGGGAATAAGACTTGTGAATACAACCCTAGCACAATCTACAGTTCTTTCAACATTGATAAGGTTTTGTAATGCCCTTGTTGTAAAACCAAGGACTAGATAAATTACGTGACTTCATAGCTACTTTTTATATTCAACGATGTTCTCGAGTTTTCAAAATCATAAGAGGTTACATTCTTTTGTTTAAAAAGAGTATTGAAAGTCTCGCTTGCGCAGAGTTTTCATTTAATTGGAATAAATGCAAGTTGCTGTTGCAACATTGAATAGGTATTCACCACAAGGTTTCATAACATCGAACGGTACTTGTCAGATAAAAAAAAATAAGGCTCTTGCTGAAGCATTATTGTTAAAAGAACGTTAAAGTTCGCGAAATATTTTAGAATGATAAAAAAAAAAAAAGATTTCTGCTTCTTTATTAACGATTTTCGTACAAATCTCGTTGTCGAAGTACACACAGATTCCTGTTCAATAGATTGATAGTGGTTCAGTTTTCCTACAAGAAAGTAATGATCAACTTAAAAGTCGAATATTATCAAAGAATCACTGACACAGAAAGTTGTTATCATAGTTATTAAATAGAGTTAAAATATTTAAGAAGACCTCAAGCATAATCAATTAAGTGTTAACATTTTAAAATATTAACAGACTGAAATAGTCTCAAAGCATCATGTCATAAGAAAAAGATTTTCTCCTCGTGTTCATAGATGATGGGCTTACATACAAGTTTTTCATTTCGATGTCGGTACCTACGCAAGGGTCCAAGAATACCGCATGTAGATTTTATTAGTAGAAACTAGTTGTCTCCACATAATGTTCAATTTGGGCAAAAAAAAAAAAGTAAAGATTCGCGACGACTACAAGCCGAACATAAGTTGTTGATCCGAACATAAGTAAAGTAATTGAAGCCGATAAAATGATATTATTGATTTAAATTTAAGGTGTCACATATGATAAAAAAATGCTTGCTGTATAAACATTTTCTTTTGTTTGGTGCAAACGAAGTGTTATCATTCATTTATTGATACAATCATTTCATGATTATTTGAAACATTGAAACATTTTAGTTTGGAAAAAACCTGCAAACTTTGTGTACTTAGTTCGTTAGAACGTACATTGAACGTTTTTAGATTGCAAAGTTAATAAAAGGCCCTCTAGAGCTAGACAGTTGACTTGACATCCGATAGAAAATGTATCAGAACCACTTCATACATTACCATCGATACGAATGGCACTTACGAGTAGCGGTATAGCTTTATAGAATGCGCATTGGTAATTGTTGACGCATTTACTGGTAAAATATATTGTCACCTAGCTCCTGTTAAAAATGTGTCTCCAAAAAAAAAAAGAGCATGTTAAGCACTTTGTTTTTTGTTATCTTATTTAAGGCGCTGAAAGGAATAGTAGCCGATCAAGCTACGTCATTCGCAGGTAGCGAACTCATAGACTTGTGTTGACAGTGTCCCTTTGAGTTTTACAAAATTACAAGTGGGATGAGTTGCGCTAACGGGTTATTTTAAAAGGTTTATGTCTGTTCTTAAGTTCATTGTTACGTTATCGCTGAAAATCATGAACGTAGATAATGGTATTCTACAGTTATTGGCGAAATTCTACTTACTTTGAATTGTATTGTATGAAAGAAACGCACAGCACAGGCGACAGCCCATTGCAATAATTGTCTATAGGCTGCAAGTCCACCGCATAGTCATGAGCGTAGATATTGGTAATCTACAATTGGCGAAATTCAACTTATTTTGAATTGTATTTTATCAAAAGCTTAACACAGGCGACAGCCCAATGCAATTGTCTATAGGCTGCAAGACCACTACGTTATAATGATTTAGTACGAGTGTCAACACTTTAAAAGTTAACCTGTTTGAAATTAGAAATAACGCAAAAGTCAGGATGGACGAGCATTTGAACGTCTATAAGGTTCGTATTGAAAAAAAAAAAAAAAAAAAAGGCATTCTGTTTAATGTTGATATTGTGTTAGTAAGAAAGAAAAGCCGATTGTAACATCAATATTATTTTACTTGTTTTGGCGGTCATTTATGATTATTGAATTGTCTCAAGGTAGACTATGAAAATGTGATATCGTCGGTAGTGGTAAATGGATGATGGAAGTCGGTGTGACTTTAGAACCTGGTTCAGTCCTCGTAATTTAATTATTAGCTGTTAATCTGCCCCGTAAAGTGTTCTTATTATACCTAGCATACATCAAGGTATAAGTGCAAGGTGGTTTTGTGTATTCCTGTAAATACACTAGATATGTCACTGGACGACGATTTGATGGCGTGTCATACGATGTAAATTACTAAGTTAGGAGAAAAGTTCTCCAGTCCATACAAAATAATCTCAACTTTGCGATAACGAGAGGTATCGAATCGAGCCTCAAACTGGAGGTCATGCTCAGTACATATTTGTGTCAAGAACTTCCAAATTTATCTAAGCAGTTGGAAAGTGAGCCAATGAATAAAAATGTATTCCATAAAAGTTACTCCTTACTTCCAGTAATTTGCAAGTTGCCTGGCAGAGATTGCTGTGTAGCAATAAGGCCGCATATTGTGCAAAATATTTTTACTTTATAAGTTTGTACTAGATTTTCTTACATTGTTTTGTACAATAAAGTATTGTAAAAAATAAATACTTCGTATAATTTTATTTTTGTTTTATTTTATTATTTTTACCTATTTACTTCCTCGGTTGTTACATAGTTCCGTATAGTTAATCTAAGTAATACACAAAAGTTTCATAACACACATGCACACCACACTTTAATAGCTCAATAATAGCTCTGTGTTTGACAAAGCAAGGCGTGTATGTCATATTGTACATTGGAAGCTCCGCGCTTCGTGTAGTTGTGGGTAGCATTGCGCTCCTTGTGATAACAGTACATGGCAGGCTCCGCGCTGCATGTAGTTCCAGATGTTATGGGTAGCATTGCGCTCCTTGTGATAACAGTACATGGCAGGCTCCGCGCTGCATGTAGTTCCAGATGTTATGGGTAGCATTGCGCTCCTTGTGATAACAGTACATGGCAGGCTCCGCGCTGCATGTAGTTCCAGATGTTATGGGTAGCATTGCGCTCCTTGTGATAACAGTACATGGCAGGCTCCGCGCTGCATGTAGTTCCAGTTGTTGTGGGTAGCTTCAAGCTCCTTGTAGTCACAGTACATATGAGGCTCCGCGCTGTATGTAGTTCCAGATTTTGTGCGAAGCATTGCGCTTGATGTGACTACAGTACATGTCAGGCTCCGCGCTGCATGTAGTTCCAGTATTTGTTCAGAGCTCTACACTTACAATATAATACACACACACACAATACATTCAAAGCTTCGCCTTTAGGCGACAGTAGCAGTTGTTGATATCACCGATGATGACGATGATGAGTAATAATTTGAGAGTCGGTGTGTAAAGTTACAAACCGGGAAGGGAAAAGAGTTTGAATACAACAAATGAAATACGACGCAGAAGTAATCTCGCAAAATTACTTGTCGAATTGTTCGCGCGAGAACGCGCTCGTTGTCAGAATGGCCGTGTGAGAGAATCATAACAGAGTAGTTGTTATGTGGCTATACCTTCCTATTATAATGTACTCTACTGTGTATAACATAATGTCGATATTGAATTGATATGAAATGCATGGGTTTACGGGCCATGCTATGGTTTATATTCCTTGGGTCAGTAGCTCGATGATATAGTCTCGGTACTACCATCGACCGCGCAAGGTGTGCGCACTGAGTCATTATTTAATATTATTTCACATATCTACCTAATTATAATTAATTATGGAGAGTTATTTAAATTCTCCGACATGTATAATGTAATAAAATGCATGTCTTATATTTTTTTTCTTGTTTTATAACAGGAGCTCGGGTCCTGGTCCCTGAGGCTGTCAAATGACCTGGTGCGCTTCAAGGGAAGACAATTGCCGCCAGAGAACATTGTCCAAGGTGGAAATGCTAGATACCGCGCTGGTGACACCACAGAAGGCTGGACAAAGGATATGAGGTTTGTATAATACATTTCAAACTTAATGGCGGCTCGGAACATCGTACGATCCGATACGTAGAAAACAATTTTAGGTATTAGCGGGACTTTAAGGGACCTGTGCGCACCCGCACTCGCACCTGCACCTAACTTCCGAACCGCCATTAAGTTTGAATCGAACTATAACTATTTGTAGGACTAGCTGCGCCGCGCGGTTTCACACAACAACCAACTTTTGTGATTCAGTTCTCATGTAAATTGTAAAGAGTGTCGCATTTTGCTACTTTTTACTTGAATGCATAAATGGGAGTTATATTTTGCAATTGTTATTATATTTCTTAGACTTTTGTATCAATTTGAAAAGTTTCCAATTGATCCTTTACAACAATGCACCTGACCGGTTGGCTTGGTTGGTAGTGTCCCTGCCTTCCAAGCCAGAGGTTGTGGGTTCGATTCCCATCCGGGGCAAATATTTGTGTGATGAACCAAATAGATGTTTGCTCTATGTCTGGGTGTTAATTATCTATATAACTATTTATTTAAAAATTATATATGTATGTTTATCAGCCATCTGGTTTCATAACACAAGTGAAAGCTTAGTATGGGATCAGATTGTGCCGTGTGTGAAAATGGTCCTGAAATATTTATTTTATTTATTATTATTATTTTATTCTAGTCAATATGATAATACTTAATTTAATTATTTAATTATGTATTATTCCACCAGATCGAAACACTTGCTAACAATAGCGAGCGTACCATCGTGGGTGGTGATAACCCCAGGCCGGCAGCAACGCGACGCGGAAGGGTTCGTCGAGCTGATTATGAAGACTGGAGGCGGCTGTGGTTTCCGCTTGCCTAGACCGGAGATTGGTAAGATTTAAGTGATTGTATTTTATTTTTTTATAGGGAATTGAGTTTTATTACTATATGATAGAAGTTATACATGAGATGGGCAAATTATTAATCATAAATACTAAAATCATTGACTCTGTATGTTTTTAATCACAAAATATTTATGTTAAGTATGTAAAATGTTAATTTGATTACACAATCAGCCTAGCCTTTTTTTCTAGTTCATCAACAATTAAACAATAAAATATAAAGAATAAACTGCATATTATACTTTTTTATCAAGATAAATTTCAATTTTACAATCTTATAGTAGGGGAGCCCAAGAGGGGATTTTGGGATTTACTCGAGCGCGTCAGATTACTATAAGGGACGGTACCTTAGCTATTCATTAGTACCTCTATAGTCCGTTTTCTTATGGGCATGCTTGTATGGAAAGGTATACATTTTTGAGTAAAGCAATGCCATTTGGTACGAATGTTGTACTCGTCCACCTAAGCCCAAATCGCCCGGTAGCCAGGCATTACTCCCCGGAAGGAGGGAGGGAGGGGGGGTTAAAGAACAGAGCGCCCGGCGCTCGGAAAAAAAATTCTGGCGGATTAATTTGGACCTTTGAGTCGAATTTGGTGTCGTTATCAGGTAACTAGATGATGTCCAATTCATTCCCCATACCAGGTTTTTAGGGTTCTATAGCAAAATATGTCACAATCCTTAAAATAAAAAACTTTTAGTAGTGAAAAAATCCAAACAAACCAGTATAGTTTTATATTTTTGTATCAAACTTAGTTTATAAAAAATACTGTCTGAAAGGCAATTTAATGCAGATTATAAAAACATTAACATGTAACATATATTTTATCATTTTAAATGTAAAAAAAATTATACAAAGTACAAAAACGTTTGACAGCGCAGCGTAGGGGACGGCTAATAGACCCGAAAAACAAGCAATATTAACAAAAAAAACCAGCCAAGTGCGAGTCTGACTCGCTCATCGAGTGTTTCGTACTTATTTGTCCCATACCATGTTAACTGGTCTGGTAGGACCTGGATATCTGATACTCACAAACTTTCGTCTTTATAATATTAGTGTGATTTTTAATCATCTTTGAATTATAAATGAAGTCAGGTAACATTGTTAAAAATAAAGATATATAATAATAGAACGTTATAGTATTAATAATAATAACAACCACCTCCACAATTGCATAATTCGGTACATTTGAGCTGGCGTTTAAAACACTTCAATCTGGAACTGCAAGATTTCACGCACCGACATCTTATTAATTCAAAGCTTCTCTTTTCTTTTTATTTCAGATGGGGAAGGAATATTCAGATTTTTTTGTAGGCCCCCAAATATACACAGCCTGTAAAACTGCCTTTAAGGTGTGTTGTTTAAGGGCAGCTTCTGTGGGAGGCAAATTTTCTAATTGCATGTCCTTTTATGTTAAAAATTGTTTGCGACCCTCATTTACTGTCACAGCGAGGTATGATCTGAAAAACAAACATGTACTTATAATACTTACAAAAATATAAGTTCTGGATAAGAGTATCTTTAAAATATCGTGACCGTCCTTAGTCCTTACCTATCATGCATTGTAATCACAAACTTTTCAATTTCACTGTCTGCATATTTCGTATGACATTCGTATATGCCTTCCATGCCTCAAATGCATGTGTACTCATAGTTCTTTTAGACCTTCTAGCTTTGGAACACATGATATTCTGTACTAGCTATATGTGTCGACTGTTCTTAACATTATTTTGGCTACTACTACTATATCGTGTGTTCCAAAGCTAGAAGGTTTAAAAGAACTATGGGTACACATCGGCACAGGACGAAATCATCAAAACCTGGCATGTAACAATGCTAGCTTCATGTTTAAATAATGGACTTATTAGTAGTTACATATTACTATGAAAAATTAAATTGTACCTTAATATTGACAAGATTTTAAAAGAGCAAATAAGGAGTTTCTTTTTTCCGGTTCTTCTCCATACATACTGCTTTCCGAATCGGTGATAAATGTTAAAAAAATGTTATGACGATTCAAAATTGCTTTTATAAGAAGTCTAATTAAATAAATAAATGTTAGAGTTTCAGTTTTGTACCCAAATTAATTTCTTGACAAATAATACTTAAGAAATGGTATTCTTGTATCAGGTCCACAAAGAACACACGTTTTGCCCTTATTCCATTCTTTTACCAGATATTACACAAACTCATATTTAATGCAAGACGCAAATAAACTCCATTTGAGGCATGGAAGCCATATCCTAAAGCCACACGAGGGTATGAAGCACTTTACAGTGGCAAATATGCAGACAGTGAAATTGAAAAGTTTGGGATTACAATGCATGATAGCTAAGGACGGTCACGATATTTTAAAGATTATCTTAACCAGAACTTATATTTTTATAAGTATTATAAGTACATGTTTGTTTTTCAAATCATACCCCGCTGTGACAGTAAATGAGGGTCGCAAACAATTTTTAACATAAAAGGACATGCAAATAGAAAATTTGCCTCCCACAGAAGCTGCCCTTAAACAACACACCTTAAGGGCAGTTTTACAGGCTGTGTATATTTGGGGACCTACAAAAAAATCTGAATATTCATTCCCCGTCTGAAATAAAAAGAAAAGAGAAGCTTTGAATTAATAAGATGTCGGTGCGTGAAATCTTGCAGTTCCAGATTGAAGTGTTTTAAGCGCCAGCTCAAATGTACCGAATTATGCAATTGTGGAGGTGGTTGTTATTATTATTAATACTATAACGTTCTATTATTATATATCTTTATTTTTAACAATGTTACCTGACTTCATTTATAATTTAAAGATGATTAAAAATCACACTAATATTATAAAGACGAAAGTTTGTGAGTATCAGATATCCAGGTCCTACCAGACCAGTTAACATGGTATGGGACAAATAAGTACGAAACACTCGATGAGCGAGTCAGACTCGCACTTGGCTGGTTTTTTTTGTTAATATTGCTTGTTTTTCGGGTCTATTAGCCGTCCCCTACGCTGCGCTGTCAAACGTTTTTGTACTTTGTATAATTTTTTTTACATTTAAAATGATAAAATATATGTTACATGTTAATGTTTTTATAATCTGCATTAAATTGCCTTTCAGACAGTATTTTTTATAAACTAAGTTTGATACGAAAATATAAAACTATACTGGTTTGTTTGGATTTTTTCACTACTAAAAGTTTTTTATTTTAAGGATTGTGACATATTTTGCTATGGAACCCTAAAAACCTGGTATGGGGAATGAATTGGGCATCATCTAGTTACCTGATAACGACACCAAATTCGACTCAAAGGTCCAAATTAATCCGCCAGAATTTTTTTTCCGAGCGCCGGGCGCTCTGTTCTTTAACCCCCCCTCCCTCCCTACTTCCGGGGAGTAATGCCTGGCTACCGGGCGATTTGGGCTTAGGTGGACGAGTACAACATTCGTACCAAATGGCATTGCTTTACTCAAAAATGTATACCTTTTCCCATAAGAAAACGGACTACTAGTCAATATGAGCAGTTATGGTTGGTGGGTGCGCTCAGGGGCCCCGCTGGAAAATTTGAATAATCCATAATTCCCTAAGGTTGAGCTCGAATCGTCAGATTAGCGAAATGGGGACTTCTTATATTGTAATTAACCCCCCCCATATATTAATCTGACGCGCTCGAATAATATTACTTTAATTTTTTACCCTTTCTTCATAGCGATTAAATCGCCACTTAAATCGTCAGATTAACGTATACTTTTTTTCAGTGACGTCCTGGCGCATGCAAAATATCAATATCTAACGCGCTTGAGTATTTCCAAGCCAATTATTTTCTTTTTTAAATTAAAAAAAATCAAAAAACCCTTCCCCACCGCTAAAAGTGAAAACATAATAGGACCTTTTTTTCTCGCTATGGTCTAATCTACCAATTCTAATAGGTTCCCGTGACGCTCGAGTAAATCCACATTTAGCATCCTGGGCTCCCCTACTATTATGAGATGACATCAAACTTGAATATAACCATTGTTTATTTTCTCCAATAGTTACACTGCAAAGGGACTCGTCAGGCGACTACGCCAATATGTGCGAAAACGTGATTGCCCGCAAGAATCCCGCTATGATGCTCATTGTATTGGCGAGGAACGCTGGAGACAAGTATGTTGATTATATTATTTAATGATGATGATAATTTTAATATGTAGGCTTGGAATATAAAATGGATAATTTTATTAATTTTCAAGTTACATTATGTAATATGAAGAGACCATTTGCTCTGTTCACTAGATAAACAATAAATCAATCAAATAATATGGAATTTAAAGAAATAAAACAACCACATCCATGTTTATATGTATTTATTTTAATATTCATCTAAAGAGTACATATTTCACAATTATTAAAATACAATGTTTTCATAAATAGGTATGAGGCAATAAAGAAAAAATGCACAGTAGACCGCGCGGTGCCCACTCAAGTGGTGTGCGCGAGGAACATGACAAGCAAGTCGGCCATGTCCATCGCCACCAAGGTTGCCATACAGATGAACTGCAAGGTTTGTGAAATTAAAATAATGTTCGGAATAGATAAAATAATTAAATGGTCACACTGATAGCGGAAACGCGATGTATTCAATTGGCGACGGAGCGGGGTTCGCATTCGGTTATTGTCGCATTCTATCGGAGTCCGCTAACCGCGCCGCTAGTGTGAAGTCGTGTATTTAGTGTTGTTATCGGTTATAAGTTATTTACGCGCGCATCGGAGCGTGTCGTCGATTGTTTTACGTGCTGACCACGTAGTAAATTAGTAAATCGGCCCGCGGAATTGTTAATTGTACTTTTTATTGATATTAGTAATCACGCGCGGACGCGAGTTATTTATGTGAGAAGAATTTTAATGGCGACGTAGTGTGCCTGGCAGAAGTGGTGACTATATACATTAAATTGTCTCTTTTCTTTTTATTTTATCTTATGTAATTTAAATTATTCCCGTAATTATAGTTTTTCCTCCCCAAAAAGGGTACCCTATTGTTTTGACTAATTGACTGACCGACACACCACATATTTATGGAAGCAGCGCACGAGATTTCAGGTATGTACTCGGGATGTATTTAACTATTGTTATTGTATTATGGTAGCAGAGCAAAATAAATAACAAACAAATAATATATTGCTTATGTTAATAATAATATATTGTTTCTGTGTACAAATTGGCAAATTCGATTTGTATGTGGATAATAAGCTTGAACATAAAAAGTTTATACTTTTTCTATAGTTTCCTTGATTATAAAACTTGATTAAAATTTAAAACCTATCTCAGGTATCATAGGCTGTGTATCGTAATGTTCAGCATAAAATCTTATCAAGATCAAATTTAGATGATGAATTTCAATGTATAATTTCACCATAGGTAATATGCTTTCAAGTTACTGTTTCATTATAAACTTTAAGCTCACTAGTACATATTGAATTTCAAAGAACACCTTATCTTCAGCTTTGGTTGGTCTTTAGTTACAAACAGATAACATCTGCACAGATAATAGTGACCATAGACTATTTTATTTTTGTCCCTAAAACATGCATCTGTTATGTCTATGGTCACTTATTATGTTGTTGTGCATAATAAAAGTGACCATAGACTAAACTGTATTTTTTCCTAACAGATGGGCGGCGCACCATGGACAGTAGACATTCCACTACCCACTCTAATGGTAGTTGGCTATGACGTGTGCCACGACACGCGCTCGAAGGAGAAGAGCTTCGGCGCGTTTGTAGCGACGCTCGACCGGCAGATGACGCAGTACTACTCGGCGGTGAACGCGCACACCTCGGGCGAAGAGCTGTCTGCGCACATGGGCTTCAACATTGCGAGCGCGGTGAAGAAGTATAGAGAGAAGAATGGTTAGTACTTGCTGCTATATACGCACTTGTTAGTGGGCTCCGTGTGCCATGACGCAGTACTACTCGGCGGTGAACGCGCACACCTCGGGCGAAGAGCTGTCTGCGCACATGGGCTTCAACATTGCGAGCGCGGTGAAGAAGTATAGAGAGAAGAATGGTTAGTACTTGCTGCTATATACGCACTTGTTAGTGGGCTCCGTGTGCCATGACGCAGTACTACTCGGCGGTGAACGCGCACACCTCGGGCGAAGAGCTGTCTGCGCACATGGGCTTCAACATTGCGAGCGCGGTGAAGAAGTATAGAGAGAAGAATGGTTAGTACTTGCTGCTATATACGCACTTGTTAGTGGGCTCCGTGTGCCATGACGCAGTACTACTCGGCGGTGAACGCGCACACCTCGGGCGAAGAGCTGTCTGCGCACATGGGCTTCAACATTGCGAGCGCGGTGAAGAAGTATAGAGAGAAGAATGGTTAGTACTTGCTGCTATATACGCACTTGTTAGTGGGCTCCGTGTGCCATGACGCAGTACTACTCGGCGGTGAACGCGCACACCTCGGGCGAAGAGCTGTCTGCGCACATGGGCTTCAACATTGCGAGCGCGGTGAAGAAGTATAGAGAGAAGAATGGTTAGTACTTGCTGCTATATACGCACTTGTTAGTGGGCTCCGTGTGCCATGACGCAGTACTACTCGGCGGTGAACGCGCACACCTCGGGCGAAGAGCTGTCTGCGCACATGGGCTTCAACATTGCGAGCGCGGTGAAGAAGTATAGAGAGAAGAATGGTTAGTACTTGCTGCTATATACGCACTTGTTAGTGGGCTTGTTAGTGCCATGACGCAGTACTACTCGGCGGTGAACGCGCACACCTCGGGCGAAGAGCTGTCTGCGCATATGGGCTTCAACATTGCGAGCGCGGTGAAGAAATATAGAGAGAAGAATGGTTAGTACTTGCAACTATATACACTCATTGTGGTGGGCTACGTGTGCATCAACACACGCTCTCAAGGAACGGAGCTTCATGTTATGAGTACAACTTGTGAAGAAATTTTTAAAACATAAAATAATTGGAAAACAGCTTCTTACGATAAATAATTTGTTTAATAAGTTTGTATATATTTAATTATTTGCTAAAATTTTATTGCACTTACAGGTGTGCTACCGGGATGCATTTTTATCTACCGTGACGGCGTGGGAGACGGACAAATACCATATGTCTCTAGTCATGAGGTAAGAGAAATTAAACATGATTTTATTTATTTATTTGTACAAGGTACCTTACAGCTAATCATACACTAAATATAACATTTAGAATTCTATACGCCAATTACAAGGTACACCAATAACAATAAGATACAGTGCGTGAGCAAAAAATATAAAAGATACAATATTAACAATTAACAAACCCTATATTATAATTATAGTTAAATAAAAAGGTAACAATATATATGAGTAAGTGTAAAAGTTATTCGGAATTCTCAGAAAGGGTGAATGTTTGAGATAATTAGTAGAGGTTGCTTGCACACTAAAGAGAGGCGTATGACGAGTACGTTGCGATGGCACTATCGTGTGCCATCACTATATGTGTAAGTATTCTAAAGCAACGGCAAATCTAAGTTATTATTGACAATATCATACAATAACATAAGGTCGTTTACGTCTCTACGATCCTCCAAGGTATTGATTTTATAGTTAGAGCAAGCTTGTTAAAAGGTTACAGGTAAATTAGCTTGGAGAAATTTTTGCGTTTGTAGTAGTGTATGGTCAGCAAATAAAATAAAACAACATTTTATTTTTAGTTTTTATTTTATATATATAAGGGATTTTAAATTAAACTATATGTGTTTCTCCTCTGAAAAAGATGAGACTTTATTTTAATATTTGCACATTTAACATACGTATAACTTTTACATTAACAATGTTACTAAAATGAAAAATTTACTAACCTGAAAAAGAAACGACATTTAAAGTTTAATTCTTTAGTTTGAGAAGTCAAAGGCTTGCCTCGACCATGTTTTAACACTGGAGCCATTTTGAATTAACAATATAAAGTTACAACACTTACACACAAATTAAACACTTCAACAAATATTATAACAATACAAATAATAACAACAATCAACAAATACAAAATTTAACAATTAAACTACTAGACCGGGAGATATTGACACAAAATTTCGAGTCATTTGTAGTTAACAGGATGGCGGTTCTACAGGGGTCTTAGTACGCAATGACAAAAAGAAAAACGATGGTGTGAACGCTGGTACCGGTGGCTTAGTCGCGTGGGCGTTAGCCGAACTCGTCGGAAAAATAGCGAAGTCAAACAATTTGTAACACAAAAATTTTAGAATTTACCGATAGCCCATAAAAAAGAAGTAGGCGGTAGTGTCATGCCATACTTTTCCGGTGTGACTTACAGCCTGCCATACCGACGCGAATGTGTTGATTTAAAAAAAAACAATTCAACCATTTGTACCAGGCTAACTTTTGCACAGGTAACCATCGTCGTGCAGCCATTTACGAAAATCGCCATGCCATACTTTTCGGACGATTCCAAATGGTCGCCATACCGCCGAAAATCTGCAAATTTTTTTTTTTCGCCGAACCATTTACCACTCTAAATTTTTTTTTCAACAACTCCTGAATGATTATAAATAGAAGTGTGAGAATGTCATACCTGTGGGAGGTGGCGAATGTGTATAAGATTTTTTTTTATTGTAAGATTTTATTCGTATTTTGAACGATTAGTAACAGTATGGCACTAATTTTTCCTGTAAGTTTGAGGTTCAACGAATATAAATACAAAATTTCAAAGATCTAGGTGGTGGAAATCTTCACTTATATAACTTAATACTAAATTAATTTTTCAAGTATGGCAGCACTTTTTCCCCCTACTAGAAGTATGGTAAATATAATAATGGTCACATTTTATCAAATACTCTCCAAAAATCCAAATGCAATACTGGTACAAAAAGTTTGGCGAAAAAAAAAATTTTTGCAGTTTTTCGGCGGTATGGCGACCATTTGGAATCGTCCGAAAAGTATGGCATGGCGATTTTCGTAAATGGCTGCACGACGATGGTTACCTGTGCAAAAGTTAGCCTGGTACAAATGGTTGAATTGTTTTTTTTTAAATCAACACATTCGCGTCGGTATGGCGGGCTGTAAGTCACACCGGAAAAGTATGGCATGACACTACCGCCTACTTCTTTTTTATGGGCTATCGGTAAATTCTAAAATTTTTGTGTTACAAATTGTTTGACTTCGCTATTTTTCCGACGAGTTCGACTAACGCCCACGCGACTAAGCCGCCGGTACCAGTGTTCACACCATCGTTTTTCTTTTTGTCATTGCGTACTAAGACCCCTGTAGAACCGCCATCCTGTTACAAATGACTCGAAATTTTGTGTCAATATCTCCCGGTCTATACGTAATAATTATAATTTTTGAATGAAATGTGTGCTTTATTTTCTAACGGTACCAAACGACTGCACGTGGCACCTGCGGACAGCGTAAACTGGTTTATTCTGGTTTTGTGCGTGTTTCCACTTTCCACTATCAAGTGACGATTTATTTATTTGTTTTGTTTCGTAATTATTATGGTCAAATATTAATTATGAAACAAATTATTATGGACACGATATTTTATTGTTTCACGGTAGTCGTCTTGTCGTTTGCTCAAGGACGTGAAATTGAATGATATATATTTTTTTTTATAAAGTCAAAACCATATTCTTTCAAATAAAAACTTGTTTTTATTGAAAACAAAAGTGTTGCTAGGAATAAGTATAAAATTAAATAGTAATGTTAGGATATCGAAACATTTTTGTATAGGCCAGAACGATATAGTGGAAACGCGCTCTAAGATCTGAGTAATATACACACCACTACATATGCAAAAATTTCTCCAAGCTAATTTACCTGTAAGTCATATTGTCGTATTGTTTTGATAAAAATATTATATTTATTGTATCACAACATACTTTCTACTCCAATGTTATTTATATTAAACATAGAAAATTTGGATGTGCATCATAAAACTTAATTTCATGCATAATTAGGTCATAATTTTTTCTATCAACATCACGGTTTTGTTACCATCGTTTCTCATCTTACCTGTTAATAAAGCGTTTATTCCGTCCACCAGGTAGCGGAAATCAAGAAGAAATTAATCGAAATATACGGCGGGCCGAACTTCAAGATGACGTTCGTGATAGTGTCGAAGCGTATCAACACGCGCGTGTTCGTGGAGCGCGGCCGCTCGGGCGAGAACCCGCGGCCGGGGACTGTGATCGATGATGTTGTTACGTTGCCTGAACGGTCAGTGCTTTATTTTATTGGATATAGTGTATAAATTTATAAATATAAATTTATAAAGAATAGAAAAAATTCGATCACGAGGCGGGACTCGAACCCGCATCCTTTCACGCCATTCCGGGGCGGATGCCTGACCAATTCAGCCACTCGTGACCCGCCAGAGCAATCGAATTTATTCTATTCTTTCAGTTTTATGTGTCTAAGGGACACACCGCGCGCCATCTATATAATATATAGTGTATTTAAATTTTAGTTTAGTAACTGAATGTTTTAGTAACAATAAAGATTTTTGTGTTTTAGTAACAATAAAGTTTTATAGCTTTTCATTGCTTTACAAATGAGAAAATTTTAACAAATAGAAAAAATTCCATCACGACGCTAAGCTAGAATAATGGGAGAGATAATAGAAGAGACACTTGTTCGAATCCCGCCTTGTGATCGCTTTTTTACTATTCTTTATTCTCAATACAATTTATAGTTATTGATAAATTGCAACAAACAAAAAATAAAACAAATCTTGTTTCTTTATAATATTTTTATTAATGAATACAATTGTTCTTCGTTGAACAGGTACGATTTCTTCTTGGTGTCGCAAAATGTGCGCGAAGGTACCATTGCACCCACATCGTATAACGTGATCGAAGATTCGTCCGGCTTGGATCCTGATAGAGTAAGTTATATTTATGAGGAGATTTTATAGTTTCAATTCACGTTTCTATATGATTTTTATTTAGAAATTTTAACTACTTTTATACTCATGACATAATTTTATTGATTACTGTACTACTTCAAAATGCTTTCCATTGAATTAATTGAAAACTATCTACATAAAAAGTATTACATTCTACCAAAAGAGTGAGTGCATCATTATCTTAGTGATTGATTCAAATATTTCGTCCAAATTACAACAAAAATAAAAAAGCCTACACCCATATAACTAGTCTATATACCAGAAATCTGTTTTGATAAATCATTGCATATCAAACACGTACACCTGAGTCATATATTGGATGGTCTTAAATAAAATGTTGTTTCAGATCCAACGTCTAACATACAAGCTGACGCACATGTACTTCAACAACTCGGCGCAAGTGCGGGTCCCGTCCGTATGTCAGTACGCGCACAAACTCGCCTTCCTCGCGGCAAACAGCCTACACGGACAACCGCATTACTCGTTCAACGAAACTTTATACTTTATATAAGCTATAAGGATATTAAAAGCAGAGCTTTACGTTTTTTTTTTTACCTTTTTTTCTATTCATTATTTAGTTAAGTTACGCTGTTCCGTCATGATCGGCTTATTCGGTCATGATTTTAAGTGGCTAAAGTATTTTTATGTTTAAGCAAATGGCAACTGCAAATTGAAAGTATCTTTTTTTTTTTTATTGTACGATAGGGAAGCGCTTGACCACGATCTCGCCTGATGGTAAGCTGAGATGTGGCCTAAGATGGAGCGCGCTTCCCTAGAAGGTACCGGTTCACTCTTCGCTTGAAGACCCCCATATTGTAGTCGTCGGGGAACACAGACTCAGGAAGCAATGTTCCAGTCCCTCGCGGTTCGAATGAAGAATGTCGATCCGAACCGCTTTGTCCAGGTACATGGAACGTCCACCATATGGCGATGCCTAGTCTGTGCGCCTCGACGATCGATGGAAAAACGGGGATGGCGGAATTAAATCGTGCAATTCCACAGCGCACTCACCAAAGTGTATCCGATAAAAAACCGATAAACTTGCCACTCTGCGACGGTGGGCGAGGCTCTGTTTTTTATCTGAACGTAAATCTCACTCAAATTTCAAGTAAACTGTGCATGTGTGTACAATAAAAGACCCACCTAATTATCTACTTAGTAAGCGACTGCCATGATTATTATTTTTAAGTTGGATTAGAATTTAATGCTTTTTTATTGATTAATTTTGCTCATGGCGATTCAGCCAGAATTTTCAGTTTATTTCTTTTTCTTTTATTCTTATTTAGAAATATGCATAAATACAAATTATGCAAGTCTTAGTGTTTGATGTAAAGTGCATTTAAATGTATCGTAGTTAGCATTTAAACTGTGATACGGGTGTTTAATGTAACAAGTCAAATGATACATGTGATATCCAGTATATGGATCTGTTGAGCTATTTTTTCATAAGATAGTTATTGACGGCATTGTAATAGAATTAATAATTAGGCTAAGAAAAAAAGCATTGTTTTGACTTTTCAGTTTTTAAATCTATGACCTCTGGTCAAATATCCTACCAATAAGCGAAGAAAGATCCTATTGTTACATTTCTATAGATTTAAGGTTTTGTTACTATTTTTTAATAAAGATTACTTTCGTATTAATGCTTTTTATTTACAACTAGTTGCGCCCGGCGGTTTCACCCACGCGCGTGTATTAGTTTTTCCTTTTAATCCTAATGTTCCTGTTTGAATATCGGTATAAAAAGTCCCGTCAAAATCAGTTCAGCCGTTCGTGTGATTAGCTGGAGCAAACAGACAGATAAAAATTGTAAAATTACTATTTAGATACAATTATGTACAGTGTATACATCCATATGCATTTTGTAAAAATCTTTTATATTAAAAACAGACACTCCAATTTTATTATTTGTTTATAGAGTGTATTAGCTCCTTGAATTAATAATATTATGTCAAACTAAGTATCATAGAGAACAACATGTTGCAGAAGAATAATAAAATATTTGCATGGCAATAAATTCACAAGATGTCCTCTTGCACCTTCTCTTTGAATATGTATCGATATGATGTTAAAAACATTACAACAGACTCATATTTTTACAACAGAACTTAGCATTAAATTCATAATATTTAAATTATATATTTATTATCACTTAATTTGTAGACCACTAATCGTAGACAGAGAAACCAATAGACAAATTGATATCTTATGTCGCATTCACACAAGAAAAAGAGCAACTTATGCCGGTGTTGTGTAATGCCTCCTCTACACGTCAACAGATGCGTCCGCGGACTCTGGCAGATGCGTGCGCAGATGAATTTCCACGAGCTATCCACACGTCTGTAGGTCGATCAGTCTATGTTCATTCTTGGCAGACGCAACTCGCACTCGCACATTAACATTTAAAAAATGGATATTGAGACCGTAGCTGCCGCGGCTATTTATTTATTTAGTACTTTTAACTACTACTTGAGTGTGCATCGCAGTAGAGTTATTAAAAAGAAATGGAAAAGAAGAAGGTGGTGGATGCTGGCTATACACATATTTTTGGGATTCCATAAACAGTTTTCAGCTTGATATAGCTCAATAAACCTAAAAGTTTCCTCTGTGCTTATATTGTTCGTCATTTCGAGCGTTTTTACGAATGATGCGACATAAAAAGCACGCGTGCACTCGCAATCGCAACTCCGTTCAAACTGATGCGTCGGCAGACGTGTGGACAGACGCCGGACGTTCGCGCCGAAACCCTTTGATGTGGGACACAATACCGACAACAAACGGATTCGAGGCGGACGCATCTGCTGACGTTAAATACCTACCACAGACGCACAAATCACCCCTTCTACACGTCGGCGGACGCATCCGCAGATGACGTCTGCAGATACATCCGTTGACGTGTAGAGGGGGCTCGTAGAGGGAGAATGTATCATTCTCCCTCTACGAGGGGGCTTAAAGAAATGAGAGAGAACGATAAAATTTTTTGTTTCACGCAGCGTGCCACTTTTTTCAAGAATAGCAACCTACTTTGATAAACAAAGTTTGTCAGCTAGCTATCGTCTTCCATAAAAATATAGTTTTTACATGTTCTAAGTTACGTAATTCATGGTATGATTGGTTTCGAATGATTTAGACTTACTGTTAATACCTTATAAAATAATACCATGGTGCGGTGTAGCGTTAAAGGGTGTAAAAGTGATAGTGGAACGAAAATGCCTAGATTGTCTTTTCACTCGTAAGTATACAACTCTTTATCAGTTTATAGGCCTTCATGATATTTCAGCGTGTTAATATATTGTGTATCACGTGCTGTTGACTTGAGTACATTGTTTAAAAACCACAAAAAAAAACAATTATAAATTTTAACCTAAAAAATTTTGTGTTGCCAACTTTTCTACAAATTGTTACCCACTATTATGGGAAATAATAATATATATTCTGCAGTGTGTATTTAATTAAATATCTGAAATATTCAATGGCTTGTTCCAGTTTTCCTGAACCGGATAATTTACGACAAATTTGGATTGTACCTACAGAATGAACAGATTGGAAACCAAAACCGAAGGTTAGAAAGTATTACGGCAATCACCACCACCGCGACGCTGCCCCGCCGAAGACAATGGACACTTGGTTCCAACATTGAACCGGAGGGACGTTGTTAATTAAGTTAGAGTTATTTAAATGTAATTTTTTTATTACAATAAATTATTATTAAGTAAATTTCGTTTTTTTTTTTGCGCCTACGCGGGTCGGTCAATATAATTAACGTGTGTATCTGTTAATACTTACGAAAATAAACATTCTTTTATTTTTTTATTTTATTTTATAAAAAATAATAAAAATCGAGTTTTCATCTACATTAGCATTACATACACATTTTCATATGGGATTATGATAATCATATTTATTAGATAAGTATATTATATAATATATAGGTATGTGTATATACATAATATGTATTACCCATCTAAAAGTAATATGTTTATTATATACTAGCTGCGCTCCGCGGTTTCACCCGCGTGGCTCCACTCCTTTTGGTCTAAGTGTTATGGTACAATATAGCCTACTATAGCCTTCCTCGATCAATGGGCTATCTAACACTGAAAGAATTTTTCAAATCGGAATCAAAGTAGTTCCTGCGAATATCCCTTCCCTCCTCACCTTCACCCCGTCCCGCACTACGCCTCCTCATTGTATTAAACACTATACCTACTATTTTCTGTAAATTGACACTTTTAAAAATTCGTTATATCTTTTGAATGGAATATCGCGGACTTTCTTGTAGATATTGGTCCATTCTATAATACCGTAGAACATTTATTTGTTCTATTTTCAAAAGATTCCGCAGCGCACGCGATGACAGAATTTTTATTAAGGCTACATTATTGCATTTTTGGTAAGGATCTCTAATTTTTTTGAAAATGCAATATAGCCTATGTTGCTCAGTGAAGATGCAGCTTTCTAATGGTGAAAGAATTTTTGAAATCGGTCCAGTAGTTTATGCGTGAAAACCATACATACATACATAATAACAAACATTTCCTCTTTATAATATTAGTATAAACATGTAAGTATGTAATGTGGATATCTCATTATTATCCACTTATGTTATGTGAATAATGATATTGAGAGATTTGTATCTTACAAATTGCGGGGTAAATTTTCCCTCACACGGTAACCCTAAATATTGTGACGTATTCTTTTTTATCTCTTTCTGCGACACGCATTGCCGGTGTCTATTGGATTCTCTGTCTACGATTTAACACAATTGAATTTGACATGCTGTCAAAGAGTACATGCTGTTGTCTAGAATCTAGATGTGAGATGTCATAAATATTTTATCTTTGGAGTTTGGGAATTTGAATTAAAAAATTTCAGATCTGCAAAGTGTACAAGTTTTAAATACTTTTCTATGTAGTAAGCGCTAATTAAAATGAATTCTCCTGATATTTTAACACCTTGTAGCGTCGTGGATGAAAACGACGCCAAGTACGTAGCGCACTTATTTAATGAGATGAATTTATTTTTCTCAGTAGGTATTTATTCATTATTGTTACTTTATTTTACAGGGAAACGATCGGATCTTGCGATGTACCTAATGACGAGTACACTTCTGTCCGTGAACAAGCCATTGCAAATTTTCAGAAGCCAATTTTACCCAATGTTAATATTCCCGAAAGAATTATAATATGCTTAGATGTATGTTGCGACAATCAGAATTCATTATATCGACTGGGTGATGGAACTACTTTCTCTCCTATAAACATGTTGAAAAGGGTGCTCGAATTCTTTATACATTCGAAACAAGCTATTAATAAGAGAACCGAGTTTGCCTTGATTATTTTAAGAGATGCTGATGCATATTTGTTACAAAATTTTACTTGCAATGTTAAAGATATTATCAATACAATTGACTATCTTCATGTTGAAGATTGCAGTTCAGATAATTTTGACTTTAAACATGTATTTGATATAATAAAACGGGAAATAGAGATTCCTGAATATAAGCAAGCAGAATGCACCACTCCACCTCCATACACTGTACGGATGCTGATTCTTTATGCCCGTTCAAACTGTGTGCCACTAATTGTACAAGAAGACCCTTACCTGATCTTTTTAAAAATGCAAATGTATTTCTATATGGATATTCTCTTTGCTCATGAAGAAGAATGCAATGTGTTCAAATGTGAAGAAATTTATGATGCATTACAAGATTTAGATAATGGTTACTCTTTTGTATTTGAAGTTTCAAGGAATGCTGCAAAAATCCATGAATGCATTGCTAAATTATTGGCACATCCTCTACAAAGGCCATTGCAGAAAAATACTGATTATAGTTTTGGCATTAAACACTAGAAGGATAATTTATTGTATGTGTAAAGTATATTCAGTTATTAAATAATGTATATATAACTTTATTTGTTCTTTATTATTCCTATTACAATAAGAATTTCTATAGTATAAGTACATGAATAATTTTAAACATTTACTTTCACAAACCAATTTTAAGGGTTTATAAGTTGTAAGATTATATAAAATTGCTAGCATTTACCATGCTCTAAAATTGAGTGCATTTCTTTACCTGAATATATATTTCTGAAATATATACTCAAGATACATATTATTCAATTCAACACACAGCCTAATTTTATTAAATTAAATATAACATGTCAATGTAATAACTACACGATATTATACAACATTCAAGTAGTTGAAATCATAATATGTAAAATAAAAAGAAAATATAAAAAATAATTTTATATTAAAGGTCATGTATACCAAGGTAAAATTTTAAAGATGCCATTATCCATAATATAGGTATGCAATTGAGGAATAATTTTAAAGGGAGTCTAAATGAATATCACACGTACAAATCAAATTTTTATTTAAAAATCAAACAAAACTTAATCAAACTATACACTTCAGTAAATAATAAAAAATAAAAGTAAATTGTAAATAAAGCATACAAAATATAATATTTACACTGATTGACTTATATTTGACAAAAATCAAATGGGAATAATGTTTTTATATAATGGTCATACAGGAATACCACAAGGAATACACAGCGTAATAACACAAGTATATACTCAAATTCCTCAGATAAACTAATTTGCTGCTAAAAAAAAATAATAACGCATAGAATTAATTTTTTAAAGTCAGCTGTTCATCATTACGAAAATATAATAAAAGGGCGCAAGACCAAACGAAAATAAGTACCATACTCACAGAAATATTATCTACTATGAAATATTGTTGACATTTGTAGTAATAAGGATTCAAAATCGAAGGTGTTTGAAGTAATATGATTCAATGTATATACTTTATCAAAACTTGATGAGAAGTGAATAATAGAATATTCATGACTATATGTCACTTATTTTTAATTCCCAAAACTTAGTCATGCCTTGCGCCGATTATGAGATTCAATTTGTCTCATGAACCATATTACAACAAACAGCAAAATTAAAAAAAGTTCAAAACACTTCGATCACAATCATCCTCAGCGAAGCTAAGATTATAAAGAATTAATAAAATTACAAATAAAATAATAAATATAATACGAGGGCCCTAATATCACTTTACTGGCACTATTCGACAAATACGACCTACGTTATTTTATCATATTTATAAATAAAGCTTTAATATTAAGAACGCTTGTCTCAAACAATTATGGATATTAACAAACAAGTCATTTAGGAATTTAAATATTTATAATAAAACTCATATTATTTCAATTATCTGCATATGCTCCTTAGATTTGATACTGGTTGATTTATAAAAGAAATAAATAACTTCACATATCAGTCTCAATACTTTAAAATATATTTACAATATAATTTTAGCTCGTAATAGAGAATACAGAGTATAATATTTGTTGAAGGACAAAGCACATGACTTGTAAGCCTTATTTTTAGCTCTGGTTGTGCGTCGTAAGCGATTAGTATATGTATATAACATAGAATGATTGTCTAATATGTTCGCAACACACTGGAGCCAATCCTAGGCTTAACAAACATTTAAAGCATATACTTAACGCATCAAATAACGCAAATACAAAATGGCGCCGGGTGTACCAACTCAATCATTAATACCAAACGACTACAGGAGATGTCGAACAGACACTACATTACACGATAGAGTATTTCATTACAATACAGCAAATTATTTTATACATGAGATTAACTTAGGACTACAATTTATGTACTTTATTCATATTATACAGGGAATTTTTAGTGAGCTTGTATGGTTTAATTATTTGTGTAATATCAACTAAATATAATTACAGGTAGACTGTTGGAAACGGATCACCTGATGATTTTAATAGTTTAAAATATAGTTTGGTGCATTAATTATGAATTTTCGATAGTATCGCTTAGTTTAGAATTTAGCCCTCTGAAAAATTCACTTTATATCTAATTAAAGTAATTAAAGTAATAATATTCCAACGCACAGCTACATTACATTGTGTGAAACATTGATATCTGTGCATAGGTATAGGAAGACGGGACTAGATGAATGATTTAAGTTTTTAAATTACAAAAAGTATGTATTTTAAAACTGCGTCCATTAAGAACACAGTTATATAATAACGTTATTTTTTATCTGTACGCTAATTATATAATATAACTTAAAATTCGTCAAGTAGTGTAACTATGTAGTTAAAATCGACATTTCTCATGACACCATTACTGTACGAATGATTTTGTTAATCATTTTCTAGTTTTATTGAAAATAATAATAATGGATGTGTACCTATAAAAAACGTTTTAATTAAAAAAAAAAGTTTAATGCGATTATTCTTGTCGCAGTTTTAATAAAATCATTAAAAACATTTGGTGTCATCGGCAATGCTTATTTTTGACAATGTTAATATTCACTCAACGTATGACAGTGGAATGTCTACTGAGTATAATATTCAGTCTTATGATGGATTAGAATGAACTGTTGACTAAAACCTTCGATGTTGTTAATTATAACGCTATGCTGTCTGATAGCATAGCATATCTAATTTAGTAAATTTCTTGGCTTACACTGAATCTTACCTAGAACATTAGTAAATTTACCCGAGTCGAGCGGAGTTATACACGAAGTTGTTATTATATTTTTACGATCTTATATCCATTCTCAATACACTTATTTCATAGAGTCGAGTAAAGACGAATAATTTCTATTTATATCATCAATTTAGAATTGTTCTTTTATAATAATGAAATTGCCACGTTTTCCTGCACTCCATGAATAAGTATACTTAATGTGAAGTTTAACGTAATTACCGAACTTTATATTGGAATTAGTACCAAATCATGAACGTAATATGCAACTCTAAAGCATTTATTATATATTTTATATAAGAAACTGTCATGTTCGTGTTCTCTTGAAGGCCTCAAACGAGTTAATAAATTGTATTTTCTTAAATATTGTGAATAGATGTTAAAATTTTAGTATTGCATATTATGTCCGCTTACAAGTAATTTTAAAATACTTCACTAAGTAAGCTTAGGTCCATGATAATCCTGATTTTTTGGTATAGTGTCCATTGTAGGATATGTTACGTACAAACGATAATACTTACATATTTCTTACTAATTTAACTAGTTTACTCGTTAATTTAGAACAATATATCCAATTCATTCAATACAATCGCACATCACAGTTGTCATATTTCATTATAAATATTTGTATGTCTAACATTAACTTCATTTATGATTGAATAATACGCGTTTGCTAATCGATTTTCGAATTCATAGTATAGTAATAGAACCAGTATATTATTGAATTTATTTCGTTTTCGGGTACTTTAATAATTCAAAAATCTGTTATTGTTTAGTAAGGAGGCACTAAGAACACCGCACACTGATTGATTTAGGCCAAAACACGTTGGGGCGCACACTTACGGTAAAAATACGGATAGCTTGAGCGAAATTGTTCCAGAACATTCTGAATTTTATTTTGGCCGATTTTAGATTTAAATAAATTCATACACTCTTTAATTTTATAGTAACTTATGTCTCAATCCTAAGTTAAGAAGATTGATTTTATTTTATGTTTCACAGTTACTATAGTCAATATAAGAGACATAATATAGATAATAATTTTCACCTTATTTCAAGATTGGTTAAGAGATACATTTACGAATTTCTAATTAAATATACACCAGAATGAGTTAGGTTACAGTCCTGCACCTCACCCCTCACTTTCAAGTTATTTTACACCCCCCACTATTATATTTTATGTCCTAATATACACAATACACATGAAGTAATAATCAACACGCATAGCAATTTTTAAACATGGATATAAAATGTATTTATAGATAGTTTTTTACCCTATAAAAAAATGAAACATCAATTAGCATGGATTTTATATCAATGTTTAAATTATTGCTAGTTTATGATTTTAAAAATTTTTCTGTTTTCGGTTACTTGAGTATTTCTGTTGTTTCATATATTTATTATTGTTTTTATATCGGTGTAGGTGGCCGGAGGCACGCGGGGAATCCATCATTTGGCGTATTTCTAGTTAAATTTTATCTTTCCATATTGTATTTGTTGTTATTTTTGTGTGTATACTGTATATGCTTTGCATCTAGTGGGCCCGCTTGCGACGTTTTTATATTCCGAGTTAAAATTTATCCTTCCATATGTGTGGGTGTAGCGGAAGAGCACGTGGCCCTGTGAACGTATGCGCGGCGAGTTTTTTGTTATACAGATCATTGCAGTTCATCGCTTCGTATATTCATTATCCTTGTTTGTATATGTGTATGTGGGCGTATGTATTACTCACTCCGTATATTCATTATTCTTGTTTGTATTTGACTATGTGGGCGTGTTACGGAGGCGCACGGGCCGCACGCGCCCATATATTACATCTGTGTGTGTGGCCGTACGCTGGGTTTCTATACATAGAATTACACTTCATGGCTCTGTACATTCACTGTCGCTATGTATATGTGTCGGAGTATCTTCAGTGTGTGCGGGCATGGTGCGGGGGGCGCACAGTCAGAGCACGCAGGCGGCGAACACCGCCATGGCGCGTCAGGGCGGCGGCGCGGCGTGCGCGGGGGGGAGCGGGGCGGGAGCGGGCGGGTGCGGGCCCGGTGCGGGCGGGTGCGAGCCCGGTGCGGGCGCGGCCCGGTCCCGCTCCGGCACCGCGGGCGCGACCTCCTCCGCGTTCGCGCCACCGCCGCGCGTGCGCATCACGTACGCGTACGTGCGGTAACGCTTTATCTGCAATACAGAGGAACCGTTATAAGACCTTGAAATAGGAAAAGTGACATTGTACAAGTTGGAAAGAGTAGGTAGAGAAACGATTTAGTTTTACATATGTTATGTTATAAAAATTAGTGCAACTGCTGTGCACGCATGCTCCGATTTCATAAATTCATTGTGTAATAAAAAAAAAAAACAACTTTTATTTTTTTAATTGTCATTAATCAACTCGTAAGGAAGTTTAGAAAAATTGTATAACATTTCATAAATTTAAATAATTATACATATCAAATAATAATACATGAAAACGGCAAGTTATTTTTTTGGAATTTAGACATACCACTATTATTTTTTATGTCACATATTAACTAAGAAAAACCGCGCGACATAAGCTTGTATCTACGACTAGTACTACAGCATACCTCATAGACGAGATAGTGGTCCTTGTCCCTGCAGTGCGGCTGGTCGCGCGAGTGGTCGCGCGCGTGGCGCAGCGCCGCCAGCTCCTCCTCCAGCCGCGACACGCGCTCCTCGTGCTCAGCCAGCTGCTCGCGCTAGTCACATACGAGACATTATCTACTCAAATTTGTATTTATTGAAAACAAGTTAAGCTATTGCATAGCTTCTATCGCGGGCCTTGAGCGCGGGGACCGAATCCAGAAATTCCGTAACGAGAAAACCTCACGCTCCCCACTCCGACGGGCGCGGAGGTGTGGCTTGAAGGCATAGCATGCAATAGCTTTACCGCGGCAGTCCCCGAGTGCCACACGTCTTTTTTTGTTTCATTATACAGTAGCAGCGATTGGTGTAAAATAATGAAATTTACATGCTAGCCACATGACACATATTTATAAAGTATTTGATGCGCCTTATCGACTACCCTAACAATAGAACGCTAGATTATTAAAAAAGTCGCCAAAACATGCAAATATATTATCAACTTGGCAAGTTGGTGTGAAAGGGATAAAAAAAAATACATGCGTCATTCAACGTCATATTTTCTTGTTACAAGTTAATGGTCATAGTGCAATCTACAGTGTATTAGATATAAGCTTCTTGGTGTGTACAATAAAGTATTTTTTGTTAAGCTATTGCATAGCTTCTATCGCGGGCCTTGAGCGCGGGGACCGAATCCAGAAATTCCGTAACGAGAAAACCTCACGCTCCCCACTCCGACGGGCGCGGAGGTGTGGCTTGAAGGCATAGCATGCAATAGCTTTACCGCGGCAGTCCCCGAGTGCCACACGTCTTTTTTTGTTTCATTATACAGTAGCAGCGATTGGTGTAAAATAATGAAATTTACATGCTAGCCACATGACACATATTTATAAAGTATTTGATGCGCCTTATCGACTACCCTAACAATAGAACGCTAGATTATTAAAAAAGTCGCCAAAACATGCAAATATATTATCAACTTGGCAAGTTGGTGTGAAAGGGATAAAAAAACATACATGCGTCATTCAACGTCATATTTTCTTGTTACAAGTTAATGGTCATAGTGCAATCTACAGTGTATTAGATATAAGCTTCTTGGTGTGTACAATAAAGTATTTTTTGTTAAGCTATTGCATAGCTTCTATCGCGGGCCTTGAGCGCGGGGACCGAATCCAGAAATTTAGTAACGAAATACCTCACGCTCCCCACTCCGACGGGCGCGGAGGTGTGGCTTGAAGGCATAGCATGCAATAGCTTTACCGCGGCAATCCCCGAGTGCCACACGTCTTTTTTTATTTATTTATTTACTAGATTTCCGCCCGCGGCTTCGCCCGCGTTTTCAAAGGAAAACCCGCATAGTTCCCGTTCCCGTGGGATTTCCGGGATAAAACCTATCCTGTGTGTTAATCCAAGTTACCCTCTATATGTGTGCTAAATTTCATTGTAATCGGTTCAGTAGTTTTTACGTGAAAGAGTAACAAACATCCATACATCCATACATCCATACTTACAAACTTTCGCCTTTATAATAGTATTAGGATTTATTTACCATGGACAGTTTAGTGTGCGAGCAGGGCAGCAGCGGTCGCTGAAACTTGCGCTGCGACCCGACCGCGCCCGCCAGCGGCGGCGCCGAGTACGCCGCGCACACGAAGTTTATCGTCTCCACCCACGAGTGCAGCTCTTTTGAATCACTACGGAGTTGTACAAAACATAAATTTTTAATATAAAAAACTTGAGCGATGTCAAGGGACATCCGGATGGAACGAAGTGTTAAGTTAGAGAGAGACAGAAAACCACGCGCACGCCGCACGGCTTACAACTCTAGCAAAAAGTGTCGTGACAACTTTTCGTAAGAATTTTTTCCGTCTAGCCCCCTTTCACAACGCGCGATAAGGAACTTCGTTCCAAAAATGAATCGCAATAGGTGTTGGTAAGCGCATAACTAATAATATAACAAATATAATTAATACATGTCATACAAAAATAATTGTCATACAACTCGAGAACGGCTGAACCGATTTTGTTAAATATTTTTTATAATGTTCCTTGAAGTACGAGGCTGATTGTTATGGAGAAAAAACATAAGATGTACCATGGGTGAAGCCGGGGCGGACCGTTAGTTAATGTAAATATTGATGTAAAATTAGAGAAAGTAAAAATTATACAATATAGTAACAATCCAATAACATCAATAACCATTTTGAAAAGACATTCTAATCTATAATAAAGTGCCAAATTTTTAGCAATGAGTAAGGTATAAATAATAAATATCTTTTTATACAGAAAAAAATTGAATAATTAATAATGTTTGTATGATAACTAACCTAGTTTGAAATAAATATTCCGCTTGGTCTGCAGTTTGTAATCTAAAGACGTGTTGCTTTTTCGTGTAATCAGTCGCTTTCGTTGCTAACGCGTGATGTATCCTGGAAATACCAAAATATGAAGCCATCAAAATATATAAAATCGACATCAATGGTACTTTTATGTCTGAAAAATAATTAAAAAAGGGTCGAATTTTAAACTAGTAAATAAAATGTAAATAATTTACCTTATAGCATTATGTAGATTATCCGACATTTGACTCCGTCTAAAGCCGTGTTCGTCTTTGTGTAAATATAATACTAAATCCCGTAGTGTACAATAGAACATCTTCCAACCTCTTCTACCGAACGGAGCTGAAAATTGAAACATTGTATATTATTGACTTGCTAAACTATAAAAATATATTTTATGGTTAACTCGCTTTCCACCCGCAGCTTCGCCCGCGCAGTCAAAGAAAAACCCGCATAGTTCCCGTTCCCGTGGGATTTCCGGGATAAAACCTATCCTATTTCCCGGGGTAAAAAGTAGCCTATGTCCATTCTCGGGTATCAAAATATCTCTATACCAAATTTCATGCAAATTGGTTCAGTAGTTAAGGCGTGATTGAGTAACAGACAGACAGACAGAGTTACTTTCGCATTTATAATATTAGTATGGATTTAGCACACATATATATCATTGCCGTGTTCTTCTATTTAATCCATCACAATAATATACATACTAATTAATTTTAATTTGAAACACAAAAAACACTCAAAACTCATGTAAATTGGATATTGGGCTATATTTAACACAAATATACAAAACATGTTTTGGTCCTTCGAGTCCAATATGAAGCCTTTTTTTGTTATTATGACTAGCTTTGCGCCTGCGGCTTCACCCGCTTTGTCTAAAACCTAATAAATTACATACTAAAACCTTCCTCTTGGATTTCTCTAACTATTAAAAAAACCGCATCAAAATCCGTTATGTAGTTATAAAGAATTAATAACTCAGGCCCCGGAATCACAGACACAATAGAAAATCTATTGTGTTGTGGACCGATCGGGCCGTTCGGGGCTCAATGGGTTAAGCATACACAGGGACAGAAAAAGCGACTTTTTTATACTATGTAGTGACATCTACTCACTTTTCTTGCCATTGGGCTCGACGCAGCACTTGCGCATGACGTATCCCTTCTTGTACTCGACCGCTCTACTCTGGTCGGGCACGTGTATAAAGAATTAAGCATACACAGGGACAGAAAAAGCGACTTTTTTATACTATGTAGTGATGATCTCTACTCACTCTTCTTGCCATTGGGCTCGACGCAGCACTTGCGCATGACGTATCCCTTCTTGTACTCGACCGCTCTACTCTGGTCGGGCACGTGTATAAAGAATTAAGCATACACAGGGACAGAAAAAGCGACTTTTTTTATACTATGTAGTGATGATCTCTACTCACTCTTCTTGCCATTGGGCTCAACGCAGCACTTGCGCATGACGTATCCCTTCTTGTACTCGACCGCTCTACTCTGGTCGGGCACGTGTATAAAGAATTAAGCATACACAGGGACAGAAAAAGCGACTTTTTTATACTATGTAGTGATGATCTCTACTCACTCTTCTTGCCATTGGGCTCAACGCAGCACTTGCGCATGACGTATCCCTTCTTGTACTCGACCGCTCTACTCTGGTCGGGCACGTGTATAAAGAATTAAGCATACACAGGGACAGAAAAAGCGACTTTTTTATACTATGTAGTGACATCTACTCACTTTTCTTGCCATTGGGCTCGACGCAGCACTTGCGCATGACGTATCCCTTCTTGTACTCGACCGCTCTACTCTGGTCGGGCACGTGTATAAAGAATTAAGCATACACAGGGACAGAAAAAGCGACTTTTTTATACTATGTAGTGATGATCTCTACTCACTCTTCTTGCCATTGGGCTCGACGCAGCACTTGCGCATGACGTATCCCTTCTTGTACTCGACCGCTCTACTCTGGTCGGGCACGTGTATAAAGAATTAAGCATACACAGGGACAGAAAAAGCGACTTTTTTATACTATGTAGTGATGATCTCTACTCACTCTTCTTGCCATTGGGCTCGACGCAGCACTTGCGCATGACGTATCCCTTCTTGTACTCGACCGCTCTACTCTGGTCGGGCACGTGTATAAAGAATTAAGCATACACAGGGACAGAAAAAGCGACTTTTTTATACTATGTAGTGATGATCTCTACTCACTCTTCTTGCCATTGGGCTCGACGCAGCACTTGCGCATGACGTATCCCTTCTTGTACTCGACCGCTCTACTCTGGTCGGGCACGTGTATAAAGAATTAAGCATACACAGGGACAGAAAAAGCGACTTTTTTATACTATGTAGTGACATCTACTCACTTTTCTTGCCATTGGGCTCGACGCAGCACTTGCGCATGACGTATCCCTTCTTGTACTCGACCGCTCTACTCTGGTCGGGCACGTGTATAAAGAATTAAGCATACACAGGGACAGAAAAAGCGACTTTTTTATACTATGTAGTGATGATCTCTACTCACTCTTCTTGCCATTGGGCTCGACGCAGCACTTGCGCATGACGTATCCCTTCTTGTACTCGACCGCTCTACTCTGGTCGGGCACGTGTATAAAGAATTAAGCATACACAGGGACAGAAAAAGCGACTTTTTTATACTATGTAGTGACATCTACTCACTTTTCTTGCCATTGGGCTCGACGCAGCACTTGCGCATGACGTATCCCTTCTTGTACTCGACCGCTCTACTCTGGTCGGGCACGTGTATAAAGAATTAAGCATACACAGGGACAGAAAAAGCGACTTTTTTATACTATGTAGTGATGATCTCTACTCACTCTTCTTGCCATTGGGCTCGACGCAGCACTTGCGCATGACGTATCCCTTCTTGTACTCGACCGCTCTACTCTGGTCGGGCACGTGTATAAAGAATTAAGCATACACAGGGACAGAAAAAGCGACTTTTTTATACTATGTAGTGATGATCTCTACTCACTCTTCTTGCCATTGGGCTCGACGCAGCACTTGCGCATGACGTATCCCTTCTTGTACTCGACCGCTCTACTCTGGTCGGGCACGTGTATAAAGAATTAAGCATACACAGGGACAGAAAAAGCGACTTTTTTATACTATGTAGTGATGATCTCTACTCACTCTTCTTGCCATTGGGCTCGACGCAGCACTTGCGCATGACGTATCCCTTCTTGTACTCGACCGCTCTACTCTGGTCGGGCACGTGTATAAAGAATTAAGCATACACAGGGACAGAAAAAGCGACTTTTTTATACTATGTAGTGATGATCTCTACTCACTCTTCTTGCCATTGGGCTCGACGCAGCACTTGCGCATGACGTATCCCTTCTTGTACTCGACCGCTCTACTCTGGTCGGGCACGTGTATAAAGAATTAAGCATACACAGGGACAGAAAAAGCGACTTTTTTATACTATGTAGTGACATCTACTCACTTTTCTTGCCATTGGGCTCGACGCAGCACTTGCGCATGACGTATCCCTTCTTGTACTCGACCGCTCTACTCTGGTCGGGCACGTGTAAGAACGGGTTAGTGCCGCCGCTGTTGCGGTTTTCGCCGCCCGTCGCCGCTGGCGTTTCGGCGTCACTGGAGGATAGATAATAGTTTAAATTATTATTGTATCATAAATACTTTACACTCAATTGGTCTCAAAGTTTAGAAAAAAATGCAATACGCATCACATAAATTTATTCCACCAAGTAAGAAACCGTATCTCAAAATCTGTTTTATTTCAATTGACTTTTCAAACACAAATAGTCATTTCTATACATATAAACTTCTTCTAGAAGCACTTTTGAATCGTCATAACAGTTTTAACATTTACCACCGATTTTAAGTGTATATATAATATATAATATTAATATGTGTATATGTCGTGGCCATATCGTACATTTGCTCATTTCATGAAATGATTGGCCACATCATGATGTGGTTTGAGCAGATCAATGATAAGAAATCGTTTCACGATATGGCCAACTAAACGCGCGGTTTTTTCATGAAATGATCAAAATTATTTGATCATATCGTAAAATAGTTACATTAATCATTGGTAGAGGCGCTGCAAGCTGTGTTTATGTGATAAGATGGCGGCCGCTGGCGATAATTTAATTATTCGCAGTTAAAAACTTCATAATTCGTTTAATAACAATATGAAGAAAGTCATAGCAAAGAATTTACGACGAAGAGGTTCGAGTACTATGGAAAATGTGGATATCTTATATATGTATTGAAGAAAAAATGCGTCTTAAATAAAATAATTTAAGACGCATTTTTTCTTTTAGGATATATATTTATATATCCTACTATATTATTATAATTGTTTGTTTTTTAAAAAGCGATCCGCTTCTGGCACTCGCCGGCCGCTGCCGCGGCACGCTCGCTTTGCTCGCTCGGCTCGTGCGTTGTTTATTAAAGTCTAACCTAACCTAACCTAACTGTTTTCTATTGCAAAAACGATTCGCTTCTGGCATTCGCCGGCCGCTGCCGCGGCACTAACTTAAATGACATTAAACAAGTTTTTAGAATATTCTGAATTTTTTTAATATTTTATGGACTCTTTATATTTTATACGATCTGGCCAAATGTGGATGACCAAATCGTGAAACGTTGACGATTTAACGATCTGATCAAACTATGTTCGCCGTTTCATGAAATGCGACCATTTCGTGAAATGATCGATCATGTCATGAAATGAGCAAATCTACGATATGGCCACGACATATATACAATAGTTTGTTGTTTCAAACAATAAGTCAGACAAAATACAAAGGCACACGTGACATTTACAACTATAATAGCATTCATTATAGATAAACCGTAGACAATAATCTGCGTGCACAGAGCAACCACTCACAGAGCCCACTGCAGCGGCTGCGTGCGTATCGCGTGGTAGAGCTGCTTGAGTGTGTCGCGCGGGAAGTTGTCGCCGTCGTTGAGCTCCGCGAGGTTGTCGATGAACTCCGCGCACGACATGCGCCGGAACGAGCCGCCGCCGCACCCGTGCAGGTCCGTGTTCAGCAGCATTATCGCGCACGTCAGCGTGTGTACTGCGTCTGCGTGTATCAATGTGTATTAGTTGTCGATACACAAAAAAAAAAAAATACATAAAATTGAGAAAATATTTTGAAAGTTTCCTACTATCCAAAATTATATTAGGAGCGACTGTGGATAATCTACAACCTTTTAATTAAAAAATATACAGAATATAGTCGTTAAGTGCGCACACGCATTTGTTCCGGAAATATAATCGATATAAAACAAAGTTTCGCTGATATCGAAATAATTTCCACTACATTCAAACACACACACACACACACACCTTGCGAGTTGAACGAGCCCGGGTTGCACTCGAGGTAGCGCCGCGAGAAGTGCACGAGCACGCGCTCGCGCTCCTGCGTCTCGCCGCTGAGCGCGAACCGCGACAGGAACGTGCGCAGCGCACAGTCCAGCGTCGCGCCCGCGAACTCGAAGTGCTTCACGTACTCCTCCGCCACCGCGCGCGAGAACTCGTTGCTGTGGACAGTAAAGTAACTAAGTATTTGTGCGTATACGGCACCAGTTGTAAGGCTTCATACGTGTCGACCTCAGATAAAAAAAAACTTTGTACACCATTACAGATAAATTCAAAGAAAAAGACTTAAAATTGAAATCTAGTAAATAGAAAAGTAAAAAATGCAAAAAAAAAAATATGCGTTAAACATACTTTTTACTAAGATGCCTCGACACATCGGATTTCTTAAAGCCATCCAAATGGTAGAGGCGTTTGGCCAGTCTCTCCGCTGACGGAATGTCGACCGCTTTGGGACTGTAGTGGAACGAGTGTAGCGAGTCCCCGTCCGAACCTTCATCTGAGCCTGCGTCTGAACCTAATTCCTGAAATATAATGATGTCTATTTTTAGATTTATTTAATATCGAAATTAAAATGTTTACAACAGATCGATTTTATTGAAATAGTGTTAAAGATAGACATTGTAAATTTCTATGTAGATAAAATAAGGAAATATTTATATTTATTATAATACTGGAATTTTTTCATTAACATGTTTGAAGTTAAGTTAAAGTTTTTAGTTCTCTATTGGCAAATTAAACAAAAGAACCTTCACGGGATATGAGAAAGATTTTTCTATTTGTCTTATAAAATATTTGGAAATTAAGTCCAAAGAAAAATTTATTTTTATAACTTTCCTGATGGGATGAATTATAATAATATGTCCTACCTGATAACCCTGATTCTCCGGCGACGTGCACAAGTTCTCTTTTCCATTTTGCGCATAATTCATATTGTTATTATTGTTCAAGTTGTCGTTATTATTTCCACCCTTATCTGGTCCCTTCACTTGTATCACTATCCTATAGTCCTTCTGTTCTCCCCCGTTGAGCGTGACGTCACTGCTGTGGTCCGAAAATGTCGAATTGGACTTGGCCCGTTTATGGCACGGCTCCGACACCAATATCGTCGAATCGGAATCGGACGGATCGGACAGTTCCATCCGGGGACACTCCCGACCGGTTTCGAACATGTCGTCTTGGTCTTGGAAGTCTGGACTAGATATATTCGATACGGCCTCGGAGAGGCTCATATCACCTGGAAAATTAATAGTCATATTGTGTCATAAGAATAAATAAAATTTTGTGCCATTACTATGTGTCGAAATTATAATTATTCACACTTCAAAGTGTGCCTTCAAGTGCATTTTAATAATAGTGGTAAACCGTGAGTCAATCAAAAATCACTCATAACACCACGTGGTGAGGTGACAATCACATGTCCTATCAACACGTCAATGTGAGCGCCGTAACCATAGCAACGGCACGTGCATAATTATACTGTTCTATTCTATCCTACTTATATTATAAATGCGAAAGTTTGTGAGGATGGATGTAGGTGTGTGTATGTTTGTTACTCTTTCACGCAAATACTACTGAACCGATTACAATGAAATTAAGGACACATATAGAGGGTAACTTGGATTAACACATAGGATAGATTTTATCCCGGAAATCCCACGGGAACGGGAACTACGCGGGTTTTTCTTTGAAAACGCGGGCGAAGCCGCGGGCAGAAAGCTAGTATCCTATATTATGTACTAGCTTTCCGCCCGCGGCTTCGTCCGCGTTTGTAATCGGTTCAGTAGTATTTGCGTGAAAGAGTAACAGACACACGCATACACTTCGATCCTCACAAACTTTCGCAGTTATAATATTAGTAGGATAGGATAGTAGGATTTTTTTTTTTTAATTTTTTTTTATTTAGGGATTTTTGTCCTAAAGGACGATGACAATCCCATCGTACCTTGTATACAAATATTTAACACTTAACAAACTATATTAACTATATTTTAAATTTAAATTTGAATAGCATTCTAGCTGCATCAGTGTGGTGCAGCTAGAATGCTATGATATGCACCAACATTCATAAAATTTATTTTAAAATTTGTCAACAAGTCTTTTCTTTTAACATCATTCCGAACACATTCCATGAGGAAGTGTTGGGTATCGTCATATTTATGACAGAACTAGATTTCCGCCCGCGGCTTCGCCCGCGTTTTCAAAGGAAAACCCGCATAGTTCCCGTTCCCGTGGGATTTCCGGGATAAAACCTATCCTATGTGTTAATCCAAGTTACCCTCTATATGTGTGCTAAATTTCATTGTAATCGGTTCAGTAGTTTTTACGTGAAAGAGTAACAAACATCCATACATCCATACATCCATACTTACAAACTTTCGCCTTTATAATAGTACTAGCGACCCGCCCCGGCTTCGCACGGGTGCAATGCTGATACTAAATACACTACAGAAAAACTGTGAACGTTGTATAAAAACATAGCGGCCCGCTCCGGCTTCACACGGGTATAAAATATGCCGCGGCCGGCCGGTACCGCCGCAAACGCTACGTCCCGCAATTTTTAAATCTGTAATATCTTCGAAAATATTCACTTAAATCATACGGTGTAAAGGGCCATATAGATCTATATTAAATGAACAATGTATTCAAGGTATTTAATTGGTTAAGGATTAATGCTGTATTGGTTAAAATCGCTTCGAAAATTAGCCATTATTTGTCGTAAAAAGTAAATGACAAAAAAAAGTTATTGTGGGTTATCCATAAGAGATAGACATATACCATCGCGGACTTTTCTGTAGACCTTTTCAATGTGTATAATACTTAGTACATTATTTTGATAAAACTCTTAGGGTTCAGCCTGCGATTGCAATGTAAGCGGAAAAAATGTAATTTTTTTCGACATCACATTAGAAACCTCAAAAATAACAGTACTTCTCTACTATTTAATGGATGTTATTATATGTATAAACCTTCCTCTTGAATCACTCTATCTATTAAAAAAAACCGCATCAAAATCCGTTGCGTAGTTTCAAAGATTTAAGCGTACAAAGGGACATAGGGACAGGGAAATCGACTTTGTTTTATACTATGTAGTGATTAAGATATTAAGGCTTATACATGCGCTAATAACCTTGACCATACTTGACGGATCTCAAACCTCTCCCGCTGCACCTTCTTTTTTCCTCGCATTTTGTATTTAAAAAGATACCAATCAGTGAAACAAAAAATCCTCGTCAGGGACTGTTGTGTAACTGATAATTTATTAAACATAAAATTTTCAGAGCTCTAAGTCAGCACGTTACGAAGTTTATAGAGTATTTGCGGAAAAATCGATGACCACGGCACATTTTTTTTCTAGAAATCTATTAACTTTGGAAAAAAGTCCTCGCGAGCAATTAAAGATCAAAGACCATCCTATTTTATATATTTTTTTCGGTATTGTGCTTTATGTTGTACCAGACTTTATAGAGGTTGAACATAGTCGAAATTGCCGGGTAACGCCTTAAGATAGTAGGATTATAGTAGGAATGTTACCGTTGAGCGTGCGGTGGTGGTGCGGCGCGAGGTGGCGGTGCGGCGGCGTGGCGCGCGGCGACACCGCCGACCACGACGCGGACGTGGGCGACGCGGGGGATGACGACCTGAAATCATTCATGTACAAACATTGAGTAATTATTATTGCATCAATAAATAAATAAATAAATCATTTATTTCACTTAAAACATTTTACAAATTAGAGCGACCCAGGCTCCTAAGATAGTAAGAACTGTTTTTCAGGAGCCTGTGTCTTCCAATAACACATTACATTTGACTAAGATTTAGACTGTTTTCCTTGATACCTACTTACCTTACCGCTATCGAGATATTAAATAATTAATATCATTGATTTGAATTCATTGAAAACAATGATACCATTTGACGGAAACTATGATCCATCATAAGTTTAACATTTTAATTACGGTATATCTCGTTTTCCTTGTGCAGGTGGATTTGAACTTACTTCATAACCACATAAGATCTTTAGTCGTGTAATATTAAAAATGCTGTATAATGACAAAAATAAAAACATAACAAAATGAATGATTTAAATGAAACATACCTTTGTGACATGCCATCTGAGATCGATGTGGAGTTGGAAGTAGCGGACCCATTGCACTGCGATACCGGCGCGTTGTACGTCCACACGATACTGAACAAAAATGACCCTTATAACGTGTGCGTAAATATCAAATTTCAATGCAGCATGCCTTTAATAGATAATAGAATTCTAATTATGCATATTCTCGCGTAGATATGGAAATAAAGAAATAAGGTATGTGCTTAATTTATTTGGAGAAAGAAAGTGAATGTGATTTTTAAGACCAAGTTAACTTGATTTTTAAGCATCCTCTCCCCTTTTTTTGGTCGAATTTTAAGTGGACATTTTTTTGAGTCATTTACCACCAAAGAAGTCTCTAGATGTACTAAATTTAATTCATTTACTTAATCAATAATACATATTAATTCATACCGATCCCGCTCATCCGATTCCGACCTCGGTCCCGGCGTGGCTGAATCCGGTCTCGCGTCTAGTAGTGTATTGAGCGATGACGTCACATCCTCCTCCATGTCCACCGCGACCGCACTGAGGGACGACTCCTTCTGGAACTTTCGTGTTTTGTTTATTATGTACATTGTATACTATTTTTGGGTAATGAGAAAAGCACAGGGTTGATGACAGTTTTTTTTGTAATATTATTAATGCAAAAGTTTATATGCTTGTTTGTCTTTCTTTCGCGTCGCTAGGGCATATTTTATGTCTCACTGTATATATAACATTTGCTCTCTTCAAGTGAAAACTTGCGAGAAAATAGATTTAAAATTTTCCGCTAGTAGATAACACCAACAAACAGGCTATCTTTTAACTATGCATAAATTATAAGTGTTCCACTGTCTCAAAGAAAAGAGGACATGTATAAAACTTTACCATTTATGACATTTTTATAAACTATTTTTTGAGTTCGTCCACTAATTTCAACTACATCTAGTCTACATTGCCTATGAAAAAATGTATTTCTATCATTACCAGCCTAATATTGCCTGTAAGTGCCGTAAATTACTACCTAGCGATAAGGTCACCGATTGTACATATTTTCCTCTGATATGTTCTTTATTGGTCTCTATTTCTTTTGTGTGTGCAATAAAGAATTAAATAAATAAATAAGTTGCCGTATTTACCTGCAAGTGGTCCTCAGATCGTGAAGTCCTTACAATCTGCTGCTGTGTTCGCGACGACATCTCGCCCGCGGAGTTCGCGCCGCCCGCCGGCGACGCGGGCTGCGAGTTGAATCTGAAAGAATAATACCTTTAAATATTTATATATTGTATTAAATCGATAAAGACGAAAACGTGGTTGAATGCACTGGTATCAGGCACTAATGGTTTTAATCCCTCAGCCCCCGGAATCACAGACACAATAGAAAATCTATTGTGTCGCGGTCTCATTGGGCCGCTCGGTGGTCAAGGGGTTAATAGATATTATTTGTGTTGTGTAAAAAATATTCATGTTGAGGGCGGACGAAGTTGCATAGGTTGTTCAGGAATTTTAAAGTAACGATTACTTATTACACTCAAAAATTCTTAGCCAAAACATTTTATAACTATTGAACGAATATTAACTACTTTCGGTATTAATTTTATACAATTAAGTACGGCAAAATGAACAGATATCAAGTATCAATACGAGTACGAGTACAAATCCATTAAAAATGTTCTACGTTAAACTACATTCCTATATTCTACACTAAATCCTAAACAAATCTACAAAAAGCACATACAATTTACTAGCATGTTCCCCAGTGAGCCCCGTGTCGGGCGACGAGTTGTGTCGCTGGGAAAGTTCGGCGCGCGCCTGCACTCGGTTCTCAGCTGGTGACGCTGGCGTCGAATTATATCTGAAAATTTGTATTGTTATTAAAGATTTTATTTATTTAGGACACATACAGTTATATAAAGTTATTGGACAAGTAAAGTTTCCAAACATCTAGAGGAAAGTGGTATGTCCAAGAATTTAAAAGTTCGATGACATGCAACATCGTGGTGGATTATGCCCTAAACTTGAGGTTTGTGTTCGGCAATAATATTGACGTATTATGAACAACTAGACTAACAATGGCCTATTAAAAGATGGCCAAAAAATGTCCGAGTAGTGTTGCATAAAATATTCATTAAAATTAACACCTTATTTCTAGGCAATAGCGTTCAAATTACTCATGAAACTCCGCCTAATAAACACGGTAATTATTAAATACCATATTTGTGTCGCGTCTTTCCAAACTATACAAGGCCAGTACGCAACGGTGTGAAACTAATCACGTATAGTTTGGAAATAAATTTTTTACAAAGTTCTTCCAATCTATACAACAGCAGTACGCAAATACTCGCGTATACTTTGTAGTGAAGTAAGTAAGAATAGCGCTCCAAAATATACAGCGCAAGTACGCATGCGGACTAATCGTGTATGTTTCGGAGTAAGCGCGGCGTCTTTCCATTGCTCGCGTTTATATTATTGTATTGCTGTTTTGAAATCTATTATTAAAATGCATGCAGTGTATTGTGTAATGTGTATATAATGTTGCGTACTGATCGTACATTTTTTGTATCGAGGATGCTTGTGTCTTCGTTCCCGACTATACTGCACGACTTACAATTGACAATAGTGCTAAAATGTAAGAATCTAATAAGTCCAGAAGAAGACGGTTGCGAGGCGACGGAGCCCCGCTCGTGTAGTTAAAAAAAACACGAACCTAACCTAACCCATAGGTAACCCTTATATCTGTTACCTATTTATTTTTCTAAGCTTACCTAATAATATTTTTATTCCATATTTTACTGAATCAATCAAGAAGAATAAAAGTAGATAGATATAGCTGTACAAGTCTTTGATTGCCTATATATTTATTATTTCGCTCAAGCGTAAGTGGTGTAGTAGCTATATTTAGTTATACATATTTTGCGTACTGATCGTGTATAGTTTGGAACGAAGAAGCAAGCATCCGCGTTACAAATTATACACGATCAGTACGCAAAATTCGTGTATATATTGTAATAACAAACTTAAAAACAGCATTACAAAGTATACACGAGCAGTTTCCTATGGTTGCGTTCTGGCTATGTATAGTTTGGAAATACGCATTTGTGTCTTGTAAATGGAAATAGGATGGATTCATTAAGGAAGAACTTTAAGATATACTAAGGATAATTTTCACAGAAATATTGACCGGTTCTAATAACCGTAGTATAACGAATAACCTAATAACCGTCTCGAGGTAACAGTTTTTTTTACAAGATGCACAGTAATCAAATTTCACGCTGTTATGCCACAGATAATCTAATTCCCGTAACTTTAACACCGGCGACGATATGAGAATATTATTAAAGCTTAAAATGCAAATTTAAGTGGTTGCTTATCTATGCTTGTAACACATTAACATTTTGTATAAAGAGATTATTAATTTTATGTTGGCTACTGAAAAAAAGTTATTAATTCATGGGAATTTATTTTATCAGATGAAGCATGGTTTGCGGTTTTATTTTTTATGTTTTGATGGCATAGCTAGAATAATACTAAAACTTTTCCATTAATTACCATATAATTTACAGGATAAAAGAATCTGTAAACTGATGTCCACGGTCGAGTTATCACTTATCACGCGGCACGCTGGATCATTGTGGGATTACCCGATTTAGTCAGTGTCAGTATGCCAATATGTAAAACATTGCCTGGCATAATATATCGTAAAGATTTCCCTATGTGATAAAAAGTTTTTGCCATCCCACTGGTGTGCTTTTGGCCCCTACTACTAGAACATTAAAATGAGCCTGTATCTAGTTAGTTGTTTCGTTTCTAATTGTTGAAAGTTCTAATCTGTACTCAGTATTCTTTCAAGACTGCACGCCCAACCCGTTGCTCAACAAGTTGCTCGACCAATTGCTGTTCGAGCTTAGTTTGCAACAAGACGACCGCGACGTTCACCCCGAAAAACTACTAATCGTCTCACCTATGATAATGTGTCCTATGTGTTGGCGCGTGGTGATTATGATGCGGATGTTCCACCCTCGACAGGTTCAGTATCAGATCGCCCGTCATCATGTACGCTTCGAACTTTGGCTGGTTGGCGCGCGGCCGCCGCACCGCCCTGTCCTCTGTGAGCAGCGCCTCGCAGCTCTCGCCCGACTGCACGCCCGAGCCGTTGCTCGACGAGTTGCTCGATGAGTTGCTGTTCGAATTGCTCGACGGCGGCGAGTCTGGTCTGTGGGTGGGTATAAAGTATTCTTGTATAGATTATCGAGTGTGAGGAGTAATATACGATAAGAAAAAATACATAGAAAAGAGTAAGCCACTAAATGTGATTGTTTATTCATATTCTTATTTGATAATTTGTAGGAAATATTTCAAAAGTTACATCGGAATTTTTTATCCTGTACAATGTACATTGCATAATAATCTTTTATATATATTAGGGGTCGTTGGAGAGATCGTAAGTCATCTGAAGTAAGCACGGGCTACGGGAAAACTTTATTTACAAGTGAATATACTTTGTTGTTTTACTATATTATCAGAGACAACATTTTTATCAAAACATACAAGATTGTATTTATACCAAATTTACATTTTTTAATGCTTAAGAAAACAGTCCGTAAGATAATATTGAGTATGCAAATGAAAGAATAGCGTAATTTGCATGGATCCTCTCACGTTCGGTGACTTAAAAAATGTATCCAAATTGAGTGATAAAAAATATTAAGGTGGTATGGAACGAATAAAAAAAACAAACAGCGGAGAACGCTCAACTGTTTAATGTAGTTTTCAACAAAACGGATGAGACTCTCGAGACATAATTACTAGTTTCGCTGCGACCGAAATACTTTACATTTTTTCACAAAACAGAAACGTATTGTTGTGGAGTAAGAAAATAGTTCTTTTGTTTCTTTATTTTTACAATAATTAATAATTATGTCATATTATTAACTTTTGCTTTTAAAGTATTAGCTGATATATGGGAAATGATTACAGATAATTGAGTTTGAACAAAGTGCAGTTTAAGTAAATCGTAACATATAAATATGTACATACATAATGCAATACGTTCAGTTTATTACAACACTAAGGACGAAGGTGAGGCGCATAATGAAACAAAAAGGTTGTTTTATCATCCTTCGCTTTTCATATTGCTCAAGCTCAATAAAAACTTAGTCAATTATGAATTGCACTCGAGTTTTATATAATAAGTTTGAATATTTATCCATTGAATAGCACATGTATTGGAAACAGCTCATAACAAAGTATCGGTGTTTTAGTTGAAAACTTCACGTGTCCAGACAACCCGCGTCATTCAACCCTTACGTCGGCACGGGGGGCGCTTACCCCCAGCGCATATGGCGATCGCTTATCGTTTTCAGATATCAGCTGTCAAGCTGCACGAGGGTTATACGATTTCACCCAAATAAGGCACGGCTAAATATAATTTTGGGGGAAACGCGTGGGGAAGACGGCCAAAAATAAACCTGTCACTAATTGAATTGGGCCTCAGCTTACCGCACACTTCCGAGTGTCGTATCCGTAGACATATCTATTGAATAAAAATGTTATGTAATGGCATTACGGCGTGAATGAATAATATTATAATAATTTCTATATGAGCATTGTCATCGCATGAGAAATAATGTGATTGCGATCTCGGTTCCACGAAAGAATGGGGACAGCTAGAGCCGAAACCATGGGTCTACATAAACCCAAGTCTTTAAATTTAATTTATGATGCAATTTTCGCTATTTGCAACGAATGTTAATTTCGCAGTGACCGCATGAGATATAATGGTCCGGGAGCCAGCAGCAGATTTTATGACCAAGTTCCTCTCAAGCGGTAATTAGTAAAATGCATCAAAGTATAGTATTATGAAGCCTCGTGAACGTCAGCTGGAGCTCGGTTGGGGGGAAGAGCGGTTGTAGCCTCCCGTATCAGCTGACGGTTTTTCCACCAAGATACAGCCAGCTGACATATATATTTATCCACAGTTACATATAAGCTATCATCAGGTAAATTTTTGTTTGAGAGGAAATAACGGAAAATAAATTTTTCTTTAAATTTAACTTTCATATTCGAGACACCAGCTGACGTATAATACACCATGTTGTAACCAGCTGACTATTTTTTTTCGTTGAGATATTGGGTTAGCTACAATTTGACAAATTTTTAGCTGAGAGGAAATGAATGAATGAATGTATTTTTTTTCCTATGTGCGTGGGAGGCTACAACCGCTCACCCCCCCAACCGAGCGCCAGCTGACGTTCACGAGGCTTTATAATACTATACTCTCATGCGTCTGACGAATTATCTCTTGAGAGGAAATAGTTAACCAAATTTGCACCTGGCTCCCTAACCATAACGCCTGACAGCAACTTGAAATTGAGTTGCGAATGTTGATGCTTTGGAGCTTACAGGAATTAATGTTTATTTTGCTGGTCTATTTTCATTAGCCAGATGTATAAATTAATGTAGAATAAAAAAAATCGACAAATGCACTCGAGGCACTAGCTGCTTCACATCCTGTGACCGAGATTTTACGTCTTATGCCCTCGCCACAGCAAACCTTCACTGTATACTTTGTAAGTAGTACTGTATTCTCGTGTAGGTGCATGTTACTCTGCCATTAAACAACAAGAGCACTCACTTATCGTTCTTGAGTCGCACACCGCTGCTCCGCCGTTCCGCCGCGCCCGACAGATACCGCCTCACACTCGCTTTGATCTGTGGGTCTGAAACATTCATTGTGTTATTCCAATTATTCTTAATATGTTAAAACGGGCAACCGAGATGGTGGATCACCTGATGGCAGGCGACCTCCACCGTCGCTGAACATTTGCAGTGAGAGATTTTGGTAAGACCTCTGCAAATGCGTTGCCCGCTTTTAGGAGCTTTAAAGTATTGAAGAAAACATTACTTAGTAATTATATCATGCATGAGGTTATTAGCAAGAAGCATGTTTATTCGAAAAACAAACGCAAGGGTGATGAGTAATTGCATTGTCCTACTTCCTGGTTAGTAATGGCAATTTATTAAGTGTATGAAGGTGATTGCAATAATTTTTACTATTTTGTATGCCGAATATTCCTCATAGCTTCATCGGAAATGCACTATAAACATTTTAGCTCTACCAATTGTAATTATCCAATTTGTTACTGGATAAAAATTAAGTGTCCTACAAAGGCTACAGCGAATATTACATTATTCTGCTATCAACTACAACCCCGAAAGCAGTACTATGTATCGCAGCTCTTATTTGTAGCAACGCAACGATCCACTTGGGAATACGGGCTGAAAACTCGACAGGAAGTTATGTTATCGAATTTATTGATATGGCATTCATTTTTAGCGCATTCTTATTAAGGTTAAATAAAAAAAATACGATACGCAAAAGTTACTATATAAAAGAGTTTATAGAAAAAGAGTATATGGCAGTCAATGCAACGATAAATTCTTAGTTCTAAAAAAGTTCAACCAGCCTACACCCATAAGTTTAATTCCGCCGCCGCGCTCGCCTGTACAGTTCTGTCGTAGTTTAGCAGCTGATACAATTTATACATTATTATCAAATAACTCACCCTTTTTCAGTCGTAAAGTGACGGGATCCGAGGAGAGTCGTAAACATTTTAAAACTGAAACAAAATAAATTGCTTGTTTACGATGTCGATGTCTCTATAGTATTTTGATGAACTTGGCGAGTGAATTGCGCCACTGAAATAAACAACGTGACTCACACTTTAAAGTTCATCTTTAATGGATTATATTTGTACTGTACAGTCGGGTATAGTATTTTTATCGGTCACCCTGATAAAGCTATAGAATGAGTGTGAAATGAGAATTGCTCGATCGCGTGTCGACTTCGAGTGGAATACAACGCAATCATTGAATTAGCGTTAATCACAGCGATAGCGGTTAGTCTTGACGATTTAATGAGAAGTTAAAACTATCTTGTAAACAGCATGTTGCGATGACTAGAGGCGGTCGAATGACAAACGTCCCAGTCGGCTCGTAATTAGTCCGGAGCACTTGGAGCCGTTTGTGGTTTTCGGAGATAAGTGTCATGCGTGTGATAAATGGCGAATTCCTTACCTTCTCGCGTCGTGAACCGGTTCACATCAGTCCCATTAACCTTGAGCAATACGTCTCCCGCCTCTACCTGTAATTGAACGTACACATTTATTAACTCACTTCAAAGGGAACCTATATATACGTAAATTATCTGGGATTTTATGGTCATTGTGTTTATATTAAGAGTTAATAATCTTAACCTTCGTATTAAAACGATCGGGATATTATGGCTCTGTCAACACACAATATATCACTTTATAAGACGAGGTTGTTGGCATCTCTTCCTCGACGTGTATTAAACTTGTTATTTATTGATTTTAGTATGTAGTCAATAAATACGATATAATACTGCTTATTAACTACATGGAAATGTGTGTGAGAAAAGTAACACCAGATGTGAGTGTGATCGCCTTATTACAAGTTATTATCAACAAATAGGAAGAAAAAAATAGTATTATGATTAACGATTAATACATTGTTGTATATTTGCACTGCTTATTAAAGCATGATGCATAGTTTAAGGGGCGTTCATTCAACGCTCTGGTAATGATCATCGGTAGAGTCAGTTGCCGTTTCAAACAGCTATTTCCGTGTAAAATCTAACTTTTAATATCTTATAATTTAAAATGCTTATTTGTCTACGTTTAATTTGCTTTTATAGAGACAGGGTGGATCTAGGGTGATCAACTTGATTACCCTTCGTTAAACACAAATAAAAGAATCTTGCGAATCTCGATCACCACGTTTCTCGCTTCTTACGCGGGCTGAATAAAATGACTGACCTCAAACCGAGCCATTTCCGTGCCACAATTTACGCTAATATAATAAAAAGCAAAGCTTGCTAATTCGTTGGAGATAATCCGCGAACGCGGTTTAAATCTTCATTTTCACTGGGCGCCAGGGATTTAAATAACATTCAATTAATTAGCTGAGAACTCATTACAATGTTTATATCTTTATTTGCAGTAATACCTGTCTTTCTTTTATATGTTTTAAGCATTCTTGATTTAAAAAAAAATCGTTATTTACTTTAAATATACTTTAATTATTATTGATGAAGAATTTGCGGTGAATTTTTAAGTGACCCAATTACTTTTCAGTCTCTATTTTATATTTCACAAAAAACACAAAATAGCGAAAATATGAATAGTACACTTTAGGGAAGCCAGTTAGTTAGATATATTTTGTTGAATTATTCTGGAAACGTAATATTTTTGAAATATAATCTAGTTTCTTTTTCTCAAAACATTTACATAATCATTTATATTATGAAAACACCTGAAAAATTCTTATATTTTATTTTATTACATGTTTAGAATATCAAAAATATTAAAACTTAAATCCTTTTCATTTGGACATAAAAGAGCAGAACTTAGGTATATCTTTAATTATAACAAGTTCATGTTATGTACATTCCTCTATCATACTTGTAGGGCTAGTATTATGTATAACCATAATAATTGTTGATTTAACTGTTATTAGACTTACAACAAAAATTATAAATAAAATACTGGTGTACACTATGAAACAAAGATATTATGCAGTTTAATTGCATTTGTGACTAAACGTCCGCTCGCTTGTACCTACATACTTTACCATTGATGGTAAATTATATTTACGAGATTAACATTTATAATAACGGCTAACAGGTGTGCCTTAAATATTTTAAGTATTTGTTTATCTAATGAAACTATTCCTTTTACTGCGTTTCATTGAAAACGTTATGTTCGATGCAAAGATAAGATAAGATTTTATTCTCTAGCTTCCTTCCACGAAGACGTTAACTTACTTAAATTTAATGCATCATATTAGTACTCATTATATACATTACTTATATAGCTTTATTAGCTTTTCAATATTTGAAAGTTTTGTAAAACTTTACTAATTATAAATTTTCATTTTGTCTTTTGGGATAGGATGAAAATATTCAAACAATTGCACGTGGTATTGTTTGTATAATAATCTTATTAAATATTCAAAATAATTAGAGATACAAAAAGGCTTATGAATAGGAAAAGAGAATGCCCATTCATAACACAATTACGTGCGAAAAAAGTGAAACAAAACGCTCCATTCGAGCCAGTCCTATTTAACGAACAAAAGCTTAACCTATTTCATTCATGTTGCATTTTCACGCTCAAACTAACCTGTAATAGTTCACAGATATATTTTCGTATCGGCCGTATCGTTGCCAAGTAAGGTCACAAGCACAAATAATGCACAAAACAATTACACAGAACGGATAAACTATCGCAACTTCCTCCTGCGGACGACACAACGGGCGCGCACTTTGCAACTGGTTTCGAACGCTAAAAACTAGTTACAGATAAAATATATAGTAGAGTTAATTCACTTTTTCGCGCGACTATTGCCCTACAGTCGGCGAGATACTGAATGCATTGTGCGATGATGCGTAGAGAGGATAATGATGCGAGGACGCATCGGGTCGTCACGTAACCACACGACTGGTCGTCGTGTCTGCCGCCGCGTACTGTTATCTAGAGGGGACGCTAACGAGCTTCGGAGATAAATTAAATCATCAGGCGAAAGGGCGTAGGAAATTGGAATTAGGAGACCGCTAGCCGTGGCCCGTGCGGCTCGCGCCCGCTGCCGGCCCTGACGTTGACTTCTATCCGATAAGTCACTTCCTAAGGCGCGGGACAGACACAAGCGGCGCGGCGCGCCTCGGGCGCACTGCGGGCGCGCCTCGGGCGCACTGCGGGCGCGCATCGGGTGCGCTATTGGCGCGCATCGGGTGCAAAATTCACGTAATTGACGCATTTTTATTTGAATGTACGCCTGCGCGGCGCAACCGTGGCGGTGAAGAGGTGTGCTTATGGCACGCCCGCGCCCGTTTAGGCGGCGCAACCGTGGCACAACCGTGGCGTGCCGTCTCAACGCCTTTCCAAAGTTCTTTCATACAAAATGTAGAAGAAGGACGTGGTGCAAAACAGATTGAAGAGGTGCGCTTATGGCACGCCCGCGCCCGCACCGCTTGTGTTTGACCCGCGCCTAATTATTCACGGGGTGAACTTAATACTGTGATCGATAATTTGCTGTATGGGGTGGCATATTTTTTACTTCATTCTATAAAATTATTAACAGAGAAATAACAAAATTATGGTCTAGAAAGATGCCTGTGTTGCATTTTTTTAATGTGTGATAAGAATTAGGTAGGTACATGGTTTACAGTGTATTGTTTAAATTGAGAATAGTATTCAATAAATATGTATCGATATAATATGTTATGCATTTTGTCTAAACACCAACAGCAGCAGCTGGTCAATAATTAACGGTAATTATATGCATAATGCACATGAGATAAAAAGATAATAAATCATAGCATGTACCATTAGTCTAGTATACGTATGTAAAATTCTAAATGCATAAGATGTAGAGGCTAGAGCTCTAGCTTCATATATCCATTTTTCTCACTAGAGGCTACAATATATTATGTTGTTGTCATGGCCCTCATTATGTTCAGATATTCATACAACTGGAATTCCTATTTTTAATATTAAACATAATCTAGTGTGAACTCTAGCACGGGTCATAGGGGGTGTGAGTTGTGACGTAATCTTATAACACGCAGAAATTGTCTTGGGGTGATCGAAAGTCTCATTAATATTCAGTCACATGTTGTTGTCAGCTTAATTTTTTTTAAGATAACGTTGGTACGTCACTAGAAAAAAGTATCGAAATCGATAAAATACTGTAACAACGAAAAACATTTACAAATTGTTTAAAGAGTAATTAAGTAATAAGTTACGTATATGTATATACAAAAAATAAAATGTTTTCTTTTGTTACAGCTGTTGCAAGGAGAAAAGTACAATTAAATATTAATAACACATACATATCTCAGATTTCATATCGTACCTATGGAACTTAAATTCATTGAAATGTACCAATTATACAATAAAGAAAATACTGCGCATTTTGTTTCGTATGAAAATTGTAGCGCTTTCCGTTAATTAAATAAATTCATGGAATTGTTTTACATACACGTCATTATAACTAATACATTGTGCATTTACTAACGAGACCAATGTGGCATATCGCTTACAAGGTGTGCAATGAATAATATTTTTCTACCATTTGATTGAGTCCATTACTGATACATCAGAACATGTGTATTCATGGAAAGCCTATCGAATGCATACATGTACATGATACTGAATCACACAGATATCGGGTAGAGGTTTGAATTTATTACCGTTGACGAACCATGTAAATCTAAACTTTCATCGTGTTTTGATTTAAACACTTTAACACTGTAACGACCAGGGTTGGCACGATTAAATCATTTTGATTTAAATCATGATTTGAATCATGATTTAAATCAACCGATTTTTTCAATAAAAATCAATGATTAAAACAAAAAGGTTTAATTTTACTTTCTTTCACAGAAATCAACATAAAACAGATTAAGATATCTTAATTAAAAACTAGGGTCAAAAATTCCAAATGTAGAAAACACTCTTTCTACAGCAGCTGAAGAAGCTATCGCTCCAAACAATTGCTTCACCACTGGGAAAAGTTTGTTTGACATTCAATAGCACGTTAGATTATAGGGAAATCCCCGTACTGTCTCTTTAGGCACGCGGCGCGTTCATTTTCGCACAAAAATACATTACTTCACTACATAGTATAAAACAAAGTCGCTTTCCCTGTCCCTATGTCCCTATGTCCCTTTGTACGCTTAAATCTTTGAAACTACGCAACGGATTTTGATGCGGTTTTTTTTAATAGATAGAGTGATTCAAGAGGAAGGTTTATATGTATAATAACATCCATTAAATAGTGGAGAAGTACTGTTATTTTTGAGGTTTCTAATGTGATGTCGTAAAAAATTACATTTTTTCCGCTTACATTGCAAACGCAAGCTGAACCATACGAGTTTTATCAAAATAATGTACTAAGTATTATACACATTGAAAAGGTCTACAGAAAAGTCCGCGATGGTATATGTCTATCTCTTATGGATAACCCACAATAACTTTTTTTTGTCATTTACTTTTTACGACAAATAATGGCTAATTTTCGAAGCGATTTTAACCAATACAGCATTAATCCTTAACCAATTAAATACCTTGAATACATTGTTCATTTAATATAGATCTATATGGCCCTTTACACCGTATGATTTAAGTGAATATTTTCGAAGATATTACAATTTTAAAAAATGCGGGACGTAGCGTTTGCGGCGGTACCGGCCGGCCGCCCGGCTATATATTTTATACCCGTGCGAACCCGGAGCGGGCCGCTATGTTTTTATATACAACGTTCACAGTTTTTCTGTAGTGTATTTAGTATCAGCATTGCACCCGTGCGAAGCCGGGGCGGGTCGCTAGTAAATAATAAACTGAAAAAATCAAAAAAGTAATGATTAATTAGGATTATTTCAATAAATCGTGCTTTATTCGATTTTTTTAAAAAATCATGATTTTTTCCAACCCTGGTAACGACTGATTTATTTGGAGATATAGAGAATTGTATGATATTTTTTTGAAATAAGTTTATGTTTTGTTAACTAAAAATAATATTAAATTCTTATCGATCTGTTTCCCTTTTGTTATTACTCATCAAACTGCAATTCGATGAAAATATAATAAGCAGATAACTAACAGATACAAGGTTTAAATCACCTAATTTTTATTAGGGCATAAACATTAGAAGCCTATCCTATTATTATTAGGGCATAATCATTAGAAGTTTTGACAAAGTCGCGGGTGTCAGCTTTGAATTGCAAAGAGCAATTTCACTTTCAAAACGGCGCTCGCACCATACACTCGCAATTGATATAACCGCGGCTGTACACACTCGTCGAGAGCCTCTCGTCGAGAGCCTCGGCCGAAAAGACTCTCGTCGAGAGCATGCCTGTACACACTCGTTCTAACATTTGAACTGAAGACTTACACGAGAATGGACGTAGAAAAAGCTGCTGCTATTTGTCTTTGTGCCGTGAGCTATTATAATTTTTTAAACATTTACTATAAAAAAAATTTCTCAAACCATGGAGAAAAAGAAGATGATGGATGATTACCATGCACCGCAGTAGAAACAGGGAAATAAATATAAAAACTTCCTGAATAGTTAATGTATTTTATTGTATTTTTAAGGAATCAATAGAAACGCTTCTTTGTTTCAGAAGTACAATGGAAAATCAATTGGCTGAGTTGGTGGCAGAACCTTCTGGCCAATTTAAAATAAATCCATAAAAAATAAGTTCCATAAAAAAGGTTCTGTTTGATAACACTCCAAAAACTGTAATTCTCGTTCATTAGACCACATAGTGAAACACGTGCGTTCATAAATAACGTCAGCGAGCAACTAACTGAACAAGTGTGTACATGCTCGCTCTCGTTTTCCTCGCGAGACTCAACGAGACCCTTTGACTCGGGCGCAAAAAACCGACCAGTAACCGAGACAACCGAGGCGAGACACGAGAGAGCGAGACAAGACGAATGCCACCATGTACATACTCGTTCTCGGCCTGTCTCGGTGTGTCTCGGCGAGTGTGTACAGCCGGCATGAAACTCGTCGTAAATCATAACAATTTACTATAACAATACCGCGCCTCTCGCGAGCAAATACAGCCGTGAGGAATTTACAAAGGTTCTACATTCTTTCATTTTAAATTTTAACTTTCTCTGCACTCCATCGTCATTACGGAGTCATCAGCGCCGCGGACGCGCTCAACAATAAGTTTTTCGCATTATAGCAGGAATCTGTTTCAATAAGGAACGCACAGACAAAAGATAGTAGTAAATTGTTTCGGGAAAATTGGGCTGTGGCAAAATTAGTGGACAAAAAGGTCTCTGTTATAAAGTTAAATATTTTATTCACAATCTTATGAACTTTTTTAATTGTGTTTAATTAAAAGACAAAGTACAGGCGTATTGAATGTACATAGTATTTTAATGTTTTCTTTCTGATTATAAGTTGTTAGGAGGATTTTAAATCGGCTATCACATCTATAGATATAAGTAACGGATTACAACATAATAAATAGCATGCCGGTTACTGAAGCGGTAGTGGTTGTCAATGAAGGTAATACGTGCTTCAACAAAAAACAGCGATCCAAACTGGGAATCCAAGCGATAGCTAAAACTGTGAACTTACTAAAACAAAAAATAAATTCAAAATTCTAAGTATTATTTTTTAATAAAGAAAAGTATGCAAAACAAGTTTTTAAACCGCAGAACTATGCAAATGAATGAAAAATTAATGTGCATATCTGTAGATGCAGGCAAAATGCAACATCTGAGAATTATGAAATATGAAAATCTCCGTATTTATTATTCATTTTGGCTAGAACACGCGATATAAAACGATTTACGTGCTAAGCGCAGAATTGAGGTGAGAATAATTATTCACCCCAGACAAGTCCTATTATCAGACGTAAACAATAGTTTTTTACAAAACGTTCTCATTTTGATGGTTTAATAACGCTGGCCAGAGAAAAATGCGTCGTAAAGAATAAACTTTAAACGAAGGTTGAATGCTATGAGTAAAAGTAAAAAGGTACATCATCTTTTTGAAAACGTAGATCATGTTTTGGAGATTTTCAAATTATTAAAAAAAAAATGTGCTAAATATAATCGAGCATTAAGGAGGTATTGTAACTGGACTATCTCGCGAGTCATACTTGGTAGTTAGTTGCAGTTTGACCCTATTAAGCTCTATAGTGCATAGGCTAGCATCGGCTTACTACTTTGTTAGCTGAGTTGTCTTATTTTGTTACTATGCTGTGAAACAGACATTTCTGTATTTTAAGGATTATTGGAAATTATACGTTACCCTGCTCATAGATGAACCTTTTTCACTTGAGCTTATTGTGCGCGCTAAGTACACATACTTTACACAAAAAATTTGCTGCTGAGAAACTATAAGTTTTCTTTTCCTATAAAATTTTGTGTATATTTTAATAAGAGCGCTGATCAGCTTTTAAGTCCGTTTAAATTTAAGAATTTCGACCCATCGCTTGTGTACTGAACCTTGAACGATGCGTGGTAATGACATGAGGTGCGATAGGAAAACCGACGGTTAATCTTGACACATATAAACCACAATTCGCGGAAATATGTCCTAAATAAATCAGCAACGTTGTAGGTGGTCTTTGGTAGCGCACATAAATACCACCATAAGGTCGAATGAGTGATGTAGGTTAACGCACAATTAGTATCGATACTTGCGCCCCGATGGATATTCGTAAATCGTGAACATCAAACGAGCTACGCCCACGTCGATGCAAGCCTACGCGCTTTCAGGTATTCGAGTGGCCTTTTCTATTTTATTGCCTACGTTCAACAAAACGGATTATATCAAGTTGCAGTACCTACTACCTACATTCTCTTGATAGTACTTATCGTTTTCTAACAACTAACAAGGTTATATAAAAAGCCTCTACTGAGAGCCAAACCTCGACTTTTAAAGGCAATTTTATGGCGATTCAACATTTCTAAAGGTCATAAACTTAAACATCATTCATATACATACATATTTTATAGATCATTGAAGCTGAAAAAAAGTTTCTTCTTTTACACAATATAAAAAGAAACCAATCAAACCAAGTCAGTATTTAGTTAACATTTCGTTATAAAGCTGTATGATATGGACCTCTAATAGCCTGGTTCCACCGCCGTATTCGTTGCACAATATGCCAATCAATGATAAGTGCTCTTCTCTAATTTATTGTTTCATCTGACTTCACAAAGTTAACGATCCATTTTGACGTCGACTCTAACTACATACAGACTTAAATAAAACGTTTGTTTGTTCAGGTTCTTTGTTCTAACTTTAAGTTAAGAAGAACTACTTCAAAAACACATTATTTGCTAAATACTTACTTTTATGGTACGCAGCGAGGGTATCGAATCTGAATTAGTAAACGCATTGTCCGCCTATGCTAACGTGAACTTTGCGCTCGTAAAATAAATCTAATCAAACAAAGGTGTGGTCACATTGACCCCTAATATAGTAGTAAATATCGTTCGGTAAATAATGGTATTAAAGCCAAGAGCGCAGAGCGTATTGGATTGGAAGCCGTAGTATTGCTTTTGCTGTGCAGGGACAGTTTTTAATTAAATCAGCCGCTTAAGGGACCAATTTATGTACCTGTACTTTATTCATTCGACGGGATATTTCGTTCAATGTTTGTAATATGTCTGCTTTGGGACTCTGAGGCTCATTTTGATTGCTATTAACGTTCAGGAGTTTCTCTACACGTGCTACCAGTGGAGTATGGTTGGCAAAAATATTGTTTTCATTGAATGTCTCGAAACGAAAAGTTTGTTATACCAATATTTATTCGATCCGTTCAGGAAATTGTGATCAATTTCCATTGAATAGTATTAAGTATTAACGCAATCGCCATGAAGAGAGCCAAGTTTCCATGATATATTCAAATAAAGATTTCATATCGTTTCGTCCAGCCGTTACGTGACCAAACTCCCATATTGAAGTTTTGCTATTCATCCTGGGTAAATAACGACGTCTTAGATAATATATACTATTCATTTTGTACTAACTTGTGTTTATTAGGACTTTGCTCCCAGACTTTATTTTAAAATATATCTGCCTGTTCAGTTTTGTAGAATATAGGCTCATATATAAAGATATATGAGCCTATATTCTACATATAGAGATTTAAATATCTGATCAAAAGGGTTATTGCAGAGTTTGTCTCACTAAAATTAAACAAAACAGCTTGATAAACAATCCCTTGTAGCGCCATTAAAATCCAACTTCCTACAGGAATAGGAAACCATCGTGCATTAAATTGAATTTCCGCTGCGCTTACAAGACGGGAAATATGCCGATATTTCAAGTGGCAAGGCTTTTGCGCTTGGGGAATATAAAAATTATAGTCACAATGTTATTGAGAGCTCGGATCAGCGAAATAGGTCGATGGAGGACGACACTGTCTATCTAGCGAATGTATAGTAGGCTCAAGAGTTGGTGCACTGCTATGCATTTTATTTGAGGTTTCATAGAAAGTGGAATGGACCATCTCCTAACCAACCATTTTATAGAAATGTAAGAAGAATCTTATTCGATTTTGTATTGGAAATACAGTAGGGAAGTTTCTTAATTAATACCTGTTAGACCATACCAAAGTTTCCACCTCGTGTTTTGTGTAAGATTTTTTTCTAATTCTATGCATAAAAAAGTAACTAGAATTAGTATTGTAGTATTAAAAAAATACATTTGCATATTTAGAGGCTTTTAAAAAAATCTTGCATTAATCTAAGCAGATTTAAAGATTAAAATGAAACCATAGCAATATTCATATGTAATTGAGTACAAGCGCATACTTAGAGGTTATTATTTAATTTTTTTTACCACAACTACACGGTAGTAAATAAACAGTAGTGCGGAAGGATTAGCCGACCTTTTGTGACGTCTCAGGATGATGGATGAATACTAAAACGACAATACAACTATGCTCATGAAGTGTGACGGTTGCTAACATGAATCTAAAGAACTATTAACCGAATCTTTAAAGCGATTACAATACAATACATTCATATCATTATGTGTACAAAACATACACGTTTCAGTAATAAACGTGCGGTTACCTACCATTAATACTACAAATATAACTATCAAACGAAGATATATAGACGATCATATCTAGTTACAAAAACGGCTCTCTGATATATCCGTATTTATTACAAATTTATTACCATCATAACATGTTATAAATATAATTAAATCCACGGATAGATAAATAATTAAAGCTGTATGAAGGGTGAATTTAACAAAGTTAGTTATAGGTAGTGCAAGCCGCGTCTTTGAACTGCGTTGGTGTAAAATCAATTCCTGAACTTTCACGGGATGTTAATAATAATGCAGTTCTGCCAACAGCAGAAAATTTCAAATAATTTACATTTGAATACAATAATATTCACAAGATAAAAGCTTATTAATCATAAATGTAGACGTTTGCTCGCATGATTGACGCAACTAATGAGTAAATGGAAAATCGAAAGCGATCTATAGCGACGCTTGTTTTGATAAGGCGATACGGGTCTTGTTAGGAGCTAGGTTTTTATACGAACCGGCTCGAGCCTTTCTAATGTTGAATTAATTAAGCTTTATCAGGAAGATAACAAGAGACGAAGTTTTCACTATCGTCGCACGTTGTTCACAACCATTCTTATTATATCATAGATTTTTACATGATACCTAATCCTTTGTTTTATTTGCGTACTTAAGATTTTTTTCAGTCGGTTGCGGTTTTACGATAAGGCCGCGTTTCCACCAGAGCTGTTCTGAGCGAGGCGAAGTACATTAAGCGAAACTATTGGTTCTTTAAAAACACATTCCTCGCTACGCATCCTCGCACCTCTTTGGTTGAAAAGCACCCTTAGTCTTGATAAATTGACTTCATTATTATTTGAATTAGCTAATGAACAAATAATGTCTTTATAAGAAAAACGTTCACATCCTACCGCTTAGAATTGTCGAAAAAAACAGGATACTATTAATAAAGTGTTATGTTATAAATCCTAATACCTATTGGCGCCATGTATAACCTCATATCATGTATGATTTTATGAATAATGTACTTGCGGCTAAAACCTTTTAGCGTGGGCGTGTAGTCGATAGTGCACTGTGCATTTTATCAATAGAAGCTAGAGGATTTTATTTATCCCACGTAAACGTAATATCATTTTTACATCTACAAAACTCCGAATGCATAGGAAATTATCACGCTTTTTTATTTAAATATAAATAAATGATTTTAATCCAAACCCCAGAAAAAATAGAGCGAAAGCAAGTGCAGTAAATGTTAAGTTTTGAAATAAATACGTATTATGGAGTTTCCGCCAAATACAACAAACATTTAAAAGCCTTGGCCTGTAACTTGCCTTCCAAAAGACGAAGAAATAACTTCTATTTTTTTCTTAAAAAACTCTTTTATCTCTACAATGTTACAGGAAAAGTTTTGCTGAAGTCTGGCTAATATTTCATTTTTAATGTTATATCTACATACTTTGTTGTAAATTCTATGATGTTAAAATTCTATGAGTACTTATACATAAGTATCGACCTTACTCTAAAATCTAAATAATAAATATTGAGAGATTATAAGCGTTAAAGACCTTAGAGGATAAACATCGATTGCAAACTGCTATTGACCTGTCGGTATCCTTGCGTGCTGGTCCGGTTGAATTAAGTACTTTACGTGAGACGGACAACTTCTACAACCGTTATACATGAACATAGGTATGTAATACGTTTAGACTTGATACACTTTTTATTGATATTTTGTAAAATGTTTGGATTTATCTCGTTTTTGATGCATCGACTGTTTTTTAAATGCGAAATTTATGCCCGCTGAATTCGAAAGATAACGACTACACAACAAATAAAAAGATAAGATAGGTAATAGGGAAAAACAATTCGTTGAAAATTGAAATCATTCAAGAAAAACCAAACATTAGAGCTTGAACAAACTAAAATAAAATAATCTGTTGAATTTTGTGTAATGCCATAAAACGAATTAACTAATCAGCCAATGAGATTATGTTGTGAGTTCTGGGGTTTAAATGATAATTGGGTAAAGTTTATATCTGGAGTGACGTCGTATAATGCGTCACCCAGACGTCTCGCCTGTGACCTAAGTGTTTAGGTACATTAATTTCTAATAATAAGCTGCTTTATACTGCCCAATGAAATTCGTTCACGAGATATGCCCTAAATAGTTCGAGAAATGTGTCTTTACTTGAATCTTATGTTACAAACAAAGGATTATAGATCTAAATTGTCGCGATAACAGTTGGAATGCGAATTAAAATGCCACCATTACAATCGGCATCTCGATTATTTATTCTTCATCAATTATCGAAAATTGTTTAATAATATGTATTTTCGAAATTTATGACTAATGGATTTCGGCTATGATACATAATATTTTGTAGATAGAATAAAAAAAATATCTATTGCTTACCTACTTATCATTAACAGAATTAGTAAATGATAATAATTAGTTTGGATTTGGTTTAGGGACAAATTGCAGTAAAATTGTACTATTGCATTAACGAGAGGATAATACATTGATTTAGCAAATAAGTACATATACCTACTTATTTAATATTTGAATCAGTGAATATTGTTTACATAAATACTGATAAAATAATTTATATACTAAAATTAACTTCTATAAAGAAACACATGTTGCAATGCCATGTTTCATTGCATGAATGTGTCTTATCTTTGCTATTAAACAATAAGTATTGCATAGGACACATCATAAATAAAATAAATACTTAGCACATATATTTGCAAAATATTACGATACATAAATTAAAATAATATACATGATAATATTAGTTAAATGATTGCACTATTTAAATAATTCAATTGTCTTGTAAAACAATTTAATTCTTCTATGTTTATATTTTATTTACAATTGCATATTATACTGTTTAACTGCATTTAAGTACAGTTACCCTGATAATGTCAACATTATTGCGAATTTGGACATGTGAGGTATGCATTGAATTATTATTAAATCTATTAATCACCATCAATAATAAATAGAAAAGCAATGAATCCTATAGTCACCAAGCCATAAAGAAGTATGAATAAATCTTGCCAGACAGCAGCGGCAATGACTTTATTATTTACATTCAAAAGTGTATTCCATTAAAATCAACTCCACATGACATTTTAACCATTCATGGTTAACAACAGTGACTACCAAATTGGGACTACCAAGAACATGCATTATTATGTCCCAAATGCATTTAATATTTGCCAATGATATGTTAATTTGAGTTATTTATTACACTGATCTTCCCATAAAATAAAGAATTTGTGCAAATAAAATTTAAGGTGATTATAGAGTATAAATCTATACTAATATCACACCCGGACACTCCATACAAAATTATCGTTTTGACAGTCACACTGTAGAGACTGCAAATGTGTGTGTTAACGCTTTATGGTTGGCACATTTGTGACTAGCGTAAAAAAAAATTCGCGTTTTTCTGATGAAATACATCCGTAAACAGCACAATATCTAACCATTTTCTACGAAAAACGATAATCACAAATCCAAAATAATAAAATTACTTTAAGTCAATTTGATTAATGTTGTCAATCTTCGTTGCGTATCGTCCTTGTAGAAAAATGCGGACCATTTATAGCATATAAATTTATAAAGAATAGAAAAAATTCGATCACGAGGCGGGACTCGAACCCGCATCCTTCGCGCCATTCCGGGGCGGATGCCTCACCAACTCAGCCACTCGTGACCCGCCCGAGTGATCGAATTTATTCTATTCTTTCAGTTTTATGTGTCTGAAGGGACACACCGCGCGCCATCTATTGAGATGATTAACAACCATTTCAACCAATATGAAGCACTTGCATTTGAATGCCATAAAACCAAAAATATAAATTCAACCATTTATAGCATGATCGTGCGGGGTGAGGTAAGTGTTTAATTTTGGTGGGAGGCGGAGAGTGTCCATTCTGTAGCGTTTAGCTACTATTATGTATTCTGTGCTAATATTATAAAGCTGAAGAGATTGTTTGTTTGTTTGTTTGAATGTGCTAATCTCAAGAACTAGTTCAATTTGAAAATTTCTTTCGGTGTTAGATAGCCCATTTATCGAGGAAGGCTATAGGCTATATATCATCACGCTAAGACCAACAAGAGCGGAGCAATGCGGGTGAAACCGTGGAGCACAGCTAGTACAATATGTAAACAAAATAATCTTATAGGAACTTTTTTGGCTGCTTTTACTTTAAAACTGTAACATTGTGTTTTAACTAATCTAAGTTTTATTGAAAAAAAGGTTAGATTTTGTGAAAGTTAGACAATGCCTTTATAAAATTAATGTTATTACATGAGTTCTAAATATAGGGCTTTATTGTTTTATAGATTGTATTAATTTTTTCACCCCATTAAAATTTCAATAAATATTAATTACAAAAACAAGATAATATAACAATTAACTGACTCATTAAATATGATAAAATGAAATATCATAAAAATATTCAATAGTTTTTTAACTTTGTAATATCATAGTATCAGATCAAGTGCATACACTAATTGAAAAGATCATTAAATTAATAATGATGTTGTTTACTTATTTATTTAGCCCAAAACAATATAATTCAGTACATTATTAATTATATTATGTACAGGTAGTTTGTGTTATAAGTAATATTATATGAAAATATATTTTTTATTATTGACTGTATTTATTGATACAAATGAACAAGTGTATGATGTGACACAGTTAATTAATGGCAAGACATTTAATACTTCAATTTAGATCAATTACAATAGCCATTCTCAACAAGTGTATTAGTCATCATACAATATCTATGACAACATAAAATCACTAAACAAAATTTATTCTTGTAAAACCTAAAAATTTGTATGTTATAAAAATTATGCTAGTTAGTATAAGTAGCTGTTCACCACTTCCTATGTGTTAACTTAGTTATGTATATTTCAAAATTAATATGAGTTTATGATATAGGTAGTTACCTATAAAAATTAATTTATGTTAGTTTTTAGCTCACTGCATATTATCATGGTACAAGCAACACAGAATTTGTCATATAATTCAGATGAGTAGTTTGAATTGTATGGAATTGGAAAAGAAAACAAATCTTATAATACATAATTAATTATTCAAGGTGAAAAGATCATGTCATATAAAAATGAAGGCTAAACATTTTATTCCCTATGGTTATTGCTAAAGTCTTTATAGATGAAGTAAGAATTGAGAGAAAGAATTCTTTGCATGATATACTGAACAGTTGGTATAAACAATAAGATCCAGTCCTATTTATTACTTGACAAAAGGTAAAGTATACAGAGACACCTAGTCAAAAAAAGCAAAAGGAATGATGAACAATGATGAGCTCTTACCTCACCACTGCGAGCTGCAGGAGAGTTTTCTTCGATTTGGTAAATTATGTGAGGTAAACCGGCTTCACCTAGTAAAGAAAATCCGAAACCTAAGTTGTCACTTCGATTCAAAACCACTAGTCTTTCCTCAGCCATATTCAGTGTACAGCAGCATTGGATAGCATTTTTTTATAAAGTTCACTATGAACACTTTTAACACTTCATACAGTTTCAAAGAACGGTTTATTACTTGATAAATCTATTAAAAATATTCATAATTACAAGTAACAACGTACATATGATTCGATAGGCAAGCGCACCCATCCAAAGCAACGACAGTCGACAGCTACAGATAAACAAAACGTTGAAGTTGTCAAAAAAGATAAAATATAATTTGCTGCAGAAACTACTAAAATATTAATTTATGATCATATAAATAATTGAGATCGCTTGAAATACAAAAAATATTTCTTCTAAACTTTTATTGTGAACATACAGAGAATTATATAGTAACTTAATAGAATTATTTGGAAATTCCACTCTGAATAAAAAAAATGTTGCTTGGCATTTTAATTATTTCTCTTCCATAATTGTATCATGTTATGGAATATAAAACTCTGAAACATATTCGTATTTAAATTTTTGTTTAAGTATTTTAGAAAATGTATAATTACAAAATTTGTGTGAACGCGATGGACCGTGGAATGTCAGAGAAGATAAAAGTGTCAGTGGCAATGTCAGTAGTGTCAGCAATAATTGGCATTTGGCATTTTTGATTTTTGAATTTATTTGAAAGTTACATTGGCACCTGATTGACGTTAAATAATACCGGAATCTTATGACTTATTTTATTTCTTGAGCAACCTTTAGTAAAACTTTATCTTTAAAGATGTACTTCATGTCTAATGTAGTTAAAGTGACTATTCCAAACTATTTAGCGGGTTTACCAATTCCTGATTCATTTGGTGGATGGTTTCGATTGAGCTGTAAGTTTTTTTTTATAATTATACATTCTATGGTTGTTAAAAGGGTAGTAACAGGTGCTTGTTTAAAGGAGTTTTGTAGCATTTTGGTTTAATTTCTTATTACAATACTCCAAGTGTGGGAACAAGTTTTTTCCACACGTAAGTACCATTAACTTGTTCGAGACTATAACTACCGTATAAAAAGTGTAAGGTTTGATAGCGTCTATGGTGTCAAGGTTATTGACATAGATAATGAGTCTTGTTTTATGTAATATTGCAGCACTGCCATTTATAAAATAAATTGAATTGAAATAACTGCTAGATTCAAATAAATAAATATTGTTGTTATATAATAACTGTGTAAAACTTGCTACTTGCTAGTAATACTTCAAAGTATCTTGCCAAGCATGTAAAGAAGATTACAAGGAAAATTTAAACATTAATGCTTACCTTTATTTAACTACACTTACAACGGATTTTGTCTTAAAAGTAGAGTATTTAATAAGCACACATGAAATAAAGTTATCAGATGTAATCAAATAAAGTTATTGTAAATAAAACTATGTATATGATTTCAGTCCATGATTGGCTAGCTCTTGTACCACCAACGCTAGCAATTGGGGGCATATCTTATGTGTCCTACCAAACAGTGAAGAAAGCAAGGGAGGCTGGCCAAGTGAATCGCGCCATTCTGAAGGAGAAAAACAAAGTTGTAGACTTTATCGATATTGAAGATATAACAGAGAAAGCTTCCCTGTGTAGATGCTGGAAAAGCAAAAATGTAAGTATTTCTGTTATGAATTTGAGCATATTTTTGATATACATAATGGACTTCATTTACTTGTTGGCAGTGTGTTTTTGGAATGTAAACTTGATATGATTTTAGATAAAATTTAATCCATTTATTTTTTGTGTTTTGCAACATGGCAATTCATAAAAATTCTAAGCCCATTCTTTTGGTTGAGAAATTCTCATAAGTAAATGTTCCCTGATACCTATGACTGCTTTAAATAATTTGTTTTCAAACTGTGGCTATAGCCCTATATAGAGAGCCCTAGTCTCGAAACTCTCTAAGATTTCACTATTTTTTTTTGAGAAATATTAGGCAATATTTTTGAATAAAAGTATAAACATTAACATTATTATCAATTTAGTACTGCAGCGCCTGTTGCTCTTATCAATAATTTTATCTCCCATATCAAGAGTTTATGAGTCATCTTTAAAAATTGATAAATATATTAAGAATTTAAAGTGTTGCAATATCTACTTAGAAATAAATAAAAATGTGAAGATTAACATAACAGTTAAAACAAAAATAATAAAAGTTATGACTGAGAAATAATTAAATCTTTATTCCTACGTAATTATAAATAAGTAATTGTAAAAATACTGGCAAGCTGGGAATTCCCAGTCTTAAGAGTGAACACATTTCTCTTCCAGACAGAGTATTTGCTTTATCATATGACTAATGTTTATATTTATTTATTTACAGTGGCCTTACTGCGATGGAGCTCATGGTGCTCACAACAAAGAAACAGGTGACAATGTAGGCCCTGTAGTGGTCCGTCACAAGGAAAACAAGTAAAGGAACAGAACAGAATATTACATAGTTACCATGTTCAATAATTTGTGATAACTTAAATATTGGATGCAACCATAAACACACTTGATGTGAATTTGTGCTAATTAATTACGCATTTTTAGCATTTGATTATAGCAATTAATAGTAAGATGGTAACATTTTTTGTACTCAGAACAAGAAAAAGGTAGGTGTGGGCTACTTTTTATTATAAAATAACATTTTATACTTGTTGGATTGTTTCAAAGCTTCACTTATAATATTTGTTTTGTGTGTTCATCTTTTTTCTTGGTCTGAGAATTCTTTTAAAATTTTACATGATTTTTGTAATTAGTTTTATATATTAATTTGTCTTTATAAAAACTTTTCAATTTTTTATCATGTACAATATTGTTAGGTGTGTTTTGGTTAAATATTTATTTGATTAGTTTACAAAAATCTGATTGTAATTTAAGTATAACCATGAATTTATTTAGATGTTATAGTACTATCTGTGTTACTTGTTTACTCTGCAGTATTTTGTTACCAGTGGTTCTATGATAATTAAAGATATTTTAAGGATTTCTTGTTATTATTTGTATTAAAATTCATATCAGCTCTATAAAGAATGGTATTTGTTTACTAAATAGCCAACTGTAGTTATTTAAAACAGTTTTTTAATTTAATAGATCGTATTGCGTTATATATCGACAGCGACGCTTTTCATTCCAGTGTTGCCTTTCACAATTTACAAATTATGTTGTATGATTTATAAAAAGCTTTGTCTCTGTTCATTTTCTTTACGCATGTGCTTATTATATACCATATGCTGTAAGTACAGTTACTTCTTTGACTGTTATCAGACCACTTTGTCTGACACACAGAATTAGTAAAACATACATTTACAGTATAAATTTATATATAATAATTTATATATAATATATTTATATATATATTATAAATTTATATATAATATATTTATAATAATTAATTCAATTTTATATGTTGAATGCACAGGTTGAATGGCAATTCTGTTTACGCACACTAGTTTGACGTTTATCATTTTATGTTAAGGCAACTGTCGAAGTCATATTGTAATTGTAAACAATTCAAATGTATCCAGCATCAAACAAATCTAAACAGAAATAAAGAATATTACACCACATTACAAAACACAATTCTTCAATAACCTTTGGTTACTCGTTTTACTTGGCTAGAATACCGTTGCGTCATCAATGCATTTGTATCTAGATAGCTCCTTAATCTTATCAACGTAATATGTTACTGTTTAATTTGACGAGATATAAAATTGGAATGAAGACACACCTATTCTGCTGATTACAAATACAAGTGATTAAATAGAAGAGTTTAAGATGTGTAGCGTTTCAGGCTTAATAAAGTATTCGATTCCTAATTATTAGTCTGGCTTGCCAATACCTGACTCTTTTGATGGATGGTTTCATTTAAGTTGAAAGTAAACTTTACGCTGAAATTTATAATTTCTACCTTAATCTCACCTTTATATCAACATAGTACCTACCTAATGCAAAAATACTCAATAGGTTATTTTTAATTTATGGAAAAGCAATTTAAATGTCCAGATTAAGTTAGGATTGAGGATTCATTATTACAGTTCGTGACTGGCTAGCTCTGCTGTCCCTACACTAGCCATAGGTGGTCTGTCATATGTATCATATCAAACTGTGCAAAAAGCAAACCAGGACAGTGGAGTAATGAACCATTCAATACAGAAAGATTGCAAGCCAGTTGTTGATTTTATAGATATTGAAGACATACCTGATAAAGCACCTTTGTGTAGGTGCTGGAAAAGCAAAAAGGTAAGAATATGATTCATCATCTGAAACTTTTTAACACAAATTTTATTTTGGAATTTAGTTTGTAGTTGCTAATGATTTATTTTGTATGGATAATAGTGCTTAGTCTTTTGCTCTTGCACCTTCAAAAATTATGTTGAAGGTGCTATTTGGTATTAGGTATATTAATTTGACCTTGAATTTGTTTTTGTTGTAAGCATGATACCGCAAATATTATTGTTTATTATATTATGATTAGATGAGTTCCTTTATCTTATCAACAGTTTTTATGGTTTGGATATTATTTTATATTCAGGTCAGAGAAAAAAATTGCTTATTATTTTTGTAGTTATAAACAATATTACGATTTTATTTATTATTTTTGAGGTAAGTACTTAATTAATGTTGTTTAAAGTTTTTTCTTATATAGCCTCAGTCACATAAAACATGATTATAATATGTGTACATAGTATAAGTATAGGGTACATAATTAAATTTATTTTAAACAATTGGTATGTATTTGTAACTTTTTGTACCTTGAACATATTCTACTCTCTCTCTCATTTGTTATGTTTAATTTATATAAGTTATTATTAATATTGAATTGTGTTGCAGTTCCCATATTGTGATGGCTTCCATAATGCACACAATATCATGACTGGAGACAACACAGGACCTATTTTAGTGGGAAACAACATGCATATTAGCACTACATTAGCAGTCCTCTTGAGTGCTGTTTAAGAGATATTAGTTGTAATTAGCAGTTGTTATAATGTTAACTACCTCATGATATTCCACACAGGATACATATTCATTAGAGAATTTTTAAATGCCTAACTTTGAATATACAAATTTAAAATGAATTTTTAGGGACATAATTTGGTGCTATTTATTAACTTATTAATTATTGCATACATACAAATTACAAATGAATAGATGAAATGAAAATATTTATATTAATATTTATATAAATGTATTTAAGAAATGAAGTATTTAGGTGGTTGATGAATTGTGAAATAAAAGGCTGTAAAATGTTTTTCATATTTTATTTTAAATATTACCATTATTATTTCATTCACATACACTTCAAATCACAGACATATTTTGACTTTATTTAAATTTATAAATAAATAGGTAATATTTCTAATGTTTAATAACATCATACACATTCGTTTGTTTATGTATTGTTATGTACATATGGCACATATTTGAAGATAATTTTGATTCTAATAAATTTAAATATTGGTACATTTTTATCAAATCGACGTTATTAAAAATTTAAAAGCAACAAACGAAGAAATAAAAAACTCATAAAATATGTTTTCGTACAAGAAAGCCTATTCAACAAACATCGGGTTAAACTGTAGCAAAAATAATCTCCTAAAATCAGTCTTAATATTTATATAGCAGTCGCAGCTGCATTAAATAAGAAAGCGTTGCTCTCATTTTCCAGATCTTGTTTTTCACAACTGAAACAAAATAATAATAATAAATAAATTGAATGTTTGCTAAGATTTTTTTCTCGTGCAATAACTAATTGCCTTATATATTTTAGTCCATACTAACTAAACACTATATAATATATATACTATGAAAAGTTTGTTTCGCGCATTAAATATAGCGATAATGTTAACTCCGCCCTAGAACTCTATTTTAGTTCATCAAAGTGGAGACAAATCTAACGAACCAAAAATCATTAGTTAGAATCGTTATTCTCGAGTAATACAATTTTTATATAGTTATAGGTATATTCTGAATATAAAAAATTTGTAGGTATATCATATAGTTTTAGATAGTGGTCGAATAACCATGATAATCGCAATGCACTAGCCACTAGGTAGATCGCAACTTAAATTAGAATGAGAACATTTCAACAACAGAGTTAACACATGGTTGGCACAATCATAGTTTTTATCACTATAAAGTGCTATGTCAACATAATGTATTTCAGGAAATGTTGCTCCTAAAGTCGGATTTTTAATTAGACAAAGTAAACTGACAGCAGCTAATGTCATTTTGTAAAATAATGTTGCCATATTTAAAGTAACAGTGAGGAATTCAGTTCTCATTCAATCAGATGAATGAACAATAAGTGTGAATAGTTCATCATTTCAAACTCTAAAATAACATTATTTCTATTTATAATATATAAAGCTATATAAGATATAAGTTACTAGTAGAATGTAATTATAATCATTTTATTTATTTTTATTTTTACGATGTTTGCGTTACTGTTTTTGTAATTTTTTCGTTAATTGTAACTTATTACGTTGTGTTTGTTGTCATTGTTGTGTTTATTTGGTGTTATATTGTTACACACTAAAATAATATTCACTAGACGATCGATTCAATTTCATTCATTCCCGATTTTCAATCATTCACTTTGTGACAACGCTATTTTTATTTCATCAAAAACTGACAACACAGAAAACGTCAGTTTACTTTGTCTAATTAAAAATCCGAGTATAGAGTGATAGTAGGCGATAGGAAGTAGTAATTTATCAATGTCATATTTAATCTATGTATTATAATTTTATGTAGGTACCTCTATTCTAGTTTCGGCTATTATTTCCTCGTTCCGTAAAAGCTCGTGCTTCAGGCCATTCCTCTTCCTGTAAAAAAACAGAATTTATTATTCTAATGAACATTTTGCTATATGACGTTTAACCTTGATAACCAGGGCTTCGTAGTTGGAAAAATAATTTTTACCATACTATTTACGTCACTATTGCATTTATTTAATAGTAGGTACCTTCCTACTTCCGGTACTATTTCTAATGCTAATAGATATTTCATATTTTTAAATACAAGTTAATTGCAAATTAAATGCGCATAGAATAACAACATCAAAAATGAAAAAGTTAATTTATAAAAATGAAAACGATTTACATTTTCATTACTGCAGTAAAGTCACATAAAAATGGTAGTCTTTAATTTTGCAACATATCAACATAGCCATTGACAACGATATTTATAGAGATTATCTCTATAATCTATATGATACAGTAATAGCTGGCTAGACTAATAAACTTAATAAATTACGAGTTCATGAGACGTTGCATTCAATCCACTTGACCGCATCCTACGCAGTGGTATCAAGTTTCTTTAGAATGGCTTCATGCTGGGAAGGCTCGGGTTTTTATACCGTAACGTGGATATACTATAATATACCGTAATTTAATACGTGTGTGTTCCCTTAATTTATGTTTCCCTAGCCTTTGTCCGAAACTTGTGGAATTTCATGTAAAAACATAAATTACTTACGATCACGGACATTCCAAGTTTGCTCTAACTAAGAAGCTCTATGATAGATTTCTTCTCATATTTTTTTCTTTAAAACTATAGGTATATGTTTAAATTACAGAAATAAGAACTCTAAAATCAGAAATAAATTTTATACCTACATTTGTGTTCCACCAGGGAACGCTATAACTTCATATATTATGTAAAACGTGAGGAGAGAGCCTTAAAAACAATTTCCGACCTCAATATAAATTCTCTTCTTACTATGATCATGTAATACTTACAAATATATCCGTCTCCACACAATGAGCCCGGTGTAGGCCAGGCACACGATACTGCAAGTGACCAGCACCATGATGCCTGCTGCAGCGCCCACCGGCTCGCCTGTGTAGCGCGCATTTTCGGAGTCCTTGGGAACTGTGTGTTCCGCTAAAATTATGTACAATTTACAAATAATATATTACATGAATAAATTAGGCGGGTTCTATTTTTGATGATATAACTAGATAGACCTTTTCACGAATCTTAAACGCGATTAATTTTAAAATTTCCGTTATATCAAGTTTTTAAGATATAAGAACATTGAAATTTTCTTTCCTATTATTTAGTTATCTAGATATTTTAAAAATATAACAAGAACTCTAGAGATAAATAATGATAGGTATTACCAATAGGCAATACCCACAGATTACACGCGTAGATAATGAATCACTGAATACTAGCTTGCTATCGTTTGCAGAAGCAATTATTATAATTAGCACTACGCATTACCTCTAACTACTTAGGTACTATTCTGTTTCCAGTGACACATTGATTGAGTTTTTTTGATCTCATATTTTCCCATTAATTCAATGGTAATTATTCGCAATATACGATTGTGATCCATTTGTGATCCCACGATTAAAAGTGAAAGGTCTTTGTATTTATATCTAGTTTTGATTTTTAGGACATTACAGTTAGGTACAGCTGTACGTGTTTGTGTATGAGTGTATGTACCTACGTGTGTAATAATTGTATATCTGTGTAGATTTTTTTCAAATCTTTCATCCAATCTCTACAAGCATATTGTATTAGTATGTATAAGGGCCGGTTTTGAGTATTTGAAGTTAAGAACGTCTCAAAACATACTTAAATCACCATAAATGCTGTTTCAATATTTTCTTGTATGTGACAAGCTTTCTCAAAACTTAATCAAACCAATCCTCAATTCAGAAACCTGGCTTTTGTGAATGCCCAGATCAGGATATTTCTCTAGACTCTAAATTTAAATACATATAGATATAATCATATAAACCAAAATTACCTTGTAAGAATTCAGCTTGCGAGTCCGGCGTCAGAGGTACATCCACTTTGCCCTCCTCTGCGTCTTCTGGAAACGTTGGAAGGTCCATGTGGTCCGTGTTGTCATCTCTTGAATGTAGCATGTCGAATACTTCCGATCTGTAGGTAATTGCTATTATTGTTAGTCGAGGTCATTATCATTATTAGAATAATCAATTGCTGTAAACTTCCGAGTCGAATCAATCATACTTAATAGATCATTAATATTCTAAATATTATGAGACAATACTTTGAGATTTTATCGGGAAAAATCTCTTAATAACTTATTTCTTTTAATTATTTCCTCTAATCACAATTCGTAAGTTATTATTTTGCTCCTTATCACAGCGCTATTGCTAGTTTCGCTTCCGAACGCCAAAAATTTATCAAAAAACACTAGTCAAAAACTTGCGCAAACATAAATGATAAAATACATAAACAAACATACTTGCTAACTCCATCTTTGTCGTCGACTAGGAGTTTCAGAAGAGTCGCATTTGCTTCTAATGTTTTATACCGACTGTTGTCTTCTACTTCTTTTAAAAGGCTGGGAGGCGTGTTTTGTGTGGTCTGACTATAACATGATTTAAAACCTGAAATTAGAAACAAATCGCCCATAAATTATGACATTATGTATAATTAAACTCTTAAAAGTTAAAAAGTAATGGGATCAGATAAAAAGGTTAAATTGAAGATAACAATAAATTAAATCGTTTCCAACACCTAATTGATATTTTATGAGCCCGATATTCTGATTTTGAATCAATTCCCGGTTCGTAGGCGTTTATGGCCTATACAAAACACTATTACTTACACACAAGCTCACAACTTACAAAGAATACGGTAAGGTTTTTGTAACTTGTCTCGTAACTTTTAAAAGACATATTTAACACCTCACGATGTCTATAAAACGTTATTTTTATATCAAACCCGTTAACATAAAAGCTCAATTTATCTATCTAATAAGTAATTTCTTTACATGGATATTCAAATTGCTTTCGCAACTGTTCATTGCATAATAGCCTTTGACCCTAGAAAACGCATCGGAAAGTTGTGGAGAGATGCTTACCGTTATCGGTAATAGAGTTAATATTTATTCCAAATAGATAAAGTTTAACTTGGGTTAAGTGGACACTACCACTTAGCTTATCCGAAAGCAAACAATTTTAGTGTCGAAAACGAACAATTAGTGGGTCAGACTTGGATTTAAAGTATGTTTAACGGTATACGAATCCAGTACGCTTGAATTGTAAGAAAATCATATTTAAGATTATCATCTCGCGATCTGAGTGACTCATTACGCCGAGTTCTCTAGACATTGTAACCTCATAAGTTGAGTGAAAGTAAGATAAATTGACTGGCATTAATGATTTATGGCTGGCTGATTGTACTGAGATTTGTTGTTTATATTTTTTATTTTTCGTACTGACGCCTGATGTGTTCATTTCGTTCTTTAGTAAAGTTGAATGGTAAATATATTATTATTTATCAATTAATCGTTAATTGCTGTTTTTTTAATGAATGTTATTAGACCGTATTATACTCCCGATGTCCTAAACCACAGAATGCAAATGGTATTAAACCAGCAATAAAATGAACATCATATTTTATTTTTTAAATTTTCGTTTACTCCTAGTTTTTATGAAACTAAGCCTGAAAGAAATACCTGATTGGGCAACTCTATAATTCCATAATTTTTCTTTATTTTTATTAAATTATATTTCTAGATTGCTTATTTACATGTTTACATTTTGAAAAACGTTTCACGTTTCAATGTGAATATTTTTTTAAGTAAAACTTATTTAGGCACGTTGAGAGTAAAATTTTAAGGCCGCGTTATGGCAATATCGTCACGTCATGGAGTAAGGTGACGGTAGGCGGTATCTTTGAATCTTGCCAAAGAAGTTTCATTTCTGACACGTGTGCTCCGCACACACGATCTTTTCCATAGTCATAAACCTTTATATCGGAAGCCTTAGTAGACTTATAAAAAATAAACATAATAATATATTATGTGACTGGGGTTTTGACCTACACGTCTTATCCAACATGATTTGTATTAATTGATCACGCAGCAATTACCAAAGGTTTTTGTATCCGTAATGTTCACTGTCATTAGACTGTCACACTGTATTTCCGTCTGGTGCGTAAACTACAAAGCTCTATAGTTTTTCTGAGTTATGAGGAACACGGAAGGTGATTCATACGGTAATTCTGATAAATAATAATCAGGAAATCTACATATTCATTATTCATAGATATGTCGAAAGTCATGTCTTATTATAATTTGATTTATGTAGTTCTCTATTTCGTAGTTCCACAGATAGGTACGTACTAGTTCGTAGTTTTGGCAGCAGAGAAGCAGCAACAGCACAATGCTTTATGCAGATTGCAGATAAGTTTGAGTATTACACTATAGATGATAGAGGGAATCTAAAGCAGAAATTAACAATGTAATAAATCATATAAGTTTTATTTATAACATTTATACATTATTAAATTAATCGAAGCTGCTACAGTAAACTCTAAATGAAAAAAAGATGCGGTATTGTAATTGTAAACAATTAAAATACGTAGGTAAATCAACTACATTTGATTGAAAGAATTCCAAGATCATATTTTTGTTAAAAAAAAAACCTTGTTTAATAAACGGGTTTAGTGTGGAACAAGAAAGATGAAAAAAAAAGAAAATGCATTCGCCAGCTGCCGGACATGGCGTTCGTATCCATGTGTCCGATTACATGCACAGATTATCTCACGACTTATCAGTTTGATACTGATTTAATTATGTTTTATAGAGCACAAGAACAAGCCGTCTTGTAGACTTCATATATGCAATTAAATATGATTAATTAACGTCTTAGTTCAACGTAGATAATAAATAGTTTTAACGGTAGAGTTTCAGTTATGTTAAACTTTGTTTTAGTCTTCTTTCAATGTTAATATATAATTCACAGTAGTAAAGATAGTAGGTAGATATCTCTGTCTACCTTACTATCTTCATGTAGCATTAATATTAAATATTGAAGCAACTAACAATCTTCTTAATCTTCAAAATGTGTGTTTCAAAAGTAGGTACCTATATGCCTGAAGTCCAGAGTTTATACTCAGTTGTTATCGATGACCACATCAAGCAAAAAACATTCTCTTGCAATAAGACGGCGACATGAAGTATCTGTTTGCTGGCGATGTAATCTCCAATGTATTGGAAACCAGTATACCAAGCACATTAGTCACCATCACAGCCTGTTCCTTTACCGCCTAAGAAAATAAAAGCTGCATTTCGAAACCGAATGAAATTCTATCACGTGCTATTGTTCCTTTTACGACATTCGATCATTCGTGGCTAAGCGCATGCAGACTTGTGGGAATTGCCAACACCCGGTCTAGGGTCGTGCTACATTTTAATTTCAAATCGGGATTCGGTTAACAGCGTATAATGCAGTCACTATAATTAAGAGCGTGTAATTAATTACATGTAACGCAAGAGCGAAATATGTGCATTAATTATTTGCAAACAAAAACACAGGAACGCAGGAATGTTGATTTAATTAGACAAATAATTCGGTAGTTTATTTCTTATTATTTGGAAGGAAGAAAAAACTTAAATGTAATGTGAATAAAATGTTAGTTAATACTAAGAATTCTTACTGTTGGGCTCGTTTTGGCAAGAACTAAGAACTAAGAACATGAACCTCAAAAAGTTAAAGAAGTCTACATAGGTACTCTTTAATTAATTATAGGAGGGTTCCAAGTAGGATGCAAATATCTTTTTCCAAATTACATAACTAATGAATATTGATGTAAAAAACTGAAGCAGCACAATGCGAAATAAATTTCTAATTATCACGTTAGTAACAGGACGTTCCTATTCTTGTAACGAACCGTTAAAAGGAAAAATTCGAAGATCTTACTCATAAATCCACGTCCACTGAAGTTCCTGGCTCTGTACGCACAAAATCAGCGAAGTGATTCGAAACCAGTTTGTTGCAGTTTATAAAAGCTTTGTATAAATATCGGCATTGAAAGTGCCAAGATTTCTCGTCCGGCCAACTTTTTGAATCTAAGGTTACTGGTTGGTTTATGCATGAGTTAATGGATAATTTATATTTATTAGAGAAAGCAGTTGTTTGTGTCTTTGCACCGCAGGTTATCTTTACACAGAATGTTAAATTAAATCTGTATGAGATAAATTTAAACTGCATTGAATTTGGTTTTAGGTTTTATAGTTGTTTTTAAGCAAAACATAATAATTTCAGAATATAATACTATATATTATATTCAATCAAAAGCTAGTTAAAAAATCGAGCATAAAAATATGAGTGAAAGCGAAACCGTGATGCTTTAACATAATTATTTCAGGGTATTAGAAAGTGTAAATATTCACCTTCTATCGTTTAAGAATGAGAAGCGTGATTACCATAGAAACCTATTGACTTCATAAAATGAATTGAATGATTTAGAAACTCATTTCTTAATGATGGATTAAAATCATCGCTGCCGAACTAAAAACTAAGAAAAACCTCAAAGGAAAACTCCGATACGAAATTCTCTTGGTCACTATACATATTTATATTTATACGTAGGTAAGTCTTTATTAGGTAGGTAATTTATAAAGGTATTACTACTCACAGTGCTATATATTTTTATAATATTAGTGTGAAACAATTTAGTAGCCTATATTCAACTAAAATTGTATACTAATTCCCACACAAGAAACGGTACAACACACAACACTGTTATTAACACAACTCTCAAGTAGTTAAAGAATTGAGAGCCACTAGGAGACTCCTGAGTCACGAATGAGCACTTATTTAAGACAAAGAGCCTTGGGAATGTTGCAGATGTTCTCTGCTTTTACTGCAAAGTAAACCTAGAATTATACTTTAATATTCTGTCAGTAATAAAAGTGGAGACTATCGTACTATAAAAGACTGTGCTTTCATGTTTTATTGTTGCATTATGTTAATACAAATGCTGCTGGAATCAAGGAAATTATTGCATTAGCCTAGGAATGCTACTTATAAATAGAATACTTTGCAGTTCATATACGCGAACTCTACATCGCATTATTTGCGTTAACATTATACCTACATTTAAATTTCATCCAAGCATTAGACGTATTTGTTTGTAAGACTTTAAAAGCTATTATATGCACGATTGTATAAAAAGCTTGGACTTCGTGCCAAAATTTAAAATGGATCAAAAGTTGCTTTGTTGTCTAGACTTCTATTGTCCTTGGAACCTTATACAATTCCATGTTTTAATAACGATAAGTTCTATCAATAATTGTAGATACAAATGAAATCTAAATTCTAAAATCTGTATCTATTGAACTATAATTAATATAGGATAACAAAAACTCCGGATATACCCAAAAATCAATGGGCAGAAGGGTCAAAAAATTATAAAAGTCATTATTATCAAGTATCAATGCACTTATCATCTGAACGTTCGCGTTCTAGTAACGGAGCCTCACTAAGCAATATTTACTTTGTGGTCTCACTCGGTAAACTATCCCATATACCACACTCAGTAGGTTATTAAACTAGTTTAGATAATGCGACATATTTTCCATATCATTATAATATTATAATAATATGACTTATTTAAAATGTAAGATTCCTATTTCCTACTAATATTTTAAAAATGAATCATCATATTATTTAAGTTGGTTTTACTCTCAAATGAGTAATACTCTAACAACGTAAGTAATTAGTGACGGTACGACCATGTAAAATAGTACAAAACTTAGATTTAATTGAAATTATGTTACTTACTCGTTATTCGTTAATTTTTTACCAAACATGTCATTAATAATCTCTTCTTTTTAAGCAGAAATGCTTAATATTTTGATTTATTTCTTATTGTAATTTCCATCGCTTTAATAATAAATTATCGGACAGGGAATTTAATACACGCTTAACAGTATACATGAAAGAAAATTAGCATATAATTTATACAAATGGACTAACTCTATCGCATAGACTTTTGCGAAACGTGCAGTCACGTTTGCCAAAGATAAGTAAAGCCCTAAAGGTCAAACTAAGGTAAATGAGTGAGATTACGATCTTATTCATTCACGGACAGCATAGCAGTGAATCATTATGCTAATACCAATACTACAGACAGTTCGTAAATATGAATAAGGTATTATATAATAACACTATTTAAGTCTTGTGATTCGCTTGTATTAAAAACAAGTCACCAGCTGTGACGAAATGAAAACATATTTGGTATGTAGTTTTATGCAGATTACTATCAGTATTCGCAATTATGTATTTTCAATGTACCGGACTGTGAATTTAAAATTGTAATACTTTTTAGCGATTAGGTACAGCACGACGGGGCGGCGAAAAACAATTTTTCTTTTATAAAGGATTTGTATTCATATTATGTTACACATTTACGTCACAACACTAGGAACTTTACCGTATCGCATCATCGTTCATGATCATTGTTAATTAATTACATTATAATGACATCTTGTGATAAATTCTCAGAAATATAATATGCTGTGGGTGTGATTCATACATAAGTGGCAAGAATACACCGTTGGTTTTATGTAGAGTTTCCTTTTCATAGTGCGTGAAAAACACAAGCATACATATTTTTAAAGAATTTAACTTTTTTTATCTCGATAGAGCGATATCGAGCTCGATATCGAGCTAGAAACAGAAGTCTACTAGAGGCAATTTGTGAAATGAATTGCGTATTTGCAGTAGGTAGACTTTTAAAATAATAGGCTATGTACCGACAGTCCGACAATTGTTATAGCAATTACAGGGTTATCAGCCTATCTCTATCAAATGGCTCATTTTAATTTGTTCATTTTCTTGAAAATATCTAGTAGATATGTCTAGTACCCTTGTTTTTATATTTAATATCAAGATCGCAATATTTTTAAAACCAGTAATCTTAGAAAAACAATTTGATTAGAGTATCTGTGTAAGATATTTAGATATATATCAACATAATAACACGGAAAATTTTAATTTGCGGTCATTGAAATTGTAGGAAAATGTAAAAGGATATTGTTTATCCATCAACCGTAGATAAGCAAGGTAAATTATAGCTGGCTTTATACCTTTATTAATTAGGTTACAGTGTTGCAAAATGCAATACGGTGTATGACATAGATGTTGAAAGAGAATTGTAAATAACTCTATACCTTGATTAGGTACCTATTTCGATTGATTGCCGTATCGAGACTGAAAAGCTTTAACACTTTAAATTTTAATAAAGTTGTACAAACAGGAAACCTTTGAACTACTTACAGAAAAGACTGAGTACAACTAATTTGGCGGCCTTATCACTTATTAGTAATCTCTTCCAGGCAATCAAGGTAAAAGGTAAAAAGCTTTAACTTAATTCTAATATATTTTTTTTGGTTTCTTTTGCAAGTGGTCATTAAACCGCCATGCCAGTGTTTTATTTCAAACAGTCTTTTTGTAACCAGAATCGCAACCGGTTGTAAAGCTAATGTAAAACAAATCCAAAGACATGTTTAGTTTTAACTTGTTATTTTTTGTGGTGAAATATTTATCGTGTTTAGTTGTGACTTATGAGTCGATATGGGTTTTTATACGATTGGCATTATTACTTCGTATTAGATCACGATTGTAGATAAAAAGTACATTCATACAATAGTAAATATTCTTAGTAAGTACCTATATAATAATCTATAACGGAAATCTCACCTAATGTAGCGACGATGATCAAACCCATAAAGTGGTACGCTGCCATTATAATGAATCTGCAAAAAAAGCAACATGAAAATATAATATGAACTGTGAGAGGTCAGAGACAGAGACCAGTCAGTATGTAGGTAATAAGTCAAGAAACCACAGGAACTCGACTTAATGAGCATCATTTTGTAATTGTTCAATATTTTTTACATCTTTTCTGTAGATGAAGAAAATATAGACATAAAAGATAGTTTGTGCAGTTGATATATTTATTCATTTTTAAATGTAAAATTAATTTACTTTAATCATAGAATAAATAATTATCTTCTGACCCTAACAGGCCTATGAATTGACTGCGGAGTACCAAGGCATCAACAAGACCAAGAAGGTTGGTATAGAATTCTTGCATTGATATGCCTATTTGTAAATAAAAGAATAGAGAATGCAGCTGCTCTGTTTCTGAATATCCATACTGGTAGGTCTTGACACCTAGGATCCTGTTTTGCGAATTCTAGCCCTAATGCAGTAGGTAATGCATAATCTACCTTGAATCTGTTATGGAAGTAATGACCCGTACTCGTATAAATTATGCAAATATTTAGATCGGAAACTATATAGCTTTGATATAACGTAAGTAAATACTCTTTTATTAAATATAAACATGCTGTTTTATTACCCTATAAATTGATTTTATAACACAGCGAAGTTAGAAGAATAGATAAAACTTGGAATGGGCAATTTAAATTTTATACCGTGCAAGAAGCCAAAATTATTAATTTTGACAATTCATATAGGTACTAATCCTTACATTTTTTTAATAGCTAAATAGGGTAGAATTACTAGTATTACTTATTACGAATATGGACAATAAATTACGCACATCATAGAAAAAAATCGATAAGCGTAATCATTCGAAGCGCTCTATGTAGAGTATTGATAAGGCATGATTTCTTTGCTATTTTACATAGAAGAATAGTAATATAATTATTTTGCTTTTATGTACAACGCGTAGGGACCCAGTAACTACGTATTTATTTTATGTCCACAAGAAAAAATCCCAAAAAAACAGACGTAAGAAGAGTTAATGATACCGTTTAAAAATAAACAAAGAAACTGAACAACACGAAAGCGAAGAAATTTCAGCGATCGCTAACGATTTTAATTAATTAAGGGATTTCGCGATCCGGTATTTCTTGTTTACCTCAGGAATTTTTAAAGATGCACATTATTTAATAGAAAGGACATATATTACGTACATATTTAAAGTCAATCCACACAGATAACACTCGAATTTAGTTAATTACACTGGATTTTAGTCACTACTTCGCGCGAGCGCGCTTCGTGCGTGTACGTCGGCGACTGGCGGGATTCTGGGCTTCGATTGTCTTGAGACTCGCCTCTCGCAATGTTGGTGACCTCACAGAATCAGGAAATCCTTTGGACCATGGATGTGGTATCCCATAGAACACAGCAGAGTTAGATATAAAAGGCCCTACAGTGGAGGTAACTTGCTTAATTACTACGCACGCTGTTGTTATTTGTTAGACATTTTAATTAGAAGATATAAGTACATACCTATTTATATGAGAGGTATATTTTAATTTATGTAATAATGTATTAAGACTTGTTTTATAATAACTAAAAACGTCGGTTTAACAACAAAATTAAGTTGAGCCAATCAAGTTTCCTTGTTACTCTACATTTTCTTGTAACGTTGGGAAATGCATTTTCGCATCCTCTCAGCAGTTTTGCTATCTAAGGGGGTATATGGGACTCAACTAAATCCCAACGATGGGCATCTTTCGGCTTATATATACTCTACCTAGAGCACTTTAAGAATGAATTTAAATTATTAAACGTAGGTGACAAAGTTATTAATTTTACTTAATTTAATCAATTGTCATAGATGAATCTAATAAGTAGAAGAATCTACCACAATCTACTGACATATCGCTATTACAATATTCATTAAGCTGCAACTAAAATTTAGTTTTACTATCGATGTCCTTAATTGCTCACAGTTGCGTAACTTTACATGTTTCGTAAAATGTTTCCCTCAATGCGTCATTGATTACGTCACATCTTCATGAGAGTTGCTCTACGCTCCGATTATGAAAACAAATGGTTCCGCCGCGCCGCGGCCGTCCGCGTAAAAAATACCTGAAAAATATCTATGAGACGACCATTTTATGTTTCCACCAACAGGTTACTAACTATACACATTAATAATATAGTTCTATGATTACTACCTTGATTACTACTGAATTGTATGAAACAATAAACAAATCAAAATCGTTTCCAACCAGTCCTAAAAGTTCACTGGATATATATATTTTTAGCAATACTTTGCTTCCCCCGTTTTTGGCCTGTGAATGGATCGGTGCAGTCCACTTATATCGCTCAACATAATATCTTATCTAATGCAACTACTGCACAATCACAATGTTTGCATTGGACACATAAATAAAATTTAACACGTGCATCGTAAACGATATTTATAGAAACATCTGCCTTTTACGTAGCAACCTATGTTTCTAGTGGTTTTAGAGTCCCGTATCAGCGAAGGAATACAGAAAAATAAGAGTTTGTCTTTATAGGTAGTAAGTAATCTATGTGATCGTGGAATCTACTGGTAGAGTTTTACTTTATTCAATTATTATTATTGCCCTAAAAAAGATAAATCAAGTGTATTATATACGTATATATAAGTACTAACTATATTATGTTTGAACCTATTGACTTTTACTCAATTATAATTTATCTGTTTATTTTAAATCCAAATTAGGTAGCTAAGCTGTTATTTCACAACGATACATCGTTAAGGTTTACCCACGTTTACCCACGTTTACCTTTACACTTTGCAAACGTGGCACCCTGAAAAAAGTATTTGTTATCTTAGGAAAAAGTTATGGTCCTACAGTTTATAGTGTTTTTGCGAAATTTACTGTGCGGAACCGTTCTCAGTGCGATTCGAACTCTGCTTTTGAAACACGGTTTTATTGTTTCTACAACGCAATGTGCGGTTTTGTAAGTCGGATACAATGATGTCTTTGTTTATAGTTTATACATTCGATTTATAGGCACAGAATTACTGAAGTTTTATTATGCCCATTTTTATGTTTGTTTTTAATATATAAGAAGGCAGCATTGCATTTGGGGATAGCGAATTATTAATTAATCTTTCATGCTCTCCTGTGATGCTCTCCATAACCTTCGTTTTGGATTTAGCAACATGCAACGTCAACAACTTTGTGCGTTTAACTTTTAGATAAATTCATAATTAGTACCTATGTCACAGAATACATAATAGTAGCTAAACGCTACCTATGTACTACTAATAAAGAGTACTAAGTATAAGACTAAGTAGCAAATAAATCGAAGCTCTACCTCGTAAGTAAAATAATGTGATTGTTTGGAGACTAAGATTCAGAGACATTTCTAAACAAGCTATTGATTAGCTTTCTTAATTTTTAATTCCTTATAACTATTACCTTTTTTTTTTATATAGTGGGGAAATCTTCCAAAGATACCCACGGCCCCCGGGGAAGGAGCCCTGGGTTATGTCGGATTCTTACCGACTAAAACCCCACTGTGTTCCGTCGAGCCGCTTTAATGATGGGGCCGCGGGTATTTGTTAGAATTCTTCCGCGACCTTATAACTATTACCTACGAAAACATATACATTTCACATTTCAAAATCCATCCCATCTAGGAGTGACTTTAAAATTATTAAATATGAGGAAGTATAGACATTGTCACTCAAGCATTTCTCACAAAACAGCACTTTACAAAATGATAGAAAGGTTTTAAAATTATTTATTACACAAAATGCTATACATATAGTAAGAAGCTTTATGAAACAGCTTAGCTTTACACTAACACACCAAAATATTATATGTAATATGAAATAATAAAGATGTCGTAGAAGAATCAAAAATATTACAAAAACGTGATAAAAAATTATTTATAATAAATGCAGAAAAAAAAGAATTCAAGAGAGTGAATCTCGCAGGCGCCGATCAAAAGATCACAATGAAAACAAGGCAAATGTGTAGTAAAGCTTTCTTAGTTACATAAAAAAAGTAAGAAGTAACAATGGGTTGGTGTCGTTGCCGTAAAGTTATTTGCGTAAATAATCCTGATAATGATGAACTTCAAAGACTTGAGCACACTTTGAGACTTAAGGAAGAAGAGCTTTTACGTACGGACAAAAAATTGCAAATTAAAAAGAAGAAACTAAATAAGCTTGATCGCAAGGCATTAAAACTGAAAGAAGCAAAAAAGAAACTATCTGTCGTTTCTAAAGCACTGGAAAAATGTAAAAAATACGAAAAGAAACCTAAACAGAATAAGAAAAAGAAAAACGAACCTGTTGATGTAATACATAATTTCTTCGACAAAATATTAAAAATGGATAAGGATTTAAAAAAAGTAGCTAAAGTAAATAAATACGATTTAATGAGGAGGATTCTGTTAAGGCCTTGTGGGGGCGCCTTAAACAGTCGTGCTTGTAAGTGTAGACAAGCTAAAAATCCAAGAAACCAACGAGCCAGATTATTTTCGGCACCAGACGATTGTTACATAATGTCCCTACAAAGAACACCTCAGCTGTGGATTTATCACCGATGGCCTCGATTTTACCCTCAGTATTTAAGCGCACGTGCTCAATGGAAGAATTTGGGCACATGCCTCATGTTTTTGCTAGGAATATTATTTTGGGTTCCATGTTTCCTCTGTCTAGAAATATGCATTTGTTGTTTTTGTAGCTGTTGTTGTGATTGCTAATTTACGAAATACATTATCATGCTACATTATGAAATGATGTTATTGTTTGATTTCTCGGCGTTAGGTTTAATTCTATATGTACTTAGGTAATTATTATTTTTATTTTATTTTATTTGTTTATTTGTGTTTATTGACTAATGTGGCGCTCGTGGCTTCTTGGGTCTCGTTTTTTCACTATGTCTGAAGACAGCCGTTACTCACGTATTAATCTCCTATTTTTCTCTCATAAAGTTTGATTTTTATGGCACTATGCTCTATTCTAAGCACATTCTAAGTCTATCTTCATCGAAGAGCTGTTAATGGTCTCTAATATCAAAACTGTTTACGTGAGCGATTAGGTATCTATGTAAAGCAAGATGTAAAGTAACGTCAATTATATTATGTCAATAATGTAATAGCCTGTTATATTTACAATTTTAAGATTTTTGATTGTTTTATTTACACAATATTATGTATAAGGTTATAAAAATGGCATTTGTAGCACAAAAGTGATACAATAAGGATACCAATCTAATATGCATAGGCTCCGTTTAATGAGTTTTGAAGATAATCCAAAAGAAAGTAAAGAAGCAAGTGAAACTGGAAATTTAGAAAAACTTTCCAATTGCAATGCAAATGTAGAGCCTAACAAGAGTTTACCAAATCTTACATCAGAATCCCAAAATGTGCAAGAAAAGACACTCCATAAATCATTAAGTGAACTATTCCGCCTTGCTCCATATGGTATGAATGCTTTCGATAGAGCATTTAATATGTAGATATATTCAAATCCAGATCTCCTGGCAGCATCTTCTTTATAGAAACTTCTCGTTACGCGAACTGCTATTGTATTAGAGATCTGCTATTGAATGCTTTTAAAGACAAACAGTCAAATCATGTTCGTTTATGTCATCACATTGTTTATTTCTACTAGAAGCAACTACCTACCTAAATTTTGATAAAATAGTTAGCTACTGCTGTAATAGTCTAAAATTTTTATTATTTTAGGTATACATCCTTCGCCAAAAATATTAAAGCGACAACGTATCCACGACCTTAAAAATACAGTTTTGTCTAACACTTTTTTAAGTTCTAAAAAAATTAAAGAGAAACTACTTAACGTAAGAAAATCAAAAGATATGCTAATGCGAAGAAGTAAAAAACGCAATGTTAATGAAAATACGTTTAAGAAAGATGGTGTAAAGGTCTTATTTACGTCAACTAACTGGACAGCGAGAAGGAAACGATCGTCATCTGCACAGCCTGGAGGAGTTCGGAAATATAATATTTATTATGACTCAAACTTATCTAGTAACTTTCATAGAATTACACCTTTGAATAGAATCAATCGTCACATTTGCTGTCGATTACAAATGCCACGAAGACTACGATATCATAAGCACAATAGTATCAAAAATACTTCACATTCATCTCACCGTAAACATTGTCGTCACTATTATTCGGACCTAACAATAAAACCTAAAAAGAATTTTCCAAGCGAATGTAGAGTTGCCCCATCCGTACATTACAATGTTGTAGATTTTTCCGGAGGTTCTGATAAACGTCCTAGCAAAGCAATGAAGAATGATTTATGTGTGCAGCTCATGACTAAGTGCAAAAGAAATGTACCTAGGTCACGTTGTATTACCCAGTACTCAAATAAAGAAGTTTCCGTAACCCCTTCTTGTCTGCCATGTTCAAGAGGTGGCGGTGACACAGCTGCAGACATATCAACTCAAGTAGCAACATGTAAAATGTTACACCACAAGGCCCCCAAAAAGACGTGCCAGATCAGAACATGCAGTGCTCCACAAGGAAAAATTCATCAGTGTACAAAAGCAAGAAAACAAGAAGCGTTAACTGAACCAATATTCCTCGCTAACACTGCATTAAAGTATATTATTTTCTTTATTTCCATCATAGTGTGGTCTCCGTGTATTTTGATAACATTTTTTATTTGGATTTTTACTTATCCAATGAGACCTCAAGAGGTTTTACGCACAGAAGATCATAAAACGTGTCCAAAACGCAGACACAATTTTTTGTATTCCGTTTATACTTATAGTGCTGCTTTTGTCAGAAAATTAACCTGCTTTTATGGAATCATCTTTTCATCACTTAAAACAGACCAAGATAACAGAAAATGTGAACGTAAAACCAAGGTAAGACCAAATCCAAATAAGAAATATACCCTATTCTATAACAACAATAGAGGATGGGTAATAAAATCAATTAAATCCAAGGAAGGATTGCAGCGAAAAGATTTTGAGAATAAAGAGACTGAACATAATAATATTACATGTGCTGATGATAACGATGTTTTATATGGAAACAAAAAATCTCAGCGACAAGAAACAAATACTATAGTTGGCTATAATACCGAAACAATACCTAAATGTAAAAAGAGCCATTCACAATTTTTGAAAGCTCCAAAACCATTTCTAGAAAGAGATCGTCATCGGTGGTGTTCGGAAAAACAAATAGCAAAGAAATTCGTAAACGCTAACATACAAACTTTTCAAATCAACGAAGATGAAAGCAAATATCCTAAACCCCATTTTGAAATATGCCAAGAACTTCCTGAAAAACATGTTCCTCAAATTTTTACTAAAAGTAAAAATATTCCCGTATACGCGTCCTTGCAAAAATCTCACAAATATGTAACGTTTGACGACAACAGGCAACGAATATTTCAATATGATCCTTATTGCGAAATTCCTGAGCCTTGTTCTTTAGATCCTTGTTTTCACTTACCCAGAAATCAATATACACCAAGAAGAATTATTCCGGCAAAGAGACATTCTCCATGTCGATGTATCAAAGTGATAAGAAAGGTCAAACAAAAGCCACAATTCAGAAATGACTATATTCAGTATTGTACAGGGGACACTGGACAACAAAAATCGGTTAAAAAAGAAGTTTATAAAGAAAATGTACCTACAGACAATCAGAAAAAAGCAAGAAATAAGAAAATATTCAAAAAGAAAGCTAATGCTGCGAATTACTGTCGACGTTTCAAAAATAAAATTTCTTATATTGTCAATGACGTCGAAAATTCGGTATGGAATTGCGAGGCCTGTGATGGGATGTTTGTTCAAACAATACGCAAAAAACGTTGTTTCTGGCTATATCGTTGCATGCCGACATTTTACCCATATTTTCTCATATTTTGTAAATTCTACGAAAGCTTAACACATGCCTTATTATTCATAATTACTGCATGCATTTGGTGTCCTATTTTTTTTTGGTGCTATTTTTGTTCTATATTATTTTGTAGATATGTTTATATTTAATATAAAATATACCACGAAGCGCTGTTTTTCATAATATGATTTTTATATCATTACTAGCTTTCCACCCGCAGCTTCGTACGCGCAGTCAAAGAAAAACCCGCATAGTTCCCGTTCCCGTGGGATTTCCGGGATATAACCTATCCTATTTCCCGGGGTAAAAAGTAGCCTATGTCCTTTCTCGGGTATCAAAATATCTCTATACCAAATTTCATGCAAATTGATTGAGTAGTTATGGCGTGATTGAGTAACAGACAGACAGACAGAGTTACTTTCGCATTTATAATATTAGTATGGATGTTGCACGATATGATATAGATTGTAGGAGGATGAAAAATAGATGTATAGACCTACCTGATATGCACACAACTGGGAAATTCATATTATGATCGCAATAAGCAGCCGTGGTTAATAATGGTATTATATGAATTTGCCAGTCAGTTCAATTCACGGTGTAAACTGTCTGGAAATAAGAGGTCATAATACGGCCCCTGAGATATAAACTGAGTAGGTACTGACTGACTTCACCATTTATTTTACACTTAATATCTAATTTCAAAGTGTTTTATGATTTACACTTGGACAATAAATGTTACTTAAAGTGCTTTTATGCAATATTTTTATACAACTAATTTACACATATAAGTGTAAAAAGACTTAACCAAGTTAACAGACCCATGTCTATTTTTTAATCTACGTATCCTTGACAATGTCATTGTCAATGTCAAATTGTGTTAAAACACGGATAAAACAGTGATGGACAGTACGTCAGTGTCATAATTTGATTTTATCATGATTGGTATTTTGTTTAAAAACAAGAAATTGTTGTAGTTTCCCCTATTTTAGTATTGTGTATTTATAAGTGTAATATAAAACAGTTACGAAAGTTCCTTTAAACGTTTTTGCAATATATAATTAACACTCATATTATTTGAAGCAGACTTAAATATGCAGTCATCCGAAAAGCATATGAAAACTGATCTTGCTTCTTTGGAGCCTGCTTTCAGAATCAAGCAGCTAGCAAATTATGGAGCTATGGTTGATGTAGATCCCAATGTGCCACCCAGGAGGTAATTTTATTCCATTATAATATTTTTCTCATAAAGGTTAAACAATATGTGTTATCAGCATTATTCATGTTCACTGTTGATATTATAAGAATATTATTTGTTTTAGATATTATCGTTCAGGTTTGGAGATGGTTCGGATGGCGAATGTATATTTGACTGAGGGAAGTCTCGAAAATGCCTATATACTTTATATGAAGTTTATGACATTGTTTTTGGAAAAGATTCGAAAGCATCCAGAGTATAGCACGGTACCTTTAGATATAAAGTCAGTAAATCAAACTAAATTGAAGGAGGTCATGCCAAAGGCAGAGAAATTAAAACAAAGACTATTTGATCGGTATACAAAAGAACATGCACATTATAAAGAAATGGAGGTATGAATCATCAATGCTTTTATCAATATTTCAAATTTAATCTTTTGCTTTCACATATTGAATTTTTACTATTCCTGTTACAATAACAATATCATGCATAGTTTCTTAGTATAGCTATATGATTTTTCTATATACTTTAGTTCATGAAAAAGAATTAAAATACCTGTATTGCTAATTTTATTATAACCATAGTATAAATAATGGTGATGCTGAATTTATAAATCATAAATTTGGCATTAAAAAAATTTTAAAAAGTTTTTTAAACATATACCTATTATATAAAAGGCAAAAAGAAAGATAGCAGAAGAGGCAAGAAAGAAACAAGAACAGGAGGATGCAAAATTGGCACAGAGATTGCAAGCCGATGAAAATAGGCAAGATGGAAACACTACTGGACCACATCTTATGAATGATGTATGTACTATAAGTCATTATTTCAATGATTTATAGAGTTGTTTACACTTTTTAAAATGGGCTATAAAACAATAGAACTATGGGCTGATTTTTCAATCCTTGGTTAAAACTTATTTGTCGAATAATGTATAAAACTACCATTTTAAAAACGTATTCTAATTGTCCGTATTTGACAGTTTACGTGACATTTTAATATTATTGTGTAATACTTTATTGGACGGATAAGTTTTAACCAAGCATTGAAAAATCGGCCCTAAATATGATATTATAGTAAGTTTGTACACAGGAGTGGGTAAATCAAATTAAGTGATAGTCTAGATATTTAAAGCAAAACTCTAATCAAATGTTATTTAAAAACTCAAATGGAACCCAGCCTAAACTATTTAATATGTTTATACAAGAAAATCATTTTGGTTACACAACTCATTGCTCAAGACAGGCTGAAGATAGCAATGATTTTTTTAAGATATAAGTTAATAAGCAAACATAGTAACAACTCATTTCTCAATTCTGCACCAGTATATGACTTATTTGTGTCAGGGATGGGAATGATAGGTGAAGAATGTAAGAGATACCTAGAACTAAGGACATAGTGATAAGTTTAGAATTAAGTTTAATATATGTATGGTTTGGCGTATGCCGTAAATAAATAAATAAATAGTTTTTAATAAAAAAAATCTATTCACAGGAGAACTGGGCAGTGACACCGAGTGCTCCGCCAGTGGACGGTGTACTGTATCCTGATGATTTCGCCACGGAGCCACCTCGAGCGCCTCTCAATGAGTACAAGCCTGTACCACCACTAATTCCACCTAAACCTGTACAGTAAGTATTTATTTGACTGACTATTTAACTATCTAGCATATAAGTATGTATATATTTATCAATTAATTTTCTGTTGTGTATAATTTATATTATGTATTTATGTATAAAATATCTAGCAGTTAGGTCATCTGTTAATTTTCTACTCATTGTTTTTAGAGATTGAGATCACTTATAAACATGTTCAAAAACTTAAATTAACATATTTAAAAACTTTTTTTTAATACGATCACGACGCGGGATTCGTATCCGTGTGTTTTGCTGTACCGCAGCAACTCCTAGCCTCTCCATACATGATCCCACCTCAGCAATAGAATCCTGCCTCATGATCGAATTTTTTCCATACGAAAAAATATCATTTATAAAACATTCAATTGCTATAAAACTATAAATTAATGTCAAAGCACATGTTCTTAGTAATATATTTTTAATTTTTATTTTCTTTCAGAGACAATGTAATAAACGACATGTTCCCGCCTCTAGCGGGTGGTTTGCGTACAGTAGTCGTACCGGCCTCGCTTATGGGTCGGTTTTTGACCATCGCCGCTTCCAATACGGCAAAAAATATCGAGCTCTGCGGCATTTTGGCTGGAAGGTTGGTAAGTGATATTTCGAGTGAATATTTTTCTTTTATTTATTGATTAGGTACTCATTTAGCAAAATGTAGAGATTAGCTAATCTTGTAAAATATTGAGGGTATTTTCTAAAAACTTTTTTTTTATTCTGTTGCATATTGTTTGAATGCAAAGCTGTTTGCATATATTTTTTTAACTTCTCTATCATTTTTTCTGGCTTATATAATATTTTTTCAACTACTGCATACTTTTTCTTTTGATTATGATCATAATATTATGGTTACTTTCTTTAATTTTATAGTTAATTCTTACTTTGTACATTTAAAACTGTAATATTCCAATTTCGAGGTTCATAATTCAAATTGTTACTTGTTGGTCATTTTTTTTTAATAATTTTATTTCAGGAGAAAAATCAGTTGAAAATAACGCACGTGATAGTGCCGAAGCAATCGGGCACCGCTGACTCGTGCAGTACTAATAATGAAGAGGAGATATTCCACTATCAAGATCAGCACAATCTCATCACTTTGGGCTGGATACATGTATGTTTGTCCACTTTTAAATATATGTTATTTTTATAATTTATAGTTTTACCTGCATTTGCATTGTGTTTGAACTTATATTGGACTTTGTCATTTGTGTAGGTTGTTAAGTTCAGAATAATGCATCAAAGGAACTTATACTTAATATTTTTTTTTATATGGGATTTTTTATATTGCCCTGAATATAAAAATATTCTTATACTCTTAAAGGCAATAGGGATAAAACTTCTCATATTATTCGGTCGAAATCACGGTCGTCGACTAGTTCTTAACTGACGTTTCCAAAAGCGGCGATTTATCTGAAATTCGTAGCTTAATTTTAAAAAGATATATTTTATAAACAAATATAAAATTTTATATATTTTGTAATACATGTATTTGTTAACATTTCAGACGCATCCAACGCAAACGGCTTTCCTTTCGTCGGTGGACCTCCACACGCAGTGCTCCTACCAGCTCATGATGTCCGAGGCGATTGCTATCGTGTGCGCGCCTAAATATAATGAGTTAGTATTATTTTTTGTTTATATTGAGAAATAACTATAATAGTAAATAACTAAAAATTATATTAAAACAGTCAATAATGCCTAGTTGATTGTTTATTGAAAATTGACTAGCCTTTTTAAAAAAAATGTTTTAAATTCAGGCTCGTAGGCTGGTGTATGAGTGTATTTAAATTCAGTTCTTATTTATTATTAATTCATTTTTGTACCATCTATAATATTAGCTGTAAACAACGTTGTTTAAAGCGAGAGCACAGTAAAAAATAATACTTTGGTATCGGTAACTGATCAGCGTGTAGAATTTGACCGCATCCTTTTGGTTCTGTACTCTTACGCTAACCAAGTTATTAAGGTGCATTGGGGTAATTCCGGCCACGGGGTAAATACGTATATGTTAAATTAATACGTAACTATCGATAGATTAAGCAAATATGTATGCTAATAATATCAAACCTATATATCTTCATGCCCTTCCTTCACGATACTTATGATAAAGCGATGCTCTAAAGTGGTATTCACAATTTTCTGAAATTACCCCTCATCCGAAATTCCCCCAATGCATTTATTATTTAATTAATATATATATATATATATATTTTTTAATGTTTTTAATTGTTACAGGACTGGTTATTTCGCGCTGACCCCAGACTACGGTATGCAGTACATCGCCGCGTGTCGGCAGTCCGGCTTCCATCCACATCCTAACGACCCACCACTTTTCTATGTGAGTTATTATTATTTTTGAAGTGAAACTTCTTTATCGGGGTTGGAAAAAAATTGAGTGTAACATTTTTTCGTTACGCGTGACATTTTTCCGTTACGCGCATTCTTATCCCTACCACGCGTGATTCGACGTATTTCTGTAAAGTTGCATATATGTATAGTAAATTATTTTTTGAAAAATAAGGTCATAAAGAAGTTTCACTTCTTACGTGTGTACACTAGTACACGCACACATTTTTTTTATTTTATACCAGTTTTCCGCTCACATTGTTAAAAAAGTACTTGCATAGTTCCCGTTCCCGATGAATTTCCAAATTTTATCCAAATCGATTCAGTAGTTTGAAGAAGAAGAGACAGACAGAAAGACAGAATTACTTTCGCTAATTTAATTATAATATGAGTGTTTATTATGTTAAGGGGACTAGAAGAGCTAAACGCGAGTTTTATAATGCTTTAAAGTATACGATTAACTGCAGTAAAAAATCTCAGACAAATATATGATATTCTTCAGGAGATATACTAGCTAGATAGTGTGTTGAAAACACAATACAACTTATTTTACTCGATAGAAAAAAATCACAAAGGTACCTCTAAAAATCTTTTGATGCTTAAAAACCATACTAAACTACATGCAATCATTCTGTTTTTTCGGCAAATAATTCTACAAGCAACATACTAGAATAATAGTGTTTTATTTTTTTAGTCCAATCAATAGATTTCGTGTAAATCGCAAATTCTTATTACCAAACCAAAAACGTACGCATGTGTGCGTGAACGCCTGTGCACCGATAGTACCGGCCGAGGCCTGTTGCTAGACGGACGTGTCGCTTGTTTCGCTGATTTTTTTCCGCCAGAATTGTTTGTTTTTGATGTAGAATCCATTTTACTTACTTTAAAACTGATAAATTATTTGTAATTTTGTAAATTTTTGTAAATATTAAGTATGGGAAATAAAACAAAATCCGTCAAGAGGACTAAAATCTGTTTAAAATCCTAAATCGTGATCTCCATCAACCGTCGTCGATTGTGTTAATGTGTGCGCGAGTCACTCAAGTTCAGCTAGCTCTTGTAGTCCTCTTATGAAGTAAAAAATAACTAATAATAATAATAACTACTAACTTTATAATACAAATAGTAAATAAGCTGAGTGTTACATAACCGACTTAATTTTCATCTACGCATTGCAATTTATATTTTACATTGCATTTTTGTTATCCTTTTATTATAATCTTTTTTACAGAATGTAACTCACATTCGCTTGGACAGCACGTCGTCGATAGAAATGGTGGATCTAAGAAAATAAACAAAGATTATTTCGTTATAATTATTGAGTTATAAGCAATTTTCAACGCAAGCTAGTCTGACTGTATGCTTTTAAATTCGACTCAAATTATTTTAATACTAGTACAATTTTTGTGCCATGAGTCATCAGAATATATTATATTTCTAAGAAAATTATTCTCTTGAAAGAGATTTCTAAATTCCCTATGAGTAGATTTATGTTAATGTTATACAAAATTCTAACTTTTCAACAAATTTCTGTTTATTTTTTAGTAAGAGTAGGTATTTTTATAAGTTAACTAAGATTAACTGGATTATTAAGGATTCGGAAGACACAATCTTTTTGATGTCGAATTTAAGCTTATTTCGGTCATAAAGACTGAAAAAATGCTTGACGATACAAATATTGTTTTGCTATTAGTTAGTATCTTTGAAGGTGATGCATTTTTTCGTTTGTATTTAAGGGAGCGTTTTTGAGATTTTTGAGCCCCCCCCCGTAACGCACTTTTCTATACCACAGTAAAGCATCGTAACGTTTTACGAGACCCAATTTCGTTGCATAATGCTTGAACGCCCCCAAATCTCTTATTTGTTGTATGTATTTATAAAAATTTTGCCTTATCCCATGCATTGTCTTATTGACTACTTTTTGTGTTTAAATATATTATACTGTTGGCTCTTTTTATTTCTCCTATTAAATAGGATAAGATGTTAACATTTTGTGTTCATATAGTAGGGTTTCCATATCAATGTATGTATTACATAAATTCACGGTAAAAAAAATATTATTAAATGTTTTACAAAATCTTAGAGGTGCAACGAGTAAGTTGAAAGTATTATATAATAATTGTATTTTCTAACTATTATGGTGCAATATATGTTATAGAATATAAATGTTTAAAATCTTATTGGACTGATGCATTTACATGTGTATTTTAATCGACTTCGATATCGTAGGAATAAAGTTGATGTTCGATTCAGTATGACTTTAGGTAAAACGTCAATTACTCAAGAACGTTTCTCAATTAAAAAATTTCCATTTTTAATAATTATACTTAATTTTGTATACAAAATTGATTGCACTGGTAAAAGGGTAAAGGCTTATTGACCTTCAAGGTCAATATGCTAAAGTGTGTCTTATTATTGAAGTGATAAAGTTTGAAATCCCATGTTTAGTTTTGAAATAAACCTGCTTCTGAGCTCCAGCTATGTTCTGATGCCTTGGTATTTTTTGCCCCTAAAATACAATTTTATTATTTAATATTTCTTGAAATTAATTAATAATCTTTATCTTCTCATTAGTATGCATTATTGTATATAATCGTTATTTATTCAAATGTTGATTTTTCTTATTTATAATAATATGTTGTTATGCTAAAACGTAGTTTAAGTACGGAAAGACTTTATTTTTTTAATGTTCAAGCGGACTATTGATGACATCACACATTTATTGAGTTTGTTTTAGGCTTTTAATTTTTAATTGTTTAAAGGAACAATAAAATTGCTTTAGTACCTAATAATTTTATTAATTATTCTGTCATTACGTTTTACACGAAATGTGTTAAGAAAGTAATATTGTCTTTATAATCGGAAAGTACTTCCGACGAAACATAGTAGAGAAAAATCAGTCATCTTAAATTGTAATTCATTTTGATGTCTATTTAACAAACAACTGTCAATAATTCTAAGGAACTTACCTATATTAATAAGTAGAAAGAAAATGTGTTTACATTCATAGTGTTTCTGCAAAGTGCAAATATAACAATGAATGTGTTTATTTGTTATTTTAAACCAATCCGTGTGACATATTATACTCTCTATAATATGTGATGTTGTGTGTATCGCTATGGACCAATGTAAATAAAAGCATTTTCATTGAATATTGTTTTATTATTACATAAAAGTGATATGTGAATTATATTTGGCAGTGATGCGAATTTCAGAAGCATCTACTGTATTGCTTTAAATGCATTATAACTAATTGCTATGACGAAGACGAAGTACACAGTAAAGTACAATTATTTACTTATAAATAATCTGTAATAATAGATTCGTAATAATAATAATTTTATAAAGACCCAGCCCTTGTCTTTACAAAATTCACTACACATACAATAACTTAATATTATTTTTGCTACATGACAAAAGTGATATGTTTGATTTGATAATAAACATTAAATGTACATTTTTCTCTAAACACGAAGAAATATAACAATCAGCTGCATAATTTAAGGCCGATTTTTCAATCCTTGGTTAAAATTTATCCGTCCAATAAAGTATTACACGAACATTTTAAAATGTCACCTGTAAACTGTCAAATACGGACAATTAGAATACATTTTTGAAATGGTAGTTTAATACGTTATTCGATGAATAAGTTTTAAGGATTGAAAAATCAGCCCTAAAATTACATAATTTATTCGAAAGATAATAATATAACAAGGGTTACCATAAGTGCATACCAAAATAGGTATATTTAGTTATTAACTACTTTTTAATTTCTTATTAGAAGGCACATGTAATTACATAGTTGTTAAGGTTGACAATATTCGGTATACCTACGGAACATCATTTATTAAGAATTGCTGTAAAAATACCATTCTAAAAAATCAATATTAGCAAAGGAAAGAGTGTACTTATATCTACTATGTTTTCCTTAATAAAACAACAAAAGCATTGTTACAAGGATAAACAATACATAGTTGCTATACTTTGTGTTTTTAAACCTATGTTTAACGGTATCAGCTTACACGACATCGTGTAACATCGCATCGTGTGTTGTACATACAACACGTATATTTTTACCACATTTTTACAAACTACTCAAATAAGGCACTCGGTGCATCCTCCATTTTCTTAAAATCTAAACATATAGATTGATAAAATTAATAACTATCTAACGACTTACGTACAACACATCTATCTATCTATGTTAATAAATAAAACATGTTAAATTACTAATATAATAATAAGTCGATTATAGTACCTAGTTGGTACACAAATATAGTGTATTTTAAAAAATAAATAAAACTTTTGTAGGCAATAAGATAAGCAAAATTAAGGTTTAATACAAATGCTTCATTTTATATCAAACATTTCATTCATTTCTTCATTTTTCACAATACTTGAATAATACTAGTACCAATTAATACTTCTCAGTCACATCATACATTGCAGCAAAAAAAAATAAAGGAAAATAAGTACCATATTGACTTTGAAATGTTACCACAGATTAGGTACTAAATATTTTAGACACATTACTTAGAATTTAAAGCTAACCTTCGATATGATGAAAGATGACTATAATCTAGATTAATTAATACTAGAACACTTTAATTATAATCAAGAAGCACATTTCAAATATACAACTCATGGACAAGCGCGAATCTATAAACATGAAATAAAAAAAATGTGTGCGTGTACTAGTGTACACATGTAATAAGTGAAACTTCTTTATGACCTTATTTTTTTTTTAAATTTAGGTACCTACTATATGCAACTTTACAGAAATACGTCGAATCACGCGTGGTAGGGATAAGAAAAAGATGGCGCGTAACGAAAAAATGTCACGCGTAACGAAAAAATGTTACACTAAATTTTTTTCCAACCCCGATAAAGAAGTTTCACTTCAAAAACAATATAAATAAACACTCTTTTTCTTTATAAACACAACATTTTAATGAACAAGAGCAACACATAGATATACAAAATATAAAATGACGATTGCAATAAAATGTTTATTGGCGGAACTAGAGGCAGTTTTCTTTATTTTTGAAGGCAATTCGATCTCTATAGTTTTGTTCATCATCCAGTAGTAAACGTCTGTGAGCCCCTGTGCTGTTAATTCTGGTCCGATGGTGGTACGAATTCTTTTGTTGTACGCGTTTAGCCAGTTTATCTGGAAAATATTCGGTTATTACATATATTGTAAAAATACATTTTCAGCGAAGGCAGAGAGTGCAAAAATAAAGTGAAAATAAATTATTAACTAAATAAATTCAAACCAATTTTGAAAATTATTTCGCTGGTAGAAAATTCTTGACTGCTAATTTTATTCTTAAAGCTGTATTGAAATAGGTTTAATTTATGTTTTAAAATAACATTTATATAATATTAAATGTTATTTTAAAATAGGTGACTACCAAAAGTAGAGTCACCTATCTTAATTTTTTAAACGTTGAAAGTTGAAACATTAGGCTCAAAGTCAAATGAATATAATTTATTATATGCAAAGACATATTAAAACAATACAGTACATACCTCGTAATCAGTCAGTAAATTTCGGTCGATAAGCTTAGGCTCGTAGGGAATGAGAGTGGCTTCTCTAAAGCCCAGGAATCCCGCTGGCCGAGATATCACTTCGAGCACATTACTCAGCTTCACTCCGAATTTTCCAAACTCGTGCCATGCTGGTTCTAGATTATTAAGGTAAATTAAAAATTTATAAACAAGCTTTATTACTTTTGTTTCTAAAAAATATTTAAATAAAAATAAATATCTACCGCTTGTAATAAAATATCCTTCTCGGAACGGGTGTAAGTTTGTATCTTGGCGGTAATCGATGACCACAGGATCTGTGAAAAAAAGATATAAAAAACACTGAGTTACCATGTACTACGTACTAGAGAGGGCATCGCTACTAAACTATTTGTAACACGAGTTAGAGTCAATCGTCTCAAACCATTTTTTTTGTTACATTGATTGGTTTTAATTGATAATTTTATTCATATTTTTTTTAATAAGATAAATAATATTTATTTGTTACATTGATTGGTTTTATTTATGTATAAGTAATAAGAGGCAGAATATCTACTACTCACTAGCCGGCCCGCGCCGCCGCGCTTGTTACACAGATTTTGTTCGTGGTGTCCTCTCTCTATAATAATACCTCAATGATAAAAAAAGGTAATGTAGAGATATATTATTCTGGTTTAAAATTTGTTACACTCGTTATACAATTATTATCAGTAAGTAGGTAAAGCGAATGTTGTATCAAATATCAATTATAATATTTTGGTCTACGTAGTTACCTACTACTCATGGTACCTACGTTTTAAGTGTAGGTAATAGTTATAAAAATTTAAATAAACAAATCACTTCGTACTTCATTCGATGCAATTTTTTAATTGTTTTCATAATCGAAACTTATAATAATCATTCACTACATCTGCTACCACTATATTTCATACCTTCTCGTCGATTAAGTGCCGCGCCCACGCCATGTCCTGTAGGCAACAGATAATCCTGCCTATGTGCCCACAGCGGGGCCCTAGCCGCGGGGTCCGCGTGGGCCGCGGGCAGCGTGCCCGGCGCCTGCAGCAGGGATAGCGCCGCGAGCGAGCGGAGCACGGTGGTGTAGGCGCGCCGCTCTTGCGGGGATGGCACGCCGTAGTGTAAGGTGCGGGTCACTACTGTTGTGCCCTCTGATAATGATAGGTTATTTTAAAGTTGTGTACTTTAATACTAATATAATGTAAAAAATACAGGAGTATTATTACTAAATATTCGCCACATGTAAGATGGTACCCGATCATATAATGTGGTTTTAAGCGAATAAATTTCACTAGGCCTCTGGCATTAAATATTTGGTTATACCGACAAGGAATTACTGATTCATGATTGTAAAACAATACATAAATTACCTACAATTTCCACGAATATTAAAGCTAATTATAAAAATAATTAAAATAAAGCCCATTTTCAGAACTTGGAAGTTCATAGGTACGCGGCAATGTTTCATAATTTAATTTAATCAAGTCCATACCTTCATACTGTCCTCCCGACTGTATAATAAGCGTGGAGTTAGTGAATATTCGTCTGTTAGTAGCATTAGTAGCGGTATATTCCGGTTCAGCCGAATTCGGGCCAAAAGCAACTCTTGTTCGCATTGAAATACCACGAAATCCTGCTTGTGTGGCGCGGGTTGCGTCTATTTTCTCGGCCACTATTGCCTCATAGAGTAACGACTTTCCCTTCAACAATAGGAGGTTTCAATTAAATTAAACATATCCATAATTTTTTTTAAATAGATAAAACTCAAGAAAAGAATTAGTTAAGTCATTTTCACACACGAAATAACTTACTATGATCTGCTTTTCATGACGCAGTACATATTCTTCTTTTAATAATTTTAATTAATTATTATTACAATGAAATAAAAGTTTTTTTTAATTAAATAACGCAGTACCTAATTAAAAATAAGAACTAACTGTAAATAATTTTTCCTTTACCTTCTTCTCAATATAATTCAACACAGTGCACATAGCAACAGCGTCCCTTAAATGTGCCTTTTTCATGCCCTGTATTTCGGCAGGGTTCTTCTGAGCTTTCAAGTATATGATGGGGGAGGGTTGGAAGATTCGTTTCGATTGTGGAATAGCTTGCATAATGGCCGCAGAGGCTCCACGTTGGAAGGTCCCTCCAGTCGGTATGAGGATCTTGGTCTCTGGCGCTCGACGGAGGTCTGAATATACCATGCCGTAGTCATTGATTCTGTTTGAAAAAGGGCTCGTATATTATCGCATTTATAAATTTTTTTACGAGCAAATATTATGTTACATGTTATCATATTATAGGCACAAAAAAGTTAATTAATTCGGAAAAAGCTTCAAATAAAATTTATCATTAATTTTATTTGAAGTAGGTAGGTACTTCCACAAACGTACGATAGGAGGAATGAACAAACAATATCAGAGTTGATTCAAAATCATATATTTTTTCGAAACTTACTAGAAATTTAAATTGACTAATCAATAGGCCATACCTTGTACAATTATTAACATTGGGATGGCAGTTATACGCCGCCAACGAATCCCGCTCCGGCATCATCAGCTTTCCTGGAGGAACGTACATCCTCACATCCTTATTGCTCACAATTACGAATGCCTTCAACAGTGGCGCGTAAGGCAGGTCCTTGCCACGGATATTGAGGAGCCAGGCTACTTCATCAAGGGCAGTTACGATCATGGCATCCGCACCGGCAGGTCGCAGTTCAGTTCGGACGGCGGCTACCTTTTCTTGCCAGGACATTCCTGTTAATTAAATGTATTATAATTTCTAGTTGTAATACAATGTATGCAAATGAGTAAATATATATCTGGTTGTTTGCTTTATTCGTTAGTGCAAAGTTTTGGTACATTTCTTACCTACGTACTCCGGATTATGAGACATAGCGACTACCCTCGTGAACTCAGGTCGTTTCCGCTCAGGATCTGTCTCTTCATTCCACAGCTGGTCCAGCAACGTAGAATGGGCGATAAGCTGTAAGTTCTCACGCTGTAAGCTGGACAGGATCATTTGCCATTCACCGATGGAGGTGAGGCGCGCGTCGGCACCTACGCGGCCACTACGTCCGGGTCGTTCCTTAAATATGTCAGAAATAAAGTTACTCAAGTACATAGAGATACATAAAATAATGGTTTTTATGTAATATGTTGCTATTAATTACGTACCTAATAATAGCAACTTGATATCCATCAAATAAATAAAGCTCTGACGATGTTACTACTCATTATAAAAATTGTATGGCCAACATTTTGCGACTTATTTAAATAAAAATGTTTAATCTGCGCTCATCAGTTTTCGAGATAAAATGATGAGTATACAGCGCCTACTCATACTGTATCTATGTAAAATATTTTAAATTGTTATAACTAGATCTTCAGAGCATTTCAATGAAAAAAAAGTCAAAAGACATACAGCAATCCACTCAGCAATCGTAGGCTGACTCGGATCATCTCCATCCAGCACGAGCCAAGCACAAGACAGCGTCATCCTCGCGCGTCGAAAGTAGGCTGACGGCACCCACAGCGCCGCTCCACCGTCAGCCACCACGGCTGCTGTGCCGGGCCCGTCCCAACCGCTTATGTATTCGAGACGACGCTCGTCTGCTGATGGCTCTTCACTCTGGTAATATTGCATTACAATTAACAATAAGCTGCAAGAGCACAATTTTTGAAGTGAAAACTTCTTTAGCGGCGTTGAGCACTTTTTCTGTAATGGGTATAAAATCTTAAACTCGCGTCAGGACACGTTACCTGATCGAAAAAGCGTAAGACGGATGGATATCAAACATGCTCAACGTTAATAATCAAGTTTTCACTTCTGCCGGCACTCCCGGAGTGCAACCCGTCTTTTTTTTTATTTAAATTTTATCGTTGTAGTGACACACAATGAAGCTGTTCGTTAGAATAGTGTAGTAAGTACTTCTTGTATTTATTTACACGCAGCACTATCATGCCTTGGCATATATTTTAGAGAATTTTAACAAGTATGTTCGTTGCTTTTTAATTTATGTTTAAAGTGTAAATGTTAATGTAAATGTTATAGTACCTAAATGTTAATTTTAGGCAGGTACAAATTATACGACGTAAAAACGCTCTTACCAAATGCTCATCACTGTAAAACACAAGAAAGGCATCAAAGAAACCGTTCGATTGCGTATAGCTCGTATTCTTCATAGCATTTCGTAATCTGCCCAACGGCGTGGTATTGCTAGTTGCCTCCGCGCACACCACGACAGGGGGAGTTAACTCCTGCAGCAGTGAATGTGTCGTGGTCTGGGTCATCTGAGTGGTAGCTACGGATGTTGTAGAGGGAACGTAGGACATGCGCACGCCACTGCATTCTGGAACAAATGTTGTTAATCATAAGTAAATGGGCGTCAGCATACCAAGTATTATGACTTTTCTTTTTAGAATTATATTTTTATTCGTAGACTCATGAATTATATCATGCCTACAAAGTGCCAAGCCCTAGGTGTTTAAGTATCCACAAGGTGTTTACAGATCCATTGAACTACATTTAACTGCATATATTATTTTGTTACAAATAATATAAAAGCAAGCACCATAACGGACAATTAAAATAACAAATGACACTCAACATAATGGTAATTACCGTATCGTATATCGTATATCATTAGTGTATGTGAATACTCCGTATAAAATTGTTAAATCATTTTATGAACAAAATAGTTTTTTATATCATTTTTGCTACATTTGCTGCTATAAATTATTCAAACCAATAACAAACGTACTAAAAATATAATAATGCAGTTACTTACAAATTACTTTTAGAATTCATGCAGCTTCTATTAGGATGAAACGACATGTGATAGAATGCGACGGCTATCCTTTTATCTCTGTCGCGGTGAACGCGTAAAAAATATCCATGAGAAGGAGAAAGCGGCTAGCGACAGCAGAGCTAACGACGCGGGAATGTACCAGGATAACAGAGCATTATAGGAGCGACAAAGGTTAAAAGCTCTCGGAAAGCTCTCGAGTGGGACAGGGAAAACAGAGGGTGCGCGTTCTCTCCGTCACGCTACGGACTATTAACCGCTCGCACACAATGTAACCTTCATTCACACATGTAAATAATAGGGATGTGGCCTAGAGTTAACGTTTTATTTGTCTTAACAAATTAAATAAGTAAGGTAGTTATACACATATTTAAAAAATAATTAACGACAGAATTATGCAAATAAATGCATTCTGAATATTTTTAAATTATACAAAATGTGTGGGTTTTGTAAATAAAGCCTTTAATAATGGTGAATATAATAGTAATATTTAGATCATACATGATATAAGTCGTTCCAGGAATAGAGCATATTTACTAGAGCGAGCCAGTCAGCCAACCAACCCGAACCTAGGAGGTACCCAAGGGATGTAGATTCTATTGAGATGACGTCAACAAACAATAGGGACGCAGGACAGACGAGGAGGTTATGCACTCAGTCCCTTTCCCTTTCATCGACATGCGTTATCAAACAAAAACGATCATAGTAAAAACTAAAAACTAAGTCCTTGTTATAGTTGTTATGTAAAATAAACATAATATAAATTGTCTTTATATTTCCAAAACCTTTATGATTCATTTATCTCATACGTTTTTACAAGAGTCGCGTTTTTTTGTCAATTTTTTGTATTTAAAATACGCATCATTCGATATAATAATTATAATCCTTATAGTTATAAGTACTAACTAGCACTGGGCTGTAGAACAAGTGACGTATATTGCGCACAAAATAAAACAGTAAAAGTCAATGAAAGGTCCTTTTCGGTCCAAGACCCTTCCCTTAGGACGTGTAGGCGCATTCCCAAAGGGACAAAATATCCTGTGGCTACCAGGGTAGCACATTACTGTAAGAGGTTTGTGCGTGTCGTCATCCTGCGAAAGGATCGGCTCAAGGACATCAGTCAGAAGTGCGTTGCACCCTCGCGCCGAGCATTCACATCGTTGCGTTGCAACTTGCAACTTGGAATACGATAGTTCGACGCGTCGTCATAATGTAGGTATGAAAACACGCTATACTCGCTCACTTTATACAACTCTGAACTAAAACTATACTTACTTCGATTATAGAGTTATCTATAATATAAAAATGAATCCCAAAATGTGTTGGTAAGCGCATAACTCGAGAACGGCTGAACCGATTTCGATAATTCTTTTTTTATTATATTCCTTGAAGTACGAGGATGGTTCTTATGTAGAGAAAACGTAAATATGTACCACGGGCGAAGCCGGGGCGGACCGCTAGTATTTAATAAAAAAAAACAGACTATATTTTTTTTATTAAAAGAAAATATAATATAAATAAAAGTTAATATCACCATGTTCACCAGTTTAATAAAACGAGCTAGGCTCCTGTTAGAATGTATATTTATTCAAATCAACTGTGAGTGTCTAATAATTATTATGCTAACCATAACAACAGTAATGGAAAAAAGCATTTGCATAAAATAAGCTTCCATAACTAAATAAAATAAAAAAGAACATAAAAAAATCTACTGTCAGATGGAGTACAAGTTACAAATCAATTATTGTACTGCAATTACTCAAAATTACAACAAGAAAGAACCGTAGTACCTGAGAGCGAGCTTTCATTTTATCCAAACCGGAATGAAAGCGTTAAATTAAAGCCGGACGGACGGACCTTCAATGATAACAGATAATAAAAAAGTGCGTGTGCGTGAGAACAATGGTTTGCTCCCTTTTTGTACCAGGGGTATATGGGTCGCATGGAGATAAAAGTTTGGAGAGAACAATACCAGACAATACAGCGAGGGATAGCCACGGTCAAGGCGGGGGAATATGCTATCGTTTGAAAATTTCCGTAGCATTTGTTGTATGAGTATAGACTTTAAGGTAGACTAATAAGGATTATTTTTAAATGTATCATCATGGCTCTAGTATACATACTCTACCCTCAATCGAAAGAGACAAAACGTTCTATGATAAAATAAAACCTATAAGGATGTCGTCTCTATCAAATCTATACTAATATTATAAAGCTGAAGAGTTTGTTTGTTTGTTTGTTTGAACGCGCTAATCTCGGGAACTACTGGTCCGATTTATACAATATAATATTAAACATGTAAAGGGACGCAATATTAACCGTGAACGCAATCCATGAATTTAAAGTTACATACTAAGGCTTTCATAGCATTTCGGAGTATATTATGGATCATGTTTTCTTACTACTTGGGTAAAAAATATTAAATTCCAATTATATAATAATACATATCAAATTTATTTATGAAAAAATAAAATAAATGAAGCATAGCTTAAAATTATTGGATAATTATTGAAAATGTTGAAAAATTCTGACTTCTTTAACTTTTTTAGGTTTGAATAAAAAATATGTGTCTAAATGCAAATAAGTTTATTAACTGATACAAATGACCTTTCATTATAAATTATAAATAGAGAAATGACGCATTCATGACGCTGCAGCTGTGTTTATTTATGGAGAAAGTGAAGCAGGACGAGAACAGCGCTAAATGACGTCACTTTTATACCAGGATAGCATGGGATAGAAAGGGATTTAAAGGATACACACAGTACAGGCATGTACAGGATGTACAGGACTTGTAAGATGAAAGAGTACAGACCGGGTCTAAACTAAATAAAATAGTTTAGAGATGTCCATAAATAAAATAACCGACCAAATCTTCAAATATTTATAATTTATATCTATATATCAAACATATGGATTTACACACATTGTTTACACAATAAAACTATAATATTAAACGTTATGGGAAGTATGGAATTGAATACTTTTTATTGTGTTCAATACGTTGCGATATTTTTAATTTCACCAATTTTGTTGGAATAACATTAGAGTCACTTCAAAATGAAAAAGAAAATGCAGATAATAAATTATTGTTGCCTTCGTGTGGTTTTTACCATATCGAAAGTAATCTATCTCCTATGCCTAATCTCTATGCTTATGAATTATGATAAACTGTTCGTTACTCAATTGAAATAAATTTCTTCTGTCTTCTAATCGTATCTCGGTCTTCCATTTCATATTTAAATACAAATTATGACAAACATATAAACTGACGCCCTAGAGACCGCCCGCCCGCCCTACATTACGCAACGGGCATAATGCATAAAGAAATAATAAAATATTATTTTTTATTTCATAATTTTGTCACTCGAGGTAAAATTCAGCTTATATTTAACTTTAATTTTCATATGATAATTTTCAATTTCAATTCATATGAAACTGTATTTAATTAACCTTTAATAATATTATTATCATCGTCATAAAACAAGTCTTTAAAATAAGTGAGGATACAAGTAAAAGAAATATGAATTATTTGTATGGGTTCCATCATGTTCCATGCCCATGGCAGTTCCAAATAGTTTGCAAAATATATTTCAAGTAATAGGCGCACTTAAAATCGTAGAGGTGGATGATTCACAAACTATGTAATAGGTTTCTAATGCATATGAGAAGGTATTTCACAAATGGTCCATAAAACTTACAAACTTATACTATCCTAGTAAACTTAAATGATGTACAATTCAATTTTGTTAATGCTTCCTTGGTACAAAAGCAGTGGTAAGTTAAGAATGTGGAGCATCTGAAATAAATGAAAATCAACTATTAACATAATATCTATTTTATTTGTTTTACATAGTTATTATTAAAATATATTTGGATTATTTAAAATTGTAGAGTCTTTGTAGAGTAATTGAAGCTAATTAATTGTAAACTGTTATTTTTCATTGAACACAAAAAGTTTTACTGTAAGATTATGCAGAAATTAAATTGCGTAGGCTGATCTCGAGTGTGTGTTATTAGAGCCGCATAAACTGAATGCATTTAACAATTCGTTCGTAATATTGTGAGCATACATTGCTTACTTACTCTACATGTTTTTTAATGTCAATGGATTCTAAGTTTAATGGGAAGAATAATTTTGGTTAGGAATCAGTCTATTATAACATATTAGCACATAGTGTCGTTAGTTATAAATAAAGCCGCAATTAGAAGAAAAAAAGTAATGTTCAAGATAAGTAAAACTTAATAATGGATGAAACAAAACATCTCGACGCTCAGTTAAACCTCTCGCTCAGTTCCCTGCTACACGAAGTAGGAAAGCATTACAGTTGTTGAACAAGAGGAAAAGAGTGAGAACATGTAGAGCTGTTGAACTTGATAGTGAAATGTAGGACAAGTTGCACTCCTTGGAAGTGCTGCAACTCTAGTGCAATGGATGTTGTTGACGCGTCATTGCATAAAGGTGATTCGCGAATAACATTGGACTCGTGGTAGTATTAGTGACGCGTCGTGACAACATAGAGAGAATCTGTGATAGAGCTGAAATAATTATTTAATATTTTTCTTAATAAGTCTTCATTGTAAGATGAAAAATGGATAAAAAATTAATAATACAATTTATATTATTCCATGTATACACGATTGATAAAGTAATTTGATTTGATATAAAATAAAAAGTTGTACGTCAATATGTAGAGACAGGTTGGATGTGTGTAGCCACGTGTCCGAAAGGGTTAACATGTGGGCTACATATACCAGGGTCGCATGAGTAACGTGAAGTATAACCGTCACATGTGTGGAGCTCGTGTGTGTAACCCTCGGCCCGACAAGGTTAATAAGGGTGGAGTTCGTAACGTTGCGTATGTGGTTACTGGTTGCCTGTACACAGTAGCGTTCAAGTATACGTGTGTATGTGTGCGCGCTTCCCTTCCTCGGAATAGATATTGTAAACTGAAATAGTTTTTTCATAATTTTGTTATTTAAAAATAAGTAGAAAAATTAATATATGATTGTTAGATTTTATCCATACATTTTTAAATATATAATATGTGTAATATTAGATATAGTGTAGTTAGATATAAGTGTAATTTCAAAATTACATTAACAACATAGTTAAAAAAGATTGTTTTTGCTATAAAACAATATAGCATCAATATAGGTAGAAACCATAGAGTTAATAAACGTGAAACATAATTATGTCATACACATTTATATCACTTATTCTGGATAAGAATAGTTTATTTACTTATGATAAACAACAAGTGTTTCAAAATAAACTCTGGAATTCGAGAACATTCCTAAAGACTATTTAATATTTATGTTACCCTGATCCATGAGATTCAAGTGAGGCCATCTTTGTACACACACAGGTTTGGCACAAGATGTTAGAGAGAGAGAGAAGGAGTTTCTCATTTTATTTTTCATACGAAAGATTTTCATGTTATGAAGTTGTTCAACGTTCAAAATTTTTACGTAGATACCTACTGAATGATAGAGGTGCCTTATAAATAAATTATTTAGAGATTGAATGATAAGCGATGTTCAAGACATTTTATATAATTTTTCAGCGATATTTAAGTAATATTGTTGACTTTACATTTTGCTCTATCAATGCTCTATATTTGTCATTTCTAGGTTTTACAGTCCAAGTCTAAGCCGAGTCCAGAATGTTGAATTATACTCATTCTTTTCTTATCATCAGGAATTAAAGAGATATAAATTATTACTATGTAAATCTTTAGTTTATTTTTTCATAAAACGGATTATAGAGTTTTCTTTTGATCATACGTAAATCTTAGTTCGTCAATGTTTCATACTGTGAAGGTATCGCTGTAAACAACATTGCCGCATGCCGTAGGACGCGGTACAACGAACAACAAACCAAAAACACCTTTCAAAACGCCCTTTCTTATAAACCCTTTAGTACTTATGCTATCCTGGTATACAAAGTCATTGGGAGTGACATGCCCATTATTTTGTTATTTAAGAAGATCCCTTCCAATTTACACCTTCCTTGCCTCATCGCCCATCGTCATGGCCCTTCACAATTTTGTTTTAATTACCACGCATGTTAATTAATAGCCTTTATTGTTTCAGTGAATTCAACAATGTCACACTTAAAATGTGATTGTTGTATGTCTGTCCAATAGCGTGCGAGCACGGAATGTTAATAAAACTCTTATTGGTAAAAAAGTAAATTTTAATACCAATGAAGGGTTTGTTGTTTGTTTAATGTGGCGAAAGCCCTTTTAAATTATTTATAATAAAACAATTTACTAGGAACACAGAATGTACGAAGAGATTGCGAAGGGCCGTTAAAGGGCTCGAAGACTTTCAAGGTTTAGCTACGCAATGGGCGTGGCGACTTCGACCAATCGTGCGAAGGAACCTTACGCAAGATTGTACGCATTGCCGTCGCCCTTCTCTACCTACGGACTGAATTGAAACTGGCGGGCATTGAATGAATATATTGTTTTAATTTTCAAATACTAATACAACAACAATACAAAAATTCTAATAAAACGAGTTCAAATTAAAAAAAATATTAAAATAAAATTAGGAAATAAAATGATAATTTGTTGCTCTACCACACCCCGGATACTCCATACAAAATTATCGTTTTGACAGTCACACTGTAGAGAGTGCAAATGTGTGTGTAAACGCTTTAGGGTTCGCACATTAATTGTGACTAGCGTAAAGAAATTCGCGTTTTTCTGATTAAATACATCCGTAAACAGCACAATATCTAACTATTTTCTACGAAAAACGATATTCACAAATCCAAACGTTGTCAATCTTCGTTGCGTATCGTCCTTACGGAAAAATGCGGGCCATCTAATAGCCTGATCGTGCGGGGTGAGGTAAGTGTTTAATTTAGGCGGGAGGCGGAGAGTGTCCGTTCTGTAGCGTTTAGCTACTATTATGTATTCTGTGGCTCTACATTCTATTTAAAATATATTTTTTTTGTTTTCGTTTAAAAATCAAGTAATTCATTACCTATTGAATTTCAAATCAATTTCAAAATATTTAGAAATTAAAGACTTTTTAACGGATTTTAAACGCGATTTATTCATTCTATTATTTTCCCGACGTTTCGAACACTTTACAGCGAGCGTGGTCACGTTAAAAAGTCTTTAATTTCTAAATGTATAATACTCGCGTAAAATCAAACATCAGAAAATACCTTCAAAATATTTAATAACTTATTCTTCTACTCAATAATATTTATATTAGCAAATAAAAAAAAAAAAAAAACATAATTAAGGGCCGATTTTTCAATCCTTGGTTAAAATTTATCCGTCCAATAAAGTATTACACGAACATTTTAAAATGTCACCTGTAAACTGTCAAATACGGACAATTAGAATACATTTTTTAAATGGTAGTTTAATACGTTATTCGATGAATAAGTTTTAACCATCGATTGAAAAAACAGCCCTTAATCATTTAAATTTTTATACTAAACTTAGGATTTAAAATTTATGTAGGTAAGGTGTGAATTATGTGAGCATTTTTGATGTGAAACATCTATAGGCTCACTTGTAAACCGAATTGTTGACGTGGCGACGCTTGCCATGGCGACGGGTCGCCACGCTATACACATCTATAGGCTCACTTGTAAACCGTTTTGTATCTTTTATGCATATTACTTGTACACACACGATGTTTCACATCTACCAGGCGTCCCATGACGGCTCTTTTCGTTGATATGCAACTATAAATATAAATACGGAAAATTATTAAAAAAAGTGTTTTCTATTTATAAATTGCTTCACGTATCTACAATGTTATATACAGTATATAAGTAATAACATTCTTTTTTTTCAGTGAAATTTGGTCTATCACAGCGAGGGAATCCCATAGTAATGGTTGGTAACCAACGGTTTAAGAAGACATCAGGGTATGGTCTGAAGAGCTGGTGGCACTGCATCAAGCGCTCGACGACCAGCTGTTCAGCCAGCATGAGTCTCTACGGGAATGTTATTGTTAAAGTTAATTTTAATCATAATCATTAATGCCTAAAACTTGTTTTAAATATGTTTATCAGGTTACATTTAAACTTATATACAGGGTGTAATCGTTAAGTGTGCACAGGCGATTATTCCGTAACTATTGCAGATATCAAACACTGATATCGAAAGCCCTTTACCTAATGTGTACCCTTTACTTCTATGGGAGTGTTTGATGTAATTTTTTGATGTGAAACATCTATAGGCTCACTTGTAAACCGAATTGTTGACGTGGCGACGCTTGCCATGGCGACGGGTCGCCACGCTATACACATCTATAGGCTCACTTGTAAACCGAACGATGTTTCACATCTGCCAGGCGTCCCATGACGGCTCACATTTTTTTTATATATATCCCGTTTTATTTTTAAAAAGTTATTATTGTCATTTTACTAATTAGGTAAGGGGCTTTCGATGTCAGTTTAAAGTTTTTTGATATCTGCAATAGTTACGGAATAATCGCCTGTGCACACTTAACGATTACACCCTGTATAGGTATTCAAGAAATGGTCTATTATTTACTTAATAATGCTGAGTTCGTGGTGTTCATTGGAGGAATGCGTTATATTCATTGCTGTTTTGTTCATTTTTTTACTAAAATGAAGTTGGAATTGGAATAGCATTGCATAGTCAAATATTGTAAGATAGAGTTCAATTGCAATGTTTTAACAGAAATAACTCTACTGATCTTCTAGAATTAGACTACTTCTAGATTTTTTGCTACTTTTACTTTGTGTGATACATTGTAAAATATATTACAAATATTGCCCTACCTTGCCTGAAAGTAAGTTAATAATAGAAATAAATAAGTTGAAATGCAACAGAAAATTAGAGGAAAATATTAATCTTTTAAGTTTAGAAACAAGTTAAATTTGATTATTACACTGATGTTATAATACCTACTGTTTTAAGTGTTGTATTATAGTTATTTGATTTATGATGGTTATATGACTATAAACATTTACTAAATCTTTAAAATTTATGAATTAAAATATGGTGCAAGATGTATATGTTAGGTTTGTTTATAAATTAATGCATTTTTTAAAGTGAAACTTTTATTACATCGTCTCAAACTTTTTGGTCTGTGTAGCGCATGTCGCGTGTATCGCGGCTGCCGAGTAGGTATACCTACCTACTCGGCAGCCGACCGTCACGCGACATGCGCTACACAAAGCAGTGTTCGGAATCGTTCGAACAGTTTCACTTTTACCGTGGTTTCATAAAACCACACAACAATTTTATTATAAAATTTATATGTTTAATAAATCGATTGTAAGTTTGAAAATGTTTTTGCAAATACGTAATGTTCTATTAATCAATACTTAATTTTTGTATGTTATGTCTTCTTTAAGGCCTATTCAGATTAGAGCGGTATCCCGATGGCACGCGATTAAATCTCTTACATAGTATATTATAGAGACTCTAATCGCGTACCCGTCGCTATACTCGGAAACCTACGCGATCGGGATACCGCTCTAAACTGAATAAGTGAATAGGCCTTTAATAAATAAGTGCCTTTCTAGATGTTATACTTGTTTATCAATTTAATTAAAATATATTATTTAGGAATTTTTAATGGTCTGTTTTCGAATAAAATACTCATAAAGATTGTGTTATAAATAAATTTATTAACTATTGAAAAACTTTATTACGATGTTACAGCCATTTCTTATTTTTGTTCTTTCTGTTTAAACTATATTTGTCTTAGTTCTATCGGATTCTATAATAACTTTTTATTATTATTTGAAAACCTATTTTAAGTTAATAATATTAAGTTTAGTTCTGTATAATAAGTATTGTTTGTGAGTGATTGGTAAATGAATCACACGGAATTAAGAAAAATTCCATTTCAGGAAATCAAGTGAAACCAAAGAAAAGTGATCACGTCCTTGAGATTAGCACTAAGCGAAGGAATTGTGTGGGTTGCTATGAGAAGCTGCGGAGGACCTTCACTAGTAGTGAAGTGAAAAAACGAGTTAAAAAAATAAAGAAATTTTGTAGGAAATGTAATCAAACGCTGTGTATGAAATGTTTTGATGACAGGCATAAATAAATTAAAACTACTATGTGTATTGTGTATACTATGTGTATATTCTTGTTTTATTTTGCTATCCCCGTAAATTACCTTACTAAAAGCACTGACTATAGTGCGGTTCAGGTTGTGGTTCAAGTTTCGTTTGTTTATTTCATCATCATTATTTCATCTCCTGTTCGAAGCCAATCTCAGGAAATTGGGTTTGAGGGAATTGCAACAGAAACAAAAAACATTATATATTATGTCTTCGTAAAGTTATAGCAATTTAATCTATCTCGCTGCTGGTGGGTCGAAAAAGACCTAACCACGCATAGTACCTAGAAATATCAGGGGGGGCACATTTCGACCCACCATCACTAAATGAACGAATTATTATTATTAATATGAAATAAAATATTTTAATACTTAATTGTTTTGAGTAATATACCTTTTTATATTCTTCTCTACCTTTCTACTGTACCTTTATATATTTTTCTTAGACTACAACTAAGTTTACCTATTGTTTTATTTTGCAGATACAAAACGGGCTCAGTTTTTACGTTCAGTACGTGGCAACCCAATAATGTTATATGATGGACATCGGTTCAACTACAGGACGGATAGGAAAGGGCCTCTAGGTCGATGGGTCTGCGTCAAGAAGTCCAAGGGGTGTCGGGCCACTGCCTGTACTGCTGGGCACGAGGTTATCGAATATAGAGATGACCATGACCATTGTTAGACCAAACTGATCATTGATAGATTTGTTAACGTTAATACGGCGCGATGGTTGATTTTATGTTTTATGTTTTTTGTTCCCTATTATACAATTAGCGTTAATAAAATTCTATTAAAAATCGTCAAAAACATTAATGTAATGATAAGTAATATAATAAGTAATATAATAAGTAATGTTATAAGAGAAATAAATACGATTTAAGTAAAGTAAATGTTTTGTTCAACTCTACCAAAGCGGCCTTCGTATATTGTAGATTTAAATTTAAAATAAATAGTTATAATTACTTCTTAAGGGAAGGTTCCCTAACATAATTTCTGGCACTGAGAGACCGATTAGACTGCTACGGTGCTAGACGCTTATCGCGTGCGATCTTTGATCGCGTTCGAGCTCGAAACTAAATCATGTGTGACTGTTTCAGAATATTAATGCAAATTCACATTTAAAATTTAGGGAGCCTCCTCTTAAATAACTAGTTAATTTATGTTGACTTCGAATATTTTGTCGATTAATATATAAGTATATTTTTATAATGCATGTTTTTTGGTAAGTAATAAGGTTTATTAATTGAAATGTCAATTTAGATTAGTCATAAATGAAATTTTTTTCTTCAATTGTTATTTGTATGAGATATAAACACAAATATAACGTAGGTTTAACCTCAGTTTAAATAACGGGTATATTTAAGTATAGTGTAATTATTAATAATAAGTTTTAATGTAAGTATTGCATTTGTTTTACTTTTAGTTTTGTTTTACTTTTCTTTTGAAATTTAATTCTAATTGGGTTTTAATAATAGGAATAAAGAAAAGAATAAAAAAAAAATTAAACATCTTTAAATCTATATGATTGAAATATGTTAAAATTTGTAAAGGGTTAAAAATAAAACGTTTTTTTTAACGTTGTTTTTTATTTTAATTGTTAACGCAAAATAACAGAAGTTAAACCTAGATTTAAACACAAATAATTTAAAAATAAATACTTTTAGATTCAATTTACAGTACATGAATTTTTTACCATAATTTTTCTCTTAAAAATACGAAATGACCCTTTTGTCACACGTAATAAATTCTGAACTTGATGCTTTAGAGTTTAGAGAATAAATTTTTGAGCACAAACAATAATTTTGAATATAAATTATACTAAAATAACATTTTATTATAGCCTACTTCGGCTACACGGCATCTGGTAAGCGGTGTCTCGACATGCACGGCTACCGGTTCACAGTCCACCAGAACGAAGGTGTCAAAGTGCGGTGGAGGTGTGTGAAGAAGAGCATTGGATGTACTGCTTTTGTACTAACTATTGATAATATTATCATACGGACCCGGACTGTACATACACACTAGTTGAATTGCTAGCTTTCCGCCTGCGCTGTTTGAAACTTGCTTGAGAAGCATTAAAACGATTTTCACCAACGCATTTTATTATATGCGTTGGTGAAAATAGTTTTTTTTTTATGAATCTATTGCGAACCGACAGACGCGGCAAAGGACTTTGTTTTATACATGTTAGATAATGCGGGCTACTCACATACCTGCAGCAGGTGCAATATTGGAATTGCACCATTAATTGGCTCCTTAATTGTGATGTGTATGGACATGCAGGGGCAATTTTAAGAACAGCTTAAATTTCTCCGACTGCCGAGCAAGCGAGATTGTCTGCGGCAGGTGTGTCAGCCCGCTTAACTATTTATACACCGTAAATAAACATGTCGGCTAGGTAAGCTTGCTACTGATGAATTTCTAAGTGGTTCTTTGAGTTTATTCATAATTAACAAATTACTTACAATAAATTCGTTTCTCTATAACACAATAGCTTGTGAATTGTTCTTTTGAAAGCAATAAATAGATATTTAAGTTATATATACGTCTATAAATCGAGACAACAAGATACCTACCTATAAGGCTTCTCAAGTATAACTGAGCAGTATTGATGCTGTGATGTTTTTATAGTCTCGAATTCAGTTTTAATTCTACGACTAATGAGTGCTTTATGTGGACACTGCCATGAGATATGTACTAACTTTAAAAGAAATTTTAAAAAATAGAATGAAAATATTCAGGAGTACTCTTAAAGTATCCCACAAAATTTATAAAATAAAAATAATTTGGAAAATCCAAAAGTGCACGCCTCATAATTTTTTTTTAATAAATATTTATTAATTATTATTTTTGTTTATTTAATAACAATTAAACCACATCGAATCAGACCCTGAAAAATGAAAGGGTTCTATTCCTGAGCATACTCAAGCGTAAGAGAAAAAAAAAAAGACTCGATTAGTAAAGTATTTCGGTCGCTATCGTGTTAACAAGAAAAAGGATCCGCACATACAGACACACGGACGTCCAAGACAGAACTTTTTTAAACTGTTTTTTAACTAGTTTAAATAACAAAAATGACATCAAAAATATCATGAACGTTAAAAGTAGTGTTTTTTCTTAATATGTGTGTGTATGTATTATCTTACAAGTGCAATGTATGATACATAAAGACATTTTAAGTTTGAAAAATCAGATGTTATTACCCACAATGACAGAATCTATGTCATAGATTGTTCACTAATAATAATATGATATTTATCTAATAACCTATTTATTTAATTTTATTTCCACTCGTAAGTATACGACGATGCGATTCCACATTTCACACTATTAAAATGGTGAAAATTATATTATAATTTATAATGTTAAGGAACTTCTACGACTCTATCACAGAATACTTAATAATAGCTAACTCTATTATAATATCTTTCTTGTGTAGAGCTATGAAAATGCAAATTTTTTAATTTAATTTTCTTCGGCAATAGAGGTAAATTAAATATAATACAATAATCCACATCGAAGAAACAAATGATAATAATAAAATTAAAGTACATAATTAATTTGTAATAAATTATTTTCAACTACGTAGAGCCATCCGCTATTGTCACTCTGCCTTGTAGAGTCTGAAATAATATGACGAGAGTTAAATAATCAACAATTTGTACTAAAAAGCTAAAAAAATATGTAATTTAATATACAATATATACTTATACAATATACCTACATTATTCGCAATTACTGATTAAATGCTAAGTAGATGTAATACATATATAAAAACAGAGATAAAAATTCAATACTACCTACAGGAGTTGTGATAGGTCAGTTCATAGGGTCAGTCGCATCATCTGTACGCACCATAGATTTCTGTGATCTGTGGTACGCACAGACGTATTCCTGATATTTCTGCGATCCCGGTGTGATTCGATGTTTGTGGTGACTCGTAATCGAGTGAAAAATGGAATCGATGAATGATTAATATTTAATATACCTTTTAATGCACTTAAACTCATATTGATGTTGTTTAAATAAACATTTTATTACAACACACAAAATTAATTGATATTATTCATAATAACCTAATAATAATTATCAAGTATACTATTTTCAAATCCTTTTATTTATAATATTTATTTTACATTAAGAACCAAAATAACATAATTATTGTAACTACGAAAGCACATAAAATCAACCATTGAACTTAAGTATGACAAATAAAATAATTATTATTTACATTATAATATTTAATTTTATATTTTGTCGATATCTACAACACCCGTCCTTACTAATAAATAATGACGTCGATTGGGAAGTATCGGTGATTTCCGATAACGTCAAACTGTTCGGAAAATACCAAGACTACATGATTGTCGAGGAGCTGAGTTGACCAGAAATCAATACTCTCCAATAGGTTCAAAGTTGTAGGGATTGGTTCGGGTTCAGGTGAAACAGCAACGTCCATAAATAGCTATAGGTATATATTTGACAGCCTATCCTTAGCTGCTTTCACGTCTGCGCACAAGTCATAACAGCGAGTGAGTGTATTGGGACTTTGCCAAAAGCCGACAAATAAAAAAACAAGAAATGGTACTATTGCAGCAAATTAAAAATAGCAAAACATATCAGTGTATAAAAAAGTCAATCAATATAATATAATTTTTGTTCAATAGAAAAGCCATTGAGATTACTTTCTAAATTCCAAAGGAATTAATAAAAGATCAAAATTTTATTTCTACCTTTGAAGGAAAAGGACGAATATAAAAAAAGCAAGGTAAAAAATGACATAATGATATGCGTAATTAGATCGAAGAAGTATCAGGAACACATATATTCAAGGAGCAAATGCGCAAGGGCTTTTGAGCTTGGAGGGGCTTTTGTTGGCAGGCTCTACGTCATACGCTGTCAAAAACAAAAAGGTATTTTTAAATTTACACCGTTTCTCAAAGCAATTGCTCCTTTGTGGATAAGTTAATAAGATGCATATTACAAAACAGATGGATAACACCACCAATCTTCGGTGATAATAGTCATACTTAAAAATGAAAATATAAAATATTTTTGAATTAGGAAAAACATAATTATGTAAACGTATATTACTTATGTATAAATATATGTATCAGTTTATCAGCGTAACAACAATTAATAATGTATTTTATTCTATATGGCAGAAATTATTTTTATTTAGTATTCGCCGACTATGCTGAAATTCACCGATAAAATTAATCTCTATTATTTTTTATTTTCATACCTACTTCAAGAATTTGAAAAACTCTACTTCAGAAAGGGTTGAAAATGTCTGAATTCAACTCACTAGGATAGCAGTTTGCACCAGAGTTCGAAAAAAGAATGGCAGTTTTTGGTAGCAAGCTTTGCTCTATGTAGAGATTATTAAATGGATCTACTTCTACAAAAAGCAGACAAAAGTTAAATAATAATTGAAGTTATTAATCGTTGATCTTGAATCGTTTTCGGACAAAAAATCTATATGTTATTATTACATTATTAACCGACTTCAAAAAAAGGAGGAGGTTCTCAATTCGACAGTATTTTTTTTTTTGTATATTTGTTACGCGATTACTCCGGCAATTATAAACCGATTTGAATAATTCTTTTTTTATTTGGTAGGTCATACGTCAGAGGTGGTCCCATTGTCACCAGGTCAGGATCTGATGATGGGATCCTGGGGAAATCGAGGCAAACCCTCAAATTTTGTAGGCATATACACTGTTTATCAGAAATTATCTTAATCTATGTAGATTTTTGCATCTAATGGTCACCATCTGATGTTGCTGAGCTGATGATGAAGCTGATGATGAATGGTTTAGGAGTATGGGATCTCTGTAACAAAATTATGTAATACCATCGAATTTGAATGTGTTTGAGTCTAATTAATAAGTACTCCGATCCTATGTGGTATTCAGGGTCTGATGATGGAGACGGTAAATAGCCATGGGAACTCTGGAATAAAATAAAGCAATTCCGCCGTGTTTGTGCTCATTTGATTCGTCTCGACTAGGAGCTTCATGCTAGTCGATTTTTAACCAACATCAAAAAAGGAGGGTTTTTGATTCGACAGTATGTTTTCTTTTTGTATGTTTGATCATATAGATTGTTCGAAAACATTCCTGCGGTTGCGACTAGCTTGTCGCATAGCATCTAATCGAGCCGATCTGGATTCGATAGATTCATTTGACAAACGCTCGTGAATCAAACCAAGGCGATGAGAACGTTGCTCTTCGCTTTCGTTTGATAAACGCTCGTGAATCAAACTGAGTCGTTGAGCATGACTTTTTGGAGCCTTGATAAGTTTGAGTATGCGAAAGTCTATACGCCCGCTGCTCATCACTCTCATTTGCAATTTTTATTGCAAATCTTTCCCTACTCTTCTTTAGACGATCTTCCCTCTCGTCCCTACTTTCTTCCAAACGACGCTTTCTCATTTGAGAAGCGCGTTTAGTAGGCCTATCCATATTATATACAAACAAAATACACTAACTTTCCACTTAAAAATTAAAAATAAAGTTAATTTTTAGAAAAAAAACAAAAACCGACTTCAAGACTATACCTATATGTACAAATTTAAACTGAAAAGTAGAAAATAATATTAAATAATAATAATGATATTAATTTTTTATTTTAATTACTTTAAACATTCAACGAAAAGGTTTCCTAAGTTATTTTTGAAGTCGGTGCCAACCAAACAAAAAAAAGACGTGTGGCACTCGGGGACTGCCGCGGTAAAGCTATTGCATGCTATGCCTTCATGCCACACCTCCACGCCCGTCGGAGGGGGGAGCGTGAGGTTTTTTCGTTACGGAATTTCTGGATTCGGTCCCCGCGCTCAAGGCCCGCGATAGAAGCTATGCAATAGCATAAATATCCTTAATAAAAAAATAACCTAATAATTAATTACACTATTTATTATATTAATTACCTTAACTTTTACTAGAGAACAGAAAATCGCACGTAAGCTTACTTATAAATTGCAAAGAAGCGCATCAAAATTTTTATGCATAGAGACACAACCGTCAACGACGTCTGCCCCATAGACTATATACTTATTACAGTCTGCCCTCACCATACTTGCTCTGTGGCCCTCACGCGCAGCCGCGTCGCGCCGCCGTACATTCCATTTGTTGCTGCCTTTGCAACAATAAAACTGTTCTTGGGCGGCACCGACTTCAAAAATAACTTAGGAAACCTTTTCGTTGAATGTTTAAAGTAATTAAAATAAAAAATTAATATCATTATTATTATTTAATATTATTTTCTACTTTTCAGTTTAAATTTGTACATATAGGTATAGTCTTGAAGTCGGTTTTTGTTTTTTTTCTAAAAATTAACTTTTTGATATTCATTGTTCAAAAGGTTCAAAATAATATCAGATAGAATTTTTACTATGCTCTATCAAAAGTAACGGTTATGACGTCGTTGGTTATGACCTATTGAAGGGTAACTTTGTAATCCGTAACTTTGACATTTCTTTTAAATTCAGAACATTGACAATAAAAAAAGAAAATTTGAATGTCAAGAAAACAAAGAAATGTTTTTTTTAGGTATCGGTTAACTTTAATGTCAAATCAATATTGATGTTAAACTTAACTGGTCAGGTGGCCAGTTTATCTCTGTCAGTCTGTCCGTGCGTTGCCAAGTGGGCATCGTAACGGGTTGAGCGCGGCGGCCAATGCACCAGGCGCTCAGAGTCACTCGGTGGTGTCACTGTGAAGTGCATCGACCCGCTTTGTGTATTCTACTTCAACTGCAGTATTGCTATACTGCTCACACACTGCATACAATACGAGAGTGTGGGGGAAACAACCGGTTGATTGGTGTAGAGGCGTTTGTGTTTATTATAATTCAATTTGGTTACAAAATACAACGTCGGATAAAAAACATGTAAAAATACATTGGTATAATTATCATTAAACCGCCTAAACTTTTAGATGGACATGATAGCTAAGCTGAGTTTGCCTTTTATTGCGTTAGTCACGGAATGTGTCGATTGACGTGACCCTTTTGCCAAATTATGACACGCTGACCTAAAAATTAAGTGACTAAATCTGCCTACGTACGTATATAATATAGTTGGAGAATTTGGAGTAAAATTAACGTAACTTATTTATTCCTTAACACATTTGAACTAAAATGTTATACTTGTAAGGTATAAATTATAGCCTTAATTATAGCACAATAGTTTTACACTGTTTTAGAAAAGTAGGTAGGTAATATCAATAACTCATTTTTCAATTAAGACAAGAATATCATTTGCTGTTTTAACACCACGGAAGCAAATAGTGATGCTTTAGAATTAATTTTTTCGCAATATCTAAATCTACATTATTTATTGAAACCACACTTTAAATTCTAATTCAGGCGCGTTATCCCTTAATTTGGCACTGTATGTACCGTCATACATGAACTTGAAAAAAAAAAATTGTTAAAATAATTACATCTTCCGTGTGGAAAATTAACATTCTTATGTTGCAACACTAACTGTTATTGGGTAGAAAAAATAAACACACATGTAGCAACATTTATTTTGACATAACTTGAAAAAAATGGCTACCCGGTGGACGTCAACTGCGTTGTCCAAGATATTTATTCTATTATTATGAATATTACTTAGTTTAGGACAGGTTTAATGACTAAAATGTATGCTTTATTGTGTAATGGAATAAGTGTGATAATAATTGTGATGTTTCTATTACATTGAATGGTTCTATTTTGATCACTAACATGATGTATGACGTGACATACACTGCCAAGTTTGTAACGAAACACCCGCCATTTTGTTTGTATGTCACGGCATACATTGCCAATTTGAGGATGCTTTTTTTATTTACTTAGTTTTATAGCACGCTTTATTTTCTTTGTCGGCAGCAAACATTTCTAACTCGTGGTGGTAGAATTTTAGCGCTTGTGCCTGCTGAGCATGCACCCTCTGACGGTAGCGAAAGTTCTGACGATGAATTACGTGTGCGCACCCCGCTTTCCGCGACATCTTCTTCTGCACCTTCTATAGATAGCTCAATGGAAAGGCTCAATTTTTTAGATGATGATGAAAACCCCCCCTGACCAGAATGTTCGACTCACACCAATTTTTCGAAGCGTGTATTCAAGCCCGTCCCTAGAACCAAATTGTAAAAAAGTTCCAATCCTGAGTGACATTCCGTCACTCCCAGCAACTCCCGCTACTCCTGCAACCCCAGCAACCCCTGCACTTCCTGAACCCCCCGCACCGCCTGAACCAACAGCAAGTGGCTCCACTAACTGGCTTAGTTGCAGCTTGCATAAGGGCTTCTTCCAAGTCGCGTCCCAGAAATACCAGATCGCAACGGCCCACTGTTTCTGCTGTTAGACGACCTAAACGAATCACCAAGTTCACTCTGAACTATCAGTGGAAAAAAACGGTTTTTCGACACAAGGCAACTGTAGAAGAAGACTCAGATCACACCGACATATTAAACAAAACTTCACTCGGTTATTTCTATAAATTCTTTTCCCCTGACGTTTTAGTAGACATCGTAGAGCAAACAAACTCATACGCAGTATTCAAAACTGGGCGTTCTCTTGGCTTGAACGAAGATGAATTGCGAGATTTTTTAGCAATTCATATTATATTGGGTGTTGTTAGTATGCCATCGTACACCGATTACTGGAGTTTGCGGTACAGATACGATCCTATAGCCGATTTGATGTCTCTAAAACGGTATCAAGAAAAATCCGTCGTCATTTGCATTTTGTTGATAACAATACGCTATGACAATGTTGGCCATTTTATGGCAATGACCAGCCAAGGTCGTTGTAGGCTATGTTCAAAGCTAACGTCAGTGTTATGTATAAAATGCCAAGTCCGTCTGTGCTTTGTAACTGGAAAATGTCCTAGGAATTGTCAATTAGACTACCATGTGCGGGTTTAGTACAGTTGGCCATTTCTAGGCGTTGTCACCTTGTTTTTCTTTTTCATTCTAGTAGAGGCCTTTGCCCAGCAGTGGGAAAGTAACATTCTGGTATTATTATTATCATTTTGTACTGTAATTGGCAGTGTATGTCCCGGCATACAACACATATCCTCAATGTTTTTATGGGCACTTGGCAATGTATGCTGTGACATACACTGTTTTTCAGGAAATCTGAAGTTCCCATATTTTTTTCACTATTTTTTTGTAACACCTATAAATGTCTGCAATAAATTTTTATAAAAATAAAATTGATTTTATTACATTTTATTCTTTGCCAAATTAAGGGTTATAGCGATCAAAAATGAAAGAGCAATCTTCTCACACATATTTCGTCATCTGTCGACTGTTTTCTCAGAGACAGTGACTGTTTTCAAATGACCACAATCGGAAGATTTCCTCTTTTATGACTTACTAGGATTCCGCCCGCGGCTTCGCCCGCGCTGTCAAAGAAAAACCCGCATAGTTCCCGTTCCCGTGGGATTTCCGGGAATGCGTCATTTTCCCGGGATAAAGAGTAGCCTATGTCCTTTCTCGGGTATCAAAATATCTCCATACCAAATTTCATGAAAATTGGTTCAGTAGTTTAGGCGTGATTGAGTAACAGACAAGCAGACAGAGTTACTTTCGCATTTATAATATTAGCATGGATTGTTTAAATAAAGTTTTCGGAATTCTAGCTGTGTTTGACTATTTCTAAAAAAACTCTACCTATTCCTCGAAACTATAGAGCTCAGATAAATTATACAAGACGCAACCATTGTGCCTCATTAATAATGTAGAGCTTGTGGTAAAGCACAGATAATAATACCTGTGATAATACTGTACTAGAGGGAATCTATATCTAAAATGTACTAAATAAGGAAAATTTAGAGATGGTTTACATTGATTATTTTATAAGAAATGGGAAGTATTTTCAGCGACAATGTGTGTGCAAATGGAGTATTGAATGAATTCACAAACACTCGCCATTAAAACGTAAAAAAAAATTGGCAAACCATTAAACGGGTTAGTAGGACATCAGCGAAATGAAGAAACTGGATTTATAGGGTGCGGCGTGGCCTTTACGAACCCTCGCTGGTGATGTTACCCTAGTCGAAGTTTATTTTTATGGGGTACGGATAATGTCAGGGGAGTGGCGGGCGCCGCCTTCGGTACCTTATATAGCATGCGTTGGCTTTTACGATCCCATTGAGACATTAAGTGCCAATTGCCATGATTATTCTTTCGTTAAGATGATACACGAGATTACGAGATAATCTAAGAGCTACAACATAAGAGGTCGTTAATGAAATTAAATACTTAAAAAAATAAGGTGGCTGTGTCGATGCACGTGTCAAAATTTAATAAAATACACTAAATTCATGTTTCCACGATTAATATTGTGTATTATTCGACCAAGCCAACTAGACGCTCGGGTGGAATGCGGCCTCCCCGCCCGCTTACCGCCTCAGGTACCGCGTTCGCCTTAGTACGGTTCGCAGCATCGACGCATTATTTCTGTACTTTTTATTGTTAATCGTAAAGTTAGTTCTAGGTGGTATGAAAATTGATAACTATGTTCAAGTTGTATATTCTATCGTATAGGAGCTACCAACGTTGACAAGAGAGAATTTTAGTATAGTTGGTTCTTTGATATACTGTTCCTCTTGCTATTTCGGTTAGAGTCCGGGCTGTCTGGCTGGTCGCAGTGGTTGCGTTTTTTAGTGCGCATCTTATCTGCACAGGATAATTTCCTTAATTTTAAGTCATTTTTTAACGCGTAATTTTTAATATTTTGCCTTTAGATAGATCCATCAGACATAATTTTTTTATTGCAAGACGTTTTTTTCGTTGTTAAATAGGTGCCAGACGCAATTTTTTATTTCGTTTTTATAAAAAATTCAAATTATTTTAGAATGTCTGTAAATTTCATATTATGTTCTTCAAACATAATATAATCTAAAATTAATTAGCCAGACACTAATTCGATTGTTAAGTATTAAATAATGTGTATAAATAAAAAAAAGTAATGAAGCATGCAGCTCATCAGCTAGTGTATTTTAATTATGCGACAGGAAATAATTGCAAGAATACAATATTATTTACACTTGTTCTTATAAATAAAAGCTAAAATGAAAAAAAAAACATAAAAGTGAAAAATAAATTACATTCATTACATACATTGAAAAGAATGGAATAAAAACTATATCAATGAAGGTTAAACAATTACATTGTTAAATTTAAAAAGCCATCTTCATAATCATCATCATCATCATCTTCCCTCACACTGTGAGAATTATTTATGTTATCGTCTAAGGAATTGTTACTGTTTTCCAATATTCCATCATCTGTAAACAACTAGAAAATTAGTTTCAATATTGATGTACACACATACACACACACAACACACACACACCACACCACACATGACACACACACGTGAACACACACACACTCGCATGTTTAAGTTTGTATTGAATTTAACTAAAGTAGTTAGCATGAATTTATATAGGTATACTAGCGGTCCGCCCCGGCTTCGCCCGTGGTACCTACATGTTTAAACTATCCTATCTCTCAAGTTGGATCGAACTGCACATGGTGTACGAATTTTATTATAATCGGTTAAGTGGTTTAGGAGTCCATTGAGGACAAACATTATGACACGAGATTTATGTATATATATTAAGAATTAAGATTAATGAATTAATATTGTTATCATCATCACTACATAGTATAAAACAAAGTCGCTTTCTCTGTCCCTATGTCCCTATGTCCCCTTAAATCTTTGAAACTACGCAACGGATTTTGATACGGTTTTTTTTAATAGATGATTCAAGAGGGAGGTTTATATGTATAATAAAATCCATTAAATAGTGAAGAAGTACTGTTATTTTTGAGGTTTCTAATGTGATGTCGTAAATAATTACATTTTTTCCACTTACAGTGCAAACGCAGGCTGAACCCTACGAGTTTTATCAAAATAATGTACTAACTATAGTACACATTGAAAAGGTCTACAGAAAAGTCCGTGATGGTATATGTCTATCTCTTATGGATAACCCACAATAACTTTTTTTTGTCATTTACTTTTTACGACAAATAATGGCTAATTTTCGAAGCGATTTTAACCAATACAGCATTAATCCTTAACCAATTAAAGACCTTGAATACATTGTTCATTTAATATAGATCTATATGGCCCTTTACACCGTATGATTTAAGTGAATATTTTCGAAGATATTACAGATTTAAAAATTGCGGGACGTAGCGTTTGCGGCGGTACCGGCCGGCCGCCCGGCTATATATTTTATACCCGTGCGAAGCCGGAGCGGGCCGCTATGTTTTTATATACAACGTTCACAGTTTTTCTGTAGTGTATTTAGTATTGCACCCGTGCGAAGCCAGGGCCCGGGCGGGTCGCTAGTTAAGTAATAAAAAAAATTGTTTTGTATAGAAGATTGTTGATGTACCCTAATAGTTTATTTTTTAGCCTAAGGAATAAAATGTACCAATGGAAGGTACTTGTTCCCACAACACAGGGAATCCTAGAGTAGGAACAATTCAATTTCCATGCATCTTATATTTTCGAAAAAAAAAAAGTTATTTTTTATTGTTATTTAATTTTCGCGGCCGACCATTTCTATCTCTCTTGCACTTTAAACTATCTCTCCATATACACAATCATCAAATTGTTATACTTACCTACTTTCACTACGTTTTTATTTGTACATATTTAATACTTAACAATCGAATTAGCGTCTGGCTAATTAATTTTAGATTATATTATGTTTGAAGAACATAATATGAAATTTACAGACATTCTAAAATAATTTGAATTTTTTATAAAAACGAAATAAAAAATTGCGTCTGGCACCTATTTAACAACGAAAAAAACGTCTTGCAATAAAAAAATTATGTCTGATGGATCTATCTAAAGGCAAAATATTAAAAATTACGCGTTAAAAAATGACTTAAAATTAAGGAAATTATCCTGTGCAGATAAGATGCGCACTAAAAAACGCAACCACTGCGACCAGCCAGACAACCCGGACTCTAACCGAAATAGCAAGAGGAACAGTATATCAAAAAACCAACTATACTAAAATGACTTTTTTTTAAACGTTAATAGCTCCCGTACCACTAGTATTTTTATATGTAGAACACGTGTTTCGTAAGGGTACAATTAAACAGTGTGAATAAATAAATATTATTATTTTGGTGTTTTTATTAAATCAATTTCATATACGACGGTGATACTAATAATTTATTATTTATTAGTATATATATATTTCTATACATTGAATATTAGTAATAAAACTGATTTGAATAAACTGTTTTGAGTGCATTTATAGATTTGAGGTTATTTGTCGGTATGTATTTAATTTAATTTATGTAATTATGTAATTTATTTACATCGTGAATTAAAAATTATTACATTATCTAAAAAATATTTTTTTTTTGCTATCTGTACCCGAGACATGGGCGGGTGACGTCACAGTTGAAAAGGGTCTAGTTGGCTTGGTCACGTAGTAACTGAAACTATTCTGTAGCTTTTAATGTTAGATATAATAATATCTATTTTAAAGATGTTTTACGTAAATAATACAAAATAACAAAAACAATCAATATTTTAACTTCCCTTTTAAAACAGCAATAAAAATAAATAAAGGTTTTTTTTAGTACCACTACTAGTAAAGTACATATTTTATCCGTAAAACTACTGGCGCTAAGAACTTATTGTTACCTGACGTTCAAATAGTACCTAATTAAAGCTTCCGAGATAAGGGCGGGTCTTAACAAACCATGAAGGCTCAAAAAGAAAAGAAAAAATTCGTCGGGAACGTACATCCTTCGACCATTTCATGTTTGCCTAGTACATCGGGAACAAAAGTGTCGATATTTCTCAGGATCACGTCTCAAGTCCCGGGAATCAGGATACCAATTCTATTGCTATCCTTTTCATATCCTGGGTTGCACTAGTCACACTTGTGTAAAAGCTTTCGCCTTGAAAGCTTTATGGAAAACGACAGCGATACAATTTCATTCGGTAGTGTTGTATTTACTAAAAAAAAACTTAATATGTTTTCAATGAGTGTACTTTTTTCAGATTCACTTGTATAAGAAATTCCATGCATCCATTCCATCCTGACAATAATGATATGAAAAAAAAATCATATTCATTTATTAAGGATCATGAGAGGTAACCTAATTTTGCCAGCGAAATGTGATATTTTTTTTTTAAAAGTTCATCGCATCGCAAAATCTGTTTTTTATGTAGGTAGTTGTTCATAATTAAAAAATCTACCTACTAATATGAAGCTTAAGCAAATGGTGAGACTAACTTTTTTAAAATATAACGTAGGTAACGTCGCGTAGGTATAAAACTGGTTTTTGTTTAATATAAAATTCAATACTTAATTTTTTTAATTGATAATAATTAAGTAATTAACTAGGTTATTATTGAATACGATATTGTTATATTGACATTGATCTTTCTGTAAATATTTTTTGTGGACAAGCCTTTTTATCAGCCAGTCTCAAAAATAAAAATTGAAATGTTTTGCAAATAACCGACGGATCTGCTCAAGAATATATCAGAGTATCTGGTCAAGTGCGTGTCTGGCCACGCGCATTGTAAGGTTCCGTTATTGTAATTCCGCGATACAACTGGCGCCTAGCGTCATCTATCGACATTTTCTTGAGTTAGAATTTAGATATTTCCGTGCCGAGTAAAGTAAAATAATTTACATTTGCAGAATATAGGTACAGAAAATCCATAGGCTAAAAGAAGAAGATTATTGATCTACTATTAGGAGAGTTTTACATGCAATATCTTGAGACAATACAAATACGCTACAATTAGAAGATGAACCATTCATTATTTCTTAATTTTTGCTTGAAATATATTTATTTTTACGTTTATAAAATTAGAGGTATGGCATATCTACAATTGAATTGCGAACATTGAGTATTTTTTTAGGTTTTCGAACCTAAAAAGGAAAAAACGGAACCGGACGGAACGGATGGACAACAAAATTATAGGATAACTTTGTTGTCCGTCGGTCTGTCTGCCAAGATCCTTTTTTTTCAGGAACGCGTGGAGGATTCAAGCTGAAATATATATAGAATACTGAAGTCTACGGTCCCATGTAACTGTGAAACTTATAAACTTCACAGCTACAAGAGAAGTAAATTTATAAGCCACCGCGATCAAAAGATACAGAAAGGAGACCATTTTTTTTGTTTGGAGAATAGGCCCACCTCAATTTCTTAGCGTATATTAATGAAATGTGTGTTAATTTGTTCCTTGAAGTCCCCAGATTACAGCGGTGACATTACTTTTACATGTTTTAACCGGAATCTTTAGAAATACGTGTGCAAACATTCACCTCATTACTACATAAAAACTAACTGATAATGAGCGATTTGTCTTGTGTAACCCATCCGAATCATTGGGTACAATATATTTAAATAAATGAATAAATAAATATTAGAAAACATCATATACATTGTCACGATTCCAAGCTCGGAAATCGGACACAACGAAGGTACCACAAACACAGAGACCCGATTTGGTTATAAATAGTATAGAAAATAGATATAAGTGGGTGTACCTCAAGTTTCTGGACCTTGATGCGATTTTAGCGATTGGGAAAACTGATTCAATAAGAAATTATTAGTTAAGTAGGTAGGTATTTAGGTACGTGATATTTTATGACTAGGAGTAGGTACATAATATTAGGATAGGTATCCATTTGCACAGCTATTCTATTATTCATGTTCAATTGTAATATTAAACGCTCTTAAGTTGTAGCAATTTCATTTTAAAATAGGTAAAAAAAACATTGTTTACATTCATTGCAAACATTGACGCAAGGGGCTACGACAGGAGGAATCTGACATATTCCATCAAAGCAGTTAAGCAGCCAATAGATATAACGTTTCGTTACACGGATTTTTTTAGCTGAGTAGAAACAAATTGTTTTATTTGATAAATGACAGGATTTAAAATCGCTATCAATCGTATTCTTCCATATAAATAAGAATAAAAACAGTTTCTAAAGTGGTTTATTGAAGGCAATTTTTTTCGCTTTTTGGTTTTATTTTCATTCTATCGATAAAAACGTTTCGTTCCAGTTTTTTTTTAATGTTGGCCATTGTTCTTGGTTTGTTGACAGCACTACAGCAGGGATGATATCAAAATAAGGCTTTTTAATTCGATTTCATGATTCCGGTTTCGTTTGTAAAACAACGAAGTTACAAAATTCATAATATAATTTTATATTTTTACACTTTTTTTTTTTATGACTATACGTTACCGAGTCTTGGTGGGCCCACAAAAAATAGTCTCCTTTATGCTGCAATTTTTAAAGTTAAGGCTTTGAGCGATCTAATAATAATATTACTTACTCCCTTGAGCATAATATTAAGGTAAACAACCATTTCAAGCGGTATACGATAATTGGCGATAAATTGACTTACAATATTTCGGATACGGGTTTAATAGCAAATCGGAAGTGACCTAAAAGCTTGGGCGCCCTCTTCCGGGCAGATTAAACTTATCTTGATAAATTGTATCGATACGGGCCAATAAATAACTTAAACTTAAAATAACTTGGGAAAACGATTTGTGAACGAATAAGGTTGCTATAATACTTAAATTAATTAACACAAATTGAATGTAATCAACATAAGATGTATGGTTAAATGAAGCTAAAAGTGAATCGGTTATCTATAAATTTTGTTAAAAAACTTTTTAAATAGTAGGAATCTTTCAATTTCTTTTGCTTTACAAAATATCTCATCTTGTCTTGCTCCCCTATCCGTCTTGGGTTTAGTTTTCCATGTTATAGATAGAGTTAAATGCTAAAAGGCAGCTTCTTACAAAGATTATTTTTGACCAATAAAGCACGTCTTTTTTGTCTAAGTTTTTATTATAAGTCCCTCATTGGTTTCTGTATTTTCTATGGAAAATTACCAGTGTTAAACTTTACAAATACTGAGTGCTCTACCACTCTACAGCTTTCGCTATTTATATTTCTTAACATAGTTATGATCGTTGAGAAATAAAAAAAGGAAAGAAAAATCAGACGACTACATATAATAATTGTAACCGTTATGTTGAACATTTTCGCGCGTTCGGTAGTAGAGCCAATTTTATTACATCTCTCTTTATCTAGGAAACTAACAAAATTAATTGATAAAAATAAACCAGGAAATTATTTAAAACTTACCTGCGCATAAAACGGCCAGCAAAATTAACGATGCAGTTTTCATTTTCAAGCAGAAAATGGTATCACTTTTTAAAATCTAGCACACCATTTAAACTAAGTTAAAAAAAAATTCAATATTTAAAAACGACACTAAAAAAGGCGCGAATTGTAAGCGCGTTCGTCGGGCTGTCAGGTGCGCTGTGATTTCAAATGTCCTGAAGGTTTGGCTTTCAGCGATTCAACCCCACCACCCCATGCCCCATGGTGATGTCAGAATGGGGACAGGGAGCGTCCAACCCATAAAGAAAATTGTCTTGCACTAATTGAAACAATATTTGGCTTGGGGAATGGTGTTCACGGGTGTATCGGTGTTAATTATTTTGATCTTGAAACAATAGCCTCTATGTTTGATTATAGACAAGGAAGTCTTTGTGAGTTATTGCTATTTTGAATCATTAAATAATTAGTAAATTTTGATGGTATACGGAACGCTGATTCTATTTTTATTTTTTGGTCATCTCTATTTGATTTGTGATTTTAATAATAATAGTTCTAGTGACCGAATATCTGGAATGACTGAAAATCTCCAATAAGACTACCAGCCAAAGGAGAATTAATAATATTATAAGTATTATAGTTTGCGTTCTCAGAGAAGCACAGGAACAGCTTTACGTGATTTCAGAAAAACGGGAATGAGCATCACCTTTTTGATTTTTGACATGTAAGAAAAAAATCTGTTTTTTTTAAAAAGGGCTATTACAGATTTACAGCATGTTATGCATTTTTACATATTTTATAGTGGTACGAAACTATTCTCGTACCAGCTCTAGTAGTAGGTACATAGAGACATTTTTTTAACGGATTGAATAAAAAATAAATAATAAACTAGCTGCTCGCCCCGACTTCTTTCCGGTAATATTTTTTTAAGTTATAATACTAATCCAAGATGAGATAAATCTTACAAATCATTCATTTCGCACCTCCTGGCTGTAGCAATAACAATCATCTTTTACACCCCCTAGTTAATTGATTAATCTGGCATAGCAAAAATTTCATCCAATTTAACATAACAGAATAATAGCATACGACTATAGTCCGTTTTCTTATGGGCATGCTTGTATGGAAAGGTATACATTTTTGAGTAAAGCAATGCCATTTGGTACAAATGTTGTACTCGTCCACCTAAGCCCAAATCGCCCGGTAGCCAGTCTTTACTCCCCGGCAGAAGGGAGGGAGGGGGGGATTATAGAACAGAGCGCCCGGCGCTCCGAAAAAAAATTCTGGCGGAGCCATTTGGACCTTTGAGTCGAGTTTGGTATCGTTATCAGGTAACTAGATGATGCCTGATTCATTCCCCATACCAGTTTTTTAGGGTTCCATAGCAAAATATGTCACAATCCTTAAAATAATGAACTTTTGGTAGCGGCAAAATCCAAACAAACCAGTATATATTTTTATATTTTTGTATTAAACCTGGTTTATAAAAAAATACTGTCTGAAAGGCCATTTAATGCAGATTATAAAAACATTAACATGTAACATATATTTTACCATTTTCAATGTAAAATAAATTAAAGAAAGTACAGGAACGTTCGTCAGCGCAGCGTAGGGGACAGCTAATAGACCCGAAAAATAAGCAATACTAACAAACAAAAACCAGCCAAGTGCGAGTCTGACTCGCTAATCGAGTGTTTCGTACTTATTTGTCCCATACCATGTTAACTTGTCTGGTAGAACCTGGTTAACTGACACACAACACTTTCGTCTTTATAATATTAGTGTGATTTTTAATCATCTTTAAATTATAAAAGAAGTCAGGTAACATTGTTAAAAATAAAGATATATAATAATAGAACGTTTTTGTATTAATAATAATGACAACCACCTCCACAATTACATAATTCAAATGTACCGAATTATGTAATTGTGCGGAGGTGGTTGTCATTATTATTAATACGAAAACGTTCTATTATTATATATCTTTATTTTTAACAATGTTACCTGACTTCGTTTATAATTTAAAGATGATTAAAAATCACACTAATATTATAAAGACGAAAGTGTTGTGTGTCGGTTAACCAGGTTCTACCAGACAAGTTAACATGGTATGGGATAAATAAGTACGAAACACTCGATTAGCGAGTCAGACTCGCACTTGGCTGGTTTTTGTTTGTTAGTATTGCTTATTTTTCGGGTCTATTAGCTGTCCCCTACGCTGCGCTGACGAACGTTCCTGTACTTTCTATAATTTATTTTACATTGAAAATGGTAAAATATATGTTACATGTTAATGTTTTTATAATCTGCATTAAATGGCCTTTCAGACAGTATTTTTTTATAAACCAGGTTTAATACAAAAATATAAAAATATACTGGTTTGTTTGGATTTTGCCGCTACCAAAAGTTCATTATTTTAAGGATTGTGACATATTTTGCTATGGAACCCTAAAAAACTGGTATGGGGAATGAATCAGGCATCATCTAGTTACCTGATAACGATACCAAACTCGACTCAAAGGTCCAAATGGCTCCGCCAGAATTTTTTTTCGGAGCGCCGGGCGCTCTGTTCTATAACCCCCCCTCCCTCCCTTCTGCCGGGGAGTAAAGACTGGCTACCGGGCGATTTGGGCTTAGGTGAACGAGTACAACATTTGTACCAAATGGCATTGCTTTACTCAAAAATGTATACCTTTTCCCATAAGAAAACGGACTACTAATCTAAATTCAAGCAAGAAGCGACTTTATCAGTCGAATAAGAAATGGCAAATCAAAAGGCAATAGACAAAACAATTTCCTCTAATTGGGCGTCTGGCCCAAATGTTAGGAGCGGACAATCACGTCGGCATTTACCTGGCCTTGTCGCCGGCCCCTTTACGACGCCATAATAATTCTATTAGGGTAGTTGCTAGGGTGGACAGGCAATTTGAAATCGTGTCAGTTTCCTCTCTTAATTATTTCTTGAGCATGTACCTATTTGAATTGCAATATAAGTTAAACATGTTGATGAATAGGACTGGAGAAGATATTTAATTTGACTAGCTTTTCGCTATCAATATCTATCAAATAGGAAATGTAAGGATAATTTGGTAATATTGGCGAGTTTAAAATGAAATTTTATGTGGGTAGGGATTTGGTAGGTATAAGAATAGGCCACAATTTATTTTTATACTCTTATAAGATAAGAATGTTAGCGGAACATTTACTACGTCAGCTAGTATTAGGAGGTAATTAGCAGGATTATTTTACAGATTTTTATATATTATTGGGGTAATGATAATGCTCAAAAACAAAACGGTCAGACTAGTTTTATATGATTTGATGATTGCAAAAACAGTTTCTCTTTCTGTCAAATTCTATGATAATTAATAATAAAAAAAAAAATTTGAACCTCTAAAACCTATATAAGTAGGTTTGATCAAATATATCCTCGAATATGTTTCGTTAACTATGGAAAAAAAATGACGATCCAGATTTTTTTAAATGTTTCTCTAGGTTCGTATTATTTAATAATAACAGATACCTACAATAAACTGATAGGAATGTCATCCAACTCCTTCGTTCAAAAGGGGTTTGGGTACTTTTGTATGGGCTAGTGGCGTCGTGATGACATTTCGCGGCCAGTGATGAAACTTGTCAGAAAAATCTTATAATAAATCATCTAGATTCTAGGTAAACGAATAACAAATATCTCTGTTCCTAATACGTTTTGAGATTTGTGTCCATAATAACTTTTGCTTACAATATATTGCTCTCTTAAAATATCCAAGTTTCATCACTTGCCGCGAAAGTTCATCACGACGCCAACTTTACCCAAACCTTTGTAACTACGTTTAGAGTTCTAACCTTGTTCGACGGCGCTTCACGAAACACGAAACACATAAATTAAAAGCGACCTTAATATGATTCCTACGTATGAAGTAGCAAAAAAGTTGAGCAGTTTTTGTATTGTCTATATTCTATAATCATTATCAAAGATGACTCAAACGGTTAAAATCTTTTTATAAAATCTAATCAATATAAAATACTTTGCTAGGTTTTTAAATACTTAACTAACGATGTTATAAAAATATGAGGATAGGGGCGATATTAGTGAAACAACTGAAATAATTTTATAAACATTTTAATTTATAAACGAAAATGTACAATATTAAAACTACAACTTCATACATAAATACATAATATAACAAGCAGTCGGTAAAACTGAATATTTACATACCTATAGGATTTCTATTTAAGAGATTAAAAAAATTGTCATAACTTTCAATGAGTATAAAAAGAACATAATTATTTAATAATAAACTTGATTAAAGAAATTGCACTAAGTTATTACTAGGAGATTTTAAATGCGTAGAAGTATTTTAAATGGCGAAGTTATAAAATACTTGTTTACAAGTTTTCTATGTGGAACGAGGTGAAAATATACACATATTTTTTAAGATTGGAAGGTGTACACGAGAAATAAAATATGTAAATTAAACATATAATCTGCTTGTTATTTGTCTTTTGCGAATATATATAATATTAATATGAAATATATAATACAACAGACATAGATGGCAGTCAGGTTAAATTACTTTATCTAAGAAGTACAAAATATCAGCATTTTAAATCAATTTTAACAACACAGAACATAACAAATTACGAGTTAAAATTTTTAATTTAAATATCATTACATGGATAACATATTTTTATACTTCTTAGTATTACAAAAACAAATCAACAGTCGCACTCTCGCATACATTAATTTAAAATAAATTTTAATTGCGAGGAAAAGAGAGTTATATTTTAAATCTTAGTCATTCGATGAAAAAGTTGATATTATTTCATTCATCATTTGTCTTATTCTTTTGAATATTTTTGTTTGTCGTTTAAAAATTGATAACAAAAAGGTTTAAAATTTTTAAACAATTATACTACTATTGGAATATTGAAGATTTCTTCATTTCTTCATACACATAACGATAATTACCAATATAAATAGAAACTTATGGTCTTACCACAAAACAATTTAAACACAGTCTTACTTTAAACCAGGGATCTATCACTTCAATAGTTGTCTATGTGAAATACGAAAAAACCAGATTAAAGAGAACCCGCGCTTAAAGTTAAACCCTGTCTAAAGTTTTTTGTGGTAAGACAGTTTAATTCTAAATGTAACTCTCACTACCTCACAGTTCTACACACAGACGCTACGCTATATCTAGCTATATATACACAATGTACAGATAATTATTATAATTGTCTACGACAACTAATCTCGTTTCATTAGATTCAATGCTCTAGTAACAGGTGCGGCAATTTCACAAATAAAATATAGAAATGTACCCTTATTTATTTCATTTTTAAATAATTTAAAGATCGTTGTTTCCTTGCTTTTTGTCATAGGGTACAAATCATCATTTCCTATGTCAATCGTGTTCACACAATTATTATTTTAGTTACGTAAAAAAAAAATGTCATTATTATAGAAAATAAATGAAAATATTTTCTTATTAAAGTAAAGAAAAATATCTATCTCATTTAATATGACTGTTAAAGGCCTTCTAAACACTTGATTAATGCGATTAATTGATTTATGACCATTGAGTTACTATGTACTACGTACTAGAGAGGACATCGTTACTACACTATTTGTAACACGAGTTAGAGTCAATCATCTCAAACCAATTTTTTTTTTGTTACATTGATTTTAATTTATAAGGTTTTAATTTATAAGTAATAAGAGGCAGAATATCTACAAAGTGTATGACTCACTAGCCGCCCCGCGCCGCCGCGCGCCTCGCACAGATTTTGTTCGTGGTGTCCTCTTTATACGTAGTAATAATACCTCAATGTTTATGACTAAGTATTATTATATTATTATTATAGTTTGGATAAAAAATCTTCTAACTGCTAACATTTTATTCACTCTAAATGGAACTATACTTGTATGCAGAGCCGCTTTTCACACGAATATCAACAATTAATTGAATCTAGTCACATATACATCAAAAATATCTAAGTCTATTCATTTATTAGTTTAGCCAATAAATATAAGCTAAATAATTATTAAATTAATAAAGACGCATTGCTTACATCCGTGTGAAATAACATAATATTATATATTATTATTGTAGTGCCTATATCGATATGTTTCCGAGCTTAAAACCTCCGAACGAATAATAATTAATAAATTACTGCAATTAAAAATGCACCAAATAAATAGAAAAATAAATTCATTAACATTTAAGTAAACATTTGTATTAGTATTATAAAGTATAAACGCTGGTTATTTGTTATTTGTTAAGTCAAGTTAAAAATAAACTGGCTTTAAGTAAATTAAATCGATTATATTTACAAAGTATGAGAAATTCCATGTATTCATGATAATTTATATTTTTCAAAAATTCCACGCCGTCCACGATTATTTAAACTTTTTTTGACAATAATTTTATTGCTGGCAGTGAATGTTAAAAAAAGGCAAAAAATGACATCCTGCATTTAGGAGGAATGTGTTCAAAAATTAATTATTAAGATAAATAAATCCTAGTTTTTTAAAGTTATGTCTAGTTTGAATGGTTACACCTATTGAAATAACAAAAATGAATGCCGCAAAAACTCAATAGCATTTTGCGGTACATAAAATTCACTAATATTACCTAATGTAGATTTGTGGATACCTATGAGTTACAATATGATAAGTACCCACTAAATGACTTTTCATTTACTTTCGTTTATAATTTTACATAATAAATACATATTTTTAATCAGCACATATTGCTTCAGTAAGATTGATGAAAGCAAGTTTTAATTTTCTTATAATAAATAATATTCTATAATTTACTATCAGATTCAACATCAAATGTATTAAAAAACTAGATTTCCGCCCGCGGCTTCGCCCGCGTTTGCAAAGGAAAACCCGCATAGTTCCCGTTCCCGTGGGATTTCCGGGATAAAAACTATCCTATGTGTTAATCCAAGTTACCCTCTATATGTGTGCTAAATTTCATTGTAATCGGTTCAGTAGTTTTTACGTGAAAGAGTAACAAACATCCATACAAACTTTCGCCTTTATAATATATATTAGATTAAAAGCAAATTTGATTAAAACAAGCACACGTCCGTTAACCTTATAACGCGTGAAATCGAAGAAGTAATCGTTGTTTTCCACGATAGTTAAAAACACTTAATCGATATTTATGAGTCACACCTCAAAATGTAAAGTGAAAGTGTAATTCTAGATTCCGTTATTCTTATGTAAGAAACTGAATCCGCAAGTCACATTACTTTATTTCACGTATACATAAAAATAATCAGTGAAGTAACTCACAACTCAAAATACAAAGTGTAAGTCTCCCAACTGTAATAATGTATTAGTAAAGTGACTCACAACTCAAAGTAGCAAATTGAAAGTGTGAGTAAGAACTGGTTTAGTTTTTCTACCAGAGGATATCCTTTATTAAACTGAACATGCTCAAGTCTTACAACTTTTAATTCATTAGTGATGTGACAACTCAAAGTGTAACTGTAAAGTTAGTTATCCTCCCGGAGTAAACCGAACCGAACAGTTATATTACTGAAGTGATTCACAACTCAACGTGTATAGTGTAAGTCTCACAACCAGAGGCGGCTCGTGACAAAATTTTATGGGTGTTCACTTGAAATAAAACACTGAAAATACATGGTGTAAAGCAGTACAATTTAATAAATAAATTTAATAATACTTATAAAGGAAATGCATACGTCTTTCTTTTTGGTGTGCAAAAATATCTATACTAGCTTTACGAATGTCTTGTCGTCCGATAGACGCCAATTGCAGTTCATTCAACAAATGGTACCGAGATTGTGAATGTTTTTTCATCTTGATTAAAAGATGAGCTAAGTCGTCAACGCCCGTTTCAGTCCAAGCACTCTCACCTCCGCCGGCCGCGCCCGCTTCAAATAAAAGACACGGAAAACAAAATAGTTTGTTGCTTTCATCACAACCAACACAACCGACACAACTACGGTGTTTTCACATATTGTTCGGATTTAAACACACGCGTATATGTTTTCGTTTTTGTCGTACATTTTTGCGTAAGGTCAAGTTCAGGCCGTGGCGGTCCCTTAGCTTTCAATTCAAGCCGAATTAGTAACGTTTTAACACACTTTTTAATGAACGCCACATTATAATTGTTCATTTTAAGAACCCGGCGGAGGCCGCTCGCAACTGCAATTCGAAGCGAAGTCAAAATACGCTCGAATATTGTTGTCTCTGTTGCACAATTCCCGCCGGCCCCACGCTTGATGCGACAGCACGACGACCGATGAAAATTTGTGATTAATTTGAATGTGTGCCGTAATACCAAAAATGATGAATGAAAACTCGATGCTTTTCCAATTTTTTTTGCATATTGTGTAACTTAACAATATAAGCCATGTTTCGAATTACATTATATTAAGAATATTGCCGTTTTTAATACAGAATTGATGAGTAGAAAACATATCATTTATACTTAAAAAATGTGAGAAATACAAATTGTTTACAATTCGTTGTATTTAAGTATTTTGCAATAAAAATCATTTGGGAACCTAGATAAATACTGTCTTATTCCAAATAACAGCACAATAAAGTGGAAATATGCTCAAACTGAAAATGATTTTGGTATTACGTTTGTATGGAAAAATTGTCGTCCGCCGGCCCCTTAACACTCACAAGTCACAAGTAATACTGATAACTACAGGCTATTTCAACACGTATCATGATTTTAATTAGAAAATTCCCGAAGTTGCAATCGCGCGCGTGCATTGAAGTTGACTCGAGTGTTTGTTTATATAGGAGTGGCAACGTCGCGCGCAATCGCTGTTCTGTGTACGGGCGCCCGGGCGGTAAGAACGAACCGGCAACGTTTGCGGGAGCGGCGCTCCGAATTTTGCTATTTTTCCATAGAAAATCTTTTGTTTCACGCGCAGAGCTCTGGCAAACTTTCTCTTTCACTCCTATTGGATTTCGTATTAGGAAATGTACTAAATATTTTTTCATTGGAGCGCAATCGTGAGCGCTCCGCTTCGCGCGTTACATAATACAGTATTATACAGGTGTATGGGATGATGGAATGATGGATATATTCATTGGTATTGACAGTAGTTTTTTACGATTACGATTGATTTTAAATAGTAATAATTAATATTAATAATGAAATTAAGGAGTATGATTTTATTATAATAGGCATGACGAAAGATTTTGAAATCCTCTGCCATAATGTGTGTATACGTTTACTATACAAGAAAAACCCTATATTTCGGTAATATACTTAAATTTAACGAAGATAAAAGCCATTTTCCAAAAAATATTTATTAACTGTGCCAAAACAGCTCGCAGGTGTCATGACGTAGGCGTGACGTCACTCTTTAGTAAATACGTAATTATTTGTACGCATTGCGAAGAAAATTAAAAAAATATTTATTTAATATGTGTTATAGAAACGAATTTCAAAGTTTATAAGTGGTGTGCAGTATTGCAGTGTGAATCCACATAAAATAATGCTCAAAAATGTGTCAGTAATTATTTCAAGCGAGAAAATAATAAGAAATGATTGTATAAAGTTGGCGCGGAGAACCCCGAACCATATATTCGTGAATTCGCAATTATATTTCTGTTCTGAGTCGATAAAGCATACGTGAAACAATAGAAAATAAATAAAAATGCGTATTCTCAACATATTCATAACAACAAAATACATCCGACGTGAGTTGTTTACTTAAGCGTGACGTCACGCATGTTTTAGTCAAAATGGCCAACTGCAGAATTTCAATGTTTTATTTTATTGATAATCTCATTAATCTTAATGTTTTTAAGATTTCTAAGTCACTATATTTAATTTATTTATTATACATTTTCCCTTAAAAACACTAATAAGATAATTTATGGATACTGTCGTCATGCCTATTATTTATGGGAGTTCACTGCACCAGCGCTCCTTAGGGCGAGCCGCCTCTGCTCACAACTGCAACAACGTTTAAGTGAGTGACTCACAACTCAAAGTGTATATTGTAAGTCTCACAACTGCAACAACGTTTAAGTGAGTGACTCACAACTCAAAGTGTATATTGTAAGTCTCACAACTGCAACAACGTTTAAGTGAGTGACTCACAACTCAAAGTGTATATTGTAAGTCTCACAACTGCAACAACGTTTAAGTGAGTGACTCACAACTCAAAGTGTATATTGTAAGTCTCACAACTGCAACAACGTTTAAGTGAGTGACTCACAACTCAAAGTGTATATTGTAAGTCTCACAACTGCAACAACGTTTAAGTGAGTGACTCACAACTCAAAGTGTATTGTAAGTGTAAAGTGCAATTAAACTTGGTTATCCTCTTGTTTGTCGGCAGCTCTGTATAATGGGTTTTTGTCCTTGACGGGGAATGGATGGGCTTCAGTGTTGAACACCCACTCGTCCAGTGAGAGTAGAGAGTCGTCGGCGAATATCAGGTACAAGTACTGAAAAAAATAAAATCTATGTGTTATTTATTAAGCTATTGCAAAGCTTCTATCGTGGGCCTTGAGCGCGGGGACCGAATCCAGAAATTGCGTAACGAAAAACCTCACGCTCCCCACTCCGACGGGCGCGGAGGTGTGGCTTGAAGGCATAGCATGCAATAGCTTTACCGCGGCAGTTCCCGAGTGCCACACGTCTTTTTTTTTTGTAAAATTTGATTCACTTGTACAGATAAATTTGGAAAAATAGTCAAGTGCTTTTCGTAATTGTTATACTTTTCTAATAAAAATGTAAAAAAAATATCTAAGTTTCATTGATCAACAACTACATCACGTCACATCACCTTTTAAAAGGTCGTCAAAACGTTCAAGCGGCGTCTTATAAAACATTCATTTTATCTAACACCTCATATCATGGCAATAATGTTCAAAGTATACAATAGACTTCGAACATTGTTGCCTTTTGAAAACTCTGCCCAATAGACGCGTAGGCAGAGTTTTGTTTTGGACTTTTGAGTTTGGATTTTTGTGTGTGTTTCTAAACCAACAGTGCATGTGAGTATAGAATAGATTGAGCGTGATTCTAAGTCAAAAAAAGATGTGTGCGTGTACTAGTGTACAAACGTAAGAAGTGAAACTTCTTTATGACTCCTGTTAGAATGTATATTTATTCAAATCAACTGTCTGTGTCTAATAATTATTATGCTAACCATAACAACAGTAATGGAAAAAAGCATTTGCATAAAATAAGCTTCCATAACTAAATAAAATAAACAAAAATGTGTGCGTGTACTAGTACACACGTAAGAAGTGAAACTTATTTATGACCTTATTTTTAAAAAATAATTTACTATATGCAACTTGACAGAAATACGTCGAATCACGCGTGGTAGGTATAAGAAAAAGATGGCGCGTAACGGAAAAATGTCACGCGTAACGAAAAAATGTTACTAAATTTTTTCCAACCCCGATAAAGAAGTTTCACTTCAATAATTAGTGTTAGTCTTAATACTATTATAAAGGCGAAAGTTTGTAAGTATGGATTAGGGTTGTAACGGAGGCCTACTTAGCGGAGGCGAAGGCGGATGCGGAGGTGAAGAGGTTCGCCTCCGCGGATGCGGAGGTTAACGGAGGCGGAGGCGGAGGTGAAATTTGTTGGGAAAATATAAATAAATTTATGATTAATAGAGTCAGCAACCATTATTTATATTATATATAATGTGTACAATTGTACATACATGTTCATGATTAATCTTAGTAATCAAAATTGACAAGAGGCAAATTATATTTTACGAACAAAAGCTTTGCGGCTTTTTCGCCTTCTAAGCGGTTTCTCAAGGGTTCGTAAATTAAACCAGCAGCACTAAATAACTGTTCGCTTGGCACTGAACTTGGTGGCGCCGATAAGTAAATGCGAACTATGGGAGCAAAAACTTTATATTGAACTAGCTTTCCACCCGCAGCTTCGCCCGCGCAGTCAAAGAAAAACCCGCATAGTTCCCGTTCCCGTGGGATTTCCGGGATAAAACCTAACCTATTTCCCGGGGTAAAAAGTAGCCTATGTCCTTTCTCGGGTATCAAAATATCTCTATACCAAATTTCATGCAAATTGGTTCAGTAGTTAAGGCGTGATTGAGTAACAGACAGACAGACAGAGTTACTTTCGCATTTATAATATTAGCACAGACTAATAATAATATACTACATATTAGTATGCTCCACCACAATATGGGATCTTCATTTAGTTGGAGTCTATTTTCTTTATTATATTCATTAATTAGTGTTTTCCATATCATGAGGTTGCTGTTGGTATCCATGCTGTCATTTTCCGATTCCTCTTCATCACTGCAATTCTTCAACATATCAGCCAGGTTGGAATGCACACTTTGTATTGGTGACAAAATCTCAAAACTTGTGCTTGGGTCAACATTACTTGCATTTGATGCTAATCTCGCTCTCTTGGCCACAGAAGGTTCATCATCGTCAACTCGGCTTGCAACATTCGAGTCATAAAGGGTTAGCAAACGTATTAGTTCGGACTGAACCATTTCACTTGAAAACACGCAGCCGAGCGGCCGCGTCGCCTAGCGTCGCTCCTTGCGCGTTGTTTGTGATCGTAAATGAACTTCCGATATGACTCCGCATAAATTTTGCGGAGGCGGATGCGGAGGCGGAGGTTAAATTCTTTGCGGAAGTTCCGCAGTAACGGAGGCGGAGGCGGAGTTCCGTTACAACCCTAGTATGGATGTATGGATGTATGGATGTTTGTTACTCTTTCACGCAAAAACTACTGAACCGATTACAATCAAATTTAGCACACATATAGAGGGTAACTTGGATTAACACATAGGATAGGTTTTATCCCGGAAATCCAACGGGAACGGGAACTATGCGGGTTTTCCTTTGAAAACGCGGGCGAAGCCGCGGGCGGAAATCTAGTGTAGTATAATGATATTTACCTTGAGCGTCTCAGCGAGGAAGAAGCTCTGCTGCACGTCGTCGCCCTGCGGCGCCGCGTGGTACACGTTCAGCAAACCCGTGTACCCGCCCTCCACGCGACAGTGCTTCTCTAGGGCCTAAGGAATAATCATTAATATTTAATAATAAAAATGTCAAAGGGAGAATTCTATTCATGGAAGATTCTTTGACGAAATTTAGTCACTCAAAATCATTTAAAAACATTATGTCTATCTGTTTGTTTATAATAACTCAACAACGTATCATACTGAAAGTACTGAAAGGATTCATGAGTCAGTTCTGATATTTTTATCCCGATTGCATGATGACAGCATGATTCCAGTATAATAAAAAATTTGAGTAACAATAAATTACACAATATCATTTTATAAAAAAAATGCGTGTTTTTTTTTGGGTTTCCGATGTTTGAACAAATTGACGAAACCATAGACGTTTCCACACTTCCGTTTATTTTCGATATCTCGCTTTAACTAAAGATCACACAAACGTATTTTATATTTATTTTAAACGACCAAAAAACCGTACCTCAACAGCTTCCCAGGCCCAGTCGCGATACTTCTGCTCCTTAGTGAGTCGCCACATGATGAAGTAGCTCTCGAACGTCTCCGGGCGCAGCAAATACATCTTCTCGTTGCTCTTCATCGCACGCGCTTCCATTGCACCAGAGAACCTATATATTTGGAAATTAAGAATTCAAAATAAGATAAGGATTGGGATATGATATTAAATTAAAGTTTGAAAAGAACATTTGCTTGTGTTAAAATAATGTGAAAGATTGCAACGCACGACAGAAGTAAAAATTATATTGCAATCGTAATCAATTTAGCAGGTGTTTGTATAGTTCCTGTTCCGAAATGTAATTTTTAATATATTTTTTTGCAGACTAGCCATGCCATTTGTTCGTAATCGCAACATATGTTTAATATTTTTCAAATTGTGTATAAATAGTTAAAATTGCCAACTGCCATCTTTTTAATAAATAAATCAATAACAATTTTACGTTTCACACTAGACCAGTGAGTTCGTAACATTAATTCTAGTTTCTAACTAAATACCTGAAAGCCTCCGGGCCCAGTTTAGTATCGGATCGTGCGTAACTCTCGTGGCACGTGTGCGTCAACTTGCGGGCCACGTCCATGTAGCGGTCGGATAGCGAGTTTTCTAGCGTTGTGGACGCTAGGGCGAACATACCACCTAGAAATAACAATATTATATTTATATGAGAAAGTAGATAAAAGTAGATTTCATGGTGAATAGAGAAACTAAACTTAAACTGCCGCGGCAGCGGCCGGCCAGTGCCAGAAACGAATAGCTTTTTTAAAAGGAAACAGGTTAGGTTAGGTCACATTAAAGATAGAATCTATCTAATATCTAATATTCTAATATTCTAATATATATCTAATATATCTAATATATCTATCTAATATATATATATATATATTATAAAGGCGAAAGTTTGTATGGATGTATGGATGTTTGTTACTCTTTCACGTAAAAACTACTGAACCGATTACAATGAAATTTAGCACACATACAGAGGGTAACTTGGATTAACACATAGGATAGTTTTTATCCCGGAAATCCCACGGGAACGGGAACTATGCGGGTTTTCTTTTGCAAACGCGGGCGAAGCCGCGGGCGGAAATCTAGTATTACATAATTATTTAATAAAACCCAACTAGATTTGGTAAACAATAATCAACTAAATGAATATTACGCAAACTAAAATATTCTGCTACTTAAAAGTTGGCATTTTAAGAAGTGTCATTATGAAAAGCAGACTAAACGTTTAGTTGGTAACTGTGAGGTTGGGAAATAAAACAAAATTATATAATAAGTTGACAATGATTATTCGGCGAAATAAAATTTTGCGAAACGTTGGTTGGCAAGTGAAAATCTGGCAAAAAATTTTATGTGAAAAGGAAGATAACAGTAAAACTCACCAGCGAAACACGACAAATGGTCCATCTTCTCCTCAAATATCCTGCCATACTTCAACTCAGCCAAGTAAGATAATCCCGCCGGCGAAACTCGAAGCATCTTATCCAATGCCGCTTGCATTGCCTCGTCGAACATAATACGTGCCTGCAAGTTTTTAAATACAATTTATAAGTATTCATGTTTATAAAGAATAGTATTGAAAAAAAAAACATATATTTGGGAGGAGTTTAGGTGATTTGTAAATTCGACTTTAAACCATCTGAACAAGGTTGAATTTATTTCGGTGTAAAATGTATATTGACCATGTAGATTATGTCGTAAAACTGCATTGTTTTTGGTACGTTTTGTGAATAGACCTTTCCGTTATACTAGTAAGCTTGATTATGCTTTAATGTTTGTTTTTTACGGCTAGAATTTTTCACACTTGACAGTTTCAAGTTCGTTTTTGTTGTGTTTTCTTATTCGATCATTATAAACATCGTAGTTTAGTTTTGTTTAAAGCTAAATATTAAAAACAACACATGCCTGTTCGTCTTCGTTGTTGGTGACGAGCCAGGCCTTCAGCAGGTACTCGTAGAACGAGTCGCCCAGCGCACCCAGCGACATGTGCCCTGGAAACAAAATTTTCATAATTAAGCTATTGCATAGCTTCTATCGCGGGCCTTGAGCGCGGGGACCGAATCCAGAAATTGCGTAACGAAAAACCTCACGCTCCCCACTCCGACGGGCGCGGAGGTGTGGCTTGAAGGCATAGCATGCAATAGCTTTACCGCGGCAGTCCCCGAGTGCCACACGTCTTTTTTATTACCATAATTATCATCATCATTAATTGTAAATTATTTGAAGTGAAACTTCTTTAGGCGCGTTGAGAGTAAAATTTCAAGGTCGCGTCATGGCAATACTGTCATGTCACGGAGTGCTTAATGCTACATAAGGCTACAATTTTGGTATCTTTGAATCTTGCCAAAGAAGTTTCTCTTCTGATTAACTGTGATGATATGTTCAACAAAAACTATTATTTTACCTTGTAATATAAATTTTTAAATGAGAGGCATCATCATCATCATATTTTTGTTCAAATATTAACAACGAAAATCCTCAATTTACCTTATGTGACCTACCTTAAACTCTACCATATACCTTGTAATCTAACATTTATTTTCAAATAAATAAATATACTTACTCTGTCCCCACTGTCCGCTCCTCGGGTTAATATAGTTCGGGTACAGGCCGTCCGGTTTCTGTATATTGTGTAGCACTTCGCGGATACGGACCGCTTTCTGCCTGTAAACTATTAGATAGATTGTTAATTATGGTGTATTATTTATATATTTTAGATAAAAATAAACAATAATTAAAGATATTAATAATTAATCATTTGGAACAAAAACGATCATGAGGCAGGACTCGAACCCGCGTTTTCGTTGGTCCAAAATATATCTATTTATAAATTTACTACGTCTATAAAATAAAAATTGAAAAATATTAATCCACTCCTTATGAGGTGAGTTTTTCGGGTGTATTTAAATTATCATGTGACCTACATTTTAAGCAAAAATTGATTAATCGTTTTTAGTTAAGAAAATTTCTTGTTTCTATTTAATATTAATACCTTCTTTCCCCGTGACGTCACTCAGATATGTGAACTCCAAATGTAATGTTCCAACTTCAGAGAGGATACTGTTCGAACCTGCCCAATGATACTGACGGCTTGCCTGAAAAACAATTTTAAAAAGTTAAAAAAATATTAAAAATTTAACTGCTACACCATTTTCAAGTTATATAATATGTAGTTATATATAATGGACCCTCTTCACATTGGGCAGCGTTGGGCGAGTAGAGGAAATCACGATAGTGTAGACTTAAATGATAGGCCGTCATTGTAGAAACTTTATTTATTCATAATCGCCGTAATTGCGGCAAACATCGACGATCATTTGTTGGGCCAACGCTGTCCATTGCGAAGTGGGCACATAACATATTTGGCTCGTAACACGCTAACATAAAACAAATTCCATTTGTAGGACTTGTACGGAAACTATTACGCTATCAATCAGTATCCTTAATCTGTATAATCTGTGAAAAAAGAACGGACCAAACTTCCTACCAACTATATCTCACAATCCTAATCCAGCCATTCACGGCGCTAAGAACAAATTGATTACCATTCACGCTGCGCGGATTTTTGCACACGATTAGACTTTGTAATAGCTCCAAGGGTCACCGCGCCTAATTAGGGATGTACTCGGAATGACAACGTGCCGCCTTTGATGATAACGAAGTCGGGAAACTCGAAAAGGTCCGATTAATATAAAGCTCGGCGATTAATTTATGCACCGATATCGGTACCCTTTACGGGGAACGGTTGAGGAAGATTAAACGTTTAGCATTGCCAATAATGCATTGCTGAATATTCAAGTGATAGCAAATAGCGATAGTATTTGAAATATATTATGATAATAAATGGAACGGTTTTTTTTGCGATAAGTATGTAAATTGATGGTTTTATATTAATGTTTGCGCATAATTAATATTATAAATTGAAAAGGCACAAAGATAATGCGCTGCCTTTATGATGTATAATATTAACAACTGTATAAACATTAACATAAACTACAAGTGTCGTAGTCATGAATGTTAGTCACATTTTCATGCCGTATAATAATATTTAAATAACTGAAGCACTATTCATACAGAATCATGCAGCTGTGTTCATAGTTACTACTCACTATAGTCTGTCCACTATAAGAATTGCTTTTTGACAGCTCGACGGGTGATACCAGAAGTGATGTCCAAAAGACTATCGATTGTGATACCATTTCAATTATAAATTCAAAATATTATCTTAAATCGAATCAGGTACGTAAATAATAATTGCAACGTAAACGTACTAATAAGATATGTAATAATAAGACCACATATCTATGCATTTTATGTTAAAACTGAACTAAACTAATATTTTATTATTTATTGGTTTCTATCTTACAATTTGGTTGTCTTTATATTCAAATTATATAACATAACAGAAGAGTTTTTCTGTATCGGATATATTTTACAGAGTATTTCTATCGATTATTATAATCTATCGACCCATCATTGAATAATTCTGTGTAGACATCACTAAGTGGGCGGGGCCTGTCCATGAAGTACAATAATTATTTGTATGACATTTTAACATAGACAATACAATCCTTCATAGGCGTGAAGCTGTCAAAAAGCAAATAATATAATGGACAGAGTATAACTGTATAATAATTTGACAAATTCACTGGTGTGAACGAATGAGATTGAATATTGACAATTTTATGATGATAATATTTGACCTTCTGACTAGCTAAGGAATCTAAGAAGTCTCGATTTCTAGATTTTATTTATATAGCTATATATTTATTCATTGCAACAACGTATCGTATTTTCAACTATTTATTTAGAATCACAACGCGTTATGAGCAATTTTTTGATCATTTTTTTGGTTTTGCAGCGTAACATAAAAACATAGATTTCCCAATCTAACCTTATTAGTAGGATTGATCAGTGCATGCGGCAGCCCAGTGGGGGTATCAAACGCTGGCAGCAAAGCATCAGCAACCTCCGCCGCCTTATCCCGGAACACGGTGTCGCCGGTCAACGCGTAGCACGACAGCAATCCGCCCACGAAACGGATCGTCGTCTCGAATACAGATAGATCCGAGTCCTGGAATTAAATAACAAAATGATTTAGGAGATACTTAGGGGAAGATGATAACGTGAATTCACGCTTGTTAATAAAGTTATAGTTGTAACAAGATGTCGAGAATCGTGAAACAAAAGCTTAGTCATATTTGTAAGGGGTAATGCGAAAATGTTGTAAAATGTAAATTAAAGTGGTTGCTACAGGGTATCGTCATAATAGTACTTAACAGAAGCGAAATTGCGATCAATTGCAGTTTTAAGACTACTATTAATTATAAGTTCCTGCCATAAAAACTTGCACTATTAAAAGAACTCAAGTTTTTGTCTGAAATAATTGGTTAATTTTATTATGTAATAGAAAAGAGAACCATGAACTAACTACCAACAAGCCTTAATTTAATTATTTGAAATATGTTTGAGCCAATTGTAATACTATTGAATATTCATATGAGCAAAGTAAATATATCTTATAAACCATTGTTACATACCCGTTGAACATCAAACAATATATTCAAACGGATTGTGTTCCACTTCACGCTGCATTAGCTACAATAATATAACTACCACAATATACTATGTCCTCTAATATAATACAATTGTATCAATGATAATACCTAATAATTGTTACAAATTGAACCGACGAAGCAGACAAAGCCCATTTTCAATGACGGCAAAATTGAATAACATTGGGGTAAAAGAACGAGTTATAATATAATGTTTCTAATTATTTTCTTTGTGCTCTTTCATAGCGTTATCTCGTTGTTTTAGGTTGCTCGTAAAATGAGATTTTGTTTTATCATCCGCTTTGAAACTCGTGTAGTTGGCCACAGCTTGTACAAAGTCTGCTCACTCCACTCATGTGTAGGTACTTTCGTTAAGCCCATTTTTCCCGGCATAAGCGGACAGCGCTTTTTATCTAGGAGAATACGTGTCAGATATTTCCAACAATAAAACAAGCAAAGGATTTTTCGATGCGGTCCATGTAAGCGGATAAAGGGATATCAAATCAGCATATAGAGACATGATAGTTTAATATTTTTGAAATTTATTTACAACTAGCTGTGCTCCGCGGTTTCACCCGCATTGCGAGACGATATATAGCCTATAGCCTTCCTCGATACATGGGCTATCTAACACCGAAAGAATTTTTCAAATCGGACCAGTAGTTCCTGAGATTTGCGCGTTCAAACAAACAAACAAACTCTTCAGCTTTATAATATTAAGTATAGATACGCTTTCGTTGTTCACCACATTTACGATGGTGTGATTATGATGTACCTACTAGCGTAGTATATTATTATTAGTCTGTGCTACTAGTAACAAGTAAAGTTTAATATTTGGGCTTAAAATAAGGAGTAGCCTGCCGCGATTTAATTTTACACAATAAAAGTAATAATTACCCATTAAATAAAGTTAAAAAATAAAGCTTTCGATTAAGCTTACCAGGCTATCAGGAAAACAAAGAGAAAATAAATCCTTTTAACCCCTTGACCACCGAGCGGCCCGATCGGGCCACGACACAATAGATTTTCTATTGTGTCTGTGATTCCGGGGGCTGAGGCAATGGTATATCTTTAGAGGGAGTGGAACATCTCACACCGGATATTAGTATCCGCTATAGCAATAAACACTGTCTCTGTTTGCCGCATTTTATTATTTACTAGATTTAAATGATTATAAAAGCTAAGAAATAAAACACGAATAATATATATATATACCACTATTACTTTTTATAACACACAAGATTTATCTATTATCATTTATTACATAAAATAAAACCAATTTAAATAATATCAGAAATCAAACTCCTTTTCGTTTAACTTTAATTATTTTGTTCTACGAAAGCATAAGCAGCACAAATTAGTCTGGATATGAGAAGATTTAAATAAGGTTAAAGTCGATTTCGTCATTCTTGGTTGACGGAGCCTAGCACTAACTATTATGACTTATTACTAATGAAGCTACGTGTGCTTTGAAGACTATTAATAATAATTTATTACTCACTTAACAATAATCATCCAAAACTCATAAAATTAAATACTTCATGTAAGTGAACAGACTAAATACCTCAGTATACTCGGAAAAAAAGTAATTACGAGGAAGATGGTTCAGATTTGGCACGACAACATCAACTCAGTACTTATTAAGTTGATAATTTCAATTTCCCTTTACGGCTCGATATCTAATAATGTATTTACCTTGAATTGCATTACCTACTCGTATAATACCAACTAGAGTATCCTTAGCGATATTAATTTTGAATTTTAATAATAAAAAATAAAACAACACAGTTAAGTTCTCTAAAGGGCCTCTGCGTGTTGGATCCGTGTCCCCACGTAAGCCTTCCAAAGGACCGGGTATACCTTCCTTATGATGGTACCCGAGTATTATGGAAGTGACATACTTAATACTTAAAAGTACATTTATTTAAATAGTTAGCTTTTTGTTCAATAAGACGTCGGGCTACTAAAATAAAAAAATATGCTATTCTTTATATTATTTTAACTCTAGAAATACATTCCAAGTGTATTTATAGTAATCTAGAGCTAAACAATCTAAGATACTCGACAGGCTGCTATTACAGACACCTGTCTGTAATAGCAGCCTGTCGAGTTCTGCTGTCTGTTGCACCTGCAACGACGAGTTTCTCGTATCAATGAAAGGAAAAAGTAGTACTTATCTATACGAGAATACGAGGTAATTCGATAATGTTCGTTGAGGACTTTAAATCAAGAGCTGTCTTTGTCAAAGCTCAGACAGCACAACTATTTATTTCAACTGTCGAAGAGCTAACATTATTGAATACTTTGTTTTTTCCAAGAGGCTCTAGTCGCAATTATTTTATTTTCACTTGGAATTTATAGAAGAATAATCGACACTACAATTTTTTACGGAGATTCCTTACCACAAGCGAAAAGTATATTGAAATAGTCGTTCACATTATGGATGGGTTTTATACAATATAAAAAGGATAGAGAAAGACGTCAATATATACTATTCACAATCTAAATGCAACAAACATTTAAACAAATTCAAACCATTTGCACAAATAAATCAAAAACAAAATTCCAAAAAACTTTATCCAAAATGAAGTGCAAACGCAAAGAATAGCGTCTAACTAACTAGTAACTTAGTCACAATATACTCTACTTCATTTATCCAATGGATTTGTTTAAAACACTGCGTCTCGTTCCAAACAGTTTGCATTCTAACCGAGGCTCATTATCACAAGCGCAGTCCAATGCATTCGGTAAATGAAAAAAGTTTTGCGAAGAGCGTGTGGCCGTAAAGGTGGGTCCACACTTGATCATGTTCGCGTATCAGATCTCCCAGCTCCGCGCCGCTGCCGTCGCGTAGCATCGACGCGTATCATATTGTTTGCTAGTGTGGACGCACAATTATCGCGATCATGATTCACTCCGATCGCTATTAACCGCCTATCTGATACGTGTAAATCACAGGTGTCAATAATAGTAATTATAATTTATGTATCTATAATAAGCCCGAGAAAATTAAGCCGAAATTAACTGTAGCGATTTTTAAAACTACACAATTTATTTCCGCTAATTTAACAAAATTTCTCGGACTAAATGTAATGTCGTAAGATACTACATTTAGTCCGAGATACTTAGAATACGCTTTCTCGATACAATACGCCAGCCCCCCTAGACAAGTGGCTTTCTATTAGCGTAAAGTTCAATAGAATAGATAATGAATGTATGAGATTGACGTAATCAATCGTCGTCGTCGTCGTAATCAAACGTCAATCTCATACATTCATAATCTATTCTATTGAACTTTACGCTAATAGAAAGCCACTTGTCTAGGGGGGGCTGATACGGATACGATTACTTGATACAAATGTGTACCCACCTTAAGGTGCACAAAAAACCTCAGAAAAAACTCCGCGCTGAGGGACTTCTGAATAACTGCCACTGGCTTTAATAGTTGCTTGTACATTGACAACGCTTCACTTTTATTTAAGTATATTTTGATTTGGAGAATAAGGGCTAGCGCGCAAGAGCAACTTTTGTCTCCGCAACTATTTTGTCTCTCCCATCAACTCTATGGGGAGTTGCGTCGCTACGTGCGCGCACTTTCTTACTAGCCCATAGAGTTGATGGGAGAGACAAAATAGTTGCGGAGACAAAAGTTGCTCTTGCGCGCTAGCTCTAAATAAATGTGGATTTTTTTAATGAAACAATGTCAATTATTTTCTTTGTGAGGATAAATATAAGATATTGTTATAGTACCTGTGAATGAAACAATGAAGATAATTTTGTTTGTGAGAATATAAGAATAGAAGATATTGTTATAGTAGGTACCTGGATATATTATTATCTATAGATGGTCTGAGAAAGACGGAATAGTCGTTCTTTCAAAATCATTGGCCTTTATTTTACGACAGAAATCTTGTTATTCAAAATTGATTGTATATATTAAGAAGCTGTAAATCTTAAAACTTGTATGTAAATATATCAAAATTTCTGATAAAATATGGATATATATCTAAGTATTTATTTTTAGAATGAGATATGTACTAGAATGTATTTGCGACGCGCGGCATGCGCATACGCAGGCTGCAACCAACGAAGTCCGTCCATATTACGTCACATCAGTTATCAACCACCTTAAAAGTAGGTGTAGCTAATCGGCCATTTCATTTCATTAATTTTAAATTTCCAGTGAATTAATAAAAATTTAATTAACATTCAATATGTGTTCAAGTGTTTTTGATTGTTACATTCCTGGACAAACAGAGGTGCATTTAATTGGAGCACATTAAAAAGGCATGTATCGACGAAAAACTTTAATCATACGTGAATTGAAAGCACAATAGACGTTTGTTGGATTGCCCTGCGTTTGTCAATATCTAATTAATACTGAAGCGCCTAATTGACAATTTTCTTACCTTTATGAGCCGGTTAATTTCTTATTATTGTTACGAACATGGATGATACGTTTGTGGAAATGAATAATTAGGTGGTCAGGTAGAAATAAATTAATAAGCAATAGCTGCTGGTTAAAAATATTTTGACTTGAAACGTCTTTAATAACATACATGGGGTAGGACAGAAGCCGCAAACGGGCGGTCCGTTTGATTTTTAATAAAATAGATCTATTATACTTTGTCGAAATAATCAGCTTAAGACAATGATACAAAAACACTTTAAAAGCTTTGAATTGTTCAGTTTTAACTAATTGATGAGATATGCCGTTTCAGTTGGTATGTCGCTAGCAACAGCTAACTATAAATAAATTATGCAGAACTTTTTCGCCGCGCGATATTTTAGTCTAATTCTACGCCTATAAGTGCATTTTGTGCGAAAAATTTTAGATTATACTATTTATGGCAGGTAAGTACCTAGCTGTTAACCCCTACCGCCGAAGGCGAACGGTGGCCACCGTTGGGTTTTAGTGGGTATGGCTTTTGCGAGTCCCACATACCCCCTCATACAGAAAAACTGTAGAGGGGGATGCGTAAGTGCATTTCCCAACGTAAAAAAAAAAGGTAAGTACCTAATATTTACTTATGGGTTCATTAAATATCGATATTATCAAATGCGAATGCAAATCTAATACGTTTTATTCACGATATACCATTTTGACATATTTTGTCTTCATAGTGTCTAGGTCTGTATTATATGAATAAAATATGACAAAATATTGTAGATTATTTTTCCGACCCAAATATCGACCAATAGAATTGCACCATTCGACGTCACGTGGTACAACCTACATGGTATTATAATAATTTTTTGAAAATTTTCTCTGGTCGTTGACGTCAAACTGACAGGTTCAATTCAATTGTGAAATTATTGGCCGACATTTGGGACGGAAAAATAATCTCCCGAATACCACACGAGCTTCAAAATTATCTGGCATTTCCCTCAAGGTTCCCTGCAAACAAATAAAGTCGTCAAGTTTTTCAGGAAAAATCACTCGCGCTTCGCGCTCGTGATTTTTTAACCTTGACTAAAAACTTGACTCCTTCATTTGTTTGCAACGAACCTATCGGAAAATACCCGATAATTTTGAAGCTCTTGTGGTATTATAAGTGACAAATACGACTAGACAGTAGACACAGACTAAACAAATCTAATTATACATTCCACACTGACATTTTTCAATTCAATAAATCGTCAATAAATTGATATGCATTAGCATAATTCTAAATTGTACATATAGCTATAGATATATATGAAAATATTTTGTTCATATATTACCTACGACGTCTAAAATATCCTTATATCCACTTTTCTTCAAGAATGTATCAAAAAGTGGGTAAAGTTTATTGCCCCTAACTGTACAATGTAAACAGTTCTGCTTAAATACACAAAACGCGACACTTTCTAAATCTACAGTTTCCTTTCCAGAAATATTATAGTGTTAATGTAAGAATAAATAGATTTTTTACTGTTCGTTTATCGTAATCTAGTGAAGGTATACTATTAAAAAGCAATTTTCCATATCCATGTTAGTGCGATCTGTTCGATTCCTATGTTTTATTGCATTCTGAGGAAAGATTCCTTTTCACACCTTACATTTGCTATCTTAACGAGTATCGAACGCTCTTGACAGATTTAAAGTGTTAAACATTGCTCATCACTTAAAGATACCATTTAGCGTAAGATATATATTTAAGGCTTATACATGCGCTAATAACCTTGACCATACTTGACGGATCTCAAACCTCTCCCGCTGCACCTTCTTTTTTCCTCGCATTTTGTATTTAAAAAGATACCAATCAGTGAAACAAAAAATCCTCGTCAGGGACTGTTGTGTAACTGATAATTTATTAAACATAAAATTTTCAGAGCTCTAAGTCAGCAGGTTACGAAGTTTATAGAGTATTTGCGGAAAAATCGATGACCACGGCACATTTTTTTTCTAGAAATCTATTAACTTTGGAAAAAAGTCCTCGCGAGCAATTAAAGATCAAAGACCATCCTATTTTATATATTTTTTTCGGTATTGTGCTTTATGTTGTACCAGACTTTATAGAGGTTGAACATAGTCGAAATTGCCGGGTAACGCCTTAAACAAAAATTTGTAAGTATCTACTCTGAGATCGTGATCCTGACATTAATTCCAGCAGGAGTTTTATATCGTTAGGACATATAACATATCTGTAAAATCGTAAGCATTTATGATTCCCAAATATAGTGAATAGAAACGTACTCAAATCGGTCAATCTTAAGTATATAATTAGAACTATATTTCCTTTGAGAACAACAACGAATATACGATTTCGATGCTCGCGTAAAACTAGGCAAAAATGATGCTTAATTAATTACTCACGATTTCGTTAATATGAAAGTGTTCAGCGATCCACTCCCTGCCCTCTCTGAACTCATCCATCAGGCCCATGATGTACAGCGTGTCCATGCCGTCCACTATGGTAGCGCCGAGGTCTCCACCGCCGAAGACGCTCGTCAGGTGCGCCCGCTTCGATATCGGCTTCAGCTCGTTCTTGCCCCACGCGTACAGCTTGTAGTTGTTCCACGCGTGACGCATCATCTGGGGGCAAAAGTTATAAGTTAATATAAATTGATGCTGCATATAAAGCAAAGTTTTATGAATGACCTTGCTGCTCGCGCGGCATGCCCCAGGTGGACATTTTTATTTAAATTGGCTTTTCAAAATGTTAACAATTATTAAGTTAGGACAAATCCACTATTTGACTTGTTTGTTTGGTTCTTTACGCATTAAACTATTGCAGCGTGTAAATTAGATACCTACAAATAGAAAATTAATTATCTGAAATAATATGGGACGGATGTTATCTCCATTCCCGTACGCCAAAGTTAGACAACTTCTAGGAATTTGTAAACATTTTATTACAAAGTCACGTTTAGTTTTAATTTACACAACAATTTCTTTATTCCCAATACCTAGAATTCGTGGTAAATAGTTTGCGTACATACGATAACAGCCATCCGATAAATATACGCGGTATTTCGCTATGAAATACTTGGCAATTATCTTCGATAACTTCGCGAGTGTAATTCATAAAACCACAGATTGCGGTCGGCATCCAATATTTTATAGGTTAATTAACCGCGCTGCAGCTGTATCTTTTGTGAATGAAAAATAACTTTAAATCCGCAAACACACGGCGATGTAAGTGAAGTAAAGCGTTGTGAGGAGTCTGGTGGCCAATAATGTAGGCCACATTTAATTAAAGCGGTACTCGAACGATATTTTAACAACACTGCAAATATTTCCATAAATTCCACTTCGCTGATCCTTCAAAGGCAATTTCGGTGCCGATAGCTATACGTATAATCTCTGACAAGAATGTGCTATTAAAATATTTATTTATTTTTATTTATTTATTTATTTATTTTTATTTATTTTTATTGCTACGAATATAGAGTTACAATGGCAATAACTATGATTATAGCCATTAAAATGGTGTATATCCTGGCACAAGTTCTAATCAGAACTGAAATATTTTGATGACTATTATAAACTTTACATCTGGGTAAAAGCCGTCACGAATGACTCCATTTTCTAATAATAAAACTCAATTTGGTTCATCTGTAGATGAGTTAATTTGCTTCAGATATTTTTATACTCATTGATGTATTAACGTCTTGGAGATCTGGGTTGCTTGCTATTTTATATTTTTATATGATTAATATAAAATACTACCAGAAAAACTCTAAAGCAGCCTCACATAATATAGAAAACTTAGAACCTTTATAAACAGACGCTTCAACAACAAAAAAGTAGATGTAGACTAGTAGCATCATCATTAAAAACAGAGGTTTAGCCAGTAATCGGCGTTTCGCGTTATCATCTTGATAAAACCTTCGCAACGCGGAGGCACTTTTCACAAAAAATCACAATTTAAAAGCATGAAAAGCTCGTCCCTACATAAGAGGCGCAAGTCGCTCGAAGCGTAAGTTTTAATCTCGGCTCGGAACGGAGGCCACACTAATGAAAGGATATCGTACTTCTCTCGAAGCCATTCATTATTATTAGGCCCTGCAAACTTTACGGCCGACTGGAAAAGGTGGCGATTTTTCCAGCTTTTACTTTATAGAAACCTTCGACGAAATTCAATACACGACGGCCTCTGCTTTTAAAAAACTAAGTCGTTTGATATTTTTATACTCTTTTATCGAATTACTTGAAATAATTATTAATTTACGTGTCTTTTAATTACCTAAAATTACGCAACACATTTTTACGCAATATTTTCATTACCTATGATGTATATTCTAACCTGGGTCACTCACTTGCGTGCAAACATCAATACAATGTACGAATGTTTGCGCTCATGCAAGGAAAAAACATTTGCAAACGTCGTCCTACACTTGAGAGTTTGCGTATTCGTGCGTATGTGAGTGACCGGCATCACACATAAACGAACTCAAACCATTTCATATTACTTTTGTTATCAACATTAAACATTGTAAGTATTAACTATTAAATTAAACATAGAATATGAAATATCTACTTATTAAATACATTTCCATAGTAATACCTCAAGCACTTTCAACCGTTTGTCCTGCACACTCGTGTTAGTCCGGACCCAAATTTCCGTATCCACAAGGACATCGCGTGTGGACCTTTCCAAGGTTTCATTATTATCCAGTTTCGTCATAGCCAGCATTACACACATCGTCACTATAAACGTACCCCCAACGATAGCTAGTACCCGTAACTTACGCATTTTCCACTATTACACAACTTGTCTTTTCAATAAATGCAATATGATTTAAAATTTAAATAAACAATATCGAATCACGTTTTGATACAAAACACAACTTAATTTGAGTTATCTTCGTTCCATTGATAAAACTATTATTTATCGTAGAATTTTTTAGCCGCCACTTCTACAATCTTACTGTATTGTCCTTGAACAATTCAAACAAAATACAAATAATTGAAATTCCAGCGGATTATCGACTGCTCGACGCGTGTTACCGCGATCGAATCCACGCCGTTTCTGATATTCGTACGCGTAATCTAACAGTTAATTGTAAAAACAAAGATCCATTCAATAATCACGCGTCGATAACGTTCGCGATAAACGTGACCCCAGTACAGGAAGATTATGAATCTGCGCGCGCCGGCAAATTACTGTCACAGATAATAAATAAACAGATAACTAAATAGATACTCTAGCTCCTGCTACGCTTGCACTTATTATACTATCCTACTTTGATCTGTGTGAATGATCGTTTATAAACATCGAGATGTAGAACAATGGTTTGCGAATAGGGAGACATTTTTAGTTTAATAAACAAATTGAACGTCGCATTGTTTACTACATTCTAGCTGTTTAAAAATGTCTATTTATATCATTGTATTCATTGTTGTTTAATAAAACCGCGGTCAAGATCAATCAATCTGATTATTTTGGTTTCACAAATAATATAGATAATATTCAGTCGAATATATAATAAGGATTTTATTAATGTATGTATCTTGTGCCAGTATAAAATTATTTACATTTACCTACTATAAAGGATTTAGATTTAGGGTAAAAGTGGGATAGATGCCGCACTGGGATAGATGCCTCATTTTCAAAAAACCTCACTTCCCAGAGTCGTGACTACGAATTAATGATTTAAATAGGAGCTCCTATCACCCCACACCTCGGGTACGCATGAGCTGTTGTTTGGTGAAGTCGTGTTTCGCTAGTGCGTGTTATAATATCCGCGGCGAACTTCACGAACACGTTAAAATTTAAAAAGGTTGATATTTGCCTTTGCATAACTTTATAAGTATTAATAAATTTCACTATATTTCTTATTATGTCTATACACTGGTTCATTAAGTACAAATCTAAGTGAAAATAGTGGCTCTTTTGTTTTTATTTTATAAAAAAAAAATACTGGGGCAGCTATCCTTATCAAAAAGTATAGTTGCCCCTTTTTTTTCAAGGGATAGATGCCCTTAGGGGCCTCTAAGGGCATCTATCCCTCAATACATGTTATTATCGATAATCACAGGAACTGTTTATATTTTTGCCTGATTGCGTCAGAGGTTTTCTCTATGTTAACCGATTTTACTCGTTTAATTTGTTTTTTTTTTGTTATGTAAACTTACTTATTAATGATCTGCCCTTATACTGATTGTAGGAGAACCACGCCACGAAAATACAAAAGAAAAGAAGGAGTGCGAGCGCAAGTATATTCTTGGACAACAGAACAACTATGTTAACATGACATTTGCTGGTTTATCATCTAAATTTTATTAGATTTCGCGTTTATAGAGTATGTAAGGCATCTATCCCACTCTGCAGGTATCTATCCTCCTTAGTATTTTCATGGTGGGGCAACTATCCAACTAGGTAGGCATCTATCCTCAAAAAAGGTGTTCTACAAAAATATTTATTACACATTATCTATAAATGATAAGATAAAAAATATATATAGTAATTCAAAACAGATAATTAACCTAGCTATATTCATACAAAGTGTTCGTATAAGATTCATGTTTTTAAAATTATGAGGCAATTTCAAAAAGTGGGGCATCTATCCCACTTTTACCCTAATCTTTGTTCGCGACACGTAAAACCTATGCAAAAAATAAATGCTTAGCTTATGTAATAAAATAAAATCAACATAGTACCTATATATAGTTACTCTCTGAATTCTGCATATTAAAATGAAATATTCACTTAAACATTGCTCCAATTAAATTTTAGCATTAAACAATTTACGTTTAGTGTGTCAATTGTTACGAAAGTGACATACATATTGTCATAAATTGGTTAAAGGTTATCTTATGAACAAGTGGTGATTAGAGCACGTTCCTTACCACAAGTTTATATACGAATCTTAGTATAACTAGTATAGTTAGTTATATATACTAGATTTCCGCCCGCGGCTACGCCCGCGTTTTCAAAGAAAAACCCGCATAGTTCACGTCCCTGTTGGATTTCCGGGATAAAAAGTAGCCTTTGTCTTATTCTGGGTCTTCAGCTACCTACATAACAAATTTCATTGTAATCGGTTCAGTCGTATTTGCGTGAAAGAGTAACAAACATCCATCCACCTTCACAAACTGCCGCATTAATAATATTAGTAGGATGAAGGATACCTCTTTTATCCACTGTGAAATTATATCAAAAGTAGATATGAATACAAATATATTATCAAGGTTGGGATTTCCCATACCTAACGAGCGCGATGATATTTGATAACAATATCAATTTCTTATGAATTTCGCTAAATTGTTCTATATATATAAGTACCTAATAGTTGTTTTTTAAACAATCAATAAGACTGTTTTCTGTTGCCGTGCCGACTAAAAATATTTATTATAATTACTTAAATACACTCTGATTTCTGAAACCGTAGGCGGTATTTACAATACAATCCCTAAATTCGCTCGAACTACCTCACTTCGAGATAAGATTATTAAATAAAAAAATAATTACTAAAGATAATATGAAAAAAAAGTTACGTTTAAATAACAATTGTTTTCTTTCAGCGTGTACAATTGCACGCGCGTGGACATTCATGTCTGCGTAAAATTAGTTTTTAATTGCGCAGCGGGAGGGCTAATTAGACATTACCTATTTGAATTAACAGAGTAATTGTCGCAGACCTATTGAAATATAAATTAAATAAAAAATATTTCAGGGCGTTTACAGTCAATTTGGAGGGGCGTTTTCGCGATTAACAAATAAAATGTTTGGTATTTTCTAATACCTACTGGTTATGTATCGAAAAACTAACTAATGACACAATAAGAAAACAAAATCACTCTTCTATGTAAAAAAATCGTCCAGATAACTGTTACTTGATTCGCCTATAGAGCAATAACACAAGTAACTAATAAGACTTGTGTTATTGGTCTACGAAAAATGTGAACCATAAATCAATCATTTAACCTAAAACTGTGTCACAAAAAAGCTTATAATTTGATACAATTAAAGAGTCCGAAGATGGAAATAATAGAGCGCTATTAATTACTGGAGTGTCATCTCACGCGCTTGAGTCAGCGATTGTGAGCAAGTGATAAGGGAACTTTGAAAATTTATGACGAAGATAAATCTGCTGACCGGTCGTAATCAATTTCGGTTGCTAAAGAGACGGATTTTGTACGACGCGCTATGATGGTATGCAGTGTTACAGTTTTAAGGGATTTTGAGTCAAGTTTCAAACTTATAGATGTTTTAATCCTAAATAATAGTAACCAATACTGAAATATCATGAAAGCTTAAGAGATACTCTGGTATGAGAATCGAAGATACATAGAATATCGCGGATATAAAGAGTAAAGACCATTAAGGGTGCTATTACCGATTTTTAACAAAAAACGCTATTTTACGGTACCATTTTAACTCAAAGCAATTACACGTGAGAACAAAGTAATATCTTAATTTAAAGATAATATATTCAGTTCTACGATCATCTTATAAAAATTGTACGACGTCATACAAAATTGTCGGTGAAATACGATTTTCCCAGCACAATGATCGCATAAAATGCAAAAAAATGGGGTCTAAAACGGTACAATTTTAAGAAAATTAAAAGCCTAATCTATCTTCTTACCTATAAATTATTGAGGGATATATAGTCCTTTATAGATTCTGATAATTTTTTTGTATCTAAATCAAAATTTTATTTCAATTATTAGCTAAATTAAAAATACTTGTCGATTTCTTCATACATTTTGCTCTCGCAGGTCGTCAGACCGCGCTCAGAAGCGCTCTTGGAAGGACGGGTGTATCGCTCCTCGTCCCAAAAATAAAACGAATTAGAAAAAGATTATTGTGCGTGCACTGTCGTTTTCGTGATTTGAAATATTTGATACTATAAAAGAGTAAACTGTATAAGTTTCATATTCCAATTATTTGTAACTAGAGGTCCGCCCCGGCTTCGCCCGTGGTACATATTTCGCAATAAAAGGTAGCCTATGTCCTTTCTCGGGTATCAAAATATCTCCATACAAAATTTCATGCAAATTGGTTCAGTAGTTTAGGCGTGATTGAGTAACAGACAGACAGACATACTTTCGCATTTATAATATTAGTATGGATTTAAAATTATGTTTTAAAAATTACCTTGCCTGAGATGCTCTTTTTTATGGGTTGTTGAATAGATTGGTGAGGTAAAACAATTCAAGATGGCGTCGACGAAAATTTGACTTTTTTTCGTGATGGGTGTCATTTTCATAGTTTTTGGGGTAGCTATTAACGAATATGAGGTCAAAACTGAAATTCAAGATGGCGCCGACGAAAATTGTACATCTTTTCGTCATGGGTGTCATTTTCATGGTTTTTGGGGTAGCTATTAACCAATATGAGGTCAAAACTAAAATCCAAGATGGCGCCGACGAAAAATTTGACATATTTTCGTCATGGGTGTCATTTTCAATTTTCATGGTTTTTGGGGTAGCTATTAACGAATATGAGGTCAAAACTAAAATCCAAGATGGTCGTCGAATTTCAAGATCGCGTCATGGTAATACTGTCGCGTTATGGAGCAAGGCGGCGATTTTGGTATCTATGAATCTCGCCAAAGAAGTTTCACTCCTGACACGTTTTCTCGGCACACACGTTCTTTTTCATTTTATTCTCTTCGTTTAAATGTTTTAGATAAACTTTATCTATAATATAAAAATGAATCCCAAAATGTGTTGGTAAGCGCATAACTTGAGAACGGCTGAACCGATTTCGTTAATTCTTTTTTTATTATATTCCTTGAAGTACGAGGATGGTTCTTACGTAGAGAAAACGTAAATATGTACCACGGGCGAAGCCGGGGCGGACTGCTAGTTTTAAATAAAGTTTAGCGAATATATTTAAAGTTAATAATATCTGTCAGAATATAAACACAGATGATGATTGCCACAGAGTTGCGTTTTATATTACATTTCTAAATTCTAAATATGCATTCCAATGTTCTTTAAAATTGTTTTTTAAGACTTTCTACAAAACTGTAGTTGTTAACGTTTTTGTTATTTTATTTAAGTTTACTTTAAAGGAGTAAGAAAAATATACCTAATTATCGACGGTTACATTGGGGATTTGGTAATACCTACATAGCTGTTTCAAAAACCTTGAAAATGACACCCATGCCGAAAAGATGTAAAAGTTTCGTCGACACCATCTTGGATTTTAGCTTTGAACTCATATTGGTTAATAGCTACCCCAAAAACCATGAAAATGACACCCGTGTCGAAAAGATGTAAAATTTTCGTCGGCGCCATCTTGGATTTTAGTTTTGACCTCATATTGGTTAATAGATACCCCAATAACCATGAAAATGACACCCATGACGAAAATATGTAAAATTTTCGTCCACGCCATCTTGGATTTTAGTTTTGACCTCATATTGGTTAATAGCTACCCCAAAAACCATGAAAATGACACCCATGACGAAATGATGTCAAATTTTCGTCGGCGCCATCTTGGATTTTAGTTTTGACCTCATATTGGTTAATAGCTACCCCAAAAACCACCCACATTTGCAAATGTGTTTGCTACTTAGGAAAAGTTCAGATTTAAAGATATAGGTAATGTGACGAATTTAATTTATTTCATTCCGACTGTTTCTCGGAATAACATACATTTACTAAGAATTGCATACAATGCCGGGTTTAATATATTGCTGGTAACATAATATTATGTATGATAATAATTCTTAAAAAAGTATTTTATACATTTCTTAAAAAGCTTCGATATTGTATACAATAATACAATTCATATTCAAATTGTTGTAAAATAGTCACACTTTTTTAAGTTGGTTGAATACACTAAAATACTTATAAGGATCGTACCTACTAATAAAAGTAACAAAATGAATTTTTAAAGTTCCCAGTAATCTTCTGGAATCAATTTCAATAAAAATATAAAAAAAAAAATATCAAGTATGAAGATGATCTATAAAATGGATTGCGCTATGTTTACGTGAGCGTGATGTCCCGCGAACCACGTTGCGACGTTAAATACCTAAATTTGAGTAACGCAGATTTGTGACAGCGTCCTTAATATTACGATAACGAAGCGAGTAAGGAAAAACAACAAAAACAGTACGTATTATTCGTTGCAGATTTGTGTTCCATATTGGTATAATCAAATAATAAGTAGTATATAAATCCCACCACCAAACAGGTTCTTCTAAAAATCACAAGCAACACGAACCCGAATTACCAAAACACGCCGAAAAACGGGGACGTGTCGAATTATGTATCGTCTGTTATACAGGATGATTTATTAAGTTTATTAGAGGACCCAGGTTCGACGTCACATTGATTGATAGCTGCGACCACAGCGATGTTACCATGCAGTGGGCAGCAATTCGCAAATTTTTCGCCAGAACATTTCACGAGAAAATCTGACGAAGCGTGAAGCGAGTGACACATTTCGAACACTATGCAAGATTAATTCTCGCTCAAGGGGACGACGAAAAAATGAGATACATTTTAATATGAAAAAAATATATGAAAATATTAATTATCTGTATAGAATAGTCCATTTTCAATCTTTTCTTGTATAGCGTAATAATCACTAGTTTTGAAAAATTACAATGGGGCACACAAAGCAATGAGCGCACGTCTATTTCTGCATTATAAAGTCACGCTGTGCGTTTAAACAATAACTTTTGAACACGCTTTACTGTAAAATACATTTTCACGTTGATGCAAATTTAAATATGAAATGGGCACAATGATGATTGCTAATATACAATACCCTTTTTGCGTTATGACACAGTTTGGGTAATTTCAACATGCTAAGCGGCACAGTTACACTAGGGGGAAGAGCAAATTTAGACTTGATTTTACTGAGGTAGATTAGTTTGCCTATTTGTAACCTGATCAAGACAATTTGCTTCGTTAAAATATGTGAAACCGTGTGCCCAAGTGTACCACTTTTTAAGATTTTATTCAAGTTTTCCCTAGAAATATTACTCGGTCTAAAACAAACAAATGCCCACACCATCTGACAATGCTTTCCAAGAACACATTAAATTTTTCTTAATATGGATAAGTTTCACAAGTCTCTTAAAAACATTCACACCAGTCACACAGATATAGGCATTTAAATAAAATAGATGAATGAATAATTTCCTTCTATAGTAAGTTGCTCATAAGATTACATCGGACTTGGCGAATTAATATAAATTGAAGTGCAAAGACTTTCATGTCAGAAGATGGTGAAGAATGTTTAAATATCTTAGAATGTTTATTAAATTCACAGAAGCTAATGTTAAAGTTAAATATACTTTATTGACACCGAGAAAAATCTTCGTTCGTCATATTTGTTTGTAACCGGTTTTTCAAATATAACACTATCGACTACATTCCATGGAGACTAATCTAATAGGTCTAAACGATAAAATAATGTTTAATCCCCGATAGCGACACGTTTCTCGTAACACCACTATATGGAAGAAAGGCTGGGAAGTTAGCAGAGCCATAACAGTAAATCTGAAGGAGCGAGATTTATTCGACTAGGAGTGCAGCGGGTGTCCGCACTCACACTTAATTACCGCCCGCCGAGATTGCTCCTGGCATATACTGCCATCCTAGTACACTTAACATTTTCAACCTAGGCAGAAGCGACTCTGTTTATAATTTGAAATTATGCGGATATAATAAATAAATATTTCAAAGACGCAATGGTTTAATTTTGCATGGGATAGGAATTTAAGAGCACAAACGACAGTGTACTTTACACTTATAATCATTATGTAATAAAAATATCGATTCACCAACGCAATTCAAATCAACGAGGGTGGATACGCATTGCAACGACCGCAAACTCATTCTACATTGTTAAAAGCAATGGCTAGAAAAAGAAAGTGTAATTATGCTTATTCCAGTTCAAACCGGTATACCATGAAGATAGAAGCTTCGGAAGCCGCAGTCATCGGATACGGTCCAACGAGGCACAAGCCACTTCCTCTCGACCCTCCATACATCTCCGCTACCCTTGCGGCCCCTTAAACTATTATAAGAGTACTTGAGGCCTCAGTTAAAATAAGTTACTTCGGAGTGGATACAATATGTGTATTTTGAAACCGAAACCTTTTGGAAGTGTTGCTATTTAACAAATAACAAGTACACTTTAGAGCAAAACAGTTTGAGCCATAGCTTAATAGGAACGATATCATGCTAGTTTATCGTTATGAGCATAATCCCAGTTATTTAAGTAAATATACGTTGAAATAAGTAAAATACACCATTTTTTATTTGGTACTTAGACGTCACTGCGCACTATAAAAGCAATTGAGAAAAAAGTTCCTATTCAGCACTTGTAAGTCTATGTGAATAAAATATTTAAAGGTTTTACGTTTCCGTTTTGAAAAATAATCCTTGTTAAGTATCCTATTTAAAAGGACAAATATAAAAAAAAAAACTGGTAGTACGGTATTGAAATGGGCAGCTACTCAACTCCGTTTCATTTTTTTAATACAGTCACAGCGTATGAAATTTTCATTAGTGCCAGTCCATTAGCAATATTAAAAACGTGAATTATAATTACTATGCTCTCATAGCTACTATAAACGCCTACGAAGCCGTTTAATTTGAGGATCTAATATTAACATTTTTATGAACATTTCCATACCCTATCAACGTAACATTTTCCTACACCATAAATTCCTTACATCCTATCGTAAAACAAACAGTACATGCATTTAAATAACAAACTCCATTTGGTGCGCTATTATATATTATTATATCTATGTTCATTGGTCCCCCGCTGTTAGCAGTTATTGTATATCACATAAGTGCTTGGCCGTGGGGTGCCGGTTTAAGAATAGCACCTCCCCATCTCCTCCCGTGGGTGTCGTAAAAGGCGACTAAGGGATACATCATACCGGAACGGGCAGCAGCGTTCCGCGATCCACTACCTAACACCAACTGCGCTCGCCAACCCGCCTGCCAAGCGTGGCGAGTACTGGCATTATCCCCTCATGGATAGCACACCACCAACCAGGCCCCTAGTACCCGGCAGCCCCGCTATTCCTGGCTACGGTAGCGGCCATGGTAACGGCGGGGCAAGGGGTGCTAAGAATCACCGGATGAGATCCGGCTACCACTCCACACGACCCCTGGCCCTGGTAACATACAATGCACGCACATTGAGGACGGACGAAAAGATTGTCGAGCTGGAAGAAGAATTGAACAAATTACGATGGGATGTCATAGGGTTATCAGAAGTCCGAAGAGAGGGGGAGGACACGATAACGTTGACGTCTGGTAATTTGTTCTTCTACCGGGAGGGCGACCAACAGTCCCAAGGTGGAGTCGGGTTTATCGTCCACAAATCTCTCGTCAACAACATCGTAAGCATTGAGAGTGTGTCGAGCAGGGTAGCGTGCCTTATACTCAGAATATCTCAAAGATATTCGCTGAAGGTCATACAGGTTTACGCACCGACCTCGGCTCACTCCGATGAAGAAGTGGAGATTATGTATGAGGACGTAAGTAGAGCCATACATACCTCGAAAACACACTTCAATGTTGTGATGGGAGATTTCAACGCAAAGTTGGGGAAGAGAGGCGATGATGAGTTGAGAGTGGGGCAATTTGGGTTTGGGCAACGTAATCCGAGGGGCCAGAAACTTGCTGATTTTCTGGAGAAGGAAGGACTCTTTATGATGAATTCCTTCTTCCAGAAACCGAATCACAGGAAGTGGACCTGGCTGAGCCCGGATGGAAGGACGAAAAATGAGATAGACTTCATTATGACCACGAAGAGACAAATATTCAAAGATGTATCTGTGATCCATAGGGTGAAAACCGGAAGCGATCACCGAATGGTACGAGGCATCTTGAATATTAATGTCAAACGTGAAAGATCACGTCTAATGAAGTCTACGCTCCGCCCTTGCCATGCTCAGATCCAAAACCCCGAAAGCTTTCAACTGGAGCTCCAAAATCGCTTCGCTTGCCTCGACAGTAGCGTCTCTGTGGACGATCTAAATAACAGGCTGGTAGAAACTATCCGCGCGGTTGGGTCCCACTTTAAAACCCGTAAAGTAAATCCGCAAAAACTCTCGGACCAAACTCTGAAACTAATGGCAGACCGGCGCTCTATGCCACTGCGCACATCTGAAGATGCTAAGTCATATAGGCAGCTCAATAGACGGATATCTAAATCTCTGCGGCACGACATTCGCTCCTTTAATGCTTCAAGCATTGAGGAAGCGATTAAGCGAAACCAAGGCTCGAAAGTGTTTGCTAGAGATATGTCTATTGGGCAGAGCCAGCTGACGAAGCTGAAGACAGATCGTGGCATAGTAGTGTCGGCCAAGCCAGAGGTATTAGGAGAGGTCGAGAGGTTCTACCGGCAACTTTACACCTCAGTTGCCAAGCCTGTTTCTAGTCCGGCGAAAGACCCAAGAGCCCGACTAACCCGACATTTCACCGAAGATATCCCGGACATCAGCCTGTACGAGATTAGGATAGCTCTGAAACAGCTTAAGAACAACAAGGCGCCGGGTGAGGACGGAATCACCTCTGAGCTTCTGAGAGCGGGTGGAAAACCAATCCTCAGAATGCTACAGAGGCTATTTAATTCCGCCTTACTCGAGGGCACAACGCCTGAAGCATGGAGCGGGAGTGTGGTTGTTCTGTTCTTCAAAAAGGGAGACAAGACCCTATTGAAGAACTACAGACCGATATCACTCTTGAGCCATGTTTATAAGCTGTTCTCAAGGGTTATCACGAATCGTCTCGAACGCAGGTTAGATGACTTCCAGCCTCCCGAACAAGCCGGTTTCCGTAAAGGCTTTAGCACCATAGACCACATCCACACGCTGCGGCAAATTATACAGAAAACCGAGGAGTATAATTTGCCACTATGCTTAGCGTTTGTGGACTATGAAAAAGCCTTCGATTCGATCGAGACCTGGGCCGTGTTAAGGTCTCTCCAGCGGTGCCGTATTGACTATCGGTACATCGAAGTATTGAGAAGCTTGTACGAACACGCCACCATGTCAGTCCGAGTACAAGATCAGTGTACAAAGGCAATCCCATTGCAGCGCGGTGTCAGACAAGGCGACGTGATCTCGCCCAAACTTTTTACCGCTGCTTTGGAAGATGCCTTCAAACTGTTGGAATGGAAAGGACTTGGCATCAATATTAATGGCGAGTACATCTCTCATCTTCGTTTTGCCGATGATATCGTAGTCATGGCAGAATCCATGGAAGACCTTAATGCAATGCTCGATGACCTCTACAGAGTTTCACAACAAGTGGGCCTTAGCATGAACTTGGACAAGACGAAAATTATGTCGAATGTCCATGTTGTGCCCACTCCAGTCTCTGTTGGAAACTCTACTCTCGAAGTTGTTAACGAATATGTCTACCTAGGACAAACCGTCCAATTAGGCAGGTCCAACTTCGGGAAGGAGGTCAATCGTCGAATCCGACTCGGATGGGCAGCGTTCGGGAAGTTAAAGAACATCTTTTCGTCCAAAATCCCTCAGTGCCTGAAGACTAAAGTCTTCGAGCAGTGTGTGTTACCAGTGATGACCTACGGAACAGAGACGTGGCCTCTAACCCTGGGCCTTGTGCACAAGCTCAGCGTCGCCCAACGTGCTATGGAAAGGGCTATGCTCGGAGTTTCCCTACGAGATCGAATCAGAAATGAGGAGATCCGTAGGAGAACCGGAGTCACCGACATAGCTCGCCGGATTAGCACGTTGAAGTGGCAATGGGCGGGGCACATAGCCCGCAGAACCGATAGCCGTTGGGGCAAAAAGGTTCTTGAATGGAGGCCACGAACGGGACGACGAAGCGTGGGACGACCTCCCACAAGATGGACAGACGACCTGGTCCGAGTGGTAGGCAGCCGCTGGATGCAGGCCGCCGGTGACCGGTCGTACTGGAAATCCTTGAGGGAGGCCTTTGTCCAGCAGTGGACGTCCCACGGCTGAAGCGACGACGACGAAGCGACGACATAAGTGCTCCGCCTACGGTCTGGTCAGAGCCCAGAGGTGTCACATGAGAGGCTGTCGTTGATCGATTGCGCCACTACCATCTTCAAGTGCTTGCTATATGTATAATATAATGGTATGAGAATAGGCTGTAACCTAATCTCGAACGCATTGAATACATTGTACAAGGGCTTCAGAAAATGTTTTTGATGCTTCGACAAAAATATTTTCAAGAACTTTAATTTTACGTAATAAGTAAGATTCATATTTTCGGACCAATAAGAATTATCATTTCTTTTGTTAGAATTGTTTTATGATATCGTCATCAAAGCGAATTATTTCCATCAAACGTTTTCACAAAATCAAAAATCGTCAAATCACCTACAACAAGAATAACAACAATCAATTATCCATCTGTTATTTCGTCCAATTCTACGCATATATTTAATCCCTCTATTCCGCCGACACGACGTCGTAAAAGGTCTATCAAAGCGGAAAATTAAAATTTAAAGGGCCTGAAAACAAGTGTCGTCGATAATTTAACAGGGACATTTCAATTTCTATTTGAATTTATATCAGCGTTTTGATCTTGCCGTTATGGTGTTGTTGAAGCAATTATTATCATTCTACGCAATCCTATTTATACATAGCTTGTTTTCTTTTCTGACTGGAATACTAAAGAGACATGTTGTTAACCGAGCTAATTGTTTTTGCATTTTTATCTAACGATATCTAGATTCAACACTGGACAGAGCATTTTAATGCATTTTTTATCTTCTCAAGGTAACATATTTTTCAGATAAGTATTTCTCTTTTAATTGACGTTGATATACGCGGCCTTTATAAACTTTATAGGTTTATTAAAGGTAACGTATAAAACGTAATTAAATAATTAAGTGAGTAGTTTAAAAAGCTTTTAAATTACAACATTAATGGATGAACTATCATTACAATCCTCTTTTCCATTAAGGATTACATACCTGTTGTAGATTCACCTTATTTAGAAGCATTTCAACAAGAAACTGATTCCACAGAAAGGCCATAATTCACAAAAAGATTCCAATTTGTGGTTTCTTTAAAATCAGGTCAAAGCTTTTCTGAACGGTGAAAATTCGAGGCATTACATAAGGAATTTTATCCACGTCCCGTGCCAAGGCCCCAATTGTCGCTAGTTACACGTTTATCAAATTTTCACTCAGTAATTATTAGCTTTAGGCAATTTCTCGGTTAGTTATAAAGTTGCCAACTATCGAGCGTAGTTCAACGGCTGTGTAGCTCAGGGCATTAAATAACTTCACGACACCCGAGCAGTGAGTTTTCTCTAATGGAAAATCTGCATAATGGGCTCCTCCCTGATTCGATTTGTCGGAAAAACCTTAACCCCGATCGAGTCGGGCTTAATGGAGGCTTATTTGCTTACACAGACTTGTAAAATGAACGAGTGCTTCTTTGTGACTTACTTTCCCGATAAAAGGACAACTCGCCGACAAATATGGAGCCCTTGTAAGCGATATCCAATAACGTTTTAGCTCGGAGCGGCGCACTATGGGACAGAACGGTATAAACCATCTCCAAAATGGTTTGGGTCAAAATTGTCGTACAGATGATTTTTTGGTGGCATTACATTCCTGAATAAACGAACTATCTGATAAAATAGATGAAATTAAATTTAAATCAGTTTTATCTCATTAAATTTCACAGTAAACCTGAGTAGTCATATTTTCTTACTTAGCACATAATCTATTTCGTCATGTTCCATGTCCATTATAGCGGCTGGATCAAACAAATAGTTGACCGTATCCATATTTATGTCAAGTTCAATTTAATATAATCTACGAATATATTTGGGGTATCTTCATTCATAGTTAACCGTGTGAAAGGCTGAATTAAGACGAGTAGGTATGATATGATATGATGGAATAAAATTTAATAGTTTGGTAAGAAACAACGTATGATATATTTTTAATTATTGCGAGTATAAATTAAAAAGCTAAACAAGGATAATTTACGAAGCGGAAAACAAATTGAAGCATAACGAATGAAGACATCAGAAACGCAAACGAAGGAAATGTGGCATCATTTGTAAAAGCATTTCCCGATGAAAAATTTCAGGTCATAATCCTGTTTCTGTTGTTGCTTTTATTATTCGCACAATGCAAATCCAATTTTGTTTCAAAGGCCGGGCGTGGGGCCGAATAAATATTTTTGATAGAAAAGCAGGATCGTTTATCATTATAACGTCGACTGGCCGCACCTTGAACCTTCTAAAATATACATAGAATATTAGAAGTGCTACGGATTTACGGAGCTATCAAAAATGGATAAGCAATGGATTAAAGATGGCCTTTGACACTCTACTATTTCAGACTTTAATTAACTTTTCAGGAATATTTGTCAAAGAGAAGATGCCAAAAAGGTCAGCCTCTAGGGAATGGAGATGAAAATTATTTAGGGCAACAACGAATTTTCATTATTAGTTTCTATTTGATATTCTATAGTTGAATAAAATTTTCATAGATGGTACATTTAATTGGTGTCATATTTTAGAAATTACGTAGGTATTGTAAATAATAACAATCGATTCCAGAAAGTAGAAAACCAATTTCTCTTTAGTCTCACATGAAACAATAATCGTAAATGTCTAACTTTTATGATTTATAGGTATTTTCATTGTTCCACTTTTTAATAACTATACCACATACACACAGCTTATTACAGACGTTTTCATTTTTAAATAATTGTTTATTGGCCTTTTAAATCTTTATAAAAATGAACTTACTTTCCTTTGTCACGGCATCATGCGTGAACGATACCTTCCGATTTCAACAATTTTTATTTTGATGTGTTCGTTATTGTCAGGAGAAGAATCTTATGAAAGAAAAATTCAAGAAAAATGGAACATGGGAAAAATTAAGATAAAACCATAATGGCCATGTTAACTTTGCGCGAATTCAGGACGTCTGTCGGGTCAGCTAGTTTTAAATATTTCTTCTAACGTCAATAATTGCTCCTTCCCAAATAAAGTACAAAGAATAACACTAGAAGTAAGGATTTGTTAACTCTGGTGCATTGGCTTGCATTGCGAATGAGTTGCCAGTATCAAGTATTACCAAGCGTCCATCGGCCCGTGGCATTTGAAATTTTTAAATATTACTTCGAAGGTCAGTAATTGCTCCTTCCCAAATAAAGTACAAAGAATAACACTAGAAGTAAGGATTTGTTAGCTCTGGTGCATTGGCTTGCATTGCGAATGAGATGCCAGTATCGAGTGTTGGCCGGCGTCCAACTGCCCGTGATTAAAGCATGGCGCTTGGGAAAACTTCGGAGCTCTACTCATTTTTTAATAATCCCTTTAAATGTGAACATTTAAGCTCCAATTTGTTATCAGTGTGTTTAATGTATTGAGGTGTTTTTTTTTAACAGATTGTAAATATTGAAGATGAAGAGAAATATTAAGGCAGATGAAGTATATTTTTATAAATTGTATTGAATGCTATAAACATAAAAACAACAGTTTCATTCAGCGAAAAATGTTTTAGTCTAATAAGATACCGATATGATAGTTAGTATGGTTTTTGTGTCACCTAGGTACACACGGTACTTGACTATTTTCTTGTTATTTACAAATGAGCATAAACTTTAGAAGCTAAACTATACCTACTATAGGTACAATCGATTTTTTATTTATAAGGTAAAAAGGTGCCTCCAGCGGCAATTGTTTCAATCAACGAAAATAACCAAACGAATCATGAGGAAACGCGGAAGTCAGAAATATAGCTTCAAGGCATAATACAAGTAGGTACAATAGAAAAGACAGGCTCGTTATATTCATATGATAAACCTTAATAAAACTTCACATGACAACTCGTGAATAATGTGTGTAAAAACTAAAGTAGATCCATGAGATAAGTCTCAATTTATTACAATAATTGGCCGGTAGCTATGGGTTCGTTTCGAAATAAAATTTGCCTAAATTAGACTGTACAGCTGTAGATTTAAATCGATAGTGGTTCAATAGTTTAATCGTATTGGTTAACTTTTAATAATGATAGTATAGATAAGGAAGAAATCATACAAGTATCACTTTATACCTTTATTCAATGAAGCCTACCCATTAGCGGCCGCGACATTCAATACTTTTGTACGTTTTTGTGAAGGGTTGTAGAAGGAAGGGAATCTGTGACGGTTTTTGGTTTCCGGTACTTTACCTACTGATTGTGGTGTGTTATTGAAACCTATAAGATGTTTGTTACCATGTCTATTGCCCATTTTATGTTAGTTAAATATATTCATGAGGAGAAATATACCTAATATTTCACTTATAAAATGATGATGTTAATGATAAAGTCATCATCGAATTTGAAAATATGAGAAATTTACAAAGTACATGAAATTCACACAATAACTAGGCGGAGATTCTTACTCGATGATTTGATTTAATTAAAACAAAAAAATAATTGCAAGATACTTATAAGTATAATGTTATAAGTGTAATAGTTATAACTATCAACATAAGTTAGTAGTAAGAAAATAATAATAAAAAAGGCGTACCTAAAATAAAATCGAAATACATGTAATATGTACCTACTATTTCCCTCAACAAAAACAAATAACAAGCTATCAGGTGCAAACCAGCATCTCTAACGCAATTCGAGACGGCAACCGATAAGGTAACGAGATAAATTTGAGGCTACGCGAATCGATTTGTAAGTCCCGACTATTTATGTGAGCTGAATTACTGGCAATTTGGTAAATCCTATACTTGCAGGAGATATGTGTAGGGCTGCGGGTGATAAATCGACGTAGATAGGTGTCATCCTGCGTACATTTTTTACGTATCTTAAGGGTCCTTTTACACCAGAAATATGCTATGCAGCTATGCTGCGAAAATGTAATAGCTATGCTGTGAAAGCTATGCTGCATAGCGTTGCTTGTGGACTTTGGAAGGGCAAATCCAAATATTACTGGGTTCGAAATTTATACGTGCTTTGATATAATGAAATCAAGTAAATAAATAATCAATCAATTGATAAGATACGATTTTATGAATCTACGATTAGATTGAGAATTTTATCCTCCTATTTACAAATAGATTAAAGTGATTTCTAGTATCGTTCTTTTTCTGTCTTGCCTCTGGCTTTTTAACTGCCTATAGTTTTTCCTATATCATTCTAATTTTATTTTACATTCTGAAACAATTTTAAAAACTACACGACACGTATAACCTCGTAAGCTTGTTTAACTTTAGCCTACCACCCCGCACCCTACACCTCAATACCCAACCATTTTCGTAACAAGTCACGCACATTCACGTAACTGGTATTCAATTTGGACAGGTGTTGAGCCTGCAATGGCCATTCAGTCGCACATTTGACGGGACCACGGATGTCCGCGCTACATCCCGCCCGCTGACAATATATCGCCTGCCTGTTTATGCAAACCTGGTACATTGGAATAATATCGACACTATAAATGGTAAATTGAATGGATTGAAAACAGTTTGTTGGTTCAATGTAGCTATTTATTATTGCTTACATGTTAGTTTGTTTTGTTCTGATTGTGGACTATTGTTTACGAATTGTTTTCTTGTAATGCATAGAAGACTGTTCGCTTCATCTTTATCCGTATTAAATGGGTTAGTAAAGTATGTGTTAAAGTAACTTGGAAATATGTTTGTTTGATTTATAGTATAAGAGGAATCTGATCTTTCTAAATCGCAGACAGATTAATTAAAACTTTTATTCTTAAAATTTATTACTGAAACACAAATAAATTATAATATGAAGAAACAGATGTTAAACATACGAACCTAACACTTATATCTACCCATAGTGAGACGAAACACATAAATAACGTGGGTCAAATGCGATATTAAACGCGAATGTCTATAGTAATGGGTTCAGTAAATAACTGACCGAACACTTCAAAGGCCGGCACTGCTAGTAATGGTCGCGGGATATGAAGGACCCTCGCAAATATTAGCGAAAATATTCCGATAAAATTACGAGTTAACTTCCGATATTGACAGTTTTCCTCGTCCCAACTCCCAATGAAACCCATTTCTAATGAAATAGATGTAATTACGATCTTGTGCTATATGTATCCTTATAGATTATTGCGAGTAATGTATTAGTATTTTTCTTTTTGGATAGGTACATACCATAACAAAGAAGAGACAGCTTTTAGGATTTCTCGATTTTTTGACACAAACTACATTAATAAGAAGTTGCCAATGCAAACTAAAAATGATCGTCAATACACAAGAACAAATACATCAAGAAAAACGTGTCAAACACATTAATGGTCAGTCTATTTCCGAACCATTAATTATATCTCCCATCAAAGAGACCTCTAAAAGCTGCCCCTTATAGAAACTACCGTCTTTCAAACGTTTTCGCCTACGTACGAGTAAGCCAGTATATCATGGTGGTATCTTTTGTACAAACTTCTATTCGTGCTAAGCCGTCGGATCTCAAGTTAAGCCGGGAGGTATAAACCTGCATCTCGGCGAGCCTTTGAAAGCGTTGCACTTCGAAAATCACCGTCAAAACCTCAATTTTTATTACGAAAGAGCCTTTTTACGCTTAGTGGAAGTTAAGCACTGGATTTAAAGCTGCGTTTGTGATACTAATACGTATTTAGTATTAACTATGAACAGTAAAAAAAGTTGGTTCTTTGATGAAGTTTTATAACTTCATTTAAAAAACGTTAACTCGCTCCAAATGCGCACACAAATGCTCCGTTTTCTTTTATACAAATTATCCCTGTTTTGGTTAATGAACCTTTTCCGTATAACAATTTCATGATGTTAAATGTATGATTATCGTTTTGACATGCTAATTTATAGCGAAGCGATTTACAAAAATATGCAAACATGAAGAGAGGATGTAATAAAACATAGGAAATTTTCTATACTTACACCTTTCTTTAATAAAACCAGCTTCAGACCACCTGTTCTCGTGTGAGATAAGGTATTGAACCCTTGGGTATACCTATATCGAGGGAAACGTAATACGATGGAACACCATAAATGTATTTGGTATTGGAAATGCCAACGATCAGAAATCTCTGATTTTATGAAACCTGGCAACGCGGTTGATCCTAATGCATACACTTGCAAATGGATATTGCATTTAATAACGTGCGATTAAATATGTAGAAGTACTTGTATCATGATAGTATTTATGTTATTGAAAGTACGAGTAAACTGTTATATGAATTATATAATAGTATGTTTGCTAATATAGCAATTACGTGAAGCTGTTTAAGAACAATTTTATTAAAACAAATGAATCGTGACAAAGGTATCAGCGACTTCATAAAAAAAAAAACGTTTAAAAAAATCAATCAATGAAAACGACGCAACCGTTCCACAAGGGGCAGAGTTCATTACGTAACAACCAGCAGCCTTAGACAAAAATCACTTGAAATTTAGATCTCAGTCACTGGTCTCCCGTACACGGAAAGGGCGGGCCAACCGCCATCATACCCCGACCTTTCAATGACAATGCTGTTGCTGGAAACTTTGCTTTCTTTGTCGTGCTAACACATTCGTGTCTAATGAAGACGTTACAAGTTCGATGGACACGCTTCAATTGAGATTGGTTTATAATGCTCTGTGAAAATAAAACTTGAAGAAGAATGAAGAGGAAATATAGGGACTGATTTACTGAGAAAATATAAGGAATGGATGCAGGATGCAATTTGAATTCGACTGAAGTTGAACACAAACTGGATGGGTCCTATGACATTTATTATTTCAGTCTAGTATTAACTTTAAAATACAAGAATTTTGGTGTTTATATAATAATCTTTTAGTCTGAAGTAAAACGAACCGTCAAAATTTTTTTAATAAATATAAGCATCTTAATAGTTTTGAATTTAAATATTCAGCCGAAGTAATAAACGATCCGAGACGATATTTTCATCTTGAAAAATAGTAAAATATCTAATACAAATAAGTATTAAATACTTCAGAATTTATTATGTAACAGTACCACTTTTAAAGACTGAAAATATCGTCTAGACCGTTTATTTCCGATGGAGCATTCAAATCGCCGTACAATCGAAACACGATTCGCTGACAGAAAGTTACGTAACCATCGTTATTCAACATTTAGATTCACTTGGAACTTCTCGGTGCATGAAATCGATCAATCTCTTGCACAAATTGCAACGACCTGGGGGGTAACTGTCTTAATTTATTATTAAACTGTATTAATTCCAGTCTGGTAAAATGACAGCTATTATGGGTCATCTAAAGGCGGCTACTCACGTATCTGCCGCAGGGGCAATATTTGAACACTCTCGGTTGCGCGGCGGTCGGAGCAATTTCAGTTGTTCTCTATATTGCCCCTGCTTGCCAATATACATCACAATAATTAAGGAGCCAATTAAGGGTGCAAATCCAATATTGCCCCTGCTGCAGGTAGGTTTTACGTCACAATTTTTGCTCAATGGATTAATAATTCTAGCGTCGAAAAATGACAGAGCCTATATAGACCTATATAATTAGGCCGTCTAACGCCATCACTTTTCCACACCAGAAATAATACTGCTTCAAGACATGGTAACCCCCGTGTTATCTGATAGCAACAAATAAACATCACTGATTAGCATTCAACGTCTCACACTGGCTTAAAAGGAATACAGGACTATTTTGTTCCTTGATTTTCTTAGGCAGCATTTCTTTGACGTTTTACGAGACAAACCATTTATGCGGCGACGTTGTTATAAACTTAATTTATGACGTTATAGAAAATGTTTCTTAAAATATTTTTCCTTTAAAAGGAATTTCTGACAACTATTAGCGTAATAGGTAGCCTCTTATGGTTACATAATAAATACTATGCTTTTAGTTTAGAAAATATTATGGCTATTTAACTTTATAAAGCCCAGTAACCAGGAATTGAGGAATCAGCTATTTGAAATACCCCAAACGTTCCCTTTTTCAGTGTATTCATTATACGTACAATGAAAAGAGGCGTTTTATCTTTTAGGACCGCATTTCACAAATAATAATCGACCTTACGTTTTGCTTATACAACAAAAAATATCTCTGTACTCTTATAATTCTATAGGGGAAGTCGTACAATACACTAGTCTCCATTATTCGTAATCCTATAGATTTTTTCATACAGTGGCATGAAAAAAATATCTATATGTTATCTATTATGATAACGATGTAAATCCATGTATTTCCCGTAGCGTTTCATCATTAAAACCCGTATACAAAGCTTCTTCATATACATTTTAAACGTAATACATACAGGACCAACAAAGTCAACTAACACCGATGCGGGTATGCGAAATTCTCAAATTCCAACTAGATGAATACCGCCACAATCAACATATTATGAACGAAACCGCAATATAAATAAACATCAACTATGCTGAGCGTGAAATTCTGTCGGCCAAGTTGCGGGACGAATTGTAAAACACAAAATTCGGCGCATATCTCGTACACCTATTTTCACTCCCTGTGTTATTACAATTAGAGCTGGGAAAAAGGTTTATTACGTTTTAATTTGTTTTTAAGCTAAATAAGTATGCGACAGCCACAGATTGGAAAAAAAACCAAAAAACTTTCTAATACTTTAATTATATAAAAATTACAATAAAATATTATATCTAAAAATATTCTAATCTATTCGACGATCGAATATAGAATGAAATTTTAATTAACTTAAAATAACACGAGTCGCCCAATTGAGGTCAGCCGTCGTCACATCCACAATACGCTGAAACTGCAACGTCGGCGATCTGCTTCAGTTAGGTATATGTAATTCCTCCCCCCTTGGAACGGCGACTATTTTAAACCTTCAGTGAAAATATCGCCGGAACATTTTCAGGGTTACCCGTTTTCCTTTCTGTCTCGGTTGCAGGTGGTTGCTGGTGTTCTTTCCTTCGGTTACGTCTCTTTATGCGCTGTCTAGTCATATGTATGAGAGCCAATACGACCGCACACAGAAGTATTGTGTAGACAGGTATTGTTGTATGATGGAGGATACCTGCTTGTACGCTGTCAATGTGTAAAGGAGGCTGGATTAAGATTTTATCTTGGACGTGGTGTAATCCTCGCAGATCGATGGAGTTGAGACTGATGCGGGCTGCTGCAATCTTTTGGTTTCCAATATCATAGGATATGTTCATTAATTTGAGGGGTTGGCCTCTGATCTCATCGTTGTCGTTAGCAATGGTTAATTGTCTTGTCTTGAAACGACATCCGATAGGAACCGTGATGAGATAGCTTCCTTGAAGTGATGTGTGGCTTCTATTGTTGCAAGTGAGATGTACTTTAGTTTGCTGAGGGAATGATACAACGTAGTGCTGATCATCGAGTTTTTCCATGGCCTCCCGTAACAAATTTACAGTAGTGAGTTCGCAGGATTTCTGAAGGGTTCGGTTGATGATGAGTTCTTGGATGCAATCCGATTTGGTACGAATCTGATGAACAATCGCCTTACCACAGAGATACCAGTTTTTTAACTTCGGGCATTCTGCCTCTATCTACACGAACGACAACTCGTTAGTTGCTATGAAAGGAAAGGATGGTATAAGGGCTTGGGCGTGTTTATTAGGAACTATGGATAATCTATAAAAGTCATAATTATCTCTAGATACTATAGGAAACTTAAAAACGAAAACTATATTTCTATCGACATAATATGATGCCGGAATAATAATATCATAATATTCTCTAAGTTCTAAATCTAAAATCTGCTCTCTACCGTAAATTACTTTTAATCTACTAACTATTGATTCTAGTATATCTATATCTATCATTGAATGATGCGTGCTCGAAGCACGAATAAAAGCTAAACTATTTTCTATCCTAAGTAATTCTTGAGTTAGATCTTCTACATTTTCAGTTAACAATTCTAGAAGTTGTGCAAACTTGGCATATTTAACTAGACTTTCTTCTCTACGTACATCACTATTGATAATCAAGTTCAACGTAGTGTTAATTTTGATCTGGTTTTCTAAAATTTGGGTTAACACACTACTATGCTTGGACATCCACTCCTTGTTAATACTAATATGATTATTAAATTCTTTAACTATTTCATTCTGATTGGTTTCTAACGTTTTAATAGCCCTATTATATGCTAAAGCGTCAGTTTGATCTAAATTTCCTGTTATTCCTTTGATGATTGAACCTAATCCATCTACAAGACCTCTTTTAACGCGATTCGGTTCCAAAGATCGTAACTGCTTAAGAACTTTGTCAAGCTTGTTAGAAAGATATAATATCTGAATTTCATATATTGGAAAGGTGTCGTTTGTTAATCGGTCTCGGTAGCTTAGTAGTTGAGATTGCATCGAGTGGATATTACTCTCTATGTCAGTCAAGTTTACGTACTGAAGAAATGTATGATGGTGTGTCGTAAGTCTCATAAGTCCAAGTCTGTAGGGTCCGTCATCCAGGTTCTCAAGTTTTATCTCTTGAGGTCGCGTCAATGGAAGTACCGTCATTAGCAGAATCCTGTAACAAATTGGCCGCTTTAGGTATACGTTTCAACCTTGATTTTGCTACAGGGCCGCGTTTTTTCGACGTATATATATGAATGGGTAGATTAGCTAAAACTGTATCTTGTGTATAGCGAGGGGCAGTTTTTTGTCGACTTGCAAAGGGGTTCTTAATAAAGACCTGTTGTTGGGGTGCGTATTCTATCTCGGGTTCGCGAGTCTTATTTCTATTATCCATTATATTGGTTCGGTGAGCAAGGGATGAAGAATTAATTATGTCATATACTTTTGTCATTTGGTCTCTGTGATTTTGAACATACTGTTGTAATAATGTCTGTGTAAAGTCAATGTCCATGCAGTCTCTGGGGTCAAAATGTCCTGTTAATAAGTCAAAGGGCCTACATCGTGTGAAACTATGTATACTACTATTATAAGATATAATTGCATAAGGCATAAGGTTAATAATAGGTTCTTCTTTACGTTGTAATTTAAGAAGCCTAATGCTGGCCATACACGCAAGGGTGTACCTGACAGGTTTGCCTGTATAGGTCACCTGTTCAGGTAAACCGGTGCGTGTATGTTACAGAACTGTGCAAGTTTTCACACCTGTTCAGGCGACAGAAAAAATATGAAAATTGATATTTTTTACGCGTGGGTATACCTGTGCAGTTTAACTGTGCAGGCAAACCTGAGCGTGTATGGGGCGGTTCGACGTAGTCGTCAGTTGTCCAGTGAGTACAGCAGGGAAACACGTGCGTGCGTTGCCGTGCAAAATGTAAAAATATAATATATACAAAATCAAATCTGAATTCTTTCAACAAGTTCACATGAGAGTACTCTTTTCTTTGCAATAACCATGGTTTGCACCATCGTTCACGGTATCTTCGTTTATATTTCTTTTTCTTCAATAAAATAAATAATAAACCAATTAACGCTACTGCGTCGATATCAAGCGCCGCGGCCGAGGGCATGGTTTCAAATGAAAGTTTGTGCAGGTTTACCGCTGCGTGTATGTCCTCTTCTCAACTCAACTTTACCTGACAGGCGTAACTGCACAGGCAAACCTGTCAGGTACACCCTTGCGTGTATGGCCAGCTTAAGGTGTTCAAGGATAGTCAAATGAAACCTTTCGATATTTCCATTATCGTTAGGAGAATGAGCTAATATTCTATGATGGTTGATCTTATGTAATCTCGTAAATTGCATAAACAGTTGGTTGGTGAACTCGGTCCCATTATCCGTTATGATGGTTAAAGGAATACCATGATGCGTGCAATAATGTAAGAGGGATTGTAATATACTAACAGCTGTTCCGTCACGTAAGTGGTAAGCTTGACCGTATTTAGTGAAAACGTCTATAAATGTTAAGTATTTCTCGCCTTCTGCTGTAAACAAGTCTATATGAACTATTTCAAATGGCTTGGTAGCTGGGGGTACAATGTTAAACTGAGGTCTAACGGGATGCCTATCATACTTTGCCTGTCCGCATAGTGTACATTCACTTATAAATTTTGTTATGTGTTCCTTCATCTTTGGCCAGTAATACTTCCGGGATAAAGCCAAAAAGGATTCATTTATTCCTCTATGGTTGGTTTTTCCGTCATGGTAGTGGCGGATAATTTCCTGTTGACGAAGATAATCCTTAACATTTTCCAATTCCATTTTAACTAACACAAGATTCATGGATGAACTTCTAAATTTATCTTGTAGTATCGGGATAATCGAATACATTCCCAATGGAGGAGTAATTAACAAGGCGGTTTTTACCTTTGGATTTACGTATTCCTTGACGGCGTTGATTACGTCTTCCTCTAAATTAGATTCTGATAATTGAATACTAATGCGCGTGTGAGTATCAAATGGTTTAGTTACCTGAGGCCGCTTTTTAACACCATTCACGATAGTAAAGTGTACTTGTCTATTGAATTTATTGAGTGGTTCGTCTGTGATAGGGATTTCCAAAATTGGATTCTCATTACTAGTGTGAACAGTCTCAGTAGATGAATTAGCTTGAGCTCGTATGGTATCGGATGGATTTCCCATAATTGAATTAAGCTCGTCAATTTCATCTATCAAAGACATTACGTCTTTGGTGTGAATTTCTACACGGGAAAGAGCGTCAGCATTGGTGTTAATTTTACCTTTTTTATAAACTACTGTAAAATCGTACTCACTCAGTTTAAGTCTTGTAAGACGTGAATTCGGCTCTTTCAGATTCATCATCCATTGTAGTGGCTTATGGTCGGTTATGATCTTGAACTTTCGACCAAATAGATAGGGTCTAAAGTATTTTGTAGCCCATACTATAGCAAGCAGTTCTTTTTCGATTGTACTGTAGTTCAACTCGCTTTCGTTTAGGGTTCGCGATGCATAACACACGGGTTTATCTGACCCAATCGGACCCTGTGATAGGATGGCTCCAATAGCAACATTTGATGCATCCGTAGTTAGTACGAATTCCTTGGAAAAAGTCAGGATATTGCAGGATGGGGTCGTTAGTTAAGAGACTTTTGCATTTCTCAAAGCAATTTATGTATTCATTGTCGACACTGATTTTCCTTCCTTTCTTCAAACATTGAGTGAGTGGCTTAGTAGTGCGAGCGAAATCTGGAATAAATTTCCTATAATAACCAAGTAGGCCTAGGAATTGTTTTATCTCTTTAGGTGTCTTGGGGCTGGGGTATTTTCTAATAGCTTCTATCTTGTCAGGATTGGGTTTGATTACATCCTTACTAATGATGTGTCCAAGATAAGCTGTTTCAAGCTTCAGAAATTCAGATTTATCCATCTGAATTTTGAAGTTTGAATCTCTAAGTCTCTGAAAAACCTTTTCAAGATTAATCATGTGCTCCTGTAGGGATGTGCTGAACACTATTATGTCGTCGAGATACACTAGGCATATCTCGTTTTGTAGCCCTCTCAAGACGTTGTCCATTACTCGCTGAAATGTGAACGGAGAATTTTTGAGTCCCATAGGCATACGTAGAAATTCAAAATGACCGTGTTCAACATTAAATGCTGTCTTTTCTATGTCCTGAGAATCCATCTCCACCTGATAAAATCCACTCGCCAAATCAAGTGTGGTGAAGTACTGGCACTTCCCTAACTTATCCAGAACATCACTTATATTGGGAATAGGATATTTATCGTCTAGCGTTTTTTCGTTGACTTTTCTAAAATCAACCACAAGACGCCATTTCTGCTTACCAGATGCATCTATCTTCTTTGGTACTACCCAAATGGGTGAGCTCCATGCAGATTCAGATGGTCGTATTATACCCTGTTCCAACATTTTCTTGATCTGGTCCCTTACTTCCTGACGGTGTACGAATGGATATCGGTAGCTCTTTGTATGAACCGGCAATTCATCAGTAGTTCTTATTCGATGTTTAATTTTATTCGTAAAGGTAAGAGCTTCCCCTTCAATGTAAAAAACGTCAGAATAGCGAGAGCAAAGCTTAATAAGATTAGCTTTTTCCTCTTCGTTCAAGTGATCCGTTCGTAAACGTGAAATGACATCACGTGCGCGTGAGTTTAATTGTTGAGTACGCATGCACTCAACATTAAATAATTCTGCGTGCGCTGGTGTATCTAATGAAAATATGATGTCATTTGGTGTAGGATTCTCAATCTCCAAATAACCACGGTTATTCTTAATAGTAGTAATACATTCGTGAATAATGCAATTACAGAGTACTTGCTCCCTAATGAGTACATCACCATCAACCGTATCTACGGGAATACGAATGATTTTAGAAGTTCCCGCTGGAATTATATCCTCGTATAAGTTCACGTTGCAAGAGTTGTACATCATAATAGGATTTGACGCAGAGCGAGTTAACAGTTTACCCTCTCTTAAATCAATTCGAGCTTCCCAACCGCTTAATAAATCTAAACCTATAAGTCCGTCGAAGTAGTCATGAAATCGATATATGAAAATCTTCATACTATCAGGGTCATTAAACTCATCGAAACATGGTAAAGTAATTGAATAGTTATTCCTACTGGTCGCATGTATATTGGTTACTTCAAAAGGATCGAAATTGAGAGGATAATTTGCAAAATATCTCTCGACAGCTTCCGGGCTTATGAAGGATTGGTTAGCACCCGTATCAATAAGTAGTTTCAAAGGTGGGTTCCTAATCTGAATATATGGTAACTGTCTTTGCGTTTGAAGATTCAATTCTATCTTGGTTTTAGTGAATTCGAATCCTCCTGAAAATCCTGTTCGGTTTGACTAGGTCCTAACTGCGTTTGATAGTCGTCATGTGGTGGGTTGTTCACAGTAGTATCGTAATACGTCATGTCATAGACGGGTTCATAAGTAAGTCCATTATCAGAGTAGTCATAATACTGCGTATAGTCAGGTTCTTGATAATAACCACCGTAACCGTAGTACAAGTCATTATAAGCCGCGGAGTCGTTCAAGTTAAGTTCACGGGATTTAAAATAATTGGATGGTGGTGGATTACCAAATTTACTCCAATCATGACCCGCGATCATCCTATTAGTCGGAGGCAATTCTTTAGGAGTGAATCGTTGTACCCCACTCATAGGCTGAGGGCCTTGTGTCTGTGGTGAACTATGGCGTGGTTGTAACTTAAATACATTACTACGGGGGTTATAGTTAGGTGGAGGTGCAGCGAACATTCTTTGCGTATTAGTGGGCATACGATTTTGATTAAATGGGTGTGTAGGAGGCCTAAACGGGCGTGGTGCCATAGGGGCCTGCAAGTTGACTGGTAATTGATGATTTTGTAGACGCGGGGGTGTAAAAGATAACGAGGGTTGTGTGAGGTTAATCTTAGGAGTTGGTTGATTTTTATTCGAGTCGTTTCGCGATTGGAGGTACATCACATTAAGTTCCTCCTGGACGTATTCGAGCGCCTTTTCGATAGTAGGAGGGCGCATGCAGCGTATACGGGAACCCAGAGGTTCTTCAAGTCCTCGTACAAACGCTTGCATCGTCACTTTCTTATATAAATCGCGTTTCGCTTCGATGGTAGTGGCAATACTTTCATGTAACGTCACATAGGTCATAATAGTGCTAAACAAAGTTTGACAATGCTCGTAAAATTCTTGTGGTGTTCTACTACCTTGCGTCGTTAAGGAGAGGTCATTGTACAAGGCGGTTTCATCGCGTTGATCCGAAAAGTTATTAATCAGAGCACTTCGAATACCTAACCAACTATCCGGTACCATTAGAATTAATTGTACATGCTGCGGTCCCAGTTATTTTGTTAAGGATACCATTCAGCAAGCACAAATTTGAAAACTCGCTACCCGGTTCGGTGCTCAAATATTGCACAACTACTTGATCGCATATTCTTATAAACCGAGGTAGAATGTTGGGATTTCCGTCAAAATCGGGAACTAAGCGAAGGGCTTTAAAAATTGTGTCCGGGTCTCTAGGATGTGCCATTTCTAAATCGAATAAATTATCTAAAAATAAACTATTATCTAAATCTGTATCTCTATTGTTATCTACTACACGTTGGCGGGCCTGACGCGATTCAGGGTCCCGCGACCTAAAGGCTCTAAGGTGATAAATTTTGTGCTAAAGGATACACTTAGGAATAAAGGAAGCAACACGAGAGTAATTCAAGTGTACTTACATATACTGCATTTTCTGATTTCTCTCCGTGAATCGAAGTTTGGATTCCCCTGGGCTGTTGCAGAACTGTAGATTCGTGATATCCGATGCCGGTGCTTGAAAGCCCCCAAAGTAGCTTCTCGACGTATAGTTATATCGATGTAAGATAATTAGTCTTGAATACTACTTGCGGATATCCTACCGACTGCGCCAAATAAGTATGCGACAGCCACAGATTGGAAAAAAAACCAAAAAACTTTCTAATACTTTAATTATATAAAAATTACAATAAAATATTATATCTAAAAATATTCTAATCTATTCGACGATCGAATATAGAATGAAATTTTAATTAACTTAAAATAACACGAGTCGCCCAATTGAGGTCAGCCGTCGTCACATCCGCAATACGCTGAAACTGCAACGTCGGCGATCTGCTTCAGTTAGGTATATGTAATTATGAATGAATGGCGCGAAGGATGCGGGTTCGAGTCCCGCCTCGTGATCGAATTTTTTCTATTCTTTATAAATTTATATATGTAATTAGCTTGCCGCGATTATTCTGCGGTTGCACGGATTGTTTTAACATGATAACGGTAATTTAAGCAGATGTTTGTGTGTTTTAAGACAAAATATCTGTAAAAGAATAATTAGGAATTGTTTTTTTTTTTTTTTGTAACAAGAATAGAGGTCAAGAAATGATAAATTATGTACTTTAAAAAAAATTACAGTCACCAATAATTTTAAAAATATGTAGGTTGTAGCAATATAAATCAATTAAGATATGAAAGTGTAGGATACATATACTAAACTATTTAAGTCGTGCCTACCTAAAACCTTATTTACATATACAGCGCGATATAAATGCAAGGCATTCATGTAGTTTTGGCAACGAATCGCAATTTCGGCACATCAGTGATCATTTATTTTACAATTTTTCTCTTTTATGCATAACGTTCCACTCGTTTAGTACAACTTAAGTAAAGGAGGCAGGTGCATTTTAAGAGTGTAACATTATAAAAATGCGCACGTTTGAGATATTCAAAAAGAAAACGAGCAGTACTAAAAATATACATTATTCAATCAAATTTTGTGAGACAAAGAACTAGATGGTTAGTAGATAGTTACGCATGTGACTTTAAAACAATACTTCGGAAAACATATAAAGGAAATAAGAAAGTTTTGTAGAAGTCAAACGTATCGTAAGACCACTAGACAGAATCTCAGTTTCTCTAATCTTAAAGAACAGTAAAACATTTTACTCTTAGCGATACGGCTGATGTAAGTAAACGCAAAGCAAATAAAATAAATCGTGATCGTATTCCCTGAAAAGAATCGAATGGGTTTAAAGTCTGAGCTTTTAAAACTTATATTAATACATTTTCGAGAAAAAGAGATTGTAAAGGAAAGACAAAGTTAATAGCTTTTCCTGGGGAAAGGAGATGTTAGTTCACAGTCGTTGGATTTAACTTAATGTGTCTCGGTGACAGTAAGGAATGGAACGAGTGATATATTTAAAGAAATCCAAGAAAGCCGAATCTTTTCTTTGATCGCGGTCAAGATTTGGGGACTTTTTCATTTCGCTTCTAAATTGACGGGCCGAGTAAACAATACTTGAAGTTTCGAGGGCCAATTAAGGATCAAATTTGTTCTGCCGACACAAAAATAACAAGTAAAGCTTAAATTATATTTGAAGTGTAAATCACCTTTGAAAAATATTTTAATTTCAGTAAAAGTATAATCAAATATATTTTACGCCGAACCATCTGCATCATTACAATATTGTAGCTTCAATTACAAGTCGTTTCACTAATTAATACGATACTGATAGACAATCCACTTATGATTTCACTGCAATAGATCCACCTACTTGAATTCGTAGATAAAATTAATAATACATTATTATAAATTGCAATTACACCATGGAATAACGATAAAGAATTAGTATAGTTTTAATTATTGAACAGTTGAAATGTCGCAAAAAGTTTCTGTGACAGATTTCAGGCTAGTAACTTTAACAATTCCTCCAGGAAAAAAAATGATTTGTGTCCTAATAAAGCAGCATTATTTACAAACGCGTTAAACAAAAGAGCCACTATACCACGATTTGTGAGCGTGAAAATTGGCCAAGTTAGGTTTTAGCACGTTTGTAACCATGGGTCGGACCAACGGGCTTAACTTCGAAACATTTCACCTGTGATTACACAACTCGCATTGTTTCCATATATCCACTTTAAACACGTTAATTGTTCCGTGTTACAGCAAAAACCGTTAGATTCTGAAACCACAACACTCTCCTGGGGCTTTTTATTTTAAATACGCTCCGATGCATATATGGTAGACGTTTATTTGGTTAGTAGAATAAAATATCAAGTGAAATTTGTAAAAATAATTGAAGCATTGAATAAAGATATAAAAAAGCATCGACTATGAGTAAAGAACCTTTTCTAAAGGGCTAGGAGCACCAAAATGTATGATAATTTAACGTCATATAAGGAGTTGTATGCCGTTGTGAAATTCCTTTATCAATAGGGTATTTGGAATATCGCCTGGAGCGTTTCTAGGAAGTAATATGAACTGTTTAGGATGCTGTAGCTAGTACATTGAGCGTGTTCCATGCGGAATTCGGAAGTTCTAGGAACTAAGGTACCCAGCCTCCTTTAGCCTGAATGATATGAGTTTGTATTGTAATATTTTGTCCAATTTTGTAGCAGGATCAACTGATTAGATTAAATCTTGAAACTTATCATCAAAAATACGGATGAAAAGTTTAGAAATATATCTGTCAACGTTACATATAAACTTGATATAAACCGATAATTTTCAACATCAAAATGTATGCAAATCTTATCTCTAGCTAGGACGCATCGCAAAAAGGAAACAAAATAGCATTATTCATTGCACCGAGCGAACGTCTGTTTATACTTTATATCAAAAGCATAGATAGCATAGGATTGGTGTAATAAATATAATGCGATTTATGTCAAACTATTAATCGAATCGGTAATCGCATCTGGAGTCACGAAGAGTATTGTTGTCTAGCATTACGATTCTTACACAGCCTGCTCGCGTGCTCGATCTACGACTTATATAAAATATATTTCACCGTATTATCTTGATGGCGGAATAATCAAACCTAAGGCATATCTTCACAAGGGTTCCGCATATATCGTACCTACTCCCTAGTCCCTACCTCTTACGAAAATGTTAGGAATCTCCTTAGTCTCATGAGATATATGGCAAATAAACGCGTTTCCCACCATATTCGAATAGTATGCACGTTTTATAAATGCATATATTCTTGATGATAAAGTAAATTATTATGCAAATATTAAGAACCTTGGCGTTGTCATCATACATCGTTTATAAACGTTCTGTTTTGTTAAATTGAACTGATATTTTATTAAAGATTATATGAAAAACTAATGTTTACCCCACATGCCAATTAATCTAATGCAAACATTATAGAAACAATTTGTAAAATGACTACGCATTAGTAAGCGTTGATCAAAAATACATTAGGAGATATGCATGGCCATAACGTTGATTTCATGTAAATGTAGTGTACGATTATTTCGAATGAAGCCATTACTTATTACATTACTTTCAATAGTCCCCCGAAGAGAAGGCTAGACATATTTTAAAACAATCATCATTTATGAAAAATCAGAAGTTACCAAAAAATACAAAAATGGAGTTTTCTTTTACAACGTGCCTGATATTTCAAAGGAGAAATTTTAATCCGCTACCGTTGGACAAGCAAATGCTCAACTCAATTACAAGTTGTAGTGACACATCGTCCCGCAAGGCGCCTCGTCCGCCTGTATGCAGCCACCACAGTCCACAAACAATTCATTTTGCTTCCAATCCGAGCACACAGCTGCGCCCGCGGTCAGTGCTAGTTCAAACTGACCAATGCAAATACGGGCCGGAACTTTGTACGCCTCGACTTTGTATTTTGTTAAGCTTTTCATTTGAAAAGTCCGCTAGTTAAAATTTATTATAAGTTTGCGGTTACGTCTTCCGTTTGTCAGTTGCGGTTGCGGATATCGCGATTTTCTCTTTGATTGGGAACTTATATTTTTGTAGCAGTAGAGTTTTATGGGTAGTTTCATATTTTTCTGATTTGCGTACCTATATGTATTTTAGTTCAGCGGCTTATTAGGAAATCTGAATAATAATTTGAATGTAACTAGTATGACTAGGGGAGCTAAATTAATCCAAACATACATTAATAGATAATTCTATCTCCCCTTTGGTCTAGACTCTAGATAATTATAAGGTAACTACTCAGTAAAAATTCTAATATGATATGATGATAATATGAATAAATTAACGATAATATTTAAAGATCGAGAAATTTTTCGTTTCAAACATTCAGACCACGATAATACCATATACAAAATGATTGTACGCACGTACAAAATCGATGCACGCAATTTTCCGCATACTTACTTATCTCAAAGGACTTAGTTAACGTCTTACTTCTTACAAGGAGATTGAATAGAAAACAAGGTAGGCACTCGAACGCGGGGTCAGGGGTGTTCGCTCGTTTTATATGCTAATCTGCCTCGTTCTTATGAATATGAAAATTTTCTATTAGATCGTGTCATCGTCAGCGGACTCTTGTGCTACGCTCAACGATAACTCCTCGCTGTTTCACGATTCAGCATTTTATAATATTTATTAAATAAAGCTGACATGTGCTTCGCGACGCTGTTATCGAGTCCTAAATGTTGGTTACAATGTAAGGCATCCAATCGATGTAGCGGAATTTAGTGGTTAATAAAAAAATACATAAATCTTTTAACTGCCTTATGGCGCACATTGTTTTTTATCTAACGAAGTACCTACCGCATATTATATAGCATGACTGATAAACCATGAATCTGATAACCAACCATTAATTTTTAAATGCTATTTTAGCAAACGTACCAGCTATAGCAATGTGAAGAAAAATGTTGTGTGACATATCGAAAAAATAACATATTACAAAAGTTAACGGTCAAATATAGAATCCCCTACTTTTTTAAGTCAGTTGCGAAGTCTCAACGTCTCGAGGGTCACATTATGTAAAATCGCTATTTTCCCGGGAGCTTTCGCGAACTCTGTAAAGAGGGTAAAATTGTGCATTCAGACACGTAATTTCTCAATATTTTGTCATGTTCGGTTACAATACACGGCGAATGCAGTGAAAATACTTTAGAGATAACTGTACGCCATTATTTCTTATTCATACCGTGCGCTCTAGCGATTTAGATACCGCGCCGTTCTCAACCAAATTTTGTCACATTTTACTATTACGTGCGGTGACTGTATTTACACTTTAATACTAACATAAGACTTATGAGCTTTTCTATACATTTGTAGAGCAATGGAAACACTAGTGATTTTTATCTAGGTTGCATGGGAAAATTAAGAGGGTATAACATAAATCTAGTTTAAATATGTAGTCAAAATAGCACATCATTTGGACATTATTAACAAGCAGTATTTCTATACTTTGGAAATTGGATTTGATTAAATGAATATTTATGAAAGTATTAACTTTTATTATATTAATCCCAATTTAATTAAGCATGTACAGAATGTAAGGGCGTAAGGTCGACATTATTTATGTCATCTATTCCACACCAAAGTTTTATCAAAAAGAATAGCTCAACAAAGCGTCTCCAGCAGCCACAGAAGCAATAAACTATTGTCAAGCAAACTGATATAAATGCCCTGCGGCCGTACGTGCTGTATGTACCTACTCCTGACTCGTAAGTCGTAACTCCCGAGGGCTCACAGTGTGACGCGAACGCCTCTGTGGAGCTGTGCTGCTAATCATTTCTGATATCCTGGTACTTTGGAACTATTTCGTTTACCTTTTTTCTTATTATACTTTTGTATTAATAGGAATTTTCGTACACAATGTTGTATAAGTATTTGTGAAATTATTTTCTTTTAGTTTTCGTACATGTCGTTTATTCCAGGGCTGATTTAAACGATCCATGGCATGTTTCTCAAATTCTGGATATGTTCTATTTTGCTTATTCGCCACTTTAAATGAAAAATAGTCTATGAACATGTACGAGTGTTAAAATAGCTATCCGGGACATTTTCAGCTAGTGAATAAACCAGCATTCGATCGTCTAATTTAAAATACCTACAGATGACTAGATGTTCAATCAATGGATCACAATAAAATGTAACAGAAATTTACAATTTGTATTCAAAACTAAATACTCCAAAAAAAGTTAAAATCTCTGCGTATAACCCGATCTTTAATTAAATTACAAAATAGTCTCATTCCACAATCACAGGTCTTTGAATTCACGACGTCTAGAGACAATGAAAAGGCATAGAAAGTGCTCAACTTATAAGGTCTGAGGACGTGTTAGCGTGCATAATGTAGTCGGCTCCGTGCTCAGGGAGGAATTTAATATACCGTCTGAGTGAGCACTCGGGCACTGAGTGAATAGTTTGCCTCGAAGCGCACGAAACATGTCGACTATCGTGTGACATCGTCGCATGATTAGGTGCCAGGGAATTTTTATAACGGAGCAATTTTTAGTGCAGTTAGTTCAAACGATTTAATAAAGAGTAAATCTTTATTGATTGAAGTAGGAGAACACACGTGGTGGACAGATTGTTTCATTGCTGTGATATTAAGATGAATATCCTCAGCTTGCAAATCCACATACTAAACTTTTTTGTTTATTAATGAAAGTTACACATTGAAGTTAACGAAGAAGCAAACGTAGTAGAGAAGTGAAAGCTATCGTATTACAGATGGTGTAATTACTTCAACGTTGACTTTACACCTTGTAATTAGGATACAATTCCAATACAAACTTACGTACTCGAAGAGTTTCACTTTGCGAGTAAAAACTTTACGCACACATTTTCATGTCCCATATAGAGAAAGCTTATGTAAATGATTCTGAGAAATTTCGTCATCACATTAGCAGCCTCCCACAGCTTCGTCTGTGTACTATAGATATGCCTAAATTATCATTAGCTATTTAACAAATAATTAGTATTTTAAATTAATTTCAAAGCAAGGTTATCATTTATAACGTTGTATCTATCTCGTAAAGCTACAAGCTGCAAAGTATTTGCAAATGATAATTTAGTTCTGACGAATATTTACTTTCAATGTAGGTATATGAGGTTAGGTGGATGTAATAGATGAAACAATTTACCGTTTTTCGAATCTGTGGGCTATGTGAAATAATTTAGTTTCACTCTTCAGTCCCCACTTAAAGAGACATAGGTACTTATTACCTTACATTTGAAAATCTAACTAAACCTAATACTTTTATGCAAATTCCCAACACTACCAAGCCCAATAGTATTCTCCAAACCTCACTGATAACAAATGCAAATTCACAAACCTCATACGGTCATGTATTCGGGCCGCCCTTAATTGGTCTAGTCTAGTTAAAGGGCTATCGAAACGTCTCGAGACGGTAGCTGCAATTAGCGCACGGTGTCGACACGACGCCTTGCATACAGAGAGGCTGTTCTGTTACTTAGAGACAACACACGTCTGTTCTTGCAGACGTCTTCAGAGATAATAAACGTTTGCACTTGTTTAACACCCCTACACTTTATGGTAAAACATATCGATAGCTGAAGATTTTGATATTGAAATTGTATTTTTGATAATATTTAAATATGTAAGTTTATACGAAAAACTAAAAGAAAAAGTACCTATCTCAAAACAATTTGTCTTAAGGCCATCGCCCCAAATTAAAATAAACAACATGCGTGTCTACATTTCTTGATTGAGCATAGTTATAGAAAACTAATAATATTTGTAAGACTTCTAAAGTGCATACATTAGCAAAAACCTTTTATCTACATTATGAGTAATTTCAGTAAACTTAAATGCAAATATCGCTGGAATATGCGCAGGATATAAACAGGATAAATGACATGGTGGGCTGATACAACTGCATTAGAACTACCAAACCCTGGATATTATTAGGCACATTGCCAAAACTGGCGCAAGCCACTTTAGCTTAATGTACGCTTTCGCATTCCAACAAAACACTATTAAAAACGAGAATTTGCACTAAAACACACTCATAAAATATCTAAAATGAGGAGTGCGATTGATAAAAGAGATTAGTAAGTACCTAGTAACAACATTGATTTACAGAATTACTACAATAGCGTTCTTCTGGCCGATTTTTATCATGTTTGCTTAAGTAATTTACTACTTTATTATTCTAGTTCAAAAAGTATGAATGCAAATTCCACTACCACAATACCTTACCTATCCTATCACTATCATAATCGTTAAGATGTGCCGTAACCTTATACATCCTTAAAGAAAAAAGGAATGTCTAATTGCAACCATATTTATAGAGAAAGTTGATCATAAACTACAGAATATACCATACAACTACCCATCGCTTAGTGGAATGCGCCATACATCATAAAGCACCATCGTTAAGGGTCTAGACGGACAAGGCAAGGCACATCGTAGCTCGAATTTGAAACGTAGGCTCTCGAAATCAAATAATGCCAAACACGTGCGCTGTTCGGCCACGGACGCAGCTGCACCGGCTGTACCAATTCCAATCTTCAGGCAACATGCCAACGAAACATTAAGTTGGCTTAAACACGCGGCCCAGCCTCACCGAGATATCTTCTTGAGTGTTTAAGATTTCCCTCGCCGGGCGCGGATTTAATTTAACAAAAGAGCCGCGCGAGATTCAGTTTTGTGCTAATTAAAAACTAACTTCATCTGTTCCTGACGCTGGTATTTTAGCGGGAATGTTTTTGGTTATGATTACATGCTTGTTAACATAATTATACTAAAACAAGTAAGGTTAAATAAAGCTTATTCACAGTTTTTAATCTTGCTGTGCATGTTTCGTATTAGTGTATGTACAATAGAAATATTTATAACCAAAACGAATCAACGTCAAAGGCAAAGTTAAAATTTATAAAAGTAATTTAAGACCAATAAAACTAAGTCGTTAAGACCGTTCGCAAAACTGCAGCAATTTAACCGCTTTCATAAAATCCGTTTAAGTTAATTTAACTTCATAAATTAGTTTTCCTTGCTTTGAAGTGGGGTCATGCGGCGTATGAAATTTTAAGACCATTCGCGATTTTCTTAGGCACGTATGAAGAAAGTTTAGCAATAAAATGGGAAAAAGAGGCTCAGAGGCTATAGCTTTTAGCGAGTTAGTTTCACAAAGGCGCGACTGGGTGTCGGAGTTGCGATGGTCAATAAACTTCGGGGACTCCGTGATGTGGCTTTTAATAAAGAACTTCGTCTGTACTTTTCAATAAACAATTTTGTTGAAAGTTTCACAGTGGAGTCGTCTATGTGCTCTCAAGAACCTACCTCCTTCCTTATTTATTATAAGAAGAAGTATATTTAGCGAAAGAAAAATAGATGCTAACACAATTCCCTGATATAAATGTGTGCATTTCTTTTCACTCCAAATTCATCGGTTTATCATAATCCCCGCTTATCCCAACGTACCTCGTGCGAACGAATTTTTTGCTTAACTCCTATTCTTCGTATAAAACACTAATACTTCCACGAAGAGGATAAACAGCTTAAGTCTTCTTATTTAATAATTCCACAATTTATCGAGCCAAGAAAAACAGCTTACAAAGAGGCCGCCGCGCATCCTTAGAAAATCCTTACATTTTTTGCGCTATCAGCAATTAAAAGCAACGAGTTAAGTGTAGGATTCATAATTAACGAAATGAGTTCATTGAAAATTGTAAAGCCGAGTGTTTGGCACGAATTCAATAATAAACGGCTACATAAGAGCCTCTCGCCTTACGCTTAATTAAACCTAAAGTACTTGCTATTTTTATGAGAACAAATAACATTCTTCGCGATGTTATTCCGTAGCGTAGTCAAGTGGAGGACACTCGAGAAGTTTAAATAAGATTGTTCTGTTCTTAGAAATTTTGGTTATTTTACCGAGATCGTAATACATTATTGTTATTCAGTCATTTGAATTTTCCGTTCTGAGTACTAGTCTAATAGGAGAGATAAAGTATAAATAGTTTTTTAGTAAGAACATTTCAACAAAATTCTCCTTTCTTTAGAATAACGAACTTCTATTTACCACTGAATGTCTGAATACCGTATTATATAACAGCATTTTAATTAAAATAGTAGAAAATACCTTACATCGTTTCGTTCGATTGTGTATTATATATTGTCACACCATACATTTTTCCGCTTTGCGTACCTTTACTATTATCGACTTCCCAAAAACGAACAAGTCAACACACGATAATGCATCCCCAATAGTATTGATACCTACAAAACAATTCCCTTGAACACCATAGAAATTCGCGATCCAGTCGTATAGTTGCAAAACAAAGTAAAATTCAATTTCCCGCAACCGGGCGAATCACCGGAGGAGCCGCATTACGATCCCACATGCGCCATAAGTTTATACAATCAATCAACGTTCTCGAACTGCGCCCGTGTCTCCGAGGTTCTGTGTTACGCTGAACAATGCCCATTATATATGACGTTATCAATTCCCATGACTTGCTGGTAAACTATTAATGATCTTAATAATTGTTTCGTAGCCACTAGGCTATGAATTTTATAAATATGCTGTAAAGAAAGAAAAGAAGAAAGAAAATACGTTTAATCACAAATACTTTTACAAATTTTTGACTTATAACTAAACACTTTACATGGAAAAAAAAATAAACCTTAAAATACAATAAATACATTCAAAAATATCTTAATATCGTATTCGTGATTAGGTGGACTACTCAGCACTTGCCTCTCCGTATTAGAGGAGAGGCGCCGGTTTTCAGTAGTCCCCTCGACTTGCTACGCTTGGAGCATCAGAACGGTCTTCTGGCTGGTTAAATTATAAGAGCTAATACATAATTTAAAAAGTAAAAAAAGAAAAAATGTTGTGTGGTTTTATGAAACCACGGTAAAAGTGAAACTGTTCGAACGGTTCCGAACACTGCTTTATACCTACTCGGCAGCCGACCGTCACGCGACATGCGCTACACAGACCAAAAAGTTTGAGACGATGTAATAAAAGTTTCACTTTAAAAAACAATAGGCGATTAAATGTTATATAGATAGTTAAAATTAAAATTAACAATCCATAATATGTAGATAATAAACTTACTTGTACATACAATATACATATAATACTTAAATATAAAAGGATTACTGAGATTAAAATAAATAATATATACATATTACATATATATAGAAAAATGAAAAATATACGTAATAATATAGATATATAAGGCTATACATTTAGCGCTATTAGGGCTGGTTAAGAAATTGTGCATGTTAAATCCTAAGTTAAGTTAAGTTGTTAAGGTCCAGTTTCACCCAGCTGTGTTTGTTAAATCTTAATTAGTCATTTACTAATGAGTTGTTAATAATTAACGGGCTGTTATATCATTAAATGTCCCAGGAACAAAAATTAACAAGCCGTTATTAAACTGAACATTTAACTGAATGACTTGTAAGTTACTCACTCTTATTTTAAGCAACCAAATTGAAATGCTTATTTGTGACATGTCATTTAGACGGAGTTGGGTAATATTTTATTTAGTCGTATAATACGTTATTTGTTGTGCTACGCGACCAATTTCAAACGTCCTTAGGTCCGAGTGATTTCAATGAAATGGTAACTACTTTTGATTTAAACCGATTGAAACGTCAAATAATCATAACATGGTATTATTTTGAGTTGAGGTTATGTAACATTTGTGCTTTTTGATTGTGTTTGTGGTTGGTTTATTGTGCTTCTTAATGAATATAAATAACTAGGTATGTCAAAGAAAACACGCGCACCGAATTTTTCGTCAAATGAAAAGGAAATCCTTGTTCATTTAGTTACAAAATACAAGGATCTAGTTGAAAATAAGAAAACGGACGCAGTAACCACTGCGATCAAAAATGAAGGATGGAAGAAACTAGCGGAAGAATTTAACTGTTTGAGTTCATTCTATGGGAGGGGAGCCTTTGGTCGCCTATCTGATGAGGAGCAGCCATTGCAGAGGGGAGCACCTGGCAAACCTGCCAGTGTCAGCTGTCAACTGTCAACGTCAGTGTCAACTGTCAGACGTCAGCTGTCAACAGTCCGTGTCACCTGTCAGTGTCATCAAGTGTCAACCTTGACACTGTCACAGCAGCCGTCAACAGTCAAGGTCAAAAGACAAGTAACGTCACTTGTCAGATGTCACCGTAATAAAAGAAGTTAAGTGTGTATGTGTGGGACAATTACCGAACATTAATCGTGAGTACAATTTTGAACTTTAATTACAAGGAGAAGTTAACTTAGAAGATTCAAGATATTGCATGTTTCAAGATAGAAATATTAACTTAGTTAAATTCAAAGTGATTAGGACTTAGAATAATTCGTTAAAAAGTGATCCGACGGGGAACCTATGCCCAATTTTCAAGTGAATAAATGTGTTCAAACACTTAGAATAATTTTAACGATTGATACGCCCTCTAGTGTTTTATTTTAAAACTCTTATTGTGGCATTTTTGGGATTTATACAGTGCAAGAACGACTTCTTTGTACTTTTATTTAAAATTCTGCAGTGTTGTAACACTTTATTATTAATTTTACCTACCGTTTTAGCTTAAAGCAAATAGGTAAATTCTTTAGTCAATCATAAGTTTGTAAAAAATCACTTGGATCATTACGAAAATTTATGAAACAGATCAATTTTCGCTTAGTATTCTGAAATATTTTTCCCCCATTCAATACTTAACATCTTTTGGATTATAGCAACAAAAATAAACACGATAAACGCTATCATCATTCATATCATCTTTCACCCTATAAAACAGCCCAGTACCAAAAATTCGTCCGCCCAACAAAAATTTAACTAAAACCCTACATCAAAAATGCACGAGCCACGAACAATGATAACAAGAAAAACGTAAACATACCCATCCTCATTTGTTAATGTATAATATATGTGAGCACTGGGCCGCCTCAGCACGCAACAATACATGATTAATGCTTCACAGCCAAAGGAATGATTTATTAAGCGACGTGACGACATACCATGCTGCTGTCACAAGAACCTTAATTTCGGGTTAAATTGACAATTGGTAAAAACAATTTGAAGAAGCCAAAGGGATGTCCCTTTTGCCCTGGTGAATGCGTCTATTGGACTTGTAGAGCATGAGAACGTGATATTTTAAGAAAACAGAAATTGTACGCGTTCGACAAAGCCACCTGGCCTATAAAACACTTAAGTTATTTCTGTTACAAAGAAATCATTCGTAATAAACAAGCTGTTATACTTCAACACTAAGTGCAAAATTTCAGCATACCGTTATGAAATATATCACAATTCTGTAATACTAAAAAAATATTTATCTCGTAATAAAAAGGATGTGAAATTGGAAATGCAAGAACCATCAATAAAGATAATTCGATAAACGAAGCGGGACAGATCGCGACAGGGGGTAATGTTTAATGTAAACTCAAGCACAGAGTATTTCATTAAGAAAACTTCTCATCAACAAACATTCACTTAAAGGAGATAAAGAAAGACGTTATCTTTGCGACTCATTTATTTACAGAAAGAAATTGGCTCGGCCGAAACGAAAAGAACGATGGATAAGCATTTGTCGATAAACCCATACTTTTTTTAATCGGCAGCTTTCAACTAAAGGCGGTGGCGATTAAAAAATTAAAAGTTCTTTATTACAGAATAAACCCGACTCTTCCTTGAAACTTAAAGATCGGAATGTAAAGTCCGGAGAGCAAATATGACCACAAGAAAGTTGAGTAAGTGGAAATGAAATGAACAATTAAAGAATCAGTGGCATACGTTCTCACCATGAAAATATTGCGCAGGGCAGATTTGTAAGTATTTATAGGTCTACGAAGGCAATTAGCTATATTTATCAATATTATTTAATTTACAATTATGTATTCACTGATAGAAAATTAATATTAGTAATACAACATTATTTATGGAATCCACGATTGTTGCGCCAGAATAAATGAGTAAAATTATTTCATAAACTTCGACCCTACCAAACTAAAAGAACCCACTTTTCATTCGTCCAGAGAAAACACAGGGCATTGCGTGCCAGCTATTTCTGAAGCAAACATTAGAGCCTCAGATAAATGGGCAACATCACAAACACTTCTCAACTCTAATTATTACAAATTACACAAACAATAATATGGTGGGAACAAGAAAAAACGTTAATGACCCTTCTAAGCGCCATAACAAGAGTGCTCAGCGCTAAACACTTGAAGGAGATTAACCGCAATTGCTATACTAACGTCTTTGTAGTAATAACTAACTTTCGCTTCTAACAACTTATAAATAGACACACTACAGAAAAAATAGTGCAATAACACAAATCTATGAGACAAGGAGACGAAACGATAAAAGAAAAACTTTCGTCCAGTTTTCAATGATAAGGTTCTAACTTGGATTATGTTCATTCTAATACAACGTACACTTTTTTAAGCCTAGTTTTCAATTAAATTTCACGCAAAATCTACATTTCGTAAAAATTTAACAGCAAACACATTTAACTACCAAGTACAAAGTTCATCATCATCATATCTCAAGTTTTCTTCTGCGTAATGTAAAATTATTCAAATATTCCACCCTCAACAACATGAAAGATTACGCTCATAATGTGCTCATAATATCAAAAACATAAAATCTCATAATGTTATTAAGCTGATGTGGGTGTCAACATGACAAAATCATTATACAACGTGACAAGGGACAGAATTTTTATCGAAGTACGTGTCCTAATCTCCCTTTCCATATCATACTGTAAAATCTAATTATAACAGGTTCGTATTTACTGGTACAATGATGTTTTTAGGGTGAACGTATTTTATATGAATTAAAATATAATGTTAAACGTGATTTTGAAATTACTTTATTATAAATTAAGTAGTTTGTTAAAAATTTATATCGATTAGTACGGTAGACAGATAATATAAGTATTCAACAGCAAAGTCAGTTCATGAAATTAAATGTCTCTTTGTAACCACATTTAGAAAACAATTAAGTTCTAAAAACAATCATAATGTTATCACCAAAACATCCATAGACCACATCAAAGTGAGCTTACACCCAGATCCTTCTAACATAAGTCCACATACCTCGAGATAATACCTGCGTTCAAAGTGCGCATTTATTCCCCCCGCATATCATGTGCCGGAATGGCAACAGTGATTCAGAAGCGGAAAAACTTTCACCCTCCAGTTATTGTTTGTTTCGCATACGTTTTTAATATTTCCGTTGATATCGCGTCGCAACGTTTAACCGAAACAAAACGGTGTTTGAGTGAAGGCTGTTCGTATAATGAAAAGCCACCGGGGGTTATGCTGATAAAAAGTATACCTACGTTTTAAATGGATATTAATGCAGTACCATTTATACCTTTATATTAACATTTTCTGTACATACTTCTATTCACTGATTACGTTATTTGCGTTATCAATACGGTTTTTTTCTGTCAATTGTAAAGGAACGTGAGTTTGTACTTATTTCGTTTGCGAATGACACACCATGGTACCTACACAAATAGAAACAATCAATAAAATATTAGCTGAAGGACAATAATGCGGCAATTGACTCGAGGAAAGAGTAAATAATGGAATTATCATATCAGCATTAAAGATGTCATGTCCCCGAGCCGTATCGAGTATTCTCTCCACAATACATCACACATAATAGGCTCCTGTATCTCAAACGGCATTGAATTCTCTTTGTTGAGGGCAGATGCCGTAAATTTGTACGCCGACACAACATTTCACGAGCCCGCAGTCTCTTAAATCATCGCTATCTCTATCTATCCTGCAGTATTGAAAGCGAGGCAACGGCTTATCTATGATCGAAAATTTTGACAAATTAGCATGTTGCCACATAAACCAACGACGAATTATCGGCGACTTCGGCAAACCGATTATATTGTAGAAAGACTGAGGCGGTATCTTTATTGCTATCCAGTTCATATGGCGAATTAATTCATCGCACGGAGGCGAAGGAGCGGGACTATCTCTCGCGATAACTTCGGCCCTGGGGGTGTCTAATATGGGAACTATCTCGTGATCGGGGTTCGAGGAACGTATGTTTTGGGCCCTTTGAATTGTGTCCAACGATGTCGGAGCTTATCAAGATTCTAGCGGCGTAATTACCGACTTCTAATGAACGTCCCTAATAGGGACGAGGCGAATTAGCCAGAGTGAAATTTCAAAACGATCGCGATATCTTCGGCCATTATTTTGGATGATTAATTATAATTAAATGCTTTCTTGTTAAGAAATTGTTGTTTCTCATTATTGAAGGCATTTTATTGTTTCATTTTGATGGCATCGAATTATTTCAGTTTTAATTTGAATCTGATTTGTATTATGTCAACACATTATTGGATACACAATTGGATATTACGTATTTTAATTTTTAACATTGTATGAATGTAAAGCGGATCGACTTGATTCTAATCTGATAATAATTAGGTCACATCACAATGGAAAATAAATAATTGTACAAGACGCCTACATCATAAAGTGAATTCAAATCTTTAAGAATTCAGTTTGACCAAACATAAAGATATTGCACAGAACATAATCACACAATATCAATTCAAAGATGCGTATCTCACCAATGGTAATCATTTCAATGGAGCCCTCGAGGGCTGCGTTTATATTCAGTCTTACGCCCTTAGGGCTGAACTCTTAAGCTCTCGATTATTTATGTGGTCTTCGGAGCCCGCCTCATGTCACTACCTCAGAAGTAATCGTCTGCGGCTGACGCTGAATGGAATATTCCATTCCAAATGGAATAAGATAAGCTGAAGAAAAGCCGCAATCAGATTAACGCACTCTTATAATAGCGTATTGTCCTGTACCTATTCTTATTTTTTGGTAATTGATGGTGAAGGTTACGTAATTATGAAGAATACCTGGTAGACGTCATTCTTACCTGAAACCAAAAAATACAACATTAGTTTGGTGGAGGTATTTTGCGATGTAGGTATATAATGTAGGTCATGTAAAGCAATTAAATTCGTTAAGTCATTAGGGCAATAGGTTAAGTAAGTATTTAGTATTTGTTAAGTATGAACCATAGTTAGTTAACCTAATAAAATAGGTACTACTAGTTTTTAATTTTTCCTACAGCATACTGTTTTTAATTATGATAAAATGCAGGTTAAAAATTTTAAACTCGTCAGTGTTTCGTAAAAATATTTTTCTTATAATCTTATTCATTTTTCCTGTCTCAATACCGTAAGAAAACAAAGAAGAGTCGAGCTGACAAACTATGAGCACTCATAATATTGTAGGTTTTGTTTAAAAAATAATTTTGAAATTAAAAGGTTATTTAATTAAAACTATGCTTTACATGTTAAGTTACAACTTACAACCTTATAAACTTATGTCTGACTAACTGGCTGCTTTAATACAACATCACGAACAAAAAGATAAAACGGCCGCAAATATCAATGCCATAATATATTATAGCTGTTCGCAAAGATATCAGTAATTAATTTTAAGTATTATTTAATTACCTACAGTCTTTTATGTTTAATAATATTCACAAAGTAGCTTCATCTGTGGATTTGCAAGCAAACAATAGCTTACACCAATCTCCAGAATTAATAATCTCGCAATTAACACCAACCTGACGCATTTTCGGAAGAACCAGTACTTTTGTAGTAAGAAAAATTTAATACATATGTTGTATGTTACATGGCATTTAGGTATTCAACATATGGTCATATTCAAATCCCGGGCATGCTATAGTGTCTGTTCAGTGCATATAAGTCACATAGCGTTGCCGATCGCATAGTAACATTGACGATAATAATGCAAGGTAATGCAACTATTAATACAATCCAATTTAATGCCAGCGCTGGTTAATATGCTTTTGATTATAATAATTATCATCTATATGGAGTTTAAATTTAAGGGAAATGAATTGGCCTATTCGTAATAAATAAATAATATTGATAAGAAAGAATTGCTTTTATCAGGTTCTTTTAAAACATATTAGCAACAATTCAAGCAATTTTTCTAAACAATTATATTAAAGTTAACTTTAATTTAAAATCATCATAATAATCATTATCAATATTAAATTGTCTATCTTTCCCTCCCTAAGTCCCTACGCAATAACTAATAATTTGTCATTAATTTTTACTATAAAAACTTTATAAAACGCAGTAAAATAAAAGTGTTAATTATATTACTATAAATTCCCAATAGCACGCAACTCCTCATACATTTATAATACTATTCACAACACTAAAATACAAGTATGATTTTCGTATCAGCGTAAAGAGCTTCCCAAGTACTAACATTGAGATAACAACGCCGCTTAGTGTACCAAAACATTTTGCGATACCTACCGTGCCGATAAGTTCTAAAATAATACGTAAACATCCTATTTTCCAGTCATAAATTGGGAGATTATTAGTATACTAGTGAGTAGGTAGAGTATGTTTTTTTGGTTGTTAGTACCTACTATTACTAGTAACCAGTAATTAATTATTTTTATTTATGTATCGCAAAATATCATTACATCCATACTGAACTCTTGATACTGAACACAGATTACAAAACACTTAAAGGGATTCACTTTCTTATAGGTTATATTATATGGGAATAGTATAATTCATAATTATTTATTTGCACAAAATATCATAATTTTAGATAATAGAACATAAAGAGATTTTACTCACCAGACTCAACGCGGATTACCATTGAATGTCTTCGCGAAAAGGATATAGATGCTGCAGTGAAAAGGCTCAAACTCCGCTCTTCGATAGGACCTGACGGTGTTCCTACCTTTCTTGTCAAAGATTGCATATCTGTGTTAAAAGAGCCGCTTTTACACATATATAATTTGTCCCTCGAAAAAGCCATATATCCTCAACGCTGGAAGAATTCTAGAGTCACGCCTGTTCCTAAAACGGATAAAAGCATCGATGTCTCAAACTTCAGGCCCATTGCGGTGGTTTCTGTATTTGCTAAGATCTTTGAATCAATGTTGGATAACCAAATTAGTCAACAGGTAGCTAACTTCCTGGATGACTGTCAACATGGCTTTCGTAAAAACCGGTCTACCAACACCAACCATATCAACTTTATTGACTATGTTGCCTCTGAAATGGACCTTGGTAACCAAGTTGATACGGTCTATTTTGATTTTAAAAAAGCCTTTGACCTGGTTGACAACGACATTTTACTCCAGAAGCTGGCTGCAGCAGGTTTCACTCCTAAGCTTCTAAAATTTTTCTCAAGCTACCTGAGGGACCGTAGCCAGTTTGTGCGTATTTCTGGTCATGAATCAGATAATTACTATACGCGTTCTGGAGTAAGTCAGGGAAGTACGTTGGGTCCAACATTGTTTCTGCTTATGATAAACGATCTGCCCAGTACCGTACGAGCTGCGAGGTGCCTTATGTTTGCGGATGATCTAAAGCTCTTTTTGAGGGTTCGCAATGCTTCTGACGCTGAAGTTCTCCAGGAGGACATCGACGCTATAGCTCAGTGGAGCATTACAAATCACCTGCCCTTCAACACCGACAAGTGTAAAGTGATGACTTTCTCGCGATCCCGTTCCCCTTTTTATATGACCTATAATTTATTTGACATTCCACTGGAAAAAATTTATGAAATACGTGACCTAGGATTAATCGTAGATAGTAGACTTGACTTTCACTCACATATGACGGATATTTGCAAGAAAGCTAATAAAACGCTTGGCTTTATTATTCGAGTTTCTTCAGAATTTACTGACAATAGAGTTGCCATGCTTCTATTTAATGCCTATGTGCGTAGCAAATTGGAGTACGGTGCTATGATCTGGGACCCTTATGAAACGACATACTCCTTAATGATTGAAAGGATCCAACGTAAATTTGCGCGATGGATATACAAACGTTGCTATGGATATTACCCACATCTCTATCCATCGATGTATGTATTGGGTATGGTGGGATTCAATACATTGGCACTCAGGAGAAAGATTCTTTTGGTGGTGCATTATTATATGATAATCAATAACAAAATTGATAACCGCGATGTGCTTGAGCAGATGATCTTCAGTCTGCCAAGGGGTGGTGGGGACGGTATGCTTACCGCGCGCCGGCCGCACCGCCTCTTGGCACAGCCGCTCACGCGAACGCACCGCGCTAGGAACGCGCCCACTGCGCGAGCACGAAAGTTGCTTGGAGACATGCTTGCCCAGTACCAACATTTTGACATTTTTGCAGATAATTTGACTGTATTTATTCGTTACGCCATTTATTATCTCGATGACAATTCTTATTAGTAATCTAATTAAATGATTCTGATATTAACCGTGAAAAATTTCAGAAAATTCGGAATCGATGCAATACATTATGTAGGGATGCACAACGACGACACATATCCCAATCTGTCGAAAACGGCGACCCCTCTAAAGTTTGGAAATTCCTAAAAACTCTTGGTATTGGCAAAAAAACGCATAATTCTTTTCCGTCATCAGTTAATATTGATGCTCTTAATTCTCATTTTTCTAGTCCATTTTTGGACTTTGACGCTAACTCCAAATTGCGAACATTAAATACCCTCAACTCCTTACCTTCTCCTGATTTTCCTCCGTTTGTTTTGCGTCAATTTACCGATTGTGGTGTTGAGAAGTGCATTTTGTCAATCACCTCTAAGGCGGTTGGAAGTGACTGTATTGGTCGGAACATGATCATCCCCATCCTTCCTATCATTAAACCTATCATCACTCACATTTTAAATTTTTCCATTTCCTCTGGTCAATTTCCTGAAGACTGGAAAAATGCTCACATTTTTCCTCTTCCCAAGAATCCCAAACCATCTAGTCCTTCAGACTTCCGTCCAATTGCTATTTTACCTTTCCTGGCCAAAGTCTTAGAACGCTTAGTACAAGAGCAACTAAGTCGCTTCCTCAATACTCACAATCTCCTTAATCCTTTTCAATCTGGTTTCCGACCAGGTCACAGCACAACTACTGCTCTAGTTAAGATCACAGATGACATTCGCCGGGGGTTTGACAACAAGCAGCTAACGTTACTTTCTCTACTTGACTTCAGTAACGCTTTTAACACCGTCGATCATGATGTTTTGTTAGCAATGCTACGCTCTCTCAACATATCTCCAACGGTTATTGACTGGTTTCGAAGTTACTTGTCTGGACGACGGCAGCGTGTCATGGTTGAAGACTTGTCTTCTTCCTGGTGCAACGTATCTGCTGGCGTCCCGCAAGGTGGTGTGTTGTCTCCTCTCTTATTTTCAATTTTTATTAACTCTATATCCAGTAATATTAATTCTCCTTATCATATGTATGCAGACGATTTCCAATTATATTCGCACGCCTCATTATCAGAACTACCGAATGAGATTTTTCGTATAAATACTGAGCTAGCCACCATCGTTAAATGGAGTAAAGACCATGGTTTAAGAATTAATCCTGACAAAACCAAGGTTATTATTTTAGGCAGTAAACAGCTTATAGGTCGTATAAACTGGGAAACCCTACCTAGTATTGCGGTAGACGGTACAGTGATTCCTTTCTGTAAGAAGGTGAAAAGTCTTGGCTTGCACTTGGACGAAAGTTTATCTTGGTGTGATCAAATCAAGGAAGTGCAGAAAAAAGTGTTTGCTTCTGCTTCTTCTCTCCGTCGTTTACGCAACTTCCTGCCGATTTCTACCAAAATTGCGTTGACTCAATCCCTTTTGCTTCCTCTCCTAGATTATGCCGACTCCTCTTATCCCGATCTTCACGAATATCAACTTGATGCTCTCGAGAGGCTGCAAAACTTTTGCATCAGATTCATTTTCGGCTTGCGCAAGTTCGATCATGTTTCTGATTTTCGCAAAAGATTACACTGGCTACCTATTCGCCTTCGCCGGAATACTCACATCCTTCAACTCCTGTACTCTGTCCTGTTTAACCCCAAAACTCCTGTCTATCTCAAAAATCAGTTTCATTATTTAAACTCCAATAGTTCCCTTTCCCTTCGTTCCTCTGATCTCCTTCTCCTATCCACCCCTATTCACCATACCAATTTTTTTAACTCCTCCTTTACCGTCCTAGCGATTCGACTGTGGAATGCTCTTCCTGAGACTATCAGACGCGCCAAAACACCACATCATTTCAAGTCACTTGTAAAAGAGCACTTTTTCTCCAGTATTTAGTTTCCTTTTTATCTTATAAATATGTATTTATATTTTATATATACTATGTATAATATGTATTTATATACATGTATAATATGTATTTATATGCATATATATATAAATATATATATTTAAATATATTTATTAATTTGTATTTAACTTATTATTTTTATTTAATTTGTATGTATAATATAAATATAACTTGATTAATACATATATACTGAATTATCTATGTCTATTCTTTAATTAGTAATGAATTATTTGTGTTATCTAATAATCTATTCTTTTTTTAAATCTTTTTGATGCGCCCTCGCTTTTTACCAATGTCTTACATGTCCTTTATTTTTATGGTTGCCTGGAAGAGATTGCTTTTAAGCAATAAGGCCGCCTATTGTACACTTTCCAATTTTATGTATTCTCTTATTTTAAATTCCTGTTATATGTACAATAAAGTGTCATAAATAAATAAATAAATAAATAAATAAATAAATGTATTTGTAATCTGTCTAATTTCTTATATTTCTATTGATTTCTATTAATTTTCTTATTGTTGAACTATCGTATTCGTATATATTATTATTGTTTGTATTCTCATAATGTTAAATGAAGTGTAGTTATAAGTATTTTCCTTTCAATGTTCTTGTGTTTTTTATCACGTAAAATTATTGTAATGTGTATAATAATTTTTTGTACTGTATAGCATTGTGGTGCTTTGGCATGTCTGTAAGCCACATGTTCTATAATTAAATAAATAAATAAATAAATAAATAAATAAATAAATAAATAATCATGATCAAAGGCCTGAATTTTAAGAAAGCATGAGAGAGCAAATGTATTAATAACTGAAACAGTAGAATTTCCATGGCGAGAGAAAACGCTAACAAAAATTTGTTGTTTACGCTGTACGATGGAATTGCAAGCGCTTAGCTGGCATTATCTTCGAGCTATGGCTTTGACGAAGAAATAACCAAAGTCCAATTTTGTGTCATAACAGCAAAACTTGGTAAACGATGTATTGCTTTTTTATGTAAACACAATGCACAGCCGAACTATGTCCTCTGTGCAAAGTATTCTAAATAAATAACATAGGTAACGTAGATGTTTTTGTGATTTTATAATTAACAAATAACATCCTAATATCTTAACCTGCAAATATTTACAAACTTTATCATTTGAGTAGAACAGCATTTCACCAAGATAGTTAAATACCTCATCAATTCATCACGATCTGTTAGGTCACATATGAAATAGCAAATACCTTTCAAAATCAAACATAACTTGCAAGCGACATTAAGTCTAACGTTTACCCCAATGAACCAGAAAAATAATTTAAGTATTTCATTATCCCATTTTTGCTCAATCTTGTATAATCATAAACTATTTTAGATATACACAGAACATTGTAAACTCATCTAGCCACTCTAAAAGGCCAAAAGTTCGTGTAAAGTGTGAATTTCCTGTACAGATAGCACCATATTTTCCGCAGCGGGCTTATCTCAATTTTGCGACGGTTATGGGCTAAGAATGAGCGTCGTTATCCGTCATTTCACGGTTATACTTGGGTTAAGGAATTTGCAATCGTTAAATAATGGTAAAATCATTTGAATATTTGTTTGATGTATCTTAATACTACTAAATCATTAAAAGTTTATGTCCCTATAAAAATAAACTCTAAAAATATGCATACGTGTCAAATGGCCAACATGAACGCGTAATTTATATTTTTAAATATTTGTGTATATTGACTTATGTCTAGAATCCATTTGGCGCCGTATAAAAATAACATGTCCGATTCCTACAACCGGAACGGTGAACATGATGAACGTCAATTCACATCGCATACAATAACTGCGTTCAAAAGTTAATAATTTCACATTTATAAAATTGCAACAACTGTTAACAAAATTCGTTACAAAATAGGTTAATTTAAAGAACACGTAACATAATGATGCTCTCATCAATGGTAATAAAACGCCGGAACAAGCGATCTCGCAATGCATTAGCTCCCCGGCCGCATTATACTGCTCACTGCTCAGTTTAGGAAAATTACATTAAGGCGTTACCCGGCAATTTCGACCATGTTCAACCTCTATAAAGTCTGGTACAACATAAAGCACAATACCGAAAAAAATATATAAAATAGGATGGTCTTTGATCTTTAATTGCTCGCGAGGACTTTTTTCCAAAGTTAATAGATTTCTAGAAAAAAAATGTGCCGTGGTCATCGATTTTTCCGCAAATACTCTATAAACTTCGTAACCTGCTGACTTAGAGCTCTGAAAATTTTATGTTTAATAAATTATCAGTTACACAACATTCCCTGACGAGGATTTTTTGTTTCACTGATTGGTATCTTTTTAAATACAAAATGCGAGGAAAAAAGAAGGTGCAGCGGGAGAGATTTGTGATCCGTCAAGTATGGTCAAGGTTATTAGCGCATGTATAAGCCTTAAGGCCCTTAATACACTGGCGCATACCGTTGCGTCATTTACGCGACAAGGATGCAAATAGACCTAGCATTGAATAGGAATGAGACAGCACGTGCTCTAAATTTTCGGAATATCCAGAAGAAATCCAACCAGATGGAACAATCATTCATATTATAGACATTGCATCATCAGTAACCCCAATCTATCCTGAGTGACCGATCAAAGTCCAGTCCTATAGTTGAGACACGTTAATTGCAATGGGAAATTGCGTGTCCAGGAATCCTTATCTAGAACTGCAATAACTATTTTAAATCGGCCATTGCCTAGTCTGTGTGTTAATTATGCACGCGGCGTTTGTGCCTGGATCGGAAAGTAATCTAGTTATTTGAACGTTGTGGGTTTTACTGTTCTGCTTTTATACTTAAGCTTTTTTTAATTAAATGTAGGGTTTGCATCAATTAGAGGCATATATTTAGAGATAATTGATGCTCAATACCCATCTGCTCGTATAGTCTACACCTAGACTGAATTTCTAACGATCTTGACAAAACTATAGACCGATATCGGTTTTCCACCGCCTGATAATTCCAACGACTATCAGAACACTACTTTTATAAGAAATCTCATCCTAACAATTTTGTAAAATTCTTATCTTTGTAGAAATCTTGAAGGAATTGAATATAACGATTATTATATTATTAATTGTATAAATGATAACTGGAAAAACTAAATATTTCACGAAAAATTGTGCGCCAAACAGCAAAAAGGAATGAATGACGAAAAAAATCTTAAGCTCTACGGATATAAAACATTTACTTTTACATCCTTCTATTGTAGCTATGGGAAACAAATACGACGTACAATTCAAGTTGGCAGTAGCCTTGACTCCGGTAAATAGGACGAGTAGAAATAGACAGAAGCAATGTTTACCTCAAAACGTTAACAATTACCCGACAATCATAGCTGTACAAGAATGTGTGTGAATGTGTGTCACGTCAATTAGTATCAGATAAATAAAAAATGATCTTTTCATAGATAGTTTAAGAGCTCTGCATGGTCAGCTAAAATATGCCCTATCTTCACAAGACGGCGCGGCGTCCAAAGTAATTGATGTACTACATTTTACAAGGTACGCTCACAAGAAAAGCGATTGTGTATCGAATAACATACTCAGCAGTTAGGGGTCTTCTTGAATTGCCAAATTACTTTTAACGAGACTCTCTTCAAGGGCTTATCGAGTGGTCGGATCGAAGGATTATTAGTGGTAATCCGGTTTCAACGTTTAGAAATTTCAGGAATTATTTGAGGTTATTTTTACATGAAAATGTATAAAATATAAATGCCTCATTGTGCTTATATTCTATCCCTTTCTTTACAACTTTATAAAAATAAAACTGGAATTTTGGATAAACTCCTACGTCTTGTTTTGTCTACATTTTTTCTAGTACCTACTGTACCTTTCAATTGTGATTTATTTTAGTATCTACCTATTTCAGTTGGTGAGTTGTTACTCGCTTAGTGCAGTACAATTTTCTTTCTCCAAAAATATACAAAAGCAAATAACTTGACAGCTTTAAAGCTACATAAAAACCAAACACCGCATTTACATACGTGAAAAAAACAATTTACATACGAACAATGACTCCCTCCCACGTTCTATTCCGTGCTAAAATTGAACCACTCTTTAGCCGACGAAAGTGCGGAACATTTACAGAACACTGCTTCAATGGAGTCGCATTGTAAACATTTAAGTATGTGTGTCGAAGCAGTGCGACATCCCGTTACCTGCGACCTTGTGGATTTAGAACAAGTTTATACTACAATACCTCGGGGCTTAGTGAATTATCGGATTTGTTATGTACAAACTACATAATATAAAAATACTAATACTTACTTACTACTATGGTTTAGATTGTTTTAAATACAATAGCGGTAAATTTTGTGGTGAGAGATTTAGCCGTATGGATAACTGTCAAATATGTATTAATTTGTGGTCTTGGATATATGGTTTCAAAGCTTGGACAATTTATCCTTTTATCTAATTAGTTATAATTAATACTTATTTTTGCTTTGAAAATTGGATAGTTAGTATATAAATTTAATTTGCTATAAAATGCGTAAAATTTATGACGTAATTAACAATAACGTTCGACGCAATAAAAACATGTTATTTCCTTAATTGAAATAAAGTCTAAACATTAACTTTGCAGGCTAATAAATATAAGCTTATAACCATCTACAGACCATATTTGATCCTACTGACACATGCCTCTCATGAAAGTTTAGAATCCTACACGCTAGTAGGCAATAGTGCGGGTTGGCAAATATCACATGTCGCTGATTTTGTTTACTTTCCTTTTGTTTCTTCACTATGTATTCCTTAAATTATTCCGGCACTGGAGATGTAGGAAGCACGTATATAAATTGAAAAGAAATCGCTCGTCTACTATTGAAAATCCAATTTCCGTCTATATTGAAATTGAAGAAGTAAACTAAATGTGGTCACTGCCATATCTATCTACTTATTCGATATTAATAAATCAATAAAAAAGCTGTAAACAGCTAAATGGAAAAACTTTAACTTCCGAAGACCGGTTATTTATAAGAATTATGAAATTGATTTATTACGCTAAAAAGTCTATAAAGGTAGCGTAATGTTGCAATCGTGAATTATAATGAACATTCGCACATGTGCCCAGTGATATTTTTAATTAAAAAGGTAGATAAGTTACCAACACAGCATTTGATCTTCAAAAACGGCACACTCACGCACAGACGATTAGACCTCAAAGTAAGATGGCATCATTCAACTATCGTGAGCGAAAAGGAGACAACAGAGGTCAAATGTGGCTAATTAGACACATTTCATGTTGTGTCTAATGCTACTTCTGGTAAGCTAATAAGTATATATCTTTTGTACTCATAATATAATTGAATGTACCAGTATAATTACGTAAGGTACTTCTTGACATGACACCCAATACGTGTTGCTTTCAAGCTACCCTCTTTAAAATTTTCGGCAACAAATAATTAACAGGCATTTTTACGGGCTCCGTACCCCATACCAATTACCAGGTATGAGGTAACCTGGTATTCAGCACGTACTATGAACGCCATACAACAGTTTATTATTTCCACTTCAATTGTTATTTGCCCAGTAACAATTGCAGTGAATTAAGCTGGGTGCGAGCGGAACCGGCGGCAATTTCGAAATCGACTGATATTACGTGCCATTTACATATAGGTAACTATGGTATATCTACGTAAGTAATCTTTCACATTTTTTCAATGGTTTTAAAATATGAGACTTTTAATACGTAGGAGTATTAGGAGTTACACCTTAGTGTACCTTACACTAAGGTGAACTGCAACATTATGATGATATTAGATCTTCGAAACGAACTTAAAAAGTTTGAAAGTCTCTTACAGTGATAGTGGAGTGTGTTTACTGTTTATCCATGTATTTCTCAGAAACTATATAAGGAAGAAGCTATAATATCAATCGTCCGACATCGCAGAGCAATAAAAAAAGATCTAAAAAATTCAGAAGTTTAAAAGACAATGACCAAATTTTTATAAGTTTAGAGATCGACTTTTTTTGTATTCTTAAATGAGGACAAACGTCGCAATATACATTCATATCCGCTGATCGTGTTAAATATACCGTTATATAGAATTGTCCGAATGGAAAGAAGAAAAAACTCGGCGTATTGTGATCGATTTATTTATTTTTTTTCTCCTTGAACCCATGACCTATCCACTACAAACTTGTTGGAAGTGGTATGTATCTCTGTGTCTTGTGTTTCTCTGTAAAGATAGAATACTAGTATTTGTATTTTAAAATACATTTCTATGTGTGATCTTATTTAAAATTAGTGTTTTCTGTTGTTTGATTTTACGCGAGTAGGTATTATACATTTAGAAATTAAAAATTGAAATCGCGTTTAAAATCCTTTAAAATTATTTTACGATGTGTTTTAAGAATCCCCAATAATCGCTAGATTACGGTAGAAACATTAAAATTCATGTCCGTCTGTATTTCAAATGCGCATAATATGGACCATATCTAAATCGGAATATCGAGCTTTTCACAGGCGGACAAATAAATACATAAATAAATTAACACTATTCTACAATATGTACTTGAAAAGCGGTCTGTTATAATAATATCAAGTAACGCGATACAAAAACAATTTTTCTCGAAGATTCCGCTGACATTGTCCAAGGACAAACAAACATTGTTGTTACCATATCATTGTCTGTTGCATCAATGATAACATACATTTAACCTTTTTATTCTTTACTAGCTGCTCCGCGCGGTTTCACCCCCGTGGCTCCACTCCTGTTGGTTGTAGCGTGATGATATATAGCCTATAATCTTCCTCGATAAATGGGCTATCTAACATCGAAAGAATTTTTCAAATCGGACCAGTAGTTCCCGAGATTAGCGCGTTCAAACAAACAAACAAACAAACAAACTCTTCAGCTTTATAATATTAGTATAGATATCAACAACATGGACGAAAAGAAATAATACACGCTAATTAATATTTGTTCAGCTTGATTCATAATGCGTTGCAAGCCAAATATTGAATTTGGTTTACAAAAACATACAATTTTATAAAGCTGCGTCCAAACGGGGCTAATTTATTCGCAATGTTTATTAAAGCGTGACTAATATAAAATATATAATGACCACGAATAATATACCTGTATCTAGCTATCTATACTATATACATGTTTCTACATACGAAGGTTAATGTATATTTTTTGAAAATATTAAATAATTAGTTAGTCTGTAAGTATGCATTTAATATAGATAAATTACATTTAATATTCTATTTACACGACAAAAGGGATAAGTACAGTTTTGATTAATTTTAGTCTGGTGGTCTTTATGCTATTAATTTCAAGTAAGAGAAGCTATAACTACAAACCTGTGTGGCTACTACGAAATGAGATCCTCCTCCATGTCAAATCGAATTATTACAATGAATCGTAACAATGTAATGGAACCGTGAAGTTAACAAATCCCCACGGAGGTGTTGAATAAGGATAAAGATACCTATCGTTATTTCGGAAAACCAAATGAATGTAAGCTAAATCAAATGTTAGATGACATCAAAACCAGTTTTGTTTTACGTCTGGTTATGATCCGGCTCCAATACAAACATTTTTCTAAACACAATTAACGTAATGTATGGCAGCTTATAATATTTATTATTTGAGTATTTATCGTTTATTTACGATATTACGAGGTATTCCTGATGAAATAAAAGGACAAAATAATGTGCCTATGTCCCTTTTTAATTTAATAATCATATCATAGTTGTACATGATAATATTATCTATAATTCCTTAATAGGTACTTGTTTGTGCAGATTTTTTAACGGATTTTAAACGCGATTTATTCACCCCACTTGCAGTTTTAACACTTTACAGTGAGTGTGGTCACGGTCAATCTGACCATGACCACGCTTACTATTTGGTGTTCGAAACTTAAGCGTAAATTAATTAAACCATTTAAATATCGTTTAAATATAAAATAGGTATATTCTAAGACCTAAAGCATAAGATACAATCGAAAATCTAGATATAGATATTATTAATATTAAATTTAAAACTACTATAAAATACGTGTTTTTGTATAATACTAAAGCAACTCACAAGAATGACGACTTCGTACTTATTAGTTACACGTACATAACATATTTTGATAATTAAACTAGTTTTGATAGTAAAATGAATAAAAATATTTATTTTCATTAATTCATAACAATAACAATAAACCACTAATTGCCGATTACCTCCAACCTACCACATAAATAGCTTTACCATAAATTCAATCATTTACGTAATATTGTGTACGTAGGCGGCATGGACGCCGGCGCCGTTCGGTCATCGACCATGCGAAAACATTGTCACTCCCTGAAGAAAGTGTCTATGATGTATCCCGTGAAGAAAAAGTACCATAACAATCGAATGGTCATGGAGATTGAGTATCACTACATAGTATAACCGCGGCTGTACACACTCGTCGAGAGCCTCTCGTCGAGAGCCTCGGCCGAAAAGACTCTCGTCGAGAGCATGCCTGTACACACTCGTTCTAACATTTGAACTGAAGACTTACACGAGAATGGACGTAGAAAAAGCTGCTGCTATTTGTCTTTGTGCCGTGAGCTATTATAATTTTTTAAACATTTACTATAAAAAAAATTTCTCAAACCATGGAGAAAAAGAAGATGATGGATGATTACCATGCACCGCAGTAGAAACAGGGAAATAAATATAAAAACTTCCTGAATAGTTAATGTATTTTATTGTATTTTTAAGGAATCAATAGAAACGCTTCTTTGTTTCAGAAGTACAATGGAAAATCAATTGGCTGAGTTGGTGGCAGAACCTTCTGGCCAATTTAAAATAAATCCATAAAAAATAAGTTCCATAAAAAAGGTTCTGTTTGATAACACTCCAAAAACTGTAATTCTCGTTCATTAGACCACATAGTGAAACACGTGCGTTCATAAATAACGTCAGCGAGCAACTAACTGAACAAGTGTGTACATGCTCGCTCTCGTTTTCCTCGCGAGACTCAACGAGACCCTTTGACTCGGGCGCAAAAAACCGACCAGTAACCGAGACAACCGAGGCGAGACACGAGAGAGCGAGACAAGACGAATGCCACCATGTACATACTCGTTCTCGGCCTGTCTCGGTGTGTCTCGGCGAGTGTGTACAGCCGGCATTAAACTATGATACTTTCTCTGTCCCTATTTCCCTATTTCCCTATGTCCCTTTGCAAATCCTTAAAAATCTTTAAAACTACGCAACGGATTTTGATGCGGTTTCTTTTAATAGATAGAGTGATTCAAGAGGAAGGTTTTAGTATATAATTTATTAGGTTTTAGACAAAGCGAGCGAAGCCGCGGGCGGTAAGCTAGTTTTCTTATACAATCATTTATTTAGGACAAAAATAAAGTGGCTCGTTCAAGTAATTCTTAGTTTAAAGGTAAGTTATCAAATGGTTAAAATAATAATAAGTGTAAAATATGGAACATACATCAAATCTATACTAATATTATAAAGCTGAAGAGTTTGTTTGTTTGTTTGAATGCGCTAATCTCGGGACCTACTGGTCCGATTTGAAAAATTCTTTTGGTGTTAGATAGCCTATTTATCGAGGAAGGCTATATGCTATATATCATCACGCTAAGGCCAACAGGAGCGAAGCCACGCGGGTGAAACCGCGCGGCATAGCTAGTAACACATAATATGATCATATATATGTATGTATATTGTATAATGGCTATAAGTTATTCCTATCTAAAAAATTTAGCATACTCCATTCGCTTGTAGTATGTTAATGCATAATGATCTTTTCAAATATCATTGTTTTGTAAAATATAATTGTACACATTTTGGTATTTAATTATGTGAGACCAAAAATAATTTTGTAGGAAGTTGTTATAATATCTTAAATACAATGCAAGGTTATCTTCAATGTAATTATTTTTAATGGAATTATTTTTAACTAGCTTTCCGCCTGCGGCTTCGCCCGCGTTTTCAAAGAAAAACCCGCATAGTTCCCGTTCCCGTGGGATTTCCTGGATAAAACCTAGCCTATATTACTCGTGGATAATGTAGCTTTCGAATGGTGAAAGAATTTTTAAAATCGGTCCAGTAGTTTATGAGCCTATTCATTACAATCAAACAAACAAACAAACAAACAAACAAACAAAGTTTTCCTCTTTATGATATTAGTGTAGATGAAGAATTTACATACTTTGAGCTATTTTTTTTCAATGATGAAAGTGTATGAAAAATTCAATTGACATAAAAAATTTAAACACAGTTGTCAGTTACACCATGACATAGAATGAGTGTAAAATAATACATAAATCCAATTTTTAAGGGGTGAAACAACCATTCAAACGCAAACTCACACAAAATTCCTTCTGCTAGACCAATCCATACTAATATTATAAATGCGAAAGTAACTCTGTCTGTCTGTCTGTTACTCAATCACGCCTAAACTACTGAACCAATTTTTATGAAATTTGGTATGGAGATATTTTGATACCCGAGAAAGGACATAGGCTACTTTTTATCCCGGGAAAATGACGTAATCCCGGAAATCCCACGGGAACGGGAACTATGCGGGTTTTTCTTGGACTGCGCGGGCGAAGCCGCGGGCGGAAACCTAGTTTTGATATAAATTGTAAATGTTTGAACTCTTAATTACTAAGAGACTAAGATATAAGTGTAGGTAGTAGACAATTTTTTATACTGCTGAGTTTTAACAGTATCTAGGCCGAACAATATTTTCCAGATCACATAGTATTATTATAGTATTTATTAATCAAATAGAATAACCATAATATCAATGAAAACCAGAAATAGAAAACACAACATGCATTTTAAAATAATCTTATCAATATCGGATTATATAATATGTACTTAATATTATTAAATAAATGCTTGTTATCTTTAATATCTTTATTTCGATAGGCAATGCTCTTATATTAATTGTTTATTAAATTGATTAAATGTAGTGATATTTTTACATGTTATAAATCAAAAATGCTTTTGCTGTCTGTCTGTCCATTTTTTTGCGTTTTTTTTTTTTCAATATATGTATATTATATAGTCCTAGATGGTGGAAGTTTTAAGACAAAGCGAGTGAGAAAGCTAAATTTAGTATAATTTTAATATTGTATTATACACAGTATATACAGTTACATTTATAAAATAATATACACTATCAATGTAGGTTACAGATATTCACTTGATTTGCAAAATAGTGAAATAATTGGACATAGGTATTATGCTATTTTCATGAATACTTTAAAATTATTTAATTCTAATGAACTTACCTCTTTCACAGTTTCACGTTTGTGCCTGATTTCTGGGTCTGTATTAGAGTCCATCAGCGGTAAGACATACTTATTGACTCCTGCCAAGTATTTTTCACCAGAGGGAGAAACATCTTTGCCTGCATTATTTGCAACATTGGGTTCTTCAATAGCATCCACAGGGGCTTTGCTAGGTCCTCGAGAAGACGATACGGAAGGTGCGACATCAAATTGCGGTCTCTCTAGTACTTTCATACCCATGTCTTCATTTATCTTAGCGCGTAGGCGATTCCTGTCTTCCACAATATGAGGATCGTCACCTTCCTCCCCATGACGCACGATCCCAACGACGGGAAAGTCTCCGACTTCATTCTGCGCTAAGGGAGGTGGCATGAGCAGCTCAGGACCTGCTTTCTGAATACGTTTGTACACATCATACACACTGTCGTTCACGCTTATTGAACTTTTAAACTCTGGTAAATAGAAGAGCGCACCTAACCACACGATTCCGAATGTCAAGAGTACAGAAATAATTAAGTATTTTTCGCGGAGACGAAATGAACGGCGAGATATTGAGGGTACGGGAACCCCATTAACGAATCGTTGGTACGTTGGTAATATTCCCGTCATGTTTACGAATTTACGATGTATAACTATGTCCTAAACAATAAACAACGTCAAGTTCCAATTTGCGACCCGTCATCAGCGGTCGCCATTAAAGAACTGCCAAAGTGTCAACCTGACGTCAACAAGAACTACCATATGGGGTTACCAACTATAACTAATAAAATTTCCATTAAAGTTTAAGCTCAAAAATTTTCACATTATTTTGTAACATGACCATAGTTGTAAAAAACCCGTTAGCTACCGTTATTTAACTAAATTTTTGGTTAACTACCCATAAAGTGCGGTAAATAACGGTTAGTTATCCGACTGCGACCTATAAAAATGGTACTGTGTTTTGTTTTTTTGTAAGTCACTTAACGTAAACTAAACACAATTTAAGTATCTAAAATATTCATACTACAAACCTATACCTATAATAAATAACATAACATAAACGACTGATACCTACCTACTATACATATTGATTAAAATAGATTCTTTAATCATTGCAACATAATAATTATGAAATGAATAGCCTAAAAACGATAACCTTTCATCATCTCATGCCGCCGGCGCGCAACCTCCCCCCGCCCCCTCGTCACCGATCGGCTAGCTGGCAATTGGCATCACCGCGTAACACGCAACGCGCATTTCAAGCCACTAGCGCCATCTAATGGTGCTTATTAACCGTAAAAAGCAAAAAAAACGGTTAATTAACCGTTAATAACGAAAAATGCATTTTTAACCGCACGGTTAAAATCGTTAATAACCGGCTTTACATCTATGAACATGACAAACAAGTTAATTCTTATTGCATTAATTTTTATACGATCTAGTTTAAGTCTCTTACAAATATAAATATTCAAGATCTATTGATAATATTTTTTTTTTATTGTATAAAAAAAAATAAATAATACCCATTTCGAATAAAACTTTACAGTTGTTTCATTAACACTGATAATTATTTTGAATGCAAAAACGCTTTGAATAAAATATTGTTCCTAAAATTGGGAAAATATTTTCATTTGGTAATATCGTTGTACGTCACTACAACGATGAAAGAACGTAGAGTTGCTATGCAAAAAAAATACTGGTTGTACATGTATAGAATTCTTCGACATAACATTAAAATATATAAATAATTTTAAATTTATAACATAATAATAATTTTAAATAAAAAGAAATACATAGATATATTATAATTGTCTGAAATAATCTTTTAACTAGAATCTAAGTACAAACGCCATCTCTTGGTAAATCTGTGTATTAATTTAGGTTTAACAGGAAGTCTCTCTATCAGGGGTTTCCAAACTGTACGCCGCGGCCGTAGAAAGTTAGAGGCTGTTGCTCTAGGGGTGTCGTGAGTCAATCTGCTTATGTTCGCGAGTACCTTTTTTGGGCGCTCGAATCTGTAAGCAAGAGCGTCGTAAATTCGTAATAGTCGATCCCACCGGAGGATTAGTGCGTTCATAGTTTTTTTTATGAAATCTATATAATTTACAGTTTATAATATTATATGATAGCGCGTTTAATTTAACGATAAAATAGCGCGTTTAATCTATATACTAATACTAGCTGGCCCGCGAACTTCGTACCGCCCAGTCAATGAATGTCGTGTTACCTTTGGGCTATTGGGCTTGGAACTAATTTAGGCTTTGATGAATGGAATACAATGATACAAAATAAATAAAGATATATAACAGCATTTTATTTCGATGAATAACACATAGGTACAGGTAAATAGAATAAAAAAAACACAATAATTAGATACTTAATTACTTCATACACGTGCCAGAGAAAAATTTTGCAGCCTGGGATGCATTCGGATTAACTCTTTCCATTCTTTAACTGGTGTCGACCACGAAATCGTTTCCTTTGACTTTAGTTATGATAGTTCTACCACTATCATCTTGTTGCCTGTTATAGTTTCTACAGTAAATTTTCGTAGATTCCTTTTGGTACACTCGCTGTCAACTATGCATGGTGTTTGTTGGTTGATGGTTTCACACGGTCCATGAATCATATTCGTGATAACAACGACATGTCGGTCTGGATCGGTTTCAGGATTAGCAATCCCCGCACACTCATATATTTTATTCTTTTGACTAACCAAATTAAAATGTGTGCATGCTGCAATACATCCATTGAATAATCCCAAAGATGTCTTCCTTTAATGTTACTCATCAGTGATCGGATTTTTTAGTTGAAAATACGTGTGGTGATGTCGTGCTGATCACTTGATCCGTCCGTCCGGGAAGCAACAGTTGAATAATTTCCATCCATTTCGGATTACATATAATTAATGTAATGAATAGATCTGGCCGACCATAATAACGAACATATTATTATGTCATTGCATCTTGCACATATTCACTTGGGCTACCTGTGTATGTCGCGGGTAAAATAATCAATAGCCCAACATTTTCTGCATCTTCTTCTCTGTGCTAATTGCATCGCGTAAATGGATGTAATCTTCAAAACGCAACTTAGCTTGGTTCAACCGAATGAGTCAGGGCCTCCGTTTCAATTTTAACGTTATAATATTATTTCAACGCAATATTGTTGATGCAGTCGACGAAATCGCGACAAATAATTGTCAGAATTTTTACATTTTTATAGATTTTTTTTTAATAATTAATCGAACTATCCTTCTTGGTTAGTTTCCTCACCACAGAACATTAAAAACAAATAGAAGTGCAATAATGTCATAATTACTATGAAAACCAGTGTCGCCAAACCCACACATTTAAACCGATAGTTATACAGTACACTACAAGTAATCTATGCCTTTGATTGGACAGCTTAATTTGAGTAAAAACTGACTTAGGTTATAAATTCAGCATTTCAATATGTACCCTAACGCACCATGTTACGGTTTATTTTAGTATAACATCCCTAGGTATATTAGCTGTTTTGTTTCTCATTCCACAGAAATTCCAAATTCGAAAACATCCAGCTACTCCACAACAGAGGGCGTTAGTTTTCGATAGATATAACTTTGAACCTCAACTCATAGAGATAAGGTTGAAATTTGTGTCACTCAACATTAATGACATTAACTTGATATTTATCTGATGCTATGCCCTGAGGGATGTCAGCCTTGTTATCGATAATTCACAAATAAAAATTTTTTGTGTATTTTTTTTTCTTTCTATTATATGAGTATAGTATAATGTGTCACATTTTGGAGTATGTTTATTACTACTAAGTACGTCTTTTTATATTATTATTATTAAATAAAAAACGGAATAGAATAGTATTAATCTATATAAACATGAAAAATAATTCAGCCACAGATAATATTTTAATTTTTAAGGTACAAGCTCGACTTTCTTTTATTTTATGTATGCTATGTTACGACTAATAAAAATAATAATCAAAAGGTAAATTCACTGATCGCGTTTGGGTTCTATTCAATAAATAAATACACAAATTATTTATTTCACATTTTTTATGCACAGAAAGCGATCTTTTAGAACTTTTTAAACTCGGTTAAGTGCAAGTTTCATCAAAATTGGTTCATCGTTCGAAAGGCCAAATTTCATTTTTCACAAAAGTGTGCCTTATGTGCTATGCATGTTTTCCATTCCTTTTAATATGTACATTAAATTGTTAAATAAATAAATAAGTATAGAAGAGAGCCTGTTAAGTACTTACTTAATTTTTAAAATGGTAATTAATGTACTTAGAATTTAAACGCTAAACGCCTGGCTACTATATGAAATTGTGCGTCATATTTTATAGGAGAAAATATGTCTACTCAGCTTTGGTTAGGATTTTTAATGAAACCACATAATAATAAGCAAATCACTTTATTTGTATGAACGTATTTATAAATTCATATATTTAGAGAATAAAAAATAAGCAATAAAATATTTACGATTCATAACTTTCTACATGAATAATCGGTGTTTATATTGTTACATACTCAAATATCGATTACATTCTCCAGTGAGATCAGTCATAACTTAACAATATTTATTTACATTATAATACTACACTTAAATTTACTTTCTATTCGGTGGCATTCCTTTTTGTTTAAGATATCTCATTGCTATGATCGAGGCTTGAACCTTGACATGTAAAAGTCGCAGTCGGGGCAATACGTTGCCGGGGGGTTAACAGTTTTCTTCCGGCACAAATTACATACTGCTTTTTGTGCGCTAGATAAAGTATTAGATTGACTATCGCTTGCATAGTTGCCATTCATTTGTGGCGGTATCGGTGAATCTGTACCACCCTTTGTACCAGGTTCAAAGGATACAGACTTCTTTTGAATTTGCTTGGGCGGTGGTAAATGTTGGTATGGGTTATAGCCGTTTTGTTGATACCCATTTTGGTATTGAGTCAATTGCTCGCTTGAGTTGTTGTCAGCATTGTAGGGTGGACGCTGATTTGCGAAGTTCCTCGCATCAATACGCGTTTGATTTGAGTTATTATCATGGTAGTAGTTATTGGGGATTTTTTGATAATTGTTATTATTGTAAGTCTCAACGGGAACATCTCCATGAGGCGGTGGAACCCTCTGGTATGGCGAATGGATATTGTAATGATTTGTACTATTAGTTTGTGGAAAACGACTAGAATAATCAGAATTAGCGTAACTTGTCGGTGGGTTGTGATAGCTCTGATAAGCCGGAGAGTTGGTGGGCACGCTTTGATATTGCGCAGCGTTATTATTTTGTGGGTTTTGATTGTACTGACGATTTTGTCCATAATTTTGCGTCGGAGTCGGCGTTGTAGAGTGCTGAGGCAATCTATGATAGTATGTATTGTTCGTTGGTTGGTTCGCCGGGTGTAGCTGGCTCGGTGGGTGAGGATATGTGTTGGGAACGGGCCTCTGTATGTTTTGAACATGCTTGGTCATATATGGCGGGTTATGAACAGTAGGTGTTAATCTGTTAGCAGGATTTTGACTAAAACTCGGTGGGCTTGCAGTATTATTGTTTGTGTATACCGATGGTGGCTGAGTATATGGAATAGGATTACTACTAGCGCTTTGAGAATTTGCAGGTAACGCTTGATATATTTGTGTATTTCCTTGAATATTTTGATTTGTTGGTGCGGCAGTTTTCTGAGGATTGTATTGCTGTTGAGGTCGGTTTTGCGCAACTTGATAATTTGGGTAAGAATTTTGTGTTCTATAGTAATCAGTAGACTCGTTAGGCACATAAGATGTTTGGGAAAGGGAAGATATAGTTGAACGAGAAGATTGACTGTCGAAAGAATCCTGTCTGTGAAGTGACGGTTTCTCATTTTGTAAAGGTACGGTTGTTAGTTCTGGTTTGTTCATAGCGGATTTAAGAACTCTTTCTAATATTGGATTGGGAATATAACTATCATCTTCTTGATCTTCTGCTGTAGCTACTAAAATAACTTGATCGCAGAATGATACTGACTTCTTTTTAGGTTTGTTACGATCTCCGAAGTTAGTATTATTACTAGTTTTTGATGAATTGTATTCATCTGTGCTCTGATTTTGATCATTCGAAGATGAAGATGACCGACGATTGTACAATCCACTGTTTGAGAGATTTGAAACATTAATGACGTCTCGATTAGATCCCATATTCAGATATCCCATATGAGATCTTTCACTATCTACTGATGTATTTTGACCGTTGCTTTCGAATCTTGAAGCTATATTTCGAACGTTATTACTATTATCAACTGTCTTTGTTGTATTTTCTACTGGAGCAGATAGTTGTCCCTCAAGAGATCCAGATCGTTTTAACTTTAAAGCTGCTTGTTTCGCCTGCAGCTCTTTAAGCCAAGTATCTCCAGCACTACCGATTGTATCCATTGGATTAATTTTAGTTTCGTTTCTTAGAATTTGATTCCTCTTTTCCTGTAATTGAGCTAGCAGTGATCCTTTAGGAACATCTTCCTGGTCACTTTCAAATCTATGTATGTAATTGAGATCCATGTTTGTATTTTGATTCATTCTGTTAATCTCTTCTTGTAATGGCGTTAAATCAATAGGTGGTGGTGGAGGAGGAAATTCTTCACTAGGTTGTCTTGAATGATTTACCGAATTCATGGGACTGGGATATGGAGGCAACTCAAAGTTCAGTGGAGATCTTCTTATATTTTGTGGCATGGCACAGTCAACTACATCGATTCCATTGTCGAATACATTAGTGAGATTTTGAATATTGTGATGCGATGGGAGTATATTATCTAATATTTTAGTCAAATCCCTTTTAACTGGACTTTGCTCCTGATGTACCATCGCCTGAGTAACGACAGTATGGAAGTTTTGGGAAGTATTAGGAGAATCGTCTAATGTATTATAATGGTTAGCTGGATTGTTATCATATGAAGGCATAAATGGCAATGATTGTGGCTCCTCTCCATATTGCTCAGAGAATCCACCATCTTCATCATTATCATGTGCGTAGTTGTATTCGTTGCGTGATGGGGGAGGCAGTGGTTGCTGAGGACGGTTTTGTATGCCGTGCTCTGTGACTTCTGATTCAAACTTAGGCCCGCTAAGCTGGGAAGTTGTTCGCAGCGGCGGCGGAGGAGGAACTTTAGCTGCAGTCAACATTTTACCCGCACTTCCGTGGAAACTTTTCCTCATTAGCTTGCTTCTTTCAAGGTTGGGATTAGTACCACTGGGTGCTGAGTACTCCAGATGTCCTTCCGATAGATAACCACTGAGGTTATTTTTATCATCTGTCTTTTTTCTGCCCACATCACCATCATCAACAGACGCTATGCGCTTCTCCTTACTTGTATTGGCTTTATTGACGTCGGCCCCTTCAGTTAAATCTGGCATAGATCTATTTTTCCTTCTTATTAAACCTCCCATTAGTAATTTACGACGTATTTTATGTTGTTTCTTATTTGATTTTTTATCTTCAACTGGCTCCTCTTTTTTCTCAGGAGCTACGGTTATTTCTTTTCTCGCTCGTCCACGATCTTCACTTCTAGATCGTTTATCTCTTCCTTTATCGTCATCGCGAGATTTGTGTCTCGGTGGTCGCTCGCGTGGTGGATTATCTATATCTTCTTCTATATTTTTAGATTTTTTGGAAGAACCCTTTTTCTTCGGCAGGGTGGCATAAATTTCGATCGTAGTTGGGGCAGTGTCAAGACCACCTTTTGTATTCCGAACGGGAGCTAGTTGAGGAATTTCAGTTACCCTATTGAAACCCGCCATTCTCCTTTGCAGACTTCGAGCGCGCATTACACACGTATTATGTTTCATTCTAGCGAATGTCATCGTATGTGGATTGTTATATGGGGCATCCATTGCTGCGCATACTTTTGAGGCAGCGGCGTCGCACAATACTAATGCAGTCTCATAGTCAGCGGCATCTTCAGCGTGACGTGACTTTTCTAACAATCTATCGGCTTCTTGGCACAGAGCTTCACAATCCCCACGAGTCGTTAATTCAGGTATTTGTGCTAGTTGTAAGTTATGTCGTAAGCCTTGCTGTAAAGGAAGACTGTCCGTTGACGAGAGGGAATAAGAATCGTACCCTGCGTCGCAGGATCCACCACTCGATAATTCGCCTTTCCGTGTAGGGCTGCTCGGTATACTTCCAGGACCACGGCCTCTCGGATACATGAACGGACTTTCTATAGTCGATGACGATGCAGATGAAGCACTATTTCTATCGCCACTCCAGTTTCCAGAATCTCTTCTAGCTCGCGGCCGCTCTTGCGTGTCAGACGCGGAACTAGTACTTAGACTTCTAGCTAATTGAGCTCGCCGACTGGCTTGCACTTCTAGCATATTTTCAACTGCTTTTCTACTGACGTAATCATTTTCATTATCGGGACCGGGAGTCATAGCGCGTCTGGCGAAACCGTTCGTCGGTTTCTCTGGAGCTGGGGTAACGGCTCTCCTGGGTTCAGGAGCGGGGAACGGCACGACATCTTTAGGTGCGTGTCGAGTGTCACACGGTGTGCCATCTACTGCGGCATATAGTAGCAATAGAGGTTGGAAGCGTCCTCTCTTGCACTTTTCGACGACATGGGACCATTCGGGGCCGATCTCCTTGACGTCCGCATCATCGAAGTATATCCATAGGCGGAGTTTGCTATGGAAGAAGAAAGTCGAGTAGTGCTTGCCGTAGTACGTGACGAGGCCGACAAGGCGGTGCGTGGCGCGCGCGGCCCAGGCGCGGTCGACGCACGCGTGGAAGGCGTCTGTGGGCCGAAGCTCAGTGCCCAGCGCCGCGTATACAGCTGCCACGTGTTCTGCTGACGGCCGTTCTGAGTCCCACACCATACCGATGGACACTACTTCAGGTCGGTTCATGAGCGTCCTGCATATTTGTATCTTTGCGCCGCATGCGTTCTGTAAAGGATATTTCAAAATTTAGCTAAAACGTATCTTTTAAATGCCTTTTTAATTACTACTTCTTTAACCTATGTGTAATTATAATATATTAAATTGCAATATTCGAATTTGTATGCTGCAATATTCTGCCAGCTTTTTTATACGAAAGTCGATTAACAAATATTATTATTTAAGCCATAATAGTTATACTTACAGGGCAGTCTCGTATGTCTCCCATGCCACCGGCCTTCTTCAGTAGCAGACCGAAGCTATCGCCGTGTTCACCTAGTGCAGCTTGCGCTGTTAGAGCAGTTGCTGATACATAGTGAACCATCTGAAAGCGAATATAAGTAATATTAAATAACAGATTCACTGTTAATATTTCGTAAAATATTACAATTGGTAATTTGGTGAAAAAACTATTTTCAAGCATAAAAAGATTTTAAGTATATTATGAAACTCTACCTTCTCGTTTTAATAATTTCAGACATAATACTGTTTATTAATACTTTTGTTTAACTAATAATTACCTGAGTAAACGGCAGCGGTTCAGACGTAGCCTGGCAAGCGCCACACACGGACTGTTCCACGAGCATCATAGCGAACTTCCTATGCGGCACACAGTGTGGGGCTCGACACGCGTCATCATCTCTTTTGTCCCCAGAACCAGCGGCCACATGAGCGTGCACCCTTAGTAAAAGGTGCTCAAAGCATTCGCTCGCGTCTGCCATGCAACCGAGTTGGAACCTCGCGCCTCCGCCTCCTAGAGCTCGGCGAAGGCTGTCCGCGGCTGGCGCTCGTTCTGCAGACCATTGTAGTTGCGCGAATAACTCCTGTAATTAAAGAAACAAGAATTACATACAAGAAACTTTAGAGCTCTTTAAAACGGATGGACTATTTATGTTCTTATTCTTATAGGTGCTGAAATGATTTTACGATAATTATCTAAGTCTAATACGACATTCAATATTCAATTATTCACACAAACAGTTACAATTTTAGTTTCTTTGTATTATGCTTAGGTAAGTATAACGTAAACAAATGTGATCGGTATATTTGTGTTCTGCTACTAAAAGTAGTGTCGAAAAAAGTTAGCTAAAACGTAATAAAAGTATTGATAAATTCTTATATCAACAGCTCACACATACATGAAAAGTACGTTACATATAAAGAATAAACGAGATTACTTTTACTTCGCAATATCTACATTCCGATCGTTTGCGAAAGATTTCAGAACAAGTTCAAGTTTTTGAGATTCAAATGTAAACTTTGTATCGGTTGCAATTTAAGTGGAAATAATTTCTTCAACATTAATATGAGTAGGTTTATTTGTACCTCTACATACTTAAAATTTAGGTATTTACATATTTTGACGAATGTATTTATTAGAATTTGCTACAGTTGCAGTGGTACAAAATTCTAATAAATCTTCAAAGACATTTTTATACACAACGTACGTCTACGATATCTGAATTACACACAATAACATTCATTATAATTTTATTATTTGATTTCCTGATAGAGCTTTCATAAAAACAATAATTTAAGTTAAATTTGCACCTCCAATTTAGTATTATTTCTAGATGCGAATTGTCTGCACTAAATGGCACTGCCATTTTATAATCCAAAAATGTATAATGTACCCAATGAGAAAGGCCTTTCTCTTCTTAATATTGCCTTGAGACAATTTCATTACGATAACTAAATACTAAGAGTTTACTCTTGAAGAAACGTAATATAATTATTATTTATTATCATATAATCAAATGAGCTCGCCAAAGTAAACAGTTTAGTACAAAACGGTTCATTGGAAAGCTGCAATCGTTAAATTCTCATAAAATATTAATTAAATAGAAACATTTCGTCATCCGGTGCATTTGCACCTTGCATCGTGCCTTCCTTTGTAATACTGTGCTCTTAACCGTGAATTGGTGACTGCTTCATAAATAATATTTTCTTGGCATTAATTTAATGAATAATTTTTTTAATTATATATGATTTGTTACAGTAAATTATCTTACGAATTAATGACTACGAATATTATAAATTTTTAGTCAAAGATTACTTAAAAAATGACTAATCAATTAGCTAAACATCGTTTGAGGCAACAATAGATCGAATTTATAGAAAAAATGAGCTAAATTTATAGACAACAATAAAGCGTCGAGAAAGTAGATTAAAAAAGCGTGCAAGATGAACTTTATAGAGAAAACAATAGGAAAACATTGAGCGTACAAAGGGGTCGGTACTGTGGTGATGTGAGAATAGTCTATGTATTGTTGCGTGGGAATAGTGATGCTACTCATTTCTGATTGCCTGGTACATGAATATAATAAATAGTAAGCGTACGTTTACTGAATTTTATAGACTTCCTGCAGCCAGGTTTGTATTATTTAATAGTTCTTTTAATAGCATGTTGTAGCGGCTTCTTTAATAGCAAATAATAAAAAAGCAACTGTAATATTCTTTCCTAATGTAATAGATGATTCTATGATTTCAACAGACATAAGCAGGTAAAAGTATTATGTAATTTTTAATATTCGTAATACATTCGAAACAATCAAACAGAAATCATTTAATAAAATATACTTTTAGGGAATTAACATTTGTAGGCTGTACCTATTGTGATTTGAATAAACAATAATCGCTGTTATAGCCAAGACAATAAGAACAAATTTGACAACTGTTTTACAGATGTTTAACTATAGGATAATAAATTCTATACGTGTCCAAAACGAATTTTAGAAACGTATCGGTCCTTACTTCAGAAACAATAGTGAATTCAATGCACGAGCTGTAGCTCTGTCGATTCTTTACATACGCATACAATTGCCTTGTTTTACTTATAGAAACAAATTGCTTTTGGCTCTGACATTATGGTCTTTTAGGGTCAAACGAACTGAGAATAAGACGCCACCGTTAATGACTAACTGTTCAAAGATTTGTGTGAATTAATTTTCTGCAGGAAAACGTTTACTTAAAAACTGGAAACTGGCCAAATGCTGCATTACGCTAAAGGAAGACCTTTTCTTACTTATGCTATCTTTGTTGAATTCATTTATTTCAAAAAGTTTGCACTTAAATATTATTAATGATGATGCCGTTTTTGAATAAAACACTTTATGCTTATTTATCGCTATTTTTGCTAATTACTTTCTAGAATATATTAATTTAAAATTGAGTGCATTAGTAAACTGTTTTAATTACTCACGATACGGAGTATTCATTAATATGTGATTCCAACAGCATCAACATTCTAATGACGTAATCATAAATATTTAGTTCCTACAGGAGTCACAATTTACAGATTAGAGTTTTAAATTAGATAGCCACTAAAACTCTCAATATTACGTGATGTAAATAATAAATTAAAACTTATATTGGCGTAAAAAGATGTTCTAAAATATCCATACTAAATTATCTTCGGTAGAACAATATTTTAAATATTTTAATCATAATATTCATTCGATTTATAAATAAAACTTACTCGAAACAGCGACAAAGTGGTTGGACTGAGAAGCGGTTCAGGCGGGTCGCGCTTATTAGCGGAAGGCGGACGAGATCGCGGGAGCGTGTTGTGCCGAACTCCAGCCAGAGAACCGGCTAGCATATCCTTGGGCGGCAACAGCTCCCTGTCCTTCAACCCTTCGATCTTCTGCTTCTGAATCGCCGTTCCAGCCTTGCCATCGCTCGGCTCCTTACGCTTATACCGAAACTTAATCATTTCACCGACTAGTCCTCATCGCTTGCACTGGCACAACACTAACACAACACACTGGCACAACGTGATAGTATCACGTTTTATTCAATTTCCAAGCACATCACTGTTGAAGACAATACGCGTTAAACATACATACTCGATCAATGTCCGCAACGTATATGGCAATATATGTAACCTGAACACGTATCAATGAGATTTAATTATAATTCTATTCGAATAAACGAACTATTCTTCTATGGTGGTTCGGGCGTTATGGCGCGAAAACACCAGTTGCTAAGGCGCACAGGTAGAAAGCGACAGGTGGTTCAAAATGGGAAGCTATCGAACAACTGCCGGGTTGCGTCACTCGAAATAGGTTCCATCACAGTTACAAATCACTAGCAATTAGTGTAACGAAGTAATTAGAATGAAGTTAATTAACATCGACACACGAAAGGCTTTCGCGCTGAACGACAACAAAGTTTGAACTAACGCGCGGGCGGGAGAAGCCTCTACCTTCCAGGTTCCAGTTTTTTATAATCTATTGTTAACTTATCTCACGTGGGTATTGCCTTCTCCCTCCTACATGTTACACTCAATATATTTGTCTCAAGTTTTATGTTGCTACGATGCTTTGTTTATATTCGTAGTGCGCTAGAGCCGGCCAACTTGTGTTGTAAAGCTTTTGAAAGGCTTTTTTTGAGAACACGTGCATTAAACGTGTTGCATGGTATTGATAATTTGGAAACAAGACGTAGTTTCCAACATGCAACTTTTAGCACCTTAAATTGAATAATCGAGTTATCATGCAACTAATGTAGCTGTCGGTATTAAGTTATACTTACAAAGTTACAAGTTTCGGTGAAACTTTTAGGTAAAGTTTTGGATAAGTATATAGTTTGTAATTTTCTAATGATCTTTTCGGGTTATTATTCAATTAGGTACTAAGAAACATTAATTAATTAATAATTAGTAAAAAAATTCTAAAATATTGAAAACTTAATTGAAAATGATATTTAATCATAATTTTATTTAAATCGAAATTTTGAAAGATTTTCTAATTTTTCGTGACCATGTTCGTCAAAAATTTAGTTAATAATTTAAACATTTAGAAACGTGTAAATTTTTTTTACCAATCATATCGGTATGAAGTTATTATTCTGCATAGGTAAATAGGTGTACATACTACATAAACTATATCATTTTTTAAGCTTTCTATCTCATTTGATATTTCTATAACTCCCTGTTTAATGACACATAATATTTGTTCTGTATAATACTGTTTTGTTTTGTAAATCTTTATCAAAGTCTTAGAAAACACCCTTCCCTTTATTACGTTCCTAATGAGTCATTTTAAAGGAACGTAGAAGAATTTATCAAGTGCATACATCACACGTCATAATATTAGATGGGGCGAAACAAGATGCAACTTTTAAAGGGATTTTTGACGCATTCATCTCATGCTCTCGATGAGTCAGGGAAAAAGTATGTCGAAGTCGTAATATGTGGTCAGCTTCCTTCACAATTTTATATTTTAAAACACGTCATCGATTAATCAGCTCTCATAAAAAATAAATATAGATTAGAATACGTCATACGTGAAGATTGTGAGATTTTAATAGTAATTGATAGTTAAAATTTGGTGTTGTAATAGGTAGATAATACATACATCGATATTGAAGATATTTCTTAAGCATTCAGATAAGTTTAATTTTATAACGATGAAAATTTCATTCGCAACATATTTTACAAAGAAAAACATTTTTATGCATAGTAGGTACCTATAAGTACTATTTTTTAAACACAGTCATAGTAATCAATTCTTTAACGCAAAAATTGACTTCCAAATTTAGCGTAACCGTAAAATTTCTAACCATTACATAAAGATGTATTGACCATGTTTGCGCAAACAAAAGAAAGCATTTTCTTATGTAAATAGCATGTCCAAACGATACTAGCGGAAATGTATGTCTGTTAAAACGTTTTTAAATTCCCCTTATCGTAATGGGAAATCGTTTCATGATTCACTCTTATTACGTATGCACGTTAACCTAAAACCTTATTAGGTAAACCTACGTTTTTGAGTGTCATTAAGGAAACAACACCCACCAGAGGTAGCGCTCTGATTTGTAACAATGATTATATGACTGTTTTAATTCAGTGCAATCTAATGGAGTATGACAGAGAGAACGTAGTAATCTACTCTAGCATTTCGTTACTACTCGTCTCATAGTAAATCATCGTTTAAATTGTGGTTTAAATATATCAGACGATAAATTAGATTAATAGAAAGATTACGATAAATTATGATCAAATTATGATGCCAACACAATTTTTTCTGTTAACCAAAAAATTTTAAGACTTTTCATTAGAGTTTGATAGAACAAAGATAGAAGCAAAAATAAAGTAAAACATGAGTAAACTTCCTAATCAAACACGAACCAATTACGCTAATGCAAAAAGCCGAAACTAATGATGCACTATGCTTCCGTACTCAGTACCATTGTCAATAAATATATCCGTGGAAATTAATAAGTAATATAACACCACAATATCGTCGTGAGACTGTTCCCACAGGCGTGATCCAGTTACGACTGTGAGAAATTATATTCAATCACAATCAACTTCTCAGATAATTAACACGATTTAATTCTGTTTGTGTCAAATCGATCATTGCTCGAGAGTCGGGACGTTGTAGAAAACTAATTACATATTTAGATTAGTTTGCAATTTCAAATTAAGATTATAAAAAACGTACCAACCTCATTATAGTTGTAGTTTTACAGAAATAAGTTAATATTAATTTCAATCTATGCTGAATCATTAGGCTCTACGTTACTAGCTCTACATTATCCGCAATTTTTTTTAAAAACGTGTTTTAGGAAGGTTTCGTTGCTGAAAAATAAAAAAAAATGTCAATTGATATATTCTTATATTTTGTACGATTTTGTTGTTGAGGCATTGTTATTTGTTGATATTAAGTATTTGTTGTAGAGCCATTTTATAAATAGGTAAAATTTGTAAATCGAAATAACTTTTAAACTTCATACCTACCCAAATATTTACGACCTACTTAGTAGAAATAAATTGTGTCCCAATCGAAAATATTTTGCCTTTTCCTTATAGCTTTTGAAATTGAGAAGGTCAGAAGCTTTCCTTTTGTTCGGAAGGCTGCGTCACCTTTTCTCAGTACTAGTCCTAAGGCGGATTCAGTCTGCGTGCACAGGCCGTTACAATACTGGTTCTCAAACAGTTAGCATGTTGCTAACATCCGATTAAGTAATTTTGATCACCGAACCATTGATTAACATCCTGGCTAGACAAAATCGTATCGTAATCTTTAACAGATTTAACTCAATTTCGAACGCATAATAGCTCATTGTTTTATTAAGGCTGTAAAAGGATGCTCTATCAAATTCTGCAAATTGCTAAGTATGCATTGTTGAATTCGAACAATTGCGTATAACAAGCCTCGGGTTTGAAGAATTTTCTGTTGTAACAGTTAATTCTACGACATAAAGATAAAGTTAGACTTGGATTATCTTTTCTGGAAAAGAGGGTCAATGACTGTGTTCTTATCAAATTATATTTAAATGCTTCAGTCTAGTGTTTAATTATTCATATAACTAGGTAGGTACTTTTACGCTTATACAGACTTAAAATTTTTAATTTTTTGCGAGCTTTTTATATTTATAGATTGATTTAGTAGTGTTGAGGGGCTAAGGGAAATTATTTATTTTAATTTTATACGAAACATTGTTGTAGAGCCATACATATATGTAATTTGTTTAAAAACGTACCCATTGAAACATCGATTGTTCTTAAAAATTTGTTAATGAATGTTCCGTGTTAATTTATATGCAAATTTGAGACGAGTTGTAATTCTATAAAAATCCAAGATTACACCTTAGAAGCACGTATGATGACCTCATGTTCACCGATTGCCTTCGCGTTAACCACGGTACATGTAATCCAATCAAACCGGATCGAACTATTGTGCAAGTACTATTGTTCAAATCTATTGACATTTAAGGGAAGATACGAAGAAATTCGCAGACTTGTATTTCCTGCGTAGAGGACGCCAATAAGGAATTGCATTACGCTCTCATTTGAATTAAATATCAATTTAGCTGAAGTTTATTCACAACGCTGTGCTATAAACTTTCAAATCCATTTAGATATTTTTAAACGTTTCGCAAAGAGCATCGTTTCTTTATTCGAGGCAATTTTAGCGCGGTAGAGCAACAGGCGAATTTAATTAAAACTATAGGTACAGAAATGAGATAAAAATGTTTTCAAAATGTATTTATCAATATTGAAGAGCTAGTTTTATTAATAGAAGTCTTTTTTTGAGAACCAGTTTTTATAACGTTGCACACTCAAATGTAGAGATAAATAGTACCTACTATGATTTGCCACAGCAAGACAAGCCTTAAATGCGAATATAATATGTATTTATAAGTGGGTGTTATATGCGATTTGCATCGGAGACAAAGAGACATTATTGCTATCGTAGGTTGATAGTTTGGCGAATACCGTAAACGTGTTTATTGACACAAGTGACAACGTGTGGGACACGAACAATACCAACCAAATTACCTTTTATTAGTGACTATCTATTATTTTTAACACAACGTACTGTACACGATACATGACACTCAATTTACCATATCGAGTGACATTCTTAACACGGAATGCAACCCTGAATTATAAGATATCGCAATAATTGTCGCGGACATTTAAACAGTATGTATGTTGATCGCACAAGGCAAACGAGTGATTTTTCGCTGCCATATCACACACCTCTCACTGACACTAGTAATAACCTTTGACACACGATCACTTAGCACTTATTGGGAAATCCTTGTGAATTTTCACTACACTTTAGATACGCGTCTGTCCGCGACCGTAGAATAGTTGTAAGTTGCGTGTACGCGGGTCGCGGGCGCCAGTGACAGGCTGTGTATGCGCAGGTGCGAGCGAGACGGCGAATGAGGCTTTGGCGCCTCGCGTGCGGCGCCGCGGGTGCGAGCGAGACGGCTGAGAGGCTTTAGCGGGAGTCCGGTTACGTATCTCGATATGGCAGAGATGAAGTCTGTAGCGAGCTTTTTAAAACTTTTAATTAGCGTCTCTACTTATTGAATGCGCGCGTCCACTTTATCTAACATAGATACAACACTGTATAATATAATTGTTGTATCTCTATTATTCTTTCTATGATCAAAATGTTTTTATTTTTGTGTCGAAAATGAAAACAAAAGATTTGATTACATACAACCATTGACATCTGCAATACATTTTAACAATTTTTCTGTATGACAATTATTTGATCAAAATAAACATGCGCACAAAGAAAACAAAGTTCCTAGTCAGAGCCACATAAAGGCATACTGCAATTGATCTCATCGACCAAGATGACATTTAAAGAGAAAGTTTTGTAGCATCTCGTAGTTTTTCCTCACATTGCCTTGAGCCAATGTTGGCCATACGTCACAAGGTGTAATAGCGTTCCAGGTAAAATGCTGGTGAGAAATTCTAGTACCTACTAACTTTAGATGTACTATATTTTCTAATATAGTCTGATCGTAAACAACAACAACTATAGTGTGGACAACAACAAAATCGCATCACGTATTAAATTTCCAAGGATATATTCTTGCAACACAGCACATATTTTTAAAGATGACTTTAAAAAAAAAGAGCTTTTAAAAAATATGATTTCATAGGACATAATTTCTAGCAGCTTCTATAAAAAGTGAACAAACGACATTAAATGCCCCATTTTGTATCTCCTTATCGAAACTCTTTGTTAAAGCATTGTTTGTGAAACTTTCTCGCAGTTTAGTTTTATCTATACCCGTCTAGTAGCAATCTTAGACGCAGTACATCAAGTGAATGTACCGTTGTGCAGTGAGGTAATGTAATGATAACGATGCTGTAATGTGACGCCCCTTATCATATTGAGTTGCTTCATACATTTCTTCCGACAACGCTCTTTTAAATATATGATATTATATAGTCATATACGTAAGATATACTACTAAGCGTGAGAGCTAGAGTTAATTTTTAAATAAGTTATTTTAAACTTGAAGGTTTTATTTCCATTGCTAATTTGCTAAGGCCTATTTTTCGTTATATAGAAGTTCATAATTTTCCATTTTAGAACAATCCAATAGAATGAATAATAAACAAGTGAATTCAAATCTAATTCGACTTAAAATTCATCACATGTTTATCAAAACAGAATTAAGAAGACGAAAACATTTTGCTAAATGCTTAGCGAAATTAGCAATAGAATACGTGAAGAGCATAATATGCAAACATATTCTAAGAAATAGCGGTATATTTAGTAAACGATCGAATAAACATATGAGGAATGGATTTCTGATGCCACAGGCAAGCATTTTATTTGTCATTAGCGAAATGAGGTTTTACTTAATAAATTTCAAAGAACATACAAGGCGTGATACAATGAATGATTTATCTTCTGATGCAAGGTAGAGCACTTGTAGGTATGTGAATTAATACTAAAACAATTAATGATTAATTAAAATTTGCCGCACTGGCAAATATTAACTTCCGAAAAGTAGGACTTACTTTTCCCTTAATTGATTTTAAAATATATAATTACATATAAGTAAAATAATCTTTGCGTCGTCGAAACCTTGGACTTGATGAAAGCACAATTCCTTCCAAACAGTCATTCGACTTTTTCAAACAATACAAGTTCCTTTGCATCTCAAAACACATCCTTTTATTTCATCCTTCATTTCAACAAATATATTATTATTTATTTATTATTATTTTTCACAATTCATCAGTCTCAAACCATCGAATGATGAGATGTGTGCTACTTACACACTTGTCCGTTTCTCTCGCGACTGGTCCGTCCAACAGCTTTCCGAATTATACGCGACACACTTTTGAACAAACTGACAGATTAAAAGGTCATTTTCCTAAATATTATTATTAATGATGCTCATTTGACTTTCTGGATGTGCTTACAGTTTCCATTTTAATAGTAAATTTACGATTATCCGTTTTAATGATTAAGTTATAAGGTACTTTACCTATGTATAAACTATAAAATACATATACAAACTATAATAACATTACTTATTTCTACAGATTCTTCCTCCCATAATAGCCCATAACCCATTCGCACCATGTCAAAAACTTCATAGTACTTACCTATAGTATTTTTTTTTAAATATCGTAATTCAATATAACAAAAACGGTCATTACTTTTGCGGTCTTTAAAATTTACCTATGGCATATCTATTTTAATCAATACGATTTTAGATTTTAGGTAATTATTAATTTGAAAATAATGGCCCTCAATTATAAGCAATAATTAACATTACAATCTGACACTATCAAAGCATCAATTAAAGCCTCTTGACCAATCCAAAAGTTGAACACCAAAGCTGTAAGTTGTGAAATCACTGAGTAATTACAGGCATAATAGACACGCAGAGATAATGGCTAAGTAATTCGCATTCCGAGTGCTAGAACCAATCTATAAGCTTCACCGGTCACTGGCTGAAGGTCAGAGTACATATAGAAACCTCAAGTCTATGCTAAATGCTTCTAGTGTTAAATCTCTAGTATTAGAAGACGTCTAAGAATTGAAAACCATAATAGATGATCTAAGAATAAATAGTAGATGATGACATCATAATCTATGATTAGTATTTTGTTGTTACAATGGTCGTACTAAAATATAATTTGATGTCATATTATTTAGATGTATACAGGTTAAAATAGTTTTTTATTCTAATGTGCAAGTTAGAGTAAGTCATAAATTGGAAAACCTACTGTATATATTGGACAATACAAACTGACGAAATTATTGTATCCGTTAAAAAAAAGCTCAACAACTATTAAATGTTTGAAATAGATAAAACGAGAAGTCGGAGCTTGTATAAGACATCAAGGTTATAAATACAACTATGTTTTATTATAAGTACCTGTTTGTAGCAAATTATTTATGCATGCATAAATATGAGAGGGTATCGTTTTATGATACTATAATGTCACATTCACACACCACTACTAACAGATTGATTGCGTTCTATACAAAACTTATAACCTATTAGCAAACAAGTAACAACTTCAGTAATTCCCAAACAATTCTAGAAAGACACAAATTCTCATAGAGAATAAGTATTCAAAATTAAATAGTATTTTTTTTATTACAGTTACCTATTTACTATAGTTAGTTAGTAGATAACTGTAATAAAAAAATATTCTCTTCGTTGACTTATTTATAATTTTTAGTATAAATATTGCCTATATTAATCAAGAGAAGAGAAGGTACCTAATATGTTAATGTCAAAAGTAATTATTGGTTAGAATTAAAGTAATTATTCTTAATATTCATAAATACTTCCTAGTACACTATCAATTAGCAAAGTATATGGATTTATTGAAACATTTCTAACAATGTGTGTAATAAAACCAAGATTAATGGCTCGATTCTTAACTTACCTACTTGTTCATATTAATACAATATGCAATGAAGTGTGATAAATGTTATTGACGTGAAGTTTGCCAACCGCATATTTCTACTATAATCGTGACGATGTATAATGACGATAATATGGATGAAAAGCTCGTAACAAGGTGCGTATTTAATAAAGCTCATGTTGTACTGAAACTTCTTCCATTGTAATTTCATTCATTCATATTAGAGAAAATGGAATGAAATCTAAAAAGTTATAAACAATTCCAAAGAGTTATGTTTTGATCCTGAAATAAATAAAAGAAAGTTCGCAAAATATTCTTTGAAAAGCTTCTTAATTTGTAATTCACTGTGTGATGCATATAATACAATTATTAAATGAAGGAGGTAAAAAGTATCTCTCTCGTATTCTATAACTTGATTATTAGGTTGAAATATTGAACAGCTGAGTTTCACGTATTAGTCCATTTTCCGCCCACGCTCTGTGCAATTCAATTAATACGTTCCCAATGCCTAGACAATCTTTTTAATAATAGTGACCTTCCTGCAAATTTTGTTCTAGAAAAATTGTCAAACTAGATATCGCCTAGACTTTTGGGACAAAGTATTATTTGTGAAGACTGCAGAGCTCAAGAAGAATCTAAAAATATCCATCTTTATACTATCTTTTGAATATAGAATTTGTTGAAAAAAGCTGCAGTATTTACGTGACTACTGAATGCTACACCTACACCTTTCTTCTAACCTATGTAAACAACACAAAAACAAAACGATTATTTCTCAATAACAGCGACAAATCTTGATTAAAGTATAGTTATAATATTAAATTAAAATGTAAATCTGCCCACGCGATGCCCACTCTTTATTGTCTATGAAAGGGCTTAAGATCGGTATAAATTAGGTGAAATTTATGTTGTATCGTAATGTAATCGATATGTTAATGGATTAGGAAAGTGGCGCCAAAGCGTCGGGTAGTAATCCCGATACTCTGTAATCATTTTCCAGGAAAATATCTTAATAGCTAATAAAAGATACGATCCGATTATTAGAGCGACATTTTTCACATTTTATTTTATAATATTATAATTCTTGAAGTAACTATACAGGAGCTATGAAATTAGTATAATTTCTTATTTTATAATTTTATATTTCGTTAAATATACAGGAGTTATAAAATTAGTATCGATAAACTAAATGGGTATTAGATAGCCAGCATTGGGTTACCAAAGACAATCCAATAAGTGCATTAATTTTGAGAAGGAATGATAATTACCTATAGTGTACCTATAGGTAATTTCCTATTTACTTCATTGTAGAGACTTTATTTTCTCTTTATTTTTCCGATTTTTACTTGGTACCTAGTAGTATAATTTAATGAAAACACAATTTTTGGATGTAGGTTGGAAATCAGATAAAACGTGTAATCTAGTTAACCATTTAGCACTTATCCGGAATACATAAATTACTTTGTTATATTAATTAAATTGGTGGGCAGCAAATTGGGTTCATGTTTTAGTAATTACATCTACGAGTAGTAGCAGTGGGTGGGCCCACGGTCAACTGTCGCGTGGGATCATAATATACTGAATTTGTATGTCTTTTACTGAGAAAACTAGTCTCATATTGTTACACTGCCATGTAATTGCAGAAAAAAAGGCTTTTAACGGAAAAGTAAGTAAAGCTTTAAAATAAGTACCAACATGTTTATTTCAGTATCTTGTTCAATATTGTTTCTCTATCTTTTCTCTAGTAAATAATATATTTGTAACCTTCGAATATAATATTGAAATTTATAACCTATAGGGCCAAAGCTATAAGATTTAATGATCTATGTATTTTACTTATACCATGACATAATATTTACCAGCACTTAGTAGTAAATATTAAAAGGTCTCTAAGCACGAAAACAAGCGGATTTCCATTGTGTTATTTAACAATGCTTGCGTATAGAAACTAGAAAGCCTGGTAAAGAAAAGTTTTTGTTTAAGTTTTACAATTTTCTTTTAAATTTATTACATTCCGATAGTGTATGAATTTTTTAAGTAGTCGTATTATTTATGGTATAATATTTAAGAGGAAGAAGCTTCCTTCGATTTTGTTTCTCCTCGTTATTGTATTAAATTGGTAAAACAATGTTATGTCGTTTCAAGAATGCTTGCTTGCTTGTAGAAGAAGTTTTTGTTAGAGTTTGAGTTTGAGTTTTAGAGTTTTAGAGTAGTTAGAGTTTGAGTTTATTAGAACACAAAATAAATTCTACGAATCTTAAGAAACAATAACTTACTAAGCTTTCCTTCAAACTCTTACAACTACAATAATTAATATATTATTAAATTACTTTTACAAATATCGTGTTATTCGTAACCTTTCCACTCCCACCTCTGGCTACCTATCAATCACGCCACGTCACAAATTATTCATAATCGGTCACTGGCAGACTGGATTGTAGTCAGATCTATAGTTGATGTAGATCACGAAATGCTCCGTAAACATGACCAAAACCGGTCCACTGCAGCTGCGCGTGCTCACTTATCTGTATAATGTTGTAGGTACTTCGGTATCGTAAGACGGACATACTGTAGATACTATAAAACTATATTATGTTTTGAATTGTGACGTCACATTTCTAAGAATCAATGAGAACTAGATTGCCAAAGAGCATAATTATTATTATGATGTTATCGCTATATCATTCCTGTAGTATAAAATCTAATTTTGTATACTTTAAATTTCATTTCCGAAATTTTCCAGGAATCCAATTCAAGGTTTCATGTTTTTGTACTAACCTTATTACAAAAGAAAATTACTAGAGTGTGGGTATTAGTTAATTATCTGTCTATCCTTTCATTAAAATGAACCCAATTAAGAAGCAGGTACTTTTTGAAATTATAAGAGAAAAAACAACTTTCAATTCTGTTGATCATAATCAATCTATCAAACTTAAAGTACTGAATTTTATCAATAATCCATCACATTACATAGGTATCTTGCGTGATGTACAAACGATTATATACAAGCCTACCAGTAACTATCATCTCTATCTATTACGTGCCTCTCTTCATATTAACTATAACAAAAATGGATAGTATACGAACTGTAAAAAATCAAGTAATTGCTTCACGCCTTGTTTTTGGTCATCTTTGGATATGCTATTTATTTAAAACTTTTGGACGTGACTCTACCGGTGACTCTGCATGTAGTGATTTTTACAAAAGCTACAAATATACGTAAGTTATAATTACTTCTACTAAACAAATACATGTTTAACTTTTCGATACACCACAGTTGTATGTAATAAAGTTATAACAAAATTATGAGATGATGACTCTATATTACAATTTAGTGTTCTCTACCAAAAGCTAGAAATATCTACGTGAGTTACAATTATTTCTAGTAAACATTCTTATTACCTTATTTAGGTTGATAAACTACAATTGTATGTCATATATTTTAACAACAACCAATAGTTTTTATCGCTATCGATAAATATACTATACATAATATACATAAAAGACAATAAATTCGCACTATAAATAATTTACGAAGCCATTTCTAGAGCAATTTTACAAGCCGCTAATACGTTTACGACAAAATGTGTCTAGACATGTCTAAATACCTAACCATAAGAGAGATAACGAAAACTAGAATGAAATAACACACATAGTAATTCCTCTCTGAACAACGGAATTTTGTGTAGTTCTATGCCTACTTTGAAAATATAGTCATAATTAGCGTTAGCTACAATTAAATATTCTGTGTCATAACTATATCGCTTTTAGGTATATTACTTAAGCTGAAATACTAACACGATCATCACAAATCAATATATTTTATTGTTTGTATTTTACTTTTACAACAATATTATGTCTCTATTTTTGTACAAAAATAATTAAATGACCATGAGTCTATGGCGGTTTAAAATCAATTCATATTGAGATAAACTATAGTCTTAACTCATAAATAAAAGTCATACAAATATATGCCTTATAATGTCGTAAATAATCTCATAGCATTTTGTAACTAGCTTCTGGTAATTGTTAGACCTAGTACGCACATAGCACGTAGTTACTAAGAAAAATGTTAGTTCATACTCACATAATGCATTTTATCATAACTCGTTGCATACTAAATATTTATAGCAATCCATATTAATAAGATAATTTAATGAATGTGTACCTACTTGTATAAATGGTTTCTATATACATACGACGTCTCTATGTATATAACTTGCATTACAAAGTCCACGGGAATATTTTTTTTATTGACTATGTAAAATTAGAGAGGTTCCGCTAGCCTCTCATACGTGGCCTATATCCATAAAACAGGATCAAAAAAGGGCAATAATGATGATGAATTCAATAAGTAGGTAAGTGGATATAGAGCAGACTAATAGCTTTCATTTAAATCGTTCAAAGACTTGAAACATTTGACCAGTATTGTCTACAAATACGGAGGTCAATGTAGCTGAGCATTGTGTAATCTTAAGCCACAGTTTAACTCAGCTCGTTTGCAAGACAAATTCAATTTTTAACGCACGGTTTAATAGCACCCAGCAGTTACTGTCTGCCAAAATAGCGGTGCTAAATGTAAATAAACATGTTAGTGTTCAAAAATATATCTTTCATCTTATTTAGAATGTCGAAACAGTGTAAAGGCTAGTGAAATATGTTTATTTTAAATGAACTCATTCGACTGTGTATTCACTAACGCAATTGTTAACATTTAAATTAAACTCTGTTTCTCTTTTTAATTACTTTCTTAAATTGTTTGAAGTATAAGAATAAAGTTATTATTATATTGTTGCGTGTGTAATAAATCAGTTCAACTGAAAATTATTTAACACTGCGGCTACTATTTCAAAACAAAATTTGCAATTCATGTCAATTTCATATAGCCATGAAGTCAATTTAAAATGGAGTGTCGTTTTTTCTTAATACAATTTTGAATTTATAATATGATTTATAACCAATAACCCTTCTAAATTATGATTAAAAATACAAGAAAATAAATGCCATTATATCCAACGCTTACCAACCGTATTTATGATGAGCTTTAGAACGATAAAGCCTCTTTGTACATTTCTTTGAAACCTAAGACGTAAAGATTTCTTTATCACACAGCTCTAACAAAGGACCATAAAGCGAGCAAGGTAAAGGACTAAGCCATAGCCTATAGCTATCTACAGCTAAATCACGACACACTTCTATAAAACCAGTCTACTTTAATGCGAATAACGTCGCGAATCGCGTAATAGAGGAGCTTATTTTAAGAGGAACACGCTCACATAATTACATCCATGAAAAACTTGATGCAATTTCAAATTGTTAGATGAACTCTGGTGTAAGAAAAGTTAAGTAGATGTAATTTAATGCTTGTGTAAATCTGTGAGGTTTATTTATAGTTTGATAGAATCTAGTGTTGGTTATGCTCGCCTGGTAATTTTATTTTGTTTTCTTTGTTAACACTATTGTAAGTGCGAGTTGTTTTTATTCGATTATACTTACAAAATCACTTCTAACTAACAAACTGCAAGATATATTGTATACCACTCCTATTTTATAACCTTTCGAGCGGTTTGCGGTGAGATTGCCATACAATACGTTACGCTCAAAAAACTTTCATTTAACATTGCCGAAAGAGCGCAGAAATGATCCAACATAGCGTGTAAGTAACATAATACTTTCCACACGTGTAAAACCAAAAAGTTTTGATACACGATATTCCTTTTATCTCAAGTTTGCGGGATAATATTTAATTAAACCAAGGTAAGTTCTGGAGAACTTTAAAACGTCTTTTGCATATTGTTTAAATAGAAGAATTTGATTCTATAGCATTGGACTCTTTTATCGCATAAATTTTAAATCAATCTGTATACATTTTATCCTGGGGTAACCCAGGTAGAGCCGTGACGATCTGTAGAAATCTTGTTGTAATAGATTTTTAATAGAATCTACCTTATAGTTCCTACAAACGATTTTATAATCCTTTTTAGCAACGTCATCGTTTTGTTCTCGAGACGTGTCGAAAGTTGTTCATGATTGGGGTCGAGCCTGAGCCTGGTAAACAGCGTATTGTTCGAGAGGTCACGTTTGCTTGCCGTGGTCGAGGCCTCGCGGGTACGAAAAACCATATTCTAATAACTATCTATGTACCAACAACTAATTTTGAGATTACTTTTAAACTCATGTAAAGTTTTGAAAAGTTGCGATTTGGAATCGTTTTTAATTGATGATTCATTATAACTATTGAAAACTTAAATAAGATACAACTTATTATAAACTATTTTTGTTATAATCAGTTACGCTTTGTTAACATACCTACTTATATTAATTTTTGCGTTATTCATAGCTGTTTAGCTACGTGTACGTATAACAATTACCTTATCAATGATTGTAACACATAATATGTATCATGATTCATGACACATTTATTGAGTTTAAACGAAGTACCTTTGCTACCTACAAATTACACAGCATTAGCACAAACATCTTCGCAAAAACACATTCTATGATAATCTATTATTAACCTATTTCTATAACTAGGGCATATGGCCGTATGTACTTTATAATAGATGCAATTACTTACCTTGAGGGCGCAAAAAATACAGGATGGGCCGAGGCAAGCGTGGCCGGTCAGCTCGCGAAAGCTTCGCCGGAAGATATCCAGATGCCATAACACCTGCAAGGGATTATACGGCTATAATGATTGTACCCTTATTTCATATAAATTGTTAACAGTTTGGATACAATTGAACTAAGTCGGATTAAAAATTAAAGAATTGTTGTAAATAATTCTTTGAAACTCAACGGGAATATGGAAAGAGCTGAAAATAACATAATTCTTAGTAAGTATTAAAAATATAATAAACTTAGATAGAGCTTTTAAAGTTCTGTTCATAAGTTTGTACTAGATATTATGACTTGTGTTTTGTAAATTGTATACTTTATCTAGCCATAAATAAAAGAATTACAGCTTTTAAGTACCCTATGACATATTAATTCACAGATCACCCACGTCCACACAAAAGAGGTATTAATTACCCATACATTAAGATAACCAAAGTGTAGTCACAATTATCTTATATCTATGTCATTAATTCGCTTCATTAACGAAATTTATAGCAGGTCATTGGTTCAACTTATTCACTGTTACGTATTAAATTAAGTCCCATATAATCCATATTAGCTGTGAAGTTAAATATCACGTTTCATACCATTGATAAAGTTTAAAAGAAATCTCCTTTTTACCGATAATCTCACGTACAGTCACATTATGTATGAATGAGCCATGAGAAAAGGAATTTAGTGCAATTTCTAAGAACATGTGTATTAAGAAAGTATCTACTGAAATGACAAATGGTACCTATTTTATTCAACAGTCAAAGCCTACCCATGTGAAAATACTCATTTTTATTGTTGTATCATGTAACTATGTATATTGATTATGTTTTTTATTTAATTACTATATTTCTAAACTGTGTATTTTATCAATATTTTCAGCCCATATCCCAGGTAGAGCCATGCCCTGTTCACAATATCATATTATAGAAGAAGAAATGCTATTTTGACGAAAATAAAGAATTTCTTCTTTCGATAAACTTATCTTTTAATTTCATACAAAGCTAAGCAAGTAAAACTCCAAAGTTCATTTGAATATTGATACCTACAAGTATCACAGGTGCGTTACTTCTTTTACTAATACAAATGTTGCACCATCTAAGTAACGGTTGGATTATTTAGTCACTAAAAACGAAGGCACGTTTCACGTCAGGTGCAGGCAACATATGACACTGCAAAAAATATGTAACTACCTATAAGCTACCTATTTTCAAGTTATGCATCACCCTAGCCAATCAACATATATTTAAACACGTAAACAGAAACACAGTTAGGTGATTGTAATACAATTTTGATGGCTTAAACGCGATTTATCGATATCCATAAGATAAATTCAATTAAAAATCAATCAAGTGCCTCAATATATTATAAACTGTATCACGTATTTTATACAATAGTACTCCTACACATTTCCTGCAACACCTACACGAATGAATTCGTTTTTTCAAATTTTAAACCAGTTTATCCTTTGCAAAAAAGTTTTAAAGGTTAGGTCATCTGAAGGATATGCATAAATACCGTTTGTGGTAAAAACCGCATTAATTTAAATATATATGTCAGGCAGTTACTAAAAACATATGATTTTGTAAAATTACTTTACATTTTTAACGCTTTATACAACGCATGACAAATAATTACAAAATTATAACGAAAAACACATTCGTGTTCTAAGTAATGGTGACAGATTGCAAAGTGAATGAAAAAAATTAATGTAGGTTTTAGACTTTAGAATAAAACCACAACAAAACATTGATTTTATCTCTAAGCAGAAAACATTACAACAGTCATGATATGTTACAAGAACAGACCATTTTTGTCCTGACATTGCAATAACATATAAGAGTCATACACAAAATCCCTTTTGCTGTCTACAAAAATTTTAAGGCCTTTAAAATGTCACCTTAATTTACTAAAGTTCGATCCATTCATTTATAAAAAAGTTGTCTGTTTTCTAGCATCCCAGTTACCTCAACAAGATCAATATAAGATGTAAGTACTTATGAAATTGTACGCTCTATTAATTATTGCATTCGTATATACAGTACGTGTATTATTATTAAAATTATTCACCAAATGAGCGTTTGTTTCACCTGCTTGCCGATTGTTTTGGCGTCTGGTCGACAGGTGCATCCAACCCGTTTAAGCAGATGCTCCAAAGATAATCGCGATTTTTTCATATTGTTAATTACATTAATAGGACCAAATAGGACAGTACTATATTTATGTGATAACCATACGAATAGACATTAAAATAATTAATGGTGTGTGACAGTCAAAAGATGTTAACTTTGTGGTTAGATACTTTTGCTGGATATAGTAACTTTTTTTTTGGATTTTAAGTGTGATAAATAGGACGTGTTTTTAAAAAGAGTTAGGGCCAGTTTCTGATACCATATTACTTTATAATTAACACCTTTTCACGGTCAATTTCACACATTACCTTTTATTTTATCTGACGGATATTTTCATACATCTTTTGTAAGCTTAACTGACGGATAAGCTAAATAGAACTATATTACATACACTGGAATTAATACTGCTTTAAGTCGTTAGGGTAATTCAAATTCAAATTATATTTGAATTACGTTTGATAGGCAATCAGGGGATAACCCTTACTGGGTAATCCCCTGATTGCCTATCAAACGCCAAAACTGCAAAGGTAAGTATTATACGAATAAATTCAATAACCCATTTCGCAATATAAACAAAGAACAAGACTAGCGGAAGGATAACAGATGCCCATCCACCGGTAAAGCCTTATAGAGCACAAATCTTATTACGATATTTAGTCATTTATCACATACTGATACATGGTATAATATGCTGTGTATAAGAACGTATTGTAGAATCTGTATTTGGTATATGGATGGATACTTTATTTTTTTTGTGTGCAAAATTATTTCTTTAACTATAAAGTAAGGCGTATACTTAGTTCTATGGTATCTATAGTTACAATTATTATATGTTTATATATAGAGTTCGGAAGTGTGAATAGTTTTCAGTTAAAAGTATTCACACAGAAAAAAGAGGAAGACCTTATATACGTATTTATCTTTTTTAGGTATTATTAGGTAATAAAACATATCAACAACCCGTATTGAAATTATTTCACTTAAATACATCCCGCATATATTGAAGGTGATAACAAATTGGAATTTTAAAGTAACCAAGTAATACAAAAGTCCTTTAAACAAATGTTTACTCAAACTATCTTCCTTCTTTGAATCTTTTATCGGCAACAAAGTCTTTATCGAAGAGCAAACAATTCCAAAAACGTATTTAAACAACAATTTACGAGTAAAAGATGAGTTTTTCCATGTGTGTGTAGCTATAGCACATAATATGTGACATGTCTATAATGTGTGTGTATGTATATGTGTGTGTGTGTGTGTGTGTACTAGGCTTTTGATAAATGTGTTAAAAGTCAATAGGTATATAATAACCATAATAACCGTTTGATATTTGTTTGCATATTGTGATTAAAAAGCATTTTAAAATATGGAAATATCACGGATCCATACAAAGGAAATAAATTTTATTTTATAGTGACACGTATTCATAACTGAATAATATTATAAATTATCGGATTTCAATTCGTTATAACTACAAAAGATTGAGGTGCCTATTGTATATAAAATTGATGAATAATTCCATAATAGGTATGTATATTGTACAGTCCAAAGCAAAAGCAAAATTCACCTTCACTTTTTAAATAAAGTAATCAGCAATTAAAATTGAATTTGTTATTGTTTGTAAGGTTAAAAAAATAAATCTCCTTTCAAACATTTTTGAGCTTTTGTGCGACGAACAAAAGCTCAAACATTTTTGAGCATAAGCTCACGGCAATCAAGTATTGGATCACTAAGTGAGTTTTTATCTTATATTTTTTTCTTTTCCAATAATACAATAAAAGAGAATATCGTTACATTTGCCGTGACACAAGGTTAATAATTTCAAATCACGTGCACGTATGTATATACCATACATATAAAATGTGAGATGATTAACGACTTACGGCAGCTACATAACGGTAGGCTACTAGTCTTGGTTTACACGATTTTAAAGCTTATATACTGAGCTTTAAAGCTCTTTTTACATTTTTTTAAAGAAAATGCTACTTATACAGTATTCTGGTACTTTTATCTTTATTGCTGGTACACATAATTATTTATTTATGATCTTCTACTACTTCGATGGAACTTATTAAAATGTCAACTTTAGATGTTGCCTTAGATGGCCTTTTTTTGAATTGGCAAAAATGATTATTTCCTACAACAGTGAAATTAATTTGCTTAAATTGTTTAAAAATTTCGCAAATTTATAAAAAAATATAAGAAAATAAGTTGTCATATTTGATGTAACTTTGTATTTAGATCCGTATAATATTTATGAAAATAAAATTGTTCTGGATACACCTACAATACTACTTATTCAATACAATATACAGTATTAGCTTAATATAATCGATTTTTTATTAGTTAACATTGTTCTTAGATAGTTAATCGTTTACTTATAGCTGTTTATAGTCACGATTGACACCAAAAGATTATTATTGTATGACAAGGTATAATTATAGATTATAATATTCATTTTCAATAAAAAAAAAATCAAATAAATCTGTATAAATTAAAGATATATTCCTATGCCAATTATTAATTTGAAATTGAATAAATAATTGTTTCAATTCTATAATCTATTAAACAAACAACATGTAATAGCGCACCATCTAATGATGTCAATGCCTTTATAATTAAATTAAAAATAGCAATAGTAAGCATCGATATTCTTATATAACTTTATAAATTTAGTCATAGTTTCACGGTTTATTTAAGACTTCAATGGTTTTCTCGTAAAAAGCAAAAGTTCTATGGGATAAAATATTACAACCATAATAATTATTTTTCCTCAGAAAACAGCAAATAGAGGGGCAAAAAGTATTTGCATATCCGTGCCATATTTACCTATAAATTGTAATTATATGCATAAATCATGCGAGAATTCACACGGCTTACGCCTACGCGTTCTTAGAATTAAGTATTCAATCTTCATATAATACATCAGTATGTTCAATCATTTAAATATTTTCGCTTGATAACATACAATTATTCCTTGACACTAAATACTATATTATAAACACGAAGCTATAAAGTATAATATAAGAAGTCGGTTAAAAATTGATAACTTCAGTTCTTTCGAAAATAACCTACTAAATAGTAAATACATAATATTTTTTCTATCCTATAGTCCTTTAACTTTTAATATTAACTTTTCGTCAAAAATCATGTAGGTACTTTTCATAACGAAACATATTTCAAAACTGCCCCATTAAATCATTCCAATATAGAGCAAAAAGTACTAATTAACAACAAAACAAATTACAATTCATCACACTTTTTCAGTTTTTCCCGCCATAAATCTCTTTACCGCCATTACAACTGACCGCTTATGCTGATTCGTTTCTTATATACATAATATGTATATACTAAACTGCAATTAAATCATATAAGAACAAGAGAAGGGTCAGTTTACACGTTTTTATTATACTAGGGAGTGCAGTGATGCGATTATATTAATTTGTGAGTATATTCTCGATTTGACGCTTCTTGGCTATCGTGGGAAGGGTATCGGTTTCTTTGGGAATAAGTTCAATTGGTGTATATGTGTGAAAAGCGTGTAGATACTGTATTTTGGGATGGACATTAAATTATTTGGATGTTTACCAGACAACTAATTTAAGTGTCCGTTGATTCCGAAACATTGCTTTTAAAGATTAATTGTGTTTTGAAAGTCATATTTATAAGTAACTAGCTTTCCGCCCGCGGCTTCGCCCGCGTTTTGAAAGAAAAACCCGCATAGTTCCCGTTCCCGTGGGATTTCCGGGATGAAACCTATCCTATGTGTTAATCCAAGTTACCCTCTATATGTGTGCTAAATTTCATTGTAATCGGTTCAGTAGTATTTGCGTGAAAGAGTAACAAACACAAACACAAACACACACACACACACCCACACATCCTCACAAACTTTCGCATTTATAATATTAGTAGGATATAGAAAAATCAAAACAAATCGACCCGGTGATGTTTTTATAATCTTTATATCAAAACCACAACATTCATAAACGGAAACTGATTTAAATCATAATATGGATAGTTCACTTCCCCTACGGAAGTGCCCAATATGTTTTGCATTTTGTGACGATTCAATGGTTTAATACACAATCCTATTATCAATTTTTTATATAAGCCATATTATATGCTATACAAATTAAAATATATTTTATAAACAAAGCACATACCCTTAAAGGATTTTACTACATACATACATACATTGTTGCACTAAAAATGTATTATATTTTAAAATAGGTATGTTTACTGCCTACGCTTAAGTTTGCTAAAATTTCATGATTATTCCTACCAATCTCTACATAAAAGTAAATGGTAAAATAACGACATCCGTTGGTTTTCCTCTACTGGATTGGACCACAGGTTGCCTTTGTTAAACACATGATTCAAACTGGTGAAAAATAAGCACGCTCTAGTTATTCCAAACCAGCATTCAATATCAAGACATTGAATGTGAAGCTATTTACATTCAATTACATATACTAATTGCACGTGTTCACGACCGTCTTACATTCTAATCACTTATGATCCTTATTTGTAAATAACTTTATGCCCTGTAGGGCATAAAGTCGAAAATAGTTACGTTTAACCGGTAATGTACACCGCGACAGTCACGCTTGAAAACACAAGAAATCAAAAGCTGGTTACATATGAGACTCAGAACTACTAATGGTTTTGTCTAACAGTAAAGTTGTTCAAGCAACGTCTTGTTTAATAACAATTAGCTGATTGCTGGACTGTGACTAAAGAGTGCTAACTACTACGATAGAAGAGCTGAAGAAAAAATTCAATTTCTTATACGTGCAATAGAGCCGCATATATTTAATCGGTTATTATGTTGCAAAATGGAGTCATTCATTATATTTTACACCACATTTAAGAACACTTTACTGTAGTAGCAATTTTGTACAAATAAGAAAAGTTTTAAAGCCCCAGTTAGTAATAATTACAAACTTGTTATACACGTTTCGTCATAATTTCATAAAGAGTACTTACTGCATTTTAAAATAAGTAGGTACAGATATGCATACAAAATGATCAAGATACAATGTATAAAATAATCGTATTATCTTGTAAAGTAATCGTACAAAATATATACGTACAGAATGCTTCGAAGTTTGAAACGAAGATACTTCGGTAAGCGTCTGTACTTGGAAATCTTTGAAATCAATTTAGGGCTTTTCCCACGGTTTTAATTAGTAGACAAATGAATGAGTGAAAAATGATACGACTGCTTGATGTTTAAAAGTGATTAATTTAAGATTTTTTATTTTTATGTTAATAATAAATACGTTTCCCTAAAACAAATAGGTACTTTAGAAGAGAGTAAGGAGTTTTTTTACTTCACACAATAGAAAACATCACAAGTATAAGAATCGCTCAAAATTACAGGAAGAGACTATTTATTTTGCCACCCCACGGACGCACGAGCTTTTGTACAACTATTTTAAAAGGGTATGATTTGTTTGATATAATTATTATGCGTATATAATGATAAAATCATAAACACATATATTAAACGGCCAGACGGACGATAGAGATGAAATCCCATTACAAAATGCACGTGTTACTCAAAAATCTTCATTAGCCCAATTAAATATACTCAACATAACACGCGTGAACTGAAAGCCTCTAAATTCATAATTACGCCTATCTATTTCGTGTTGGTCTATAATTCAAACAAATCAAAAGTCGGGTGAAAGAGGCGAACGGCCAAAACCGGTTGTGCTGTGGTCACGTTCTCAGAACTGTTTTATCTTAGCTAATATACTTTTTACTCACATCTAATACACTAGACTCTGGAGCTATTAAATAACGATGGAATATTATTAAAGGCTCGAAGGACTAATGATTTTTACGCTGCAATCTAATGTGAACCTTAAAATAATTAATTTAGAATAGTAATTAGTATGTTATAGTAATGATAATTAACAAATATATGTTAGTGGTAAGTAGGTACTTCATGTATGACAAATGACGTAAGATCGATCGTGTATTAGATTTTGAATAATTATGAGTATGAAAAGTACATAATTTATAAATATTATGATGGTCAATATAAATAATATGAGATGGAACAAATTATCTGCGTTTTAATTAAAACCTATTAATCTTCTTGTTTTTTATGAGATGAATAGGAATAGGCTTCTTATATATTGTAATAATATAATGTGCCGTAAGTTTCCCGCCAATTTAGGTATAGGTACGCGTGACTGGGACTCTTAAACCTTATACATTTTGATATTATCTATGCCTAGAGCCAAACTTGTTTGAGAAATATTTTGTGAAGTGAAAAACATTATATGAACATTGGTTTTATTTAATCTTTAAGTTAATATACTGGGAAATCTAACCATGTACGTTAACGATTAATTACGCTTCGTGTAATCATTACGTACATAATATGACACTGTTACTAGAAATCTTATATAATCCTGGGAATATTATAAATCCGATGCCGGATATTGCTTGATGTAAAGATGTCTATTGCGTTTACACAAGGTCTAATTGAGATGGAGTATTTGTACATCATATATGGCATATATTATAGCTTTATTATTCTGTTATATCCTTCAGGTCTGCAATTTTTTATAGATTGAGCTATTTTTGTATAAATTATACAAACACTGTCATATTTCCTACAAGTTTTAATACTACCAAAAAGCCCCAAACTTTTTCGACTAACAAATTAGCTGTAATCAAAAACAGCCTAATAAATGGTCTTTTACCTATAAAGATTTACGCATCATTGGGGTCCACTACCCGAAACGAGCCCTAAAATTAAAGAGCCTTCACAAAAGCTGCCTACAACGCATCCCTATAATTGGGGGGACCGGCCAACCGTGGCTACCTGACCATGTACCTGTGTTCGAAATCCCGGTCTACAATTACACACAAACAACTACAGCAAAATATTATTATTCATTTACATCTGTCTCTGTTTTACGCATTGAAAATGTAGTGTCCTCTCTTTCCTTGATCGTTGATGTCTTTTGATCGCATGATGACCCTTTTTAGGAGAGTTGGAGTAGACTGCATTTTTTGTGAAATTTAACTGAATTTATATTTTATTCTGTGGATAGCCTTAAGTATAGTTAAAAAGTAAGTATACATAATATTTGGATAAGATGTTATTAAGTTAAGTAGTGATAATGTCGTATATTTTCTATTGTAGAGCCTTATATTATGTGACTTATTAGGTTTTCAACTGTTATTACAGTAATATAATTTTAGATAGGTATTTATTTATAGTATATTAAGAACAAGGTAGTTTCGTTATTTCAAATGAAACAAAAGCCAGGAAGGTTCGGGAGGGGAAGAAAATCTGGATTCAAAAGCCTTCGAGGACCGGTTCGGTCCGAGCCAAACTAGCTAACGCTGTGTTTTAAATTTACTTTTAAATATGTGCTTAAAACTTGCTCTATTTACTTCTATAACAGTAACTGCTTTAAAGTAGTAATTTCATAACATTAAGCCTTGTTAGGGCAATTCAATCTTTGTTTTCCACTAAATATTTTCCTATTTTTGGGATTTTTGAAATAAATTGTTAATTGATTGTCTCTGCTTTTATTCGATAGCTTAATTACTTCTAAATAAGATTTTTTCATTCATGAATCGTTCATTAATCATTAAGAAACAATTAAAAACATACCTTCGCGCTATGATAGAGAGCACTGTTCCGATTCACTTTCGCCTTTGTCATTATGAATCCTTATCACCACACATTAAGTCACAACACTAACATGTTGATGAAAATCCATATATTTCTGGGAAAGCGCACTACAGCCGTGTTTACAAAGTGGATCTACGTGGGAGTGTGATGCGCGTACGCTCTACGCTGTCGCGACGCTAGCGCCACGCGGTGGAATAGCGAACTAATGTTTTCCATGGTTCGAATGCGGTCGAACTTCGAAGGCTTTTGAGCGGCCATTTTGTGTAAGCCCATGGCTGTGCCCATGGGATGAAGAGCGCGGGAAGTTGTTTCGTAGCATAAATGTTAAACAAAAATATACTGGCTAAAAATGATGTTTACATTCGTAATCTGCCCGTATATGTAGACGTGATCTACAAACTATTCTAAATATATTATTCATAAATATTATTTAAGACACCATAGTACTTAAAATACAGATTATAATATAAATAATCAATTAAAATGTACCTTATACGACTAGGTACATGTAAATAGGTAGTGTAGGATTTCTTTTTCCGTGTAAAATTCGTCATTGTTAACAAACAATGACGACAAATTGAACTCAATAGTATTGATAAGGCACATCCTTGTATGCAAAGAAAAAATACAACTAAAACATTTTTTGTACCTTTATGGCAGGTGGTGAATAAAAACTTTTGTCGGTGATCTTGCGAGGGGAGATCCTGGCTTTGCAGGCAAAAAGATGGTTAAAAGATATCAAGTTATATTGCACCTTGCGATTTCGTGATAGCTTTTGTTAAATTAATTCATATTTAAAATGATTTAAGCCTACGTATCTGTTTTATCTTATATTTATTTTATTAATTTTTATATTTTTGTTTCCTTGTTCTTATGGTTAGGCAAGCTAACGTAAAGGCTCATTTGACAAAAAGCCAAATAGTAAAGGCGATTGTAAAGTAAACTTATCTACGTATTTTACTTAAAAGTACATAAAGAAAAAATGCTTGCAGGAAACCTAACATGCTCTTAGTATAATAAGAAATTATAAAAGGCTTTTTTTATAAAGACTCCGAATTTTATTAATTCATTCTATAATACATAAAAATAAACGACTCTACTAATCAAGAACCTTCGTCGGTTTTGAGAACACGAGATAAAAATATATTGCCCTTGCTCTACAAATATTGTATTCATTAGTTAATTTATACAAACAACTCCGAAATAAAATTCAGGCAACTCAGTAATAACTGCTATGAACTATGAATGCATAAAACTAGATACAATTGCTAAGGTTTTTGCTAAAAGAAATTCTACAACCATTTTATCACTAAAGATAACAAAACATATTCTTTATTCACTGAAATATAACATAAAGTATATTTATAACAGTTTTTTAAAGTACATAGTTAAACTGCTTTTCTTATTAGTCTATTAACATCAAAAGGGGCATCAACATAGTCTCTATTTAAATTTACTAGGCCTACTATATTGGTCAAGCCACTATCCAAACAAACACGTACGTCGAAACCAGTTAATACATATTACTTGCTCTGTGGTTAATTACCTTTCCCGCCAACTGAAAGGTACCACCAAGGAATAACCAACGAAAAATAAGGTATTACCAGTTTTTAAGGTAGAGTTTTGATTAACATACTTTCATGTTTAAATTATAGTAAGCCGTAGTAAAACCAAACCAGTTTTTGGGATAAATAGTGTAAGTTGGGCCCAAATAGACCCGTTAGAAAGTCTCCTCGTGTGATCTTGTCAACAACCAAACTTTTTTTAAATTTAGTTTGATATCATTTTCATATACTCAAATTGAAACAGGCTGCTGTTTGTAGGTTCTATAGTTTGAAGAAAATTGATTGGAAGAGATCTCTATGACAGCACAGAAACTGAATTAGTTTTTGTAACTATTTTATTTTTAGAAAAGCCTATTACAAGTAATTGAATTCAAATAATGAAATGCAATTAAAATGTAATGTAAATTTAGTCTTGATTCAAATATAGCTAATTATCGGTATATTTTTAAAGTCCCTAAAATTGATTTAAAATAATAGATAGATATTTATTCGGTATAGAGATGCATAGAGTTCATATATTTACCTATGTATGAGATTAATATCACAGAAGCAGAACAAGGAAGCCAGACATAATAGTATGCAAATAAACTTGAATGCAAATATTGTATCTGTATGTATTAAACATTGTATATTCATACAAAGTTTATAAAGATGTTGAAATAATAACGCCTACGACTTTTTAACGCAATCTTTTTCAACGTTTCCAGCTAATCAAAAAATGCAGGCGCAAAATTTTACACTCATGATTACATTACATTATTATGGACTTAAAATACAGATTGGACTAATCCTATCTGTAAGTTAATAGTATCATTAAATAGATACATTTATTAGGATTAATTTCTTCCCTTATAGTGTTCATCAATCATCATTCAACGACATAGTGGAATTTTGTTTTAGTAAACATTACATCCTCAATAAGGCTCCATCCATTGTTCTCTTCCTATAACAACTTCTGTTTAACTTTGACATGATCAGAGACAGCAATATTCCCACGTTTATTTCACAACTGTTATTGTTATAAAAAACTTAATTAAATTTCATACAGGAAGAGGCTTTTGCTTATTGCATAGTAAAGTATTAGGAAATATGTTTATAGACCATTACTTAGTAGAGATAAATATACTTTATTAACTAGACTGCAATTTCTAGAAAAGACTGTAAAATCATCATCATGTTGATGTTTATTTCGAGTGAAATAATTCTTACAGTAAAATGGAAGCTATGCAGATATATTAGATCCCCATCAGAATGAAGGCACTCAATTCAATCATGAATTCTGTAAACATTTCTATGTGTTTATAATCAATTAAATCAGTTAATAATATATGTCTCTCGCACACGTAACGATGGTTACAAATGCACATAAAACATAAACTGCGAAATCAAGTCTAGACATTTGATAAAAACTGGAATAAATGATTATCTTACACGCGAACAATAATTTATGGGTACTCTTTGTTGAACCATAGCATTTGAGAAATGAATGATCGGACGGTTTTTAATTTTAAATTGCTGATACATGGCTAATATCGGCGACTAAGCTCTATATTATTATTTTATTGCGAACAATATTAATCGTTTTTCAAAATGAAAATGTAGTCTATATTACTCTATCTGTAAACGGAGATGACGGACATTTTTTAACAAGCAGTAATAAACACTACAATCAAATAAATCAAGTCCTATGAAATATTAACCCTTCAATTTTATTTTATTTGTTTAACTTTAAGAATACAGATATTTCATAATTTTACGTATAATTGAATTGTATTATTAAATAGGAAGTCAGAACCCGGAAGGACTTCTTTGATGCGCGACTGGCCTATATTTCTCACGATGCTCACTTGCATCTCGGAAGACGCAACCCATCCATGGAGACCAACGGGACCCTCAGGGTTTATATAACGGGATAAAATAAAACAAATTAATTATATAAAAATAAGGATTTTTAAAAACTAGCTTTCCGCCCGCGGCTTCGCCCGTTTTGTCTAAAACATAATAAATTATATACTAAAACCTTCCTCTTGAATCACTCTATCTATTAAAAAAAACCGCATCAAAATCCGTTGCGTAGTTTTAAAGATTTAAGCATACATAGGGACATAGGGACAGAGAAAGCGACTTTGTTTTATACTATGTAGTGATTGATACTCTTAGTTAGATATCGAAAATACATATATAGAAAACTTTTAGGTCAAAAAAGTAGACCTTGTTTTGACCCTAATTGTTTATTGATTTGATTAGTCTAATATAATATCATAATCGATACGTAATTTTCTCCGATAAGAAAGTAATTTCTATTATCTCAGAAATAATATTATGAATACAAAGGATTAATCAAATGAAGATGTTTAAATTTTATATGTCAGTTTTTGTAGAAGACCGTACGTATGCACTTTTTTCCATAAATCAATCGATAAAAACCGAAGTGTTAGTTATAAATCAAAATAGATATAAAAAGAGGACACTTTCGTTATTTATACGTTCACACACTAATAAACAAGCTACCAACGATAGGTTTTAATTGCACGAAGCATTTGCATATCACTTCTTTAATTAGTTTGTAACTGTTTTTTCCGTGAGACAACATCATAGGGCAGGCGCTGAACTTATTCTAATGATGTTTTTCAATAGCTACTACTACATATACTACTATGTAATTTTATATATTATCTGTCGCTAAGAGTAAGAATATTTCTTTGTTAAAAGATTCAATATGATTTGTCGATTAAGGTAAAACAAGTAAATTAAATCTAATAACGTTCGATATGACCATTATGTTTCAGATACCTTAAGTATAATATGTTTATTTTTTCACCATAACTGAAAACAATAAAATCAATTATTACCAAACACCAAGCATTTGGTAAGAACATTTTCACATAGGTTTAGTACTAAACTAACCGCAATATAAAAATCGTAAGACGGGAAGCGTTAAGCGACCACGATCCCACACTCCTCTCGATACCATAAATATATAAATACAATTGTTTCTGCCCTTTTCCAGTATTGTTGTTGAAGTTGTCTGTCTATTTTCGCCAAGTACACTTTCTGTGATACATGTAAAGTATGAGAAGTAATTAGAATCGAATGGTCTGTGGTTATTTCGTATTTTAAAGTAGACGAGCTAGTAGTGCGCATAAAACTTTGTAAAGCAGAAGCATAGACAAATATACCCAAATATTATATTATTCGTCCATGGTACATGCAAACGCATGCAAAAATAATTATATAAATCTAATAACAGAATATGTTATTATTTTGAATATGTTCATTCTAACAAAATGTCAACAATGCAATGGACAAATCTACGATACAATATTGAATAAAATTTTAACCCTGAAAATACTGTAACGTGCAGGTAGAATTGCCAAAACGCGCTTTTCAATTTTACAGCCTTTCTTCGATGCTTATTTTCATATATGTCTATATATAGAAAGCAAATCGTACATCCAAATATGAATCAACCAGCAACCTTACACCGTCTTTATTAGATCGTTCTACTTGGCCGTCTTGCATCGATGCGTTTCCCACACCTCGCCAAGATTATCAGATTAAAGTTACGCTATTACAATTCATGCCTCAATATTACGAAGCTTAGTAGAGAATGAACGTAAGTGCACATTTCAGTGAAGCGAATCTTATTTTTTATACTGTGCACGAACTTACATAGGTATATTTACTAATCTTATCGAAAAAAATTGATGCTGACCTATAACACTATATTTTTAAATGATATATATTTTTTTTTATTTCAAAAAAAAAACTGCGACGTAGACATCGAGATATATGTACTACTAGAGAGGCGATCGCTACTACACTCTCTTTACAACGAGCTAGAGTCAAAAGTCACGAGTCTCATTAGTCTGTGCCGGACTGTGCTCCCCGCTTGCCGCGTCAACACGTGTTATTGCTCTGTTCAAAATGCCTTCGTGTGTGCTAAGATATTGTTTTAACAGTTCCTATAATACAAACAAAGCCCGAGGAGTGACTTTTCACCAGTAAGTTTCCTTATTATGAGTAAGTCATGCATTTTACTAATATTGTTATCATTTTGCGAAAAATCACCACGCGTTCTGCGTTTCGCGCCATTTTTCATAGACTAACAGCACAGACGTGACACTATCGATGAGTCTGTTAAAAAAATGCAACTGGATTTTTTAACTATGAATAATGAATATACAATATATACTAGGAAAGATTACCGTGGTGTAGTACCTAAATATTTATACTTTTACCCGACTACGCAAAGTAAAACGGTAGGTTATATTAAGTAATATGTATTTATTTAAGTACCTATTTTTATTTATTAAAAAAAGGTTCATCAACAGTTGTTCCAATAGGATTTATAAATTATTATGCACAACAATTACAAATAAACACAACATTCACAGAAACTAATACAGTAAAAGTTCCTTAATCGCGCTTCCTTTATTCGCGTTTTCACTATTCGCGGATTAAAAAAATGCGACCCAATTTCTATATTCGCGACTAAAATTTTTTTTTATTCGCGGATTTAATAAGTACATACATAATAATAAAATTATTCCAATAGGTATCTTAACCAATATCCTTGTCAAATGGACTAATAAGAAAGTAAAATAGATCTTATTACAAGTTTGCCTAAAGTACACATTATGTTGTTAAATGATATCGCCGAGGCCTTTGACACAAGCCGCCTTTGTCACAAGCCGCCTTTGTCACAAGCCGCCTATGAAAGGAAAGGTCTGGCCTCTAAATATGATTACAATTATATAACGGCAAACACCCTGAAATATTTCATCGGGAAAGAAGTATTTTCAAATTTAACCCAACATTCACTGAATCAGCCATCAACATTGAATCATCGTATCCATTTAATTAGGGCTATTATAAACCAATACTCCAAAATTCGATTACATCATGAAGCAAAAACTGATAAAACTATTGATTACTACACAAAACGACAAAAGCTTACTAAATTGATATTATTTAAAGGAAATTAAAATACATAGTTTAATATAAAATCCTCTTTTTATTAATTCCCTAGTATCAGTACCACCAGATAGTACCGAGTAAACAGATTGCACAATGTGTCGCATCTGCACGCATTGCTTAATCTTTGAACTTGAAGCCACGCCTCGCTCGTTCCACACGTACCCCACCACATCGGCCGCGCGCAATGTTTTTGTTTGGAATAACCTCTCTAGTAGTACATATATCTCGATGGACGTAGATAATCGTATAACCAATATAATGCATAGATAACTAGACATAAAATAAATATCAATTCCGTACCTACTTATAATTCAGAAACTTTTCAATCCCAAAGTTGACGTCATTAAAGCTCGTAAAGGGTTTCGTAGAATATTTCACACATTCGCACTTGTGAAATACAGAATCCATAAATGAATAATTTATAGCCATAAAACTTAAGCCATTTGAACTTTTCAAAATTAGGCGTCGTAAAAACGGTGTAGGACGTGTGAGAACAAATAGTCAATAAAGCTTGAAACTTCTAAAATGGATCTTATTGTCTTGTGATAAACATTAAAATCGATTGTTAGAATGGAGGTTAAAGTGCATGTCAATTTATTTTTTATTAACTAACATACAATATCGTGGTTTTTCGTAGCACCTACGATTATTTCTGAGGACATAGATTTTATTCAAATGCAAAGATTACAATATAATTCAAATAAATTATATCTCATTAAGAAAACATATATTACATATAATATGACTTGGTCTACACTCTACAGGGTAAGATAAAGCTAGCCTACGCGGTTTCCCAATAAAAAATTACTTTACTACTAGCCTATTACATATTTCACTTTATTTAATTGTACATTCATTTAAACTGGGTCTGATGCATTTGTATATGAAAACTCGAAACAACCAAAAAAAAACAATAACGCAACAAAAACCATCTCCACTTCACTTTTCACACAAACTTTCAGATTAAAAACACTTGTATTTTATAAATGCACTAAAGATTAGAGATGCAGAGACTATAGAAGTATAGAGCAATATTCTAAACGGTAACAAAGCCTTCAACACTTCGTTATATAAAAGTTACCGTGCATTTCATGTAACAATGGGGTTTTTTCTCAAGTTAGTCACAGTCTCAAATCCTTTGAGGTCAGGATGGGTGACTCATCATCACGGGTCATGCACTCGGTTACAACTCACTGGCCACTCTATGGTCTGTAGTCTGTGGTCTATTTAGAATGTAAGTGCGATTTTCAACGTCACTTTTGTGTTATGCAACAATTACCTCTTGTTTAGTAAATCGGACAAACATGCCTTGTCAAAGATGCCCTGATTTCTTTGTACAACTGTAAAAAAATAACAAGCCTTGTTATTTTTTACAGTTCCCATCAGATTATTTTAAAATGATATTAGCGTAAAGTTGTTTTTAAATTAATAAGTTGTATATATCTTTTATAATATATAGTTGTATATATTTATATCTATTATTAATCTATTTTCTTTTTATAATAACTGCTACAGTGAAACACAAAAAATCTAACAATATTACAAATGGAATCAGTTATATTCTTCGTAACAACATTTCACTCTACATAGAGTTTAAATAAATATAAAGTATTCGCTTTCAAATTCTATCTATGGTGAGTAAATACTATTATTATAGAAACAAACACGCTAGCAAATACATGTTCCTTCGATAATATCCAACTTCCCATAATTTAAAATATTAAGACATAGTTTAATGTACAAATAATATGACCGTTATTAAATTTTAGGCGCCGCATTCGTGTGAACGGTGAGGAAGTAAGAACGTTGAAAATTATTTGGACCGCTTATAAGCTTGATTTTAAAAGTGTTATAGAAACCACACTAAATATTAGAGGGAGAGAGATAATTAGGTATATACAATAAACGATAATAAAAATAAAAGCGAATCGGTTTAAGGATTATAATACGTTCAAAATATGTATTAATTAGGTTCAATACAATTTTTTAATATTTCTTGCATTCGATAAATAGTAAAAAACTTAGGTACCTATTTAAAAATTTCCTTGAAATTGAAAAGGAAGCCAAAAAATTTCAGGTTTTATAAAATAACGACCAACGAGTAACAAATACCAGGGAGTATATACCCTGCTACTATTTACATAGCTCTATATTACTTGTATTGAAATAAGGTTAGTGTACCTAAATCCTAGTATATGTAAGTATTTTTATACCGTAGCATGTCAGAATGCTAATGAGCTGAAGTCGTTAGGCTTCTCTTAACTAAGCTAGTTCTCTATTCATAAAAGCACTACCTTTATCTATTTCATTTCAATGATTCAATCTATCACAAATGTATGTGTGTTTGTTAAACTTTAACGTTTAAACAACTGCAATACATACATACTATCCTGAATTTATTTGTGTTTATTTTCTCTACCTATATCCGAAGTATTATAACGTGAAGGTTTATTCCCAGAAATATTTATATATAATTTACTAAACTTTTAAAAACTTTTTTGCCACTTGAAAAGACTTACCTATTGCTACTGCTAAGCAATTGGTAACATTACTTAACATTATTTCTTACTAGTTAAGCATATATTTCTAAAAAAAGATTTAACTTTTATATTATTATCTATAATCCTACAAAATAACACATGAAAGTAAATGTTTAAAAATAATCTTACTATTTAGTAGCGACGATAATAATTCATACTAAAACAATGAATACACCGACCCACTGAACTTGAATACAACTTTAATTACCTTCCGACTGTCCGTGAGAAAGTACACATAATAGTAAAATTAGAAAATTAATAAAAATGTCGGAAATGATCCCCTTCCAGTGCATAGAGCCATCGAAGTATAAGACGTATTTCCCACCCCCAAACACACCTGCATACAATAAATTACGAATAAGACATTAATTTGGTGTCGCCCTCACTTAAATTGAATAATGAAATAATAGTTATAGACCGAATTGATTATCTTGTAACAAGTGGATCATTTTATTATTATCATATAGTGAAAATAGTATTCTAAGTTACCTAGATTCTAAGATTCTGCTCGTCTTAAACCATACTATGAATGTATTGAGAATTGAGATATGTAACAAATAACCGTAAATCTCAAAAATTATAAACAACAACAAAATGCAACGAAACTAATACGTCGATTGTTTTTAATGAAAATGCAACATAATTGCAAATCTACGAATAGGGTAATTGTACAATTTCATAGTCATACCACCGCTCTAGTGATTACAAATTATGGTAAATAGTAAATACATATAAAAGGGCGTCTGGTCCCGCGTTCCCACGAGTTCCTTCCGACACCAGCGACCCGTGACGCTACCGTCTAAGACGAAGGCGTACACAAACTGGAGTCGATAATTATTATGAAGAAAAGGTGAGATAACATCGTATTTTTTAATTTCCATTTATAGCATTCAATAATTTTAAATAATCCAAAAAGTGCGAAACCCCGAACACCAGGCCTCTGAAACGCGAAACCTGGAAACTTTTGGTGTGAAAGATCCGCTTTGGGTCGTTGCGCCCTTGAAGTAAGAAGTAAGTACATACCTAGTAAAAAGCGCGAGGTGTCCCTATAGATTAGATATTTAAAACTGAGACTTATTAGCGGAATAATAACTGTTTACTAATCCAATAATATTAAAGTTGAATGTCTTTTTTTCTTAACCGATGTGGCTAATTATATTATCCACTTGGAATTAACGATTAATAGGTTTCACTATTAACGTGTTAAACCAGTTGCAATATTTAAATTGCACGACTAATTATGTAGATAAATACGTAATATAGAAATTTACATCCTGCCGATTGATGTTTACAAAATTATATCACGATAAACCAAAATAAAATTTCTTTGTAGGCATTCAAAGAGACGATAAATCTATATTCTATACTAATACTATAAACCTGAAGAGTATGTTTGTTTGTTTTTTTGAACGCGCTAATTTCAGGAACCTGGTCCGATTTGAAAAATTCTTTCGGTGTTAGATAGCCCATTTATCGAAGAAGGTTATAGGCTATATATCATCACCCTAAGACCAACAGGAGCTGAGAAATGCGGGTGAAACCGCGGGGCACAGCTAGGAATTAATATAGTTTAAACAAAAAAAAAACATGCTTAAACTCACGAAATTATTGTATAAGTTTGAATTTAATCTGTACATTTAAATGTGTTAATGTAGGTCTAAAGAAGTCGGTTATAAACAAACATACTGCTAATAAAAGCGATGTAAAAATTGAGTCATGCATTACAAACGTATTTTAATAATTTCTTGCAATGTCTTTGAAAATAATAATAAGACGTCATGTTCTTACGCATTGCGTGCACCCTCCACTCTTCTATCTTGAACGAAGAAAATTGTTGCAGTACAAGAACGGATGTTTTCTTCCATTATAATCAATTTATCTACAAATAGCATGCATGACGGTTAACCGCAAATGAAAATATAAGTGATCAAAATTGTTTATAAATGAACGTCATGTTTTTTTACTTATTCTCTAGATAACGCATATCTTTTCGGTTCATTTCAGCTTGATTTCAGCAATTCATTACAAAAATGTTTTTGTACACGCTTTTTCAGAACGTAAATCACACGAACCAGAAGTGAAGATGCTGCAAATCGTCAAGATGATGTAATATATATGTTTGTATAAATATAGCAGTGCAATGAAGAATGCGACGATAATGTTTTGTGTCATAAATATTTATCGTATGTTTCTCAGAAAAACAGGAATCGGTGTCGGAAATAGCGATCGCTTCTGCCCGGGCACACGACGCTATGTGAACGGATAAAAAGTGGGAATTTCATTGCGATTTTCATACTCGTTAATGGTACTTCCCTTGTTAACAAATACCTATCTTTGTAGGCAATTTGAAAAACTTATTTTGAAGTAAATTTTAATGATAATTTTCTGTCATTTTCACCGAAATATAATTTTTTTATATATATTAACAATAATTTATCTAGGTCTCCCTATAGACTATTTTTGATTGTAAGTGTAAATTCTAAAAGCGTAAAATGTATTATCAGTTCCAACAAAAATGAATTCGTTATTTCAAACGTTTCCACTGAAACCACTTTTCCAAACAAAAAGTTATATCTACCAAATAGGATAACAGTTTATTTAGTTACATCAAAGTTCCTTAACATGAACATCAATTCTAGTTAGCCTAATGGGTACCTAATTAGTTATAAACGCTAGGCATTAGGCACGTTTCATTCTGCAAGTGGCTGTCCCGTCTCCGTGGAGCCGTAAGTTGTTTGTATTCAAGTGTGTTTCTTAGATGCATTGCAGGAAAGCTAAGCTTCATAGATTACAGATACAATATATTTCTGTCGATAGTTTGTTTTTAAGTATTTAAGCTAGCCGGCTTCACTTGAAGTTGAATAATGGATTACTTCAGAATTTTATTAAATTAAAGAATTGTAGAGCAGCGCATTGTAGATTGTATTAACTATGAATATTTATAGAATATTTACAATGCAAATGGTTTGTTTATCTATACGTAATACTTAGACGTAATATTAGATAACCTATGAATAACACAATCATGTACATTTGATACTGCATGTCTATCTACATAACTTCTCAGTGCCAATAGGGATTAAAGTGATACTCTCTTTGTTAGTTTGATCATAACACCATAGTATAAAGTTATACCAAGTAGGTACATACTTACTACGTACCTAAACTATTCAGTCATAAGGTGCCTACTGCATTGTTTAATTAATTCTAAGTACCCTAAGTACTTGCTGCTCCAGCTTGAAAATTCTAATAAAATTTTGAGTAATTACACTTTTAGGTAGTGTGTAAAACTACTCCACAGAAAACCAATACATTGTTGAAAGGAATTTTAATTTTGTGTATGTTGCTCTTATAAAAAAAATATCCTAATTGAAATTAAACAAGCTCCACAAATATTATTTACATTGTTGGACCAAACAATGCTATCTGAGATTGACTGAGGCTCGTCACAAAAGGTTTAACCCAGACGACTTCTGAGGTTGAACGAAACACATTAATCTTAAAACATCTTGATAGTTTTCATCAAAATAAGTGCTTCATTCATCACGGATAAAATATTGTAAGAAATATATTCTGTTTCTTCTTTAATACTCTTATATTTCAACTCATAAAATATTTGGTATTAATAAAATTGTATTTCAGGCATATAAGTGCGTGTTTTGTCGAGATTCAATCCCAATAATTGACGTATTTATATTAATAATCGAGAGATGGATAATATCGAAAAAAGTGTGGTAGAGCCGTTAATTGATTGTTATTAAAATGTAAGTAAAAATATTATTATCTCCTACAACATCTGAATAAATAATCATTTTGAAGAAAAGCTCCAAGAAATATGAAAATCCATTTAATATTGTTTTCCACACGTTTTATATTACAAAAAATGATATCCAAAAATTGAATATATACGTATATATCCTATAAGCTCACATATCGTTGCTTAAAGCTAAAGTAAACCCGTACGTGACTTCGTTACTGAATAGTAAAAACTTATGTAATCACACGTGCACCTGTTCAAAGAGAATTGTTTAGACGCCATTTCAGGATTATATTCCCATTCCTTTCACTCCTATGAACATTATACACGTGCGAAAGAACAGCCAATACAGGTTCTGTCGACTAAAGATTTGATGTTTTTACTATCTTGATGCCTGCAATTTGTAGTTTCATGTATGAGGCTATAACCATCTTTTATAGAAGACATTGTTGTACTTTCACAACTCTTTTCTTCTCTTTGATGTGCATTATTCCTAACTGTTGCACACCATGACCCTATAAAAGGTTTTTATCACTGCAAAACTACATTTTAAGTACATAGGTGTTTATATTTGGCATTGTGAAGCAGGTGCCTGAATAAAAAAAAAAAACGACGTGTGGCACTCGGGGACTGCCGCGGTAAAGCTATTGCATGCTAGGCCTTCAAGCCACACCTCCACCCGTCGGAGTGGGGAGCGTGAGGTTTTTTCGTTACGGAATTTCTCGATTCGGTCCCCGCGCTCAAGGCCCGCGATAGAAGCTATGCAATAGCTTAAAAATTCATCGAACATAAAATTCATATCGCATTTTATATACTGTATATTATAAGCATGTTGCATGACCTATTTTTGTAACCTGCAGGCTGCATCCAAACTAAGAACTAAGATAATAATGATGAAACACCTAGGTTTAGGGATAGGGATAAACTACTTCCCGCGTCTTTCCATCAAGTAACAAGAGCGATAAGAGATAAGCCTTATCAGAGTTAATTATGAAAGTGATCCCTATTTAATCTTGCAACGGAAGTTCAATGCACCGGAGACTAATTTAATGAAATCTCGAGTGCACTGTGCACGTCGAATTTTTAATCAGCCATCGAAAATTGATTGGACGCAGTTCATAGGACGAGTTAACTCATACTGACGTATAGTAATTGCGCATATTTGAACAAAATATTAATCTAGAAATACTTATGTATTATTATATTTTAAATAATTTTAGTTTTTATTAGCTCTACATTACTCACAGTTAAATGAATTCTACAAATTGTAACACCAACACTAACTTTTATTAAACATACGCTACTAATTGAATGTTGGTAGTACTGGGACCAGCATTTCAATCATAACATTATTCAAAACAGAATAATAACAAAAACACAATCGAGTACTTCAAATTAGACTAGTAATTGATACGCCCATCGCGTGATACATTTTATTATGTACCTTTTATGGGAACGCAAATCCCATTAACAACAAACAATTTGACATGAGATGAAGGTTATCAAATTCACATGCTCGTTACTGTGAATATTAATATCTGGTTATAATGAACATTCGATGTTTCGACACCGTCGCATCATTTGAGAGGCATAACAAATACCTGAATGCTGAATCTTCGATGATATTTAAATTGCGATTTTGTCATCAACAGTGCAAATTAATGATATAAAATTACACATATATAAATAGGTACTTACATATCTCTATGGAAGAATAAGAAATAATAGATAGTGACTGTGTTGTTGTCTACTTTGGCCAAGTTAGAATAGAATTGGACATACGAAATCGCGTTTCTTTTCAATATGCCGCAGGCGATTATAAAATTATATGTAGTTAAATTGACTCTATAATTAACTCTAATCATCAGCCTAAAGCAAAAATTGTATTTCGATTTAATCATGAACACAAAGTACTGTATCTAGAGTACGTACTAAAAATTTAACACTCCACAGAATAAAAAAGTGCAATCTAAATACTCATTCTTCATATCCAAGAATTTCTATAAAAACACACATAAATTGCCTCTCGTAATACGCGTACACGTTGACAACAATCTATCAAATGATGTAACGTAATCATGTGGAACTAAAGCTTATTTTTCCCATCTTTTCTCGCATTCTGTGCTCGTGCCGTTCACACTTTTTATTACTATCACGCGTACAGGGCAAATTTAACGGATTCAGGCCGTACGATCTTAGAATATGTATCTAGAGTAAAAATATTTCATGCTTACAAACTATAGCGGATTACGTAGGGCATTGGAGATTGAAGAAATATTGTAATCTATAATTTACATTTTTACACGCTGAATACCATAAAATTCCCGATAAGCTTTGGTAATGCAAGGTCGAAGAATAAACAAATTATTGTAGGACTACACTACCTAATAATGCTAAAAAATAATGACGATGGTACTAAAATATGTCAGTTTTAATCCTACATCTCCCAGTAAAATTTGTAATTGTAACTTTAAACTTACCTAGAGCTTAGAAGAGAGTCTCAGAAAACCTTAAAATCATCAAAAATAATCATGAAAGAAAACCTTTAATTTTTCACATTTAAATGGTTGGTTTGTTCATTTTATGTTTTAAAATGTAAAAGCTAATTACGCTCCAAAACTTCTTCCAAACGGCTTTTGATATTTTTTAAGAGGAGCATAAACTTGTCCATCATTATGGCGGGGTCCAAACGGACCATAATTTTTTGTGTTGTCTCACATTGTAATTACGTTCATGTAAATTGGAACGTACTCGCCTCACCCATGTTGGAATGTAAATGTATGCGTGTTATTATTTTAAAGTATTAGGATATATAGGTACTGGTAAGATTTAACGAGGTTGGGATCTGGATTCTGGAGTGTTAATGCTTTTGGTGATTATTTTGTTATTCTCGATGTAGTTAGAGTGTATTGCGTATTCGAGTTTAAGAATATTTATCGGTATTTATTATCTTAGAAATTTGTTTTGAAAACACAAGAAGTAGTAAAAGTAGGATTTGGATTTTCTGTATACAAGACATTTTTTGTGTTAAATAGATAGCTGTTAGAGATTAAAATTTTTTTAACGAATTTAAGACGCAATTTATTCATTATTTTATTTAACTCGATATTTTAAGTAGTCGTCATTATTCCTTCCCTTCCCAAAATATAAAATGTTTATATGAAACAATTATTTCTTGTAGAACAAATAAAATAAATGACCTTTGTATCTTGCGAAAAAACGCGACGTGACACTTCATGTCTAATTTCATCACGTATTATTTCGTGTTCATTTTATCTCGAATGTAGGTTGTGAGAGTAAAAGTTACATTCTTTGTTATACAGAATTACTAGGTTATCAAAAGCTTAGAATTTAGATCATATAAAATATAAGTGAGACAAATAAAAGTACCTACTTGTAAATATGCAAGAATTACGGCATACGCAGTGCAATTAAAAATAGCGACAATTATTATTTAATTATATACTTAATTACACTTATTAAACTTAATTACTTAATGTTGTATCATTGTATGATATGCTTAAAATTAAGTCCAGTTTTGCAAAGTAGTGGTCAGAAGCAAAATACTTACTAAAGATAGTTTCAGGCCTACGTTAAAAAATCAAATAAGGCTTTATGGCCAATTTGTTAATAAATTAACTGTCAAACCTAATCTAATAAAGAGAGGCACTTAATTACTTCGTTTTTATCGAAACTAGTTTCTTCCTACTGTCAAAACAAAAAAACAGGTTACCATTATTGGTCCAGGAGTCACGTCATCGGCCGACCCTAACTTGGTGTCATCATTGAGTCTACATCAATATATGCTCTATTATGAGAGCGATAGAGATAAATTTAGAATGTGTAAAGGCTTCTAGTAAATGAGTGCTTACCGTTACTATATATGAATGTCACCACACGTATTGTTTAGCTTGAGTGACGAGTGACCACTGCGGTGTTTACTTATCACTTAGAGATATGGTCAAATATAAAGGACAGTACATGAACTCTACATTACCGTCGTATGCTACGTGTATTTTGCTTTAAAACATATTTTTATTTAAAGGAGGTACTTTATATACAGCCAATATACCTAGGATACGTGCAAACATAGATATTGTTTAATGCAAAATGGATAACCTAACTAAGTAAAATTTTATGAGTTATTTGGATTAGATTTCCAGTAAAAACAAAAAAATATCCATGTTTAACTTCACTACATAATATAAAACAAAGTTGCTTTTTCTGTCCCTATGTCCCTTTGTATGCTTAAATCTTTAAAACTACGCGACGGATTTTGATGTGGTTTTTTTTAATAGATAGAGTAATTCAAGAGGAAGGTTTTAAAATATAATTTATCAGGTTTTAGACAAAGCGGGCGAAGCCGCGGGCGGTAAGCTAGTAACGTATAAGACGAAGCGAAACATATTTATTTTAAAAATTTCACATATACCTAAAGAACACCAAATAAATTGCGAGTGGAAACACTACAAAATGACCTATGAGAAAACTTCTCACAAGAAAATTATTCAAATACTCAATTGTATGACCGTAAAATTAAACCAGCTTCATTTTAGCAATATGATTAACTCAATTCTAGCATAATGCTGACTCCGTTAGGTTTAGATTGACCGTTGCAAAAATAGCCGGGTCACTTCCCCATGCAAGGTAATCTAATGACTTATCTTTACAGACATGTTGCTTGTAATTCTTGTATGAAGCATATTATATGCAAATATTTTGTATTCGTATGAACTGAGAGAAATTTGTATTTTGTTATAATAAGTACGTATTTTCATAAAAAGAAGAAAGAAATACGAAATAAAAACTCGTATATAAATCCGATAAATAAATCAATATAAAAATAAACTTTCAAATCAAGCTATAATTTCTACCATACAAATAAAGCTTGATTAAAATTATTCATCGTCATATTTTATAATATTTTAATCTTCTTGAATAATTCTATGTAATACATACCAAGATTAACGTCTCTCATTTGTTATCCGATTTACGTCTAAGCCCTTTACAAAGTCTCGTCGAAAGGTATCAAATGATATTACGTTTTTACTTTATTGGAATTCTTGTTCAATGAAATAAATTATTGCCGCTATTACTAAATGTGGTAGCTCGTTATTTGTTGTATATATTTTATTGCTTGTCACACTTTTATAGAAAAATCTATTCGCAGTAGTATTTCGCAGTTACTATAGGCACATATTGTGAAAAAATTCTATAGGTACCTATATCCTATAGATCCATAATACAAAAATTATTTCACACTTGCTCTTAGCATTTGGACCATACATATTCATAAATAAAATAATAAATACACATACCGCAATGCTATAGACAGAATTAATTAAAAATGTCGCCTTTAAGAAATCTTTAAACATGCTACAATAAAAATGAGAGCTTACCTGTACAGCACTATTTAAGAAACAGTTATTCTGCCCAGGAGCATTCCAAAGACCCTTCGTAGTGTGGAAGATTCCAGAATCTCGGGAACTTTCTCTGGAGTGTTGAGGTCGAATTTCCCCATCATGATGATACAGGTCGTGCGATGCCGTCGCCATAGTGGTTGCCATAGTAACGCACTATCCCGCCATTTTTAAATGTCGAATGTTTTGTCACTAGAACCTGAAACAAAAGAAAATTTGGCTTAATAGATAGGCTAAGCATTATCTTATTTAATAGAGGTTAGTAAAATAATAAAATACAAAACTTTAATATAACAATTCAAACACATAAATTTAAATAAGACAACAATAAAGTTCTAATTTATGCAAAAGAAGGCAACAGAAAACCTGATCGAAAGTTCTAAAAATATTCTATTTATATGAGAGACTTTTTGTATGATGATAGACGATAATTTTTAAAAGTCATTCATATCTATAAATTAAGAGTAGGTAGCATAAGATATATTATTATATGTCAGAGCTGTAATATTTATATGTAACAGTGTCAACTGCCAAAACCTGTAAGCCTGTAAAGTTTAAACCTTGTTTAAACAATGGATTCTTGTCTCACGTTCATACCCATTAAATTTTGTGAAATAAGTCGGTATTACTTAGTAATTATTTCACAAACGATTAACATTGGCAAAGCGCTATTCATTGTTAAATTCTAAACAAACAAATTATTGCTTCAGAATATAACTATTGGTTTTGACTGTCAATTGTTTACCGAGGTTGACTATGTATGTTTTGAAAATTAGAAGCACTCTATATTTCTTTACATTGTGAATTTGGGTGGAAATGCTACTTCAGCGGTTATCTCACCATATTTTTATATCATTTTATTTGATTTCAAAAATCTTGAATTTTACAATGTAGGAGAGTCAATTATTTTTTTAGCCTAAAACATACTCTACTACTACTACCATCACTACATAGTATAAAACAAAGTCGCTTTCTCTGTCCCTATGTCCCTATGTCCCTATGTACCTTTGTACGCTTAAATCTTTGAAACTACGCAATGGATTTTGATGCGGTTTTTTTTAATAGATAGAGTGATTCAAGAGGAAGGTTTATATGTATAATACCATCCATTAAATAGTGGAGAAGTACTTTTATTTTTGAGGTTTCTAATGTGATGTCGTAAATAATTTCATTTTTTCCGCTTACATTGCAAACGCAGGCTGAACCCTATGAGTTTTATCAAAATAATGTACTAAGTATTGTACACATTGAAAAGGTCTACAGAAAAGTTCGCGATGGTATATGTCTATCTCTTATGGATAACCCACAATAACTTTTTTTTGTCATTTACTTTTTACGACAAATAATGGTTAATTTTCGAAGCGATTTTAACCAATACAGCATTAATCCTTAACCAATTAAATACCTTGAATACATTGTTCATTTAATATAGATCTATATGGCCCTTTACACCGTATGATTTAAGTGAATATTTTCGAAGATATTACAGATTTAAAAATTGCGGGACGTAGCGTTTGCGGCGGCACCGGCCGGCCGCCCGGCTAATTTTATACCCGTGCGAAGCCGGAGCGGGCCGCTATGTTTTTATATACAACGTTCACAGTTTTTCTGTAGTGTATTTAGTATCAGCATTGCAGGCGGGGCCGGGCCGGGGCGGGTCGCTAGTAGGTAATATAATATTATTGCCACTACTATTCTTATACAGTGTGATGGTGACTCGTGAAGAAGGTGCATTAAAGCGTAATTTAAAGAATAAAACTACCATACGACTGTAGACATAAAAAAGCGACGTCACCACAGTAATATCATAAGAATGTACACGGAAGGACTGAGGACAGTAGCCAGCGATTAGCCCTGCGTCCCTTAACGACATAATGAGTAGACTTGAGATCAACATTCCTCGTGGGATTTCATACGTTAATCACTGCTGTTCATTATGAATGGTTGAAACGGTTTGGTAAGAATAATTATTGTAGAGATAACAGTACTAGAATAAGGGAATAAATAATTAAAGGAAAAATGAAAGAGCGAAATGATTTGCAAATTGGTCTCGGTATTGGTTATTTTTAATTATCGACTATTTTGTTGTTCCATGTTTTCTTCACCTATTTAAATAATTTGTGCTGCAACTAAATTTTTATATGGTTTTCAAAGACCTCATAAAGACATTTTTGTAAGTAATAAGTATATGTATGTTCCATAATTTTAATATTTTTATTTAAATATTTTTTCGCGCATGGTTTTGTTTACTTCTAGCTGTAAATATTTAAGCGTCCGGTATGTTCGACGAAACGACTGTAAAATTATACACTGAAACTGCGTTCCAAACAATGTGATTTATTATGGCTATATGCTTCAAGCAGCTAATAATAATTTATTACTATTGGTTGCATAATATATTAATTTTGCATATGTGAATTTCGCCTTGAACTTTTTATATGTCAAAGTTCCTATTATAACTCCGATGATTAAAAAAATACAATGACTTCTTTCGGTGATAAATGTTTTGATTTAGGTACAAAATTCTTCGAAAATTACGCTCAGTTCACTTTTAATCTATACTCTATAGCGAGTTATATGTAACAGCTAAATATGTAAAGTTTGATGAAAAATCTTCTTGTAACACATCATTACAAACAACACTAAATGTATTTCTGTCCGATCAGTTCCGATGTTCGATAATTCACCAAAAATCGAGGTTAATTCCTGGATATCACTTGCGCAAACCGACTTATTCTGGCATAACGCTTATTTACGTTCAGGAATGCTATCACGGAAGCATTGCGTTTATAGAACGTAATTTTTAACGTTTTATGTAAATAATCCTAAACGTTTCGCAGACATCTTCGTTTGTATACGCAATATTTACCTACCCATATTTTAAAGTGTAATATAGTATTCAAATTAATATATTAAGAACGAGATCTCAATTAATAATAATTTTAGGATATTTCAGAGCCTAAACATCGAAGAACATGAGTTAAGTGTAAATCATGGAAATAATAATCCTTTCTCTTACACTAGGTTCTAGGATGAGGAAAAACGTCATTCTTTTCTAATTCCAAACTTACTTATTTATCTCTTTTAACATTAAGAATTATTACTCATTAAAAGCATTAGAATTAGGGTCGTATATAGCGTGTTCAGCTTCGTCAAATAATAAGTGATAATGATTGTAATCATCCGTAATCTGAACGGCCGCATTCCGATGTGGATACAAGGTGGATACGGATTTCACTTTCCTACTTAAAGAATTGTACTTTGATAATACAAAAACTTTGGAGGTGAATTGGGAGGTCTTGTAAAGGTTCATTATATGTCTCATTATACTTCTCTTATTTCTGCTTAGAAATATTTTAATGTACTTTTTTGCTTTTGTTAATACGAAACATAAATACTTATGGTTTTCTTTATAACATAACTACTTCTACTAACGAATAAATATTTTGTAGTTTATGTAAAAGAACAACTAAGTATTTAATGACTGGAATATACTCGAATATTATTATCTAACAATTAATTAAGAATACGATTGATAAAAAATAATAAAAAGCACCAAATTAATATACTTACTGGCAATAAAAATAAATATTTAATGAAAGATACAATAGAATTTCGATGGCACACATTTCGATAAAAGCTTAATAACTGGTTTATTGTTCCTCTACTTCAGAAAATTGCTTTGTTTATGGCCCCAAATACTTTGGAGAATGACTAGTGTTTTATCGCTGTTAATAATAGTATTTACTGAAGTGTCGTACTGTAAACATTTCTATGAAAGATGTGTTTCACTGTATTTTATTTATTACTCTCTATAATGTAATCTGTGGGCCTGTAGGGAAAATTTTAAATATGCGATCATGTTGATACACATAAAAATGTAAAAAAATAAAAAAAAACTTTATAGATATAGGTGGCGTCGTAGATAATAAAAATGTTTATAAACTAAGATCTTATGATCGGATTTGTAAAGTAAGATTTCGTATTTATTGCTAAAAATCTTCTTGATTTCATAACATGCCATTAAAAGTTTGCCAATATATTAATAGTATAAGAAACACGTTACACGACCTTAATTTTAATAATTTATAATCAGATCAAGTGTTACAGATTTCTATGTATAAAAACTTCACTCAAGTTCTCGCGCAAAAACTCAAACACTTCAACAGGAATAAAAAGTTACAGAAAAAAACCATTTCAGTTTCTGGGAACGGCTTTGACTTTCCAAAATAAAAACATATAAAGCGACTTAAAGTCAAGTATCCATTAGTAATAAATAATATGACGATAACCTTAAAAGCTTTCTCGTAACGGTTCAAGTGGAGAAGCTTAAAGTTCAAGGCGATGATATTGTACCGGAAAAGAATTTATGACTGCAGTCTTTATAAAATTTAGACACGTAAAATATTGTTTTATTATTATAGAAATATTTTGCTTTTCACAATAATATTCGTTCCTCTCATATCCCTGTAATATATTCCTACATAAAGACGGAAGATAAGTATTCAGTTAGAGATAAAAATCTATATTTGGTTTGCTTTACATATCACATGAGTATAGTTACATCTTACATTTTAATTACATAAGTACCTAAGGATTGTTATCATAGGTTTAGATAAGAAATAAATAATAATAATCAAAATTCCCACATACTTTTCATATTGCTAATATTTACCTACCATCCATCAAGCAAAGCACTCAACTCTTCCAAGAATGCAAAACATTGCACAGAGTCACGTACGTACCACATACTTACCAGTTAGATTATTTTTTGTCGCAATTTTCTGTGTCCTGCCATGGCAATTAATATAGCTGTGCATCTAAATACCACGCCTCCTAGCAAATGGATTCCAATGTACAATGTAATGTAAATAATATAATGTAATAGTATCTATACTGTACAACGGATTTCATTTTATTGTAACGAGGACATTAAATTTGATGTTATTGACGTAGTGATTGGGAATCATGGTTGCAGCAGAGAATAGATATGTTTCATTAACTGTATACAAGAATTATTTCGTGGCAAACACATGTTTCTCTATGTCTATGTTAATGTTTAGGAAGAAAATGGAATCATTGTAAAAAAATGTTTTGAAACGTAGAACGTGTGTTGAGCAAAATTAATTACGAAATTAAAAAAACGTATCTAATTCAGTAGATTGTTAGGTAATAATTTTATTAAATGCATCACAAATCTACTATAGAAGCTCAATTTGCAATTTTTCTAACTATGGCTGTGTCCGATTCTTCTTTTGACCAAATATGAAAATTTTCATATCGATACACACATACGAGAAAATTGCATTGTCCATTATCCATCTTTGTAACGCTTTCCATGTAAAATGATGGATGAATTTGTTTGCCCGGCTTTATGAAATATGAATACATATTCAAACACTTGAGTACTGAATACCTGCTATTCTACTCGTTTTCTATTCTAAAATAAAGAATTTTGCAAGAAATGAGCGACCCAATAGTTTTAGTGGTCTGGGGTGACAGATCCTAATGAACAAATGAAAGATATGGGGCAGTTACCGATTCTCCAATATCTTGGGTGGCTATTTATTAAACGATAGAAAATTAACAAATACTATGTAACTAACTACCCATCATATCAACAAAATCAAAATTATAAATATTCAACAATTATCAAACAGACAAACACGTTATAGTCTTGACCTTTAAAATAACTGTAACGCTTTGAATATACCTATTGTTAAATCAATCAATACAATGCATGACTGTGTAATATTACAAGGAAAGCAAGAATAGCATTACTAAACAAAACTATGGGCGTATTTTATAGTTAACAATGTGTAGATTAGTACGCACGTGTGTTACTCACACCGACACAGAAACACGCACACAAACAAGACTGTACGTGACACAAAAGGAGCAAAACCGGAGGCTGCGCGTGCGCCGACCCGTGAGACGGCACGAGTCAAATCTTCAAGCTACGCATATTTAATATTATTACAATGGATTGTTCTGGGGAAAAGTGTTATAGAATGTACTGAAGTAGAGGTTTTAGATTGTTATACTTCTTAGGTAGTAGATAACTATTTAGTAACCCGTGTTTCTATTAAGATAGAGCTTATTTAAGCTACTTGAAAAGAAACGATTTTGAATACATATGAATAAACGCGCTTATTGTTGCTTATATTATGTTACCAGAACATTAAAACCCATTTATTGTATGTCCAAGGTGTTGGAACATCTATAGAACGACTGAAAACACTTGATAGAACAATCGGTATCGGTAATGGTAAAGCAGTATGTAGAGCAACAAATAATTGAAAACTTTATCTTAGAAATATTTACGATTCTAACGCAAAAATCGAATTCCTTCAATCCATGAACACCAAGCCTCAAGCAAAAAATTAAGTACCTAAAGCATAAATATAGAGTCATAAAACAATGGTATTTTTATTTCGTTACCTTATTTTCCTAATTCTTTACCAACTCACTATAGTTAACTTCAACTATATTAATTCCAGGCTCTCTTGACAGCTTTTACCCTACCCCTACCAAAACTGCCAAGCACTAACCTCGGCTTTACAAATGTTGTATTTGAATGCGTACATGTATTGAACATTTTTCATATAATCTCAAAGAAAGCGTGACTGGACGTCCGACGATGACTTCATTATGTGTCCAGTCACATATAAAGCCATTATGTTATAATGTACAGTGACAAACTAATCCTATACTTTGACCATTAGCGCCTGTCATTCAAAATCAAGGGTACAAAACTTTGAATAAAATGCCTTACATGATTTTACAAAACACAATGGTCCGTATTTTTAATGTCTGCCATAAATCAATCATCATAAAGAATCAATCAGTAATTTTCACATTAAAAACTTGATACGAAAATAGGTTGCAGAATTATAACGACTCACTCTTTCGTTGAAGACCATACAATTATTTTATAGTATACCTATATAGTGTACCTATAATACATTGAACGTAGGTCAATATGAAGAGGCACTGAAATTTATAAAAAAAAACCTTTTTTTTTTTGAAAATGTAAAAAACAACAACGAGGAGTGATGCAATATGTTCAGCATGAGGACACGGGCACGATTCTAAATTTACCTTTTTTAATATAAATCTTTGTCGGTGTATAAAAGTCGTGATGTTTTACGTTTTTAGAATCTCGATTACAGGGATCACGACCCCAGCCGAAGACATTATTGTAAGTGAACCCTGTATTGTTAGATGTCAAAATAAAAAAACCATCTGGAGGCTCATTTAAAGGGAGTTGATACAATCATAAAATGAATGAAAGTGTAGTAGCTAGAGACCTGCACCCTGCAGATTATCTCTAAATTTAAGAGCGCTGTAAAATCTTAGTTATTGTTGTACATAAAAGTGTTCCTCGAAAAACAATCTACAAAAATGGTCTGATATCATTTCTTCGTAAAATGATAAAAAAAAGTTTTATTGAAAAATATAAATAGCTCTAATTTCTGAACATTTTCGCTTATAACTTTTTTATTTATAGTTCTACGACGAAAAGTTACTGCACCAAAGTTGTAGAGAATTTAATTTGCAACAAATAATGTTAACGATATTTTTTTACCAGATAAATAGTTTAAGAGATATATCGTAAAAACCATTTCAACCGCTATTTTCAAGATGGCGGCCGTGGGTCAAGGGTGGCGACCCCACAAACTTGGTTTTAGCTTCACACTGACCCCCCCTACATATCAAAAAAACAAAATTGCGTTCTCTAAAAAACGCAAGGTAGGCCTAAAAAATGTAACATTTCAATGGACTATAAGTAGTCTTTGTAAAAATAAAAATACCCGTATGTGTATAGTGTGGGTACACTAGAAAAAAGTATATGTAGGATAGGTAGATATATAATGAACCTTATTATAGAATACGCAAAAAATACTAATATACATTTAGACTTTAGTTGCCATAAAAGGAACAAGGATATTTTACTGTATCGCTCATTTCGTATTTAAAACGAGAAGGAAAAAAATTTAACATAATATAGACATGGTATAAAAATTTCACCTTATACTAAAGGTCATTTTAGAAGCTATATAAAGGTAGCAATATAAGGTGATGACCATCTACATCATCTCAATAGAAAATTTAGTCAATTTGTGAAGAATAATTTTAGACCACAATTCATGTAGTAACTACGTAGATCGTACTACGTAGTCGTGACTCGTGACATTTAATTTTTTCCATGCAAAAAGAAACAAATCGCAAAATTGTACTAATTATTATCAACAGGTGGACTATTTTTGTTTCTATATGAACAAAAACTACCACCTGACTTCGCACGTGCCCCGATCACCTGTTTCAATAAATTGTTAGCTATAAGACATGATAAACTGCCTAAAATAGCTGGTTTTATGTCATTTGACATTTAATAAACAATGCTTATAATCGTGTTATTTTTGTACACGTGTTAAAAAATAAATAAATTGATGAAAATAAGTAACTAAGTAGGTAGTTACCTACATTGTTTTATTTTATGTGACTTTCACAATAATATGTTAAAATACTTATTGATGAGTAAGTACATGACTCAAACAAATTATTTTGATAAGTTGTACATAATGTATTGTATTGTTGTTCGTATCTAGGTACTTATTAGACAAGTTTTCAATTTATTTTTTTAAACCTGTTAAATTTGTTGGATATTGTCACATTGCAGTCTATTTATTCCATCCCAACGTACTAAAACCGGTCTAGTGATAACAGCGTAACGACTAACGACCAAATTTCAAAATTTAAATACACCAAATCAAAATTCCATTACAACTGTGCAATTAAGTTTTTAATTAGTTTTAAATTACTAGACTTACTTTAACATGTTGTTGCTCCAAAAAAGTTCAACACAAAAGAAGTTTTATCCCAACTTCCAAACGGTAACGTTTTTTCTCACCTATTGTTTCAGTTCAATTTTACACGTAACACTTAAGTCGAAATTATATAGTCGATATTAACACACACTTTTTAAATGTTTATTTCGAGTCCGGGCACAAAAATGTTTATTTAAATTAATCTAATTTTAAAAATAAAAATTTTAAAAGTTTTCAATCTAACACAAAATTAAAATTAGTAAAACAATGGTCTTATTATTTTAATTTACATAAAAAAATTAACGCATTCTTTTTTTCAAACAATCCCGCCTATTTTTCGCGGGCATCGACCAGCTAAAGCAACGCGCGTCCGACCGCGAGGAAAGCCGGTTTAGAGCTGCTGATTGTTTTATTTTGAACCCCGGTGCGCGTCTTGAAGCAACGAACACATTACTATCTAATCTATACATATAATAAAATCGTAGGAAAGTCAAAACTGTACATTGAATATTTTTTTAAAAGAATACATAATCCATGATCTATAATCGATATAGAAGCCAAAAATATTGTTTTTAGAATTTTTGTCTGTTTGTCTGTTTGTCTGTTTGTCTGTTTGTCTGTATGTTTGACCGGGCTAATCTCGAAAAGTACTGCATAGATTTACTTCAAATTTTGCATGAATATTCCTAAGAGGTCGGGTGAGGATAGTTTAAACATATTATCATGATATCACCTTCGGGGGAGGAGCTGTGAGCCTTTATTTTTCTTACATATTCCGTGTACTACAACAGCGTACAATCTAAAGACTCATGTTTAAATGTTGGTTTCGAGTAAGCCATGCTATTATCTAGCTTTACAAAATAAAAACTATGTCATTTACGTAATTTGGGCAGAGAAACAGTTAAATGAATCTTAGCAGTATAAAGACAAATTTGAAACAGCGCCATCTATGAAGTGTTAGAAAAATCAAACACACGTTAACTATTGGAAATTAATAATCAAATGACGCATATATAAATGTTGTTTGACAATATCTAGATTGACACTATAAAAATTATGCCATTTAAGTAACTTGGGAAGAGAAACATAGTTAAAAGAATGTAAGTTGTATAATGTTAATTTTGTAACAGCGCCATCTATGAGATTTCGTAAAAATCAAATCAATTTAGATGTTAACACTACTGAATACACAGTTGGAAATTAATAATTTAAATATAATTATGTTATTTATTTAACTCTTTCCCTTCCCTTTATGGTATATTTCGTGTAAATAATAAATATACTACATTTTTTTAAAGTGAGGGTAGATGTTTATTATTTTAAGTAAAACTAGACACCATTATCTACAGTTAATCTAATATTGATTGCGTTCATTAGTTACAATTTTAAAAATCTTCGTATTTTATAAATTTACTAGCTTACCGCCCGCGGGTTCGTCCGCTTTGTCTAAAACCTAATAAATTATATACTAAAACCTTCCTCTTGAATCAGTCTATCTATTAAAAAAACCGCATCAAAATCCGTTGCGAAGTTTTAAAGATTTAAGCATACAAAGGGACATAGGGACAGAGAAAGCGACTTTTTTTATACTATGTAGTGATATTTTATAAAGCAATTGAATGCCATAAAACCAAAAATATCAAATGCAATCTTCGTGTTTTGTGAATTTTCACCATCATGCGTTCCCACAAAAAGTAAGTTGTTACTTATAGGTATTTATTTTTTATAATGATAGCAATTCATGTTTTTTGTTGGTAGGTATTATATTACACTTTTAGAATGAAATAATAAAATGATGAATTCTTTTATTATTTTGAGGTGCATTGGGAACAGTAGTTTTTGATAAAATTTTATTTGTAAGTAGCTTTTTTTATAGATTTACAGTTAACTTTTGATTTTGTTATTTACAGATTCAATGCTCATAAAATTATATCGCCTTTGGAAGACGATTTCTGCTGATATTTTTACAACACCACTTGAAAATTGATGATTTGATGATAAAGATAGTAGCAGCGAGGATTAAGTGGAAATTAGTAATCATCCGCTTCGTCAATTTTTGACTGAAGTTAATGTCCAACGTCCAATGGTTCAATCATTGGAAGTATCTCGGGAAATTTTGGAGGATATTTTTCAGGAAGGAGAGGAGGGGCAGCCAACCACATATCAAACGACTACGTTTTAGTACCGAAAAAAATGTTATTCCAAATGAAACGTAAATTTTGCACTCACAACTGTACAAGTAATGTTTTTATTTTGACTTTGCGGTTATCTGATTATAATATTTATCGTTATGGCTATCGAGGTACCGACCGTACTGGGATCAGAGTACATGATACAGTTCATCATCCAGGATTGCTAAGAGCATTTTAACACTGAAAAAGATGTTTTCTTTGAATCGTAGTTGCTTCATTTATTTATTTTTAATCATTTTACATAATATGTTTTATATTTTATAAATATAATATCATTTTCATTATTTAAGTAGATAAAATAAATTATGTAACGGTTTTATAAGAAAACACAGTATATTTATTAGGCGACGGTGATTTCTTCCAGGCAAAAGATATTCATCAGCTCAATAAAATTGAATAGTATGTTAGTTATTCTTTAGATTCACAATTGTAATGAGCATTTCCGCAAGCAAGTTGTATCGTAGTTTAGATATATCATAGTTTTGACATATTAAAGTTCCAACAAAACCCTCAAATTTTTGAGCAGGGTTGAGCAAGATAATTTGAAAAATGTGCCGTGTTAAGTATTATAGAAAAGGTTAGTTCGTTGGTAATTATTATTTCTTCTTCATTTACATGTTGTTAGTAAAAATAAACTTTGACTAACAGTCAAAGTATATTTTAACTAATACTACTTAATATCTATTATACCTACCACACCTACTTATGTTCAGTATTTATCTGTATTATTATTGCTTGGTAATTAATATATTTTCATGTCGTATACCTAATTATAAACATAAGTTTGATGTGTAATTAGCTGGATTTATTTTTACACACTCACAGACTTATATTTTATGTTAAAAGAGTGTTAATAGTGTAAATCATGATATTTTTTCACAATTAATAATAATCCTTTTTTCTAATGGTGTTGGCATTAAATTAAACCGCGCTGTCGTTTCGTTCACAAAAAGTGATGTTATGAGGAGCATATTCGGTCCTCATATCATAAAAAATCTGTGCGAAAACAATAAACACGTGTGAGGCCCTCACGGCAGATCGGGGCGGTCTGACGCGAAGTGGGGACAGCGTTGTCACTGTATCGCTCTTGCCACGCTGTTCAACAGACTTATTCGATAGTTCAGTTTTGTGTTAAGACCGCTGTGACAACCAACCCGCGAGACAACCAAACCCGGTCTCCCCTACTATCCCGTGAGACCGAAACCTTCACTGAGAGGGTATGACGTCTCACAGTTGATCGCAAACGGCATATTGTACTATCCCGTGAGACCGAAACCCTCACTGAGAGGGAATTACGTCTCACTACTGATCACGACAGTCATATTTTATCTCGAGAATCTGAAACTTTACTCAATATGAAGACCGTTTGACAAATGATAGGGTGCATCATAATATTATTCGATCTCTTGAAGATGAACATGAGCATAAGCAATGACTAGAGTAGGGACGCGAATATTACAATTATATGAGACAAGAACGATTAATAAGTTTGTTTAATGAAAGATTAAGAATTGAAACTATTCGGTCTCTGGAAACGGACGAATAGCGAGAGGCCCGTCTTACTGCAGACAGATTTCGTCATAGTCTTAATGACTTGAGGTAAACAATCTACGAATTCGGTGGTGTGGTCTGACAAATATAAAAGTGGGTTTGCTTATAACCTCACAATTGATTACAGATCATCTTCTGTAAAGGCGTAGTATGTTCTTTTTGTAATGCTTTAAAGTGTAGTAAGGAGTCGGCTTTCATTTGAAGATACACCGGAACCTTTGAAATCACTACTTTTAGAGGAACATACTGTGCAATGTAAACTGTTATTAGACAATATTCGCTCTTATAGTAGCGCGTTTCAAATGATCCTTTGGTGCTCAATAATAATCAGAAGGTCCGTTCATGCTTACTTTTAAGATACAAGGTCAAGTTTACCATTTGATAGGATCCCTTTTGCCTGTAGGCTAACCTAAGTTTGTTTAAATATATTTTGTATTCGACTACAACGAATAGTGGAATACAAGAAATCAATATTTCTCAAATTTAAAACTGAACTCATTTCACAATTTTAGAACAGGTTAATTCGTATGTATGCAGTTTTAAATCGACATTAGAAGCTTTTCCTCAAGATGGTGATATCGGCACTCAGGAACTCCCTGGACGTGTTATAACGCCCAGGCCACAGTATTACAAATTTTTCCTAAAATAGAGCAACGAATGTATTTTCGCATAGCAACGGAGGGGAACTCGCGGGGGGTCAAGTGACGCGGGCCACTTACCACAAACATGCTTAGTTTGTGGTACCGAGCGCGAAAGAAAGTCATCGTGTTTTTAGTAAAGTTACTATGTTAACTAACGTAATTTAATACTTAAGTACATATTCTATAATGGTGTGCTCAAACTGTTAATCTACATTTAATTTAGATTATTATATTTTGATACTAAGTAATGTAGAATTTAAATCACATTCATTCATGTTTTCTTCAGATTTTAAGATTTTCTTATCAGAGTGTTCAATTTTAATGTAAGTAGTTAAATTTTATAAGAGACAATAATTAAGAACATTCAAAAATAAAGTGTCACGTATTTTTTTTAAACGACGAATGACGAAAAACGACCTAATCGCGGACGAAGTCGCGGGCAACAGCTAGTAAAAAATGAATTAAGGAAAGCGGCCAAGCTTCACAACATCTCTACTATATTTCATGGGAATAGGAATATTGTGTTTCATGGGAAGGATAATTGCGGATGACCAACAACATCTAGACTCTACCTTTTGATATATTATGTAAGTTGTTTTGTTAAACAAATTGTAGAGTTACGTTTATATAAATTAGGCAATTAATTAATAGACGCAAAACTAAATACAAAAAAATACGCAATCACCAATACAGACTCTACAACATTATCAGCTAGAGTCTAGACTCTACCTTTTATGTGCAACAGTAGATAGTACCTAATCGTAATTAAATAAGTATTATTTAAAAAAAAAACAATTCAATTCCAATAAGAAGTCTTTATGCAAATCAAATTTCGTTTTACATAATTTACTAGCTGCTCCCCGCGGTTTCAGCTTCAGCTTTATAATATTAGTATAGATTATTAGGTAATTTGATTTGAAATATTTTATATCTCCCGGAAGTAGGTCCTAATAATATTCTCTACCGTATTCTTTAGTAACGTTAAGCTGAAGTTGAGTTTGTATGTTTGTTTGAACGGGCTAGTCTGAGGAACTACTGGACACTACTGAACACTTTACGTGGTCCCCGAGTGCTATAGGATAAAATTAATATGCACCACGGGCGGAGCCAGGGCGGCCCGCTAGTTATATTATACTTAAGCAAAATAACACCATAGCGGGTAGTCTTAGGTATCTAAAGCTTATCTGCTCTTAATTATAAAATATATAATTATATATATGTGCATTCTACTATAATAATGTATAAATAGGCACATATTCCGTTTGCTTTTGGAAAAAAAAAAGGATTAACAAGTTCGTATACTTTCAGTTTACATAATATAAAGTTATAACATAATACAAATAATAAGCGTTTGCCAAAATACTTCATGTCATGACTCAAACATTCCTCGACAAGGAAAAGAAAGGACAATGTTAAGAAATTCGGTTTGACCTCCTTCCAAACCGGAGTTATAAAAGATGACCAGCGATGTTACAAAAGTGTTAAAGAAATATCAATCGACCATAATATGGGTGAATATGTATTTACAAAAATGAATGAATGAATGAATGAATGAATGAATGAATGAAAAATTCTTTATTCAACACACATACAGGATTACAACAGAAGAGCGATAAAAGTTAAAACATGTACAGAGGGCGGTCTTATCGCTGTAAGCGATTTCTGCCAGACAACCCGCAAAACCATAAGGATAACATAATTTTATGGTGAAGGTGCAATTACAATTGGGTACATTTTGCTTAAAATTGAACAAAATCTATAAATAATTATTACGTAAAATATTTATTTTTATGAATTAACTGCGATACTTAACTGGAAGATAAAACTGTTATTCGTTGATTAACTCGTCTTCGATGTACCTACAGCTTGCGCTTATACTGTTGCGTTTGTTTAAACTATTGTCATTTAATTATGTCTTTGTATATATTTATATATTTATTTAAATAATATTTTAACGGAATTTTATGTGAAATAACATACGATATATTATATAAAAGTTTAAAGCAAAGATAAAGTATTGGCACGGCTTAGGTAAATTAAATTAGTTAAATTTAATAACTAATAAATAACTAATTTAATTTTAAATTAGTTAAAATTTAATTAGTTAATTAGTTAAATTTACAGGCATTTTACAGGCCGACTGGTGTCGCAGGAACAGGATGCATTATGTTCATAGATTATCTTATAATGGCAAAAATTTAACACTAAATCTAGAAATAAAGGTTTGTGTTCTTAATATTTTCGATTTAAGTATGCCTCGTTGAAAGAACGCCATTAAAACTTTCGGCTCTAGACCACGGAAAAATAATTAATGTGGTTTGCAAAAAAAATATAAGAATTAATTAACTAGATTTTATGTGGATATTTGGCTGTAGTTTTGTATAAGTGTGATAGGGATTGAAAAATGTAGATAAACCAATGATTTATCTGTTTAGTTATATGTAACTAGCAAACCGGGCGAACTCCGTTTCGCCACCAGAGACACCTTTTCTTTGCTATAAACCTCACGGAGCCCGAGACCTTTCCAACGAATGCAAAACCGTGGAAATCGGTTCGTGCGTTCTGGAGTTATAGCGTCAGGAAGGAAAACCCGACTTATTTTTATATAGTAGATAAATTATTTCAATCATTATTATTTAAAACTATTCAACTGTCTAACTGCACTTGGCTAGTGTGGTTATCTACAGCATATACCACTTTATGGCTTATAATAACTGCAGTCATAACATTATAATATTTATATTTTACAATGTACACATGATCAGGAAAAAAAGAAATTGTTTGAAAAAAAAATATATTTCATAATTTAAGACTTATTTTCTATTTCTTAGCTATCTACATTATTTTCAGCATTTTCAACATCTTCTATACTAATATCTCCTGCAAATTCGTCTGGTTTATTTTGGCTATTCTTCAAGAATGGTTCATGTAAGGCTTTATACAGTTTCTTTGCTTTTGTCGCTCCAAACCCAGGGCAGTCTGCTAACCTCCTTTCTGTTGCTTTTATTATATTTTCCAATGTTCCAAATGTAGTTAAAAGTGTCATAGCATCTGTTTTGTTTACTGGCTTGATTGATGTTAAAGCATTCACTATCTAGAAAAAAATTAACTTGCTAAATACATGTGTGTCCCTTAGACACATAAAACTGAAAGAATAGAATAAATTTGATCGCTCTGGCGAGTCACGAGCTGAGCTGGCTGGCTGAGTTAGTCAAGCATCCGCCCCGGATCGGCGTGAAAGGATGCGGGTTCGAGTCCCGCCTCGTGATCGATTTTTTTCTATCTTAATAATATTAAGATAGAGATTTATACAGGGTGGCCCGTTTATAGTGGTCCAAAAATTTTTTTCAGCTTGAGAGCATCATGAGTAATCATTTAAAACAAACTTTAGTTAAGCGAAAACTTATGGTTTAGAAATTATGATTTTTTTTATAAATAATCCGGAGTTTCAATATTTTTGTCACAAAACCACTCTGTTATGAAAACTACTGGACCGAATTGAATGAAATTTGGTATAGGTATAGCGCAATAACCTACCTATCGCACTATAGGCTCATCTTGTGTAAATAATTAGACTGCATTTTTTTATTTTAACTTTTTCTGTAGTTTTTTGAATTTCTCGGCAATATATGGATTTTTCGAAAAAATCCTGTGAAAAAAAAATGTACCACCAAGATTTTGCTGGTACTGCTAAAAACTACCTTAACATAGGGTTATTCTTGACACAAAAAATCATAGTTGTCCTTCGATTGTAACATCTTCAAAAACAACATCATGTACATTAAGACATGGAAATCGAAAAATTACGAAATTTACCATAATTTAATTTTAATCATTTGGAACGGCCAATTTTTGATTAAAGAACCATTTATTGCCATAAAAGTCATTACAAATCAGTATTCACATGGCTATAAAACTTAAAATGAATGAAATAAAATTTTAACCTGCCAGCCAAGATAACTTAACTTTATTCTAATGTCAATTTATTGAGTTTTTTATGTTTAGTTTTTATGTTTAAATCTTAATAAAAGGTTTGGAGAATTAATAAAACAAAATAAATATTAATTAACATATTGTTTATTTTTTACAAAAGGTTTTCAAAATGCCGTCCGCCTTTCGCTAAACATAATCTACATCTGCGTAAGAAATTTCTTCGCAGCCTATTAAATGGCTGCCGGCTTTCTTTAATGGCTGTTATAACTTATATCCACTTGAATTTTTAGGTATGAACCTATGGTAATAAATGGTATAATACCATAAATTGGTATACAAATGTACCTATGTACATAATGAATTTATGGTTATTTATAGGCATAAATTCAAGCGGCTATAACAGCCATTAAAGAAAGCCGGCAGCCATTTAAAAGGCTGCGAAGAAATTTCTTACGCAAATGCAGATTATGTTTAGTTAAGGCGGACGGCATTTCAAAAACCTTTTGTAAAAAATAAACAATATGTTAATTAATATTTATGTTGTTTTATTAATTCTCCAAACCATTAATTAAGATTTAATCATAAAAACTAAACAACAAAAAAAAACTCAATAAATTGACATTAGAATAAAGTTAAGTTATCTTGGCTGGCAGGTTAAAATTTTATTTCATTCATTTTAAGTTTTATAGCCATGTGAATACTGATTTGTAATGACTTTTCTGGCAATAAATGATTCTTTAATCAAAAATTGGCCGTTCCAAATGATTAAAATTAAATTATGGTAAATTTCGTAATTTTTCGATTTCCATGTCTTGATGTACATGATGTTGTTTTTGAAGATGTTACAATCGAAGGACAACTATGATTTTTTGTGTCAAGAATAACCCTATGTTAAGGTAGTTTTTAGTAGTACCAGCAAAATCTTGGTGGTACATTTTTTTTTCACAGGATTTTTTCGAAAAATCCATATTTTGCCGAGAAATTCAAAAAACTACAGAAAAAGTTAAAATAAAAAAATGCAGTCTAATTATTTACACAAGATGAGCCTATAGTGCGATAGGTAGGTTATTGCGCTATACCTATACCAAATTTCATTCAATTCGGTCCAGTAGTTTTCATAACAGAGTGGTTTTGTGACAAAAATATTGAAACTCCGGATTATTTATAAAAAAAATCATAATTTCTAAACCATAAGTTTTCGCTTAACTAAAGTTTGTTTTAAATGATTACTCATGATGCTCTCAAGCTGAAAAAAATTTTTGGACCACTATAAACGGGCCACCCTGTATATATTATATATAAATCTCGTGTCACAATGTTTGTCCTTAATGGACTCCTAAACCACTTAACCGATTATAATAATATTCGCACACCATGTGCATTTCGATCGAACTTGAGAGATAGGATAGTTTAAACATGTAGGTACCACGGGCGAAGCCGGGGCGGACCGCTAGTTCTTTATAAATCTATATGATAAATACAATTGTTCATATTCATTTAACTCAATAATGTAATAAAAAAAATCTTACTTTTTGATGTGGATCATTCTCAACTTTTTCCATAATCAAATCTGGTGGTTTATTTTCATATATTTTATAATTTTCAATAATTTTGGCTGCTTCCTCAGGGCTCCAGGCCAACATTAAAGTTAGGTCAGTAAGCAAACAAATTCTTGTTAGATTTTTTAATGCAGCATGAGGATCTTTTATATCTACCTGTAAATAAAATGCTTAGTATAAAAAATATAAAGCTGAAGAGTTTGATTGATTGAATGTGCTAATCTCAGGAACTACTGGTCCAATTTGAAAAATTATTTCAGTGTTAGATAGCCCATTTATCGTGGAAGGCTATAAGGATATACATATATCATTATGCTAAGACCAACATAAGTGGAGTTACGCTAGTGAAACCGCGAATACAATTTTTTTTTATTTATTATAATTTTTTATTTTAAACATCCTCTATGAAATTAAATACAATTTACATTACAAAAAATGCATAAATGTTTTAAAATTTTCATTATAATAATTATAAAAAATACAAACCTGTACCAAAAGCACTCGAAGATCATATTTCTTCCCAAGTTCCTTCAATCTGTTATTTATATAATCTGGATTCAAGTTATGATACCGTACTGATAAAAATAGTACACATATTGTTTTACCAATCTCATAGTCTGGTATAACATCATCATATTCCCATGGTACACTCAGTATGAACTTTAGTAATGGATTACCCCTCTGAAATAATAATATTTCAATATTAAACATATTATAAGTCAATAAGTTCTGATGTACTTAAAACAGATACTAGATTAGTTTATTTATCAATATTATATTAAAACTGTTGGGTTGGCTTTAGTTAACTGCCGCACGAATTTGTTGGAAATATTTATATTGTTAGTTAGCTAGGTAATGTAAGATTGTAATTCCAAAATATTATCGTTAGGAAACTTGTAGTTATTTAGTTATTAATTTTTAAAGTTAATAATTTTTTGTGCGAAAAAAGCGCATTTATCCGTTTTGTTGTGCAAAAAAAGCGGACCAAGACGTTCCATTTCACTGTACTGTGACTTTACGCAGCGGCCGGCGAGTGCCAGAAGCGACTTTAGGGCGATTCCCACTCAAACAAAAAAAAAATCTACGTAGGTTAAAAAACTATTAAACTTTTATTTTTAATATCCAAATAGGTAGCGAGGAGCGAAGCGACGAGCGTGTTAGGTTAACCCTTGAACTGCCGCACGAGCCGAGCGAGCGAAGCGAGCGTGCCGCGGCAGCGGCCGGCGAGTGCCAGAAGCGACTTTAGGGCGATTCCCACTCAAACAAAAAAAAATCTACGTAGGTTAAAAAACTATTAAACTTTTATTTTTAATATCCAAATAGGTAGCGAGAAGCGAAGCGACGAGCGTGTTAGGTTAACTCTTGAACTGCCGCCAGAAGCGACTTTAGGGCGATTCCCACTCAAATAAAAAAACTACGTAGGTTTACACAACTTGTTTGTATGTACTTATGTATCGTAAATTTTTTGTTATTATCGTCTAATGCTTAGTTAAAATGATTTTACACCAATTCCATACATTTTGAGGTTAGAATAGGAAAATTGATTTTTCTCCAAAACTATTGGTTTCCTAACTTTCCCCTTTTGGGAGGAGGGTCCCCCCCTCCTCCTCCCCCCTCCCCTCCCATAAAAAACCTATAATACGTGCGGCAGTTAACTAAAGAAACCCCAAACTGTTAACAAGTTATGATGTAAAGCAGATACTAGATTAGTTTATTTATCAATTTTCATAGCTTTATATATCATATGAATGCCTATTTTCCACTTTCTGTGGCAAAATTAATGCAGGGCTTAAAAAATACAACTATATTCCTCAAAGTATTAAAGAGTATAGTAGAACTACATTTTTAAACCTGAAGATGAATAAGTACATAAATAGTTAAACTACCTGTTTCTGATTGACCAAGACACAGTGAGTTTTAGATGCTGAAGATTTGTTGCCTTCTTTGGATGTTCCTATAAATTTTGAACATTTAGATAATATTTAACAATTATGAAAAAGGTAACTATGTATATACTTAAATCTAAGAATAATTATGAAACCTGGTTGAGAATCAGGATCTTGTTTAATTTTCTTCGGAGAAGTTGGTTCACTTATTTCGGCGAGCAAGTCATCGAAACCATCTTCTAATTCCATTTTACATATTAATATTTTGTTGTAACGTTTATTATTTACGTTGAAATTGATGGTTAACTGAGTTTTAGCCGGCTGATAGTTCATCTGTCATCAAAAATATAAAATGATAATATTGAAATGTCAATAATTCGACATTGACTCAGTCAATTTGACTGTTTACGGCGTAGACAGAGAAACCAACTTGGTTTCTCTGTCTACGGATTACGGTGTGTGGGTGTACCCAAGAAGCTTATATCTAAAGGCTGGTTCACACTTTGATTAGTGCGAGTGCAGGTGATTAGTGCGAGTGCAGGTGTGTAGTGCGAGTAGTGTCCAATTCAACTGCGAGTGCAGGTGATTAGTGCGAATGCAGGTCAATGGTGCAATTCGCGACGCTACACACTACGCTAAACACTAAACACTAAACACTCGTGTCCAGACGTGTTTAGGCAGGCACACTGCGAGTGAGGGGGAAGGGAGGGCGCGCGGGACATGACTACTCGCAGTCCACTCGCAAAAAAATAGAACACGCTTCTATTCACTTTACTACACAGCCTACTAAACACTTGCACTAAACAGTCGCTGTCCACACATAGTTACTAAACACCTGCACTAATCACCTGCACTCGCACTAATCAAAGTGTGAACCAGCCATAATACACTGGAGATTTCAGTATGAACATTAACTTGTAACAAGAAAATAACTGAAATCTCCAGTGTATTAGATATAAGCTTCTTGGGTGTACCCTACCCAAGAAGCTTATATCCTTAGCTTATATCTAACTTGGCAAGTTGGTGTGAAAGCTAAAGGGATAAAAAAACATACAGGCGTCATTCAACGTCATATTTTCTTGTTACGAGTTAATGGTCATAGTGCAATCTCCAGTGTATTAGATATAAGCTTCTTGACCCTACCCAACCCTACTCCACCCCTACCCGATATATAGGTACCGTTACTTTATGGTTTACCCCCTCGACTAAAAGATATGTGTAAAGGAATGCATATTTCTTTTTTCTTCAGAATTTGAAGAAATAATACTAGGTATATATTCCAATATTTATTATGAAGCATTATGAAAAAGCACAGTGAAAAAGTGATTTTTGTCATTATCCCCGTTTTCCAATTACAGCACTAGAGCGCATTATGCGGCATAATGCTTAACGTTGAATGTTCCAACTACAGCAACGCTTCGCACAATCGAGCACTAGAAAAAGAAATGCGCGTGAATTGATGCGTGCAATCTATTTATCGTTATTAATTATTAATTGTTGGAAAAAAATTTAAAGCTTTCGTTTCATTGTAGTTTTTTCGAAATAATCAAAGTTAATTCAAATTGTGTTAAAAAAATAAATATAAGTATGGAGAAGGTACAAACATTGAAAAAAATGTTAATGAAATAATCAAAATCCAAATTACTTAAAATAACCGTAAATATTTTTCATCCAATTATTATGTATACCACTTTATTTACACATTAATGAGGTTATTGCTAACTCTATTAATTTTTTTTTTCAACACTGAACATTAGCGCAACCTGCTGGTGCATTTCACGTTCCAATTAAGCATCAGCATAATTCGGCATTGTGCGGCACTGAGTCGCATTATGCTCTGTAATTGGAAAACAGCCTATGATTGTTACCCACCCACAGTTGTTACCCAAAACCTCGGAGCAACCCAAAACCGTCTGTCGTCTGTCTACGCCTCTGAACAATGATTCTTTGTTCTGAGGTCTACGCCCAAAACTGTCAAAATACTGAGTACTGACCGCCTGTCACAATGACAATAGAAAAGTTCGAGGGAAGAATTGTTGCTTTTAAAAAGTTTATTTATTTATTTTCTTAAATTACAATAATCAATATGTACATTCCAGTGCTTAAATGTGAACAATTCATAGTGTTGTTAGCTAAATAATATTTAAATACTGTTAAATTATGTTGTAATATAAAAATCAACCGCGACATGAAATTTCAATAAATCATGAACAAAACATTGAACAAAAATATCGAAAATGATTTCGATGACGATGAAATATTTGATGATTCGGCAATACTCGCTAACTTTGATAATTCAGCATTTAAAGACACAACGTTCACCGATAAAAATGCGAATAAAAGTGCACTTAACGTAAGGTAAAGTGATAACTGAACATATTCAAAATAAACACATTTCGATCAATATGATAATATAATCGGTATAAAATATAATTAAAATGAAAATCAAAGCTTTTTTTCAGTGCTTTATGTTGTGATGAAGAAATAAGTGGCTACGACAGGTTAACAGGCAAAACATGGATTTATCCTACAAACTACCCTGTGAGGGATTATCAGTTCAACATCATAAGAGCTTCTATTGTAAAAAATACTCTGGTATGTTAAAATTTATTGTTTGTCCATGTTTAGCATCTTATGACAAATTTAAAGTGCTTTTATTAAAGTTTCACATTGTTTATGAGTAATATTAATACATTTACAACAGAAGAGCATACATCATTGATTGTAAGAATACTTAAATTTAATAATAATTTCAGGTAAGCCTCCCGACAGGTCTCGGGAAGACTTTCATAGCAGCAGTTATTATGTACAACTTCTATAGATGGTATCCACTCGGCAAAATTATCTTTACGGCACCCACAAGACCTCTAGTAGCTCAACAGATAGAGGCCTGTTACAATATTGTAGCACTACCTCCTAAAGATACCATAGAAATGACAGGTATTTACAAATATGAGTTATTTATCAATTAAATTAAATAAGGGCCGATTTTTCAATGCTTGGATAAAACTTATTCGTCGAATAATATATAAAACTACCATTTTAAAAACGTATTCTAATTGCCCATATTTGACAGTTTACGTGACATTTTAACATTATTGTGTAATACTTTATTGGACGGATAAGTTTTATCCAAGCATTGAAAAATCGGCCCTAAGTTAAAGTTGTTGTTATTGTGGCATAAGAAAAAAGTTCAATGAACCCATTAATTTATTCAAATTTATTAACTTATAAATAATTTTTTTCATTGTCAATTCAGGATTCTGATGTACTCATCCTTTAAGTATAGTAGCCATACCTGTTACCAATGTACTTACTACTTATAAATTTAAAATATTTCAGGGCACATGCATGTAAATACTAGAAAGCAGCATTGGGAATCCAAGAGAGTATTCTTTGCAACTCCACAAGTAATATACAATGATATAAAATCTGGTATCTGCCCCAGTGACAAAATTCGCTGTCTGGTTATTGACGAGGCACATAGAGCGAGAGGCAATTATGCATATTGTCAGATAGTTTCAACTTTAAGTGATATGGGGCATAAGACTTATAGGATACTCGCTTTGTCCGCTACCCCTGGGAGTAAAGTGGAAGATGTTATTAATGTAAGTTTTTTTATTATTAATATTGAGTACAATAATAAAAATAGATTACGGACAATATTTAAATTAAAATAGACTTAAGTATTTCTGTTTAAACAGTGTATTTTCCACTATGAAAAAGACTGATATTTTTAAATTAACTTCCTATTTTTTTCTTTTCTATCTTTAAAAGCAGAAATACGAATATTAAAAAAAAATTTCAAAGTTAAATGTGAAAAAAGAAATTTTTTTTCCTAGGTAGTGAAGAGTTTAAATATTGCACATTTGGAACTGAGAACCGAAAACTGTATTGATGTAGCACCATACAGTCACTCAAGAAAAATTAATACTGTTATAATTCAGCTGGGTCCTGAACTGACACAATTACGACAACGCTATGTTGAAGTAAGTTCCAAATCTATAATATAAAAATGAATCCCAAAATGTGTTGGTAAGCGCATAACTTGAGAACGGCTGAACCAATTTCGTTAATTCTTTTTTTATTATATTCCTTGAAGTACGAGGATGGTTCTTACGTAGAGAAAACGTAAATATGTACCACGGGCGAAGCCGGGGCGGACTGCTAGTTTTTTCAATAAATGTATAAAGGTGTCATCCGTTTCATTATTCAAGGGAATTACGAGGTATAATAAAAGCCCAAATAATAAAAGTTGAGAAGTGTCAAGGGACTCCGATAGAGAGAGACAGAGAAACACGCGCACGCCGCACGGCTCACAACTATAGCAAAAAAATTGGTTGTCTGTAAAGTCGCTTTACTGACGATAGTTGAACGTGACAACGTCCGATTGTGCTACTTTGTCGCTCGTTCCGCGCTCTCGCTTGCACTTCAAGCCTTACATGGAACGCCTCAGAGCGAGGTAACGCCGCATGAGTCATGTTTTTTCGTGCGTGCAGCCGGCTCTATCGAATTATAAGACGTTGTCACGTCAAAAGTGTCGTTACAACTTCCCCTTTCGCAACGCGCGATGAGGAACTTCGTTCCAATAACATTCGATACAGCCTTGAAATAAACATCTTTCATCTTTCTTATTGTTTCAATGTAAAATACTGAAATTGTTCATTTAATTTTTATAAAGTTGAAATGTTTAATTGAATTTCAGATTTTAGATGGTTATGCAAGGAGACTGAAGCTGTTTAACATATTGCCGCAAAATTTAGGAAACTTGTCCAAAGGACGAATTGTTATGCTCTATAAAGAATTTCAAACTAAGGAGAGAGGAGCCAGGTATGTATTGATTTTAAAATAAATTACATTACATATCAAGACATTATAACACCTTGTCTCATTATTTTTATTGCTATAATAATAACTAATTAGGCAAACAAGTATAATATTAAAAAAATGACTTCTGAATTCATGGATAGAATAATCTTTATAAAAGTATTAAAAACCATAGACTTTATACAGATGTATATTGTAAAGTAAATGTGACATAATATACTTAGTAGAGATTGATTTGATCACAAGTAATTTGTTTAAAACTCATGAAATCTTTCCATTTTTAGGCATCCACAACACAACATCATAATGAAAGATTTTACGCTCCTAATTGCCCTGTACCATGGCCTAGAGTTACTAATAAAGCATGGATCAAGAGTATTTCTAAACTTTTTTGACGAGCATCCTGAAAAATCTTGGATTCAGTCTGATGATTCTCTAACAGCACTATTGGAGAGATTGAGGGATGATCTAGGGATTAATCCCTTGTCTTTGGATAGAAGCATTTTACCTGATGGTACGGTGCCTGAGGTTGGTATTACCATAGATTATAAATATATTCAGTTTATAGTGTATAAATTATACCATTTTAAAAAAAGATGGTAGGTACTTTAGTTTCTTCGATAAAACACAATTTTATTTTAAAAAGTTTTTGTTTAAATATTTAAAGGGATATAAAAAGGTAATAAAAGATTAGCTAAAAGTTTAACTAGTAACTTGACAGACAGACAAAAAGACTGAAAATAATGACCTATAAAATATGCATGCATGTATATGTCCAATTTATGTATGCAAAAAAATATCGATTATAAATAATATTTTGTGATGGATTTCAAATTAAAGATTTGATCATTAATTTTTTTATGTTTAGATGCCAAAAAACTTATGCTTTGGTCACCCGAAGTTTTACAAACTGAAAGAAATTATGCTGGATCATTTTCAAAAGGCAAAAGATAAAGGACAAGACACGCGAGCTATAGGTATGGATTAAATATAATAATAAATAATAATAATAAATATTAAAGGACATTATTACACAAATCGACCTAGTCCCACAGTAAGCTCAATTAAGGCTTGTGTTGTGGGTACTAGGCGACGATAAATATAATATTTTATAAATACATATATATTATATAAAGATAACACCCAGACCCAAGAACAAATAATTGAGTTCATCACACAAATATTTGCCCTGACCGGGGATCGAACCCGGGACCGTCGGCTCAGTAGGCAGTTACTTTACCACTGCGCCAACCGCGTCGTCATAAAACTTGGTAATAAAATTTTCCATGAAAATGGAACAAACCTATACATATACAAGCGTATTCTTCCTTTGTATTAGTAGATTGTAGTTCTGTGTTAGTAGTTACTACATTATAGAAAACATTTAACCCCTCATTCCCGGTGTCAAACTATCAAAATTTGGATGACAGCGCATGCGTAATTTCTAAAATGGCGACCAGAAATTGCCTTTCACAAAAAAATTAATTATTCCGCATTCAAGCCATATTTTATCATTCTGAAAACGACAATTTACTCATTGATATATTTCCATCTTCTTCTTCTATCTTAAGGATATTTTATTCTACCCTCAAATTTTGTTGTCTTGTGTTATGTGTACACCTTTTCCGAGGCTTTGAATTTATTTGACTTTAATTATTATGTGTTATTTGTTCAATATTTTTTTAGTGTTCTGCGAGTACCGCGAGAGTGTGAATCTGGTTCATTGCCTGCTTCTTCAGTGTCGGCCGCTCATCGTGCCGCAAATGTTCGTGGGACAGGGAGCATCTGGTACGTACCTTCTCATAAACGTACAAACAAATAGTTGAACTTGAGTCTAAAGGCTTACAAAAAATGTCTTGCATGCGCCGTTAATCTGTAGTTATGTCTAATAGTTATGGTTTCTGAAATTTTTTGTGTAAATGGCTCTGTCTGTCTCTCTGTCATATCTGGCTTTAGGAGTGACGCTTTCGTTGTTTTCTTTGCAAAATTGCAAATACTATCTATCGTTTTATAAAATGTCCAATAATGTATATTCAAGTCCATAAATTTTGTAGGTATTAAAACGACTGAGCTGCGCATTTATTATTATTTATTTTTTAATTCCTATTAGGCAAAGACGGCAAAGCAATAACCTCCCAAAAGCAGCAGCTCCGCGTGATGCGTGCGTTCCGCGCGGGCGACTGTAACACACTGGTGTGTACTTGCGTCGCGGAGGAAGGGCTGGATGTGGGTAGCGTTGATCTGATACTGTGCTTCGATATATCTACTCGATCTCCTGTGCGCCTGGTACAACGGTAAGATTAAATTTAAAAAAAATAATGATATACTAGCTTTCCGCCCGCGGCTTCGCCTGCGTTTTCAGAGAAAACCCCGCATACTTCCCTTTCCCGTGGGATTTCCGGGATAAAACCTATCCTATCTCTCAAGTTGGATCGAACTGCACATGGTGTGCGAATTTTATTATAATCGTTTAAGTGGTTTAGGAGTCCATTGAGGACAAACATTGTGACACGAGATTTATATATATTAAGATATTAATTTTATTAATGTATAATTATTATTTTTATTTATTTCATTAATTTTGTAAGAATATTTGAATTTTTAACCTTTAAACTCATTTATATTTCAACCGTTTTTGATAGTGTAAAAAAATGTTTTTACCTTTTAAGATGTGGACGTACCGGTCGAGAGCGAGGTGGCCAAGTGCATATATTAGTTACAGAAGGAAGAGAACATCAGGTAATTGTTTTGATTATAACAGTCTTACATCTTATAAACAAAAACACTACTTAAATATTGTGTAAATAAACAGAAAAACCTAAAAAAATAAAAATACACATTGCTGTTTATCTGTGTGTATCTTTACAATAATACAATTTTTTATTAAGCTATTGTTTTATTGACGGAGACTTTTTTATATGTATACAATAAAGTTTATGAACACACTTATGCAAACATAAGTTTTTAATTGTCATTACATAATAAACGTAACTTTTGACATTAGGAAACTCGAAGGACCAATTTTATTTACCTAGTACCATTTTACCCAGACTCTAATAGACTGCATGCGGCAAAGGGACGGTCTAAACGATAAAATACTACATTCTAAAGAAGTAGAGAGTAACTTGTACAAAGCCAACCCGCGCATGATCCCACACGACTTTATGCCAGAGTGTCACAAAATGCACATCACGGTTGCTAAGAAACAAGTAGAGAAGGATAAAAATACAAATGGTGCTAAGAAGGTTTGTATTCGATATACTGTATATTGAATTAAATGAATGTTAAATTTTGTTTGTTTGGATGTTTGGTACTAAATGTCGTAAGATGTCGTGATTAAAATTGCGTACATAATTTACAATATTAAAATTAACCGGCCAATCATTCTTGTAACAAATATCGCTCAAATTCTGCGATTGCCATAAAAATTATAGCATTTAACGGCATTATGTTATGTCTAATATCAGTAAAATTTTAGTAGTAAATATGTTAACCAGTTAAAATTTACCATAATGTTTATTTTCTATACTTCTATAGGGACAAAAAGATATAAAAAGTATGCTATATGGCAGAGCATCGACAAGCAACTCGAGTAGTTCTTATATAAGACAAGCTGAATCTAATGAATTAATAACAGAAGAAGAGTTTAATACAGAATTTCCTGAAGGATTTTCAACAGTTGAGAGATTTCAGCCTAAGATGGAACTTTGGTGTAAAAATAAAGGTAACAAAAAATTTACACGTAGTTTTTGTTGTGTTCGTAATATATGGTGATATTCTAAATCATAGAATTTATTTTATTGATAGTCTTAGCAAATTTTTTTGTAAATGCACAAATGAAAAATGAAATTGTAAAAATATTTTTTATTTCCATTTTTAATGATTACAACTAACTACAGGTAAATTAGCTTGGAGAAATTTTTGCGTTTGTAGTAGTGTATGGTCAGCAAATAAAATAAAACAACATTTTATTTTTAGTTTTTATTTTATATATATAAGGGATTTTAAATTAAACTATATGTGTTTCTCCTCTGAAAAAGATGAGACTTTATTTTAATATTTGCACATTTAACATACGTATAACTTTTACATTAACAATGTTACTAAAATGAAAAATTTACTAACCTGAAAAAGAAACGACATTTAAAGTTTAATTCTTTAGTTTGAGAAGTCAAAGGCTTGCCTCGACCATGTTTTAACACTGGAGCCATTTTGAATTAACAATATAAAGTTACAACACTTACACACAAATTAAACATTTCAACAAATATTATAACAATACAAATAATAACAACAATCAACAAATACAAAATTTAACAATTAAACTACTAGACCGGGAGATATTGACACAAAATTTCGAGTCATTTGTAACAGGATGGCGGTTCTACAGGGGTCTTAGTACGCAATGACAAAAAGAAAAACGATGGTGTGAACGCTGGTACCGGCGGCTTAGTCGCGTGGGCGTTAGTCGAACTCGTCGGAAAAATAGCGAAGTCAAACAATTTGTAACACAAAAATTTTAGAATTTACCGATAGCCCATAAAAAAGAAGTAGGCGGTAGTGTCATGCCATACTTTTCCGGTGTGACTTACAGCCCGCCATACCGACGCGAATGTGTTGATTTAAAAAAAAACAATTCAACCATTTGGACCAGGCTAACTTTTGCACAGGTAACCATCGTCGTGCAGCCATTTACGAAAATCGCCATGCCATACTTTTCGGACGATTCCAAATGGTCGCCATACCGCCGAAAATCTGCAAATTTTTTTTTTTCGCCGAACCATTTACCACCCTAAATTTTTTTTTCAACAACTCCTGAATTTATATTTTTGGTTTTATGGCATTCAAATGCTTTATAAATATAAATTTATAAAGAATAGAAAAAATTCGATCACGAGGCGGGACTCGAACCCGCATCCTTCGCGCCATTCCGGGGCGAAGTTTGAGTTGGTGAGGCATCCGCCCCGGAATGGCGCGAAGGATGCGGGTTCGAGTCCCGCCTCGTGATCGAATTTTTTCTATTCTTTATAAATTTATAACTCCTGAATGATTATAATTAATAGAAGTGTGATTATAAGATTTTTTTTTATTGTAAGATTTTATTCGTATTTTGAACGATTAGTAACAGTATGGCACTAATTTTTCCTGTAAGTTTGAGGTTCAACGAATATAAATACAAAATTTCAAAGATCTAGGTGGTGGAAATCTTCACTTATATAAATTAATACTAAATTAATTTTTCAAGTATGGCAGCACTTTTTCCCCCTACTAGAAGTATGGTAAATATAATAATGGTCACATTTTATCAAATACTCTCCAAAAATCCAAATGCAATACTGGTACAAAAAGTTTGGCGAAAAAAAAAATTTTTGCAGTTTTTCGGCGGTATGGCGACCATTTGGAATCGTCCGAAAAGTATGGCATGGCGATTTTCGTAAATGGCTGCACGACGATGGTTACCTGTGCAAAAGTTAGCCTGGTACAAATGGTTGAATTGTTTTTTTTAAATCAACACATTCGCGTCGGTATGGCGGGCTGTAAGTCACACCGGAAAAGTATGGCATGACACTACCGCCTACTTCTTTTTTATGGGCTATCGGTAAATTCTAAAATTTTTGTGTTACAAATTGTTTGACTTCGCTATTTTTCCGACGAGTTCGACTAACGCCCACGCGACTAAGCCGCCGGTACCAGTGTTCACACCATCGTTTTTCTTTTGACGTGACAACGTCTTAAATTAGGTTGCGGCTGGGAGTCACTTATGAAAAAGTGTAACGCTCGGTAACGTTACGATGAGTCACCGAACGAGAGAGAGGCCCGCGGTCTGCCGCGCGCGCAGCACATAAATATTCTACCGAGAAAAAGACGTTGTCACGTAAAATCTTCGCCCGTAAAACCGACTTTACAGGCAACCATTTTTTTTGTCATTGCGTACTAAGACCCCTGTAGAACCGCCATCCTGTTACAAATGACTCGAAATTTTGTGTCAATATCTCCCGGTCTATACGTAATAATTATAATTTTTGAATGAAATGTGTGCTTTATGTTCTAACGGTACCAAACGACTGCACGTGGCACCTGCGGACAGCGTAAACTGGTTTATTCTGTTTTTGTGCGTGTTTCCACTTTCCACTATCAAGTGACGATTTATTTATTTGTTTTGTTTCGTAATTATTATGGTCAAATATTAATTATGAAACAAATTATTATGGACACGATATTTTATTGTTTCACGGTAGTCGTCTTGTCGTTTGCTCTAGGACGTGAAATTGAATGATATATTTTTTTTTATAAAGTCAAAACCATATTCTTTCAAATAAAAACTTGTTTTTATTGAAAACAAAAGTGTTGCTAGGAATAAGTATAAAATTAAATAGTAATGTTAGGATATCGAAACATTTTTGTATAGGCCAGAACGATATAGTGGAAACGCGCTCTAAGATCTGAGTAATATACACACCACTACATATGCAAAAATTTCTCCAAGCTAATTTACCTGTAAACTATTGAATTTCAACACAAACTTACAAGCAATAATAATTAATGAAATATCTTATTTAAATTGTTTTATACCTTTCAGAATCAATCCTAGCTATAAGTAGTCAAGAGAGCAAATATCTAAAACTATCTTCATGGCTCGAATGGCAGAGGACATCACAACAGACAGTGAACATTGCACACTCTGTAGATACAGATATATTGACGTCATTGTTACAGTGCAGTGATGCTAAGAGATTTGATGCACCGCCTTCTACGCAAAATCCTAGTTTGTATTCCATTTTTACTGATAAAACATATTTTCCGAGCAATTTTCGATTCAAATGATGTCAAACATATTCGTTGAATTTATAAGTTAAATATTAGATATACTGAATCATTAATCTATTTATAATTTTGCAGCATTCAACACGCAAGATTTCGCGACCCAAAATCTAGTCAAAATTGCACCCTCCCCTATAAAGCAAAAGCAAACTAAAAAGAAAGTTAAAGCTCCTCTAATCAAATCTCCTAACAAAAGAGATGGCGATATCCGAGCTCTTTTTAGTACAGCAACAAAGTCTACTAAGAATTATACGAAATTATTAAATGATTTGGGCGTACAAAATGATGGAAGAACACCCACTAGTTTAATAAATTTACTGGTTGATCTTAATTTAGAAATAACGAACAGTGTTAAGAAATGTTTTATATGTTCCAACATTTGTGACTGCAAAATGATGAAAAGGGTGGAAGAGAAATGTATACCTCCTATTTTATTACTTAGTACGTTGAACTTACCCGATCTTTCACTTATTGATGAAATGAATAGTGATTCTATACTCAAATGCGCGAAAGGATATATGAACGACATCAGTATAGAACAAAATGAAAGTATTAATAATATTTCCATTGGAGATAAAAACATTTCTATTGGAGACCATTCCAAAAATTTTGAACTAGAGTTTGATTTTAATTTATCGAATTCTCCTGTTGAAGAGAATGAAGTTTTTAATAATGATAAAGCCGATAAAAACTTTGATATCGGTGATATTGAAGATATATTTGAAAATAGCAGTCCCGACGAAGGAAAGCTAGAGATTAAAAGTGATTTAAAAGCCGAAGACCCAAAGGATACACTAGGCTTCTTTGGTTTAGATAGCATTGATGACATATTTGCTGATTCTGACGATGACGCTATGGCGAACATTGAAATTGATAAAAAAGATCTCAATAATGAAGAAATCAAAATAGACAGCGAAGAGGTTATTGCAAGTGATACAAATGTACCCAAACCTATTGATACCAAAGAATATGATGAACATAGCCCTAAAAGTCCGTCCATATTGTCTGGTAGATTAAAGACTGAAATACCGACATCTCCAATACTTTGTAGTCAAGTACGAAAATTCCAACTTAGCACGAAGAAAAATCGCTTAAATTGTTCTACTCCTGTAAGCAATGCTAAGAAGAAATTAGTACTTGAAGATGTGTCAGATAATATTGAATTATGTGCACAAACCGCAAGTTCCTCGAAATCAAATTTAATTCAAAATGTAACAGCAGATACAAGCAATAACAAAAGCATATTTACAATAACTCAACTTGTTGAAATGATTAATAGCAGTACTAATAATAATTCAACACTTAAAAAATCCCAATTACCTTCAGAATCTAATAAAGAAATCGACGAAAGAAGTTCTTCACCAATTCTTATGACACAACAAGATATAAACAAAACTACAAGTAATAGTAAACGTAGTAATAATAAAACACAAAATACAAAACACGAAAGCCTTATTATTTTAGATAGTGATAGTGATTCCGGTGATGATACTCAAGAGTATAGTCTGAATAATATTAAAGATAATCCAATTAATTTGAAACCTAGTATTAGTCCTATAATTAGTAAAGCGACAGTAGATATGTATAATGATAGTAAAACTGAAAAAGATGAATTGGAAGTTAATCTAAATAAATCAGTTAATATTTCTCCAATTAATAATGATCAAAATATGAGTCCGAAAACTGTTAAAAGAAAATTTGAAGAAGATGACGAAATTATAGCATCTCCGTATTTTAATAAAAAGCAGAAATTAGATGTAACTAATACCAAGTCATTAAGCTTACGAGAGAAAGTTTTAGCAGCATTATCATCAAATAAATTCGATATAAACACTGAAAATGATAATAATATAAATTTTGCTATCCACTCCCCGACATTTTTGTCTCAAAAAGAGAATAAAGATCCCAAAAACAGAGATGTTCATAAAAAACACAGTGACGAGAAAAAAAGTGTTACTAAGAGTCTGGACATTCTACAACAATTTCGAAGAGATAGCAAACTTACACCTCGTAAAATTAACTTTATGAATAGTAATAATGGAAGCCTTGAAGACAGCGACGATGATTTTGTTGGTAACGACTTCAGAAGTCAGAAAAGTACCCTCAATAAGAACAGTAGGCAAACGTCAAATTATAAAGTACGCAAAGTAAGTATAAAAAGTACTAAACTATGTAAGCTTTGAATTAAAATATGAAATAATTTTGATAATACTCCATAATTTAGACATCTAAATTCTAATCAAATCGTTGTCGAATTGTTTACTCTTCATAATATTATATGAATGTTTAATAAATAGTAATAGAGCATTTAAAACAGCACTTGATCATAATGTTATGGATGACCTATTTTGTTTTTTTAATGATAGAAAAGTTATATAGAAAGACAAGTGTATAAAAATGTGGAACCGGCCATAAGATTTATAGCGAAATAGGAGAAAATTAAAATGAGAAGCAATACTATTCACTTCCACAGATACTAAGTCACCAACCATAACTTTACAAACATTACTATACAATACTAGCTTTCCGCCCGCGGCTTCGCCCGCTTTTTCTAAAACATAATAAATTATATACTTAAACCTTCCTCTTGAATCACTCTATCTATTAAAAAAACCGTATCAAAATCCGTTGCGTAGTTTTAAAGATTTAAGCATACATAGGGACAGAGAAAGCGACTTTGTTTTATACTATGTAGTGATATTGATAATTCTGCTTCCAGAAGAAACCCAAACCCAACGAGTTCCTTGATCTAGAGGCAGAAGTATCATCAGATGGAGATAGTGATTCAGCATCAGATAGTAGTGTGGGCAGCTTGAAACACTTCCTGTGTGAAGATGAGGACAACGGCGTTGATATGTTGCCGCATTACTTGCAGTCTGTCAAGTGAGTTGAGATTTTTTGTTGTGAACGTTCATTAAATTTATGTTTGCGACTTGAATATTGTAACCTAACACTAAACATTAACACTTGACACTATTTGAACAATATAGCATAACACTAAGTACTAACTCTTACAATAAATCATAAGTAAATAAAATTCTACACTAGTTTTTTCTGGGTTGTTCTCTGTGGAGCATTGTTAGGAAATCTTTTAGCTTGAGTGGACAGTTATTTTATCAAAAATGAAATAATGACGAAAATTGTTCATATATTTTATCTTTCAAATGTATATCCGTTAAAGTATGTTGTTGTTACAGAAGTCCCATCAAAGGTGTCTTCAAGATACCCGCATTACCCAAGAAATTCAACAACGAAGAGATTTTTTCGCAATTTGTTGAAGAGGATTCATATGAAATGGTTTGTATACATTATGTGGTGGTAATGAAAGTCATATGAGTCAATGATATTTAGTTCAGCCTAAAACGGCTTTTTAGTATACATATTAAATAAAACCACTCTCCATTTATATTAATATTATAAATTAATTAAATTACCATCGCACTAATAAATGTTTAATATTACGTTTTCAGGATAGTTTCTGTGTGGACTCGCACATCGGTCTTACGCAAGCAAACGACATGTCAGAATTAGAAGTAGCGGAAATGCTTCTAGAAGAAAAAAGAAGGAAAAGAAAAGCGCCAAAAAAGAATAATTCCCCAGTTACAAATAATGGAGAAAGTCCACTTGTTAGAAAGAAGTTTAGAAAAGTTCAAAGATTAGACAGTGATTCGGACGATAGTTCTTAGGAATCAATATTTATAAATATGTATTTAACTGTATAATTGTTCAAAGAATTTTCAATGCTTCTATGGATGATATAACTTAATTATTATTTATATAAAAATCAATCCAACTGGTTTGGATTTCTCTGTGATAATTTATAATATAAAAGATTATTGCTAATAAATACTATGGACTATAGAAGTTGTGTTTTTATTTATGAATTTTAATTTAAATTAGATTTTTTGTCAATAGAAAAGTTTAATCGAGTTTTTCTATTTTGAACGCCATTTACAATGGCAGTATATGCGATAAAAAATGTAGGTACCTAACACCTTATACCAATATACGAGTTAATATAAAGATAAATTATTTGATGCATCTCCCTAATTACTTCCGACAAGTGAAAATTGTCTAAAATACACATATAGCCTAACCTACTCGAGTCCGCAGGTTTCTTTTTTTTATTGTTGATAGAGAAGCGCTCACCACAATCTCGCCTGATGGAAAGCTAAGATGTGGCCCGAGATGGTAGGTACGCGCTTCCCTATACTCTATCCACGGAGACAAATTAGTAGGGAAAACATTGACTCATTTGTGATTGGTCAGCGATAACCGTTAATGCAGTGTACAGACTACGTGTATATTTTTATGTATTATTATATGCACTGTGCAGACGCGCTCATATTTTATCCGTATCTAACGTTATTGTACCGTGATTCGAATCCTTGAATTATTATAGATCTATGTAAATTGTAATGAAAATAAATGATGTAAATATTTTATTACTCTTGTTTTTTTCCATCACATTCAATACATTAATTTTAAGAAAAGCTTTTTGAATATTAAATTTATTAGTGGAACTTGTATCTGCCTAATTTTTCATTTAGGTAGGTACTTAATATATTACACAAGCAAGTGTAGTCTTAGAAAGAAAGCTAGTTTAAATAGTAGCGCAGTGTGTACGTGCATTCAGAACTGTTTACGCCCACGGACCTTTTTTCAAACTCAAATGTCTGTCTCTGTCTTTGTCATTTGTATGGGATTACGTGACAGAGAGCTATATTAACTAGTCTCCGTGTGGTCTCCGTGGATAGAGTACAGTAGTGAGTAGGTACCCGTTCACTCTACGCTTGAAGACCCCCATATTGTACTCGTCGGGAACACAGATTCCGGAAGCATGTTCCAGTCCCTTGCGGGTCGAATGAGGAATGTGGAATCGAACCGCTTAGACCGGGTACATGGAACTGTTTTTATGAAATTGATTTTAAATTTATGTTGAGGGATTGTGCAATGGATTAGTGATAGGTTAAGTACTTGTGACTAAATTAAGATTTATCTAAAAACCTATATTTTTTACTCCACGAGTCATCACTGCAGATATTTCTTCTATAATAAAATGTTCTACTCAGGACTTTAATTTTAATATCGTCTGATAATAGTCACAATTGCTATTTAAACTAATAGATTATCATCGCCTAAACACGTTTAAGGTATACACTTATTCAAGGAAAGGTCATCAATAAAACAACATCATACAATACGATTCTTTATTTCCACTAATGGTACAAATCGTCATTTACAGAGAAACAGAAACCTTTTATTATGTACTTAATAATTACATACTTTCCAGAAGATGAACAATCCTGACGTCTGGGGGTTACCATGATGTTTTATAGCAGTATTAATTATTGCAAAATGGAAAAATTACAAAGCTTTACAGGTCGTCGTCTAGTGCCATATCACTTTCTCACACTGGAATTAAAACTGCTTTAAAACATCACCTTTTCATTTCCAAATGATACTTTCTGAGCTCTTGTTATAATATCGACCATAATTCAACCAATAAGCACCATCTTGATTGTATTATTTGTTATTTCGAAGTCTTTAATAACCTGTATCGTGGAGTTTTTTTTATTTATTTTCTATTTTTAGTATACGATTATTAAATTAACCTACGGATATGAAAAAGCGAGTTTTAATTTCACTCTTATTGCTCTTGTACTAACAAGCTATAGTTTCGATATCAATAACATTTTGTCATTCTTTTTATTTTCATACTTTATTTGCTTTTCAAAAACTTTCTAGAAATCTATCAAGATGCGATAGCCCATTTTTGCTGTCTTCAATCCATACTTTAGATGCATTTTTTAATGTATAAAGTAAGGCAAATAGTGGCATAGTAGTTGATAACATACATGTTAAACCAATTTCAACCACACAATTTTATCAGATAAAATTCAAATTGTATTAATTTAATTTATATAAACATAAGTATTTCTTAATTTTATTCAACTTGTAAGAAACATTTGAACCAGCATAGATTATTACAAATTATTTTTATTACAAACATCTCTTTTTTTATTATTACATTTGTCTGTTAGAACCTATATTATGAAAATAACTTCTAAATCAGCATTATTATCATTTACAATGTTACATAGCGAATATATTGAAAGTTCTTTTTACTATTTGTAGACATGTTGTACATAAAAATAATATGCAACTGTTCTCTATTTCATCCATCTAGCACACACAAAATAACACACATTTTGTATCATCAATTTTATTCTCGTTCATGTCACTGTAATTACTTATTATCTGATATTATTGTTCAGTCCTTATTTCAGTGGTGGTTTTCTTTTTATGTATTTCTTCCAACTCCGCTTGCAACTCTGAATATCGCTTCTGAAGCTGCTTCTCACGCTCTGTCTGACGATTCACGTCTTCTGTTAACGACTGGAAAGAAAATTACTTTTTATTATCTACTGTAGTAGAGAAAAGATTGTAACAACAAACCAGAACATTTATTTTTATTCGAATTTTAGAAACCCTAAGAGATAAAAGCATTCTCAATTGCAATGGCATTTGTTAATTATTAAGCTATTGCATAGCTTCTATCGCGGGCCTTGAGCGCGGGGACCGAATCCAGAAATTCCGTAACGAAAAAACCTCACGCTCCCCACTCCGACGGGCGCGGAGGTGTGGCTTGAAGGCATAGCATGCAATAGCTTTACCGCGGCAGTCCCCGAGTGCCACACGTCTTTTTTTTACATTTATACTGACGAATATTTTAATCCTTCGTCCTTTACCAGTAATTTGAAGTTTTGCCTTTTTATCTACCTACCCTCACACTCAATTTACAAAAAAAGACATGAATAATATGCAATATCCACACGCAAGCAATTTTTACACAAATATTACCTCTATCCTCCTAGGAATAGCTGCTTTTTCCTGTTCAGCGAGGAACTTGAAAGTGGAAAGTTCCAGATTCGCTTGCTCGATCTGATCCTGTAGTTCTTGGAACTGCTTTATTAATGATGCAGTCCGACTTTGGTATCCACCTGGTAACGAATATGGAAATTAAATAGTGTAATATACTTATTTTTAATTTCAATTGGTATACATTACATCAATATTGATGCTCACAATACAGGCCATGAGTCTAGTGTGGGCATCTTGGTTCAAATAATGTATACTCTATTTACTTACTTACTCTATTAACAGCCTTATTATAATAAGTTCAACGAGATTGTATGCTTGATTTTTGAATAAATATTTTTTACTTTACTTTTACTTATAATATATAGATTAATAGGTATACAGTATGATCTTTTCCAGCAAGTTATATGCAAACAAAAGTAAAAGATAAGGTATAAATGTTAAAATAGCCCTAGATCAAGTACTTCGTGCAACCTATAGGATATAACAACATCATTCAACTAACCAGTAAGTACTCTGAGTTTTTTCTCCATCTTAGAGCATTTCTTGGCCTCTTTAGCCATATGACTGCGATTTTGTTCCAGTCTTTTCTCAGCTGATTCAAGTCGATCCTTTTTACTGGCGAGATTCGCACGAGTATATCTATTTTGTCCTGGTAAGAAGAGAACCTGGAAATTTCAATTTGTATGTACGGTCAGCCAAGAAAGTGGTGTACCAGTTTTGATTTAGTTTCCCGGTCATCGAAAATTACAACAAGGTTCGTTATAAAAAGATATTACTGAAAGAGACAACATTATCATGACGTAAACCTATGTATTTAGTATTCATACGTCATATGTCACATATAAGTACATGACATTTTAACCTTTAGTATAAATGAAAAGGACATTAGTTTCTACAAAGCAATTGAAATGTTTCCAAACAAAAGTAATAAAAACTATTTAAATAGACAACCGAATTCCATTTGAAAAAGAAAACTGACAATTGACATTTTGTCAAATATATGCAAAAAATCGATATATTTTCCGTGTTATTTTTCAATCAACTGCATATAAAATCATCTCAATGCCTGCCAACTTGACCATTGCCGAAAGAGCACAAATAATTGCCCAATTTAATGAGGGAAGCAGTATCAGTGCGATATCCCGGAATTTGAATATATCGAGGCATTCTGTCCGCTTTTGGATTCGTCGTGAAGGAGAGGAGGGAAGTTTGTTGGATCACAGAAGAAGTGGTCGCCGGCCTGCACTCTCCAATAACGATAGAGAATTCATGAGACGGGAATACATCAATGGTTTTAAGCCCACAAAACATTTTGCGGAGATGTTCGATGTGAGTGCCCAAACAATAAGGAATCATCTACATTACATGGGGTTGCACCACAGGCATTACGCCAAGAAAATATATTTGACGGATGCTCACAGACTTGCTCGTCTGAACTTCGCCAGAGAGCACTTAGAGTTTGATTGGTCTAATACAGTGTTTTGTGATGAAAAAACGTTTAAATCCAGTCAGCATGGACGTCTTCACCTTTGGCGATATAATTCAACGCGGTATAAAGATGATCATGTAATCCCAAATAGAGAATCAGGTCGAATTTCCGTAAATATTTGGGGCTGGATGAGTGCGGATGGTGTAGGAGAATTGTGTTCTCTACCTCCTCGAGCGACGGCTGTAAATTATATCGACGTGCTTCAGAATGCAATGCTACCGACAGTCCGTAATGTTTACCCGGAGAACGAAGTGCCACAATTTGATTTTGTTCAAGATAATTGTTCAATTCATAATGCGAGGATCGTAAGAGCCTGGTTTCGTTCACACACTGACGTAAGGGTAATTCAGTGGCCCTCAAGATCGCCGGACCTCAACCCGATAGAAAATCTTTGGGGCCTTATGGTCCAACGATGGTCGCATCAAAATGAAAGAACCAAACAAGCTCTTATTAGTCACTGTAATTATATTTGGGAGGAAATGCGGGGAACCGATATTTGCTCACGGCTTGTTGGTTCAATGAGGTCTCGTCTTTTAGAGGTTATAGAGGCCAACGGCGGTTACACCCGTTTCTAATTTTTAAAAATTTTCAATATCTTCTAAATATTACTATATATGCTATGTTTTTGTTTGTTATAAGTATTTTAAAATTGATTGTAGAAATTTAATAAAAGGATAAATCTATTTTTAGCTTGTTTTTTATTGATATTGTAATTACAAGTTTACAGAAATTGTAGGTTTGTGGATTCGCCTTGTGCCTTTACAATTTTATGTAACTTGTTGATTACAATTCTGAATTTGTAGATACAATTTTGTCATCAAAATCTACAGCCCCCCGCCGTTGATTTTACGACGTCATTGGTTCCATCAAGTTCAAACTAAGAACAGCTGTCACGTTACAAACAGTAATAGTCGTTATCAATAATCAGATAAAGACAGCAATAGAAGTTGTCAGATCGATCTGCAAGCGAAACTAATCTTTATCACCTATGAATCTGCAAGCGATATTCAAACTTAGGGTGGTACACCACTTTCTTGGCCGACTGTACATAATATATGGCACTAGTTGTACTATACTCACACACATGTATTGATGTAAAGCCGGGTATCCACTTAGGTTCGCCGTGGTTTGCGAACGCGCCCGCTCCGCAAACCAAACATAATGGATACGTCGTGATCGCGGAGCGCGACTGGAGCACGATCGGAGCACGGCGGAGCGCTCGGGAAGCGGTTTTTTGCGCGATCTCAAAGGGGAGCGCAGTTTGTTCGTGGACGCGAGCGTGTGTTTGTTAAGTTCGCGAACATGGAGTGGTCCGATGAAATGATGAATATATGCATTATTTCATTATTTCTTCTTCCCTTAGCTTGCCAAAATCGAGGAGGTCGTTTGTATTCCATCACAATATAATGTATCAAAATATAAGCTGCACTTCCTACTAATTCTGGAGGCGGTATGTTTGCACCGACCGTCTGTCGTGTGTCGATTGGAGACCGGAGCGCGGAATTTAGCGCTCCGACAGGAGCACTGATGTTGCAGCCTAAGTGTGTACACTGTACACGTTCACGTTCGCGGAGCACACAATGTTCGTAATCCACGGCGAACCTAAGTGGATACCCGGCTTAAGGTGTGAAAGGTCATAAAAATGGTAACAAAAAGCTCTACTCTGGGTCATGAGTGGGATTGTTTTAAATGGAAAATATCATTATAGAGATCATTATGAGTTTGAGATCGAAACAAGAACAAAATAATAAAATATTACGATAAACATAGAACAAAAGACGAATGTTGAAAGTTCCATGTGTTGTCAATGTATATCCAGATCCGTCTCGAAGCACCAAGCCTGGTAGTATAATGAAAGAATAAAATGTTTCGTGTGCTGTAAATGTGTTTCAATACCAGGTTTTGGTCCTTTGAGCCGGATCTATCTTCCATCAAGCAGTTTCTTACCTATCTGGCTCGAAGGACCCAGATGTTGGTCCTGGGTCGGTCGAACGGGATTTATTTTTTATTTAAATTGATCGACCAAAGAATGTTTCATGTGTTTCAATACCAGGCTTTGGTCCTTCGTGCCGGATCTATATCCTATAAAGCAGTTTCGTACCTATCTGGCTCGAAGGACCCAGATGTTGGTCCTCGGTCGGTTGAACGGGTTTTTTTTTAATATTAATTGTAAGTAGAGTTTTTTTAAGAAGAAAACGCTCAGAAAGGTAACGTTCGACTATTTTTTTAACCTGCTGGTATAGCTTGACCGCAACCGCAACCACTGTATAGCTATGTGCGCGGCGAGGCGGGGGAGAGTACCGACCGTTTCGTTTCTTTCTAACTTCTAACTCGTGCTCTTTCTTACCCGGTCCCCGCCTCACCGCACATACCTAGGGCACGGTACAGCGGTTACGGTCAAGCTATAAGCGAAGATGGAGCTACAAGCTAAGCTGGAGCGCGCTTCCCTCAACCTGTTCACAGAGAACGCTAGACCTGTTCGAATCCTACTACTATTATAAAGGCGAAAGTTTGTAAGTATGGATGTATGGATGTTTGTTACTCTTTCACGTGAAAACTACTGAACCGATTACAATGAAATTAAGCACACATATAGAGGGTAACTTGGATTAACACATAGGATAGATTTTATCCCTGAAATCCCACGGGAACGGGAACTATGCGGGATTTTCTTTGAAAACGCGGGCGAAGCCGCGGGCGGAAAGCTAGTATCAAATAATTCCATACCTGCGCCAGGCACTCCTCCCACACCTGCGTGTACGCGTCGAGGCCGAGGTCCCCGTGCGCCATGCCCGCGCGCACCGCGTCCGCCTCGCGCCGCAGCAGCGCGCGCGCCGCCCGCAGCTCCCCCGCGCTGAACCGCTCGTACGGGTGCGCCTCCAGGTGCGCCAGGTGTGCTGCCTGCATCGACACCGCCTTCTTCTCGTCTACAATAGTAACATAATATAGCAGAATACTTCTTCTCGTCTGGCACACAAGTAGTATAATATAGCAGAATACTTCTTCTCATCTGGCACACAATAGTAACATAATATAGCAGAATACTTCTTCTCGTCTGACAAACAATAGTAGTATAATATATCATAATACTTCTTCTCGTCTGGCACACAAGTAGTATAATATAGCAGAATACTTCTTCTCGACTGACAGACAATTATAACTAATATATCAGAATACTTCTTCTCGTCTGACAGACAATTGTAACATAATATATCAGAATACTTCTTCTCGTCTGACAAACAATAGTAGTATAATATATTATAATACTTCTTCTCGTCTGGCACACAAGTAGTATAATATAGCAGAATACTTCTTCTCGACTGACAGACAATTATAACTAATATATCAGAATACTTCTTCTCGTCTGACACACAATAGTAACATGATATAGCAGAATACCACGTCTGACGGACAGTAGTAGTAATAATATATCAGAATACTTCTTCTCGTCTGACAGACAATTGTAACATAATATATCAGAATACTTCTTCTCGTCTGACAAACAATAGTAGTATAATATATTATAATACTTCTTCTCGTCTGGCACACAAGTAGTATAATATAGCAGAATACTTCTTCTCGACTGACAGACAATTATAACTAATATATCAGAATACTTCTTCTCGTCTGGCACACAATAGTAACATAATATAGCAGAATACCACGTCTGACGGACAGTAGTAATATAGTATGTATATCAGAATACTTCTTCTCGTCTGACACACAATAGTAACATGATATAGCAGAATACCACGTCTGACGGACAGTAGTAGTAATAATATATCAGAATACTTCTTCTCGTCTGACAAACAATAGTAGTATAATATATCAGAAAAAATACTTTTTCTCGTCTGACAAACAATGGTAGTATAATATATAAGAATATTTTCAGGCGAGATCGTGGTCAATTGAGAAAGGAAAAATAAAAAAGTACATGGTCACACGGATACATTTTTATAGGCGAAAAAAAATTACATCTGGAATTTTGGGATTTTTGCGTAAAAAAGGGATATTGCCAATTTTAAACTTTAAAATAAATACAAAAACATTAATTTTAAGCAGTTATTGACGATTGATATGTTGATACACAAATTTCGAGGTTTTTCATATTTTAACGATCCCTGGGAGCTATCCAGATCAACCCCCATCACTCAAACTTTATAATACAGCAATACAAGAAACACGCGCACTCACCGGGCGGGTCCATGAGCGCGTCATAGTGCAGCATGGTGAGCATCTCCGCCTTGAGCAGCTCCTCAGCCCGCTGCAGTGCATTGAGAGGCGCAGAGCCACCTATCACTTTAAAACAAATTTACCATGCAATACAAGAAACACGCGCACTCACCGGGCGGGTCCATAAGCGCGTCATAGTGCAGCATAGTAAGCATCTCCGCCTTGAGCAGCTCCTCAGCCCGCTGCAGTGCATTGAGCGGCGCAGAGCCACGCGAGCCCGACGCGACCACCGCCGCGGGACGGGCTGCCCCGCGACGTACTGCTGTGCTGCGAAGCGCTAACTCCGCTTGACCTGTGTACAGAGATAAGGATAAATAAAATCTTTATTTTGCCAAAACATTTTTTAAGGATTAGTTCGTAAAGAGGATAAATATAAAAATCCAGACAAGTACGAGTCGAACTCGCGCACCAAGCGTTCCGATAAACCTGATTTTTTTTGAAACCTGACTTTATAGTTGCATATTTTCACAAATTTTACTTTATCTGTGCTATAAGCCATTGCTTTATACCGAACCATTCTGTTTTTTCGGAACCTTAAAAACTCTGAAAAAGAAACTAACATAGGTTTTTACAAACTTTCGTATCTATACTATTAGCAATGTATGTATAATAAATAATAATTTACATATCAAGCTTACCCGACCACAAAAAGAAAAAAGATTCATAGGCTACAAACATGCAGTTACTTACTTACTTTAGTATGTTAGTAATATAGATGCGTGCAATAGTTTATAGTCAATAATGCTTTTAGGCCACCACAATCCAATTCTACAATAATACTTACGTTTCTCCTCCTGTTCCTTAGCCATCCTGGCATCTTTATCAGCTTGATCCTCAACACCATTCTCATTGGAAGTGTCCATCTGGTCATCATTATCCTGGTCGGGAACTACTATCTCATAGTCGTTCCTTGGGGTTGGCAGGGATTGTAAGGCACTACGGACTGTTGTTTTTAACTGAAATAGTATCATTTTCAAGTTTATCATTGGAAAAGAAAATTAATAAAGCATGTATTATCATAAGAAAAAATACAAAAAAATTGAATTTATAGGACACTTAGCTTTTTTCAAAATTATGGAAAAAATATGAAGACGAGATTAAATCATGAAATTACCTGTTTCTGTATTTGACGATGCTCCGCTGGTGTATCTCCAGCACTAATTCTGTCCTCTGGATTAATGCTTAGCTTGTCTCGTAATCCTGGCGTCTGAAATTTATCACTGATTTTTCAAAAATTTCTCAACAAATTTTTTTTTTTAACCATAATAGAACCTTGATAAAAAAGTATAAAAAGAGAGCAAAAAAGATACACTTACTGTCAATCCTGGTTGCATCTGGCCGTGACCGGGAGTCGCGAAGCTGCCGGGTGTTGAGACTTCGCTGCGAGATGATCTGTAAATCATTTAATTATCATTTTTTGTTAAAAACAAACATAAAATTGCATAAATTTTTGATTCAGATTTCACAAAGACTGCATTTATTAAACATTATCATTTACTTTTTCTAATAATTACCTGAATGGAGTAGCAAGTACAGTATTGGGTGTAGCCAACGCCTGCGACTGCGGCAGAGCTCCAGAAAAGTCTGACTCGTGTAAAGGAGTGTTCAGACCACCCTTCAATGGAGTGTCAACGTGTGTAAGTGCCATTACATTCTGGGCTTCCATCAGGATACTAAAAGAAATTTATTAAAATTATTTCTTACGAAGAATTTGTTTCAAAATACTGAGATCTTGTGATCTTCGAAAATGTAATAATTGTGAGTTTTTTTTGTATTTTTAACACACATGCATTATAAATAAGCAAAAAGCATACTATCATCGTAGCTAGGGCAAAGGTACATTTAAGTATTTCAGTTCTCCTACGTGTCTACATTTAAAAAACCAAAGCGCCACTGGCCAATAAAAGTCATCGTCAAAAAAAAAAAAAAACACAGCACGCAACGCTCAGTCGCTCACCGGTCGTGGTGCGCGGCGGGCGTGCGCAGCGCGGTGGCGGGCGCCGGCGTGAGTGCGTAGTGCGCGAGGAGCGCGTCCGTCGCCGCACCCGCTTCGCCGGCCGACTCACGCGCCGCTTCTGATGCGCGACCCAACTTTACCACTTGTTGCAATTCCTGCGTAAGTCATTAATTTAGTTTATGAATAAATGCAAATGCTTTATGGCAATTTTAAATTATGTAATTAAGAATCAAACAAGAAATTTTTTAATAGGTATTTGCAAAACATTTGATATAACGAAGTTTTGATACAAACAAAGCTAATCAAAATTACCGAATCTATCAGGTAACCCATAAACTAAAAAGAAAATAAAGTACATACTATGGGTAAGTGTAAGCATCACATTACAAAACTATAAGCAAAATCTAGCCAACTCATCACTCATCAGTCATTCACTTATCCCTAATTATTGTAAATAATTTCAATTGTATTGCACACCTGATCAGTAACTTGTGGCTCTGGCAGCACCAGCTTACTCCTCTTCCTGGCCGGCTGGTCTCCTTGCAGCATGGCTTGCGGCACGTCATTCTCTTTGCGTTGCTTGAGCTTTTGCTTGTCCTTACGTCGGTCACGCTGTGACGGGAAAACATCATTTTTGAAAAAATGTAATGATAATATAAATATGACCTAGAACAACCTATATAATATTATGGTAATTCACAAACCACAAACCTTTGGAATCAATAATTTGTTAGACAAATAAATGTAAAATCCGATAAACGTTCATACTCATAGTTTTATGCAGCAATTGTTAAGAAATACATACTGACGAAGATTTTCAATAACAACAGAAACACTTTTTAAAGTTATAAGTGTAACAAATAGAAATCAATTGTAATTTATACTTCAAGTAACTCACTTCCTCCTTCTCAGAATGCAATTCCCCATCCAAATGTTGTTGACGAAGCCGCGAAAAGTCTGGAGCCATGGGGTCAACAACCTCCTCTGACGTGTCATAGAATCCTGCAGCTGGCCTCTTCTCAAATGGTATCTCAGAGTTGTAGTCAACTCCACGTTTCTTTTTACGTCTAAGTACAACATTAAATAAAAATAGTCATAGAAGATTGTTTTTTCTAATTTGAAAGTTAGTTTATACTGTTAGTAATCATAGAAATATAAGATTTTAACATTGAACCATCAATTGTGAATACTTATACTGAAAAGAAATAAACTCTGTATATAATATCTATTCTGTACATTTGTAATTATTGTTAAATATTTTGTGTTACATAAAATTGATAAAAAAATATCCATGCGTGTACATGATTAAAACTAAATAATTATTCTTTCAAAATAATGTACATGAATACATGTTTTATGAATATCATAAAAAAATATTTCATTCACACCTAAGTGGTACAGATATACCAGCAGCACTCAATTCCCTTCTCTTTTGCAATGCAGCAAGTCTACGAGCCTCCTCCAGTTGCTTTTCCCTCGCCTTCCTTTTAGCCTTCTTGCCCTGTGTGTTTGCGAGACGAGCTCGAGCTTCCGATAACATCTCCAGTTCTAGAAAACATTGCACATGATTCATTTAAATATAATATAAGTTTTCAATTTACCTACTAACAAGATCAAGGAAAAAACTAGCATCTTATTTATTCTACATTTTTTTATTAGGTTAATGTTCTCTCATAATATTTATTGTAAAAATTTCATTAATTTGTCTTGTATTTTATCATGCTCTTGAACAGAATACAGAACAGAACAGAATACTTTATCAGAATAGTTATTATAACAAAAATTGTAAATCAAATGCAATTCATTAATACCATCTTCGTCCATGTCCTTAGGGTCAGGTCTTGCAGGTTTTGTTTCAGGATTTGGATCAATTTCACCAGGCTTGAGTTTGCGGGGATCATCTCCCATATCCTCACCCTCCTCCTTCTTTTGGGCTTGGTCCCTAAAAAGTAATGTTTTATGTTTACAACAGTATACAAGTAAAATTTCATTGATAGGTATCACTAATTATGAAGATCAACTCTTTAGAAATAATTATTGTAATAACTTACAATAAGTATTCATATCTTTCTAAGCATTGAGCTGCAGTACGTCCAATAATTGGTGCAATTGTTCGCCATTGCGTTGGCATCAGCTTGGCGAGATGCAGAAGCTTCTCGTCCTCCTCCCTGGACCATTCCGTCTTCTTAATACTGGGATCCAACCACTCATACCAACGGGCTTTACACTGTTTAGCCGACTTTCTATGCAATAGCGAGGCAATACGTGACCACTGGTTTTTGCCATATTTCATTACAGCCGCTTTGAGGATTTCATCCTAAAATTTAAAGTAAGTGTGATTATATCCATACAATAAATAAATAAACCTTTCAACCTGTACTTTTGCGTACCTCGGTGTTGCGCCAAACGCCGCCCTTTATCATAATTCGGGGCATGTTGGACGAATATTATTTTCTGTAGGGTGAAGAAATAATATTAGGCCGGTATCTTCTTCATGAAGAAAGCAAGTAGCTTAATTATCAAATGTTTTCTCTGCTTTACAACATAAAATGCTTTTAGCTTTACGAAATCGGGATTAATGAAATGAATTGATAATGAATAATGACATTCGACAGTTGACATATAGCTGCACACAGATAATAGAGACGAATGACGATAGATACGAACACGTTGAAAAACTACAGGTGACAAAACTACAGTGAATTAACTTTGATTATTTCGAAAAATCTACAATGAAACGAAAGCTTTAAATTTTTTTCCAACAATTAATAATATTACTAACGATAAATCGATTGCACGCATCAATTCACGCGCATTACTTTTTAGAGTGCTCGATTGTGCGAAGCGATGCTGTAGTTGAAACATTCAACGTTAAGCATTATGCCGCATAATGCGCTCTAGTGCTGTAATTGGAAAACGGGGAGAGTATATATTACAATAGTAGAGCGCGTGTATTGCACAAATTGCTTAGTGCGGATCGTAGGCAGATGAGCTATAGATACTTTATAGATGTGTGTGTGACCAATAGGGATGGGTAGATATCAATTGCGTGTTGAGCTATCGATAAGTTATGTAAATAAATATGTATCATAAGTAAATTTTATGTTCAATATGTTATTAAAGAAGAAATGTATGAATAAAGTTTAAATATGTAATTTTAAACTTGTTTGCCAAGTGAATAAAGTGTGTTTATTCCATTTAAATATGTCTTGTATTAATTATAAGTAGTTTATAAGAAAATGTTTAATTGGAATATCTGAAAAACGTATGGCCTGCTTAAATATTAAAGTTAATAAAATAAAAGATCGGGTTTAGTACTATTTTTTTTAAATAAATCAAATAATAATAGTATTTAAAAAATGTTAAATAAAGATAAGAAATAATTTAAAATGAAATAATAAATAAGTAATATTATGAAATAATTTTTTTATTTAATTTTATCTATTCTATACCTACCAAAATCTTCAAAATCAATTAAGCGGTCCATCGTTAAATATTACATACTTTACATTTACATTATAATACATTCGCATTCATAATATTGGAAAGTGTATCATACAAAACACACCACATAATTATTTATAATACATTTTTAAAAGAGTTTTAATTTTAAAGTTAAATAAATAATATGTTAAAATATAGTTCTTCTAGTAAACTATCGAGTATAGCGTTGGTCAAGTCACATCACTACGATCACGTGGCGGCAGTGAGGTGCGCGAGCGAGCCTGCACGTGTCCGCCTCCCACTTCCCCTTCACCCCCGCGATGCTGGATTTATTTTCATAAAAATAAGTACAACAATCGACTTACCGATGAAATGTGATAATGAATTTCAATTTTGTGTTTTTTCTAGTATCGTTCTTGCAAGATCGAACTGCAAATTTCACCATGTTTATTCGTAAATATGAAAAAAATCCCTAGAGAAACGCACTTCGATAGCACTCAACCACGACTACGAGCGCTCGCGGCGGGAACGTCATGTTGTTCCCACCTGTGCCTACTGTTCCCACTTCGTTGTTCGCACTCTATAGATAGTATATAATATTATATATACTCTAAGCTTTCAAACCATGAACAATCCTCAATCTTCTTTTTTTTATTACCAAAGACAAATGGCAAAGACAAACATAGTAAAAAAGTCAAGCGGTCTGCGGTACTAATGTCAGTAGTTGTCATTGCGACAGATAATCAAATGCCACAACGGGAATTGTATGCTTATTAACGACACTCCCTTTTCCTGTTTTATTGAACAGATAAGGATTTTATAAAGTGCAATTCAATGAGAAAAACAAGTTTACAAAAGTGGTGATTTTGTAGGACAATGGAACTTTAAACACTAATTATCTCAGACAAAATTCAAGTAAGTTTGAAAAGGCATTAGTACAACCACAGCTACATAATTTGTTCAATTATTACATCCAATATTTTGTAATCATTACCGTTTTGGCAAAAAGCCCTAAAATATTGTTCCCTTGAACAAATGTTTTATTTAAATCACTTGATTTGTTTATTTCAAGTTTTAATGCATAGTATAATCTCCGAAATTAGTCACGTAATGAACTGTTTACAAGCGATTTACCAATTAGATCATAGTCATGAGATAACGTTCCCCTGAGTGACAATTGAGTTTAAACACACTGTTTTATTTCAGAATGTCCACTTTGTCGAGATCAGTCCATATCAGCCAGCAAAAGCTGGCTGAGAAGCTTATCATCCTCAATGACCGTGGTATCGGCATGCTGACGAGAATCTACAACATAAAAAAGGCCTGTGGGGATGCTAAATCAAAGCCTGCATTCCTCTCTGATAAAACCTTGGAATCCTCTATAAAACATATTGTTAGAAGATTCCCAAATATTGATGTGAAAGGACTCCAAGCAATTACGAATATCAAGAATGAAATAATAAAGTCCTTATCTCTCTATTACTACACATTTGTTGATCTTCTTGACTTTAAAGATAATGTTTGTGAACTTTTAAACATAATGGATGCATGTCAAGTGACGTTGGATTTGACCCTTAATTTTGAATTGACTAAAAATTATCTTGACTTGATCACAACATATGTATCTTTGATGATCCTACTTTCTAGAGTAGAAGACAGAAAGGCAGTTCTGGGATTATTCAATGCGGCACATGAATTGCTTCATAATCAAATTGATCCAAGTTTTCCTCGACTCGGTCAATTGATTGTCGATTATGATGCACCATTAAAAAAACTATCTGAAGAATTTTTGACACACCAAAAAGTTCTATCGAGTGCATTGAATTCACTGTGGCATGTATATCCAGCCAGAAATCTTACAGCAGAGCATTGGAGATCAGAACAGAAGCTTAGTCTAGTAAGCAACCCAGCATTGCTCTTAAAACCTTCGGAAACAAATACTATGTCATGTGAGTATGTTTCTTTGGAGTCGTTAGAAAGATGGGTGATTTTTGGTTTTGCCATGTGTCATCAGATGCTGCAACAAGATCATGCAAACAAAATGTGGGTGAGTGCATTAGAATCTGGCTGGGTAGTTGCGCTATTCCGAGATGAGGTCATCTACATACATTCATACATTCAAGGCTTTTTTGATGGTATAAAGGGATATGGAAAAAGGATATCTGAGGTTAAAGACTGCTATCATCATTCAGTTCAAAAAGCTGGTTATAAGCACAGAGAGAGAAGAAAATTTTTGAGAACAGCTTTAAAGGAGCTTGGTCTTATATTAACTGATCAGCCGGGACTACTAGGGCCTAAAGCATTGCTTATATTTATCGGCCTCTGCTATGCTAGAGATGAAGTGTTTTGGCTGTTGCGGCATAATGACAATCCCCCACAAAAAGTAAAAGGAAAATCTGCTGAAGATTTAGTAGATCGTCAACTTCCAGAGCTCTTGTTCCATATGGAAGAGTTGAGGGCCTTAGTTCGTAAGTACAGCCAAGTAATGCAAAGATATTATGTACAGTACCTGTCAGGTTTTGATGCTGTGGCTTTGAACCTTATGATACAAAATTTACAAGTGTGTCCAGAAGATGAAAGTATTATACTCTCTTCATTGTGCAACACTGCCGCAAATCTGACTGTGAAACAAGTAGAAAGCAATGAGTTATTTGATTTTCGTGCCTTTCGCCTGGATTGGTTCAGGCTTCAAGCGTATACATCAGTTGGCAAAGCTCCTTTCAATTTAGTTGACCAAAGAGAACTATCACAATTTATTGATAAAATGGTATTTCACACTAAAATGGTTGACAACCTTGATGAAATTATGGTGGAAACCTCAGATTTGTCATTGTTTTGTTTTTACAATAAAATATTTGAAAGTCAATTTCATATGTGCTTAGAATTTCCAGCACAAAATCGGTACATTATTGCATTCCCACTCATTTGCAGCCACTTCCAAAACTGTACACATGAGCTGTGTCCAGAAGAAAGACACCACATTAGAGAAAGGAGTCTTTCTGTAGTAAACATATTCCTTGATGAGATGGCAAAAGAAGCTAAAAACATTATCACAACTATTTGTGATGAGCAATGTACAATGAGTGATAAACTTCTTCCAAAGCATTGTGCACAAACAATTGCCCACCTTGCTAATCGTAAAAAGAAAGATAAGAATAAGAAAAATCCCATTGAGATAGTTAAACCAGGTGCTGAGAGTTACAGAAAGACCAGGGAAGAGTTAACTACAATGGACAAACTGCATATGGCACTAACAGAACTATGTTTTGCTATAAACTACTGCTCCACAGTCAATGTATGGGAGTACACATTTGCACCTCGCGAATATTTACACCAACATTTGGAGACGAGATTTTCCAAAGCACTTGTAGGTATGGTAATGTTTAACCAAGATACTAGTGAAATAGCGAAACCCTCCGAACTGCTTGTGAGCGTAAGAGCCTATATGAATGTTCTACAGACAGTTGAAAACTACGTTCATATTGATATCACGCGTGTTTTCAATAATTGCCTTCTGCAACAAACACAAAATATGGATAGCCATGGTGAAAAAACTATAGCATCCCTATACACTCAGTGGTATTCTGAAATTTTACTGCGGCGCGTAAGTGCTGGAAGTATATGTTTTTCAATGAATCAAAAGGCATTCGTAAGCCTTTCAGCCGAAGGTGCGATACCCTTCAATGCCGAGGAATATTCAGATATCAATGAATTGAGAGCTCTTGCGGAATTGATTGGTCCATATGGAATGAAATTGTTAAGTGAGACATTAATGTGGCATATCGCGAGTCAAGTTCAGGAGCTAAAGAAATTAGTCGTACAAAATAAAGAAGTTCTCCAAATGCTTAGAACTAACTTTGACAAGCCTGAAATTATGAGAGAACAATTCAAAAGGCTACAACAAGTAGACAATGTGTTGCAAAGAATGACAATAATAGGGGTTATATTGAGCTTCCGCCAGATAGCACAAGAATCGTTACTCGATGTTTTAGAGCGGCGAATTCCGTTCCTGATTAGTTCAATTAAGGACTTCCAGCAACAGTTACCGAGTGGAGATCCAATGCGAGTCATATCTGAGATGTGTTCGGCGGCTGGCTTGCCGTGCAAAGTTGATCCCACATTAGCCTCGGCTTTACGCCAACATAAAGCTGAGCTCGAGGAAGAAGAACATCTTATCGTATGTCTCTTGATGGTGTTTGTTGCAGTTTCTCTTCCAAGACTAGCACGAAGCGAAGGTTCGTTTTATCGTCCATCTTTAGAAGGTCATGCAAACAATATTCATTGTATGGCACCTGCTATCAATCACATATTTGGTGCTTTGTTCACGATATGTGGCCAGGGCGATATAGAAGATAGAATGAAGGAATTCTTAGCTCTCGCTTCGTCTTCTCTGTTACGGCTGGGTCAAGAAACTGATAAAGAAGCAATAAGGAATCGCGAATCTGTATATTTGCTTCTAGACCTTATTGTTCAAGAGTCGCCGTTCCTTACAATGGATCTACTAGAGTCGTGCTTCCCTTACGTTTTGATACGCAATGCTTACCACGAAGTTTACAAGCAGGAGCAAATGCTATTGCATTCTTAATTTATTCTGCATTAATTATTAGAATAATTAGAATTTCCATAATGTTAAGAAAGACATTTCTATGACATAGGACATTGTAGTTTACGAGGTTATTATTTATAACGCACTTCTTGTAATACCTGATAGTTCTAAACTTATAAGTTGTGTTCGTTTATCTGTTTGATGTATTACTCACACAAAAATAATATTCACGATTCCATATTTGCATTCTTTGGGCCTTAAAAGACTGTTAAAGTATTCCTTTTTAATAAGTATTGTCATAAACGAAATAGTGTATTTTGATAGGTTTTAGCTTTATTACGTAGAATTGTAACAATTATTATTTATAAATTTATGTTTATAGTGTCTGTCTAAATTATATTTGGCTTTTATACATGTGCTATCAGACAGTTTTTTTATAATATGATAGATGAATAAGATTTAAGCTTTCTCGTATTAGCATTTAAGTGAATATCACATAACATGTTAGTTAAAGTTATGATCAGATTTTTTATAATTGTTTTATATTTCTTTGATACTTTATAGGTAGCAATATAGAGCAAGTTATGAATTGCAGACTGTCCATGGCGTTTGAAAACATTAAAATAATTAATCATGTCATGTAACAAATAAATTATTTAGTAATCTTCATCTACGGTTTTATTATTTTACTCAATTTTGTGTGCTTTGAACACGTGTTCAGAAGTTTCCCATCTTTTTTTATAGATTTTCTTTTTTGTTCTTATAACTCAATTCCTTTGGTGCTTCTATATGTAAACATAATTCGAAAGTGTCAAGCATTTGAATAAAATATTTCGCTTACAAAAAATTTCCTAATTGGCATATTTTGTCACGTAGTTATTATCTTATTCGGTTCTTTATACAGGGTTACTTGTAAAACACCAGCAACCTCGCAGGACAAGATAGCTAACATCATAAGTAACAACATTTGGTCTACGACTTTTGATAATTTGTTAGATTTTATTTTCATACAAAGATAAATATTCATTTAATTTTCCGTTTGAATATTATAAACTCTACGCGCATACCAAAAATTACGTAAACAAGAACCGAACGAGAAGGGGAAGGGGGCGTCGCGTGGTCCTTTCGATAATGAATAGAACATAGACTTACAATTAATGTTAGGAGAGTACAATAAAAGTTAAAAAAATCTTTAAAAATAATTTATTGCGTTATGCCAAAAGTCGTAGAACAAATGTTGTTACTTATGATGTTAGTTATCTTGTCCTGCGAGGTTGCTGGTGTTTTACAAGTAACCCTGTATAAGTGCCTAGTATATAAATAGGCACCTTTTTATATTGTCAATCATCTTAAATGTTTTATCCTTTAATATTTTACAAGTTTAACTTTGTTTATTAAACCCCACTGTTCTTAGTCCTTTATAGAATCAGAATGATCTCATACAATGATGTAATTCTACAAACATAGCAGTCAATTAGAGGATTATCTTAAATACATTAATCATTCAGAGCAAATCCATAACCTTGTTAGATTAACCGCCGAGGCTAAACCTTTACCAAAAGACAATACATTTGCAATAAACACACATTTGTATTTTAGACATTTTGTTGCATGCGTGCAAGTAATACGCTAAGTCTATTATAAGACATTTTGTAACTTGTATATATGAATAGTCCTTACACAATAAATTTTTAAATATTATTTTGGTGTTTTATATTTCTATCCCTTTCTTACACTAGTGGTACTATTATTATTTGTCCTTTTCATTCTTAGTTCTAACTTAATTTTAAAACAATCATTTTCCTTTCGTTAAAATCTTGTGACTTGTCTAATTTTCAGATTGATTTCAGTTACAACGGTAAAAGACAACCGTATGTGTGCAAACAAGATCTTACTTATTATAAATCATTCCACATTCATATTGAACGTTTCTCTGATGATAATATAAATTTTTGATGAGTTTTACAAATATTTCTGATAATGATATGTAGTTAAGGTAGTTAGGTAAGGTATAAAAATAAAATAAAAGCCATGTAAGATCATGTAAAATTTATTGTATTTTTTGTTATTTTGAAATCACATGTTGTAACATTTATCTCGTTAATTAAAAATATTCACATTGTCTGTTTAAATAATCTATTACGGTAAACTAGCTTATACTTAGGAGAAATAATGCCATTGATTACTACTCGATGGTCAATAGCTAACCACCGACATACACGAGTCAAATTGGTCGAGTCGCTCTACGGACCTCCTCACAGTTACATACAAATATACAAGGCTTATAGTACATTACAAGACTGCGTATTATACCGAAATTCTCTAATAAAATGGCATTAACATGGTATACTTATACGATAACTATCCTTAATATTAATGTATAGAAATAATAAAAAATACATCATGCTCTTTGGCTTGCACGACGGAGTTATACTACGTAATACGTTCGAACGAAATAATATTTATGTATTAGAGATCAATCGAACTGAACTGTACAACAGATCGAGTATCCGAACAAACTTAATGTTGATATGCAATACATATATACGACACGAATCACTAATGGAACAATTTTGAGCGACCGCGCGCCTTCAGCGCTTTCAAACAAATCAATTAACATCGAAACATCAGTCTAATAAAATTTGATCATTTGGCAATACTGTTTAAATTTCATATTACTCCTACTAAATTAAAGTAAATTATAAACATTACATTTATTTGCCATAGGAAGACTAATCATTGTTATTAATTTTCCACATGAAAATTAAATTTGGGTACATCTTAACAATATTGATGGTAATTTTCAATTTGAGCTTTATACAAAGACAACCCTAATAATTACATCTCCAATATGGCCGTATCGACGAAAATATACTTAATACGTAGATTGAGGATTATTGAGTCCATACGTAAATGATATAATTTTGAGACAATTTTGTATAATTACGAACAAGGAGGCGTAACAAAGTTGGAATACAAATCTCTATAATGGCACCTATACACTTCCCCACATCACAACTATATACGTTAAAACAATGACATAAAAATTACTTACGGAGATTCCAATAAAACAACGGATCACTTATATAAAAGTCTCATAACAGTACGATTATTTAGTATTTGCATGATATTTTTACATCGCATTTGTATATGTCGCTTATATACAAAAATATACACAGGTCCGGTCGGTTCACGCGGCAACCGACTAACGACAATTTTCTATTTCTTGTACAAAAATAATAGCTAATTTTGTGGAACACGATGCGGTTTTGATTGAGCTTAGCGTAGTTTTTATACAGTCGTTTTCTCATAGTACATTTTCACTATCTTCAAATTGGGTTCGCTAAAAAGGTGTAACAGTGTAAATGAAACGGTTTTTGGATTCAAAGTGTCGAGTTCTAAAATATGGTACAATTTCTTTAGGTTGGGGAAAGGGTCGATATATCACATTAAAAATGTGTTAAATGTTCAATTTTCGATAGTGAACCTATATAAACAGTTTCATTTACATACCTGAATGTTAATACATTCAAATATCTTACGCGCTCTTGGGACATCGTGATTTTATGAATATGTCGGTGCTTCATTTACGATTTACTGACAATGATAAATGTAGTTATGAAATAATGCAAATTATGAACGATACACTTGCTTAATAATGACATATAATACTTGACGAATACGCAATATTTATGGAACGTCTCGGGTAATATTTTAATAAATGCAACTATATTATTATTACATAAAATGTGCAATGCGATGAAATGGTGATATTAAGTATATTGTATGACGTTGATAAAAATATTACACGCTTGAATCAATGTTACAGAGCAAATGTCGCCAGTAAGTGGCTAAATGTAAACTTGCCTTAATAATAAAATGTATTACGCTGTTTAATCTACGTGATGTATAATGGCAGTGAATATTTAGATTTTATTCTTATATAGAAAACAACAACATTGAGAATCGAAGTCTATACTCTTTTGGAAAATGATTTTTGATGGATTTCTTTGCGGTTGGAATAATAATGGGATGATAATGAATGTTTATGAAAACACTTTAATTTCTTTTTAGAACTTTTCGGTTCATTTGAGTATATTACAGATATGAGTATCAATACTGTGTTAGCTTTTTGTCTTAAGTTTTGAAAATGAGAGGTTTTAAGGAGGTGACAGTATCACACTATTAATAACGTATTAACAATTTATATTACATGTGTGTGTTGACAGGGAATATTATTTTAGTTTACGCACATTTATTTTCACATATGTGTGCTTTAAATATACACGTTTTGATTGTCTTATACATTGAAATACGTACAGAAGTGACGATACATTTTTATTTGTTTGATTCTTGCGTGTTTGTGTATCTGTGTAAACGTTAACTGGAAATTGTATCTACACGTTATTCATATTAATTTAACTGCGTGCTTACAACTGGGGTTAGTTCTTATGTACGTGTGTATGTATGTATAATGGACTGCTTGTATATAGATACAGATGTCTTACAGACTTAGTTACGGGCGCGTGTGTTGTTGAATGTGTTTGTGAGTGCGCGCTAGTGTTGGCTGCGTTGTTTTTTGTTTCCTATGCTGATGCGTCTGTGTGTGTGTGTCACAGCTTGTGTTATTTTCAGTACATATGTAATGCGCATTTGTGCGCTATTGCCGATGTTAGTGCGCGCGTAAGTGTGTATGTGTGTGTGTCACTGTACGCGCCGGTGTTGGTTACTGTAAACACGTACACGTGTGTGTGCGCTAATTTGCTATGAAGTTGCGCGCGTTAGTGCGTGTAATGCATTATACGCGCTATTCGCTCTGCTACACACGTACACGTTTGTGCGCGCTATTGGCGATGTTAGTGCGCGCGTAAGTGCGTGTGTGTCACAGTACGCGCCATTGGCTCTGGTACGCATGTACACTTGTACACATGTACACTTGTACACATGTACACTTGTACACTTGTACACATGTACACTTGTACGCTATTGCCGGTGTTGGTGCGCGTGCAGCAGCAGCAGCAGCGGCAGCAGCGGGCTGGGTCAGACCTTGTGCGCGGGCCGCATCTCGTACGCCTGCGGGTACGCGTTCGCGTACGGCTCGCGCCGGCTCGGGCCCGCGCCCGCTACCGGGGCTGGAAACGGAACATTAACACAATTTAGTGAACATCCTATTAATAATCATATCAGAACGTGAAAATTTGTAAGGATATATATGTATGTTTGTTATTGTTTCACTCGAAAATCTCCGTCTGGGTTTTGGTGATACATAGCAGTCATGTAGCTGCAAAATTCAATACTGGAAATATTTCATTAGTTTGTAGTATAAATGCGCGGCACGGCTAGTTTGCCGCATCTCTGCGCATTACTGGAAACGCTTGGTTCTGTTGCGTGTCGAAATACGCGTCACCGCTGGTATGCAGTGCCGGCGTTAGGGGGGGGCGAGGGGGGGCGATGGCCCGGGGCGACTGATTCTGGGGGGCGCCAAAGTTGGAGTCTCTTGCCTCTCCTGGTGCAAACCTTCAGAACACCTCAAGTGGGCGCCACAATATTTTCGCCCGGGGTGTCAGTGGCCCTTAAACCGGCACTGCTGGTATGCCACCCCTCTGCACTGGGTGTGCACTACGTTGGCACATACACACTCACCGCCGTCCCTCGCGCAGTAGGCGAGCGGCGGCGCGTACCCCTTGTGGTTGCGCGCGCGGCGGTGCCCCGGGCGGGGGGGCGCCGCCCCGCGCCGCGCGTCCGCCGCGCCCGCGCCGTGCGCGCCGCGCATGCGCCGCAGCGTGTTCATCGGCCGTCGCAGCGTTTCCGACAGCCGCCTGGAGAAATGAAATTAAAAAATATTAAGAAAAAAAAAAGAAAAAGAGTTTCTAATAAAGCTTTTGAATGCTAAAAATATAAAAAAGAGCGGGTGTGCCGAAGACGCGTGTCAGAAGTGAAACTTCTTAGACAAGATTCAATGATACCAAAATCGTCGCCTTATTCCATGACGTGACGGTATTGCCGTGATGCGACTTTGAAATTTTACTCTCAACGCACCTTAAGAATAAAATAAATAAATTCAGCACCAAATAAAAACAGACAATATAACAAAAAGAAAAAGACAAGAAGTTTCACTTCAAAAAGATTCTTGTTACGACACAAAGTCATACAAAATATAGACGTGTAGGTGCGCTCACCTAGCGGGCGGGCGCTTGGGGTTGGAGCTGGGCGTGTGCACGGCGCAGCACTTGACGAAGGCGCCCATGAGCACGACGAGCGCCACGCCGCCGATGAGCACGGCCCACCACTTCTCCGTGACCCACTCCTGCAGGCCCCGCAGCGTGTCGCGGTTCAGCAGCAGGTTCTTGAGCCGCGCCAGCGGGCCCTCCGCGTCCACCGCGCGGCACTTGAGGAACACGTCGCAGTAGCCCTGAAAAAATAATATTTCGACTGTTTGCTACATATAATTTATTTATGAAACGATCTCAATTTAAAAGAAAAAAAAAGACGGGTTGCACTCCGGGAGTGCCGGCAGAAGTGAAAACTTGATTATTAACGTTGAGCATGTTTGATATCCATCCGTCTTACGCTTTTTCGATCAGGGTCACGTGTCCTGACGCGAGTTTAAGATTTTATACCCAACGCCGCTAAAGAAGTTTTCACTTCAAAAATTGGTTGTCTGTAAAGTCGGTTTACTGACGATAGTTAAACGTGACAACGTCCGATTGTGCTTCTTTGTCGCTCGTTCCGCGCTCTCGCTTGCACTTCAAGCCTTACATGGAACGCCTCAGAGCGAGGTAACGCAGCATGAGTCATGTTTTTTCGTGCGTGCAGCCGGCTTTATTGAATTATAAGACGTTGTCACGTCAAAAATAATATTTCGATTGTTTGCTACATATAATTTATTTATGAAACAATCTCAATTTAAATGAAAAATAAAATTCAAAGTAGGGCGTTGACACTTGACCGAAACCTTATTAAGAGGGGGTATGAAGCAAAATTACCAATCTTCGATTAAATGGTACGTGTAATATTCAAGACCAAATCTAAAAAATATATATCAAACTAGATGATATTTTCGATAATTCTGTTTGATCAATTACATAAAATATTAAAATTGATTCGATAAAAAAACATCACGAAGTTACATCTAATTTTCACACTCAATGTTTTGAATACACACGCTACCGTACCTGGAAGTTATCACACGGCGATCCAGGTCGCAAGCTGATCCCACCAGGCGGCAGACCAACTTGTGCCGCGAACTCCGCAGTACTTCGACACGAGTCCGGTCTTGGGCCAGTCTGACACGCCAGTTGGCATAGCGCCCTCCGGTCCACTACAGCGGTAACACCATCACCCACACGTGTTGGTGATGAAGATAGGAAGCACTCCTTCATGTTCCACGCGAGGCAGATCGAGCCGCTACACTCGCCCTTTATGCAGATCTGCGTGCCTGGATATAAACATAAAAATGTTAAATATTTTCAATACAGTGGTTGATTTTGAACTTTTTAAAGGGATTAGTTGGGATTGGACCTCCTTAAATATCGTTTTAAGGAGGTAGGAACCGGCCCATCGGTGGACACGATAAATGACACATACCGTTGTTGCAGTGCGTGTGGTCGGGCAGCGCTCTGGGCGGCGGGCAGTCGGGCGCGCGGCCCGAGCACACGGCCGCGTGGCTGCACTCGCTCGCCTCGCGGCACGTCTGGTTGCGGAACACATGTACACATACCGTTGTTGCAGTGCGTGTGGTCGGGCAGCGCTCTGGGCGGCGGGCAGTCGGGCGCGCGGCCCGAGCACACGGCCGCGTGGCTGCACTCGCTCGCCTCGCGGCACGTCTGGTTGCGGAACACATGTACACATACCGTTGTTGCAGTGCGTGTGGTCGGGCAGCGCTCTGGGCGGCGGGCAGTCGGGCGCGCGGCCCGAGCACACGGCCGCGTGGCTGCACTCGCTCGCCTCGCGGCACGTCTGGTTGCGGAACACATGTACACATACCGTTGTTGCAGTGCGTGTGGTCGGGCAGCGCTCTGGGCGGCGGGCAGTCGGGCGCGCGGCCCGAGCACACGGCCGCGTGGCTGCACTCGCTCGCCTCGCGGCACGTCTGGTTGCGGAACACATGTACACATACCGTTGTTGCAGTGCGTGTGGTCGGGCAGCGCTCTGGGCGGCGGGCAGTCGGGCGCGCGGCCCGAGCACACGGCCGCGTGGCTGCACTCGCTCGCCTCGCGGCACGTCTGGTTGCGGAACACATGTACACATACCGTTGTTGCAGTGCGTGTGGTCGGGCAGCGCTCTGGGCGGCGGGCAGTCGGGCGCGCGGCCCGAGCACACGGCCGCGTGGCTGCACTCGCTCGCCTCGCGGCACGTCTGGTTGCGGAACACATGTACACATACCGTTGTTGCAGTGCGTGTGGTCGGGCAGCGCTCTGGGCGGCGGGCAGTCGGGCGCGCGGCCCGAGCACACGGCCGCGTGGCTGCACTCGCTCGCCTCGCGGCACGTCTGGTTGCGGAACACATGTACACATACCGTTGTTGCAGTGCGTGTGGTCGGGCAGCGCTCTGGGCGGCGGGCAGTCGGGCGCGCGGCCCGAGCACACGGCCGCGTGGCTGCACTCGCTCGCCTCGCGGCACGTCTGGTTGCGGAACACATGTACACATACCGTTGTTGCAGTGCGTGTGGTCGGGCAGCGCTCTGGGCGGCGGGCAGTCGGGCGCGCGGCCCGAGCACACGGCCGCGTGGCTGCACTCGCTCGCCTCGCGGCACGTCTGGTTGCGGAACACATGTACACATACCGTTGTTGCAGTGCGTGTGGTCGGGCAGCGCTCTGGGCGGCGGGCAGTCGGGCGCGCGGCCCGAGCACACGGCCGCGTGGCTGCACTCGCTCGCCTCGCGGCACGTCTGGTTGCGGAACACATGTACACATACCGTTGTTGCAGTGCGTGTGGTCGGGCAGCGCTCTGGGCGGCGGGCAGTCGGGCGCGCGGCCCGAGCACACGGCCGCGTGGCTGCACTCGCTCGCCTCGCGGCACGTCTGGTTGCGGAACACATGTACACATACCGTTGTTGCAGTGCGTGTGGTCGGGCAGCGCTCTGGGCGGCGGGCAGTCGGGCGCGCGGCCCGAGCACACGGCCGCGTGGCTGCACTCGCTCGCCTCGCGGCACGTCTGGTTGCGGAACACATGTACACATACCGTTGTTGCAGTGCGTGTGGTCGGGCAGCGCTCTGGGCGGCGGGCAGTCGGGCGCGCGGCCCGAGCACACGGCCGCGTGGCTGCACTCGCTCGCCTCGCGGCACGTCTGGTTGCGGAACACATGTACACATACCGTTGTTGCAGTGCGTGTGGTCGGGCAGCGCTCTGGGCGGCGGGCAGTCGGGCGCGCGGCCCGAGCACACGGCCGCGTGGCTGCACTCGCTCGCCTCGCGGCACGTCTGGTTGCGGAACACATGTACACATACCGTTGTTGCAGTGCGTGTGGTCGGGCAGCGCTCTGGGCGGCGGGCAGTCGGGCGCGCGGCCCGAGCACACGGCCGCGTGGCTGCACTCGCTCGCCTCGCGGCACGTCTGGTTGCGGAACACATGTACACATACCGTTGTTGCAGTGCGTGTGGTCGGGCAGCGCTCTGGGCGGCGGGCAGTCGGGCGCGCGGCCCGAGCACACGGCCGCGTGGCTGCACTCGCTCGCCTCGCGGCACGTCTGGTTGCGGAACACATGTACACATACCGTTGTTGCAGTGCGTGTGGTCGGGCAGCGCTCTGGGCGGCGGGCAGTCGGGCGCGCGGCCCGAGCACACGGCCGCGTGGCTGCACTCGCTCGCCTCGCGGCACGTCTGGTTGCGGAACACATGTACACATACCGTTGTTGCAGTGCGTGTGGTCGGGCAGCGCTCTGGGCGGCGGGCAGTCGGGCGCGCGGCCCGAGCACACGGCCGCGTGGCTGCACTCGCTCGCCTCGCGGCACGTCTGGTTGCGGAACACATGTACACATACCGTTGTTGCAGTGCGTGTGGTCGGGCAGCGCTCTGGGCGGCGGGCAGTCGGGCGCGCGGCCCGAGCACACGGCCGCGTGGCTGCACTCGCTCGCCTCGCGGCACGTCTGGTTGCGGAACACATGTACACATACCGTTGTTGCAGTGCGTGTGGTCGGGCAGCGCTCTGGGCGGCGGGCAGTCGGGCGCGCGGCCCGAGCACACGGCCGCGTGGCTGCACTCGCTCGCCTCGCGGCACGTCTGGTTGCGGAACACATGTACACATACCGTTGTTGCAGTGCGTGTGGTCGGGCAGCGCTCTGGGCGGCGGGCAGTCGGGCGCGCGGCCCGAGCACACGGCCGCGTGGCTGCACTCGCTCGCCTCGCGGCACGTCTGGTTGCGGAACACATGTACACATACCGTTGTTGCAGTGCGTGTGGTCGGGCAGCGCTCTGGGCGGCGGGCAGTCGGGCGCGCGGCCCGAGCACACGGCCGCGTGGCTGCACTCGCTCGCCTCGCGGCACGTCTGGTTGCGGAACACATGTACACATACCGTTGTTGCAGTGCGTGTGGTCGGGCAGCGCTCTGGGCGGCGGGCAGTCGGGCGCGCGGCCCGAGCACACGGCCGCGTGGCTGCACTCGCTCGCCTCGCGGCACGTCTGGTTGCGGAACACATGTACACATACCGTTGTTGCAGTGCGTGTGGTCGGGCAGCGCTCTGGGCGGCGGGCAGTCGGGCGCGCGGCCCGAGCACACGGCCGCGTGGCTGCACTCGCTCGCCTCGCGGCACGTCTGGTTGCGGAACGCCAGCACGAACTGGCACGTCTGCGCGTGGCAGCACGGCCCCTGCGACGGGCTGCAACACGGAAACGTGTAGGTTCATATAATGGCGCATCCACGTATGCCCAGTGGCATTTGCATCTTTAACCTGCGGCACGCGCGGCTTATGGTTGCTGGCGGCAGTTTGCGTGCGGCTTCTAAATGAAGTGAATTTGCCACCGGTGAAGCCGGCGGCCTGCATTCAGCGGCAAGGCGGTCTGAAACCCGGCGGCGTAAGCCGGCGGCATGTGTAGATGCGCCATTACATATTACATATACTCAAACTTCAAACATTTTTTTATTCAATTAGACTTCTTATAAAAGCACTTTTGAATCGTCATAACATATTTCACCGATTCGGAAAGCCTACATAATAAAACCTACATGTATACATTGTAGACATGTAGGTTTAATGTGTGCATACGCACATGCGCAGGATAAAGATACACACGCATATAATATGTAGGGAAACGCGCACGTCTGCGCGTGATATTACGGGCCCGGCATACTAAACTACCCGTGCATACAGGTTCGATTAAATTATACACACGTTCGCAATGTTACGCGTTAATATAATTATATTATAAAAATGGCAAATTTCAAATTATTGTCATTTTAAGTAAAATAGAAAAGTTTAAATAATACACAATTAAAAAAGTTTAACGAAAGGCATTTTAAAACATATTCAGCTGTTATCTTACCTGCATTGTGTATTGGCCCTTCGCTGGCAGCCCTTGGCGGACATGTTGCGCTCCAGATCGAACTGACTCACTTGTCGCGGGTAACAACATCGGTCCTTGCACTCGATTTCATCATAACCTAAAAAATACAATTAATTTTCATTAACATGAATTTAAAGTGCACTTTTAAAAAATGAATACCTCACATAATTAATATTATCACATAAAAAGTATGGGCTAATAATATTAATACAAAAATATATTATTATTACGGCTTTGAATAAAATAACTCAGAACCACCATCCATCCACAAAACGCAAGCACGCATGCCCGCAGATCCGCAGCGTCGCAAGTACGCACGTAGGTGCGTCTACACGCAGCATACAGCCTGATCCGTGAGTTTCATCGTTTCATATGAGTTACATGTCTTTTTCTAATCATCTCTGGAGCTTAACACATTTAAAAGAAACACGGAGCATTTGATTTTCAAATTCAAAATTCTTTATTAGGAACAAAAAAATATTAATTGTCTGTAAAGTCGGTTTACTGACGATAGTTGAACGTGACAACGTCCGATTGTGCTTCTTTGTCGCTCGTTCCGCGCTCTCGCTTGCACTTCAAGCCTTACATGGAACGCCTCAGAGCGAGGTAACGCCGCATGAGTCATGTTTTTTCGTGCGTGCAGCCGGCTTTATCGAATTATAAGACGTTGTCACGTCAATGGCAGCTATGGTGCAGGTCTTTTTTGTATTTTTTTTTCTCAAATCGCACTTACCGCAGTCACATTCCTCCCCGACTTCGACGATCTTGTTCCCGCAGAAGGCCCCAGCGCTCTCCTTGAGACAGTCTCGCTTGCGGCCGTCGCGCACCGCGTCCAGCACGCCGCTAATGTTGCTCACTGAGCACGCTGAGAACTTGCTGTTGTTCGGACGGTCCCCGGACGTTGCTGAGGCGAACATTATGTAGTTGCCTTGCTGTCCGCCCGGACGGCACTCGGACGGGTAGTCGTGCTATGGAATAGTGGCATTTATTAGGAAAATGATAAAGGAATTAGAAAAATACAGCTTTTGTACGGAAAATGTCGAAAATATGTTTGCAGAAATCACATTGAACGTAACATATTTGATAATATGTTTCATTTTTTTCAATAATGATTTTTTCATTTTCATTTTTTTTTTCATTTTTCAATACTAGTCGTGAGTTAAAAGCCATAAATCTTTCCACTTGACTTTCATTTGATTCGAGTGTTTGATAAAGTATCAGTCATAAGAGGGATTAGCAAATGATAGGTAAATCCTACTCGAAGGACCAAATCGAAATTATGATTAGATCGTTTTCAGTAACACTTAAATATCTTTTATTTTTCTGTAATCAATTCCACTAAATGTACATAGAAACGAAAATTCCAAGAAAAGTTTTCTAAATCAAGTTGTTACAATAATTTTTCACTTACCGGCGACCCAAAGTTATGTCCGATCTCATGGGCCAACGTTAATTGGCTGACCTTGGGCGGCACTCTACTATTGTAATTGACGAACGTAATGATGCCAGTGTTGAGTGACCTCTTCGTGCTTTGGTACAACCCGCCAGTTGTTTCTGTGTACGTTTTGTACTTTTCGCAAATACCACCGGACGCACCGCTCGCGCTTGCCACCCAGGCTAGACCTGTGAATTTTTATTAAATTGATTAAAGGTGTTTCAAACGCAAATTCATAATTTATTTTTATTTTTGTAAACTTTTATAAGCCAAATGAATGGTAATTTTGTAAACTACCCTCGTTTTAGAGTGTAAGTGACACTACCAAGAAATTATTATAGTTTTTTGTAAAATGATAAGCAAGAAAAGAGTAATTAAAACAACAACATAATAAACAAAAGATCGTCAATTTAATTAAAGAAGTTGTAACACGTACTTATACAATACAAGTTATAAATTAAAAAAAGTTCATAATTAGATTATCATCATAATTGCAAAAACATAGCGAAGTTATCTGCAAGTAACAGCAGGATCAAGGGTCATATTATATTACAAGATCTACTTAGTTTTTCGCAATCAAAACATACGACAAACTGAGTTTCCATACCTAATGTCCCCCCAGTGAAATCTCTATACGTGAACATGTACGCAAGGCAGAAGTCCTCGTGGTTGCCCAGCGAGTGCAGGTTCAGAAAGTTCGACACGTCAATGTTTTCCCAACAGAACTGGTTCGTTTCTGTCGCGAACGGATGCTTTTTGCACGCTGAGTCGTCGTCGATCTGTAGAGATAAATTATCTTGGTTTTATAGGAATAAATTAAATTTTAAATAATGTAAGTATGGCATATTTTACGTGAAGAATAAGGCCACATAAAAAATTATAATCAAGTCAAAAATCTGTTAATCTTATTTCATTATATAGGTTTTGATATAATAATGCGGCGGGAAATATCCGCCATTTTGTGATCTTGAAACTCTCGTACAGGCAATATAACTTTAAGAAATCACAATTGAATAAACAAACAAAATATATATTTTATAGTTAGTAAGAGCGTCACATCAAATTATCTCTATTAATATTTAATATTTAATTCACAAGGAAAACCGCTGGATATTTAGAAAGTTTTGATAGAGAAAGAACTTTTTCTTTCTATGAAATATTGAGTGAAGATAATATTGATTTAGTACTGAATGTATTTATGTATTTATCGTGTATTTATCGTGATGATGTATTTTGTATGATTCGTTTCTTAGTAAATTGAGTTCAAATGCATGTATGAATGTTTGCATAGAATTTAAGATAATGGATGGCGTGATGGCTATTTGAATAAATACCATTTACTTATCAATAAAAAAAAAGACGTGTGGCACTCGGGGACTGCCGCGGTAAAGCTATTGCATGCTATGCCTTTAAGCCACACCTCCGAGCCCGTCGGAGTGGGGAGCGTGAGGTTTTTCGTTACGCAATTTCTGGATTCGGTCCCCGCGCTCAAGGCCCGCGATAGAAGCTATGCAATAGCTTAATAATTAAGTCTTAGATTTTTGTATGTGACCAAAATAAATAAAACAACTAACTTTTAACAACAACAAACTTTTTGTGTAAAACTAGATTCCGTAAATGTAGAAACCAGTCAATAAATCTGATGAATCATGAATTTAAAAACTAATTATGGCTAACAAGTGCATGACCTTGTGACCATTTTCGTTTTCAGATATGATTTCTAATTTAGTCAATTAACACATGTGCAAGGACAGGAAACTAAGCACGTATTAAACTATAATTTAAAATAGATTAATTACTTTTGTTAACTTTATTCTTTTGGTTTGTTTTAGGCGGTGCTTTTGAAGTTTTGAATATTAGAGTTGATTTTGCGCTATGTAGTATTTGACTGTTATAAATTCGACTCAATTGGCACTCGCTTAAAAAATAATGTTTTATTTCAGGCTATATTATACTTAAATACTCAAATATCTACAAAATTAGTAAGGTATCATCAGTGGGTATTTATTTTTTGTGAAAGACAATACAACTAGAGATGGTTCTACAATCCAGAAGTTCAATGCAATTCTATTAAAAGATATACAAATAGTATAACGCTACTTTTTCACACAAAAACCGCCCAATTAAACCATTCGTTACAAACTACAATGTGTACCATACCGCGACGGAAATGGTACATCCATGGAATAAAAAGTGTCAGTGACAAATGCACGTTAAATGCATTCAATTATCCGCCATGGTATCGATCTGTTATGTAAAGTGGGCCATCGCTGTGTAATCGCATTTCCTGGCTTTCTCCGGCTTCGTTTATCACGTTTTATGCTCCATGACCACACTGAATATCACCTTTCGATATTGTGCAGTGACACTGTTGTTAATTGGCCCACGTGTTTGCGGTAATATACCTACATGATGTAGGCCAGTTATAGGTCATGTAGAGGGTTCTGTGATTTAAAATTTCTCCTATTTTTACAAATTTGCGAGTAGCTTTAAATATTTAACTTTTATTTGTGTTATGAATGTTCCACATTAGATAATATAGTTGATATAAGTTTCAAGTCTCAAATATCTGTTACACGTTAATCGCCTAAAAACTTAACAATTACATTTTATATACGTACAAATTATATGTGCACCCGTGCGAAATGCATGCGTGCGTGTTTGTGTGTGTTTGCGTACGAATGAGTACGAATACGAATCGAATACGAATCTATGCGTCCGTGTGTGCACGTGTGAGTGCGTACGTGCGTTGGTGTACGTAGGCGTGCGTTGGTGTGTGTTTGTATTCTCACCTTAATCCTCTGCACTTCAAACTGTATGTTCCTGTGTTCACGCCGCCCGTCGAACTTGGTGCCGCTGTAGATGTAGTTGACGGCGGTCACGTGGTGCGAGATGAGCGATAGTATCTCCTCGCGCGTCTTCATGTCGATTTCGTTCTTTTTGCTGCGATCATTGTGCTGTGAAAAGATTCACTCACTTCAGTCTAATCTTTCTATTCAAAATGGTTGGTAATTGAATTTTTAAGTTATTTTGTCACAAATACAATAAATATTTTAACACAAATGATTTGTGTTAAAATATTTAAAAATACAAATTATGGTTTAAATATCTTAACCTGAAATCGAATTTATCCCCTATCCACCCACTTATAAATGAGGCAAAAATTCAAAACAAGTAACTCAAGGTACATAAAGCAATCATACACGTGATTATACGCGAATAAAATTACTTAAGCACTACATTAAACAAAAACTTGAAACACTCACATCAGGAAACCCCTCCCTCACATGTTTCCATATAAGTGGGTCTGTCTGTATGTACAGCGAACACGTGTTCTTCACTTTGGACTCTGTCGCTCGCTTCGCTCGCGCATGCTCCGCCGTGTTCGCAGCGCGCGAGTACTTGTTGTGGAGGTGGTGTTCCCAGTGCCTGTGGAATGTTTCATTATTATTATATTATTGTTAATAACCATGTTCTCTTGTTATTACTTACTTTCTTTACTCTTTTCCCTTGTTATTACTAATAATTAATTACGTAATAATCTGGTTATACCTAGCAAGAAAGCAAGTTTCCTGTGAAAAGAGGTCACTTATTTAGGATAAATAAAATGGCATGCTTGATCTTAAACCATCACTATGTTTTCTTTCACGTTTTAGCTTTGTACCATAACAAAGTGCTATATTTACAATTCATACAAATTAATGGTTAAAATAGTGCAGGACAAAATCTCATATCAGCATAACATTAATTTGTAAATTAATTGCCTTTACATGTCAAGCGACTCAAATGTAATGTATGCCCGTTTAACGTGCGTCAAATAAAGAAACGTTACAGGAAAGTGTAAACTTTGTTAGAATTATGCACAGTCATTCAGAAATAAATCTCCTTCACTTGGGAGTCGAAGTTGTGCACATGCGAAACAACATTGTTTATATCCACGGATAGGTATACATATATGTGAAGTATATCCTTCATTCGGCTAATTTTGTCTAGAAAATCAATTATACTTCTAAAGTAAACAAATAGAACTTAAACGTGTATACATACACATGTGTTAACCACTACGTACTTACACATTTATTTTCATCCGTTCCGTCATAATCTAACTTCTTTTAAATCGATAATACACTTAACAACCTATTAGGAATGCATGTATTGTAACCAACGGGGGTAAAATGCGTACAAAGAAAGTCCATAACGCGTTTAATTTTAATTGCATTATTACACGTGCAGATGATTAACGAGAGACCCTTTTAATGGCTTAGTAAAAAAGTAATCTTGGAAAATTTTATGTACTTACCAGAACAATAACAAAATTATGGAACCACCCAAGAATATCAAACAGATTTAAGACGACAGCGTTTTAGCATAGCGTTACTAAGGAAACATTATAAGGGAAGCGAAAAATATCTATACGGGTATGTAGATAAAAGATATGTTCATTATTATTGTGACGGAGATCATAATGGCGGATGCCGGAGCACGTCGAGATTCATATATGTATGAGAATGAAGCCTTAAACAATTATTATAATATTCATTGAACATTTTCGATCCGAGAGAGTGGAAATGTGGATTGAATATTATTTGCTCATTTGTATTGTGTGGCGGGTATGTGATGGTCAAAATATTGTATTGTATTTAATCAATAATGATGAAGAAGATTACTTGCACAGGAAAATTAATATTTTTATTGTATAGTTCAAGTTATTGGAAATATAATTTATATTTGCACGTTGTGGTTGTTACAATTCATCACATCATCATCACATCAGCCTATTCCCGCCCACTGCTGAACGTAGGCCTCTCCCAGATCTCGCCACTTTTCCCGTTCTTCTGCATATCGCATCCACCCAATGCCGGCCACCTTCTTTAAGTCGTCAGTCCAACGCGCCGCAGGGCGTCCTACACTACGCTTGCCTGTACGTGGTCTCCATTCGAGTACATGCCGACTCCATCGACCGTCTGTTCTTCTACACACATGGCCAGCCCACCGCCACTTCAACGTGCTTATTTTGCGAGCTATGTCGGTTACTTTGGTTCTTTGTCGAATAACCTCGTTGCGAATTTTATCAGACAAAGAAACTCCTAACATAGCTCGCTCCATAGCCCGCTGCGCAACGTTGAATTTATGGATGAGTCCGCATGTAAGGGTCCACGTTTCGGCTCCGTACGTCATTACAGGTAGGATGCACTGGTTAAAAGCTCGCGTTTTTAAGCTCTGTGGGATTGCCGACTTAAATATGTAACTAAGCTTGCCAAATGCTGCCCAACCCAAACGAATTCTTCTGCTAGCTTCCACGTCGAAGTTGTGTTTGCCTAGTTGAATGTTTTGGCCAAGATAGATGTAGTTTTGCACAACTTCTAGTACGGATCCACTCACGCTCACGGGTCTAGGGACTATGTGTGCGTTGAACATGACCTTAGTCTTGTCCAAGTTCATCTTGAGACCAACCCGCTGAGAAGAACTGTTCAGATTGTTCAACATTTCATCCAGCTCTTGCACGGATTCTGCTATGATAACTATATCATCTGCAAAACGCAGATGCGAGATGTATCGGCCGTTAATGTTGATACCCCGTTCTTTCCAATCGAGTGTCTTGAAGATGTCCTCCAACGCACTTGAAAAAAGCTTTGGCGATATGACATCGCCTTGTCTTACTCCACGTTGCAGTTGAATTGATCTTGTACTCTGTCCTTGTACTTGAACGGTCATCGAAGCGGTTTCATAAATACATCTCACAATGTCTGTTACAATTACTTATTAGTAACTAGCGACCCGCCCCGGCTTCGCACGGGTGCAATGCTGATACTAAATACACTACAGAAAAACTGTGAACGTTGTATATAAAAACATAGCGGCCCGCTCCGGCTTCGCACGGGTATAAAATATATAGCCGGGCGGCCGGCCGGTACCGCCGCAAACGCTACGTCCCGCAATTTTTAAATCTGTAATATCTTCGAAAATATTCACTTAAATCATACGGTGTAAAGGGCCATATAGATCTATATTAAATGAACAATGTATTCAAGGTATTTAATTGGTTAAGGATTAATGCTGTATTGCACGACTCATGGTGCGAAGCATCAGAGAGTGCTTTACGATCGAAAAATTTTTTTCGCCTCATTTTTGCAGCTATTCTTATTATTATAGCCTTGTTAGTTCACGGAATCAAGATATTTTGCATACTATTGTCGAGATAATTTAATGGAGATTAATCCCATACTTTTTAAAAATTTATTTACTTCAATAGAATTGGAAAAAAACACCGAAATAGGTCAAAAAATTTTCCTGTCCGTCATGTGTGAAACCTGAAAACACTATAACTTGTGAAAAAATCCATCATTTGAGTTAAATTTTTTTTTTAAATATTCTAATCGACGATTGTAGGTCACTGAATGCGAATGATTAATTAATTCAGTGTCGTTTAATTGCAATTAATAAAAAACGAAAACTACAAGACTGTATATCTATATATATATATATATTTTTTTTTTTATATTTCATAATTAAATGAGCATTATGAGTCGTGCACTTTTGGATTTTCCAAACTTTTGGTTAAAATCGCTTCGAAAATTAGCCATTATTTGTCGTAAAAAGTAAATGACAAAAAAAAGTTATTGTGGGTTATCCATAAGAGATAGACATATACCATCACGGACTTTTCTGTAGACCTTTTCAATGTGTACAATACTTAGTACATTATTTTGATAGAATTCGTAGGGTTCAGCCTGCGTTTGCAATGTAAGCGGAAAAAATGAAATTTTGTACGACATCACATTAGAAACCTCAAAAATAACAGTACTTCTCCACTATTTAATGGATGTTATTATACATATAAACCTTCCTCTTGAATCACTCTATCTATTAAAAAAAACCGCATCAAAATCCGTTGCGTAGTTTCAAAGATTTAAGCATACAAAGGGACATAGGGACATAGGGACATAGGGACATAGGGACAGAGAAAGCGACTTTGTTTTATACTATGTAGTGATATCAAACAGAGAATTAGACCATTATTCAATATCGAAAGATAAATCATAATCATTGCCTTGGCGGATCATCCCGCAAGCTGTTCGGGTGCGAGGGCACCTGCGACGATACGTGGTGGTACGCCGGCCGGTACAACAAGTGAGCAGGTAAGGATTTTTTTTATTGAGAAGATTTTTAAAATTTCCAATTATCATATCATTACCTTGGCGGATCATCCCGCAAGCTATTAGGATGTGAGGGCACCGGCGACGACGCGTGGTGGTACGTCCGCGTGGAGGACGCGGGCGAAGCGGGCGCGGGCGAAGCGACCGGCTCGTCGTCCACGCCCGAGTTCTGGATGCGCTCCATCCATTGCACCACCTCGTCCGTCACGCCGCAGCCGCCGACGTGACCTGGAACAGTACAATAGTTAAATAATCTTCAGTGACTTAGTGATACATATATATGGTAGAAGATAGCGTTGTGAGCCACCGTTGCTTGAAGCTGAAGCTGTACATGTACCTGTTTGAAAACCTGATTTGCTTTTAAGTAAAATTTGTTTAAAATGCTAAGAAACGACTATTCTGTAAAGACATTTTTTCATGCACATTATTAATTAGACAGGACAATCAGATAGTTGGAGATAATTTAACATTTCCAATAATTCAATTCCTTTCAAGTTTTATCTAATTATGAAGCTTGTATTTACTCATACCAGTTAACACAAAAATAAATTAATGGATATAAGTTCTAAAATATTCAAACAATTATCTCAAAGCAAAGACTGTATGTTTATATTTTACGAGAAATATATTTCCTACGGATATTACAACGATCTAATAAACTATTAAAAAATAAAAGTTAAAGTTTGCTTTCTTCGAAGTTAACAAATAGATTCAGTAGCGCAAAAATAACACAAAGCAGATATTTCTGCTAAATATTTTTACCTCTAAACGTGGCGAGTTATCGCCGAGTTACCGAGCAGCATTTCCCAAGGGTAAAGGAGTATTTCGCTATATTATTTTTATTATACATTCCAAGTTCAGAGATGAGTAATTTGCTAAGTAAAAGCGTACAAATACAGTCCCCTAATAGCATACCGTCTGAAGGAGTTCTTTTCTTCATATTTTACGTCGGGACAATTTGAAGACGGTATACGAAAAAATCGATGTGTATTTCTTCTAGTCTCGTGTAGGAGCCAAGTTTTTCAACTTACATTTATCCCCCCGATTTACATTTCTGTCTAGACGTCGAATTTTTGCAACAGATTGTCCAATTTTTGTGAAATCGATACGTGCAATGTGCACTCTTGTGGTATATTGAAAACAGACGGTGCCGTCTGAATTAGTACCTCCATACATATCGGTAGATTATTATTATTTATTTCTAATGATCAATAACTCAGAAAATACGGAAGTTGATGGTCGAAAGCAATCTTGTAGCAATTGCGGCGTTTATATTTAATGGCTGAAGAGATAAAGTATGTTTATGTTTGTCGTAAACACAGGTAATGTATCGAGTTATTTACCGATTGCTCAATACTGAGAATGTGGAGCAAGGTTTGTCTAAATTGATGATTCACCAAAGCGCGCTTATTCAGCTCCAACTTTCAAACACCAAATACATAAACCTAACGAGTGTACACTAACTCCAAGTAGGTACTATAAGTCTGGGCGCAATTTAGTGCAACAAAAGCCCTTATTTTTCCGCGATTGGGTACACAAAGAGAACAAAGGTAATAGAACAGGAGTGCAAAACTATAAAATATTAAATTTGGGTCAAAGGTACGAGTGTGAAAGCCGAACACGAAACAATATCTGTCAGTTTCCTGTCGTGATTAATGAGCAACTTAAAAAGGAACAAGCCGCTTAAGCGCAACACGGAAGTCTAATAATAGGATGAAGTCTGCATAAATCAATCTATTGTGAAATAAATTTAGTCCTCGTTTCACCGGGATAGTGAAAGTTGGCACGGACAGGGGAAAGGCCCGGGTGTTGTATAATAGAATCGCGTTTGAGATAGCGAAAGGAGACCCATATAGACAAAGGTTAAATCGAACGAAAGATAACCGTGTGTACGGAGATATGCAGTGTTGAGTAAGGCACGGCTGTGACAGACAACCGAGTAATTGGATTTCACAATTATATTAAAACAATGGGTATCATTATCTTAATAATCTGTAAACCTCGACGTCGTTGCGATATAATATCCTCTATTTCGAACGTCATAATCGTTATTTTTGCATCGGGCCGCAGATCGCTCGTGATCCGCCGCCAACAAATAAACCACAAATTAAAGATAGGTTGCGGTGCACTAATGATCGCGAATACTCTCATACCCTATAAATATAGTATTTGAATGGGCTCGGCTAGGCATTAACCGTGCGATGTTCGCCCGCAGCGAGTAATTTCCGTTATCTGGCGTCCGCGTAGGGCGTTCGTTAAAATGCAGTGTGCCGGATGCGAAACGCCAATGCGAGCTAACGCGACACACGGAATAAAAAATGCCAGAACTATTCAGCAATTTTTAATTTTAAATTCTCCGTACGTTTTCGTTGTTTGTTTTTAATCCGTGCCGACTCTTAGTTATTCGGGATTACGGTGCAGCGTTAGTTCGGCCGCACTTGGTACGCGTGACTTTATGTACTAACTTTTGTGGGGACTGAATCTCGTTGGTTTTTTGTGGCTACACAAAAACTCTTTTTAAAGGGGGAAAATATTACGTGGGGCATTAAGAAGAGCAAAATTAAACGAAAGACAATATGTACATTTATTTTAATGACATGCCAGACGTAAAAATTACAAACAAATAAGAGCTTATCACGCAAATTTAAAATTTTCAATTAAATAAACATTTATAGAATATGAATTAAAATTAAAAATAAATTAAAATTAAAGAAAACAATAACGGGAACAGAATCAAAAAATCGTACACGTAAAATAAATAAAATATTAAAGTAACGGCTGGAAGCTTCCATACTGCAAGCACTAGACTTCTTCATTACATTGCCCCTTAGCCTCAACTTCCTTTCATTCAATAGATAACACAGTCTTAATTAACTCCAGACTATACTATATGTATAAAACGCAACAGTAGCGGGCAAGAGCTACATGTAGTGATGTAGTCGCACTAATCAAACATCGCCCCGCTAGAAACAAACATGAACTAATTGACAAACCGTCGCTACAATGTGCCTACATCTGTCCCTAACATCTGCTATTTTTTCCGTAGACAGTTCAAAAAACGAATGATATAACGGAAACGAGACAAAAATAAACAAACAGAAGAAGCATTTGCTTAGAAGCTTTTATACCGTATTTGGTAACCTGAATATATTTTAAATAGTTCAACCTGACAAATGTAATCTAAAAATTTCAACTCTCAATTCATAGAATTTGTTCGAAAATGCTGGGAATCAGAGAATTTCAGGAGCGTTAAATATTTCAATTTGAATCGCTAAAATCAATATTGGAAAATCGGATAAACATAACCTTTTGTGTCCGCATATGATTAATTTCCCTGCTCCAGTTGAGGTCAACGAAACTGGTACACATTTATTAGGTCAACGCATAAGTATTGTAACCTAGGTGGAGTGGTTGGAATTTAATGCCTTTGTCGGCGGAGTTTTTACGTAAATTTCACCCGGCCAATCCCCAGTTCAACAATGTGGTCGGTGCCGAAAAGTTAAAAGTTCCATTTTACCGTAAAGACACTCGTAATTTTTCATTTAATACAAATAAGAGAATTTTCGGATATTCCGATTTAAAGCTGGAGGCTGCCGAGTTTCGTGAGAAACTAGAAATGCTGTGGAACACAAAATATAGCGATCTCTTTTGCGGTTTGAGCATTTATAAAATTGTTTATAAAATATATTTTGGGGACAAAATGCAAAAGTGAATGATCGTTTTAATTAATATACCTAATGGTTTAGAATAAATAGGATATAAAAATTATTAAAAGTAAATTCTGTCTGGTTCAATGCGGTAAAGGTCTTATTCAAAGTCGTTCTTTCATGGTATTTCTCCCCAAACATAATTTTATGTTTTGTAAACAATTTTTATAGAAATTATATGTGTATGTTTTTGGTGGTGACTTCGTTTGTATTTTGTTTCTCAAAACGCGATTAGCATGAAACACGTACAAAAACTTAGAGCAGTACTAGAAGCTTACAAAATTTAGCAGAATTATGAAAGACTATTTTTTAGGTAAGGCGGTCACATTCAGAGAATTTTTCATTACAATGTGTGGCATAAATAGGACAAATTATAAGGGACAACTACTTATTAAAACAATCAATATTAAAATAGAACCCATTTATGTGGAAACAACAACAAAGTGGCTTAGGGGTTAAGGTTGAATTAACATAATATGTAATTAAATTAAATAAACCACGAGAGATCATTAAAGACGATCAATATTAGAGATATGAAATACTCCTGAGCCACATTGTTAAAAGTACAGAATTTTCAGTTTTCGTATGGAAATAATACTGTTGACGAAAACGTTAAAATATAAGTAGATATTGTGTTTGGTTAATAACATCCACGTAATAATGGCTTAAATTTTACATTCGTATACAGTTAAAAAAATATAATATCACTGGAGTTAAAAAAACATAAAATAATTTAAACTTAAAAGGATAATAATGTGTACGTGATGAGTGTACGTAAAACGAGTCGAGCCAATCTTGTACATACGTCGCTACAGTCATATTATGGATCTTGTAAAATTAGCACTCAATGTCTGCTACATTACAAACTACAGCAAAGTTCTGACAACAAATCCTAAGACTGAGTAAGCAAACAGCGTCTAACGATGCCTTTTTATTTTTACTTCGAGAGAGCTTAGCGTCGTTGCGACAGCGCATTTTTTTAAGGAATTAGTTGGGCTCTCGGGAGTTGCATTCTATGTTAATCACACTCCTATATTTAACTGTGTATGTTTTTGTTTACGATGCACGTTTCAGAACTTCTCACCTTGACATGTTCTACTAAATATATCAAGTCCCGCTTCTGCTACAGATTTTAATATCAATTATTAAACTGTCCGAATAAATAATTGACTTTAAATAACTAGGCTCAATATCCAAACTCGAAAGAAAACGTTGATTACACCAAACTTTGTCGCTTAACGATAACAACAGCTGCTCAATTAGCTTTGAAACTTAATTGGCGAGTACGAATTTTCCAAACTCAATTGGGAATAAAAATCCTTCTCTATTTTGTACGGCAAAGAGTACAGCTCAGTCGTAAGCCAAGCGTGCGCTTTGTTAGGAAACTTGGTTAAGAGATATTGTCTCGGCGCGTCAAAAACTAACTTTACGTACGAGGCAAAGTAGGAATCGAACGATGGTACTAGATTGTGTTAAACGCGAAAATAACTGGTCTGTTTATTATATTTAAGACTATAAGTTGCTGCTTTAAGATCTAATTTAGAAATAACACGTGAACATTCCCAATGTAAAAGAAAAACCTGGAGCGAGCTATTGTCGTAAATGAAATTAAAAATCATCTCCAACAAAATAAAAGTTTATTAATTATTCACATCACTGAACGTCGTACTTACGCGTACGTTTAAATTTTATTAAGATTAAAAAAATAATTTAATCATGTACCTAGTCGAGTATTTTACCGTTCCACAACAACTAAAGTTATATTCAACTTTTCATGTTCCACTCTTTATGCGAAGTACATATTAAAAATCGTATTATATGAATATGTAAACGTGTACAATTTACTTGAAAAGAGCCTTCTGAAATTCTGAGGAATCCCTTTGGCTTATGAAAAGCTCTTGTTGAATAACTTTACGTGGCTATATTGTTCAATCATCGTGCTTCTTATTTAGTGGAATAAGAATGGTACCGCTTTAATAATTTGACTTGTATTTTTGCGTTATTATTATAGACTTTTATCAAAAAATGTTAACATTTTTTTTAATTCACATATTAAAGATTTTATTTCACATCTAATCTCTGCAACGTGCTTTTATTAACAACCTATATTTATAAGATATTATAGATTAAAGGGTATTTTCATCCGAGCTTTGAACTTTGGAGGCTTTGACGACAGCCTTACATATTCTTCGTTTGAAACTTAAAGTGGTAAAGGAACGTGTAGGACCTGCATGGCAAAATACGGCCAATGGCAGTTAATAAAAGTAATAGTGAATTAATTGAATAATAATAGAAAACAACTATAACATACATATTCATTAATATTATGATTAAGACCTAATATATTCCTCAAGAGTAAGCGTAATAAGATTGCTCTTGATTGCTTCATTCAATGACTTATTAAGAGGAAATAGATCATTATTTATACATGTTACTATTCCGCAAGATAGTGTGAAGAATAACTAGTATTCATATTCTTGTATATTAACTTAATAATCACTGACTACCTACTGAGTAACTAATATATGGCATAATTTACCATACAAATAGTATGAATGAAACTCTCAATGACTGAGAAGCAAAAACAATATTAAATAGCGTTGAAATGCGAAAAATGCTACGCACATTTAATTTGATCCATGTCTAGAAACATCGTACTAAATTGTACAATACATTTTAGCAGCAAAACATTTAACTTATTCTTTCGTTACCGATGGTATAAATGTAAAAGTGTTGCACTAGGAGCATTCAATAAAGTTGATTTAGAAATTGATATCAGTATATAATATATATCATCGTCGCGTCGTACAGGAGCCTGCATTTCTAGCAGAGATTGAAGCGCCAACGTAAATCACTTGCGAAAATCTTCCAACATCCACTGAGAATATGTAAGGAATTTAAAAAGGACTCCGCCGTGTGGGCTTCGGGGATTTGTGGATTCAAATGCCTTTATTATACGTGAAACCTATCTAGGAGTGGAAGCATTAAATATGGTAATGTATTCTATTGCAGTGTTGTCCCGTGACTGCTTGTGGGGCACGGGCCAGGCATTTGTATCCTATTGATTGGCTTTATATTTATTTCATAGATAACGTTCAACTTTGTACATATTGTACATATTAAATACTTCGTTTAGAATCAAAACTCCAAACAATGCGAGTGCTTCTATTATCAATACTCGACCACAGATTAGAGAATAGTTACTTGACTCGACTATAGCCCATTCAAATATAAAATGATGATTTATCAAAGTCTATTCAGTGCGGAGTAATACTATTCCATCACATTTCGTTATTGGATTTAAATCAGTATTTTATTATTTTTATTCAAATTGAATGAAACGTATTGAATGCCGCGTTGTTGGTCGTTATTGGCTTTTCATATTCAAATCGTATACGAATAAAGAACGGGTGAAAAGGGACTATCCCGGGTCCCCGGTAGTCCAATACTGTGTAATGAAAACAAATGGTGCTAAACACGACCCTTCCTTTCATAATATGTATCAGTATATATTTCAGAAGGAATCAATGTCGTATGCTAATGCGCAAAAGGTTTTGTTATATTATGGTAATGTCAATTCCAAAGAGCTATATTTCATGCTGTTAATCGAGACGTTTACGAGGTAGCAATTACTTTGTATCAGAAATTTAAAGGGAGAAATTTAAATGCACTTCTAGGAAAATGCAAAATTAAAGAAAATCTTATTCATATTTCTATGAAAAACATACGTATACATAAATAACTAACGTTAATTAAGTAATTTAAACAATGAGTATTGCCGTCTCATTCTTTTGTAAAAAAAATATTATATGATATTTTGTCTCGCGATTTTTTATACTGGAGCATTGAAAAATGTCCTCTATAAATGGATAACCTGACTATTTAGGTACTATTCATACGCTTGATTGCATTCATTAAATAAAAGTCACGATAAATGTATTAACATCCTGCACTTCCTATTCTAGATTTTCAAAAAACATTTCAATGCGAATTGCGACTGGACGTACCCTTTACAAAATTATTTTGAGTAAAACTTCCATTCAAATGTGGAGTGTACAAAAATACCGCGTGTATTCAGAGTAACCACTCCCTAGTTTTTATACGTACGTCTAAACTTTTCCCATCATCCTTTTCAAATTTTATATATATTTTAAAATACAGTTTCTGTTGAACCGCGAGCTATGTTAATAGAAGCTCATTTGCATTCCACCTCATTGCTTCGGAATGGTGTCTGGTGAACGTCAACGCGAAAATAGAATGCAATTTCGATATGTACAACTAAGTGTACAACAAAGATTTTGCATTAAATTCCAATTATTCAATAACGTCAGTCAAAAATTCATTATGCAAAACGCAACACATCGCTGCGATGACGTTTAATTATCTACAATGAATTTGGACAGCGGAATTTAATTTCTACACACCGTTGGAAACGTTCACGACCCTCATCATACGGTAGCGATTGTAACATTAATAGCTGTATCGGTTAACAAATAATTGATCACGACAATTGGTCCACGTCTCGGCGCATTAAAAGTTCGAGCGAATGGATTTATGACGGGCGGCGAACAATGAGCAAACACCGAGACATAAATTAGCAACTTTTCCGATGCAAGCTGTAGCAATCAGTCGGCGACGTGGTACCGAGGCGAGCGCCCAACGAACGGGATTAAACTTAGTTAAACGATCTTGCGTCGCAATCCATTTGCTGTGCGACACGACACAAAACTTGTGAGCTCCCCTCCGCTTTAGCATTTATTATGCGCATGAAGCGCAACGTAGATACAAATTAACCACTGTTAATCTCGTTGCACGAACTAATCCCGCTCTAGCCTAACAACATTAAATTGTTACTGCGTTGCGTTCAACCGGATTCGGAATCAAATTTGGGCGAAGCCTAAGATTGATATGACGTTGGGTTTAGTCACCGTTGCACAACGCTGCCTAGCGCCTGGCCAAAACGTAGCGTGCACAAAAAAGGAGACACGTATAATTAAACATGACATGCGAACAAGACAATTATCTTCACGCATATATGTGACTAGTTGCAAAGTTACAAGAGACGTGACAATGTGCATAATTGATTTGATAATAATTAATGTTTTTAGTATAATTATGCTAATTTCTTATTCAACACATTAAGTTTAACCTAAGATTATTGCTTTGTGAATATGAACGTAAATTTCCTCAAATTTTGCACTTAAAAACTGCCAAATACACAATTAAATCGATTAATTAACCACAACTTAATATGCCAATACAACCAGTCCAACCGCATGAGATAACATAACTACACATACGCGTAAGTCATTATCACGTTATTCTAAATTTAACAAAACACACATAAAGTAGACATAAAGATAAATGTTCCTGTTTATTTAATTGTACCATATATCAAATGCAAATATGTCGTCATAAATTCATATTCCTATCACCACATCAGGTTTTGCCCTATTGCCAGAGGCAAAAAACATGTAACTTCCTAACTTGATAACGGTACTCTGTCTTTTGATTTTCCATGGCGATTTATATTCTGTATTTAAATTAAATAACTGTAGAAGTATTTTAAGTAAAATACTCTTAATTGAATTCCCGTCCCAAATATGTCCCTTACTAGTAGTTGTGATTCACGAATTCGCGAATCACGTGTTGGCGAACCCGCAAATCAGTGGTACCCCATCCTAAAAAAAAAAAAAAAAAAAAAAAAAAACAAAAAAAAAGTTTGGACTCTTTTCCCACTAAAGCGGCCACGCTGAGTCGATAGCACTCACTCCCGAAGCGATAGGATGCACGGTTTCGGAGATGTGCAGATCGATTAACTCTTATCTAATTGATATCCGGTGGGTCATTAGCGTCCCATGGTTCACCTTTTCCTATTAGCTAATTACACCGTCCGGCGTTCTTATCTATTACTCATTGTGCACCTCGCTTATCACTGCTTTTGTATTAAACTTCTTTGTTATGACCTACCTCACTATTCTAACCAAACGATGTATTATTATATTCAAGAAAAAATACGTCTAAAATCGTATAACTATATTTATATATTATCGTACTATATTATCATAATTGTTGCTTTTTTAAAAAGCGATTCGCTTCTGGCACTCGCCGGCCGCTGCCGCGGCACGCTCGCTTTGCTCGCTCGGCTCGTGCGTTGTTTATCAAAGTCTAACCTAACCTAACCTAATTGTTGCTTTTTTAAAAAGCGATTCGCTTCTGGCGTTGTTTATCAAAATCTAACCTAACCTAACCTAACCCAATTATTTTTCCGGGTAATCTGATGTATCGAACTTTGTTACGAGCTACCTCGCTATTCTGAATCATCAATAAAACACATTCATTTTACTGCCATTTTTATTTCCAAAATGTTGTTGCTTATTATCTACTGGTTTGTGTATTTGGCGACCATTTGTCCATTTTGCTATATAAAAATAATTATTGATGAACATTTGAATTGTAGCCTTATCTACTTATAAAATAGGAGCGAAACATCTCATCCACTAAAATATCGTTGTACAGTGTGTTCCCTGTAAATATGCTCGTAAAACTATGCATTGAATATCCCTGAAACTTATATAGCAAATACATTAAGCAATATTCTCCACAAACTGAAGTCCAATCATTCTGAATCCTATCAACATTCCAGTCCCATCTCTTACAATTCCTTTTCAAAAACTGGAGATGATATCGCTCAGGTGTTCGTCCATATGAATCAAAATATTGACCGATGCCATTCGTATCGATATGTACAGCTACCCAGTGTGAACCCGGTTTATCATCCGCATCCAAATTGCATATTATATACGTTGGTACATGGGTATACATAGGCAGTCTATTAGCAGCATAAACATTATTTTCTAGACTGGGATGAATCTTTTTCATATGTTTTTGTAATTCTAGTGTATCCATGATATTACTGTTATTAGCAGATTATTACAGTACCAATCTATTCAATGGTTGTCATAGGAATGTTCAATTATAGTGTTTTGTATAAGATTAAATAGGAAGTTTGTAATGAAATAAAAAATAGTAAATTGCATACAATTTGTTTTATTTAATTTTATAATGTTTCCTTTAGTTACATATACACAAAATGCATTAAGCATAACACATAAATCTAAAATATAACACACATTATAACCTTAACTACTATAGTCTACAGTAACATTTCTATTTTTATCTATTTCAATAATATTATCAAACTCAGCATAAACAATACAGTTAATTGTTTGTGTTAGTGAGGATTCAAATCGTACTTCTAATCTTACACTACCATGCTTTATGAGATTCCAATGAGCTGATGAGTTAGCTGATAAATCAGGAGTTAAATCAAATGCTAAAAGACAGTAGCCTTTGGCATACTGTTCACGAGAGATTGCATTTCCTTCATTAAGAAAGTGAATACCAGTCCCCGAGAATAGAGTATGATATGCCGATGTGAATATATTATTATTAAAAGATGGTTGCAAAGCTTTTGAAGGTATTTGTTGACCATCAATATATAAGCTGAAAGAGTTAATACCATAGTTTTCAAAGTTAAATGGATTTTTAGTAAGTGAACCATTAAATGCGGAATTGTTCACAAATCCAATAATACATCTTTTGGGTACCTGTCCCAAGAATATATTATCAAGAGTTTTTCCTTGAACACCTGATGGAATTGTTAAAACTTTAACTTCAGCACGAGTAATAGGATATTTAGCAGTTGTAGAAGCTAAAACTTTCTGATGTGCGAGTAATACACTTGGATTAATTCGTGCTCTTCGAACAATAAGAGTTGCATCCGTAATGCAAACTTTAAACTTTTCATCATTTGACCCAGCAATTAAATTAAAACTCTCTCTTGACCGAACTAATTTTACACTCATTTCAACACCATTAATTAAAAATTTATCTTGATTGAAAATGTCACCATGAAGATGACCAATCATTTCTATTTCCCGGCTTTCATTAACTAATTCCTGTCTTTTAGCAAATCCTGTGTTTTTACCATCTGTGGAATCCATTTTGCCTGCTGTATCATCATACCAAAGACTACAAGTAAGATGAGATTGTTTAGCAGCAGGAGCATAGTTTAAAAGGGTTTCCATGTATGCTCGATAGGCATAGGTATTATTAGGTGGTGATACAAGTTTTTGGTTTAAATAAACATCGAGTTGACTAAAAAGTGAATGCAACCAATTATTTACAGGTGCTACTACTGTAGCTGATAACAAGTTTGTTGAATCTTGATTTAATACTTTTGCCTTTATGTGGAGTAATGTATGAGACAAATCTATGTAGTCATCGCCTGTTCCAGGAACTTGAAACTCGATAGGTCCATCATCAGCAAGAGATGAAATTGGTTTATAGTGAATCCACAATCCATTTTCAATGCTTGTTTGTGTGGACGGTAATGCAAACAAATCTAATTCTGACTTAACGCACTCACAAGAATGATTATGAAGGAAAGACATACTTAATTTGAAAATATATCTTTGATGTTTTTTGGTTTTAGACCAAGTTTTTTCGTAGCTTTCACTTTAGCTGTTAGTGGTGGAATGAACGAGGCCAATCGTTTTCTTTTAGTTATATACCCAGATCCTGTCATGTTTAATCGATCAATTTTGTTATCAGCCTTTCGTTTTAAGTTCGTACTAACTTGCTTTAGACGATCTTTTATTGAGGCTTCCATAGGACGGGCTTGAATCATATCCGATAAAAGTCCTACTCCAGCGTTTAATGCCTCCTTACCAACCACTCGAGCACCACTTGAAAGTAAAGGTAAAACTGATCTAAATAATCCTCCTAAGAAGCTCCCAATACCATGACCGCGTTGGTATGGTGAACCCTTATAAATTACTCCAACTCCTGATCCAGCTTGATGTGAATAATAATTTTCATATGGACATTTATGATGATCATGAGGAGAATACATTATTATAATTTGCGGAAATGTAGTTTAATACACACGGTCCCAAACTGGAATGGTATTTTTTGTCCTGCGCTCGATCTTATATCCATTTCCAGCGTATCGAACTCTCTTCGCATAACGGGTAAGTAGTGAGGTGGAGAGAAAACGTGCATTTTATACGCACCATAAATGTATTTTGAAGGATCTAATGAAATGACTCTTAATAGCGGAGTCATAACATCACCCACAATCTGAGGATCAATAATGTCGCAATATAGAAATAGTTGAGATGGTAACCCTAAATGTAAATTAGCAGGACACTTCCCAAAATTTCTGTCTAGGAGATTTGTATTTGGTTCATAACCTAGTTGTAAACTTAATTTGGGTGATAATGTTACGGATGTTATATTTTTATCCAAAACAGAAACAGACACAAATTTTGTTATTTCATCATAACGAAATTTCAAGTTCTCTCCGATACCATTTAATGCTCTCAAAATATGTTCAACGTTATCGTAGTTGGTAGCGGGAATATGTTTTTTGTAGTACACTGTTGATGGTTTATCTTCATTAGGAATTAACATGGTTTTTGTGATGTATACAACATTTTCATGATCTTGAACAGTAAACATTGTGCATGGATATTGAAACTCGACAACTCCAACCAACCATTCACCTTCTAATTTCATAGCTTTTGGTAATTTTGTTGAAAAATTTGTGGTCTTGTTATCAGGAAAGTATTCCATTGAACTATTGCTGAGCAAAGTTAAATAAAAACTTTCTTTATTCATATTTCTTTTAAACTAGAAGCTAAAATCCAACTGTTAAATTTATCTGGATAACCTTTCCACTTCACTAATACTTCTTTTCTGGTGCCCGAATAACGAGTACCAATTATTTTATCTATTTTATATTGTGAGGTGGGGTTGTAAGTGACCTTCTGTAATTCTCTTTCATAAAAAGTACCAACTATTGGTTCATTTTGTAAATCTGTAATTGTATAAACAACCCATGGAGATCTATCAATTATTGAAGATATAATAAATATTTCATCACTCCAATTTGATTCATATCCTTTTTGGAAAACATGTTTATATTTAGTTATTCGAACATAATCACCCACGTTGAAATTTGGTTTTGAATTTTCTAAAGAAAGTTTGTTTGACCCTCTATCATAAAGATTAGTCCAAACTGTCATAATATTGTTGGAACTTACATCACATGGGCACATCTTAATACTCGAGTGAATGCTGTGATTATAAGAGTATATTAAATCTTGTAAAACATCTATATATCTATAAGTATTATTATGAGTGAAATAACGCCACATTTTCATTTTTAGAGTTCTTTGAAATCGTTCAACAATACTAGCCTTAATATCAGGATTGTTAGTGGTATAGTAATTTATCTTTTTGGATTTAAAGTATTTTTGTACATCTTTTGAAACAAATTCTGTACCTTTATCGGATTGTATGTGAGTAGGGGTTGAATTACTTTCAGTAAATATACTTTCAAAACATTCTTTAGTTGTTTCTGAGTTTTTCTTTTTCATTGGTCTTGCAAAAGCATATTTACTAAATACATCAATAACACAAAGTATGTAGTTGAAACCATCATTATATTGAGAATAAGTTCGCATATCACTTAAATCGGCTTGCCACAGCTCATTAATATTTGATAGAATGTACCTATTACGCGGGAATTTTTTCCGAATGGGTTTATGTAATGTATATGTTTCTTGTGATTGTAACCATTCCTTCACTTGCTTTTTATCCATTTTACCCTTCATAGCTTTTGATAATTTATCAATACTACCAAAACCAGCGGGGTTAGATGGATCATAATAAATCCTGTTAATTTCTTCTAGTACGGGGTCCATTTTTCCCAATCGATCTTTTTACGTATTTTAGTTATATATCTTTTATCTCCACTGCTCGGTGTAGAAAATTCTTGAACTTCAATCTCAGAGGTTTTGTTCAGATCTTTCGCTTGAAGTTGGTTAATAAACTCACATCTCTTTGGATTTCCAATATAAGTAAGTGGTACTTTAATATCTTTCAATGCTTTAGCAAATCTATCCCACCCTATCGGATCACTTTTTTTTAAGGGTCTAAGTGAATCATTTATTAAATCAACAATATTACTTCCTGGAATTTTTTCATTATCAATTATGACTGTGCCTTCATTATCCCAACGTATTTTACTTTTACTTGTTCCAATTAAGTTTAATAATGACTCACCTTTTTTATTATAAGTTTTTGGTATTAAACTGAGTATTTGTGTTGGTGAATACAGTGGATTTGCCTCACTTTCTATACTTTTAATGGAACCTTTCTCCTCCAACAAAGATTCAGCATCAACTGAACTTTTTAGATCTCTATCTTTATTTTTAAAACCAATTTTAGACTCATTTGAATATTCATTAGATGTATCAGAATAAATTGGTAATCTGAGTGGTTGACGATCCTCTTCGGTAAAGTGAAGGTATCTTTGTAGTGTTTGTAAATATAACATCCACTTCTTTCGGTCTTCCGTCTTACTATTCATAATATTTTGCATTTCAATATCTAATCGAGACAAATTACTTGTATCCTTATTTTCTTGTTTTAATTTTTCAATCAATCCAGGTTCAATAAGTATCATTTTCTTAGCATTTTCCATGTTAACTGGCTAGTCCACTTACTAATCCACTCAATATTGCACCTAATATTATTGGTAAGAAAGTCCCTCCTTTTTGTATAATAATATTTTTTCTTAGTTTATGTTTACACTTACGCACCAGTTTACGGAGTATATTTTTGTGTTTATTCAATTTTTGTTTATCTTGATCTTTAAGTGGTATCTTTCCTTGTAAAACGTTATGAATACATTCACAAATACAATTTATTTCTTTTTCATCACACGTTTTAAGTAATGCTCTTTGATGTTTTGGTTTAAGCGTATGCAAAGCATTTAGCAAATGTTTATGCGTTGTGACTCGACGATGCATCATTTAGAAATGATTTGAATTGTTTGATTCTTGGTGTATTTAAACTCTTTCGTGGGGACGTAGACTGTACAGTGACCATTAAATGGGAATACATTTGTCTTGATACGACAAAAATCATTTGTATTCTGTTTTAAATCTACCATTAAATATCCATGTGCTTCTAAAGTTGCATCCCTGTAGGCGTCTTCAATGAATTTTGTGTTATCTGGTGACACTTGTCGTGCTAAATATCTTATTTGAGTTTTATCTCGAGGGTTTTTAAAATAAATTATATAACTTGAGTTTAAAGAAATGTCTCTTTGACCTTTACCTTGATGAAATAAATTTTGTGTTAAATAAAATACACTAAGGTTCCGGTGATGACTGCCTTTTGTAAATATATCCACAATTCTTCCATCAGACTCTCTCATTAGATCATCAATAATAATAAGGTGTGGGTTTTCACCATCAAACATATTAAGATTTGGAATTCCTTGATGATAGTTAACATTTGGTAAATTATATAAAGGTTGCATTTCATCAAAGCACCATGTGATATGATTAAAATCACAATTACATATTTCCTTAACTGATTTTATGAAATTTGTTACAAAATTTGACTTCCCACATCCACTTGGTCCGGCCACAATAGCAGTAAACGGATGGATAAAGTGAAACATTTCACACGTCTAGAGTTTAAAGGGATGAAATAAAAAATGAAAATGTTGGTGTAAAAATTTAATATATATATTATATTGCTAAAAATAAATGATCTGTTTACTATTTCTAACACAATTAGTACTTATCAGAATTTCACAATCACCTCAACATCAAATTTAAGTACACAAATAAAAACTACAATTATTTTACATTATTTACAATCAAACAATACTAAACTATTATAAAACTATTAATAAACTATTATATAACATTATAGCAATATCATAATTTTTTTTACAATCAGTACAAATTTTGTATACACACACAGAAATAATAGTAAAAAGTCACTTATTTGTATATACACACAGAAATAATAGTAAAAAGTCACTTAGCGTAATTTATAATGTCCCCAAGCCAATGTATCAATGTTGTTGTTCATAATACATCGTTTGGTATCATTATATGATAAAGATGTTTTATTTATTTTTTGTGTAAAAATAGTGTGTTTGATTGACTTAAATCGAAGCATACTACAATATAATACATTTTTATTAAACAAACACGATTTGTAATTTTCCATATTCATTTTTTTGGTAACACTTTTGTTAACCCCTTTTGCCTTTGCTATAAATTTATCTTCTATTTCTAAGGCATACATTTTTGATCGCAACCCTACAAATTCCTTCAATACTTTACCATTATTCTCATCTTTAAAAAAACCTAACTTTTTTTTATTTATTTTTGGATATCCGTAAATATTATTTTCCGGGTAATCTGATGTATCGAAATAGTGAGGTAGATCTGGTTTTATATCCTCATAAAAATTGTCTGTAAAAATTTGATATATCAAACTATCGGTATCGGTGTACAATAACTTAATTTTATTATGAAACTTTTTAATCATGTAGTTGTAATGAAATTCATACATAAGGGTCTTAGATATATCTAAAATACAAAATCCTAAATAAATCGGCTTATCATAAATTAATTTTGTTTTACGTAATTGTATTGCAACTAAATGTTCTGAAAATATTGATAAACTATGGAACTCTGGTTTTGCAATCCAATCCTGAGCACCTAAAACTTTACCACGATTATCCCAGTGAGTTAGTAGTTTAACGTTTACTCTTTTTTCAATATTTTCCATAGTCTTACCGAAGACAGAATTATTCATTAATTTAAAAAAGTCTTTTTCGAAGTTTGATGTAGCTAACGTTCTCAAAGTAGTATTTAAGTCTATGTATTTCTTTAACCAAGAACTCTGTTTAAATTTTAAAATTCTATGTACTTTAATTAATTTCATTCCCATTTCAATGCATTGTTTTAAATTCCTGTAGTGAATGATGTATTTATTTTTATTATTTAAATTAGGAACTAATTTAGTTTCATTAGTATTACCCACACATATGTTTTCAGGACATAACGGAAAGTCAGAATGCAAATTATGAAGTTCATCAGGATATTCCAAATCAACTTCTAAAACATAACCGAAATCAGAGTTATCCGGCACATTATAATCTGTATTAGAATCTATCCATTCGAAACCGCCAACAGGAAGAGATTGAGACATTGCCCAACCATATAAATTATTCGCATCAAAATATGTTAGATATGAATTAGGTTTTTCACTATCATAATCCTCCATGAATTTATTATTTGCTCTAGCAAAACGATTGCTACACTGAGATACACCCCCTCTAATACCAGCTTTAAAAAAAGCAATTTTGTCATAGTCCGTTAACAATTCTAATTCTATTTTGGTAAATTTTAACATTGCATCCCAACTTAAACCTGGGGCAGTATAGTAATGAGCAGGATCTAATCCATAAGTTTTAATACAAAGCTTTCTAAAGTTTTCGAATACATCAGTCAAAAGTAAAACATCAGTTTTTAAATATAAATCGGAATAATCGGACATACTACTACACTTAAAATGTTGCCAAATATCTTTTGCATGATTATAATCATCATTTGAAATATTTGTATCTGTGAGTGAACTATAAAAATGGTGTTGATCAGGAAGTGATGGATGTTTCAAGCAATCACTATTACACATAAATTCATAAGGATAAATACCTTTCCGTCTTAAAAGTGAAAAATCTTCATTATTAGGATAGTTCCTTTTTAGTTCTGTAAACTGATCATCATTAAGATTTTTAGCTAGTTGATCTAAACTACACGATAAAAATTTCAATGAATCTACAAATCTTAAACTTACTGATTGATTATTATTTATTGTTAACTGTTTTGAAAATGATATGTATCGTTCTTTATTTTGCGGAATAACTTCAACTTTGCCATCATAGAGGTTTAATGCATGGACAATGAAATGAGCATCGTAGTGACTGAGGTTATGTAAAAATATTGGAATATGACGAGGGGTTCTGTACTTAGTACTACACACTTGATGTGCAACACCTCTAAAACTACCAGTGTACCAATCAAAATCGTTAAAAGGATCTCCATTTAACTCAGTTTCACAAATATGACACATGTTTGAATTTGAAATTTTAATTTTATCTTCATCTGATAATGGAACGGGACATTTTTGGAAACTATTTTTTTTAACTATTGTTTTCACATCTTCGCAAAGGCGATTCATAAACACTTGTGCACAGTTTGGCCCACTATACGTCACATATTTTGATAATCTGTTATCATATGAACATTTAATGTAATAACCAAAACTATACACTTCATGTTTTTGAATATTAATTGTACTAGGCTTGGATGGATCGTTACTACATGATTCTATCGGGTTCAAAAATGCCTCAAAGTCTGCATAAACCACAAAGGGCATTTCCAACTTTTTCGCGAATTTATCAAATTTTAATTTATTATTTGAGGTTGCTTTACCAAACCAATTCAATTTGGAATCCTCGCCGTTTGGTAATTCCGTACAAATGTGAGCGCAATCATATTGTTGATGGTTATTAAGTCTTTCCTCTGATGGGAAATGAAGTAAACATGAATCACATATATAAACTGCATGATGATGACTTGATATTTGTGAACTAACTAATCGCGATAAGTTTTTAATATAACAGTAATGATTGTTAGTACCATTCGATATATATAGTAGGTTAATATGATTAGGTGTACGACATTTTGTTAAATATAAAGGACCTACAACAGAATTACACTTTTTTTCTTTATTATATTCTAGGCCAAAAACATTAATACTAATATTGTTTAATTTCTCTACTTTTGATATATCTGCAATTTTAACCGGAAAAGAAATACCAGTAAATTTTAGTTTATTTCCATGAATTGCGTAAGATGCTACCCGATCTACACTTTTACATACAGGATATAAACCAGAGAGTAATGCCCATTTAAAACACATATTATCATTATTTTTAACATTGATTACAGCTTTTTTTGATTTAATATCTTGAGGAAGGTCGATATATGAACTACCACGTAGGGGGTTGAATTTGTTAACATTCATATCTATGTATTTAATTTGATTAAGACTCCAACCACTATCTTTTTTTTCAAATTGACAAATTTTACCGACTACAGTGTCTATTAATGATGAATAAAAAATATTTAAGTCATCTCCCTGACAAATGATGTAATTAAACGTTTGAAAATCAAACGTATTTTTAATATCTTTAGTTTGTTGTATGAAATCAGCATGCAATATGAAGTTTATTTTTAAAATTGTATGTTGTTGAATACATTCATTTATCAAAAATAAGATATCGATTTTTAGTGAATTTAAAAACGATTCTGGTGTTTCAAAATATTGCCCCGATTGAAGTGTTTTACTATTAATTCTGTATGTTAAAATTCGATTACCAAAAGCGGTTTCAACAACTGTTACATTTGTTAATGAATTATGTGATTTTAAAAGATTATTTTTATGTGTATTACTTTTTAAATGGTTGTTTAGATACCTTTTATTAATATAAACATGACATGTATCACATTCCACCTTATTGTTGTCCACGTCTTTGGTTTCAATTGATGATGTAGAAGCTCCCTCATCAAATTTTGCTTTCTTGGTAACCTTATTTTCATCTGTAGTGATACCTCGTTTGATACCTCTTCCAACTTGTTGTTGACTGTAACAAAAAAAGAAAATTATTAGATAAATCTTAAAATAAAACATTACTACAATAATATTTCTTATTGAGTTTGTACTTCTAATACTTACATTAACGTTGTTTCAACCATCAAACATTGATTATACAACTCATCATCATACGATGAATCGAACAGTTCACGCTTCTCCATTTCATCACAAACTTTATGCAGCTCCTGATTGAATTCGCTGTTGAATTGTTCTATATTCTCTTCAATGGGTGCGGAAAAGAAAGCACTGGTGCACATTTCACTAAAGTTTTCCATCTTTATAATAAAGAAGAAAGTATGTAGCACAGTAAGTAACAGTTAAGTGTTGGTAGAGTAACTGATACTCAATTTAAAAAATGTTCAATATTTATAGTCTAGCATAGGATTAGGAAAGTTTTGTAAAATCTAATGAGTACATGGAAGTAATTTAAGAAAACAGAATCACATTAACTAATGATCATTGTTAAAATAGTAACATTAACTAATGATCATTGTTAAAAAAGTATTTTTTCACTTTTTCACTTTCTGCTATTGTCTTTGTAATATTGTATACGAGGGCGTTTGTGTTGTCATAGATGCTATCCTTATTTTTCTTTACGTAATATTTAATCCTCGTGGTAGCGTGCTTCCAGTGATCACTAGTTGGAATCTTGGATAGTTTCTTCATATCATACATTTCAATTTTTATGAGATGCATCGCTTGGTCTCCGTCATCAGAATTTGTAGAGATGTATGATACGCCATCTCTAGCAGCTCGTGCCACAGTTGACGATAGCAGCTTCTTCCTTTTTATTTTTGGTGCCACTTCAAAAAATTGATCAATTGACTGCAATTTCCTTTTTCCGCCATCGTCTGTGTTATTAACGATGATGTCATCACTCTCTTCTTCGTTTTGAGGAGAGAGTGGCGAGTAGTAACACAGTTTATAGGTATTTTCATCGAAGTTGAATGATTTCTGCAACAACAGAGTTATCGCGTTAATATCAATTTGTTTACACTTAGTCTGACACACACACACACACACATGTTAAGAGAAATACAAGTAAGTTTGTCAATAGAATAATCACTTACCTCCATGATCATTGATGACACAAAACACAACACAAACGTAGTATTGGTAGACGTATACAATCCACTGTGGTCCAACGACCATAGACTGACTGCATGACTGCAACTGTTCGATCATATATAGCACCATTCTTATCTAAAGCAAATTCTTAAGTACAATGAAACTGATTGTAACTCTATGAGTCAACAAACTTATCTCACGTTCCTTCGCAAATGGCATCAACCTGCTTTGTGACTCTCACAAAAGAATGCGATTAAATATTAACAAAACGAAACTGATAGTAACTCTATGAGTCAACAAACTTATCTCACGTTCCTTCGCAAATGACATCAACCTGCTTTGTGACTCTCACAAAAGAATGCGATTAAATATTTACAAAACGAAACCGATAGTAACTCTATGAATCATCAAACTTATCTCAAATTGCTTCGCAACAGGTATCAACCTGTCATACTCTATTCTCGGGGACTGGTATTCACTTTCTTAATAAGGAAATGCAATCTCTCGTGAACAGTATGCCAAAGGCTACTGTCTTTTAGCATTTGATTTAACTCCTGATTTATCAGCTAACTCATCAGCTCATTGGAATCTCATAAAGCATGGTAGTGTAAGATTAGAAGTACGATTTGAATCCTCACTAACACAAACAATTAACTGTATTGTTTATGCTGAGTTTGATAATATTATTGAAATAGATAAAAATAGAAATGTTACTGTAGACTATAGTAGTTAAGGTTATAATGTGTGTTATATTTTAGATTTATGTGTTATGCTTAATGCATTTTGTGTATATGTAACTAAAGGAAACATTATAAAATTAAATAAAACAAATTGTATGCAATTTACTATTTTTTATTTCATTACAAACTTCCTATTTAATCTTATACAAAACACTATAATTGAACATTCCTATGACAACCATTGAATAGATTGGTACTGTAATAATCTGCTAATAACAGTAATATCATGGATACACTAGAATTACAAAAACATATGAAAAAGATTCATCCCAGTCTAGAAAATAATGTTTATGCTGCTAATAGACTGCCTATGTATACCCATGTACCAACGTATATAATATGCAATTTGGATGCGGATGATAAACCGGGTTCACACTGGGTAGCTGTACATATCGATACGAATGGCATCGGTCAATATTTTGATTCATATGGACGAACACCTGAGCGATATCATCTCCAGTTTTTGAAAAGGAATTGTAAGAGATGGGACTGGAATGTTGATAGGATTCAGAATGATTGGACTTCAGTTTGTGGAGAATATTGCTTAATGTATTTGCTATATAAGTTTCAGGGATATTCAATGCATAGTTTTACGAGCATATTTACAGGGAACACACTGTACAACGATATTTTAGTGGATGAGATGTTTCGCTCCTATTTTATAAGTAGATAAGGCTACAATTCAAATGTTCATCAATAATTATTTTTATATAGCAAAATGGACAAATGGTCGCCAAATACACAAACCAGTAGATAATAAGCAACAACATTTTGGAAATAAAAATGGCAGTAAAATGAATGTGTTTTATTGATGATTCAGAATAGCGAGGTAGCTCGTAACAAAGTTCGATACATCAGATTACCCGGAAAAATAATTGGGTTAGGTTAGGTTAGGTTAGATTTTGATAAACAACGCCAGAAGCGAATCGCTTTTTAAAAAAGCAACAATTAGGTTAGGTTAGGTTAGACTTTGATAAACAACGCACGAGCCGAGCGAGCAAAGCGAGCGTGCCGCGGCAGCGGCCGGCGAGTGCCAGAAGCGAATCGCTTTTTAAAAAAGCAACAATTATGATAATATAGTACGATAATATATAAATATAGTTATACGATTTTAGACGTATTTTTTCTTGAATATAATAATACATCGTTTGGTTAGAATAGTGAGGTAGGTCATAACAAAGAAGTTTAATACAAAAGCAGTGATAAGCGAGGTGCACAATGAGTAATAGATAAGAACGCCGGACGGTGTAATTAGCTAATAGGAAAAGGTGAACCATGGGACGCTAATGACCCACCGGATATCAATTAGATAAGAGTTAATCGATCTGCACATCTCCGAAACCGTGCATCCTATCGCTTCGGGAGTGAGTGCTATCGACTCAGCGTGGCCGCTTTAGTGGGAAAAGAGTCCAAACTTTTTTTTTTTTTTTTTTTTTTTTTTTTTTTTTTTTTAGGATGGGGTACCACTGATTTGCGGGTTCGCCAACACGTGATTCGCGCTTGCGCCAGAACCGGCGAATCACAACTACTCTTACTCAATACTCATTTCAAACAAAAGATAAACAATGTCGTTAACACGGACATTTTACATAAGAATCCAATTTCCATGCATCACGACTATCTATTTAGAAGTATCGTCTCCATGGTTACCATAGATAGGTCACTCACCGTGTCTTCTGTGTGCGTACGGGTCGATGACGTCACCCTCCTTATAGATAACAGAATGCACGCGACCCCGCGTGTTATTCTGGGGGAAGTATCTCTTGGCGTGCTCCACGTAGAAGGAGCCGTCGCTCAGCATGATCTTCCCCTCGAAGACGCCGTCCGTCACCGAACCGAACACCTCGGAACGGGGGTCACCTGAGGGACAAATAATGAAATATAAGTGGGTGGTATGAATAAAAGAACCACACTTGATGAAAGAACCACACTTGAAGTGAGGGAGCTCCGGAACTATTAGCATTGTAAAGAGATATAGAAGATCGTCTGGGTAACCAAAAAGCTAAACTTAGTCTCTTGGAGTTAATGATAATGAATCTTTTAATGAAAACGGTTGTAAATGCTGCATTCTTATTCATTTCAACAAAAATAATGGAGACCCAAATATTTCGTTCAAAGGTATAGTTTTAATTTAATGTATTGACGCTACAGTTACAACAAAGCTATACTCAAAGACATAAATTCCTATTAAATAGAATTAAAATAAACGATTATTAGTGTCGTAGCTATTTACTGACGCTTGAACAACTACAATAATAATGATAAATGTGAGAAAAGATACTTAACAGTTAACACATTAAAGAAACATCTTTCATTAGTACGGATTAGCTTCAACTGAACAACACCCATTACTTGGCGACAAAGTCCGTAATAACCAGTAATCATAAGATATTTAGCTACAGAACAACAATCGCCACCCCACTAGTCAGACAAGTCTAGACGGAATTCACTTGAAATAATATTCTATATTCTACATAGCATTAATATTATAGATGCGAAAGTAACTCTGTCTGTCTGTCTGTCTGTTACGCTTTCCCACTTAAACCTCTCAACCGATTTTGATGAAATTTGGCACAGGCAATCTTTAGACCCTGAGAAAGAACATAGGCTACCTTTTATTGCGAAAAAACACCACGCGGGCGAAGCCGCGGGCGGAAGCTAGTATTCTATATTTGAACAAGTATTCCAATACCTATAATCATTATTCCGCAATTTTAGAACATTACATCTAAGAAAATTTAGCTACAGAAATTCGAAACGTCTTCAGCATACAAAGAGACTGACGGATGTATATATAGAATCTCGAAATTCTATATATACATCCTCGTAAGCAAACTAAGCGTGGAAACAAGATTTAGATTAAGATCTCATTTGAGATAAGGTTAATATTGAAATTCCTTATCCAAATTGAAGTGTAATAACAATCTTCCGATCTAATATTAGCAAAGTTACATAGATACGTATTCATCAAATCATGGATTAGCAAAGTTATAATTATGTGGCTAGGCAACCAGTTGTGGTGTTAATTAGACCACAGCATTCAATTACTCCGTAACAGTCACGTATATCCCTTGTATCGTGACAACTTGTAGCACTGTTATGTTATGCGAAAGAAAATATTTAATTATGGCAATTAAATAATTATATGCGAAACTAATGTGATCATTCACAGCAACTCAATAAGAGAAAGAAGTGAAGGTTAAAATTAACCAAAAGTGCTACTTTGGAATTAAACAATCATGTTCTCGACTTCAAAAGTAAAGATTAACTTATCATCTGACTATCTCATTTGCAATAGAACTTAAAATTAGGCTTGTAATTTCTTGTAATATCCTGTCCAGGATTTTTTCAGTCAACCCATCTTTAATAGATTTTTTAATAGACTACATCACTACATAGTATAAAACAAAGTCGCTTTCTCTGTCCCTATGTCCCTATATCCCTATGTCCCTATGTCCCTTTGTACGCTTAAATCTTTGAAACTACGCAACGGATTTTGATGCGGTTTTTTTTAATAGATAGAGTGATTCAAGAGGAAGGTTTATATGTATAATAACATCCATTAAATAGTGGAGAAGTACTGTTATTTTTGAGGTTTCTAATGTGATGTCGTAAAAAATTACATTTTTTCCGCTTACATTGCAAACGCAGGCTGAACCCTACGAGTTTTATCAAAATAATGTACTAAGTATTATACACATTGAAAAGGTCTACAGAAAAGTCCGCGATGGCATATGTCTATCTCTTATGGATAACCCACAATAACTTTTTTTTGTCATTTACTTTTTACGACAAATAATGGCTAATTTTTGAAGCGATTTTAACCAATACAGCATTAATCCTTAACCAATTAAATACCTTGAATACATTGTTCATTTAATATAGATCTATATGGCCCTTTACACCGTATGATTTAAGTGAATATTTTCGAAGATATTACAGATTTAAACATTGCGGGACGTAGCGTTTGCAGCGGTACCGGCCGGCCGCCCGGCTATATATTTTATACCCGTGCGAAGCCGGAGCGGGCCGCTATGTTTTTATATATGTACAACGTTCACAGTTTTTCTGTAGTGTATTTAGTATCAGCATTGCACCCGTGCGAAGCCGGGGCGGGTCGCTAGTTTATTATAAAATTGGTCTCATTCTATTATCACGCCGGTAAAGGTCGACCTATATTCGGATCTTAGACCATTACTATTATTATAAAACTGAAGAGTTTGTTTGTTTGTTTGAACGCGCTAATCTCAAGAACTACTGGTCCGATTTGAAAAATTATTTCGGTGTTAGATAGCCAATTTATCGAGGAAGGCTGTAGGCTATATCCTATATATCATCACGCTAAGACCAACACGAGCAGAGCAATACGGGTAAAACCGCGGGGCACAGCTAGTGATTTCATATTTGTGCTTGTTTTTGGTTACACACCACCCTGGTCGCTGCATAAAAAAATGATAAAAATCAAACGTTTCACAAAGGCATTTTCCATTATATTGCTGGATTCCGCGCGTATCCTTCAAGCCTTTGTAAATAAAAACCGGATAAAAGTATTAAATAAATAGTGAAACGCAAATAACATGTAGCTTTGTGCCCATATACAACTGGCTCGGAATAAAATTCTGATCGGATGACGTGAAATTCGAAATGAATATTTGGACGTACATATTATAAGTTTATATTTTGGAGGTATTTTTGTTAATAATTTATGTATGTTTTTAAAAAATTAAAATTTCACTGGATGGCGATATTATCTATAGTAGGAGTTATAGTAAGAACATGTACAAAAAATATTCGGGGAAATAAAAGGAAAAAATAGTAAAGCATATTTTACATTAATTATTTAGATGCCTTCGAAATAAAAAGAACTCGATATTCTGACAAAACTTTTTAAGTTGCTTTATGTAAGTTCAGGAAAAAGTCAAATGCTGAGAAAAGTTTACAATTTATTTATTACTAGATTTCCGCCCGCGGCTTCGCCCGCGTTTGCAAAGGAAAACCCGCATAGTTCCCGTTCCCGTGGGATTTCCGGGATAAAAACTATCCTATGTGTTAATCCAAGTTACCCTCTATATGTGTGCTAAATTTCATTGTAATCGGTTCAGTAGTTTTTATGTGAAAGAGTAACAAACATCCATACAAACTTTCGCCTTTATAATACATATATAATATTAGACTCTACTATCTACTAATTGAACTTTACCTTCATACATAATATGTATTGAATTTTGACAATACCAATTGAAAGAACTGTTAAGAATATTTGACTGAAGTCATGTTCTGCAGGTGCCAATTAAACAACAAATACATTAACATTTTCCAGGTCACGTTTAAAAGCAAACTTTTGTTAAACTTGTCAGTTAATTACCAACACATAAATAATTGCCAATTACACGATACGTCAAGTTAATGAGTCAGCCAAAGAAATAATTATACTTAGCCACCGGTTAAGTTATAATAATGTGTCCATAAATTAAAGAAATAGTAATCCTGAAAATGTAATATTTATAAGGTACATTTCTTAAAGTTTAAAAAAAATCAATAAACTTTTCTCAATAATTATTGTATCTATATGTTATGATAGCAAAGCATTCCCACATGATCTCACGTTATACATTTTATAGATTACATTATTCATCTGTTACCTACATACTACATCGATACGCTTACCTCATAAATAATTCCCAACTTTACGCGACAGTAAAAAAATATTTTAGCATATAGCTAAAAACCCTATCAACATCCGCAAGATAAAGTCCGCTATAAAATTTAATATTTCACCACATATCTGTTCCCGGGGATAACGGATAGGTTTGAATAAATTAACAATTCGTAAGGGCATGTGAGCTTTGTTTACGTGGACACGGCTGACACGGGCAGCGGGACATCTGTAAGCCAACGTGACTGTAATGTAGGATCAATAATTATTATTGTTGGAACGAGTATGGGCTTTTGGTGACGATTTACAGCGCACGCGAGTGGTATGTGAATTACGAAAAATGTTTGTCGAATCATCTCTTACTTCATATTTTATTAATACTTCGAAAGATAGTCTGTACATTATATTGTACCTATTTCTACTGGATAAATAAATCTTATACCTCAACCTAATAACTACTTCAAGAAAAATGAACTTTATTATAATTATTAACAGCTCATTCAGTTTCCAAAACCTTCGTCATCAAAATTCAAAAGTCTTTATAATACGAAGGGAACAATCGTTCGCCACTTAAAAACTCAACGCGGCAGTCACTTGAGCTGATAAGACGCGAAACTTTATCATTCGTTATGATGTGCACTTTATGTTCACGTATTTATGGAGTTCTGTAAACGGAAAGAATAAAGAATAACGATTCAACTTCGCTTGTAAATGTAAACTTTGCATGCAACTGCACAATATAATGTTCACTTAAATTTTATCTTGTATAATTTTAATAAAATATCATTTTCATAATGATACTTAAATAGTTTTTATTTGTTTTAACATACATTGCATGTTTGAGAAGTATAAGGTTATTCTTTTTGCATTATTACCTGACGTGATTTGCAAAAAAAGCAACACAAAGGCACATACTTCGTGCTATACATATTTAAATTTTAAACTCAACAAAATCTCTCAGACTTCGAACCCGCATTATATCTACTACACGCGTTTGATAACAAACCATATAAATTAATTAATTGCAACACACCCAACATATATTCGACTGCCAATCGATTATTATCAATAGGAACCACAAAAACAAAACACGTGTACTAATCGGTGACAAACATCGTGAAATTGCGTGTCCACGGTACCTTATTATTAAAAAAACGTAGCAAATAGTTAACTAAATAGTGACTCATTTGAACGGGGGACAGGGGAGAGATAATAATAATGATTTATCGTATAGTGGGGGACCAAACTATGTACTTACAGGCACATTACCGTTACTGTAATTTAGCGTTATGTTTGAACCCTATCACTTGGCTTAGGGGGCGTCCATAAATTACGTGAGGTGTTTTTTTTTTTAATTTTCTGCCCCTCCCTCCCCCCTGGTGAGATGTCGTGAGATTTTATTCAACCCCCTCCCCCATCCCCGAATCTCACGTGAGATTTTTCAAAATGTGAGTTTATTACGTAAACGCGTTGGATTGTAATTGTAAAAAGAAAAAAAAACAAATTTGCATCGTGCTTTTATTTACGACTAGTTAAGACTAGTAATCAATATTGCTGAGAGTTTAATTATAAGTGTAATAAAAATTAAACAATAGAATATTCAGTATAATTTGTTTTTGTTTCAATCAGAAAAAAAAATTGCGTGATATTTGCCGAGACCCCCCCCTCTCTCCAACGTAAGATTAGATGAGATTTGACGCGACCCCCTCCCCCCCTTTAACACCTCACGTAATTTATGGACGCCCCCTTACCAATAAAACTACATGCAATTTGTTCATTTAATTCATTACTTTTAAAGCTGACAATTTCATGGTTACAATTTTGCCAATACACCTTTGTGGATATGTCTATGAAAAGATATGACTTAAAGTTTCGAATTGTAAAGTATATTAAAGTCCGCCAAGCGAATTTATGTGACACACGTGTCTCCGAGACCGTTCAGTGCAGAATCTTGGAAGATAAATGACCTCTAATTGACTCTTTCATCTATACTATTAAGTATGGGTAGGAAGAATCTATTTCTATTGGTTCAACATTATCGAAAGATTGATTTAAGGAAGTGATATCAATTAAAATGTATGTAATAAATTCAAACTGAATTATGCGCCTATTAAATTAACTAATCAATTTTAAAATACTCATGAAATTCATGAAAAGTCCACTCAACAGTTATTGTTTTTGTTCAACGAGATTTTGTTTGGAATGAAATCCATTTACATTTTTCTGTTTATTTCAATAGTTCAACTTCAGTTTGTTGAATTGCTTTCGGACAATTTAGGATTTATTTGTTGGAAATATTTTCGATTTACTACGTTATTATCGTGACATTTATTTAACCCACTTAAATTCACATTACTACAAGGTAAATAGTTTGTTTGATATAAAAGTTGTAATTCAATGAAAGACGATTTATAGTTTGAAGGCTATTTGTAAAAGGTTCTATTGTACTGTGTAAATCCTTTTTGGAAAGCGTTTTCAACAAATAGAAACATCACCCTAAGTGATATTCAACGCTATATAATTCTCTTACAAGACTTGGCGGCTTGTGTGTTTAACATGGAGGTCGAGGCAATATTGCAATGGCAGAAATATGTGATAACTTACTATCATAAAATAATATATACTTTGGTAACCTTCCTTTGTGACGGCCCAACATGTGAAATTGAATGGTGTCGAAAGAAGTAATTAATTATAATAAACAAAACTTCATGATCCTACATGCCGTTATTTCGTATTACCGTATGGTATCTTCAGTTTAATCAATTCGCAATTGGAGATAATTCTTACAAACATACGCTTTCTTTGAAGTCGGTTAAACAGTGAACAGAGTTGCACTAGCGTCTTACTGTATCGCGTCGCTAAGTGCAGCTTTTAGACTGCTCGGTATATTGGCATTCCCATTTTTATTCAACCATTTATCTCTTGCAGCCCATCCATTTCCATCCATTATTGCACTCGCTATTGTCTACAAGCCCAGCTGAATTGCTGGAAATCGCTGTTAAACGCTGACATGAAAAATAACCGACCAATATATTGATCGATCGATACAAATGCGAGAATTGAATTGTTGTGTGCTGACGTCGTATTGTCATATTAGACGAGGTATTGTACCACCATTGTGCGGGTATCATTGATTTTCTTAACCTCGTCACGTACAGTCGAAATTATATCAACCAATTCTCAATTCGAGTAGCTGTAGAGTTCGTTCCGGGTTTTTCAAGTTTATTTATGTAGGTAGGTATTGAGGCCGAGTCACGTCTGGATGTCCACATTCATGTCTTCAGGATATAATCAAGTTAATTTCACGCTCGATACTTTGGTGATATTTTCATAATCCTAACTTAAAATCTCTAATAGATACTTTAATTTAATATCTCAAACTAGAAAAATATAATAACATTTATAGATGAACTCCGCGGTTTCACCCGAAGTGCTCGGCTTCTGTTTGTCTTAGCGAGATGATATATAGCCTATAGCCTTTCTCGATAAATGGGCTATCTAACATCGAAATAATTTTTCAAATCGGACCAGTAGTTCCCGAGATTAGCGCGTTCAAACAAACAAACTCTTCAGCTTTATAATATTAGTATAGATTTAATTTGCAGCGTGAAACTCAGAATTCCAGGTCCAAGGAAGATCAAGTAAAAACCTAATTAAAATGCATACCCTCCGGTGCAGCGGGATAAAGGTGCACTCCTAAATAAAGTATCATAATATTCCGTCAAACAAGCAAATATCGCGTTGGAAATATTAAATAACGAGGCAGACGGCGACATCACGGGATTACGAGCTTAAGGTGTGTCCACACTTGGTCATTTTCGCGTATTAGATCTCCGTCGCGTAGCATCGACGCGTATCACGTTTGCTAGTGTGGACGCACAATGATCGCGATCATGATACACACCGATCGCTATTAACCGCGTATCTGATACGTGTCGTAAATATTACTAATAATAATGTATAATAAAATGTCGTAAGATACGGTATGGTCAAAATGGGCGTCCACACTGAGGATACGCATAGACGATACGATTCGCCTGATACGGATACGATTACTTGATACAAATGTGTTCCCACCTTTAGAGAGGGTAAACACGACAGAGATATTGTGTTTCCCGCCGAAACCGCACGACTCCGAAAACCTACACTAAATTCTAAAAGGAAAATCCCGTACATTTTTATAACTCACTAAAGCCTGCCATCGTTTTTATTTTTTATTTTGGTAGCTACATTTTTACTTATTTGGAGGACATTTTAATGATTTTTCCGTGAAAGATAAAGCCGGAGATTTTGGATAGACCAACATCCACTTCAAAGAATCGCAACATTTTGTTTCGACCAAAATGTAAAGATAAACTTACTTTGCATATTATACGTCGAGAACATGTTATTTATAATTAGCAAGAAATATGAATCCCGCTTATATGAGAACCTCCGTAATACGTGGAATCAGGAATCGGACTTTTGCAGAAATTTTATTTAATATTTATAATATCTCAACCAGAACATTATCATATAGAGATACATTTTCATGAGGTATATTACCAAATAGATAATCTGGAAAAATACTTGCATCCAAAACAATTGATTGAAATCCCAATTTTTCTTAAAACGAACCACTATCAAAGTGTAAACAGAAAAGTTCAGTCTTTTACAGCATATTTTTTCTTTTATGTCTGGCGTGCAGTACAAACGATCGCTGTTCTCTTAAAACAGCAGATTCACCCAATAATTGGCAATTGACATCTCGACACGGCGCCTAGGAATAGTTTTATATTGTACGTGACTCCAAAATCATGGAAACTGACATAATAGAAGCGTTCGTGTGTATCGTCTCCCTTTTGAAGAGAAATTGTAACAATTTGTTTTGTAATATAACTCGGCACCGTTTAGTTCGTTTTCAATTTTAACTGTAAATTCACAATATTCTATCAATTTTACTACTCGTATTACTTTAAAATATAATATTTTATTGTTTTGTAAATTTTCATTAGTACTTAGACCTTAGTTTATCTTTGCAATTCCTAGAAATATAACAAAAAAGCATTCGCAGGCAAGTTGTAGGTACATTGTAAATTGTAATGTATTGTATACACTATACACAATACAATGCAAATAAAATAAATAATTAGCCAAAATATCAAAAGTTTTACTCCCATAACATCATCATGATCCGCCAACATGCAATCATCGTTATAACCAAACTTAGAATCCAATCTACCACCTTCCGCCCACCCAATACCTACAATTTCCAGCCAACTAGCAAACTCTATCCATATCATAAAAACATCTTCATATCCCAAGTTCGCAAGCAATCATTACCCGAAGCACGGACACTTCCCGCATCCGTCCCGATTATCCGATGCATAAACACGGCGAGTGCATCGCTGTAAGTAGGGCGACGAACTGCGATCGATGCTGCCCTCGCAACTTCATCCATTTACACGCCACCAAACTTTCGCGATTATATTAAATGTACTCGCTACGCAGCGTAATCAACGTACCTACTCTTGGTATGGTTATACTGAAACGTCAATGTACTGAAAACAATGCGGTAATTGCGAGTCGCAGCGCGCCCCGCGATCCCTTAATATAATGTTGTGTTAATGCGCTATGTCAATAGGTAAACATGTCTGCAAGTAATTGAGATGCTTCAAGCGTACGCAGTACTAAAGTTGTAAAATGATCTCTCTAAATTATATGTATACTATTTAGTAATCTGTAATTATAGTTCGATTTAGATTTCTCTATTTTAACAAGGTCAGACGACGGACTACTACGGTCTACAGCTATAATGCTATTGCTATATGACATAGAGATCCCAAACGGCATTCACCCTAAACTATTCACGATCATCCATTGTCCTGATATACACGCACACCACGTATGGCACATTAAATCAAGCAATTAAATACAAAGCCTTTGGAACATGCAGCGTCCATCCCGTCAGAGGCACATTAAAACTGGAGAGGCCGAAAGCTCCCAATTAGCCGCGGACTTGATGCCGACGGGGCAGAAATTACAAAAAGAAATATGGCGTGCCCCCGTCGAATTATTAATGTCTAGAGTGGCTCTCGCCGCGGAAACAGGCATTTAGAAAAGCATCAAACAAGTGCGGTTATTATATGAGCTCCTAAATTACCTCCCAGCGGCGTAATATGCAGATTTATGTATTTGCCTTATTTGACGTTGATCCAAGTGCGAATAAATCTTTGTGTCCTGCATCGGTTTTAGCTTTTCTTACATACTTAGATGAATTATTAACCAATTTTCTTTCTTTCAGATTTCTTTTCTTTCAGAAAGATTAACATAAAATCGAAATATTTACGTAAATCATGCCAAACTTTGTTTAAATATGAGGTAATTCAAAGTAGATCTAAATTATTGCTATTGGTGATTGACGTTCCTAGTACAAACTTATTTAATTTTATTAAATTTAAACATATTAGTATAGTATTATATTATCTGTGATATTACTAAATTTAAATAGATTAGAGACAACTATTGCAACCGCATTAAAAGAAATATCCCCTTGAAAGGCATCTGTAAAACCATTAAGATTAAAATTATTTTACATTATAATCTATATGTTAACGAATGAAATAACTAATAACGAAAGTATTTTAAAATACAGATGTTAGATACGCTACTATATGCACCCTCATTTCTACCTTCCCAATTTGAATCGTACCGTATTCATTGATACGTCAATCACCGAGTTTCTTTGATATACACTTGTATAGTGTCCCACCTCCCTGGGGGTAGAACAACAGTACTTTATCTTAAGTAGATAATGTTTTGGGAGCACAATAGAGAAGTCGCTCCACGCCAGTCCGCGCGTCACCCGCAAACTTTGTACCTGTCTTAGTATTTCACGCTTTATTGTACTTACTTGGATTATTATATTATTTAGTTGGAAATTTGTTCTTGATATTGTTGATCTTTTCGTGCATACGAAATACCAACGGCGCTGTATTTTCAAGGAATTTCATTTGAGTAAATCAAAAGTTCATTTATTCAATTGTATGTTTTGTTCTTGTGTTATTATCTTCGTGTAAAGTACTAAAGATTTAATTTAACGTTGTTGTTATTTAACGCTCTTTTATGAGAGCTGTTTGCGACAATAACCCTCTAACAAGTACTAATTATAATTAAGCTACATGCGTCTATGAATATCTAATTATTTCTTATATCTGTTAGATCGCCAATATGTATAAAGAATTTTACACAATATATACCATACACGCATAACCCAATTAACTTTAACGAATATCAAAATTGCGATAAAAGCTATCACGTATGATCATATTCCACAAGAACTCAAACACTCGAAGCCTCTAATTACAGGCATTCACGACCCGTTAAATTTAGCATTCTGACCTTAGCTCTAAAGTTTTAGAGTCAGTTTTAGAGCAAGTTAAGCAGATAGAACGAATCTTGGAACACAATTCACGTCACGCAGAAGCCCGCTCAGCGATCCAATTTGTGTGTCTACCATACATTACAAAACTTAGTCCTATTCACAAAGGAATTGCTTCGTACACTGTTTGACAATTTCTGTCTACGTTTTTGGATAGAGATAATATTGATTTATATCACATGTAAATAGACTATGAATAAAAAATAGATCAAAATATTATTTTGTACACGTGTCTCTAACAAGTAATCAGCTACCTTCGATTAGCGAACAAAAATACGATCTGGAATTTCTATCAAACACGTTTACATATTTAATGAACGTTCATTGCGAAAACGTAGCAAATGTAAGAGTAATTGAAGATGTTCCATTTTGATGAAATGTGTTCACGACCTACTATTAAGAGTGGATTTTGGCGGGAATAGTTACCTGCCTCTACCTATTATAGTAGACTGAAATAATTTAACGTTATCTAGAGGATTGAGGCACAATGTTACATCGTAGATTTTGATAGTGTTCGTTATTTTAAACGATTTATCATCCATTTTATGTACTGAAGCGTACGAAATTAATTTTACTAAGCATGAAAAAATATTCAATACAAAGAGAGCTATAAATTCGAAAATGTGTGCAACAAGTCATAGAGATAAATCAACTCCACAGATAGATATATCGACATTTTCTGGCAATTATCATCAGTGGGTATCATTCAAAGACCTTTTTAATGAAGCTATACATAAAAATACATCAATATCGAACGCGCAAAAAATGCAATTTTTGAAAGCTAAAGTAAGCGGGGAAGCCGAGCGCCTTATACAGCATTTGCCTATCAGCTCCGATAATTATTTAGTTTGTTGTAACATACTAAATCATCGATTTGATAACAAGAAGCTAATTTTTACATCGCACGTTAACATATTTCTCAATTTACCTAATATACAGCAGCAATCATATCTAGCAATCAAGAAATTACATGACGTCACATTAGAAAGCTTGCACGCTATAAAAAACCTAGGCGTAGATATAACTACTTGGGATCCGCTATTGGTACATTTATTATCGCAAAAATTAGACAGCGAAACTTATTCTGAATACGTAGAATCATTAAAAAACACTCGAGAGCTCCCTATACTACAAGAATTTTTGGATTTTCTTGAAAACAAATTTACATCGCTTGAATCATCACGAAGAAACCAAAATTCAGCAGCAGAACAAAGATATCATAGAACATCAAACCAATTATTAGCAACGAACAGACAACCCATACATATTAATTCAAATAGAATTAATATTAATAGCCAAGTAAAGAGGTCACTGACGTCAATGCATACCTCAGCGAAAAAATGCCCCTTATGCAATTTCGAACACGCGCTCACTAATTGTCCACAATTTATTAAATTATCATTTATGAATAAACTACAAACGGTTAAGAAACTACGGTTTTGCATTAATTGCATTTTTGATCACAATGGAAGTCAATGTACTTCGAATAAACGGTGTCATGTGTGTGCTGGCCCACATCACACGTTATTACACGAATGTTTTAAGCAGCAAACTAGCGAGAATTTTAGAAATAAAAAATTGATGAGTAGCAACACCCAAAGACAGGTCTATTACAGCCCCAAAAATCAAAAATGTCGAATATGTCTCAGCAAGATGATTCTGAAGTACTTTTAGCCACCGCATTGGTAAAGGTAACAGCTAAAGATGGCAAACAGCACATAATGCGAGCACTGATCGACCAAGGGTCTCAAATTAGTATCATAACCGAACGAGCAGCACAGCAACTGGGCTTAAAACGTCAAAAAAGCAAAGGGATCGTCCTTGGTGTAGGGGGCCAAGAAAACAACTGTCGTGGAAAACTCAAGATTAATTGCCAATCTATATAAAACAATTTTACCTTCAACGTCGATACATTCATTATGACTAATCTTATAAAAAATTTACCTAATAGATCGTTTGAAAAACCCGGCTGGTCGAAATGTATAGCGCACTTAAACTTAGCAGATCCAGAATTTAACAAAAGCCGAGCAGTAGATATTTTATTTGGAGCAGATATTTATTCATATATTATGTTAGATGGGATCATTCGAGGCCGCGAAATCTCACAACCACTAGCACAGCAGACACAATTGGGATGGTTATTATGTGGAGGCAGCATAAATACATTCCACTGCAACGTTATTTTGAATCATATACAAGAAATTCAAGATTTTTGGAAAATAGAGGATATACAGGAGCAAAATGATATGTCAGCGAAAGATAAGCAATGTTTAGATTATTACTTAGCAACTACAAAGCGATTAAAAAACGGGCGTTATGAAGTAAGCATACCTATGGAGGATCAAGCGTTGGAAAAATTGGGATCGTCTGAAAAACTAGCATTAGCACAATTTATGAATTTAGAAAATAAACTTAATAAGCAGCATGAATTATCGGAGCAATACAAGCAATTTATGAGCGAATATATACAACTGGGACACATGAAACTAGCAGCATTAAATTCAAGCGTACAATGTTTTTTACCACATCATGGGGTACAGCGAGCAGCATCCAGCACCACTAAACTACGAGTCGTATTTAACGGATCAGCAAAAACCACGACAGGCTACAGCTTAAACGACGTTATGCACAAGGGACCCAATATGCAAAAGGATTTACAAAGTATCATTATCAATTATTGGAGATTATACCGTTACGCCTATACATCTGATATTGAAAAAATGTATCGACAAATATTAGTAAAAGAAGAAGACCAAAAATTTCAACAGATATGGTGGAGATCAAGCCCAGACCAGCCTATAAAAGCGTATCAACTAACAACTATTACTTACGGAACCAAAGCAGCACCTTTCTTAGCAATTATGACGTTGAATCAGCTAGCACAAGATGAGCAAAATAATTTCCCAAAAGCAGCAAAAAGCATTAAAGAAGAGTTTTATATGGATGACTACATCTCGGGAGCACACACAATTAGCGAAGGTCAGCAAAAAATAGCGGAGGTGAATCATGTACTTAGCGGAGCAGGGTTCTTATTGAGAAAATGGATTGCAAATGATAAGAGCCTCATTGAAAACATAATCAACAAAGAACGAGACGAGCAATCAACATTTATGTTTAAAACGGAAAACACGCCGAAAACCTTAGGCCTACGATGGGACCCTATTAGTGACGTATTTGTATTCGACTATGATAGCGTATTATATGAAAACTCAGCAAAGTTAACGAAAAGAAAATTACTATCGGAAATGTCTAAGCTATTTGACCCATTAGGATGGTTGACACCGCTTACAACAAAAATTAAGATTTTATTTCAAAAAGTATGGTTACAAGCAGATCTTGAATGGCGTGATCCAGTCTCCCAAGATATAAAAAGCGAATGGATAAAAATAAAAAAGGAGCTAAATACGTTAAAATGTATTAAAATTCCCAGATGGTATAAATGTGATGAGAATAGCATAATTGAATTACATGGGTTCTGCGATGCCTCAATAAAAGCCTATGCATGCGTCATATATGCCAGAGTCGCAAAAAATAGCGCAATCTCAACTATAATAATAGCAGCAAAATCCAGATTAGTACCGAATAAAAAAGAAGTATCTTTACCTAGATTAGAATTATGTGCCATGGAGTTATTAGCAAAATTAATGAATAAAATAAAAAATAGCATCAACAGCACAAAAGTTGAAATTTATGGTTGGAGCGATTCAATGGTAGCTCTTGGTTGGATCAACGGTAACCCCGACCGTTGGAAGCCCTTTGTAGCAAATCGAGTAAAGAAAATCCACGAAACAATGCAACCTCAATCATGGCGCTATGTAAAAACGAAAGAAAATCCAGCTGACGCAGCGAGTCGAGGTCAAACAGCATTACAATTAAAAGAAAATTTATTATGGTGGCAAGGTCCAGAATGGTTATTGAGCTCAGATTTTAAAAATAAGCAGCAGCACACTAATTATACGACAAATTTAGAAATAAGAAAACAAGTAAATATCATTCAAGCCGGAGCCCGACGATTTCGAGCCGGATTACCGTAAAAAAGTGTGCCGCGTCGCGAGTGTAAAGTGTGACGTGGAACCGGAAATCCACGTGTCCCTTCTTCCCCCGTGATATTTATTCAGCGTATTATCTTATAACTACAAGCAAGCAGTATATCATTCAACAGCAGCCAAAATTAGCATTTTAACGAGATACAAAATCCAGCATTTTCAAGCCATAAAAGAGCTTGCGTCAGCGTCCACGTGTCGCCATGCACATCGCCCCGAGCAAAGTACAGCCAGCCTACAGCAAGTAGCAATCAGCAATCCGTGAACTGCAAAAGGCATCTAGCAACTAGCATCTAGCAACCAGCAATTAGCATCTAGCACTTGACAACTAGCATCCAGCATCTAGCATCTAGCAATCAACAATAAGCGACCAGCAACTAGCATTTAGCATCAGGCATCTAGCATCCAGCAATCAGCATCTAGCAATCAGCATTAAGCGACCAGCAATTGGCATCTAGCATTCAGCAATCAGCAACTATCAATTAGCAACAGACAATCAGTGACCAAAAATTAGCATCTAGCAATCAGCAAGCAGCAAATAGCCATCAGCAATTAGCAACAAGGAATCAACAACCAGCAACCAGGGAGACGTAAGCCAGCCGCCTACGTCACCAGCACTTGCCGCCACGCGTCAACCGCCACGTCAGCCAGCAACAGCAAGCAACCTAAGGTATCCGGGGACGTAGCCACATCGACCGTATCCGAGACAGCCAAGTAAGAATTTTCCATTTTATTTTTTATTTCTACGGTTTGATTGTTTTATATTACAATAGAAGCTTTATATACGGTCCAACTAGAGATCAAAGAGAAAATAAAGAGGTTATTAGCGAATTTTAAAAAAGATAGTGCAGAGCGTAAGAGTATCGAATATTGCAGACAGCGTTAAGATATATTAAAATCTTTATGGGATGAATGCCAGAAAAATCATGAAAAGCTTTTAAAATATGAATCGACACAGCATCAATATTTTATGCGGGAAGAATTTATTAACATTCAAGACATTTATATTCGAACAAAGGAAGCTATCAGTGACGCATACGATAAATTTTTATTACAAAAGCAAGCTCATCTAGAGCCGAAAGCGGGAGGATCCGGTTTAGAATCGCAAACGACGCCTAGGTCTACAACATTTCAATCACGGGGGACCAACAGCAAATTAGATGATTTATCTCGAAAGCAGGAAGTCAATTTTAAAACATTTAGCAGAGCAGTAAGCAATATTGATGTGAATAATTTGGAGGAGAAGTGGGAATATGAAGACTCCCTTCGTATTCTCCACAATCGATGGACAGTGGTGGAAAATCAACTAATGGGAGATCTGCCTAGCTATCGTGTTAATCCAGCTCCTCCATTTTATCATACAGGATTTTACAGGATTCGTCAACGTCAAGATTAATAAAGGTTGAGGAGTAAAAACCACGAAAGGTTACATAGCGTTATTCATATGCATGGTGACGAAAGCTGTACATATAGAAATAGTTTCTGACCTTAGCAGCACTACTTTCATAGCGGCTCTGCGACGCATGGCAGCACGACGCGGAACCCCAAAGCATATATATTCAGATAATGGCACGAACTTTGTCGGACCAAATAAAATTATACAACAAGAATATAATAAATTAATAAGCAATTTTAGCGATAGTTTTTACAAAGAAATCACTGAAATGGAGATAGAATGGCACTGGAACTGTCCATCGTGGCCTAGCGCAGGAGGAATTTGGGAAAGATCGATAAGAAGCCTAAAACAGCATATAAAAAGAGTAGTGGGAGAGCAAGCCTTAACCTTTGAAGAATACAGCACAATCCTTGCCCAAATAGAGGGATGCCTTAACTCAAGGCCTTTATGTTCATTTACGGAAGACGTAGAAGATTTAGATTTCTTAACACCTTCACATTTATTACATCAGCGAGCGGAGAATACTCTAATAGAAACAGCACATGATGCCAGGACTAGATGGTACTTAGTAAATAAAACTTTTAATGATATTTGGAAACGTTGGAAAAATGAATATCTCAGCCAGTTGACCGTTCGAAGCAAATGGTTAGAACCTCAAAGGAACCTTAAAATAGGGGATTTAGTGACCATTCACGATGATATTATGCCAGCCGGGAAGTGGCCAGTGGGCCGAGTAGTAGAAACCCATCCAGGAAGCGACGGGTTAGTAAGAGTCGTTACATTAAAAACAAAAAAATGGGATCTTAAAGCGGCCAGTAGTAAAATTATCATTATTACCACTCGAAGAAAAAAGCAGTCATCAGCAAAATAATAATATATCCATTCAAAACACCAGCAGCGAATTGAAAAGCGAAAGAAAGAAAAGTCGAATCAGACAAAATATTCCTTCAAAACTTGTAAGCGTCGTATTATCGTTAATATTTTTTATGAGCATTTTATCGTACTCTACAGCGGAATATAAGTTAAAACAGCTTGAAAGCAATCTATCCATATACTTTGACTCGATGGGCGAAATGCAACTAGCTAGGGACAAATGGAAGGTAATCGCATATTTTGACATGTCTCCATATTGGCAAGGGAACAAAGCGGCAGATCTTTTATCGGATTACTTAGAAAAAACCTGCACTAATATGAATGAATCGAATCACTGCCAGACTATCTTGTTACAAATACGTCACGATTACAATGAACTGCAATACTACAACCAGCTGTTACTGAATCAGCATTTCGACGCGCGGTCAAGAACCCGGCGCGGCGCGGTCTTTTCAATGCGGTCGGCTCAGTATTTATATTTGAAATACTCATACCATTGATTAGCCGGGACAATTTCCAACTATATAGATTGATACGGGATACCCATACCCAAGCAAGTTAATAGCAATATGATAAGTATAAAACCAATAGCGGAATATATTTCTATAAACAAAAAGAGAGATGCCTACATTACATTAACATTAGCCGAACTACAAGCATGCCAAAACCAGAATGATATTTATTTTTGCCAATTGCACGGTCCTATAATAAGCTTTAGCAACAATGAACGTTTTTGCGAAATAAAAAATAATAAATGTAATTACAATATAAACAGCTGTAAAAGTAGTTGGATACAATTACACGATCTAACTACATATTTATATTTTCAATGCGATACTGCACACATACGCATTCTGTGTGACGATGACATACAGTCGCGTCAAGTCAGCAAGGCCGGACTTATATCACTAGGCAAACAATGCATAATAAAGGGACAAGATATCACACTGTACTCATTTAAGCAACTTGAAAACAAGCTATATCTGAAACCGGACATATTAGAAACCAAATTAAATCCCATTCACAATCTGATTAACTCTGCTCTGCCTATCACAAACTACTCCGACAACGAAGATATCAACACATCATTAAAAACTCTTGGGGAGAAAATAAAAATCATGAAAAACGCTGTCGAGAATACGGATACCTTAGGTATTTCACAACACGACCTACACCAATACGCAGTGTCATATGGAACACTAGCACTAACAATATTAGCAAGCATCCTTTTCTTCGTGTGGTGGCGAAGGAGTCGAGCGACTCCACAGCAGAGCGTCCCAGCAGCCCAACAGCAGAGCGTCCCAGCAGCGCAACAAACTATTCAATCTCGGACAATACCCCAAGAGTGTGTCGATTCTAGTGTGTGCGTGCATCAAAAAAGTGTTACTAGTGTTCGTGAGTCTCCCTTACCCGAGCGGGGAGAGTGTATAAGTGAAGTAGCATCATGTGAACAAAACAGACTCAGACGATGGGCAAGTGCGCGTTTTAAAAGGAGCGATAGGTCGACGTCTCCAATAGCTAACAAACGCTCTGCTATAATAAGTGACTCAGTGGTGGAATTATAATCTTTAAGCATTATAAACATTTCAAGACTCTTATAAAAATTTAATATATTTCTTCTGTGGGCCTCGGGAGCATGTTCGAGCAGCGAACAAATATTTTATTTTAAACATTTATTACTTATTATCTATAGCTACATTACATATTACAATAATTGAGCAATAACGTAAATGAGGTCAAGCTGCCTCAGCAGTATTATCGTGCGACGGCCGAGCCGGCCGGAAAGCGCAGTTCTTCCATAGCAGCGCCCGAGTGCTAATCTACCCGCTCGAATCCGCGTAAATTATATATAATTATTAGCGATAATTAAAGTGTTCCCAGTTGTCCCATAATATCATAGCATTATTAGCGACCTAAATACAGTCCACATTCGATGTAATACGTAAACCGTACATGTACCTATGATAAATATTTTTTGTGTTTTTATATTCATACACACATTATATTGTTTTTAAACCTATATTACATTTAAAGACACCTTCCTACCTAAGATAAAACCAAACCATGAAAAAATTCCATCAAATACAGGTCTCATTCATCATATCCTTTTTTACCTTATAACCTTATATCATCGTGGTCTAAAAAAAAACAAAAGCATAAGAGTGCCACTTACCAACCACCTCGCCCTTGTATATGTGTGATGTGTCCACGTCGTGGAGCTGTCCTTGTGAGCCTTCGACCTGCACAATATAGATGCGTTTTAGCGTAGGAAATAGATGGATATAGATTTTGATAAATAATCGCATTATTTTGATCATTTTTATTCATCATTTAAGATCAGAAACTTAAACCTAAATGTAATTTTACAACGACACGATTCAAGATTCAAGATTAATAAAAAAAGAGTTTTTAGAGATTATTACTTCTTGTTTTGTATTAAACAACTATGAAACGTTAAAAATCAAAGATAAAGTATTTTTAAAGTGAAACTTTTATTACATCGTCTCAAACTTTTTGGTCTGTGTAGCGCATGTCGCGTGTCGGTCGGCTGCCGAGTAGGTATACCTACACAAAGCAGTGTTCGGAACCGTTCGAACAGTTTCACTTTTACCGTGGTTTCATAAAACCACACAACATTTTTTTCTTTTGCAACGATTTACAAAAATCTATCTGTGATATTTCAAACAAGTTATAAAAAATAAGTTTCTTTTACTAAAACATCGATAGATTAGATAAATAAGCTAAATCCCAATTCTAAAACTTATCAGCATTCGGAAGCCACTAGCCTGAAGAGAGACAAGTAGAAGTAGTAACTTCTAAAACTAAACTAAAATGAAAAGTTACTTTAAGTCAAACGCACCCTAAAATCCTCACTGAACGCGGATAGATCGCGCCGCAACCGCATGTGAAACCGTCGACCGTGCGCTTTCAAGCTGATTTGCAGCTCCTGCGGCTCCATCGAGCGGCGCGCGCGGAAGTGCTGTATGTGCACATCGTCCGCATTGTAGTCGAGTGGCTCGTAGTGTACTTCTATGCCTTACAGATAACAAAACTTACCCTAAAATCTTCACTGAACGCGGACAGATCGCGCCGCAGCCGCATGTGAAACCGTCGGCCGTGCGCTTTGAAGCTGATCCGCAGCTCCTGCGGCTCCGCCGAGCGGCGCGCGCGCAAGTGCTGTATGTGCACATCGTCCGCGTTGTAGTCGAGGGGTTCGTAGTGCTCCACGTATTCACTGAGACGGCGGGATGCTGGAAAGAGACCATACGTTAGTAAAGGCTTAGATGAGTATTTAAAAAGGACAGCGGTATAAAGGCTGTAAAAATATCGTATACCTAGTACATAATTTGCATTGTATTTAAACACCGTTCATAAACCGAACAGTATAAAGAACATAAAAGGGAAAAATGAATTTTCAGTCAAATTAACCCATTGAGCCCCGGCCAGATCCGACCGCGACACAATAGATTTTCTATTGTGTCTGTGATTCCGGGGCCTGATGGATTAATTTATAGCAAAATATATTTTTATTAGTTTAGATACGCTGAAAATGAGATAAATATGCCTATTTATGGTTTATGGGCGTTGGTGACCACTTAACATCAGGTGTCCCACCTGTCCCTTTGCTTGCTCTGACATAAAAAAAAAATAATTATGAGAAATTATGGACAGTATAAATCTGATGGCAAAGAAGCGGTAAAATTTAAAACAAGACGAAAATGAGAACTTATATTGCGTCCTTAATATGTAAAAAATGCACATTTATAATGTCAGGACGGTCGCATTTATCAGACGAAAAATGTGGCATATTTCCCTCGTTCAAATAAAGTCTTTACTGACGTTAAAGCCACTCAGGAACGAAAACGGTAATATTTTTGTGTTCAAAGCGGCTAGGGAATCAGGACGTCCAAGCTTGTAAATCCAATGTTACTTAGTTTGATAACTAGTCTGGGGGAAAAGTTCGCTCGTATTTTTCATTTAAGTGGAAAACTCGCTGATAATGACCGAATGGATTCGCAGCGTACGTGTTTTCGGGTGTAGGAACTAGAAATATAATGTTAAGCACTTAAGTATAAAATAATTTCCTTCACTGAAAATAGTTCCATTCTATCTCCTTTGTTTAACGCTTGGAGATAATCAGCTTTACAGTTTTTCATAGGATTCCATATGATCGTTTTATACGTTGCACATGTTACGCACGTGTTTGTTATCTTGCTGATGATAATTAAACTCTGAAGATTGTCGTGTGAATTATAGCCTCTATTGTTCTTTTTATTAATGTAACAATTCTGTTAATAGAATTCTGGGTTGCGCTAAGTATAGCATAATAACAAAAATAATAGCAGTCTGGTCACAATTAGACGTCTGCTCTGTTTTTGTCCAAAAGGAAAAAGGATCATAGGAGTAATGTTATTGACGAACGCAGTCAGTACAAAAATTACCATCATTTTAATTAAATTTAACTAACCAGAAGTTTGGTAACTGTAGAAGTAAAAATGATTGACACATTAACCAAGCCACAGCCAATCCCAACCTACAGGAAAGACAATATTTTCTCCGTAATTCGATAAGCAAACGACAACAACAGTTGCTAACTCATCGATCGTGTTTCTTACTTCAAAAAGAACTTGCGATACACAAACGATCTCGCCACAAACCTGATGCTGACAGTGAGAACATTATAACATCGCTACAGAGCGGTAAAGCTTGACGCTTAAGATTATCTATGAGACAGCTGTAGTTGAATGCAATCTGAGAGCTCCAGCCAGCGTCGCGAGTAAAACGTGCTGGATTTATGCCGCTCCAGAATTGATTCCCCGGCGACGGAATGCTAATATAATATGCGCGTGTCACTCTTGCCCGGGATTTACTGTGGATTATGAATGTGTGTGTTTTTCATGGAAATATTTTGACAATTCAAAAGGCTTGAAAAGTCCAGTTGAATTAATAAATGTTTAAGTGAGTTGAAGTCATTTCAACAGTTTATTATGCTATGATATCATTGAAACGATAAAAAGATTGATATGTCCTTATCGTAATCATATAAAATGCATGCAAATAATCTTTGAAATCCGTAAAATTACTTAAATCCGTAAAAATATGAAAGTTTTGCCAACTGAAATTTCAACTTTGAAAAAAAAAATAACAGAAAATCCACGGTAATATTTTATGACATAGGGCCTCCATTAACTCAACGAGCTCATAAAAATCTTTATCTATTTGCCTGAAATGTCCCTCGAGGGCTAATAAAATGTACAAACGTCACTCCCTGCATGGATTACCTACTACAGGACGATGGCACTCGGGGTTTGTAGAGGCCCCGGGGGTAACAGGCCAGTTCGTCCCCTAATTACATCCATTAGGACCAGAATTATACATTCAAAGTGTACCTACAACTGTGGGGTATTTCCTGTATTTATATTTATAAATGTATTAAGTTTTTGAACAGTTATGATTTTTAGTTTTATAGCATTCAAATTATTCAATGATGCCATTTAAAAAAAATATCAACGATTACTTTATTTACTACTTAATATCAGTCAAAATTAACAATACAATACTGAATCAAGCACTCAACTTTTCGTCTAAACCATAGACAAATATAACCTAGAAGACTTACGATAGCCATAGTAAACAGCGTAATTCGTTTCTCAGTTCCCAATTTAGTCAATAGATGTCACTCGCAGTAGCATTTGGCATTTTTAGGGTTCCGTACCTCAAAAGGAAAAAACGGAACCCTTATCACTTTGTTGTCCGTCTGTCCGTCCGTCCGTCCGTCCGTCTGTCAAGACCCTTTTTCTCAGGAACGCGTGGAGGTATGAAGCTGAAATTTATATCAATTACTCAGGTCTACTGTCCCTTGAAGCTGTGAAAAAATCAAACTTCTAAGCCAACGCAATCAAAAGATACAGCCGTTTATGCCGCAAATTTTCGACACTTGCAAGGGAATCAAAACCTACAGGATGCTTCCCGTGAACTCAGAATCTTGAAATTTGGTACGAAGCAACGTCTTATAGCATAGATAAAGGAAAAATTACGAAAACCATAAATTTTTAGTTACATCACATAATATATTTTTTTTTTAATAATTTTAAACTTACTACCCATTTCCTCATAAACGCGTAGAGGTATTAAATTGAAATTCATACCAAATACTCAGGTCTATAATACCTTTAAGCTGTAACAAAATCAAACTTCTATGTCAACGCAATCAAAAGAAACAGCAATTTAAGCTGCATATTTTGAAACTCGCAAGTACTCGCTAGGGAATCAAAACCTAAAGGGTACTTCCAGTCGACCTAGAATCTTGAAATTTGGCATGAAGCAACGTTTTATAGCACACATAAAGGAAAAATTCCGAAAACCTTAAATTTTTAGTTACATTACAAAATATATATTGCAGGTTTGTACGGAACCCTCGGTGCGCGAGTCCGACTCGCACTTGGCCGGTTTTTTTATAATTGAATGGTTCTTGTCTCAACTAGATGTCGCTACTAAAAAAATCAATGTGCCAAATAGTATCTTGACGTAAAATATAATACGCAAAAAACGTAAACTATAACGTAAAATATAATACGCAAAAAAATATTTTTATTTAAATGTTATTTGTTGCTCTGAATCGCGCAAGCGAAATGTTTTCGCTACAGAGCATATATACAACTTTCCACCAACAATCATCGGGGCCTTAACGGCCGGCCGGTCGAGTAGACTGGTCACTCCCTTTTTCGATTGAGGAAATCCACCTTCCTACCTCCACATCATTTTGTTTTAGTTTTAAAGATTTAATAAGCGTAAAATAATACTTTCTTCATTTTTGTATTTTGAGTAAACGTAACACTAATAACGGTTAGTTTGACCAGAGGCGGCTCGTGAGTCGTGACAAAATTGTATGGGTGTTCAATTATTGAACTAAAACCATGGACGAATATTTATATTTGTCTATGCTAAAACAAAGAAAATACAACTAAGCGTAGTAAATTCATTACAAAAAAAAATGAGCACCACATTATAAATGTTTATTTAAACATGATTTAAACACTTAAAATTATAAAGTACAGGCTATTTCAAAACGAATTCAATGATTATCAATTAATAATTAGAAAATCCCCGAATTTGCTTTCGCGAGCGTATTCTTATTGTTTGTTTATAATATAGGAGTGGCAACGTCGCGCGCAATTGCTGCTGTCATGCGATGCGGCAACATCGCGTGAGAGCGGCGCTCCAAAAATGGCTATTTTTCAATAGTAAATCTTTTGTTTCGCGCAGGACTGTCGCAAAATTTCTCTTTCACTCTTATTGGATTCCGTATTTAGGCATTTGATATTCGTATTGGAGTTTAGGTATACGATAAATTTAATTTTAAATTAAAGATATATTAATTATTAAATGAATGAGCACAACTTTATTATAATTATTTATGGGAGTTCACTGCACCAGCGCTCCTTAGGATGAACCGCCTATTTTTTTACTTCGTTCATCACTGTTCGAGAGTGACTTCGTGACCACCATGGACCACGTTGCTATGAACTGATTTTATCAAAGAATTACTCGAACAATTAGAGCATAAATTTCAACGTAAGATGTATAAGTGCCTGTAGCTGTATTGACTGAGTCTCGTACTTAAAAACCGATAGACGCTAGTTCAAATCATCGCCGTACATCCAGATTTTTTTTTTCTTTTCCCGTATTTTTTGCTCATATAAATAATACTGTTTACAAGGGAATAATTAAGAAAAAAAAAGATATAGACTTTTTTTTAACAGAAAATAAAGAATATATATACACTACTCTGATCACTATGTCGAATGTTTGTAGTGGGTGTCGAAACCTTATTAAAGGTACTCACTTCCTTAGATGCTCCCTATGTTCTTTAGCGTATGACTTGCAGTGCGCTGGAACCAACGATAAGAGATTTTATGCCATGTTACCTGAAAAGAGTCTTCTTGGAAATGTCCAGCATGTCTTAGCCAGCGACCCAAACTTGATAACACCAACACGCCAATTCGTAACTGCACTAAGCCCTGTGAGGAGCATGAACGCTCTTAACTAAAAACTAAAATAATAATTCAAAAACACCGGAGTTTTTAAAACAACGCCCTCTAGATGTAATAATTGAAAATCGATAGTTTGCTGTTTCCTTAGTTCTGAGATTGGTCACTAGTGGCGCTTTTAAAACTGCAAATTAAATAATAAGCTCAAATCAGAGCGCCATCTAGTAATAGGCTGAAATTACGGGGTACGATCTCTAGTATGACAATCATCAGTCCACTTGATTTTATTAGTCCATGTCTAAACTAAACAACAACAAAAACTTCAACCGCCACAAGTCACAACCGTAACTCTCGCTAACAAACAACAATCATCAAAATAATTAACGCCGATCGATTTGAAGAACAAAGACAATATTTGCACAGCATTGTTCGGAGCACTTCCGGGTTGCTCGCAAAAAATCCGTCCCAGATAACGCTAACAAAACTATATCGAATGCCACAGTAAATAGTACACGAACAGTATGACAACAGTATTTTCGATAAAATAATTACCTACGCACTAACTATTGAAGTATATTCAGGGTTGTTACTTTGTAAATCATTAATTAAGGCGTAGCATTTACGCGATACGTCGCGGCCGGTGGACGAAGACGTTTCGTACGCCCTTAGAAAAGGGCACTGGCTGTTAACAACACATCGATGACTGTTTACGAGTTTTGTTGATGATCATGTTTGTGTGAGTCAGCTGTTTCGAACGTATTGTAGGTAGTTTCCATACTGTTCGTATTCCATTTACTATGCTATAACGGATGCCATCGAGTTTTTTGCTAACAATGCGCCGGCATCAGCGCGCCATCTATCGTTCGTCGACATCGCTTGATACTCTATTTTTTGTTAGGCAAGGACTTTGAAGATGCACTTTTATATATTTCACAATGATATCTCGTATAGATTTTTTTATGAGCGGTTGGAGAGTCACGTGCAGATGTAATCTCTGATATCAGTGATAGGTTTATAGAAAAGTGAAGACTTGTTTAAAAATAAATATGTACCTTAAAGATTCAGATAAAAATGTAATAATGCGATTACGCCATAAGGTAATATTACAGTAATTCTTCATGACTAAACGAAAATCTGAAATACATGAATACCTACAAATACATATTGTGTGAGTATGGATTATTCCAAAGATTACTTTGCAAATAATATATAAGTATATGAGTCACGACAGGTCGCAGGTGTCACGGTATTACCAAACACATTAGTATTCGTACAATAAATGGAAAATTGGCAGAACTAAATGAGGTTATGAAGCCTCGACGACTTGATAAAAACGCTGATAAAGGCAGAGCCGAGTGGAGTGGGTGAATCGTGCCTAACTCATCGATGGCTCGGGAATTATGTTATTTGCATATTTAGCATGGGAATTGAGATATTCTCATTTCAGTAGCTAGTACATATTAACTTTCTCACTTCGTATTCGACCTTCGTGTTAGTATTTTATACTACGTATTATCTTCATAAAAATCTTAAACCTAATAACATAACATTATAAAGTCTTAATATAAACATTAAACACAACTACACAACTCAGAACACAGGTCCAAATGTTTAAAAGATGTGTATTAAATTTAGCTTAAACAAAGTTTGATATTTGGGTCTATTTAAACTGAGTTAAATACGCTATTAAATTCCTTAAATGTACCTAAACCGAATAAAAATGGAGATAATCCAACTTTATATTAATATGAATTTCATTTCTACTACTTAACGACACAATTTGCTCATTATATCTATTCCAACCGCCATATTCTTTTGTGTCGGTACTCGTTATTCTATACGCGAGTAGATCGAAGCAACATAATGATTACGTATCGATATATAACGATACGATGATAGCGTATTGTTATATTGTATGTAAAGTAAATCTTTGCACGTAGCTAGCTATAGATATAAGTATAATGCACCCATTGTTCCTGTGCTATAGGGATGGCGATGGATGAATTAATTGTATTGGTAGTTTGTAAATTGTCTCTTTACAAACTACCAATACAATTAATTACTACTACAATACAATTTTTGTCTATAGACAAAAATTGTCTCTTTACAAACTACCAAAAAAATTTGTGACAAATGAATTAGTAATTCTTATAAAGTCATATAAGTATAGAAAGTATCATATTCTTAAAAATATCCATCGCCATCAAGCGCAACGTGAACGTAATTTGAATGGATACCTACCTACTTATGTTTGTTTTTTCTTTCTTATAATCGAACATTTTCACGGATGTTAGATCTGCTTTTGCGGTATTCACAGTGTCATCCAATTTATACAGGTCTAATTTTGATGGATATTGGTTGAACTAGACACAAGTACCTACATTTGTAAGGTAATTGTTTGTAGCTCGTAACAACGAACAACGGAAAATACCGAAAAACATTAAACATGTCTCAAAAAGATAACTCACAAGTGACAGCCCTACCACTCCACCACGGTGTTTATTAATAAAATGTCACCGTGTGAACAACCGGCACACGTTTGTTTAGCGAGACGGAAGCCACGGAAATAGACGCTTCAAATTCAGATCCTTCAAATGTTCACAAATGTTCAAAAATGTTCACACAGTTCACAACCTGTTGATGACCCTGCTGGAATGGAACTAGGCATTTCGAGTGCTCTGCCCGGTGACACTCAGCGTGAAAGGTGGTGATGTATGTTGACCATTTTTATGCGCCAATTCTTTGCTTCAAATTAAAAAGAAATCGGAGGAATCAAATATGGAGTGAGATTTTGATTCCCTAAGGATGTTTTCTTCAATTTCATTATAGCAGCACGATCGAATTCCAGATAAAATATTATCTCCTTACGTTGTTGTTGGGAAATAGAACTAATAAGATTCGTTAGTTCTACATTTCAAATATCTATTATTATAATTACAACTAGCCTACCTATAAGTACTATAGTTACTATCGTGTTTGCTGGGAGATTTAACAGTCACTCATGCATTCAAATGCTACTACATCAAGCCGATTTATTGTGCGAAAATAGAACGTCCCCATTGAGATACGGTACAATTCTAAGTACTAAAAACTATGAAAAAATGCATTTAAAAGGTCAAGGCAGTCAACAAACATATTATAATATCTTCTATTGTTTATCATAAACAAACAAAATTCCAGATCACTTATTTTCTAAATGCCGAGAACATCATTTACAAAACAATAATTTGTTTAAATACCATAATCACATCGCTTCTATTCAATCTAAGTTAAATGAATGAAAATAAAGGAAGACATTGCTAATACCAGTGCCATCCCTCTGACTTACCCTATTTCTTCACGAATAATCTACACAGTGCCTATATTGTATTATTAATTTGTAGATACATAATGTACATCAAAGTAATATTAATCCAAACAATATCCTACTCAAAGTCAAGTAAACCGCTTAGCGATCTGTTAAACACGTCTCATCCACTCCATCCGACGTTGCTTTTATCAGCATTATTATCAAGCCTACGAGGCTCCGTAGCTTCATTTGAAAAATACTTCTTGCCAGATTAAACTCCGGTAATCGGCAAGGTTGAATAAATCTGGCTGGCTTTAGACAATTTATCATCCAATTTGCATAATGCTTGAGGCTGAACGTTTTAATGATTGAATGCAAAATCAGGTAATGTGCGAATCTCATTTTAATCAAGAATCGAGCCGAAATCACAAAAATACGTTGAAAATTGTATTTCTCTTCAGTTCGTTCAAGTTCAAGGCGTGAATCTTGTTGTATTGTGTCTGCTACATCATCTCAAACAACATGTCACTCGCATGATCGAATTTGATGGACATGGATTCATCCTTATACAAACATACTCATATAATCTTGTAATATCAAACGAGAAAATGTTACGTGAAACCTATTCTATTAACTGATAAACTTTCAACATTCCTGGATTAATAAGGTAATAACTATAATTCGTATGATTTAACAATTAATGATCTTTTGAGAGTTGGCTGAAATTAAATACACATAAAAAGCGATGACGTTTATTACTGAATTGTACAATAGATCGAAATCAATCACGCATGGTCAATAATAATGGGTATTGTGCATGCAACAGTTTATTAATACAGCTATAAATAATGTTCAGTGGTCGTTATTTGGCTGTTCACTTCAATGTATGCAAAAATTTATTTTAGGGTCTAAATACTGCGTTATACGTGGTTATACTGATCATGCAAAATACCAATAGCCTATCCAAATTTCTGCATAGATTAGCATAAGAAATGACCTAATTCAACTTATTTATAAGCTAGTATAGAAAAACAACAAATAAACATTCATATGACCAGTAAATGAAATATAAACAATGGACGAGTGTGTATAGTATGTTATGTAAGTGTAACATTATGTTCAACCGGTAGGTACATTAATTAAAATCTTTCAATTATAATTTCGTAAATATTTTATTGTATTTTTTATACAGTAGCTGTCTGTTTACATAATGTATTAATTTGAGTCATTTGTATGAGACTGAATTTATTATAACAAATATACATAAAATTAAATATAATTAAGTATATTTGGGTAGGTATATTATTTTATTTAAAATATTAGATATGTATTACGTATTATTTTTAAATATTGTAGTACGTAATCAACTTTTTAGTAATGAGTTGAATCTCACTGTCATAATACAATTCACAAAAAATGCATTTTATGTAAACTACTTCTAGAGATCACATTAAAAAGTACGAATCCGCCGTGCTGTAATTTCTCGATAAGAAACGAAAGTCAGTAGCTACAATGATAAATTACAAAATTTATTCATGAGGTGAAAGGTGCAAAAAATCTCATTAAATCTGCAATTATGGTATACTTGTGCTGCGGTCGCTTAGCAACCGTTGAAGTATACATTACTGGTATTTATATATACAAAACAAACAAGTTTAATCATTTGGGAAAAGACCTCATCTTTGATACACTGTTGTATTATAAGTAGCTACATTAATATTTCTATATTTCGGGACAATTTTCACACACGGCACGATCTGATCCCATACTAAGCTTTCGCTTGTGTTATGGACACCAGATGGCTGATAAACATACATATAAAATTTTTAATAAATACTTATATAGATAATTCACACCCAGACACAGAGCAAACATCTATGTTCATCACACAAATATTTGCCCCGGGTGGGGATCGAACCCACGACCTCTGGCTTGGAAGGCAGGGCCACTACCAACCAAGCCAACCGGTCAGTCAAATAGCTACATTGTTTATACACCACTTTAATATAAAACTTAATTACTTAATCTCTACACATAATTCATAAATTTGCAACACATAGCAAACTAACATTGCCCTGACGTTGTAGCAAGCAGAACGAATCATGTACCTTCCACATAGACTTGCAATTATAACACCACATTATTACATATATATATATACACACAACACAAACATACACAACTATATCTCTCGTAGGCTCAATAAAGATCAACAAAACGCGACGAGCCAACAACGTGTCACCGTGTATTAACTCAAGTTGCGAGAAACTTCGCCCATAAAGGACTTACCTAACTCTCAACTTAACTGTTTATTAACACCACAGTTTTGGGACTATATACAATACATAATTATATGACGCCGAATGTCTTCAAACACTTCTTGCAACGAGATGATACAATCAATTCCTTCACTTACCTACCTCAGTTTTCTTAAAATTTCTTAAATCCTGATGACGAATAATTAAAGACTAATTCTATTTATTTTCTTTTTATTTCATTATTCTCTATTATAATATTTGTATAAAGATAAGGAAATTCTATTCACCAAAAATATATTTAAGTACAATGAAACTTTTTTCCTTTTGTTATATTTGCTTATAATTGGAAGAGGTATAGTACGACATAAAAGAGATGAAATTAATTATTTTGGAACTAATTCGTTTTTCATTACCTGGCAACCCTGAATTGGCAATGTAGCTGTCAAGTTGAATAAAGATTTGTTGTTTTTTTCGTGAAGTGGAGAATTATTGAGATAAAATTGTTATTTAGAACAAGAAATTTAAATAAAAAAGGAGACATCATGAAAAAGGTTAAACGTAGTGGTGTCCGTGAAGTCGTGTATAAAGTTTTTATTCGGTGTTTGTCCGAATTTCAAGCTGGAAAGTTATTGACTGATTTGGAAAACGTTTACAAACGTACAGCAGAATATACCGGTGAGATTCCATTTATTTTTGCTCAGTACTACGTAAAATAGAATATTCCATTAGTGACGAGTGTTTAATGTATGTATGTATGGCGATTATTACGTTTTCGAAATTTAATTTGAGGTTATTTGTATGTAAACAAAAACTAGTTTTTATAGTGCGACCAGCACAATTTGAGTCAAGAAGTTATATCCAATCCAACCAGCCTCAAATAAAGTACCTAGTTTAGATTTTACTACATAGTATAGTGATAACTGTTTTCATACACCTATCTATTAATCAATCAAACCATAAGAAAAAAAAAAACATATTTTAGATTTAGCTTACTAATTACTTACTAAAGTAGCGCAGGGACGCTGGCCTCCTACATTAAAAAAAAATTAATAAAATAAAGGAAGTTTTAGTTTTAAGCTACTATAAAAATATGTCAATTAATGTACTATTTGATTTTATTCATCTTTATTCGTTTGTTATAGGGGTTTCTGAAAGCACAGTACGCAGGATAGTAGAGGAAGGCAGTAGAAATGAAGGCAAATTTTCAACGCCAGCCAAACATAGGAGAGGTAGACCATCAAAAACTTTAGATGACTTTGACGTCTGCGCAATACGCCAAAAAATTCATTTTTTTTACACCGTTAAAAAGGAAGTGCCAACAATTGGCAAATTATTGGCTCAGCTACGTGATGACATTGGGTATGATGGTAGTCGTGAGCATTTGCGAAAACTTTTAAAAAAAATAGGATTTCGCTATACAAAAAATAAATCCAATAGGCAGGTTCTGCTTGAAAAACCCATTATAGCACACAAAAGAGAAATGTATCTGCAAGCTATAATGGACAATAGAAATTTGCCAGAAGAAATTCAGAAGGATATAATTTACTTAGATGAAAGTTATATACATTCAAGCTATAAAGTTAAAAAATGTTGGCAGTCAATAAATACAGAAGGTGTGACTACAGAAATTTCTAAAGGAAAGAGATGGATTTTAGTACATGCTGGAAGTGAAAAAGGCTTTGTGCCTAATGCTCTTTTAATCTTTAGTGGTTTAAATAAACAAGAAGATTATCACTCGGAGATGAACCGGGCAAACTTCCGAAAATGGGTTACTGAAAAACTAATACCAAATATTAGAGAACCCTCAATCATTGTTATGGACAATGCTCCCTACCACTCGGTGGTAAAAAATAAATGTCCAACATCAGCCAACAAGGTTGATGAAATAAAAATGTGGTTGTTAGAAAATAATATTCCCTTTGATCTACAACTAAGGAAACCTTCTCTTGTTCAGCTGGTAAAGAAGCATAAACCAGATCCAATTTATGAAATTGATGAATTATTGGGGCAACACGGTCACACAGTGGTAAGGTTACCGCCTTATCACTGTGACCTTAATCCAATAGAGTTGATTTGGGCACAAGCAAAAAGAAAGATCGCTTCGCAGAATGTTGGAGCAAAAAATATTAAAGAATTAGCTTTAGATGCCTTCAACTCCATTACAAGGGAAGATTGGAAGAATTGTTGTGACCATGTAAAAAAAATAGAAATGGAATATTACAATAGGGGCAAAACCCTGTACGAAGACATTGAGAAATTTATTATTCACGTTGGTGATGAGAGCAGTGAAGATGACTCAGATTCAGATAGCTGTTATAGTGCTGAAGAACCAAATGATGATACTGAAGATGCCCCGTACCCTCTTGCCAGTACTTCGAAACAGAGTGATGATCAGTCCTTTGAAGGAGTAGAATATTTAGATTTTGATGAATTATATTAATGTACAAAATTTATCTACAAAAAAAAATAAAAATATGTGGTTTTCAAATCGCCTTGTTTTTTTCTACCCGACGGACCCAGAAAGAGGGTAATGTGTTTGAGCTGCATGTATGCTTGTTTGTTTGTATGTTTGATTCTATGTGCGCCTGTGCAGTCTTAACACTTGACCGATTTTTATAAAATAACTAATTCCAAATACATTTAAGTAAAATTTGACCTAGGTAGGTCAATTAAAATACTAATGTATTTTTGTCTTAAATTTACACTATTGCTACAATGAAACAATTATAACGGTTTAAATCGCGGTATTTATTTTAGATTATATTATATAGATTTTTGGATTTTTATTCTATAGTATCAAGATCGCTTGCGTCGCAGTATCAGTGTTGCTATATGAGCGACGGTGGCGCCCTCATTTATTTTCATCTCTTTTGTGTCGCACTGTAATGTAATCTCAAATTATTTTAAAATTCTTCGTTATCTAAGGGTTATTAGAGACGTGGGTATATTGACCACGTGTGATATAAAACCGTAATAGATATTCAAATGATAATCAAATATAGATAAGTATCATTAAACATTTATAAATCAACTAGCGACCCGCCCCGGCTTCGCACGGGTGCAATGCTGATACTAAATACACTACAGAAAAACTGTGAACACGCTCTTGCCGCACCGGGCGGCCGGCCGCGCCGGTACCGCCGCAAACGCTACGTCCCGCAATTTTTAAATCTGTAATATCTTCGAAAATATTCACTTAAATCATACGGTGTAAAGGGCCATATAGATCTATATTAAATGAACAATGTATTCAAGGTATTTAATTGGTTAAGGATTAATGCTGTATTGGTTAAAATCGCTTCGAAAATTAGCCATTATTTGTCGTAAAAAGTAAATGACAAAAAAAAGTTATTGTGGGTTATCCATAAGAGATAGACATATACCATCGCGGACTTTTCTGTAGACCTTTTCAATGTGTATAATACTTAGTACATTATTTTGATAAAACTCGTAGGGTTCAGCCTGCGTTTGCAATGTAAGCGGAAAAAATGTAATTTTTTACGACATCACATTAGAAACCTCAAAAATAACAGTACTTCTCCACTATTTAATGGATGTTATTATACATATAAACCTTCCTCTTGAATCACTCTATCTATTAAAAAAAACCGCATCAAAATCCATTGCGTAGTTTCAAAGATTTAAGCGTACAAAGGGACATAGGGACATAGGGACATAGGGACAGAGAAAGCGACTTTGTTTTATACTATGTAAATCAATCAATCAGCTTGTTCGATATCCTCCATTCAATACATGACAAAACGCAAACAAATACGGGAATACCAGAACCAACAGATAAAAGTTATCCCTTGATAAGCATATTATATGGAAAATCCGATTTAGCGCATGTAAGAAAAATTTATGGCCGTACATAATGAGATAATATTTCATACTCTAAGAACACGTGGAAAGGATTTGTAATGCGTAATGTGTAATAACGTGCAACATAAAGTGGTGAATGCATAATTTGCTTTTACTATGGCCTCGCATCACTTTCTTGGAGATTATAAATCCGAAAGTAACTCAGCCGGGTTATTATTACCGAAAGTTCCATGCGCTGTTTGACTACTTACGACTGGAACGAGTTTCATTATCATTAGAAATATTACGTACCTACTACCTAAAATGATGTTATCTCTCTTTTAAATAAATATTTAGTAGTTAAAATAAACTTACAAAACATAATATGTCTAATATGTTCATTATTAATCCATACTTATATATTACTAGGTTTCCGCCCGCGGCTTCGCCCGCGCAGTCAAAGAAAAACCCGCATAGTTCCCGTTCCCGTGGGATTTCCGGGATTGCGTCATTTTCCCGGGATAAAAAGTAGCCTATGTCCTTTCTCGGGTATCAAAATATCTCCATACAAAATTTCATGAAAATTGGTTCAGTAGTTTAGGCGTGATTGAGTAACAGACAGACAGACAGAGTTACTTTCGCATTTATAATATTAGTATGGATTACTTATAAATGCGAAAGTAACTCTGTCTGTCTGTCTGTTACTCAATCACGCCTTAACTATTGAACCAATTTGCATGAAATTTGGTATAGAGATATTTTGATACCCGAGAAAGGACATAGGCTACTTTTTACCCCGGGACATAGTTTTATTCCGGAAATCCCACGGGAACGGGAACTATGCGGGTTATGCGGGTTTTTTGGGTGGAAAGCTAGTTCTATAATAAATTAAATTAAATTCTCGTAACATTGCTCAGTGAAAATGGCAACGAGAAAATCAATGTACGAGCGAACTTAATAAAGGTGACAGGCGTAAAAAAAGAAGAACTTATTTTATTTTTATCTATCGAAAACATTCTCGACAGAAGCGCTGTATCGTTTTTACTTCAATGTCTACATAAATTGGACCTAATAGTGAGTGACATTTTTTTATTGACTTATTTTACGCATCTATCGCCCTCGCATAGTCTGTGGATGGCATTGACACTGACAGCCGGTGACATTGTAAGCCCGAGAGTGATAAGCTTTTGTTTAACATTACGTACGTACAAAACGATAAATTATATCTGTGAACGGAAACACATTACAATTGGCACATGGATAAAGGGCTTTTTATTTATTGTATCATTAACGCAACAATAAGTTTATACTCTACCTAATAGGAATGCAAAATAGAGGTAGCCTTGTTTTAAATTATCTAAAATGACAATTTATAATTTTATATAAAGTAACAACGTTGTCTTAATGAATCAACAATAATTTCACCATTTTAGTAAAACCGTTGGTAAAACATGAAAGAAATATAACCTCACGAAAATCCAAGTGTCCTTTGGTAAGTATATTAGCGATAGAAGAGAACGAACGACATCATAAATGAAGGTGAGCAGAATGTTAGCGGTAACGACTCATAAAAAAATGAGGAAACTTCTCAAGCTCCATATACCTACATAATAAACAGGTCAAGGTTGCACGAGAGTATGACAACCACGATCCAACTTCCAACTTTGTCACAAAGCAAAGAAACACGGGAAACAATCAAAAGTTTCAAGTCCATTCTCTCTTCAATATCTCCGGATACGTTTTTCTCGTTAATAAGCACCTGGCCCGCTACGTCACGTGCCGAGCCATCGTTAAAAGCGCGAAGACTCCCAAAAGGATTTAAGGATTACTACATTGTCCCAGGGGTTTGAAACTTTCCAACGCTTGAACAATAACTTCCCCACTCCTGTTATACTTGCGATTTGATAGCGCTATTGGTTCGGCTTAAATTAGACTGTAGACTTTTTAATTTAACCAACGCGAATGGAATATGTAAAAAAAGGTTCCAGTCATTATAATAAAAATACACAATACGCTTTATATATGTACATATTTCATTGCTTTAGCCTCGAAAATATCTCGTATAACGAGCTCCAAGTTACGAGACTAATATTGTATTATCAAGAGGTAGAATTTATTTGTGAGAGGCAATTTATAAAACTATCAAATGGATAACAATGTCTAGGACATATTGAAAGTTAAAAATATAACAGAATAAATTTAACTTCATTGCATTTAGTATAAAATTATAGTGGAGTTATAAAAAGAGAAGAATTTTATATTCGCTTACAAGTAAGTCGCTATGAGCACTTTTTAACTAGAAAAATTAACTACATGGAAATGCACAATATTACAATAATACTGGACGCATACGCAAATTCAGGGAATTACATTTACATGCAATATTTAAAACGTAACAAGAATTCGATTTCGTTCTAGATCCAATTTACTTAATCGTTCCAAATTAACGAAACAAAAACGTAATATTACTACCGCGTCCACACGACACCATTCAGTAGGTAAACACTGAACAGACACAAAACAGAAATATTTGCAAACAAACATCAAATCTTAGCCAGCAACTTCCAATTATAAACAGAATGCAATTGTTTGGGTGACCTAGATTGCAGTTTCAAGCTCACTGACCTGGATTCGAAGGCCGTATCTATGGCTATTCAATTAGAATTCGCGTAAAAATAAAACCTTCAAATATCGTTGATTTCGGGTACTACAGTTATGCAGCAATTGAAGATAAAAGGTCAGCTTTTGAGCGTCCATCAAATGAATTTTAAACGTAAATGTTGTATTTAAATATAAGCGAATCAGTGATCGTGCAGAATTTAATAACATAAAAATCCTTGCAATACCATGCATATAAAATTTGAAAACACGATGACTTAGCAAGATAAAACAGAGCCATTCGGAGTTCAAACCGATCATTAAAAACGGATTATAAATTATTCAAACAGGACCAAATCTACGAATTAGTAATGTCTAGCTCCTCTTGCTATAAGTCCTCTGGAACTACAGAACAAAGCGTAAAAGAGCCGGGTAAAGAAATTTCATTATCTAGTTAGGGATAGACAAAAGTGCTTTCGCTGACACAAAACTAAGGGAAACTCGGCATTACGCGGTGGGACGGGCAAATTACTTAGCGACCAGTTTGTATCGACGTACCTACTCCCAAGGGAGTTGAGTCGGCATACAAATTAGTAAATGTGTGTATTGTCACTGACTGGCAGGTTTATAGCTGCGTAAACAATGTGCATACAGAGAAACATAACTACTGTTTCACTTACAGTTTACCTGTATTTCCGCGTTATAATATTGCATCTATTTAGTTTTAAAGTTACGTATTGCGTTGTGACGATTACCTAGTAACCAGACACTTAAAACGCACTGATGCGTTACAGTTCTCGAAACGGTCAACCCAGAAGTAAAACTATTCTAAAACGCAAATATTGTACGTAGTTTTTTTTTTCATTGTAAAAACTAAATCAGGTTTGTACTCCAATTATTTAAAAAAACGAGCCGTGAGTCAGTATTGCCACGTAATCACTGTTTAGAACGTTCTCGTACATTTCCAAAGTCATTCATTTGTTCATAGTTACACAATAGCATCGTCAAGTGAGCGAAATTGGTTGACAAACGAACATAAATATACACATACACTACACAGTCGATAGTTAATCGACGAACTGTGTACGGACTACGGACGCAGCCAATCTCGGCCGCGGGACTCGGGAGCTTCGATTAAACCACGAAACAATCCTCCATCAGCGTTGATAACTTTGGTTTTAAATGCAAATTTTAATCAATTGTTTTACGACGCCTTCTATGACTTGAGGAATAATGTTCGAATATTTATTTAACGGAAGTCATTTTATATGTAAAAAACACGTCTTTATGGGGACGGGTTTTGGATGTTATTTTAGTAAATACGCCGGGTATGGTATCCTAGAATAACTTAGAGGACAGTCAAACAAAACATTGAAAATTTAGTTAATCACCGATGCCTGACGAAATTGACTTCTCTATATCATTTCCCATGCGAAAGTAACCTTGCGCGACGGATGTTCACCATATTAACGTGTCAAGATTTCATTTATACTAGCATTTTACAAGAATATCGTCACATACAATGCACGTATACAGTAATTCTTTCTACAACTAGACGCCGGACACATGTCACTAATTGCTTTCGTTGAGAACTCATAAAACGAAGGAAATGACTTGAGGCCAGTGGCTTTTAATTCACAGCCAACCTCTAATAAAACGCCTTGAAGTTTGTTCTTGCGTATTTTATCAGTGTCGAGTTTTATTTGACTTGTGAAAATGGGAAAGATTTTTTTGTGTCTAGATGTCTCTTTTTAGACTGCGTATTAAAATTAAAAATAAAGTATAATACGTTAATACAATTTGAATGAATAAATAGCTATACAAACACTGTTTTCACTGCTCCAATATAATTCTTGATATCAGAGTTCGGACATGGTACAAGCACAACTACCGTCACACTCTATTTTACCAACCATGCAAGAGAAATAATGCAATGCTGAATACAGAAACAAATTCAACTTATTATTTTAAGAATAGAACATAATATTATGAAAAACAGTTTTTCCTTACATATATTTAAACTGATTAGTTACCATTTTCCTTTATTACTTCAAATATCATAACCTAAATCCCATTACCACAACAATAATACAAAAATACCCGTCCGAGAATCTCGAAAAGAAGATAGCACAATATCCAGCAAATGTAACAGTGTAACTAGATAAGTGCTGCATTATGCAGAACTAGAGAGACGCACGTACAAAATTACGCTTATGTACTATGTAAATAAGGTGAGCGTTGTATAAAATGCAACTCGTGGCCGCGCGCTACCCGCTGCAGCGTACACCTATAGGACCCACTGACCCAATTCCCTTATGAAACCTCTTGTTCCTTGTTGCCAGGGGAAATATCTCCGCATTGATTTATACAACTTGTACATTTTTATACTGACGATATATTATGGGATGCCGGGTCGCTTATCTCGAATCGATAGCTGGAGTAATGTGAGTGTAAATATTGTTTACGCGCCTTTATTTTATAGGACGTCCATATTTTTAACAAAAATGTGTTAAATGTATACTTATTGTTAAAACTTATATCACATTTTCAACAATATTTTACATTTCTAAATCAGAAGCTTCTTATGGTAAAATATTTTTATAAATTCTGCGAGGAAACTTATAAGATTTCGCGCGTATTCTTGACAAAGTGTGTTCCCATTCCCTCAGTATGTCATGGGGCATGCATTTTACAACTGTTTCACTGATCGATTTCCGGTTAGGGTGAAGTGGGTGAACTGCCTTGTCTCGCCGGGGACTTTTCAGAAACGGTCCTATACATATAGGCTGTATAAAATATGATCATATTAATTTTCGAACTCATTATAATTTGGAAACGTTCTGCTTTACTTAAAAACTGTTCTAAATTGTTACATATTTCTGCTCAGCCATAACAGCACTTGAATATTAGCAGCGCACGAGATACGCAGCCAGTGGTTAAATGCAAAGTTTCATAACATGAAAATAAAAATGAAACATCTTAAATGCAGTTTGTAGCTAACCGCGACAGCATCGCGCTCGGTTAGCCTCGCTGACCCAATTACCTTATGAAACCTCCTTACAGCCGAGTTGGAAATATATCTGCATTGATTACCTTTACTAGTGCTATTTGGAACGTGTTAAGTTTTACAGAGTTGGTCCGTAATTAACGTTGGAGGCTCGTGTTCTTTAAAATAAACTGTAGTAAAATTAAGACCAATAGGCAAATTAATATAGTACCTCATATGTTGTTATTTTTTATTATATGAAAGAAAGTAAAACATTTGTACATAGCTACAGTGTTGAATAACAAAAATAAAATAAAACTTAAAAAGTGTGTCACATAGCACCGTCCAAAAGGAACTAGTTCAGTTTGTGCCAGGCGCTGGTTTTCAACTTGATCCTAATTGCAACTCACGGGTGTGAAGCTGTGTAAAATAATAAATAAAATGTTGATGTATGCGTTATATGTTATTAAAGTTATAATATGCTTGAACTCAAATCTGATTAAAAACCTGTAAATATAGTACTTTGGTTTTCTTGCTTCAATAAAAAAGATACTCTCCACCTGCAATCTAATTCATCTCTACTCGAAATAGTAAAAAGTGCATCGTGTAGATTACTAATAGAGCCTGCTTTAATTGCCTAGTCAAATTTCTGCCAATCAACTATGTGTATGTGTAATTGCTAACTCAGTTTCGATTTACCAGCTTCTCCAATAACCGTTCAAAACGGATCATATTAAGGTAAATTAATGGATAATGTGTTGATTACACATTATCCATTAATTTACCTTCCTACCTACCTACGCAGAGCAAGCAAATTTTGCATAAATTAGCATCCGATTCGTAATAGGAAGGTAAGTACTAATGCACAATAATACACAGCCATACATTATCTCTACGCTAATTCTATTTGCTTTTAAATGAATAGGAGATTGTCTTATTGACTAATGATAAATTGTCTTTAACTGGCGGGTCCTCACAAAGCGAACAGACTCGCGAGGCAACTGCTATGCGAAGTAGCTAGGTCAGTGAGGACGTGGCTATGCCGAGGAATGTTCACATAGACCCAACTGCTTCGACACATCAATTGCTTCGCGTCAACTGCTTCGACACAGCAATTGCATCAACTGCTCGCACAGTGTATACTCGCCTAATAACAATTGCGAAATGTAAGAATAATACCGAAATATATTCATGTTTGCGGCAATCAATCAGTTTCCAAATCTTGTTGGCTTAGCGGATAGCGATAAAAGTAATTTGCAGTGGCGGATTTATAGATTTGCCGCCCGTAGGCTATTCAATTTTTGCCGCCTCTAAATTTTGATATCTTAGTCCACAATCATATCAATTTTCTATCAATAAAATTTCAACTTTATAATTTGTGCTCCATCATCCTCGTTACATCAACTTTTCCCATATAGTTATTATTATTGAGAACTATGGTACCGTGTTAGATCCTTGATTATTTTTACAGCAAAGAATTATCAAAAAACATTATTTTAAGGAAAAAAATATCTCTATCGTATACCACTTTTAAAGTAAGGTAAGGTATGTCTTAAAACTATACAATACTTACAAAATATGAATTAAGCTTACGTAAAAAACATATATTTGGCGAACGTTGATTAACATTTATTATTTTTTTTTTTATGTCAGAGCAAGCAAAGGAGCAGATGTTAAGTGGTCACCACCGCCCATAAACACTTGTAACACTAGAAGTGTTACAGGTGCTTTGCCGGCCTTTTATGGACAAATAAGCTCTTTTCTTGAAGGCCCCAATGTCGTAGTTGTTCTGGAACACCGCAGGTGGCAAATCGTTCCACAGTTTCACCGTACGCGGAAGGAAGTTGCGGATGAAGCGGACAGTGGTGGAGCGCCAACTATCCAGATGATGCGGATGGAACTGGTTTTTACGGCGCGTGGTCCGTATTAATTATTATTACATTTATTATTACACAGTTTAAAAACAATACAATAAATATATCTTTTCTTTATTATTTGTTAGCATTATGATTTAAGTTAAATTATAAAAGCATTACAATACTTTTTTGCGAGACTTTGAATTCGCAAAATCATTCATTATATCGTCGTACGAAATCTTGTTCATTAGCTCTGACTCTATGCACAATTATAGAGCTAAAGCGTTTAGCTTTTCTTGACTTAAAGTCGATCGTAGGTAGTTCTGTACTCTCTTCAAGCAAGAGAAGCTTCTTTCACCTGAACAATTCGCTGGTGTACAAAGAGCCATACGAAGTGCTATATCCAAGTTTGGATAAATAAACACGATAACTTTCGAAAAAATAATTTTTTCACTTCAATTTTTTTTAATATACTATGAAATTAACTAAAAAAGATAATAAAAAAAAATCTTATCCTAACAGATATTCGGTGGTAGAAAACTAAAGAATAGCTTTCAGGGAATGTAATTGGTTCGCAACTACAAATTATATTAGAATTTATTTGTCTTTCCATTTTCCTTTCTGTTTCTTGTTACCATTATTATTATATACGTACCTTTAACTAATGTATTATCAAATTACATTGGAACAATTTTTATATTTTTCCTTTTTGTAAAATTATTCCCATATCCATAAAACTTGTGACTATTTCCATATAATATGTAACACCATGTAGGCGACAGCCTAAAGACATGTTTTATCCATAGAAATACTATTCTCCCGAAATCCATTTCCCTTACTAATAATTGACTTATTTCAGACACCCGGCTCTACTTCCACTGATACGAGACGAGTGCCAACTATCCAGATGATGCGGATGGAACTGGTTTTTACGGCGCGTGGTCCGTATTAATTATTATTATATTTATTATTACACAGTTTAAAAACAATACAATAAATATATCTTTTCTTTATTATTTGTTAGCATTATGATTTAAGTTAAATTATAAAAGCATTACAATACTTTTTTGCGAGACTTTGAATTCGCAAAATCATTCATTATATCGTCGTACGAAATCTTGTTCATTAGCTCTGACTCTATGCACAATTATAGAGCTAAAAAAAGCGTTTAGCTTTAGCGGTAGTTCTTTACTCTCTTCAAGCAAGAGAAGCTTCTTTCACCTGAACAATTCGCTGGTGTACAAAGAGCCATACGAAGTGCTATATCCAAGTTTGGATAAATAACACGATAACTTTCGAAAAAATATTTTTTTCATTTCAATTTTTTTTTTAATATACTTGTTTAACTGGAGAGAAGCCGTTGAATAAAAAATTGCAGCTGAGTATTGTTTTATCTTATTATAATTAATTTATTCCGATTTAGACTACAAGCCCGCATAGGAAAAAAATATGGGTCAAATGAACCACCAGGGGACATATCTAGAACGATAGAAGAGCAAAAAATAATAAGATTCATCACTATGCCGTCACTTGTAAGCTGTCCAACTGAGTGCAGATGAGAATTGAAAAGTACAGGTAGACTCGGTAAATTTTGGTCATATATTTTTGTACGGCATTCTTAACCATCGATAGATCCATTAAAAATAATAAGAAACCGCTCAGTGCCGTACAAAAATGGTGGTCCACCAAGTCGGAATTTTTATTTAATTTCCGAGAGTTACCGGGGGTAAATTTGGTCATTTGACCATGTACGGCATCTGTGTCATACTATTGCTATACTGCTTTTAATCCATTATTCCGCAACGCCGTACAAAAATCATGGGGACAAGGGGAAAAAATCGAGAGTTGTAATCCCCTCTCTTTCCCCACTCCAGGGGGTCATTTGACACAACACGAAATAAATTTATTTTTAAAGTATTTTATGCATAGATATAATATTTTTTCATGTGCCGTACATTTTCGTTGGTTCAAAGGGGAAAAATCTGAAAAAGAAAAAAATCCATATAACGAAATGTTTGCTTTATATTTTGATAATAAAATATAAATATACATTAATATGAAGAAGCTCGAGGTGGTTAATTATCACCTTGGAAAGTCGGAGTCAGGTGGAATGGACTCCGTTAAATTGATGAACTAATAAAAAAGCTATGACCGAAAAGATGTGAATTATATGCAATCAGCCCATGAATACAGGTAAAGTCACAAGCAAATGCTAGTAATATATACATATTCAAAATGTACAAGTAAAGCGCTTTCAAATGATACCAAACACGGCATATTTATCTTAACTTTATTTTTTTACTCTGTATGTTTTGTCCGCTAGAGGGCGCCACATTAGATTTTGTGAAACCCCATATAGCCTTTAGCTAGCTGGTCGCTGGTTATCCAGTGAACAATTCAGACGCTTCTAATGATATGTCATTTGTCGAATTCTGATAAGTAGTTTAGAAGTTACGAGGGAATAGATGAACATACATACATGACCTGTCAAAACCATAACCCTCCTTTTGCTTTGCCGTAGTTGGGTAAAAATATGTTAATGCCGTACTGTATCAAATGGCCATAAAGCACCCTTAAAATTGTAGCTTTCGTCGCTTTCATCAGCCTAAAAGATGTGGTCTGCACAAAAATGTACGGCATCGTTTTTTCCTAATTTATCTATGTTAATACTATTTAAAACAACGAATAAAGTGTAGAAAACTATTATATTTCATTAATCTACGATGTTTAAACTTTAACAAACTTTCTGGTTTTGCATTTCTCTATAACTTTTTTTAGAACGGTTTCTTTTGAACGGCAATACTATACAACAATTGAATTTTACAATATCATGTTAAAAAAAAAGTTCCCGTACAGGGTCAAATGACCTTACAGCTCTTTATATCAAGAATTCGATGAAATTAAGATGATTATTGGTATACATTTAAAAGAACAATTATTTTTTGACGGCATTGCTTTTAATAGTACTTTTGAGTGCTAGATAATGTTTTGGAACCGAAGCCGTACTTAGTCAAATGACCCCCTGGAGTGGGGAAAGAGAGGGGATTGCAACTCTCGATTTTTTCCCCTTGTCCCCATGATTTTTGTACGGCGTTGCGGAATAATGGATTAAAAGCAGTATAGCAATAGTATGACACAGATGCCGTACATGGTCAAATGACCAAATTTACCCCCGGTAACTCTCGGAAATTAAATAAAAATTCCGACTTGGTGGACCACCATTTTTGTACGGCACTGAGCGGTTTCTTATTATTTTTAATGGATCTATCGATGGTTAAGAATGCCGTACAAAAATATATGACCAAAATTTACCGAGTCTACCTGTACTTTTCAATTCTCATCTGCACTCAGTTGGACAGCTTACAAGTGACGGCATAGTGATGAATCTTATTATTTTATGCTCTTCTATCGTTCTAGATATGTCCCCTGGTGGTTCATTTGACCCATATTTTTTTCCTATGCGGGCTTGTAGTCTAATTGACATTTTCTGAAAAAGTTGGCTTTCCGAAAAAGTAATCAAATCTACTGATGTAAACATTTAATTTAAATAATTCGAGTATGACATGAGCGCTTAAGGCCTGCTCATTTGGATTTTCCAAACTTTTTCTTACTGCAAATAAAATAATTAACTATTAAAATGTATCAATTTTCTAATGAGCCAATTGTCTCACTTCATATTTTGTGGAGGGAATTTTTTTATTGTCAAGTCACAGTCGTTCAACTATCAGTTATTTGATTAATATGATCTCTATAAGATATTGAACTAGTTTTTTATTTAATAAAAATTAGTCAATTTTGGTCAGTATTTTTATTAGACCATCGATATTATATTGATTGAATTGGGTAAGCAGATCTCATAATTATTAGGTACACGGAGAAAAAATTATAGCAGTTATCAGTGAAGAATATATTTAAAAATTACTAAATTTCGATTATAATATTGAATCGCGATATTCTAAAAGTTCATAATCATTAATGTATAATTAGTAAAGCGTTTAGGAATTGTTCATGCAGAGATGTTGAAATATTTATTAATTAGCACTGTATATGAGAATATTTCGATTTTTGTTAAATATTTTAATTTCTCTCCAATTTTCGAAATTCGTATTATGTGTGTGTATAATATTTTTTTTTTTTAATTTGTAAACCAAAATAATAAATTTATGAACTAAATTTGCCACCCCTTAAAATTTGCCGCCCTAGGCTCCAGCCTACTCAGCCTGCTGATAAATCCGCCACTGGTAATTTGGAACCTAAATTCAATATAGCTTTTGTCTCCAACGCTCCGTCACCCGTCACTTTGACCCTAATAACTTTTAGAAAAAATCCTTTAGATGGTGTCTAGAATAATTTGAAAACTGTAGGGTTTGACATATATTAGATGAGATCATTACGTCGAATTTATTTTCAGTTTTTGTTAACTAAACACTTAAGTAATATTAAGTATGATTTTTTTTTTTCTTTATAGCTAAGTATATTTTTATAAGACTCTAAGACAATTTCCTAACTCCAATTATTAAATCTACTACTAGGAACCTACTTATAATCATAATACCTACTCACAGAACTTATAAACTAAAATATATGTAGTTACTTAAAACTTCGGAAAGTACAAGAGCAAAAATTAATCACGAAAGCAAACTTATTCAATCGGCTGAACAAATCACAAGCCGATGCAATCAAAATAAAACCATTTGAACACTAAGTACGGCAGCCAGGTGAGATTATATTATACAACCGAGTTGGAAACTTAAATAACGTCAAACGCTAATCTTCAGATGGGACTAAGTAACTTTAAGTTTTGCCCTGAAACTTGGCTATGTTTACTTGCTTTAATATTACAGAATGCAAATTCATCATCGTATTATGGATATTCTTATAAATTTTAAACAACTTTTTTATATAAATTAAAGAATAAAACAAATATAAGACTAACAGCAGATGTTAATTATTATACATATAGTATCTTTCTTTCTTTGTTCTTTAGATGAATGAATGAGAACGTTTTATTGTGAACGCCATAAAATACACTCATACATAAATAGCCGCCTTATGGGACGGAGTCATCTCTTCCAGACCATCGTAAACAACAAACATAATATTTACTTAAAACAAGAAAAATAAAACAAAGAAAACATTCACTGCTAATGTTGATAGAAAAGAAATTAATTCCGAAGTTAATATTTGAATCATAACATTTCATGAAATTTAATAAATAAACATTTCTTAGAATTCTACGAGGTCAATGAGCCCCAAAATTTAATGGAAATAGTTATATATTTAGATAATATTTGAGATTTAAAATTAATTATATATTTACTAGAATTCATTTTGAAACTTGAAGAATATTAGGTTTAGTACCTACCTACTTACTTATGCATTAATAAAAATAATAAAATTGGATTCGTTTTGGTCATGACCACATACATCTTAGCAATTTACAGAAATAAGTATGATTTCATTTATATTTACTTTTTAGATATGATATAGTGGAGTGTGATGCATACAATAAAAACACTTTTAGGTTTAATCTATTCGTTTACTCTAATACTGATTGCACTTATTACAATACGTTCGGAACGATATATTTAATCACTCAACTCAAAACACGATAAATTATGCATAATCAATAATCATATAATTTAATTTATTCATAATCTCACTAATACAATATGAATAAAAACTGCATATTATCGATTTCCATACAGCTACAGCTAGAAAATGAAACCAGTGGCGAGATAGGGCGTCGACCTTGGCGAAGCGACCGCTGGGCGGGCGGTGGGCGGCGAACACAAACACGCTCTGGATAGCCACCGACAGAATCTGTTTAGAGCTTAATCATACGTTTTAAAATCAGAAGCTGTATTGTGAATTAAACACGATAAGACGTATAGAGAGTATCCAATGCTGGAACACTATTAACGGTTAACGAACGCAGGACTTGTGTGTCCGGAAAGTCAAATAAATCAACGGTAGAATTTATAATTAAAGTTTTAAATTACCGTGAACCAAATTTAAGGTATGAGATTATGAATTTTATCATTAATACCTATATGACTAATGACATACAATAATTTATAACATTTGGAGTTTTATCTGCCAAGACGAGCCAAGAGAAGCGCACGGGCACTACCTACCTTTTCTCGAAGCGCTTCGACGTTTTTTTGAACCCTCATAACTTGGGTTTGGATTATGCTAGATCAACAAAATTTTGGGGATATATTGTCAATAGCGGACTTATTGAACATATTAAGTTTTAATTACATTACCTTTTATACTTCAGATTTTATTTATATCTAAAAAACGCTAATTTCGTCACTGACTCACTGATGATCATCAAAATTCTTAAGGTATTTCCTAATGTCCTAGAAAGCTGAAATTTTGTATGTAAGCTAGTATTAGCACACAAACAACAAAAAAATTATAAAACTTGTAACTTTCATCCCCCAACCCCTTAAACTAGGGGATGGGAGTTTGTATGAGACCTGTAATTTAAAATTAAATTTTGATGACGCTAGAGGTCTAATCTAATAATCTAAAACTTGGTTCCCCTAGATATATATATGTATAGGTACTCCTTGTTAAAAAAAAAAAAACTTACAAAAAGAAATGAAATCCCACCAAAAACATTTTCATGTAAAATGTTGCCAAGACGAGCCCATATTATGACTCGCACTGTCAAAAAGTTATCAGATCTCATGTAGAGCCAAGCTTCTAACACTACACGCCCTAACTCTACAAGGCCTAACTTCACAAACTCTACACCTTAGTCAAAATATGTGGCTTGGCCGTTCGTTACTACAAGAACTATTGTATAACACAAAAGTAATGAACAGTGAATTAATTTTTCACCTTACGCCGATGTGAATGTAGCGAAATGGCCAAGCCACATATTTTGACTAAGGTGTAGAGTTTGTGAAGTTAGGCCTTGTAGAGTTAGGGGGTGTAGTGTTAGAAGCTTGGCTCTACATGAGATCTGATAACTTTTTGACAGTGCGAGTCATAATATGGGCTCGTCTTGGCAACATTTTACATGAAAATGTTTTTGGTGGGATATACATATTATGTTTCTTTACAAAAAAATCCAGTTGAACAAATGAATGTTTCAGTTACAAAAGTAGCGCAAAACTGGGTAATAACTACCTAATTAAGTTTAGAATATCTCAAATATTCGTCCTATTCAAGGGAACCTATTCGATGGATATCTATATTTAGGAAAGGTTACACGGGGACGGGTTATTCAAAGGTAAATTTACCTTCTCACCTTCATAACGTAAACCTTTTTACAGTGATAAAGAGTAACCGCTTAAAAGCGAATAAATAAAATCTTATTTATATGTATTTAATTCAGTGCTTCAATTCGAATTAAACAAATATATAATATGTTACGTGAATTATTAGGAAAAGCTGGAAAATACGTAAAAAGTTTCTATGTTTTATTTATGCAAATATAATAAAACATTTTCCTAGATGATGTTGTTTAATTTTAATATGCGATATCCTTGAAAACAACACGAGTTACCAGAATTATAAAACGCGAGGAAATGTAATAATGTTTCATGTTTGGTACGAATTACTATGCAAGTAATGATTACGTAGAAGAAGTTGTCTTTATGGGACCCTTATATACATGTACATTATACATACAAGATAGTAAAAAAATATTATTTTATCCAGTAGTCTGATCTGCAATAAACCACAGGGGTAACGTTGAATAGTGAGCGCATTCACGAGAGTTACGACTACACAAATCAAATGAAGTGCCTATTTGTTTATTTGTAGTCATCTCTAGAGACAACGTTGAGTCGTTATATTAACGGAGTTTGTGCACCTAACATAATAGGTTACTGCAGCGTAAATTATTGCTGTGTTTGGGATCCTTTGGAGCGTGCGTTTATGATGCTTGCTTGTATAACCTAGGTAAGCCTAGACTTGACAGTTTTCTGGGAGTTTACTGCGGGCTTACTGTAAATGGAATTCCTCTCACATAAGTTGTAGTACATATTTCTACAATTTCACATAATATTCAAAATGATGTCCGAATACGAATCCTTTTATCCCCTATTTCATTTATGACGTAGTGAAAACCAGACAACCGTGGAAAGCAATATTGACTGTTATTATTACGTGAACAAAGGAGAGTACCTACTTCATACGTAGCAACCGTTAAAGGAAATAAAAATCGTTATATGACTGAAATAAAACATAGAATATGCTCCATTATAATCTTCTGAGAGGCAATATTGCTATTCTAAGTATGACGTAGGCAAAAGACACAATTGAGTTTGTTTTGATACCTATTTGTTTTTATTTTTTTTTTGGTTTACAATTAACGAATCAATTCATAACAGTATGAACGTTAGGCCTTTTGTTAAATTTGTGATTATTATAAATGATCCGCTTCTAAAAGTATATATAGTTCGATAAATAAATGCTGAAGTGGACGTGGAGGCAAGTATAAAACTCTAAGATAAGTAAGATGAAGCACATAGTGGTTAAAGTAAAACCACTACATATATAAACTCCTGCTGTCTAGGACTTTCGATCCTACTGATATTGTGTTTAGTCTTCATTTCTACGGAACTACTACTTTTATATGGAATATTTTAACGAGGCATTTGAAATGTTAAGTAATTAGAGTGATTATATAAATTTTATCATACTAGTGAGATTATAAATAATATGGTAATATCGCTTTCTATTTTAACCCAAACAAACTCATTTACGAAATGCTATAACAATAATTTTGGATAGCATTTTACAAAATAAAACACGTAACCAAAAAATGTTAATTTAAAGTCATATAGATAACCCACCATACAAATCACGAACTATATGAAAACTAGTACAAACATGGGCATTATTTTTTTTTGTTTCATCTATTCATTCTTTCAACAAACAAAGCAGCGAAGTCCATATTGCCGTCGCACAGTGACTTGACTAAAATCTTGGCACCGCCTACAATTAAGCAGACGCTGGATGAATCAACAGCGTTGTCCCCAGCCGCTGACCGAGACTAGTCTAGTCACTGTAGCGTCTCAAATTCGCTGCATTTAATCCCATATCTTTACACAATCGCAAACAAAAGTACGTGGCTCGATGCCATCGTCCATTATGATTCGCACCGAATTGCCGCCTCTAACTTCGTAATTAGTCGCCGTTTATACACACATTCTTGCATTTCCATCGTCTGGCTATTCGTTACCTAGCATTACTTAATACTTAGTAGGTGCAATAAAAATGAATTTTTATTCCAGTGCAAATAATTTACAAAGTGAGATTTGTTGAGTTCAACAAACTCGCTAATGGTAGTTTAAATGTAGGCGGGACTTTTATTAGATTGTTTACATACAAGCGCGATATAAGAAACATCGCGATTGAGATGTAGCGGTTAGCACTAAATTAGCACTCTGGCGAAGACCTTCACGATCGACTTGTTTTAATAACTCACGTAAACATAATAGATCATCGATGATTTAGCTTCTCTTAAAATACACGTACAAAAAAGGCTATTATGAAAATTTTATTACATTTTATAACGCTAACATATTTTGCATCATATTTTCCTAACGGTAAAAATACTCGATAACAATTAATCCATTATCCACGGACAGCAATTTCCTCCTGAATACTTTAAACGATGACTCACAAGAGCTCGGTAATGTATTAAATACCAAAGATTTGTGAGCCCTGCGTGCGCCGAGTCATGCCCGGCGAAGCGTGATCGCCTTCCAAGGCTCTAGCACAGCTCTAGAGCGATTTAAAGCCTATAGCCTTCACTTAATCCATACTAATATTATAAATGCGAAAGTAACTCTGTCTGTCTGTCTGTTACTCAATCACGCCTGAACTACTGAACCAATTTGCATGAAATTTGGTATAGATATATTTTGATACCCGAGAAAGGACATAGGATAGGTTTTATCCCGAAAATCCTACGGGAACGGGTTTTTCTCTGAAAACGCGGGCGAAGCCGCGGGCGGAAAGCTAGTGTAACATAAAAACCTCGACCCGGTCATTCTAGGTTTTAGATTTAAATAATGACTCATTAAACACCAACGCGTAGGCATGAAATCTGATATTCGATAAAGTGAAAAGCTTTATGTTATTAGGTTTTTAAAAAGTCGAATTCCCGTATTATTTAAGCAAGTCCATAAAAGTGATAAAATCGGTAACATAAAATAACTACGTATATATATAAAACAATTACAAACATGATCATTGTGTTAATTTAATCAATTAATTAACACATCGTGTACATAACTTAACAGTTGTTAATTAAGTCGAATACATACAATATAGGTTATGTAATTTGTATATTAATTAAGTATATCGATATCAACATAAGGGTTTCTTCTCCCTCATATATATCTGTGTATATCTGTGTGAAGAGTATATAATATAATACGCCCATAACTCTAATGTACGTATTGTGTATTACGTATTGTGTATTACGTATGCAGATTTCAAATGATGCAGGGAAAACGATGAGTTTAGAATTTTTAGATAATAAAGAAGATTCATTCAGTAGTTGCATAGCAAATTCATTAAAACGAATAAAGGTTTGCTGAGAATGCACAATGGGCCGAAGCTTCAAGTGTGGCAAGCGCACTCGGATTGTGACGTCACTGCTCTCCGAACTGATATCCCATTCAGGGATTACCGGCGATGTGGCAAGTGGAGTGGATACGTGATAGCTAGAAACAACTACTGTGAGATTAATATACAAGTAAGTACTTAGGTATAATAACTAACAATGTACGAGTATAGTACATAAAAATAAACAGTATACAAACTGAACTCAAATTATTTTCTATTAACAATTTACTATACGTTGTTATTATTTTACGAGCGAAAGTATAACGGGCAAACGTTAAGATTAACTTGGTTGATCTTGAACGATCGGTAACTAAGCAGGCGTGCATAAACAATCCGATAAGTCGACAATTAGCAGAGTTTTAAATAATTTATATTCTTTATTACACCTAGTTGCGAAACGGAATCCGATTGTTGGACAAGGGCAATTCATTTGAAACTAGGACGATTCATTCTTCCAAGACGATACAGTTTTAAATTTGTAAAGTTATAGTAATATATTTTTAGTGAACTATTATTACATAATTATGAGTAATATTAAAAGAAATTACATGTTGCTCATAGCGTTAAAAAATGCAAACAGTAAACTGATAAGATACTACTCTGTAGATATCATCATTGCTAGTTAAAAACACACTGTCATTTATCTTGAAATTGTGTGCATAACGAAGATAGTTTTATTATAATTACCATTCTCAAGTGGAGTTACTTAAGTTCATTGTATTGAAATATATTCATCACTATTATTGTTACACGATAGTTTACGATCACCTGTGAACAGTAAAACTCTGGTTTAAATATCTGGTTATAATGTAGCGATATAACACAAGCTACATTTACAGCTATCTTGATTACCGTTTAACTTTAACCTTTTCCGTTTATTACATTTTTATCCTAAAAACACTTTTAAGAAATCGTTAGTTTTGACTAGGGATGCGCCGAATACCGAATATGTATTCGGTATTCGGCATATTCGGCATCTTTTTCACTATTCGTATTCGGCCGAATTATTCGGTTTAGGTGCCGAATATATTCGGTATGAGTATTTTCTTGGCTATAGAACTAAATAAATAACTTCATAATATTATGAATCATTTATGTCATACTATAAGAATGTGTTGAACCTAAGGTTTATTTTGTAAATTTACATCAACGTAATTTAATCATGTTTATTATTAGCACTTAGTCAATATTTAATATTTATTATACTTTAAATCCTGAAGTCTGAAGACAATGCTTTTATTCCCAATAGAAAATGACATTACGTCCGCTCATATTGCAAACACTAACTTGAAGTAAAAAAATTGGTTGTCTGTAAAGTCGGTTTACTGACGATAGTTGAACGTGACAACGTCCGATTGTGCTACTTTGTCGCTCGTTCCGCGCTCTCGCTTGCACTTCAAGCCTTACATGGAACGCCTCAGAGCGAGGTAACGCCGCATGAGTCATGTTTTTTCGTGCGTGCAGCCGGCTCTATCGAATTATAAGACGTTGTCACGTCAAAAATATAAAACTTTTAAACAATATAAAAATTTTAATATTTTTTTTTTTGTTTTAATTTGTAACGTATTCGTGCGATGTTTCAACACAAATGAGACGGCACGGAGTGCGCGGGCGAAATACGCGGGTGGCGGGCGCGGGGCGGTGAGGTAATGCTCGCTCGCCACCGAGCCAGCAGCTACTTGCGACCCGTTAGAACCGGTTTACGCATCAAAACACGTCAAAACATTGAACCGAATAATTCGGCCGAATATTCGGTTCGGTAATGTTTTAACCGAATAGTATTCGGTATTCGGTTATTCGGTGAAACCACTATTCGGCGCATCTCTAGTTTTGACCAATAGAAAGAAGCATTAACTTCAGCTCAGATTCACAGGGCCCGGGCGTAAGAAGCGAAACGAAACTTTATATCACCGATATCTATTGTCAGAAGCATACTATTGATCTTTCTCTACCCTATCCAAAGTTATGGTTACACGGTAAGCAACCTCCTCCAAAGTTCTGGTAGTTACAGTGTTCACAGCTAATCGCAGCATCAAACAAGTGCACCCCGCAGAACACACGTAGATACACGGCTGACGCATCGGCCGCGATCTGTGACGCCTGGGACGTTGAACCGGCGAGGTCACGACCACTGTGACGTGTGCTGCCTATTGAATACCACACCGTCTGCCGAACGACACTCCGCCAAACGCGTCTATTATATCGTAATATTTTAATCGATTTCATAAATTTAAATTACTCCCTGTTTGTATTGATGAGTTTATTGAACTCGCATGAGAACGCTAACAACTGCCAATTATGGCGAATTAACTTAATATAATAAATCGAATAATGAGTAATAACTAAATGGAACAAATTCATAAGAGTTATTCTCTTATGAATTTGATCCATTTAGCTGTAAAAAAACCAAGTTTATTAAAAGTCTTTTGAAATATTAAAAAGCAAAATGTCACTTCAAAGCAGTCACAAATCTGCGTTACTCAAATTTAGGTATTTAACGTCGCAACGTGGTTCGCGGGACATCACGCTCACGTAAACATAGCGCAATCCATTTTATAGATCATCTTCATACTTGATATTATTTTTTTTTATATTTTTATTGAAATTGATTCCAGAAGATTACTGGGAACTTTAAAAATTCATTTTGTTACTTTTATTAGTAGGTACGATCCTTATAAGTATTTTAGTGTATTCAACCAACTTAAAAAAGTGTGACTATTTTACAACAATTTGAATATGAATTGTATTATTGTATACAATATCGAAGCTTTTTAAGAAATGTATAAAATACTTTTTTAAGAATTATTATAATACATAATATTATGTTACCGGCAATATATTAAACCCGGCATTGTATGCAATTCTTAGTAAATGTATTGTTAGACGTAACTTTTGATTTAACATTTTTGTGGATGAATAGTTATCAATATAGCTGTCACTGTCACCTGTCAGAACATGCTTAGCTGTCGAATACTATAAATTGCCGCTTTCCTTTGACTCGTGGCGCAATCGTACGGATCGTGCCTAGGGGCTCGGACGTTGTTTATACGACGTTTGACCCAACTACCTTCACTTTGCTAATAGTCGTTGACTTGCTGCGATTTGTTAATCAATTAGGTAGCTGTGTAAAATCGCAGTACATTCTTATTACATTCAAACTAATATTTAACCCAGTCTCGCGTGTAATTTCTATTAGTATGTTATTTCGGGAATGAAATAAATTAAATTCGTCACATTACCTATATCTTTAAATCTGAACTTTTCCTAAGTAGCAAACACATTTGCAAATGTGGGTGGTTTTTGGGGTGCATTATAATTTTGACCTCATATTCGTTAATAGCTACCCCAAAAACCATGAAAATGACACCCATAACGAAATGATGTAAAATTTTCGTCGGCGCCATATTATTGGATTTTAGTTTTGACCTCATATTGGTTAATACCTACCCCAAAAACCATGAAAATGACACCCATGACGAAAAGATGTAAAATTTTCGTCGGCGCCATCTTGGATTATAATTTTGACCTCATATTCGTTAATAGCTACCCCAAAAACCATGAAAATGACACCCATCACGAAAAAAAGTCAAATTTTCGTCAGCGCCATCTTGGATTATAGTTTTGACCTCATATTCGTTAATAGCTACCCCAAAAACCATGAAAATGACACCCATGACGAAAATATGTCAAATTTTTCGTCGGCGCCATCTTGGATTTTAGTTTTGACCTCATATTGGTTAATAGCTACCCCAAAAACCATGAAAATGACACCCATGACGAAAAGATGTACAATTTTCGTCGGCGCCATCTTGGATTTCAGTTTTGACCTCATATTCGTTAATAGCTACCCCAAAAACTGAAAATGACACCCATCACGAAAAAAAGTCAAATTTTCGTCGACGCCATCTTGAATTGTTTTACCCCACCAATCTATTCAACAACCCATAAAAAAGAGCATCTCAGGCAAGGTAATTTTTAAAACATAATTTTAAATTACAAATAATTGGAATATGAATATTATACAGTTTACTCTTATAAAGTATCAAATATTTCAAATCACGAAAACGACAGTGCACGCCAAATAATCTTTTTCTAATTCGTTTTATTTTTGGGACGAGGAGCGATACACCCGTCCTTCCAAGAGCGCTTCTGAGCGCGGTCTGACGACCCGCGAGAGCAAAATGTATGAAGAAATCGACAAGTATTTTTAATTTAGCTAATAATTGAAATAAAATTTTGATTTAGATACAAATAGTCCGGGATACATCGCCCATTTTTGCAAGTGATTACTATCAAGCTAATTTTTCGTGAGTAGCTTTATTTTGATGAGATGCCCAATAATTTCATGTACAAAACTCTCGATTGTGGTAGCTACCAGAGGAAACAAGGATAAAATATTTTGATTTGATGGTTCTCAAATATTAATTACTAACTGAATGTTTTTTTTTGTTCAATCTCAAGATAATTATCTAAATTATTCGAAAAAATATTTGTCCTACAAAATCTATGGTTTGATCAAAGAGTCCCCCATTCCAATGTGTATCGATAACGAAATCATCTTAAATGATTACTAACCAGCTGATTTTTTTATTTTCACTTATTTAATACTTATATAATTCAACAGACATATTGTCCTACAAATTGCGTAATAAATATTTGAGAACCGTCAAATCAAAAATTTTTATCCTTGTTACCTCTGTAAGCTACCACAATCGAGAGTTTCGTACATGAAATTATTGGGCATCTCATCAAAATAAAGCTACTCACGAAAAATTAGCTTGATAGTAATCACTTGCAAAAATGGGCGATGTATCCCGGACTAAAAAAAATTATCAGAATCTATAAAGGACTATAGACTACAAGCCCGCATAGGAAAAAAATATGGGTCAAATGAACCACCAGAGGACATATCTAGAACGATAGAAGAGCAAAAAATAATAAGATTCATCACTATGCCGTCACTTGTAAGCTGTCCAACTGAGTGCAGATGAGAATTGAAAAGTACAGGTAGACTCGGTAAATTTTGGTCATATATTTTTGTACGGCATTCTTAACCATCGATAGATCCATTAAAAATAATAAGAAACCGCTCAGTGCCGTACAAAAATGGTGGTCCACCAAGTCGGAATTTTTATTTAATTTCCGAGAGTTACCGGGGGTAAATTTGGTCATTTGACCATGTACGGCATCTGTGTCATACTATTGCTATACTGCTTTTAATCCATTATTCCGCAACGCCGTACAAAAATCATGGGGACAAGGGGAAAAAATCGAGAGTTGCAATCCCCTCTCTTTCCCCACTCCAGGGGGTCATTTGACTAAGTACGGCTTCGGTTCCAAAACATTATCTAGCACTCAAAAGTACTATTAAAAGCAATGCCGTCAAAAAATAATTGTTCTTTTAAATGTATACCAATAATCATCTTAATTTCATCGAATTCTTGATATAAAGAGCTGTAAGGTCATTTGACCCTGTACGGGAACTTTTTTTTTAACATGATATTGTAAAATTCAATTGTTGTATAGTATTGCCGTTCAAAAGAAACCGTTCTAAAAAAAGTTATAGAGAAATGCAAAACCGGAAATTTTGTTAAAGTTTAAACATCGTAGATTAATGAAATATAATAGTTTTCTACACTTTATTCGTTGTTTTAAATAGTATTAACATAGATAAATTAGGAAAAAACGATGCCGTACATTTTTGTGCAGACCACATCTTTTAGGCTGATGAAAGCGACGAAAGCTACAATTTTAAGGGTGCTTTATGGCCATCTGATACAGCACGGCATTAACATATTTTTACCCGACTACGGCAAAGCAAAAGGAGGGTTATGATTTTGACAGGTCATGTATGTATGTTCATCTATTCCCTCGTAACTTCTAAACTACTTATCAGAATTCGACAAATGACATATCATTAGAAGCGTCTGAATTGTTCACTGGATAACCAGCGACCAGCTAGCTAAAGGCTATATGGGGTTTCACAAAATCTAATGTGGCGCCCTCTAGCGGACAAAACATACAGAGTAAAAAAATAAAGTTAAGATAAATATGCCGTGTTTGGTATCATTTGAAAGCGCTTTACTTGTACATTTTGAATATGTATATATTACTAGCATTTGCTTGTGACTTTACCTGTATTCATGGGCTGATTGCATATAATTCACATCTTTTCGTTCATAGCTTTTTTATTAGTTCATCAATTTAACGGAGTCCATTCCACCTGACTCCGACTTTCCAAGGTGATAATTAACCACCTCGAGCTTCTTCATATAAATGTATATTTATATTTTATTATCAAAATATAAAGCAAACATTTCGTTATATGGATTTTTTTCTTTTTCAGATTTTTCCCCTTTGAACCAACGAAAATGTACGGCACATGAAAAAATATTATCTATGCATAAAATACTTTAAAAATAAATTTATTTCGTGTTGTGTCAAATGACCCCCTGGAGTGGGGAAAGAGAGGGGATTACAACTCTCGATTTTTTCCCCTTGTCCCCATGATTTTTGTACGGCGTTGCGGAATAATGGATTAAAAGCAGTATAGCAATAGTATGACACAGATGCCGTACATGGTCAAATGATCAAATTTACCCCCGGTAACTCTCGGAAATGAAATAAAAATTCCGACTTGGTGGACCACCATTTTTGTACGGCACTGAGCGGTTTCTTATTATTTTTAATGGATCTATCGATGGTTAAGAATGCCGTACAAAAATATATGACCAAAATTTACCGAGTCTACCTGTACTTTTCAATTCTCATCTGCACTCAGTTGGACAGCTTACAAGTGACGGCATAGTGATGAATCTTATTATTTTTTGCTCTTCTATCGTTCTAGATATGTCCTCTGGTGGTTCATTTGACCCATATTTTTTTCCTATGCGGGCTTGTAGTCTACTATATATCCCTCAATAATTTATAGGTAAGAAGATAGATTAGGCTTTTAATTTTCTTAAAATTGTACCGTTTTAGACCCCATTTTTTTGCATTTTATGCGATCATTGTGCTGGGAAAATCGTATTTCAGCGACAATTTTGTATGACGACGTACAATTTTTATAAGATGATCGTAGAACTGAATATATTATCTTTAAATTAAGATATTACTTTGTTCTCACGTGTAATTGCTTTGAGTTAAAATGGTACCGTAAAATAGCGTTTTTTGTTAAAAATCTGTAATAGCACCCTTAACATATTCACAGGTTCAAAGTTATCGCTTCAAATACTTCCAAAATCCGACCAAATTCGTAAACGAACCGAGTGTACACTGTCTCACGTTACGGGGTGAAATTTTAACGGAACCGTAATGTAAACGCCGCTTAATTGATCAGCTTTGAGAGCCCGTTAAGTGACGAAGCAAGTTATTCTTGTATACGTATGTAGCTAGAGATATAGAAACCAGTTGACCGTGGTGTCGTCCGCGCAAACCGCAAACTCAACGTGGGTAACGTAAAGGGATGAAATTTCGTAGAATCCCTCCGCGAGCCTACACTTTATAAAGACCCACCTTTCAAGTATGAAAGGATTATAGACAGGATTTCGGGATCAGGCAGTAGGGTTCATATTTGATTTTAAGGAGGTTCGGAAGAATAAACATCGCATACAATTTATTCGTAACTAGTGCATTATTAAGAGATTAATTTTTAAATTGGGCTTGCCAGTGGACAGTATCTATTTAAACCAAATAATGGCCAGAACTAGAATATAACTTTTGATTTCGTCTGAGGTTTAAATCATGAATATTCACATTGAATAGCACACTTTTTGTTACACACAAAAGAAACAACAACCGTCTCATTGCATAGTACATATTATATTCTGTGTTATTTTTTTTTTTAGGCAAGTAATTAAAATTTGCACAAACTGTATTGTCGACTAAACCGTACTTATAACAGAGTGAAAACTAAATCGATATTTTTATGAATAAACATGTTTCTGGAATGGCTTTTAATTACTTAAAATAAAAAAGTGAGACCAAATTTCAAGTCGTACAAATTGCGTTCGATAGCTAGCTGTGTTGGATGAAAATTACAGTACGGAAAACCTCTCGAGAAATAAAATTAAAATATATTTTCTCTTATTTTGTTCCGCACTCAGTACAGTTTTTAAGTGGATGCCTGAAACAGCTTACGGATAGTAAGCAGAAAAGGGTGCGTAAAAAGTTTTACATCCTGCCTGTGAATAATTTGAAACGCCTTTTCATTTCTATTTTCAATAATTTAACTACATAGCTATATAAAAATGTCCTTTATACTGTGCGCCATTGTTTGAGCTGCTATTGTCGAGTGGATATGCTTCTTGTCTCCATTTCAGAAACAATTGACGGATCTATGCAATCAGAATTACAAGAGCATTGATCGCAGCTTGGAGGTTAATAACGATGTTCCGTTCTTCACAGTAACATCTCGACAAAAACCACTATATCCTTTCATTTGCAGTTTTTCTGCTACATAAGGTTTAAGTACATAAGTAAATTAATTACTGATATCATATTAAAGCGCTCGTTTATTTTGTCTGCGCATAATTAATTAACAAATTCATTATTCATTCATTGAAACATAAGGAAAGAGGATCAAACAGTACACAACAAAGTTGATAAAAACTTTAATATTAAATTAACATTCAAAATGTCTCGTACAAAATAATCAGTAGGAAAAACCCAGACGATACTGTAAATATTCAGTGTGGGCCGCGTCAAAGCGAAACATTTTAACGCGATGTGGGTCATTTCACTTCGCCACAAAATTAGTCACAAAGGATGCGAGCAACCTGGCCGTCTTGACACAGAGTAATCTCTACACATTGAGTGGACGGCGCATCGTGTTGCTTGACCGATACTCGACACAAAACAAAGAACTCGTATATAAGGAGCTTTTTGTGTGCCAAGCGTGTTCGTTGGTGACTTCGACGAGAATAAATTACCGCCCCCAAAAATAAAACGGGCGTCAACGGTTAACTTTGTTTAACGCGACACAAGTGTCTCGAGTTCTTTTCTTTGATATTCTAAATTGTATTTATTACGGTTTTTATTTTATAAGCAAGTTTCCAGCTCCCGGTTTCTTTGGATGTTTGTAAATTGGACATCCGTTTCAATGGAGGCATTTATATCTTCGTGGAACCTTCTGACCCTTGTGGTCGGTCCGTAGTACGGCGACTTTACATATTGCTATTTGTCTGATGTCCATTGTTAAATTCATATAACTCGGAGCACATCGTTATTACTAATACCCGTGTTCAATTGAGGCAAACATCCTTGGTCATTAACTGCTCAGGTACCTTCCTAATTTGGGCTATATTGATAGACGATACTAAAATTACCGAACGCTTAGTACAGTTATAATTACGGTGGTACGAGACAAAGTTCGTCGGTTGGTTTATCACGATCGCGAATATCTAGACGCGTAGGCGTGGTTAGCTGTGATTCAGAACTGGTTTTGCTAAACCCATTGAACATTGATACATGGATATGATGGGGAAAGTAGAACTGCATGATGGATGACGTGCCCACTCTTGACACGACGGCTACATTCTTAAATATGCCATTATTAAAAAATAAGCTATAATTATAAATAATTAAAAAATATCTATTATTAAAAAAAATACATGATAAGTACATATTGGTAGGAAAAAAATTCATTGTTGTTTTGTAGGTTATGGTCTGTGTAACTTTATGTAGTTAATATATATGAATATGTAATACTTTAAACTTTTAATGGAAAATTATGTTCGTTTGATTAAAGAATAGGCTTAAATTGAATTTAAAATGCAGCTTATATCTTCTGGATGTTTTAAGAACAATTGCTTGTAACATATACCATACCCGTGAGTCTGTGACCCACCTTTGTAAGCATAACATAGTTAAAACATTAGCACTAACATACAATGCTTCCTGAATAATGTAAGTTGCAAACTGCACATAAGAACTTTTATATTATTTTTCTCAGGATAAATCAAAGATATTTTTCTCAGGATAAAATAAATTAATATAGTTTATAGGCATTAAGTCAACTAGGGGAAATGCATTCTAACAAAAAACGGTTTCTTACTGTAATGAATTTTGGTCATTGTATGTTTGTCATATAGTTTAAATAACTTAAAACTATGTTATGACGATTCAAAAACGCGAAATCTAATTTAATAAATAAATGTTTGAGTTTATTTCTTTGTATGTGGTTAATTCTTTTCTAAGTTTTATTAGTGATATCAAACACCATCATTTTCATTTGATACCTTTTATGAATGATATTTATCAATAATTCTTACTCAATAAGTTGTATTTGAAATTAATAATTAATTCATACATTACTTTGATAAGAATATTTGAAAATTGTTAACTAGGTATAAAATCAAGAAATATATGTTACTGAAATTACACCAAAATGTACCATTGCTTTTGTTTTTTATTTTATGGATATTTAATCACCATAAAAAGTTCATTAAATTTAAAAACAAACCTATTTTCAAAGCAAATTGTTTAATGTTATCAGATCTAAGTATACTTAACAATTAGGTAACATAAATACTGCTATACACAACAGTAAATACTGCTATTGTTAAACAGATATTGCCTTTATAAAGTGGCTGATAAAGTTTTCCCACCCTGTTTGCAAAAACTGTGAGCAACGAAATATATTTGAAATTTTGTAATAATTCAAGCATGTTTATTGTTATTTTTTATTATTATTTATTATTATCATTCATGTCTGTACAATAAAGTGTTATAAATAGATAAATGTTTCTGCAATTGTGCAACTGTTTATATATTCAGTCAAATTATAAAAGCAGAGTATTTGAAAGCCTGGTTGATTCTTCTTCTGAATCTGATTATTTCATAAAAGGTAGTAAGTTCAAACCACATTACTGCAAAATTAAAGGAACTTAGTTTATTCAAACTACATCACTGCAAATTTAGCATTAAGTTTATCTATAATCTGGTTTTACAATGTGCATATTCCAAACATTTAACATTTGTGCATATTCCATGGTACACAACCGCTTATCTTGGGTATACTTATTACAATGTATGGAAAACATGAAAATATTTATTTATAGCCATATTATTATAGCTAACTTTTGATATATCTACAAACTTTTTTTAATTTGTTGATATCTCTGACTCAATTTTAATTCACAATTGCTAAGAAACTGACATCATCTGGGTTAGCTTAATGTAAACAATGACAAAGAAAACATTTGTCTATTCAACTAAGATATTAAAAGATTTAAGGTAGGTACATAGAAACTATGGCTTGCATGTATTATTTTGAGTATTATTCAAACTAACTTACAGAATAAAGCCACATTTACTGAACATATAACCTATATTTTAAAAAATCTCGATTAAAAATTGTTTTTAAACACCATGATAATTTATAAACATAGTGATGTTTGGGCTTAATGTGTTAATATGGAATGTTTCTGATAGATTTGTACAAAATACATGTTTATTTTGTATTTTGCAATTCATACTCATTTGCATTGTTATGATAAGAAAAGGAAGTAAAGTAAGAAAATAATTCAAGTATTATCTGGCTGAGTCAAATCTGCGATACTCCGAATTGTACAGTAAACAAAACAAGTTGATTCATCAAATTGATTCATAATGGCACCAATACATATCTACCAGTATAAACTTATACTATAAGGATATAAACACTTACCGCTTTCTATATATGGCAGGGCAAGTAGTAGAAAAATTGTGTATCCAATTTCACTAAACATTGTCGCTTACAAACACACACTTTTGGTATCACTAAGTCATTGCACACACAGCTGATTTTCAAACTACACAAAACCTTTGTCTGTTTTCGATAAAAACGCATGCGCGTGCAAACAATATTTTTTATTTACATTACAACAAATAATTCTCACAATAAATAAACTTAAGACACAATGCACGTAAATTAATTCATGTTAAAATTTACTTGTAATCATAGACTTGCTTTGTTGAAACAAATAACAACAATGATTTTCTTTCCCTACAAACGAATTCACTAAAAACATAACTTTTTCTACGTTATAAATAAAAAACAATTCCGTTTATATTCAACATTCTCATTTTTAATTAAGAATATTAACTTCTTCACACTTTAAACATAACAATCAAATAAAAAAACGATTTCCGTCCTTCGCCATCTCTTGACTGACATATTGGAATTATGTCGAAGTTAGAGTGCGTTCATAAACAATGTCTATGCTTCGAGAAATTGGATGCGTTCAATTTAATATATTTAAGGTAAAAAATGCAGTACGTATTATGATTTAGTTATTTCAATTATGATGGTTTATAACCCGATTAAAATAATAAATAGGTTATAGTTCAATCTTCATATTTATGTCCTTCCAAAATAGTGAACTTAGAGTATATATTACAGTAGTATAGAGCGCGTGCACAAATTGCTTAGTGCGAATCGTAGGCAGATGAGCTATAGATACTATATAGATGTGTGTGTGACAAATAGAGATGGGTAGGTAACAATTGCGTGCTGAGCTATCGATAAGTTATGTAAATAAATATGTATCTTAAGTAAATTTTATGTTCAATAAGTTATTAAAGGAGAAATGTATGAATAAAGTATAAATATGTAATTTTAAATTTGTTTGCCAAGTGAATAAAGTGTGTTTATTCCATTTGAATATTTTTTGTATTAATTATAAGTACTTTAAAAAAATATGTTTAATTGGAATATCAGAAAAACGTATGGACTTCTTAAATATTAAAATTAATAAAATAAAAGATCGGGTTTAGTGCTATTTTTTTCAATAATAAATAGAACAATAATAATAATGTTTTAAAATGAGAAATAATTAATAATTTAAAATGAAATAACTAATAAATAATATTAATAATTTTTTATTTAATTTTATCCATTCCATACCTACCAAAATCTTCAAAATCAATTTAGCGGTCCATATATCATAACATTACATACTTTACATTTACACTATAATACATTCGCATTCATAATATTAGAAATTGTATCATACCATACACACCAAAAAATTATTTATAATACATTTCTAGAAGAGTTTTAATTTTAAAGTAAAATAAATAATATGTTAAAATATAGTTCTTCTAGTAAACTATCGAGTACAGCGTTGGTCAAGTCACATCACTACGATCAATTGAGGTGCGCGAGCGAGCCTGCGCGTGTCCCCTCCCACTTCCCCTTCACCCCCGCGATGCTAGATTTATTTTCATAAAAATAATTATAACAATCGACTTACCGATGAAATTTGATACTGGATTTCAATTTTGTGATTTTTCTAGTATCGTTCTTGCAAGATAGAACTGCACATTTCACCATGTTTATTCGTAAATATGAAAAAAATTCTACGCACTTCGATAGCACTCAACCACGACTACTCGCGCTTGCGGCGGGAACGTCGTGTTGTTCCCACCTGTGCCTACTGTTCCCACTTCGTTGTTCGCACTCTATAGATACTAGATAGTATATATACTCTAAGATAGTGAACTATACTCGGAGCAATTAACAAGCCTGGAGAAGTAACAATTAATTGAACGTTTCTTATATAGTGGCTCTCTTTTATTCAATACCGTAATTAATGCGATAGAAAGAGACAACACACTGTTATCGGCTTGGCATTCAAATCCACATGTAGCCACTTTTTGTTCTAAAAAGGTAGTGCTTGCCACATTATCGAATACTAAAATGTCGATAAATAAAAAAATTAAGTTATAAAATTGCTTGAAGATAATTTAAGATTCGTTTAATTTTGAATTATGGATAGGTAATTCCAAATTTTAAGATTCGTTTAATTTGGAATTATTCATTTACGATGCGTATTGACTGCCTTGCATTGTATGGTAGTGGTATTTATAAAAAAATATTATTAGGTATTTCGTTTTTATGGTTTCGTAAAAAGGTACGTATTTTTTTCCTTTATTCATTCGTAGAATTATACGGAACCCTTCGTGCGCGAATCTGACTTCCACATGGTTGATCTTTTTACAAATCAATAATCGTATCCTACTAATATTGTAAAAGCAAAAATATAATATAAGAATGGACATTTGATACTCTTTCACGTAAAAACTACTGAATGAGTTTTTATGGAACTTTACAATTAAGTATATAGTTTAAACATCAGAATAACATATAGGCTACAATTTACCGCGGGAAAATAACTCATTCCCACAGGAAAAAATTGTTAAAAGTTTAAAATAAATTGGTTCAAATAAAACAAATAAACATTTATTTTTTTTACAACATTTTATTTCGATACTTAATTACCAAATTACAATATTTATTATTTAAAATAGATGCCACCTTAAACTTGTGGCACAGCATCTCTGCAAAGCACTTTACTTTTCTTCCCGTCTGATTCGAAATGATTTGAACAAGGCCGAGAATGTTTTGAAGGCTTCCAATTTTCCCTGTGCTATAGCTTTAACCCAAACATCTTTTAATTTTTCTCAAGCCAGAAACCTGCAAATAACAATAAAATCCATACTTAAATACCTTTTTTTTTTCTCCTAACCTAAAGCAGTCATTATCAATGAAGTACTTCGTTCCTACTCAAGTATCGATAATTGCACAACACTATGGAAGTTATATTTTGCATTTTTTTCTAAAAACTAAGCTGATTATGATTTCATTTCAATGATTACGGTTAGATAAAACATAGATGATTAAGAAAATAACGTAAATTAACTTATTTATAATACAATTAACAAAAAAATTGATCAAAACACTAACCTGTGAAATGACAAATTCCAATCTTCATCCGATTTCCCAGTACTACGGCTTTTACAGCCGTGAACAACACAAGCCATGTAATCTTTAGTAAATTATCTTTTCAGAAAATAACATAAGAAAATAGAAAACACGTTTTTCACTTCAAAAACAATAATTAAAATCACCATGCGTTAGTCACCAGACTGGTGACCAAAACAAAACGAAATGGCTACATGTCATTTCAAACTGTCGAGCTGACATATATCGGTCCTGTTTTTTCGCATGAAATTTTGCCATAAGTTAAAAAGGCCAAACTAGTGTTATAATGTTCAATTAATTGTTACTTCTCCAGGCTAGTTAATTGCTCCGAGGAACTATAAGAATAACCACAGAATAACAGTCAAATTACCAACATAGAGTAAATTTATTGATAGGTTATAACCTACACACTATTTTATCACAGATAAAATGTATCTTTTTTGAATTTATATTTTTGGTTTTATGGCATTCAAATGCTTTATAAATATAAATTTATAAAGAATAGAAAAAATTCGATCACGAGGCGGGACTCGAACCCGCATCCTTCGCGCCATTCCGGGGCGGATGCCTCACCAACTCAGCCACTCGTGACCCGCCCGAGTGATCGAATTTATTCTATTCTTTCAGTTTTATGTGTCTGAAGGGACACACCGCGCGCCATCTATTGAGATGATTAACAACCATTTCAACCAATATGAAGCACTTTTCAGTGAATACAATATTGTAACGATGGAACACGACCTTTTTTGTTGAATTTATATTTTTGGTTTTATGGCATTCAAATGCTTTATAAATATAAATTTATAAAGAATAGAAAAAATTCGATCACGAGGCGGGACTCGAACCCGCATCCTTCGCGCCATTCCGGGGCGGATGCCTCACCAACTCAGCCACTCGTGACCCGCCCGAGTGATCGAATTTATTCTATTCTTTCAGTTTTTATGTGTCTGAAGGGACACACCGCGCGCCATCTATTGAGATGATTAACAACCATTTCAACCAATATGAAGCACTTTTCAGTGAATACAATATTGTAACGATGGAACACGACCTTTTTTGTTGAATTTATATTTTTGGTTTTATGGCATTCAAATGCTTTATAAATATAAATTTATAAAGAATAGAAAAAATTCGATCACGAGGCGGGACTCGAACCCGCATCCTTCGCGCCATTCCGGGGCGGATGCCTCACCAACTCAGCCACTCGTGACCCGCCCGAGTGATCGAATTTATTCTATTCTTTCAGTTTTTATGTGTCTGAAGGGACACACCGCGCGCCATCTATTGAGATGATTAACAACCATTTCAACCAATATGAAGCACTTTTCAGTGAATACAATATTGTAACGATGGAACACGACCTTTTTTGTTGAATTTATATTTTTGGTTTTATGGCATTCAAATGCTTTATAAATATAAATTTATAAAGAATAGAAAAAATTCGATCACGAGGCGGGACTCGAACCCGCATCCTTCGCGCCATTCCGGGGCGGATGCCTCACCAACTCAGCCACTCGTGACCCGCCCGAGTGATCGAATTTATTCTATTCTTTCAGTTTTTATGTGTCTGAAGGGACACACCGCGCGCCATCTATTGAGATGATTAACAACCATTTCAACCAATATGAAGCACTTTTCAGTGAATACAATATTGTAACGATGGAACACGACCTTTTTTGTTGAATTTATATTTTTGGTTTTATGGCATTCAAATGCTTTATAAATATAAATTTATAAAGAATAGAAAAAATTCGATCACGAGGCGGGACTCGAACCCGCATCCTTCGCGCCATTCCGGGGCGGATGCCTCACCAACTCAGCCACTCGTGACCCGCCCGAGTGATCGAATTTATTCTATTCTTTCAGTTTTTATGTGTCTGAAGGGACACACCGCGCGCCATCTATTGAGATGATTAACAACCATTTCAACCAATATGAAGCACTTTTCAGTGAATACAATATTGTAACGATGGAACACGACCTTTTTTGTTGAATTTATATTTTTGGTTTTATGGCATTCAAATGCTTTATAAATATAAATTTATAAAGAATAGATTGCATTGCATCCGCCCCGGAATGGCGCGAAGGATGCGGGTTCGAGTCCCGCCTCGTGATCGAATTTTTTCTATTCTTTATAAATTTGTATCTTTTTTATTATTATTTAAATAAAATCATGCATCTCTGCATTCCACCTGCATTCGATACTATATTTATATAAATATAAAAAAAACGTAGTTTCATAAGTAATAAATATAAAAAACAGTTTTTCGTAAACATAACAAGTAAAAAGTTTGTAAATGAATACGAGACTTGAGTTTTACTTTCTCCGATTCTCGATTTATTTTTGTATTTTCATTTTTCAACCGACTTCAAAAATCGCTGAGGTTCTGTATTCGACTGTACTCTATTGGGATCGCGAAGGCCATAAACAGGCGTTTACTGATAAAAATTCATTCATTCGACCTGTGCTTGATACTTGCAGGTACATACTTAACATTTTTGCCATAAGTGGTCTACCTACATATATAAAAATGAAACCCGTTTTCCTTGGTCACGTCACGGCATCACGCGTGAACGGGTGGACCGATTTCGATAATTCTTTTTTTATAATATTCCTTGAAGTACGAGGATGGTTCTTATGGAAAGAAAACATAAACATGTACCACGGGCTAAGCCGGGGCGGACCGCTAGTAGGTTATAAGTTTAATACATTTGTATTCCAATAGTTTCCACACAAGATTTTTTGCCTGCTTAGCAATTTCACACAATTTTATAAAGATTAAAAATGTGATACTGCTCATAAAAATCATCAGAAATTTTATTTTGTTGACAGATGTTATCAGATAGGTAATATGTTAAAATAAAACGACTTTATAACCAAACTAAATTTTATGCTTAATTTATTTGTTACACAAAAATATGTACACGAATAACATTACATGTTTTAAATTTGGCAGATGCATGCATATATGCATAAATCAATAATAATATCATCAAAACAAATCTCGATATTTTAGCACTTACTACATTCATACAAAAGTTATAAAAGCCTTATACATACAATTTTCTTATGTTTACATTCATTTTATGAGGAACTTATAGTTTATCAGTTGTTCGTTTATATAATTATGAAATAATAGGCCTATTAGATTTTTGAGCAAATAATGTCTTCAGGTTTTCTGGAAGGAAGACACCCTTTTCCGTAATAATGCCAGTGATCAGAGAAGCAGGTGTTATGTCGAAGGATGGATTCCAGCAGTTGATACCTGAGGATAAAATAAATATAACTAGGTATTACGAAAAAAGATTATTTGCAGTATAAACTATCTAAACACTGTAATAATTCCCAATTCAACTGTGTATTTTATATCTTGATATGTACTTCGTAATTTTGATTAATTCAAGCGAATTTTGAAAATAATTTTCAGTGTTCAGATTTGATAAGTTGTTTTCATCAATCAAAGACCTTAAGAATTTTTTATTTAAAATTTCTTAATTTTAACCCATTGAGCCCCGAACGGCCAGATCCGACCGCGACACAATAGATTTTCTATTGTGTCTGTGATTCCGGGGCCTGATGGATTAATTATTATTTATATGATGGATATATAATGTAACTAATAATACCTGGTGCAGCAATCCTCCTATCACCAATATGTGTCATTTCATTTTCCGGCCTCTCTTCAATCTTGATCCGATCTCCGGAAGAAATGTTCATATCTATGGAAGTAAATGGAGCGGCCACGTAGAAAGGCACATTGTGGTATTTCGCTACTATCGCTATTTGGTATGTTCCTATTTTGTTTGCTGTGTCCCCGTTCGCTGCCACCTGGAATAAGACCTTGATTATTTTCTATGGAATTGTATGATACGTTTACTATTATTGTAATTTGTAAACCATTTTTATACCTCAAAGCAATAAGCAATTGGCGGATCATTTGCTGGGACAGCTGGTTTGTAATTTTTATAATGAACTATGGTCCGCCCCGGCTTCGCCCGTGGTACATATTTCGCAATAAAAGGTAGCCTATGTTCTTTCTCAGGGTCTAAAGATTGTCTGTGCCAAATTTCATCAAAATCGGTTGAGAGGTTTAAGCGGGAAAGCGTAACAGACAGACAGACAGACAGAGTTACTTTTGCATTTATAATATTAAAGTAGGGATAATATTGGAAGATTAATTATTTATGATCTTAATTCTAACGTATTACATATTTTATTATGCAACCAAGCAATTAGAACAACAAAAAGAACATCATGATTTTGTTCAACATGCATTTTATAAAACCGCAAATGGGAAAGGCTTTGATGTTGAACAATATCACTACATAGTATAAAACAAAGTCGCTTTCTCTGTCCCTATGTCCCTATGTCCCTTTGTACGCTTAAATCTTTGAAACTACGCAACGGATTTTGATGCGGTTTTATTTAATAGATAGAGTGATTCAAGAGGAAGGTTTATATGTATAATAACATCCATTAAATAGTGGAGAAGTACTGTTATTTTTGAGGTTTCTAATTTGATGTCGTAAAAAATTACATTTTTTCCGCTTACATTACAAACGCAGGCTGAACTTTACGAGTTTTATCAAAATAATGTACTAAGTATTGTACACATTGAAAAGGTCTACAGAAAAGTCCGCGATGGTATATGTATCTCTTATGGATAACCCACAATAACTTTTTTTTGTCATTTACTTTTTACGACAAATAATGGCTAATTTTCTAAGCGATTTTAACCAATACATCATTAATCCTTAACCAATTAAATACCTTGAATACATTGTTCATTTAATATAGATCTATATGGCCCTTTACACCGTATGATTTAAGTGAATATTTTCGAAGATATTACAGATTTAATAATAGTTTAAAAAAACTAAAAAACACGCTTTTTATAGAAAACTAAAAAATAGAAAATAAATTTAAATGAATTTAAATTAAGAAAATAGTGTTAAAAATTTCAATGAATATAAATTAATAATAGTGTGAGTAAAAAAAAATTATTTTATTTAAAAAAAAAGCGTGGGGTGCATGGTGTCAATGGTTATAGATATTTTATTGACAGATATGAGTAGAGTGATTATCATTTCGATAATATCTTAAGAAGCATCCCACGCTTTTTTTAAAATAAAATAATTTTTTTTTACTCACACTATTATTAATTTATATTCATTGAAATTTTTAACACTATTTTCTTAATTTAAATTCATTTAAATTTATTTTCTATTTTTTAGTTTTCTATAAAAAGCGTGTTTTTTAGTTTTTTTAAACTATTATTTATTTTCTACTTTTTAGTTTGGATTATTTATAATAGCTTGTTTTTTTTAATTTTAAACTATTGCACGACTCATGATGCGAAGCATCAGAGAGTGCTTTACAATCGAAAAATAGTTTTCGCCTTATTTTGGCAACTATTTTTAGTATTATAGCCTTGTTAGTTAAAGGAATCAAGATACTTTGCATACTATTGTCGAGATAATTTAACGGAGATTAATTCTATACTTGCTAAAAATTAATTTAGTGCAATAGAAACGGAAAAAAATATCAAAATAGGTTAAAAAATTTTCCTGTCCGTCATGTATAAAACTCCGGAAACACTGTAACTTATGAAAAAATTAATTATTTGAGTTGTGAAGTAGTGAATAATTATCAAAATTATCACAAGCTGAGCAAAGGTTGATTTCACGCATTAGTGCATAATACTTATTTTTATTTTATGGCGGCATTATTACCAAAAATATAAAAATGAAACATCTTAAGCTTATAAATCAAAAACAGTATTGTTTAGTTTAATATAATGAAAAATAAAATAAAATATGGATTATTTATAATAGCTTGTTTTTTTAATTTTAAACTATTGCACGACTCATGATGCGAAGCATCAGAGAGTGCTTTACGATCGAAAAATTTTTTTCGCCTTATTTTGGCAACTATTTTTAGTATTATAGCCTTGTTAGTTAAAGGAATCAAGATATTTTGCATACTATTGTCGAGATAATTTAACGGAGATTAATTCTATCTGAGGCTCGGATCTCAGCCATGGAATCACGCACTTGCTGCAAACGAGCTGCTCTGGCTTCCTCTGACTGTTTGGCTCTGTAATTTCTCATATAAAGCGCTCTTTTCTTCTTTCTCTCTTCTAATTCCTCGCTTGAAAGTTTTGACGTTCGTTTTATTGACTGTTGTCTTCTTTTCTCTAATGTCCTTTATCTCTGTGTTTTATTATATTTTTGTTTGTTTTTTCTTTCCATGATGTTTCCACGAGCAATGGACTGGTTACTGAGAACCTTCTTCTTTCTTTCAAAAATATCTTTATCTATCATTAGGCTTGTTATAGGTATAACAAGGTTACATATTTTTTTAATTTTTACGTTTTCATCAAATTTTACGTGTCTTACGACTTAACAAATTGTTTATATTCTTTATATATCTCATACACGTTTTCGGTTACTTAGCACCAATAGTCTACTCCCCTACATAAATATGAGCAACGGACGAACGTAGACACGGCAAAATAATTAAACTTAGTCACAGAGACGGTGGCGGACTCTTCGTGGCTCGTGAAATCTAAGTTACATGCACGCATAAAAATTATTTGTTAGGACAAAAAAAACAGGGATAACAAAAAAATATGCTGTGATAAAAAATGAATTTACTTACAATAACAAATCAACTAGTTTATTTAACAAGATGAACTAAGTTGCAATAACAAATGAGTTTTCACTGCTCTGAAGTTAATTTTGTTGTTTTAACAAAATCGCTTTGTTATTGTAATAAATTTTTTTGTTGCAATAACAAAATAGTTTTCTTATCAATAAAATTTGTTACTTGAACAAGCTATTCCGTTGCTTTAACAAATCGATTTATTATTTTTTTTAAATAATTGAAAGATTCGGTTACAATAACGAAATAATTTTGTTGAGTGAACAAATGATTTGTAATTTTTTAAACTATTATTTGTTTTGTAGAATTAAAATTCTCTTTAGTATACAAAAATTTGTCAATATTAGAGAAAACGGCTTAAGATAATTATTGGAAATAAAAATTAACATCGAGTCCTGCCTTATCGACTGTAGAGAAAAATTATAGAAAATTTTAATTATTTTCTTACCTTATCGACTATAGATGAAAATTATATAAATTAACAAAAATCATATTTTGCAAATTGAAAAATGGAATAATTTTATCAAATTAGTGTATTGTCATCGGTCCTCAATAAATCTACAAAGTTTGAACGAAATCTGGCCGTTTAAAGTGGGTCAAAATCGCGCCCAAAGAAGTCGGTTACAAACAAACATACAAACATAAAAATGGAATAATTTTATCAAATTAGTGTATTGTCATCGGTCCTCAATAAATCTACAAAGTTTGAACGAAATCTGGCCGTTTAAAGTGGGTCAAAATCGCGCCCAAAGAAGTCGGTTACAAACATACAAACATACAGGTGAAGCTAATAAAAAGCGTGTAAAAATAGCGGGACGTAGCGTTTGCGGCGGTACCGGCCGGCCGCCCGGCTATATATTTTATACCCGTGCGAAGCCGGAGCGGGCCGCTATGTTTTTATATACAACGTTCACAGTTTTTCTGTAGTGTATTTAGTATCAGCATTGCACCCGTGCGAAGCCGGGGCGGGTCGCTAGTCTGTTTATAAATGCCATAAAGAAAAAAAATATATAATCTCACCCGATCAGCCCCCACAACGACCGCTCCAATATTCCTAACATGCATCAGAGCAGCAACCATGCTATCCACAATGAGAGTGGCTGGTATCTTCTCGTGAACTAGCTCATAGGCAGTTAATCTAGCTCCTTGGTTGTACGGCCTCGTTTCCGTGCAGTATACGTGTTCTGGAATAGAAAATGTATATGAAAAATTGTGTAATATGTACATATACTTACTTATCTATACTAATATTATAAAGAGGAAAAGTTTGTATGTATGTATGTATGGTTATCACGCATAAACTACTGGACCGATTTTGATGAAATTTGGCACAGATAATCTTTAGACCCTGAGAAAGAACATAGGCTACCTTTTATTGCGAAATATGTACCACGGGCGAAGCCGGGGCGGACAGCTAGTATTAGATATGTGGGTTTGTTTCTTTCCTTCAGGTCGCAACGGAACGATTTTATTATATGATTTTTATGTCTGCAGATAGTCAAGAGAAGCAGTAGTCAGCAGTCTAGAGAATAACATGGCTACTTTTAACCGGAGTAGAATATCTCATTGCTATAGATATTTTGAAAAGAGAATTTTGAATGAAAGATTCAAAAACTATTAATGAGAAGAATTGAAACAGATAATACAGAAAACATAGTGATAGTCATTAAAACATTCATGGTAAACGATTCGAATTTGATAAAGAATTATTTATATTTCTTTTTTTTTCAAAACCAGGCCAAGTAAGTTATTTGTACTATTTTAAATTCTAAACAAATTTTATGCTAATAAAACCATCAACAATTTCAATGAAACATATCTTGTCATAATAATGTTTTTAGGCATTTAATTAAACAGTATTTATGCCAAGAATGTAAAGTAATTAGTCAATATCAACAGAATCGTGTAAATGATGTAAAATTGGCTGCAGTACAACATATTAGACAGCGGCTGAATTAGTTCTTGGCACTGATAATTTAATATAACATTTATCATGGAAATAAGACTTTACTATTTAATTAATGTAAAATATTAAGGTTAGTTTGTTATCAATTTTATAATTAATTATCTGTTTTCCATCTTTAATTAGGAATGGTGATTTCACTAATTCACAAAGAAACAATTTAATTTCTTTACACTGTCATAAAGTGTCATCTAAATTCTAATCTTTTAATGAAAACGTAAAGCAATTTATTCCAGTAACGTCAAATAGTTTCGGAGGCTATTCAATGCAAACAGACAAACAATGAAATATTTCCTCTCTATAATATTAGTGTAGACAACTCACCCAATCGTTTAGCAGCATGCAACGACCGTATAACCCCCAGCGCAGTCCCATACTCCGCTGTGGCCAACGAGCCAGTGTTACAATGTGTGAGCACCCTCACAAGCCCGTCCCCCCCCAAGCTCTTCAGTATCGCCTCGCACCCGTTTCTGCCTATCGCTTTGTTGTCCTCTATGTCCTTGGCTAGCATGCCCTCTATGCTTGCTATGAATCTGTAATTTGTGGTTTTTATTTTAAATTTGCCGCTTTTAAAACAAACAATAAAAAAGAGTGTGTGTCAGAAGTGAAACTTCTTTGGCACACGTGTCAGAAGTGGAACTTCTTTGGCACACGTGTCAGAAGTGAAACTTCTTTGGCACAAGTTTTAGAAGTGAAACTTCTATGGCAAGATTCAAAGATACTAAAATCTTCGCCTTGATTGCCATGACGCGACCTTGAAATTTAACTCTAAACAGGCCTTAAGAAGTTTCACTTCAAAAATTTAATATTTTAAGTTTATATTAGATAAAGTAATAAAAGCCATGAATATGTATGCTGTTGATTTGATCATTAAAAAGCTAAAACTAAAAAATTATTACGCTTTTAAATGGAATAACTAATAAGTAATTTCACCTCTAGAATAATGTAATGTACCTATGTGAAAATACACTAAATAAACTTGTAACTTGACATTTATAATTTGCAATAAGACCTCAGAAAACCAGTGACTTATTTGTATTGAAGAACTGCAACATGGTATAAAATACTTTGTATTGTATGTTGGTATATGTATTTGAATATTTATATTGACGAGTTGACGACAAGTCTATAAATATTAAAGCCAAAATTATCTGATTCCGATTAATTGCAATTTTGAGTATAATCTCTTACATTTTGAAGGTCGAAAGAATTTAGGTGATTATCGTAATCTTTAAAACAAAGTGCTCATACTATACATACTAGTAATCACCAGCGACCTCGTCCACATAGGCCTTTGTTTATAAACACAATATTTACTTTCTTATGGGTATGTGACATTTTCAATGAACAAAGCCTTAATTCAACTCGATACAATTTTAATGAGTATTATTAATTATGAAGTGCTTCTTTAAATTGATAAAACTATTTTATTTATAAGTCTCATCGAAATTGGTTAAGTCGTTTTTGAGATTTAAACACGAACACACTTTCAGAGGAACGTTCACGGTCATTTAGAAAAATACACTTGAAACTTTCTTATAAACTATATTTTGAATTCGATTACATTAGTCAGGCCCTTCTCCCATTACGATACGCACAGGCGATTCAAGTATCGTGCAAATCTCGGAGACCAGTCGCCGCGGAGTATCTCACATACATTTGTATGTAGGCTTGCACACTACGCTACCGGTATCCTTCACGTCCGCGACTATAGTATCGCACGACTCACCATGTTGGTCGCTTTTGCGTCGCGTCTCGTGCGTATCTCTTCGGTAGAAAGATAAAATTTCTTATCATCATGTTGTAGTTCTCGTGCGGCTACAAAAACTCTACAATTTGTGTTTCTTTCAATACATGGATGAATCCAGTACTTCCTACTCTTACGTCTAGTTCTCGTGCGGCTACAAAAACTCTACAATTTATGTTTCTTTCAATATATGGATGAATCCAGTACTTCCTACTCTTACGTCGTCACTGGAATCGCTCGACATAATGTCCGTCCACAAAAACGAGGCACAATAATGATGAATTTAGTCATTTTTCAGTCGCTTAATATGCGAGCATCGGGTAGCGAGCAAATATCTAACTAGTATTCTACTCGAGTATCGTATTCTAGTATCGTAATGGGAGAAGGGCCTAAATCTCCCAATACATTTTTCATACAAAAATTATTTTTATTTACCGACAGATGGTTATTACTTTTTTATTATACATAAAATGTAATAATAACAAAATGATGTCGTCTCGTCACCGACTTATGTACGTTGCTTATCAATATTTGCATCGTTTATCATAGCATAAATTATTATAAAGCTAGCATTGCGCTGTGCGCATGTTAGTTGTTTATTGAAAAGACATTTATTTATTGGCGTCGCTTGATGTGCTAGATGCTCTATATAATTTAATGATTTATCCCGCGGCCTTGTTTGATAAAAAGTCCATGGTATATAGGTTATAGCTCTACGTAATTGCATTCGATTGAATCGCTGGAGCGAGAAGAAAGAACGAACGTACATATTTGCGCATCATGATATAAGTGAAAATTATAGCTACTTATATGCATTTTTCGATAAAAATAAGATTGTGTTGTTTGTACATTCAATATATATTACAAAGTAAAATACTTTATCTGTTGTTGATCTTACTTTAAAAAATTATAACGCGATAAATTTTCTAAAAATACGCGAATTTAAGACGTTTTTGGGAACGGTCGCGGGATAAAAAGGCAGTAGAATGTAGTTACTTACTCTCATACCGTATTAACCGTAGTTCCCAAAGAAGACTTCAATTTTGTGTGTTTTTCGAAATAAAAAAGTTTTGCTAGGTTTACAGGATAAATATAAATTACATATTACTTACATATTATTCAATAATAAGAAAAATATAAATTAAAAATAAAAATGTCAGAAAAACATATCTATGTTATATCTTTAGGACAAACAATATCTTAGAATCTCCAAACAAACACGTACCTCTCTTTAAATTCCTCAGGTGTTACAGACTCATCAGCACTCAGCGAATTGGCCAAGCTTATCAGCTCATCGGCTGCCACTTTTATGTTCACAGCTGTTGTTCGCGCCGACACCAAATAATTGAGTTTGCCTTCTATCTGAAATTGATATTAGACACGGTTATTTTCATACAATTACCTACACGCTGTAAGAACGGTCACATTAATAATTATGGGTACAGATTTTGATTTGATTTAGATCGCGTTCCTAAACGAGCATTTGCAAATTTCGAAGTTAAATATTTTTTACTAAACTATATTTAAAATGAAGAATTAATATTTGTACAACATATGGAAATTTTCAGTTTTATTTTGAAGTAACTATCTTATTTAAGCTTAGTATTTATTTGCACTGTACAAATAAGTGTGCATGCGCAATAAAATGAAATCCCGTGTGTTCTTGTGCGATATGGGGCAAATGCATTCTATATAAGTATATAGTATATACGTATCATTGATCGATTTCTTACGGGTAAGTAGGCTATCGGGCCTTATTGCACTGCACCAAGATTTTTATCAGGCGTCTTTAACTGTAGCAATAAAAATTAACTTTAAAGAGAAATTAATGCTTACATGAATATAGTCTCACTTATACGGAAGCGGATATTAATTTAAAAAATAATGTTTCAAATCCATCTCTATATGTTTTCGTAATCCAGAGATTACAGTATGCAAACATACTGTAGTCTACACGTCCTCGTTTTTATTTATTTATTTATTTATTTATTTATTATACTTTATTGCATTGAAAATACATAAATACATATAACAAAGACAATACTACAGAAACAGCAAAGGGCGGCCTTATCGCTAGGTAGCAGGCGTTGGGTTGCCTCAGAGGAAATTTAACAATATGATGTGGGTGAGCAAAAATAAGGCAATACTAATACATTGAAAAATGTACAAAATAAACATATACAAAGCTAACTACTTACTAATAGTAATATAAAATACATAAAAAAATGAAATAAATAAATACATAAATACGATAATAATTATAATAAATAGTTATACATACACTTACATACAATACATACAATAAATACATAAATACATATACAAATATATATCCATAGCACACATATATACATGATAAATATTAGTAACTATGCAGAAAAGAAGGAATCAGAAAAATAGAATAAAACAAGAAATAAAAATAAACGTAAATACGACAGCTATACAAAATTACACAAGAGATAGATAATAATTTTTTAATAAAAATTTAAAAGCGTTCAAATTTTGAGCACATCTGACCTTTGTGGGGAGAGATTTCTATAATTGAACCGCACGAACTGCAAACGAATTGTGAAAGAATTTTGTTTTGTGAGCCGGAATCAGAAGTAAAAGGTTAGTAGAGGAGCGTAGATTACTCGAGCTCAAGTATTTGAATTTCTCTCGAAGATAGCTTGGAGCTTTTGGATCAAACAACACACAGTACAGAAGATGAAGGATATGGGAGTTTCGCCTCAGTCGGATAGGGAGCCATTTCAGTCTCTTACGGAAGTCGGAGACGTGATCAAATTTTCTCAAACCAAAGATAAATCGGATGCAGAAGTTTTGGAGTCTTTCAAGCCTATCCAACTGGGCTTCAGAAAGGTCAAGGTAGGATGTATCAGCATAGTCAAGGTGGGACAGGAGAAGGGAATGAGCAAGCGCTAACTTTGTCGGAATGGGTAGTAGATTACGCAGTCGTCGCAAAGCACCATCGGAGGCAAACAGCTTCCTGCTCACTTCTTTCAGTTGAGGATCCCAAGACAATGTTTGGTCAATGTATATGCCGAGATCCTTGACGATTTTACTGTAGGGGAGTTGAGTGCCGCACAAATGAACTGAAGGAAGCGAAACCCAGTCAACCTTCGCGATTAGCGATGGGCTACCAACAATGATGACTTGCGTTTTTAGTGGATTGACTTTCAATCCGAACTGGTTGCTCCACTCAACAACAGAGTTCAAGTCATTATTCATTGTTTGAATAGCGTTCGGCAACTCAGCAAGAGTTGACTGGGTATAGATTTGGACATCGTCGGCATACATGTCGTAGAGAGAAGATAAGGATTTCGAGATAGAATTAATGAAAATAGTGAAAAGGAGTGGAGACAAAACGCCACCTTGAGGAACACCAGCTTTTTAATTTTTTTATCAGCTAGTTTATTTTCCTATACAGTATACAACATTATTCAGATCCATAATCTCTAAAAACTATGTGACTGTGTAACCCGCAATGTATTGTAAAAGCCCATTGTAAGAAAAGTTTATACATAAGCTTTGTTTTTTTTTTCAACGAGCGACGAGATTCTTTTGCGTGTCACAAAAATACCTGCAATACCTACGACTGTTTTGCAGAATTGTAATGTGCTGAGTAGCCGCCTACGGTACTTCGTTGCTATTTTTAACTGACGTTCCGAAAAAAATAAATAACACAGGTCAATTAGTGTATTTTAAACACTTTTTTCATTGCAACTTCGTTTCTTTTGGCCATAGCGTGTTATAGCTAATCTAATAATAAGTAATAACCGTCCTTTTGAAATGGAATATCCAACACGAATTACTTACTAGAATTTTTCAATTAGAAAAAATAGTTCCCGAGATTATATCTTTCAAGCAAACAAACTAAATTTTCATTTCTATTTATATATAAGAAGTATAGAGTATAGATAAGATAATTAATCATTTTTATTTACGTCACGTCTCCCCTTTATCTATTTGGTATAAATCAGCCAGTTATTTTAACAGATTCTGATTACACAAGTACAGTTTGTCTCTTTGCCCTTGAAACGAAACTATATAAGTACTGCATTAGTGTCTTATGCCATAATTAGCAGTATAATGCAGCCACAACCGTGTTGGTTATCAATGCAAGTGGATATAATCCTAATAACCTACTAATATTATAAATTCGAAAGTTTGTTAGGGTGGATGGATGTTTGTTACACCTTCACGCAAATACTACTGAACCGATCACAATGAAATTTGGTATGTAGGTAGCTGAAGATCCAGAACAAGACATAGGCTACTTTTTATCCCGGAAATCCCACAGGAACTATGTGGATTTTTCTTTGAAAACGCGGGCGGAAATCTAGTTATTATAATTAATTTATTATTATGCTTCAGGCACGTTTATCGTGACTGCCGCGTGGGGTCGTGATAAAAGGATGCTTTAATCTCAAGACGAGTGCTAACCACACGTTCATTGCGTAATCAGTTCTCTTTGTTGGATTACAGATAAGATAGTTTTGTGAAAATTTCATTTAATAGAAACGGAGATCAGAAAACTTATCTGACAGTATTGTAAAACCGCAAAATATTTTTTCATCATTCATCTCGGGGAATTCATTTCATTTGGATGAATTCCCCGAGATGAACAATGAAAAAATATTTTGCGGTTTTACTATACTGTCAGACGCTATAATGCTCTACACTTAAAAACTACATTATTATATTTCGAACAAAAAAAAAATCATATTATAATATGAAGTGTGAAAATGGAAAGTACTCTCATATTTAAGATATATCCACTTTAGATAAAAGCTACTTGATTCATTTCCATTTTCATTAAATGAACAAAATTATGAATAAAATCAATGCAATAACAAAAAAAAAAAAAAAATCACTATAATAAAATGGCATGAAATGTGATTTGTACAGTTTAAATTACAATGATAGCAATTTTAAAATTTTGATATCCATCCAGCAGGTATACATCAAATCCAATTGATACAACAATAGCTTCAAACTATTGAGACTCATTGATTTCAAAATTATACTTCCGTGATATCCTTCATGCTTATATTTGACCGACGTCAATTGAGACGGAACCTAGCAATAAAACTATCAATTTAAGTATAAACTAAAAAATGTTGCATCTAAGTTATCACACTGACCTCTTGTCTCATAACTTTCTTGTCTGAGCTGTTATCATTGAGGAGCTCTATGGCAAGAGATAAGCAGCCTATTATAGCTATAGCAGGGGCGCCTCGCACCTAAAAGTTCAATAAACTTTATTAATATTTTAATAAGATTTTAGTTAGAACCTCTGGGTTCTCAATACTCATGTGAAAGATATGAGAAACACATGTTATCAAATTACTATTTTTTCCTTTTTATTATTTTTAAAACACAAAGCCTTTTAGTGTAGTTTTAACCCATTGAGCCCCGAACGGCCAGATCCGACCGCGACACAATAGATTTTCTATTGTGTCTGTGATTCCGGGGCCTGATGGATTAAGTAAGATTACAACTGCTGGAATTGGAGAATGTGGAATGTAAAACTACATTTATCTAAAAATATAGCTGACTACAAACATTCCCACATCTCAGAACGTTGATATTAAAAATATGTGTCACATTTAATAAATACCTCATAACTCAAACCACAAAAGCTAAAATAATCCCAGTCTTTAAGGTAAAAGCCAATAATCACTGGCAAAATGCCAGGTAAAAGTCAATAATTGAATGGAAAAACAAATGTTTCTGCAGTATGTCATAACTCTCCTCAAAATATGTGTAATAAAGTTGGTAATGATTAATGAATGAGAAAAGAAGATAACAAAAATCTTTTGGTAAATAAAAAAAAAATACATACAAATAATAAACTCTCCATATGTGTTATCAAGATGAACACCGTTTCTCACCTGCATTTTATTTATAACCTTCCACCCATCTTCCACACCTTCAATTTTAATATACTTCGTTTGTAAAGGAAGAAGCAATTGATCCAATACCTCTAAACTTCCGCGTTTGTACCTTATGGATTCGAGACTCATTTTCTAATAATCTAGACGACAGGAGTTACTAACTGCCTACAAATATTCTAAAATAGATGAAACATACGTTATACAGTGTAGTTTCAAATTATTTACAAAAAAAATTGTCGGCACTTGCTGTGTTGGGAGCAACTAAAAACTAATCAAAGTTTGACAAACACGATAAGTCCTTTAGTAAGCTCTTTATTATGATGTTGTGATATGTCGCAGGCCCAACGAAGAACGCAAAACTACAATAATTAAATGTTTCAACTACAAATTCTGTGTATTCATTTTTTAATATTTCCCGCTGTCACAAGTCACAACACACAATTCGCAAACGTCATTGCCAAATAGTTTGAAAAATAGGTAGTTTTCCAATTACAGAGCATAATGCGACTCAGTGGCGCACAATGCCGAATTATGCTGATGCTTATTTGGAACGTGAAATGCACCAGCGTTGCGCTAAGTTCAGTGTTGAAAAAAAAAAATATTCATAGAGTTAGCAATAACCTCATTAATGTGTAAATAAAGTGGTATAATAATTGGTTGAAAACTATTTACGGTTATTTTAAGTAATTTGGATTTTGATTATTTCATTAACATTTTTTTCAATGTTTGTACCTTCATCCATACTTATATTTATTTTTTTAACACAATTTGAATTAACTTTGATTATTTCGAAAAAACTACAATGAAACGAAAGCTTTAAAATTTTTTCCAACAATTAATAATATTACTAACGATAAATCGATTGCACGCATCAATTCACGTGCATTACTTTTAAGAGTGCTCGATTGTGCGAAGCGTTGCTGTAGTTGAAACATTCAACGTTAAGCATTATGCCGCATAATGCGCTCTAGTGCTGTAATTGGAAAACTGGGACTATGTGCGAATTTTTTTGAACAGTCCACACTCCACTGTCATGAAGACAGTTTGATAAAACTCTATAGTCTATGGTTGAACCACAGAATACATAATAGTAGCTAAACGCTACAGAACGGACACTCTCCGCCTCCCGCCAAAATTAAACACTTACCTCACCCCGCACGATCAGACATAAAAATATGGTCCATATTTTTCTACAGGGACGATAGGGCGTATTCAGAAAGAAAGCTTGAAACTTATAAGCGCTTATAAGCGCTTATCGGCGCTTATAAGCGCTGGTAACCCGCGCAGAAAAATATATGAACATGCGCTTATAAGCGCTGATCGGCGCCGACAAGTTTGTTGAAACTTGTTGGAACTTGTCGGCGCCTATCAGCGCTTATAAGCGCATGTTCATATATTTTCCTGCGCGGGTAACCAGCGCTTATAAGCGCCGATAAGCGCTTATAAGCGCTTATAAGTTTCAAGCTTTCTTTCTGAATACGCCCAAACGCAACGAAGATTGACAACATTAATCAAATTGACTTAAAGTAATTTTATTATTTTGGATTTGTGATTATCGTTTTTCGTAGAAAATGGTTAGATATTGTGCTGTTTACGGATGTATTTCATCAGAAAAACGCGAATTTTTTTTTACGCTAGTCACAAATGTGCCAACCATAAAGCGTTAACACACACATTTGCAGTCTCTACAGTGTGACTGTCAAAACGATAATTTTATGTGTATGGATGTATGGAGTGTCCGGGGTGTGGTTTAACTTTAGAAATTCATAACTTTAAAATATATACATATAGCGTTATATACAAATGTTGGTGAAAAACAACAATTTTACAATAAATAATACATAGCGCAAATTAGAAGATTTAAGTAGTTTTAAAATGACCAATGCAAACTTAGCACCCCATCAATGGAATTTTGGGTCGAAAGTGACCTTGATCGATAGGTCTCCGTAAGGTCCCACAATTTTTTCGTTAGGTCCCCTTTAGTTTTTGTTTAAATAATTTTATAAATTTTGGGTATAAAAAAAATACACTTTAGCACCCCATCCATAGAATTTTGGGTCAAAAATGACCTTAATCGATAGGTCTCCGTTAGGTCCTTTAAGGTCCCACAATTTTTTCGTTAGGTCCCCTTTAGTTTTTTTATAAATAATTTTTTTTTAATTTTGGGTATAAAAAAATTACACTTTAGCACCTCTTCCATAGCAAAATTGGCGAATTTTATCAAAATCGTATTCTTTACCGTTAGGTCCGTATAGGTCCATCATTGAATTTGTTAAATTATTTATTTTATTAAAATTATAAAATAATTAAAACCTGCGCATATCGATAATCGTCGATGTATCGTTTAGCGATATGATCAAGACAAATAATCGAGTCATGTTTACTCGATCATTGATTTGGCCTCACGAGTGACGAGACTATCATGGAAAGAAAATATACTCAAATTTAATCTTTATGAACTAAGCGATAAAGTTGAATTTAGAACGCGATATTGAACCGCACTCCCCACGAGACTATCTTGGAAAGAAATACAAATTTAATCTTTATGGACTTAGTGATAGAGTTGAATTTAAAAACTCGTCGCTTAAAAGGTCGTAAATTTTTACGACTTTCTTAGTGACGGACTACTTCTAGCTATCGTTGTTGATAAAAAAATATTTTTATAAGTATAATTTGAAATGAGATGAGAAATAATCTTTATTAGAGCAGGCTCCAAGGAGATGTTCGTTTGCAAAAATAGCGGACCTAAATCTGACTTCTGATATATATTGTATAGATCCCAGACATCCTATAGACAGATGTTGCCAACCAGTTTTGTGGTCCCCCTCCCCCCACCCCGGTAATTAAATATGGCATACAAAGAAAAAAATAAAAATTTCCAAAACATGCCGTGTGGGGTATCAAATGAAAGAGCTTATTGAGTAGATCACGAATATATAGCATACTATAACATTTCTTACACTTTCTCTAAGATTTTTTAGAAAATTTACGAAAATGCTCCATTTTTGAGTAAACTTTAAACCACTATAGATTGAAAACTCATGAATATATTTTTTAAATTATTATTTTAAATAATTAACAATAGTCCATTGTTTACGATTCAATAGTTCGTAATATAATATAAGTGAGCTATAATATGTATGTGGTGGATTTGATGACCCCACAAAATGTTTTAAATTGCAAGGCGCAACTTTCACTGAAGTTACCGATTTGAAATCTAATCACACAGAGGCTGATTCAAGAAAGTTCTGCCATATTTTTCATTCTGTCAAACACAACGACAGTGCAGAGATAATTATTCTAAGCCCTGACACCGATATTTTTGTATTAGGCCTTTATTTCTGGCATAAACTTGAAAATATACTCGCCATCTTTGAATGCTCCCCCCACTCCCCCATGCAACTATTTCACTGTACGAACTATTGAATCGTAAACAATGGACTATTGTTAATTATTTAAAATAATAATTTAAAAAATATATTCATGAGTTTTCAATCTATAGTGGTTTAAAGTTAACTCAAAAATGGAGCATTTTCGTAAATTTTCTAAAAAATCTTAGAGAAAGTGTAAGAAATGTTATAGTATGCTATATATTCGTGATCTACTCAATAAGCTCTTTCATTTGATACCCCACACGGCATGTTTTGGAAATTTTTATTTTTTTCTTTGTATGCCATATTTAATTACCGGGCTGGGGAGAGGGGGACCACAAAACTGGTTGGCAACATCTGTCTATAGGATGTCTGGGATCTATACAATATATATCAGAAGTCAGATTTAGGTCCGCTATTTTTGCAAACGAAACTCCACTGAGAGTCCGGTCTATATTATATTAAAATTTTACACAAACAAAAAGGAGTATAATGTTTTTTTGTACGTATATATTTATTAAAATTTTCGCTCGGTTACTTTTAACTGGCAGAACATTTTAATGGTACGGAACCCTTCGTGCGTGAGTCCGACTCGCATTTAGCCGTTTTTTTGTAATGTTAATCTTGTAACCTTTCTATTAAGTAATTTGTTTATATGTATGTATTAATATTGCGTATGTTTCAGATTATATATTTATGTCATTTCGTTCAGACTGTCATAAACTTTTAGTACTACTTTTGATAATGTTCTTAGAGACATATTTATTTTATTGAAATGTGCTGTGATGAATGAATACATATTCAAATACAAATAAAATGGCTTTTTATTGTTTTTTCGTATGCATATAATAACCGGAAGGAAGTTAGCGCGGAAAGTTTTTTTTTTTTAATTATTAATATCTCAAAAAATTGCTCCTTAAATGCTCCATCAGAAACTGTAATTGCTCCACTTCTATAATTATTAGTTTATTTATAATTAATTTTAAAAAAAATCCAAATACTGAAAACTTGATTTCCCTATAGAATGAAAAATATTCACTATTCATAAAAAAAATTTTTACAAAAAATTGCTCCCGATTTGCTCTATCAATTACAAAAAAAAATTATTTAATTTTGATAATTTTTACAATAATTAACTGAAAAACTATGTTTGCATAGTTAACTACCTACTGCGCTGTGACGTCATCAATTGTCGTTGCGATGCATAAAGGCCATATTTACATGTATCAGCACTGCAGCGATATCTATAGACCTTAATGTTTATGTTTTCTTATTTATATTATTTACTAGATTTCCGCCCGCGGCTTCGGCCGCGTTTTCAAAGGAAAACCCGCATAGTTCCCGCTAACGCAAACGATAGCAACTTGACACCGAAACATGAAACAAGCGACTGAAACACAAATTAATTAAATATAAATATTTCAGGACAGTTTTCACACACGGCACAATCTGATCCCATACTTAGCTTTCGCTTGTGTTATGGAAACCAGATGGCTGATAAACATACATATATAATTTTAAATAAATACTTATTTAGATAATTAACACCCAGACACAGAGCAAACATCTATGTTCATCACACAAATATTTGCCCCGGGTGGGAATCGAACCCACAACCTCTGGCTTGGAAGGCAGGGCCACTACCAACGCCAACCGGTCAGTCAAAGTAATTAAAAAAAATTACTTGAAGTTTTAATATTACGAATAAACGTGATATGCGAGTTTAGGGATGGGTAGGGAAATGTTTATAAACATACCTATAATAAGAATGATTTTAAATACATACATAATAATATCTGTTCCTTTCAACATTTGCTAGATGAAACTAAATAATGAAAATATTATGTCGCATAGATATTATTAGCCTTTTAAAAATACGGTTCCGTTGTTTATTTAATATTCTATTTTACTTATCTTTCTAATATAAAAATAAATAATTAAATAAAACACAATCATATTACAATTTAATATAAAAGTACCATGAAATGACATTAATAAGTTTTATCATTTAATGCTGGGAATAATATTATTATTTAAAATTTACCTTATGTTGCTATTTATACTCTATATCCATGCGACATATTTTAATTATTTAGTTTCATCTAGCAAATGTTGAAAGGAACAGATATTATTATGTATTTAAAATCATTCTTATTATAGGTATGTTTATAAACATTTCCCTACCCATCCCTAAACTCGCATATTACCTACGTTTATTCGTATTATTAAAACTTCAAGTAATTTTTAATTAATTTGTGTTTCAGTCGCTTGTTTCATGTTTCGGTGTCAAGTTGCTATCGTTTGCGTTAGCGGGAACTATGCGGGTTTTCCTATGAAAACGCGGGCGAAGCTGCGGGCGGAAATCTAGTAAATAATATAAATAAGAAAACATAAACATTAGGTCTATAGATATCGCTGCAGTGCTGATACATGTAAATATGGCCCTTATGCATCGCAACGACAATTGATGACGTCACAGCGCAGTAGGTAGTTAACTATGCAAACATAGTTTTTCAGTTAATTATTGTAAAAATTATCAAAATTAAATAATTTTTTTTTTGTAATTGATAGAGCAAATCGGGAGCAATTTTTTTGTAAAAAATTTTTTTATGAAAAGTGAATATTTTTCATTCTATAGGGAAATCAAGTTTTCAGTATTTGGATTTTTTTAAAAATTAATTATAAATAAACTAATAATTATAGAAGTGGAGCAATTACAGATTCTGATGGAGCATTTAAGGAGCAATTTTTTGAGATATTAATAATTAAAAAAAAAAAACTTTCCGCGCCAACTTCCTTCCGGTCATATAATAATGATGAAAACTTTACAAATGACCTGTGTAGTAGTTTTTATGAATATAATATTAATGTTATTTCTAATTTCAAGAAAATTATTATTTTTGTAATATCGATATGGTTACATCCTTTTCGAGCGATTGTATTATTACGTATATGTACAGAGATTTTTCTGTGTGATGCAATGTGTGCAAAAATATGCTAGTGTGTCAATTTTGTAATAGTTTGAGTTTGTAAAGTTCAGTTTCACAAATTATTTTTGTGAATGTGTGATTGTGTTTCAAAGTGTGAGTTACCCTCCCCGCACCAAAATCGGCAGAAAGTTTAGTTAGAACATTTGCCAGCGTACTCCATCCATTACTTAATGATCTAAGGTTGAAAAGTAGGTTTTTAATAAATAAGCACTCTCAGAACAATTGATTTATTTAATAAATGAAACGATACCAATTTAAATTTCGCGCTGTTTATGTATGATGTGCGCATGCCTTAATGCTCTAAGGCGCATGCGCAGGTTTTAATTATTTTATAATTTTAATAAAATAAATAATTTAACAAATTCAATGATGGACCTATACGGACCTAACGGTAAAGAATACGATTTTGATAAAATTCGCCAATAATTTTGCTATGGAAGAGGTGCTAAGGTGTATTTTTTTAATACCCAAAATTTAAAAAATTATTTAAAAAAAACTAAATGGGACATAACGAAAAAATTGTGGGACCTTAAAGGACCTAACGGAGACTATCGATCAAGGTCATTTTCGACCCAAAATTTCATTGATGGGGTGCTAAGTTTGCATTGGTTTTATAATGTCATATTTAATATTTTACGCATAAAATAACTTAAAATACTTACATGTATGACGTTGTTATCCATTTAGGTACAATAAAATTAAAGATACATACCTATGTGAAGTCTAATGTATTTATGCTAAGTATTTATGAATAAATTATGCTATTGTATCTTTATATGATATAACTCTATAAATTTTTGAACGTAAGGCGGAAATTACCTCATATGTTTTGTCTATGGTCTTTTTTATTTCCGCCCGGCATCGACGAGAGACGCATCGTCATTGTGCTGTGATTAAAAAAGAGTTGATCTTGAAGAGTCGAAGAAAAATAGCGAAATGGCTTCACCACGAGTCTTCATGGATGTGACCGCTGATGGTCAACCGCTGGGAAGGATTGTCATCGAAGTAAGTTGTAAAAACGTTAATTATGATCAAATTGCCTACTTGGGAGTTGTCAATCCGGCCGGCGTGATTGCAAGACCACGCTATTTGTATGAACGTATGGACAAAATTTGAAGTTATCTTTTACCCTTGTTACTCTTATACGATTATAAATGTATAGTTTTAGTTACCTACTATCTTAAAAAACTACTTGCTGCTCGCCTGAAAAAAATACTTTTTACGGATCTAATGATGTGTAGCTATTATAATAATAATAATTATACATATCTATCAAGTAGTCATAATTAACTCATAGTATGACCGTGATTGTTTTCTGAAGGTCAATTCCTTTAATGCTTTTATAGGGTTTTATCTAATGGAATTTACCGTGATAGTATTATGCATAGGCGTAATTTAATATTAACTATACCCAAACATGGCGCGTTGCGAGGCGCCTTTTTCATTGAAATGTTTGGAAAAACAAAACTTACATCCGCATATCGGTCCTTTATTATTTAACATAATATTATAAAGGATGTTATTTATTTTCAAACCAAACCAAATTCTTATTGGCATAATATAATATAATCAGTACTACAATGATTTAAACTCGTGTGAACATGTGTATCATATTCTTTAAATAAATAACCTTACAGTTGAAAGCGGACGTCACTCCCAAGACATGCGAAAACTTCAGAGCACTATGCACCGGCGAGAAAGGCTTCGGCTACAAGGGCTCCACCTTCCACCGCGTGATCCCCAACTTCATGCTCCAGGGAGGTGACTTCACAAACCACAACGGCACTGGTGGAAAGTCCATCTACGGCGAGAAGTTCACCGACGAGAACTTCGTCCTGAAGCACACTGGCCCTGGAGTGCTCTCCATGGCTAACGCTGGCCCCAACACCAATGGCTCTCAATTCTTTATCACCACCGTCAAGACCTCCTGGCTGGACGGCAGGCACGTCGTCTTTGGTAACGTTGTTGAAGGAATGGATGTTGTGAAGCAAGTGGAAGGCTTTGGCTCCCAGTCTGGCAAGCCCTCAAAGAAAGTTGTGATCGCTGACTGTGGCCAGCTGTCTTAAGTTATATTATGTATTTATAAAGGCAATATTTTAAGTTTAACACGAGTCCTCCTTTATACCTTCCCAGTAATAATAAAACTACTATCTGTAAAGTTACTGTGGTTCATTCCAATGATGTTATAAATTTATAACTATGCTCTAGGTCGCAAATTACGAATTGCATTTATTTCTGTGCATTGTTTATTCATAATAAATTAATTAACTTATCAAGATTTGTTTTTTTTTTATATCCAAAATGCGAGAAAATTTATAGTTTTTACGTTTTATATTGATTTATATATTTTATACTTCTGCAACTTACATATGAAGGTCATGAAATATTTTGGCGCGTTAAAAAAAATGGGTTCTTAATTTATTAAGGAAATACCGATTCTCGCGTGTTGTATTATTTTTAAATCATGTTGAAATTGATATACTTAGATATTTTGTATTGTATTTACACAAAAAAATGGGTGAGACTATTTATTTTGGATGATGTCATTTACAACAGAAGTTATGAGTGACTATATAGGTACTGAAAACGAAAATTCAACTATAAAATATATATTTAAAAAAAAGCTTGTATGTGTGTGAAGTAAGTAAATTAACTTGAAGGTCAATATGAAACAATGGCGCGATGAATAAGACGGAAATAAAATATTATGAACTAGGTAGGCTAAGTAGCACCTACGTATAATTACTTACGCTGTTTTGTTGATCGAATACAAGATAATATTAATTTTATTTATAAGTTTAAATATTATGTACCTACCTCTTTATAAATACACGAAGGGGACTTACTGATACAAACTTACCTATCTACGTATTATTGGCTCTAGCCTCCATAGTTCATCAGGGGTTTGGGTAAAGACAGCATTGTTATATTCTAGCGGTCGGCCCCAGATTCGCCCGTGGTATATGTATACGTTTTCTCTATAAGAACCATCCTCTTCAAGGAATATTTTATAAAAAGAATCAACGAAATCGGTTCAGCCGTTCTCGAGTTATGCGCTTACTAACATAATATTTGGTGATTCGTTACGAAAAAATGAAAATTAAGAAATAAAACATCCAAATGTTTATTTTAGTATTTATATATATATTTATATTTAAATATGAGTATTTAGCACCCATCAATAATTATTTTGATATGTGTGATATTTATGTACTTAATAGGTAGTTATTTATAACAGTGAATCAGTGTATTGAAAAGGTTTCTGTTGAGTCATACAAAGTATGTACCAAGCTAAGTTACCAAGTATGTAGGTACTAATTGTTTACTTTTCGTTGTATTCGGAAATATTAATCGAGGAGGCCTTGACTGAAAAATAATCAATTGAACGTGGAAAATTTTTATATGACAATATTACTTAAGGGTTCCGTCATCCGTGTATATTTTGTTATTGGTTCTTGTTTAGTATGTTTTCAATTTTTTATTTGTGAAAGGCGCTGCCAAAGTAACGAAAGAAATATTCTAGGTACACTGAATTAAATTCAGTGAATTGTACATATTCATAAAATATTACCATTAATAGCTAGCTATAGTAGGTTCTAAGAGATAATCCCCTTCTGAATATCGGCGTCTGAATCTAAATCTAGAGAAATGGTTTGTATTTCAAGAAAGTACGGAAAAAAAAATTCCGAGGATTCAAAATTGAATTGATATAATAACATTGTAGATTTAAAATTTTCCTACGGAATCCTAAGAGGCTCGAGGGCAAGTAAGGGTAAGGTCGTAGGTATAGCGGACACAAGTAAGGATTTATTGTTACATCGGCCTACAAATGCCTATTCAATTAACCTGTGAAGGTAGTTTTTTTAAGAACCTTTAATTTATTGTCTTTAAACCTTTTTATTCAGTACTAGCGGTCCGCCCCGGCTTCGCCCGTGGTACATATTTCGCAATAAAAGGTAGCCTATGTTCTTTCTCAGGGTCTAAAGATTATCTGTGCCAAATTTCATCAAAATCGGTCCAGTAGTTTATGCGTGAAAACCATACATACATACATACATACATACATACAAACCTTTCCTCTTTATAATATTAGTATAGATGAGCAGGTTATAGAGGTATAAATTTGTGACTATTTTACACTTTGAAGATCTTTATTGTGATAAAGAAGTAATTTTATTTTAAAGAAAGACTTACTAATATACTACCTTCTACTAGATTGATCATAAACGATATTAAAATATTAACAACAAAATAAACCTTTATGGTTAATGGCAATACTGATCCGGTATGAATTCAGGCTTTGGCTTTTCGATTTCGATTTTCATCAGATTCAGTATGCAGGGGACCACCAATTAGGGGGACCATGAATCAATCTGGCTAGGATGCATTAAGAAGGATGTAAATCATTCAGACCTACTACATACTACTTACTACTACGCACTGCATATGTATTGATATGATATTGATAAAAATATTACCCACTAGATTTCCGCCCGCAGCTTCGCCCGCGTTTTCAAAGGAAAACCCGCATGGTTCCCGTTCCCGTGGGATTTCCAGGATAAAACCTATCCTACGTGTTAATACAAGTTACCCTCTATATGTGTGCTAAGTTTCATTGTAATCGGTTCAGTAGTATTTGCGTGAAAGAGTAACAAACACACACACATCCTCACAAACTTTCGCATTTATAATATTAGTAGGATATTTCTTAATATCTACACTGCGTTCCTTCCAGAATATACAGAATACCTGGAATATACCGGTCCTTAATCGTGCTTAAATTTATTATTTTCATAGTTACCTAAACTTTCTTTGAGAAACGGTAGGTAATCTGTATGCAACCCAGTAGGTACATATATATGTATTTAATGGAAAGCGAGTTCCAGTTAATAGTGCAGTCATATAGTATTCATTGATTTATCGTGTTTGATGAACCTTGGCTGAAATTGGTTTCGAGAACTCCATGAATTTTCTATTTCTTGTACACATGGCGTGTGTTCACGTGTACCTATCGGAATATAATATAGATAGTGTTATCTTTGTTGTTGAATGCTAAATGATAATAACCACGTCCGTTTACAGTTACTTAACTATCTTACAGTGATGACCGCAGCCTTGTGCTGACGTAAATTGGGTTCTTACCTATTAGATTATCTCTTTGTACTTCGATGTTGACTGGGCATCTATTTGTCTCGTTGGCAAGAAACAAGCCCTTCAATTGTCATTATAATTATCTACCTACTTATTTACATATGCTAACATTCATATCAAAGCCTAGTTAGGTAGGTAAATATTCTCTAATACCAAAGATTGTGAGAATATTTTTCATGGAATACACTGCAAGGTCTTCTGTTCAGAAACAATACATTACTATAATTTATAAATCAAATCCCTATCTAGTATTTTTAGTTCTACCTTTAAGTTGAACACACAGATCACAGAAACTAAAGGGTTGAACAATACTTAGTTAGTTATACGTTTTGCCTGAAACTTATGATTTTAGACGCATTTTTCTATCACAATAAAACACAATTTAATTCGTATAATTTTATTTAGCTAACCAAAATGATATCTTTGCTTAAAGTCAATAGTGCAAGAAAGATTAAAAGTGCATTAAGAACGAGTCTTATTCCTCCAGATCCATAATTACAAAAGGAGGTTGTGCAGCAGGATGTGCAGGCGTATAATTTTGTTCTTTCTCCAATCACAATACAGCCAGGCTCGCAATGTTTGGTACAATTTCGCTCTAGAGCCCACATTTTGAGTGCTGTTGTCGAATTTTCATTAGAAGTCGTGTATGAGAAACGTTTGACCTGAAAATTATTCATATTAGGCAACTGAAATTAGATATATATATATGTATTAGAACGATTAAATCTATACGATCTAAAGCTTACTGAAATTATCACATTTGACCTCTTTCTACCTATTTAAACGTATATGTATCAGAATTTCAGATTTTCATATTTCTAGTTTTTCAGCGAATGCGAAGATTTGATACATTGCCTGTATCCTTAACGCAGGATTCCAATAATTGTTAAATGTGATTTTTTCAGTTCAATATTATTTTATATCTCATCTTATACTAATTATCAGCAGTGCCGTCTTTAGGATCAACGAGGCTATGGGCCAAGGTACTGGCTGGGGCCTATGTAAGGGATGGAAAATCCTTAAATTTTAACTTTATCATTTTTCAGTTTACAATAACGCAATAGGCTAAATCGTAACCCCGTCTCTTAACACCCCACATATGAGAGTTCAATAAATAAATTTTTTGAATTGTGAAAATTTTCAGAATTGTGGGGCCCCTGCCTACCTCGGGGCCTCGGGCCAGGGCCCTGCGGGCCCTGCCTTAAAGACGGCACTGATTATCAGAACATAACTTACTTTCTATCTAACTATAAAATTTGCTGACTCACCATGCACACTCGTCTATCATTATTGCATTTGTGCATCAACGCAGAGTTATTGTGTCGGAGATCAGCACATTTGTCATCTGGCACGTCGGCATGGCATTTGTAGCACCACAGTTCATTGTTGGGGCGTGCTGCTGCTGATGTTACATGCACGCTGTCTCGGAGAAGGTCGCACTGCCCTGGAAACGAGAGAAGAAAGAATTCTTTATTGTATTTTCTTGTTTGATTCTTTATTGTATTTTTTATTCTGGAGTTTTAAGATGCTAGTAGTCCATGGAGCTACTTAATTGTCTCATTGAAAATGACAGAATTATAGTTACTACTGATTAATAAGAATACCTAATGAAAAGTAGGATATTGTTGTTTGTTTGGTTATAAATGACAGTGTAGGTATATCATTGTCTGATTTAAGTGTTTTCTTGCCTTCGTAGAATGAAAAAGACGAATAATTCGTTATTATTCTACAAATTATAATGACTTTCAGTTAACATAACTATAATAGAATGGCTAAATAAACAAAATACGATCTGAAAAATTTTGACAGTTCGCCATCCCATGTTTTGTCTATGGCACTTTCGTATTTCGGCTTTCACGCTTATAACCCACGAAAATGTATTCGCACTGTTTTATCTACACACAAAAGCATCCTAAGAGTAAATAAGCGGCAAATTATTACACCATAAGATTTGTTTTGACATACCTGGTGTGAAAATTGACAGCGATACGAGCAGGAGACAGCGCATGGCTGATGGCGTCTGAGATATTTCCCGCGCATGTCGCAGCATCCGTATTGATTAGGGTCGACCTGTTGCTCCCGGCTGGTCCCGCCTTCCCGGGCTCGCCCCACCCCTCAGCAAGAAAAACAATCTGAACTTTTACGAAATCTTAAGAAAATTAAAACTTTTGCCCTTGTCTGTACGTGCCGTTCTTTGGAAGCTTATTGAAAGCTTCCAAACTCAATATACTTGAGTATCGTTCTTTTCTGAAGATGAATGTTTTGATATTATTCTTTTATATTGTTTATTTAAATCACAGTTTTCTTACAATACAAAGTTTAGTTTGGCAGAATTGAAAGAAACTTACACCAATGTACAAATTGGGTGTGATTTTGGAGTTAGGAACCCAATGTTCATCTATTTTTGTATCATGTCATCAGTATCAGTTTTACAGTGGCTGATAAACATTAAACATGACTTATATAAAATAAATTACCATATGCAACTATTCCCGTATAATCTAAGTACGTATTTAATCCTTAAACGTTAATAAACGGCTAAGGTTTTACTGCTAACAGAATAATGTCGTGTCTCATAAATTGTGATGAATTTATTCTAAAGTGGTCTTAATTTTCGTTCGCTGCACGTTATTATAATCCTCAATTAAGGCTTTAAATAAATATTACACAGTCGCCAGGGAATGTTTTATAATTTTGTATTTTCGTTAGAGGTTTAGATGAAAATTGACGCTTACTAACATTTTGGTCATTTATGAAAATATCAAAAATTTCAATTTAGGACTTGGACGACGACGACGGAGTAGAGAAGGTAATAATGGTTAGGGAGCCAGGTGCAAATTGGGTTCATTATTTCCTCTCAAGAGATAATTCGTCAGAAGCATCAGAGTATAGTATTATAAAGCCTCGTGAACGTCAGCTGGCGCTCGGTTGGGGGGGTGAGCGGTTGTAGCCTCCCACGCACGTAGGAAAAAAAATACATTCATTCATTCATTTCCTCTCAGCTAAAAATTTGTCAAATTGTAGCTAACCCAATATCTCAACGAAAAAAAATAATCAGCTGGTTACAACATGGTGTATTATACGTCAGCTGGTCTCTCGAACATGAAAGTTAAATTTAAAGAAAAATTTATTTTCCGTGATTTCCTCTCAAACAAAAATTTACCTGATGATAGCTTATATGTAACTGTGGATAAATATATAGGTCAGCTGGCTGTATCTTGGTGGAAAAACCGTCAGCTGATACGGGAGGCTACAACCGCTCTTCCCCCCAACCGAGCTCCAGCTGACGTTCACGAGGCTTCATAATACTATACTTTGATGCATTTTACTAATTACCGCTTGAGAGGAACTTGGTCATAAAATCTGTTCCTGGCTCCCGTACTATAAGGATGTAAAATTATTTTCAAGAGATTTGGAAATATGAAAAAAAATGAAAAAAATGAAAAATTATTTATTAACACAGTAGGTAACAAAACAAATTTAACAATATAAGAATTTGCTGTCGCTTATTATACAATTTAATAATAATTATTAACTGTAGCTCCCACACTAAAGAGAACTTGTGTCGTGGGAGCTGGGAATATGTATCATGTTTGTTGACAATGTTTTTACTTATCTAATAATGAAAATATCGGAATTAAATTACGCCAATAATTTGATTTATCTGACTTATCTCTCTCTACCTTTATCTAATCTGGAAATTAATAAATAATTAAAATATTATAAACCTTAAGTTCCAAATAACTATAATCTGCAACCATAAATAAAAAAGAGACTAACTAGGATGTGTGCCAAAAACGTTGTCATCATTGTAAAAGGAAACAATGCGGCTAAAGATCTCTGATGGCAGCCTAATTGGCAATAAAGGAACTTTAGGGGCAAATTTCATTAGAAACCATTGTCAGGGAGCGCGGTCGCGTCGAATTCTGCCGCAAATATCACTCTTGACTCTTTACTACCTGAAGGGGAATCATTTTAAGCAATTTATGATTTACGAGGGTAACTGATCAGTTAACGATAAATTTGGGTTGTAATGTGTTTGTTTTCTAATGTGATTCTGTTATAATATTATGCTTATGATGTGTGATATTTATTACAAAACTTTGGCTGCATGATTAGTTTATTTACAAACCAGCTTTCAACCATTTGTTGGGTTGTATAAAACTTATACAACCCAATAAATTATATCCTAAAACCTTTTCTATCTAGTCAAACAAGCTGCATCAAAATCCGTTGCGATGTTTTAAAGAAGCATACATAAAGACAGACATACAGACAGACAGCGGGAAGCGACTTTGTAGAGATATTGCTTTAACCTCGGACAATTTTTACTCTATCAATTTTATGAAACTAGTACAGTACATCCGGATAAAAAAAGACCAACCGTATTTTGCAGACTGGGTGCAATTTCCTTTTTTCGACGGTTCTATGCTGCATTTACCGACATACGGGTATTTTTTATATTTGTGAAAGGTAGATATTGCTTTTTTATTTATCCAAACTTTTTAACTGACTACAAAATATTGCTCTATCATAGTTATAATTAATATGAGGTCCCATAATGTCATAAATCCACATGCATATTTCACGATAAATCGGTTTTGTAAACTGTAACTAAATAAGATATTTCTTAGTACCATACGTTGGTTAATCAAGTAGTACAAAAAGCTATTATTGTGATGCAATTATAGACACATCTTATCTAATTTTTCGGGTTTTTTTTTATAAAAGCCTTAAAACAATGTCAAGGAACACATTGTAAACAGTCTAATCATAATTCTAATTCTACACTAAAACTGGAACAGCATATCTAATAAGTAATAAAAACAAAAACGTGAACTTTTCTTTAATCAGGTAATTAAACAAATGACAATAGGAGCATAATACATTGTCAGTTAAAGTATAGAACATTTAGAAATACATTATCGGTGTAAACTGCGAGGCGCTGAGCACAACGTGTTTATGCTAATCTAACGCTCACAAAGCCCGGTTTGTGCCAAACTTTATCTTTAGTTCGAACAAATTTTCTTAGCAATATCCTAACCACGCCTATATTTTATGAGACTGTTTTACCTGTTTAATTTCCTTAATTGTGTTTTCTCAACGTTCCTGAATTTCTGAAGGCAGGAAAAACAAAAAGAGACTAAACAAATTAGCTTGATTAAAAATGTGTATACTTTTATAAAGAATAGAAATAATTCGATCACGAGGCGGGACTCGTACCCGCATCCTTTACGAGTCCCGCCTCGTGATCGATTTTTTTCTATTCTTTCTAAATTTATATTTATAAAGCATTTGAATGCCATAAAACCAAAAATATCAAATTCATTACCGGTCAATAAGGTTATTGACTGGTTCAGAGTCTTGACTGTAACATGTATACCTACTATTTTCATCAGATACGAAAACAAGTAAATAAATCTATACGCTACCATATATTGAGAATTTATGAGACAAAAAGGTCTACTAGCATTCGTTTCGAAATATAAGCATTTTCATTGATTGTTTTTTGATTCTGATTGGTACAAATTAAATTTGGAAGCAGAGTTATACAAATAAGGATTTAACAAAAATTGTGTTTTGTAACATTTACATTTTTATACTAGGTACAATACTCTAATGCCATGTCTCTTATATACTTTAACCAAACTATGTACTTTTATTATTAATTCTATAATTTCATTATAGCCTAAAAATTATTATCTGAAAAAATTGCTTTCTATTTAGTTACTTTAATTTTTTAAACAAAAATATCGCAATACTGACAACGTTAATTATACTAATTAGACTCATTGTTAAAATTGTTGGATAATATTATTATTAATGAATTCAAATTACGCGTACTTGTTACATTTTAATGACCAAAGTCTGCCTAAAGTTTACATTGTCTATACCTAAGTACTAGGTAATATCGGAACAATCTGGAACTTATTGTACAAGTAACATAAGGCTTGGTTTAGGTCTAATGTTCTAGATTAGTTTTAGTTACTAGGTTTTTATGCATATTAAATATTTGAAAATAGTTGTGCTAATGACAATTTTTTTTAAGCATGGAAAAAATTCGATCACTAATCGGGATTCGAACCCGCATCTTTCGCCGTGGCAATTAGAATAAAGCATTTGAATGTTATAAAACTAAAATATTAAATTTAATACTAGTGGTAGTTTGGCTTTTTGCCATGATAGGGTTTTTACTTTTTACATTCAAAATTAAACCTCCGTTAGAATCTCACGCGATCGATTACAGTGGTTAAATATTGACATTGTTACCTCGCTTCGTAGGTAAACATGTGTCTTGTTGTAATATTAATGAGCGTATATAATAACTTCTGTATGTACCAACCTGACGACATAATACTCCGAAAATAAGAAAAGCTACAGTAAGGAAGAAAAGAGAACGTAATGAAATAAAAAATATTGTGTTACGATTTCTGGACAGTTGCATTTTTAATATTTAGTCGCGACATTGTTCACTGAATGTAGTTTATGCCTTTTCAAGCTTATTTTTTCCTCGGCTTTTCACATCAGTTTGTTCATATTTACTTGAGCTGTAGTGCTGAAACTTTGAAATAAAGCTCTTGTGAAGAAGAGACATTTTTTTCCAAAAATACCAATTGCATGCAATTGATGGATTTGTGGGCATTGTTAAACATTTACATGGCTTATCACATCGGCTTTTATATAATGTAGATACTTATTTATAGTTGCGGTATTGATTTTTGATAATAAGGATGTATCTATATCACCATCTCGAATTCCGATAAAGATATTTAACCAGATTTTAATGAGAATCCTTACAAGTAGAGGTCTCTATACATTTCAGGGTTCATGTTACTTTGAACGTCAATATTGGTACTTTGCGTGATTTGGCTGTGACAAACGGTCTATCCAAGGCGTATAAGATTAAGTGCACCAGTTTAAGATGAGCTCTGTATATTGGTATAGCTCTGTTTATTAAAGGTTTCTCTACATTGCAGGTTTCATTATACATGCTTGCAAAATCGATGTCAGTGGACATGTTATAATTCTATTGCCAGTAATAAATATAGCTTAAATAACCTAAAAATATAGGATGTTTGAGGTGAAAAACAATAAACGAAAGAATCATAAGAGAAACAATAAATTATATCATAAAAAGACGGAACGAATATCTTACGTAGAATATAACTACAAATAGATTTTCCTCTTGAAACAAGTCCGTACTAATGAGATCCTGTCAGCCGTTATTGGCGACAACTTTATGAAAAGTGGAGAATCTACAAAACAACTTTTATTAGACGCCATTGTGAGCGTTCTTGTAATGAAGTCGTGTAAGTTATTGTGTTGATGTAATTTTCAACTTTTAAAGAGTTTTTACCCGAGACGACGATTACCTATTAGAGTTTATAAACGTGCACGGAAGCTATATTCAAAAAGTTCGAAACATTTGTGATTCAATTTCTGTAAAGATAATTACTAATTAAACTTTGTAGGGACCTATACAGTACCGACTCTATTTTGTTTGACATTATGTAACAGTTTTTATATATTAACCACTATACAAAAGTTATATTATACTACTAGTATAGTATTATATAATATATTATCTATGGTTATACTTATCATAATATGTTGTATTAGTAGAAAGCATTAAAATTGGATAATTTACAATTAATAGTAATCTACACAGTAAATAACTACACCGTAGAACCATAGTTTATATGGTAGAACGCACTGTCCCAAACAGAAAACAAAAAACATTTTCTCATCCAAATGTGTACTCAACGAATTAATTAACCGACATTTGGGATAGAGATTAATAGCGGCATTAGTTTACTTATAGCTACGTGTGGTCAGATTACTTCGTGTCGTAATCCTAGAAGCTTGGGCCGAATGTAATGGGCTCTCTTCACAATGGGCGTCGTTGGCCGAGTAGAGGCAATCACGATAGTGGAATAGACGGCCTAAATTTAGAATGTAGATTCGGCCGCGGCCGTCATTGTATGTAGATGTTTATTCATAATCACCGCAATGGCAGCAAACATCGACGATCATTTGATGGGCCCACGCTGCCCATTATGAAGAGGGACCATCATGTATTAATGGTTCATCTCAGTTGAGTAGAGATGTAATCAAATTAGGTAGCCCTTGGGCTACGACATACGCCGTTATGAATTTGCGTCTATTTACACGTAACCAAATACATAGTATAATGTATGGTATAGGCTTCACATTGTACAAATAAAACAAATGAAACAAATTTGTATACCTAATTTAGTTAACGTTAAAAAAGTAGTTTGTAGGTATCTAATAATTAATTTGCTATGTACCTACACTAATTTATTAATTTCAAAATATTCTTGCTCAAATATCATAATTTTCTACAGTAGTAACTTCATTTTATTTTATAAACAAATAAATAAATCCCTGAACATAACTGAATACTAATGTAATTCACAAGTTCATTGAAATTTTCTCTTTTTCAATAAAGTTTATAACAATATATGACTTACATATAGTATTTCCACAGAATATTGTCTAGCTTCTTAGTTTAACTGCTAGGTAGGTTAGATAAAACTTTTTATTTGTAGATATTTAAAAGAGCACACATCCTGCCTCTGACAAGCCGAGTGTGTATAAGTTATGTAGTCGGTGACATTTACAACGGTTGACCTTTATAAATAAAAGGCTTACGGCTGAAAAATTAGTTTTATTTTGTGTTCATGATCGTTTATTTATACCATTGAATTGTAGGTTAATGGTATATGTAGGTATGTACTGAATGATTAAGTTGTTATGTTAATACTTTTCTAATGGGCTGTTACGTTGTTATGCGAAAATACTTATTCTTTAAATATATCAGTGATTATTTGTTTGTAAACAAATTAATCTAAAAATTATGTCCTCAAAATTTTCTAGAAATAATGCAAGTATATCAAAACAGCCTTTGCCGACTTATTTAGTTCCTTATACTAATTGAATGTATATTATTATCTACCATACAGAGCTTATGTAGAGCAAAAGTTGTAATATGGTACAGGTGTTCCCAGTTTTTTAAAATGTGATATTTTTGTAATATTTTCGAGATCGATTCGAGCAATTTTGAAGACCCCGTAATGTACCCTGTATTAGCTTATTAAACCTTTGCACTTAGCATAACGCCGCAACTTCCAGTTACAGTTTGAGAACACCTGGTGTATTCAATTAATACTGCTAGTCTTGTCTTTTCCTAACTTGATTTTCCATGTTTTTCTTATGAAATGAAGTATGGAAAAATTAATTAACATCAGTATTCATTATGTATAAAGTGGATGTGAAAAATAAAAACTCCAAAAACATCGATAAAAATTTTATTGATAAAAGGCGCCCGGAGGTCACCCTCGATTATTAAGCGTACAATTCTCCCGACGTCCCTTTTTTACAGTATTTGCTATACGATAATATTACATGTTTAAATATTAACATCAGGTTACATACACATATTCTGAAGGGGACGAGGCGGGATAAAGGATGCGGCGCGCGGGGGAGACCGAGCTTGCCAGCTCATTTGGAAAATACGCGCCCGATCACAAATACTTACAATTCTCTATCTAATACATTAATAAGTCACTAATATTTAAATTTTTACAATGAAAATAGAATTTACTCTAAAAATAATTACTGCAGAGCTAGGGCCGGTCGTGAGTCGACTCAGGACGACCGGCGCCAGCGCGCTATCTATCACATTCAGATTTCAGAGATTCATAAAGGTACAATGAATACGTGCAACGATAGTCACAGGCGCACTTCCCTCGAACAGGAAACGAACATTTATCTATTTATTTAATTGAAATAAGCATGTAGATGTGTAAGGCTTACACGAAGAGATCTTTCAGGGAGGAGCATATCGAAGCTTCGCAGCCCCTTGCTCCTTCCTCTTCATCAGGCTTTGTGATGATCCAGCGCTCGTTCTCGTTTCCTTTGCTCGTACTCGGGGCATCGCGTAACTTTGTGCGAGTTTCTGCGTCAGTTTTGGTTTTAGTTTCTTTTATTATAACAGAAGATGTAGACGGTGCAGGGCTAGCGCTGCTCCTTCTGAGAAACACTTCTATAGCACTTCCCAAAGCGCTCGCATCGACGACAGATCCAGAAGGTTTATCCCACACGACTGCTGCAGCATCTCCAGGGGCCGGTTTCGCATCCGGTGCAAACGTAACTTTCAATTTCTTTGCTTCGTTTTCCTTTTTCTTTGTAGCTAGAGTCTGATGGCGACGGGTGAACCATGTAGTGCCGGAATCTGAGAGTTTCTCGCGTAAAGTGGACGCATCGAAGCTGCTGGATCTCATGTCAGAGAGCTGTCTGGAGCGTTCCGGTTTTCCGCAGCGATCAATTTCAGTAGCCGACGATGTGAGGGCATTGAGCATGTGTTTTAAATCTGTGTCAGTGCAAATGACTCCGGCACCGCTACGTGGTGGAATAGGGGGAGGTGGGGGCATTTCAGAAGCGCGACGGCGAGCGGGTATCGGGGGCAAATTTGAAGGTGAGCCCACGAAATCGGAATGTCGACGACCGCGGTTGGTGTACCGCACGGAACCGCTCATTGGTGACTTTTCATCGAGCGGTTGCACTTCGCACACTTTCTCATTCGATGTATTCCAGAGACGCATACGCACTTTACGCGCTTGTACTATATCATCCATGATGTCAAGCTGCAAATTGTGAGTGCTTCCTAAGGAGTCAACAGCTGGTGGGCCTGCGATAATAGAAAAAATATTTAATTTAAGGCTATTTAAACATATTGTACATATTTAAGGCTATTTTAAACATATTGTATCTTAATTTTAAAATAACTCACATTTCTTAGCAAACGAACCGCGACGGCTTAGGGCTGGAAAAGCCGCAATGGATTCCCTGCGTCCCCGACCGAATAACGCCTGGGGCACTCGAGAGATTGTGACTACGGAATGTCTGGAAAAATATTATTTTGAGTAAAATGTAAGATAGATTTTTATTAAATAATTTGAAAACTCTTGAGGTTTCTTTATGACACTTTACGAAATTAGATAGGTAAAGATTTCTTAGAGAAAAAAAAACAAAATTAATTGTTAAGCTAAGATTTTTTATTAGAATTAAAAACTAATCGTAAGATTAGGGACGTGGATATACCTTCGTCCTCCAGGTTGGGTCGGCGGGGCCTGACTTAGTGTGGCTAGAAAAGCGGCTTCACGAGCTTCTTTAGCAGCTCCTTCACCTCGCTCTGATAGTCGACGCACCTGATAACAGTATTATTTATGAAGTAAAAATAAATACCAATATTAATAAAAAAATAAACCACTCTGAAAGCTTCAGGATTTATGTCTACCGTACTCAATCCCTTTTCCTTACTTAAACATGGCGCCAGATGTTAATAACAGTAAACTATTTTAGATTTATTTTTGCTTTGAAACATAGACTGGTGTCCACGTAGATTAAATGGCACTTAACAGTATATTCGAAAGAACGAAAAAAAGCTTTATTACAATCAAAAACTTAGACTACCTTAACTTACAGGTACATATTCCTTAATATACGTGTATTTGTCATATACCTGGCTAGCAGTCGGGCCACTCGTACAAGCAGGAGTGGGCAGAGAATGCTTGCGCGTGTCTCGCCAGGGAGACAGGTGGTACGGGTCGGGGGGAGACTCCTGGTCCTCCGACAGCATGCGAGCCACCGCGGGGCATCTGAGGGGAGACTCTGACTCCTCGATCCCACTCTCCTCCACTACGATTAGTGGCTCGCCGCCACCGGCTATGGCCATGGAACCACGCCGCATCATTGCTGTTAAAGAAACTGAACGTTATACGTAAATCTTGCTATTCATGTGCTTTCTCTTTACTGTTTAAGGTTTAAGGCTACAGGATAAGATAATATTCTAGCCACATGTACTTTTAAAACTACTACTTAATTATTATAGCACTTAGCAGGCGCTAACTATTCGACATGCAACAATCCTGGACCTGGTAAAACAAGTGATTTTGAAAGGCATGATTGCAACAGCTAAATAAGTAAAACCATACCAATAGTGACTATTGTTTAGAACAATAGTTATTCTATTTTAAAATTAAATAACACGAACAACAGTTACGGGTGAAGCGGTGCAATTGTAACGTGAAATCAATAAGTGAGCAATCACGGTCTCAATAGTTGGCCTTTGGGGCATTTGTTTCGCCTTTTTGCTCCGTAACGTGTGATTGAATTGCGTATACTTTATTTGCTTTTGCAGTTTGTTATTACAGTTGCTTTTATTACAGTTCTCAGCGAAGAAAGTGACCCGTCTAAGTGCAAGGTTCAAGAGAATTGAAAAATTCCGAGCGCAATTTAAACGTTCTTCGTGACCCAATTATTACAATTGTGATCGGTGCGAAAGTTCATAAATATTGGATTTTATAAAATGGAGCAAATTTTTTGCTCCAGTCATATCAAATGTTAAAAAGTCAAAAATTTGCAGCAGTGGCTTAATAATAATTCGTTACTAGAGCTAGGGTAGCACATACTCTTATTTATTATTACTGGTATTATAAAACATAGAAGTAGCTTAAAAACTACCTAATATCTTATATATAAAATTCTCGTGTCACAATGTTAGTCTGCATACTCCTCCGAAACGGGTGGACCGATTCTCATGAAATTTTCTGTGCATATCGGGTAAGTCTGAGAATCGGCCAACATCTATTTTTCATATGTACCACGGGCGAAGCCGGGGCGGGCGGCTAGTGTACCTATATGTATTACTGCTTGATTTAAAGCAAACTTAATCTATCCCTTTAATCACTAAACTCTACGAATGAAACTAATGGATCAACATTTAACAAACGAAGACATTTTAGTGTATTGGAATAGCACTCTTCAAAATTGAAACTTACAATTTAAAAGAAATACACAACATAAATCGTGTCGAGGAAAATTTCAAGAAAGTTTTATTTTCTCGAAAATAATTATCATGTTGATTATTTTAATAATTCTTGAAATCACAACGTTCGTCTGAGCTAATTTATTCAAAGCAGCTTTACTAGACTTTACTCTGAGACGTAGTTTAAACGTTTTGGTTTTATTCGGTCAATTTACATAAGAAGCTTATTAAAGTAAACTGTCTTAAGATGAGACAGAATTAATAAGTCTTCTGCTTGTTCAACATACTTTATGATTAATTTACCTATAATATAGACATTAGACAGTTAAGATATCTTATCTAGAAAAGCCTTTTTAGTTAAGTTACAGATTGACTGCAAAACGAGAATGAATTTTAGTAATTTACGATGAGATTTCACTTTGAACAAATATAGATACTGAAATTTATAGAGAAGGTTGCTCGGACATGTTTCTAGGAAATTTAAAATGGATTGTTTTAGCTATTTACCTAGGTACAATAACTAAGGGTAAAGGTTTCATAGAATTATTTAAGTGAGTTAAAATACATCAGCCGTGGAATCGATTTGAAATATAGAAACGAATCTCTCGTTTATGACCAGAATGGTTCTAAGATAATACCTGATTGAATAAATAAGCTTATTCTAATTAGGTTTAAATTGAATAAATCAGTCTCATAAGCCCCAAGCGAAGCATAATTATTAATTGTTGTTGATTTAGCTATGAACTAGCTAATTTTGCAATAGTAATCATGAAACAGTTACCTAAAAATAACTATTCAATTATTCATCATCGAGCATTCAAAATTTTTAGCTTATTATAGCTAAACGTAAGAAGCTTTTTTAAAATCGTTAGTAAAAATACAATTCATAAGAGAAATACGTTTTCGCTTGTTTCTTACTAACTCAAGGAGAATGAAAATCAACTGCAATTACTATAACGCTGTTGTAAGTACAAATTGAATTTTATTTTCTGAGTTACTCAGCTGCGTTTGCCATTTGGGATTTACTTTTTGATTTAAGCTTTTGCGCTCCATTTATAGCTTTTAAAAATTTCCTTTCTTTAAAACACTCGTAATTTATCTTTAAAATTCGTTCATAGTTAATAATCAAATAATTATAACTAATAATTCATTTGAAACCAAATAAACATAAATTAAATAACATCGAAAGTTCAACGAATTTCCATAATCTCCCTAAATGAATGTATAAAATGCTCACAAAACTGCCTAAAAATTCAGTAAAAGTATTACAAATTACAGTCCTCGTGAATTTCATTTTGCAATATTAACCAACAAGCATCATCCATTCCCGTTATCTACAGTGAAGTAGATCAAAATGTCTAACAATGTAAAAATACGATTCCATATCAACAGGTCGTCTTTGACCCAGTTTTCCGACCTCGACCCGCGAGAATCAGCTAGAAAATAGCTGGAACGTGGCCTGTCTGTACCCTTTCACAGATACTTAGGCTTAGATCTATTCCTTACAATGTATAATGCAAGAGGGAAGCTGAGGTTGACTATTAATATATAGAAACTTTTCAGTGTTGGTAAAAGGTGGGATGGAATACCTATTGAATTATGATAGCAATATATCTTTCAATTTTCAGCTCACGTTTTGCTTATCTAACAACTACCTAATAGTAGACCTTTTAATATATGAAAATGCCTTATGTATATATTAATGAGTAGAATTTTTAAATAAAATTTAAACGTCTTACCTAACTTTGCGGCAACATAAAGTATGTTTAATGACTCGTATAGGCGATATATCAAAGCTTTTGTAACTAACAGTCCAAGCATGACCACATTAAATTATTCGTTTAAAAGTAACTTATGTCCTTCTTCGTAATATGATTTATCACACGGTCAAATTTCATGAAATTCCCTTCAATCGTTACTACGTTCCTACGTTTCAGATAGGTTCTTCATGTTACTGTAAAATAAATGACAATAAACAAATGAACAATTTTATTGCACGATTTAGTAATACGAATGAATATTGAAGCCTTTTTTTTTTTTTTTTTTTTTTTTTTTATAGTGGGGAAATCTTCCAAAGATACCCACGGCCCCCGGGGAAGGAGCCGCGGGGGCCGTGGGTATCTTTGAAAATTTTTACTTTATTTTGAAACTATATACTCGTAGCATTAAAACATGAAGTTCTAGTTTGAAGTATAGTCAAACACCATACAGTGTAATGTACTCAATTTTATGCATACATAGAAAATTGCAAATTTCAAAGCGTAAGTTTTGTTTTGTCCTTTTACATTCTAACTTTGAGTTTCCCCTTTTGGTAGTTAAAAGCGCTTTTATACAAAGTACCCATTATCTTTCTATTCCATTACCTTATAGCCTTTCCTATTTAAGATGTAAAAACCGGGTAGGTAACTATGAAATTTGTTTAAGAATCCTTATGCTTGAATTAAAAGTAATGTTGATTAATTATTATTAATAACTAGCAGTCCGCCCCGGCTTCGCCCGTGGTACATATTTACGTTTTCTCTACGTAAGAACCATCCTCGTACTTCAAGGAATATAATAAAAAAAGAATTATCGAAATCGGTTCAGCCGTTCTCGAGTTATGCGCTTACCAACACATTTTGCGATTCATTTTTATATATAAGAAGATTATTATTAACAATATTGTTAAAAACATCAATACTTTTTAACAAAACCAAGTATATTTTTTCCTTTAAATAATCATCAAATACGATGTTCAATTTGTAGTAGCAATTTATTATTTATGCTATATGAAGTAGAGTCGATAGTGAACGCTTTCAAAAGCTTTCAATATATGTATTATGTTCTCGTATATTGAAAAGTCGTATGTAAACTTAATAAACGTTCATGTATTCGTTCAATATATTGTTAAATAAACAAGTTAAACGAGCTGACTTTATAGTTAATAATTTCGATTTAATATTAACTTAGAGAAATACAAAGTATTTATTGGCAACATTAAACAATATAAACTTTAATTTATAAAACATTTGACTGTTTGTATAATAAAAGTGAGCCAACAAATTGAAAGGTTTCTTCATCATAAACGAAATAATAAATATCATACCTACATCATAATTCTGTATTTTTTAGGGTGATCAGATATGCCTGGAAGCTTTTTGCCATCAATGTTCCAAACATTTCCAAATCCCAGAAAGATTCACGTTAAACAAAAACTTAAGGCTATATAGAATATAGATGCGATTTCAATCAAGAAAACCAAATAAATCATATTAAAAGAGATAATACACGCACAATAGAGCGGAACGGTCATAACGCTAATGGATCGAATAATATTAAGATCCCTTTGTACCCGCTCTCGACCGAATCAAACGGGGTTATGGTCCATGAAAGCCTATAGGAAATAGATTATTATGATCATACACGAGAACGTACTCAAAGATACGACGAGAGGAATCGTAAAATTGAAACGAACCTTGCATTCCTTTAACAGAATATAAAATAATATGAAGCCTCGGGGTTATAACGCGCGTTTGCGGGAACATAAATTGTGTCTTATAACTCTTATTAGCATATTTTGCCTTCCGTTGCCGGAGTGACGATGTGGGTTACTGTTTCTGTGATATTAACACGCGAAGGCGAAAGAGTACGCCCGTGTTTATGAATTACTACATGATGATGAACTTCGCCATATTACATATTTAGCAGGGCATGTCGCTTCGATATTGTATACATTTAAGAAAAAAATGCATTGTTGCTACATAATTACCTACTTAAAAAGAATTTGAATTTTCAACTGAATTTCCCTTTTTTGAACCATTAATGAGCGATAGATGATGAAGATATTAAAAAAATATTAGTCAGTCCTTTCGAGTTCTGTGTAACCTGAATGTATTTATTATTATTTATGTTTTAATTAACTTAATTGTTAAAAATAAGTAATAAACAGAAAGTTACGCTCGGAACCTCGGAATTTTCCAGAAAATTTTGAATACGCACGGAACCTCGGAATTTTCTTCATATTATATCCCAATTATGTCGTAAACGACAACAACGTAATTATTCTCTTTAACACAGATAAAGCCAGGTTAATTCTCAGACACATAAGGAACGGTGGAGCGCAAACAAATCAAAAGCTTAATTAATTACCTCGTGCAAAAATTCCCATCAAAACATTGTAACACATCGTTAGCAGCTTTGGAAATCCTCTCGCGTTGAGATAAAATGTAATTATTGGAATAAACATTAAACCCACGTTTTTGAGATAAACTGGATCGGTATTTCTGCTGCGCAACTTACACAATTTATCAGCACATTCCGATAAAATTCGATTAATTTGTACAAAGAATGTTCATAACGTCGGGGGGCAAAAGCATTTTGTTCTATAAATAACAGCATTTTTACGACATTCATTAGTGTTATCTGTAGCTACTTTATTGGGATTCGCTTTTTTGATTGAAATACGAGCATATTTCGAGCGCACCGGGATTAAATGGAGAGGCTCATTGTACGTTTTTCGACAGAGTTAATAAAGCGTTATTAAAAATTTTGCACCTAATTGGAGTTTCAGCTAATTCGTAAAGAAAAATATTTATGACCTTTTACGCTAAGTAATATGAAAGATAAATTTATATATTTGCCATGTGTTATATATATATTTTTAGATTTGATTTTGTGTGAGTATTGTCAGGAACATAGAAATCTAAATAACAAGACACATAGAAGTGCTATAATGTCATAATTCGTATGAAAACCGCTGTCGCCAAAATCAACACATTTAAACCGATAGCTAAACAGTACACACAAGTAAACTATGCCTTTTATTGGACAGCTTGATTTTAGTGAAAACTAACTTAAATATTAAATTAAGCTTTTTAATATGTATCCTAACGCACGAATTTACGGTTTATTTTAGAATAACATCCCTAAGTATATGAGACGTTTTGTTTATTTTTGCTCCAATACGCAAAAATTCGGCTTTTCTACAACAGAGGTTGTCAATTTTCAATAGATATAACTTTGAACATAAACTCATAGAAATAAGGTTGAAATTTGTGTTAAACGTGATAATAAGAATGGTCGACTGTGTCATTCATTGTTATTTCGATTACTATGGTGACACTCGTAATACTTGTAAATATTCTATAATTTTAAGGAAAAACGGCAATATTTATAAACAAAAATACTTACCGGAGAAATTTTATTCCTTTATTAGTATAATTACAATTTATGGAAGAATTTCCGCACTGGGAAATGCTGTAACACACCATGTTTACTCACGCACGTGTCAGGAACAACTGAACAAGCGACCACCAAGCGACGAACAGACTTGTGGCATGGTAACCACCTGAGCGGCGACAATGTCACGCGCGCTTACGACTTCTATTGCCTTGTTATTTAGATTTCTATGGTCAGGAATTATTAAACTTAGGTACTTTAAACGCAGGCAGAAAGTAGTTTAACCTATTCATCTTGTGGCCTATTTCTAGTCCTACACAAATAAACATCTAAGGCTAAGGTGATCTCAAAAGGCTTTTTCTTTTTTACTTCTACTAGGAGTACAGAAAGTCCCTTTCATGTTACGATATTACTCCTAATTAATACTACCGTGACAACGTCAAAGCAATACTTAAATATCATAAAAAGCAGTGATGGAAAATCAAACACAGAAATCCAAAAATAAATCGAACCGAAGATAAATCCTAACATTTACCGTTGTACAAGATAAGCAGTGAATTGAATAAAAGGTTTTAAAGATATTGATAGAATTATCTAGAAGGAATTACTTAGCGTTTTCACTCTGCTTCTAAAGGGGCAATAATAGCTTACTCAGCGACTTGCCGTCCCCTTAAATTAAGATCACGCTTTAGGGAGCACTCAAAAACATGGCCATTCATTTATAGGTAGATTGTCTTTCATTATTTTTAAAAGTCTGTTGTAAGGTATATTTAACAGTAAATGTTGATGGAATTCCTTTTTTTGATGAATATAGATAAACGTATACTTAATAGATTATTCGTGTATTATTTATTATTATTTGTAGGTACTAATTTTATGAATGAAAATTGAAGTCTACCTGATTTAGACCTGAATTGCTAAATAGATTTGCAATATTAATACTGCAAATATGTGATTAATATGATTATGTCATGTTTAAAATACTATTAACGCAAATTAATATGAAATTTTATTGAAATTAATCTGAAATGAATTTAAATGTTTTAATAAACTTCGATATTCCAATAAACGTAGCTCTTTTCATATCTTAATTAATTATGTTTTTAGTAACATTTATTTTGTGATAGTGAATTAAAACCAAGTCGTATTTACGTATATATATATCGTTTTTTAAAGTAAACTCACATCTACGAAAAGTCAAAGCAATGAAAATAATAAAACATCATTGATAGAATAATAAGCCTGAGATAAAAAGAGTAACATATAATTGAGATATAATATACTTATAAGCCGATGACAACACAAGTGGGAAACAATACAGTCCAATATCTTGATAAGGTAAGTAGGCTTTGTATTGAAGCCCTCGAGTATAAAATGATATAATCACATTTTCAATTTGAAATGTTACAATGTAATAATATAATATAATATACTTTTTTGACACATTTGTATATGAAGCGATGACAATTTCCCAAGATCCCTGACATTTTTTTTGTATAAAAGTAAATACTTCTGCAAAAAATTCGGCCCAGATGATTATTTAAGTTAAGAAATTGTTTGTTCTGTAAATAAACATGAAAAAGTAGTTAACTCTAGTTTATACAAGAAGTAACATATTATATAAGTTTATATTCCGTCCCCTACATTTTTTTTTCTTATGATATAAAAAGGATAATATAATGAATCTTTATGTCTTAGTAATAACAAGATAAATATTTTACAACTATCTATTAAAAAGTAAATACTTATCTTACAAGTTTTTACTTTAATAATGCTTACTTAGCACTCACTCTTGATTTTTCCAGACAGATTCGCTTTGTATTAATTATATAACTACGATGTTTCGAGAACCAAAATTAACAAACTACATTAATCAGTGACGCAATACTAAAATTTGTTCAAAAGTAATAAATAAATTAACATCAGAATGATATTCCCTCGGGCAACAAACTTTATTCCGTTACGAATTTTTGGTTAAATCATTTTACTGGGTGAATATTATTATCGGCAAATGTAATGGGTTTCCAGACCGTCATTTAGTGATAGAGCAACCATTATATTAATGGTTAGTGTCCTGTTATATCAATAATATCAGAACGATGTATGATTTTAAGTTATTTTAGAATATTTTTTCTGTGTTAATGAACCAAACATTACGATTAAGTTAAGTTACATAAGATTTAAAAACAAAAATGTGCTGGAAAATATTAAAGACATAACAATTCTTTTTCTAGTCTCCAGATTAGTCAGTTAAAATGTTAAGGTATCTACAAAGTACTTGCGCAAAAGTGTATAAGTTGTATTGAATCCTGCTTAACAACAATGTTCTAGCAATCCTTTCCAGAAGGCACGAAACACATAAACATAAAACACTCGAAGTTTTTTCCGATATTCGCTGAAATAACGTTTAAAACAAACTTCGAAGTAACAAAAGTGAGACGTAATCCATACTAATATTATAAATGCGAAAGTAACTCTGTCTGTCTGTCTGTTACTCAATCACGCCTTAACTACTGACCCAATTTGCATGAAATTTGGTATAGAGATATTTTGATACCCGAGAAAGGACATAGGCTACTTTTTACCCCGGGAAATAGGATACGTTTTATCCCACGGGAACGGGAACTATGCGGGTTTTTCTTTGACTGCGCGGGCGAAGCTGCGGGTGGAAAGCTAGTAAAACATAAAGTAACGGGAGGCCATTGTAGCGCTGGGCCTTAAATATCACTTCACCTAAGGGTCTGGGGGTTGTTTAATTACCCCATTAGGAAGTTTCGTCTCTTCTGTCTGCTGCCCGTTTATGAGCGAACGATATTGCAATAGAAGTTTTACATCTATTTTATTGTGTTGTTAAACTTGAAGGTGAAAAGAAGATTCCTTGATTCCGTGTGAATGTTTTTTAAGAAATCGTGAGCACTATAATTAGAAATATATCACAGATTTACAGAATAGATTATCAAGAGATGCACGTTGTGTTATAAGTTATTGAATGCTCTAATATAAACTCGGAATTTCTTTTTATTTTGGGACACCAGTTCCACCGAAATTGGATGCTGCTCCAAAAATTAGGTCACAAGAGTATTTTAGGTGAAGGTATAATGGGACTGTCATAGTGACTGCGATCGCTTTAATTTCCAAAATAATACTATTTAAAAATGCTATGCAAAATATAATTACTGTATAAAACCATTACAATAAATACGAAATTCTATCCAACACGAGAAAGTTAAACAATAAGCATAAAATAGCTACAAAATATTGTCTCTGATTTTACGCGAGTATTATATGTTTCAAAATAAAGGGACAGAAACTATGAAAATATTTCATGTTTGAATTTCAGCTTTATTGTACAAAACATAAACAAGTTCAACAGATTTCATTTTCATTATTTGAATTACAATACCCTAAGCCAATACTAATTAACATAATGAGCATTGTTCGCCGGATTAATAGGAATTGGCCAGACATTGAAGTGAATGTGGTTCAATTAATGGTAACGTGATGGTAACGTAATTTGATATATTTGACCATGACCGTAGCGGATAATCCATACTAATATTATAAATGCGAAAGTAACTCTGTCTGTCTGTCTGTTACTCAATCACGCCTTAACTACTGAACCAATTTGCATGAAATTTGGTATAGAGATATTTTGATATCCGAGAAAGGACATAGGCTACTTTTTATCCCGGGAAATAGGATAGGTTTTATCCCGGAAATCCCACGGGAACGGGAACTATGCGGGTTTTTCTTTGACTGCGCGGGCGAAGCTGCGGGTGGAAAGCTAGTTTCATATAAATAATAAATATACAATTGACTGCCTTCAAAAACTAATAAGTCAATGTGCCGTGTAAAATAATAAAAGATTATGTATGTAGAGTTTTTTCATTTGTAGTGTTATTTTCATTCAGTCAGTTATATTTTTATTTAAAAATACACCAATATAAGCCAAGTTGGCATAATTTTAAAAAGAGATTTTTTTTGTGATAGGACAATAAAATATAATATACAAGCGACCCGCCCCGGCTTCGCACGGGTGCAATGCTGATACTAAATACACTACAGAAAAACTGTGAACGTTATATATAAAAACATAGCGGCCCGCTCCGGCTTCGCACGGGTATAAAATAGATAGCCGGGCGGCCGGCCGGTACCGCCGCAAACGCTACGTCCCGCAACTCGTAGGGTTCAGCCTGCGTTTGCAATGTAAGCGGAAAAAATGTAATTTTTTACGACATCACATTAGAAACCTCAAAAATAACAGTACTTCTCCACTATTTAATGGATGTTATTATACAATATATAAACCTTCCTCTTGAATCACTCTATCAGATAGAGTGATTGCGGTTTTTTTTAATAGATAGAGTCTATCTATTAAAAAAAACCGCATCAAAATCCGTTGCGTAGTTTCAAAGATTTAAGCGTACAAAGGGACATAGGGACATAGGGACAGGGAAAGTGACTTTGTTTTATACTATGTAGTGATGAGATAGGATCATACTGTTTCCAATCAAAAGATTTAAAACTCGAAAAATCGTCGAAGATACATGAAAAATATATCTACACAACTTCACATCAAAGCCTGATTCCCACGACATGTTTGCTTCACAAATCCGACCGCGCCACACCACACCACATGCCATGGGAATCGGCGCGCTTGTGGTCGTTTGCCGATGTTTGCCGACGCTTGTGCTATCCATCGGAAGTCGGTAAGATCAAAGGTGCGCGCTTGGCGCGGTGCGACGGCGTTGGTCGACGTCCGTCGGGGCTTGCCGTCTGTAGCGCGTCATTGTTCGGAACCGTACGATAATTATCGTACAAATACGTCATCTCTTCAACGAGCTGTAATATTTTTATTTATACATAGTTATGTATTATGTATCATGTATGATATGTATGTATGTAAGTATATATGTATGTATGTGTATTTATAGCATGTATTTATAGTATTGATATCAGTCTTCTTGCTTGGTTTAACAAATGTTCACCACTGAATAAAACCACAGCGGCTGCACACGCAGCCATGCGCTCTGTATCACTTAACATCTTGTAATGACCCACAGATTTGAGATTAGGTATTAGTAGGAATGACCGTCCACCGTGCTCGCCAGTGCTTGCCATACGCACACATGCCGTGGGAACGCTCAGTTCAAATCGCGACCGATGGCGACAAGCGCTTGTCGTCTGCCAATGCTTGTGAAGCAAACATGCCGTGGGAATCAGGCTTAAGATTTTTAAACCATAAATCCAAATATTTAAACCACAAATAGTGAAACCTTTTTCTATTTTCTACTCCAAAACTGTGAACGAGGCTTCGTTGGAGTTGAACTAATCAAAATATACGTAGTTAAAAGACAAAACTTTTGTTCAAGGTTTTTTTCAAAAGTGCACTGTTTTCACCGGCTTTTTAGAGAGCTCGCGAGACAAGAGAACTTTTTCATGCAGTTAATAAATTGTGGATTATTTTTTTGTTTTTATTCCTCCTTTGATTAATTATTGTCGATTTGAAGGGTTTCTTCCACTGCTTGAGTTTATTTAGGTATTTATTTTAGGTATGTCAATCGCAATTTAGTGGTTAGAAAATCAGTTTTTATACTCTCCTCTCACAGCTCCCTAGGCGCTAACTTACTTAATTACCTATCCAAAATTCAAAAAGTTATGAAAATTACTTTGTTTTGTTTGTATTGCTTTTAATTTCTGCTAATAGTATTATTATTAATAATATATTTATGTATCTTTGTAAAAACGAATACAAACAAAGATGCAATTTTATTTTAGACAAAATCATTAGAACATACGACATTTTCAAACAAATTATGGATCACGCAATAGAGATAATGAAAGTGATTTTAATATTCGCGACGGGAGTCATTGTATATCAAATCCCCTTTCAAAATATAAATTTGTTTAACATACCGAGGGATTCTATAAAGCGTGTTAATAGAACAATAAAAATGTAAACGAAGGAGATAGGTATTGTAAGCTTTGATGATGTTGTTTTACAAATTTTTATTAAATATGTATATACTTAAAATAAGGTTCGTTTTTCTTTTTTAAATACTAACAGCCTTTGTATTGTTCTTTGTAATTTGTGGAGAAAAAGATTTGTGGAAAATTTTGAATTGTTATGATTTAGTTTCAGAACGTCATCATTAAGGGAACACGTAAATAATCTGTATCTCACACACAGTTTTACCGTTTAAATCAATCGTTCAGAAACGTTGCTCAATTGCCAGCAAATATATTATTTCCTATTTAATTACGGATTTAACGTGGCGGTGAAATTCGCACTAATAATATGAATTGAAATATACTGAATATTTAGTATTAATTCGCTTCTGATGATAAGGTAAACAGTTGCTTCCGAATGCAAGGCGTGTTTGTAATTGTCGGATTACAATTCAGTGATAAATGCAAATAGTGTTTATTAGTCCTAATCAGTAGTACCTATTTGTATTGTAATGTTTAGTATAAATCAGTCTAATAACATAATTTATGCCATAGTCATTATAATATCTAGCGACCGTAGCGAGTTTGTGTAAAAATTATAAGTACAGTGAAACGTGGTTAAGTGAGACATCAAGGGACCTGCAATGTCGTTTCACTTATAGAGGTATTCCACTTACCCAGTGTCTCAGATATACAGGTATAAATAAATATCTGTCTCATTTACAGAGGGTTCCATTAATAGAGGTGAGAATGCAGGTTATTTCAGTTAAGTTATACATTTTTCAAATAAACATCTGTATGATAGTAAAGCGAAACTAAAACTGAAGGTAATTGAAGCTCAAAATTTGTACTTACGTACTTGGAATTACGTGTGGAATTTGTGGGTAGAATAAGAATGAGTAAACAAACAATGTTATCTCAGTTACAGAGGTTTATGCATATAAAATTTACTCACTGTCTCAGTTATAGAGGTAACTATGATGATAAATCGAAAGAACATATCCCAGATATAGAGGTTTACCTCGTCCCACTAACAGAGGTAATTCAGTGCCAAAGTGTTGGGACCTCAGCATGAGTTCCAGTTATGGAGGTTTCTCACTTATCCAGGTCCCACTTAACCAAGTTTCACTGTACATACTAAGTTATTTTGGCACTCCATACTTTCACTAAATGTTCATTTGGCAAAGAGCCTTTAAAAGATTTCATAATATAACTATCACCGGCTCGGCGTAGCACGAAGGCAATTAGACTGTGTGGAGCCGTGAAAGTAAATGTTTTGGTGTTGTCAAATAATATTAGTTACACATATTATGCCTAGCTCGGATATTTCAGTCAAAAAACATTTTTGTAATAAATAATCGAGGTACATGATGGTGAAAGTTCCTAATACTTTTCATAGGATTATCGAGTAAACAGCTATAGTATAAAAACGCGGAGTGACCATTGAGGTATTTAACTCAATGGAAGTGACTTGTATATTTATGTATATCCTTAACATAAAATCAAAACGGTTCGAAGTTTTTACAACTTGGTTATTAAAATAATAACATGGGGTCTGGACCAAGATTCCTTAATTTAAATCAACATAATTTTCCAATTAGAGTAAAAGATTTACGCATAAAATTTAGAGAAAGATTACAGTTTTATTACAATAAAATTTTCATTGGTGGACAGCCCGGATATCGATAGTAACGATACAGGAAGGACAAGTATATGAATTGAACATTTCTATTTGATATATTTCTATTTCCTGGAACATATAAGAGTAATGCTTGATATTTCTCAATACAATCTCTACATATTGGAAAACTTAAGAGCTTGGAGAATAGATATTGTATTAATAAAATAGAGTATGATAGTTCTAAAGAATCTGGGAAAAAATAGTAACTTAGATCGAATACATGAAATTGGACAATATTTTATGTTTTTCTGTCGGTTTGGATATATAATTAAACAATATTAGGAAATAATATTATGCTAAAAGTGTGTATGTATCAACATAGGTAGGTTTATTTTAACCGTTGACCTATAAGAAAGTCTTAGAAGCTGAAAACATCTGATGAAATAGTTTTATAAAGAACTTTCCTAGTACAAAACTGAAACATTGTCCTCATAAACAGTGACATTTTAATTTTCTATCACCACGTGTTACAAGGTACCTACTATTAATTTCTTATTGAAAAATTCTCAACTTTAATGTAAGCGAAGGCTCTGTCTTATAAATCAGTATTTATCTCTACTTTGTATGCGTGTTTTTAAACGTTTAAACAACTAAACCTCCCAAGCAATTTTGATGAAATTTGGAGACTGAATAATAAAATGAAAATGGAGAATAAATACCTGTTGTAATGAAGTTAATCAATATTTTTTGTTTAATAGTATAAAAGCTATCTAAAGCTTTTAAAATTAAGGGAAAACCATTAAAAAGTATTGAATTACGCTATATAACTTGAATATTAAATGTAATAGCTTCAGCGTAAAGAAGTAATCGATCGAGAACATTCCATCAGTAGCACGAATTAATTAACGGTTTTGATGTACATTGCTGCGAATATAGGCCAATGATATTTACTCTATACTCACAATAGAGTAATGTACGCTGAAATTATTGTAATCCCAGTTTCATAGTTAACATGTGTTAGAATATCCAAACTATACTGTTCCCATTGCGTTGTTTATTTTTGTATGCTTCAGATCAAAGCCCATGATGGAGGAGTAAAGTACTTTATGGGAATGTGTAAAGACCATTATAGTCTAACAATATAGATTTCATAACCCTACACTGGATATTTAAATAGAAAATATCAAAGAAATAACTGTAATTTAATTGAAAAATGACTAGGTACTGTTTCTTTTCCGCATTTTACATTTCATGGAAATATTAATCTTTTGAACACCTAAAAAGTAAAAGTAGTAAACGCTTTACCTCTGTAAAGTCATAAAAGTGTTAGAACTTAGTAACTAGCAAGTCTTTGTGGAGGTTAATTAGGTCTCTTTCTTTAGGTACAGGCGGCAAAAAAACTTTCTTCGTCTATTAAGATAAATTTTATGTAATTAACATATCACTGATCTATATTGTCACGAAAGATAATTGTGTATAAATAGATACTACGCAAATACATAAGTTTAAAAGTACTGAAACTCTAAAAATATCACATCAAAGTCGGTCCATTATCGCGAGCGAAAAGATTTAAATACAAAGGGGATCAAATGACCAAAGGCTGTTTTTCATTAACAAATGTTAACACGAAAAGCCGGTGCTTAAGAATTTATGGATCGTTGACAAGGGACGTACACTCGGGATATTTATAAACCTTAGTTTTAACAGCCCAAATCCTGTAACAAGCTAAGAGTATTGCGACTTACCTAACCAATTACTTTATTTTACGACCTGTTTAATACTTCTAAAGTGTACTCTAAATTTGTAACACGTTGAAATGAAAACGTCTCCTCTTCTTTTACACATGTTTTACTCTTTTTTGGGTTTCATGGTTAGGTAGTAATTTATAAACAATGTACATGATATTACTAGTAGTAGGTATTGAGTGTATGTTCTTTTATTACACAGAAGATGATAAATAATAATAATTAATGTATGGAATTACTCAAGAATGTTTATTAAGAAGTCTACAACATAAATTTATTCGTCACTTGGATAAAATTTCGAACATGTAGTTAATATAAAAAGTTTTAGAAAATTATTTACATTACATACAGAAATGTAAGATTATCTAAACAAATAAAACCTGTTAATGAATGTTTACATAAATGTCGTATTGGAGTTGATAATTATTTTATTTGGAGTTGTGTTTACTATTTCAAAGCAACTTCGTGAACTGTCGAGATAAGCGAAATGTTTACATTAAATTCTAATTGGCACAGACTTCAATCAGTCTACATAATAATAAATACTATAAACATCTTTCTACTGTCCCAGTTTTATGAAAAAGAGAATAATAAAAATAGATAAACTTCCTGTAGAGTAATGTTATTAATCTATGTTATTACCTATGACAGAAGGACACCTCATCATCAACATAATCATCAGGCTATGTTTCTTTAAATAGCAAGGGCAATTTTATGATATTTCTGTAATTATTATTCATTTGTTTTTTTTTCTGACTATCTGTTAATCTAAAACCTGTGTATATTTACTCGTAGGTACTTCAAATGTTTCTTTAAAATGAAAAGGGTACGAAGAGAATTCAAAGTCAAGTTAATTGGTGCTCTAATATTTGTATATTTATATGTTTGTTAGCTTTCAATTCGAGTACCGCTAGTCTGATCTTGATAAACTTTGACGGAGAGTTAATTACGGCGGATTAATTTTTATCTTCAAAAGCTGAACTTAAATTAATTTAAATCCATGTTTTTAGATGATTATCAAACAATTTATTTTCTGTTAACAATATTCAAACATTTTTATACCGCTCTTGAGACATTTTGAACGAAAATATTATTTTTGCTAAAAAGGTTTAATACCTTCAAGTGTTTTCAATGTTTACAGTGTTTTATGTTCGTGAAAGGTTAGCTCTAGCTCTCGATTTGAACTGATGTGTAAAATCCAAGCATATCTCGAAACTGTCAGATATTAATCGCTCTAAAGATCATTTCCAGTAAATAATAATTAATATAGTTAAAAAATACGCTTAAGCTCATGACATTATTGTATTGTCATCAATCAAATAATATAAAATAAAATAAAAATAAATCATTCATAAGTGTAAGCTTGAATTAAATCTGTCCGTTTAATGTGGATCGAAACTGAGTCTAAAGCAGTCAGTTAGGTACATACAAACAGGTGAAGTTAATAAAAACTTGTTAAAAAAATAATATCCACAAACGCGAGAATATATACTCCCAATAAAATGTTCATCGGCTTTTATAAAAGCAATTCGATAGCATTACGATGACGCCTTTACAAAGAGAAATTGCATTTCAGTTTTAACAAGTAATGCAGCTTCAGAGTTCAGAAATATCTTCGAATAAACGAATACGCAAATTGCGATGACAGCTGTAACAAATAAGGGCATCTCATTATATCTTGGAATCATGTTGTTTGTTGTATTTTTAACAACCTTCATGTTTATAGCAATTATGTATCTATATAAAGGAGGCTTAGTTATAACTGCGAAGTAACTTGGACTAGTATAAGATTTGATGGAAATGTCCAAATCAGAAAACAAATAGTATTTTAAATTATTTTCCTATAAAATGTAGATCAAAATATTATCTATACTAATATAATAAAGCTGAAGAGTTTGTTTGTTTGTCTGTTTGAACGCGCTAATCTCAGGTCCGATTTTAAAAATTCTTTCGGTGTTAGATAGTCCATTCATCGAGAAAGGCTATTATAGGTGATATTTATCATCACGCTAAGACCAATAGGAGTGGAGCCACGCGGGTGAAACCGCGGAGCGCAGGTAGTAACAGTAAGATATAATTATATGGTAAAAATACGCGGAATTTTGAAAGCGTCCAAATTCTGATACTATCCGGACACGATAATCTATATAGATACACGTTACACATAAATGATGGTAATATTACTGAAAATCTTTATCAGATCAGTATCAGTAGTAGGTAAAAATTAATGGTGGAGATAAACGCGTATTAAAAAAGTCTGAAAACTGCATGGGCATATTCTCAAAATTCTATAGTGAGGTTATAATAATAATTGTACGTTCTAGTATTTTTGTAGACCGTATGTATATTTCAAATAAGAAATGTCTCTTTATTAATTAGTTATAAATAATAATATTATTTATTGCTTACTTTGTTTTGGTTATTATACCGACGGTAGAGTAAATAAGTCCTTTTTAAATTGACAACATTTTCTGAAAGCGCTTAATTTTATTGATAAACGGTAAATACCGATAGTATTTATAAGAATTGAAGAAAATTTCAAAGGAATATTTAGTATTTATTTATTCATTAGGAAGAACACAGGTCTCAGGATCATTTATGTACTTACATCAAAGCAAATTGATTGGTAAACATATTATACAAGTATATCAATAGTTCATATACTTGTATTGATTAAGTTTTATTTAGAATGATAATTTTTCCTTTAATTAAGTTATACTTCATTTTAAACGTTGAATTATTTGGCATTTTAACGAAACCTCGTTAATATCGGTCATACGACATAATATTATTTACTCCTTATTTATGTGTTTCTGTTGAGTAATTATTTTAACATTGTTATATTCATTTCTGTGGAATCTATTACAATGCATTTGGTATAATCTATTCCGTTTGATCAACAAGACGAGAATTCATCGTATTCGAATATGTGTAAATGTATTAAAGCTGATTTGTAGATGTTATAAGACGCCGAAAAAGTTATAATTTTAATTTGCGCATTATAAACAATATATTATTTCGGTTTAAGGGCAGTGGTACTAAATATAGGTACAGATCTATTGTTAAAAGCGAAGTTTAAAAAGAACTGAATAAGCCGAAGAGAAAAAACAAAGATCATTCGAAGAATAATTCCTTAACTAAACATATAATCGAAACGCTCTGTGGAATTTTTATCTACGCATTTTGGAATCTCTCAGTTTTTCAAAGACGAAGCAATGTTGTCGGAGGCTTAATTTAAATCCGAATGAGATCTTTCTGAATATTTGACTGAGTGTAGAAAGACCCTCTGAGTGAGATTTTATGTAAAACGATTCTATAAGTGCAAATGAAAGGTTTTTTTCGAGAGTTCGCCGTTTCATCAACTTTTGACAGGTCTGATTTGAAACCCCCTTTTGATTTTAGTCACCGATCGCTCCAGAGATGTATAAAATTGAAAGCTTGGGAAATATTTTCGACGGAGATTGTTAAAAAGAAAGATGTATAAATATTTTCAATTGTAGTTTTACTGTCAATTTTGATGCTATATAGAAGTAAAGTCTATATCAAGATTTTATGTCTTCGCTTTGGTTTATATAATTTAAATGAATGCACGGCAGCAATTGCTTGTCATTTTAAAATAACGAATATGTTTGTTGTTATTGTTTTAGAGTTTTTTTTAATACAGTACCTTAAATATAAAATATACTTTGCTGGTTTGAAAACGAAACCATATAATAACCCCAATGAAAATAAATTTATCATAATTTATCATAATATCACTTTTGCATACGACACAATTAAAACAGTCAGATAACAATTAGTATAATATGACACTGTTCTTTATATTTATAAACACTTTTAAACAATCTTATAAATAAAATAATACAACATCAAATACTATAAATTTACACAGTAAAACAAGAAGGAAAGCATACATTTTTTCTAGTCAATTCGATTGCTCAATCAATTTCTTAGTGGTTTTTACAAGATGTAAATAATGTAGTTTGAATCTTCAATAATAATCAAATAGGTATATACTTTGTAATCTTCGCATTGATGGAAACTAAAGATTTTTCACTATTTATGTTCTATTCTTGTGTAAAGAAGTACAATGAACTTATAAAATCCTAACTAGCTTTAAAGCTCTATAAAACTTTACTGCTTTGTACAATCTGCTTTTGAATTAATTTGTTTGAGCAATGAGCAACAAGTGCTTCTAGAGAAAGGTAAATAAAAAGAGTAATAATAATATACTTCAATACAAAAGCTCCACAAAATAACAAATTCGCTCGCTCTATCCTCACATTCAACAAGTGTTACAGAGAAATACGATTAAATGCAAAAGGCCGATGTATTTTTCATTTCCATTGAAATTGAAATGTTTTTCCTTTAAAAGAGATATTTAAACAAAAGATATACTGCGTACTGTGAAAAAGAATCAATAGAAAAAGGGGGTAAATTCTTCTAAATATGTTCACGAAATATCAGCATTCATAATTCGTAACTAAAAACATCGAAAATAATCTACGACATATATGTAGAGGCTGGGAAAAGCGCATGCAAGAGCCGCGATGGATAACGATTGCTCGTGAGCATTTCAGTCAAGTGTGCAACGCATTATCCACCTGAAGGTTTGAAGGTCAAAGGGGCGCGGGGGTGGGGTGCAGGTCATGCGTGTGTGAGCGTGTCGCGTACCGGCGGGTGCGTGTGTGTGTGCGCGGCGCGGCGTGCACTCAGGGCGACGGTCGAAACACCACTGCGCGGGACGCCAGCATCTCCCGGCCGAATCCCTCACCACACTCAGCTCGCTGAAAGGATGAGTCGACTTATTCTATTCTGAACGATGACTACTGAAACGTCGCTACGAAACAAGCTTTCCCGTAGCGGTATTGGAACGGCAATGTATTCGTAGCAAATTGGTAACTACAGACAGCCCTAATCAAGGTTTAATAAAACTTTTGATGCATCTCCATAGGTCTGGGATGGATACATTGTTTTTGGTTCCCAATGATTGCTTTGTAATTTTTATTACATTGCGTTTATTAATTTTCAAAGTATGTAGTATAAATCTGTATGGTTATTGAAATTTTGCATGTATTATAGTGGTCGTTTAAGCTTTAGTCCATCTTGTGATATTGAATAGCGGTAGACATAAAAAGGGTTTTAAAAAGGTGTTTATTTTAAATGAAGATGTAACATTAATGTAAATGATATAACATACAAATTACTAAGTAACTTATGTTTTTTAAATAGATGGGTTCGATACATTTAAGCTCTACTTAAACTCGACTTGGTGTCCTAATTGTATGATGCAAAAAATATATATTATATAGTTTGATTAACCTTAAATGACCTACCTAATATCGAGCACTGAAAATAGCTGGATAAATTTTTATTTTAAGACCAATATAGAGCTGAGAACCGCCAACTTGTGGATTTAAGTTTGTACTTTGTCAAAGGAGTTGCAAAACCGGTGGGTAGTAACATTAAATTTAAATTTACCTGTGTTAATTCAGTTTAATAAAGTTTAAAAAATGTTTGGTGTTATATTATGGATCATTGAACATAGTAAATCAATGCAAAGTTTAAGAATCATTTGGGATCTGTAAATATGATTTCTATTAAAGCTGAATAACTTGTTAGTTGTTTGTTTGGATAGTTGAAGGCTTCTCAGGTACTATTGGTTCGAATTGAAATATGTTTTTTTCGTTAGATAGTCAATTTATTGATTAAGGCCTATATAACATCACGCTAAAAGCAACAGGAGCAAGGCAGCGATGAAAAATGTTGCAAATGCGGGGAAAATATACATTTTGAAAGCAGACAAAGTCACAGAGGTAAACTAGTAGTATATTTTGATTTATGAGCTTCCGCTATCGCAACACTTTCGATTAACACGTTCCTGCATTCACTATCGTTAATCATACTTATTTTTACTTAGATTTGACATTTATTTCTCATTCATATCCTTCCTCATTCTGGCATCCTTAAAAATTATTAAACACCATATTATTATCATTAACTAGCTTTCCGCCCGCGGCTTCACCCGCGTAGTCAAAGAAAATCCCGCATAGTTCTAGTTCACGTGGGCTATCATGGATAGCACTTATCAAATGTCCATTCTCCGGTGTAAAGTTGTCTTTGTACCAAATTTCATCTAAATCAGTTCGGTGGTTTAGGCGTGAAGAAGAGACAAACAGACAGACAGAGTAACTTTCGCCTTTATAATATTAAAATTAATATAAGTTAGGAAGTCAAGATTACCTGTTATTTCAGTTTACATTTATAGGTTTTTAGTTTATAGTAAACATATGATAATAAATATAAAGGTGAGAGTTGTTAAAATGGGGCTTTAACATTGGCCACAGGTATTCACAGCACGTCCGCCATTTTATCACCTTTTTTGCATTCAATATTTGAGTGAACACTTTGAACACTTTTTCAGTTGATTTAAATATAATGTTACTATTTTGCTTAGACGATGTCTATATTATGATAAATTTCTAGCTGTGCCTCGCTAGCTTATGTTATTCTGGTACATAAGTTACATCACTACTAAGAACCATCAAAATCTGTTCAGCAATTTTAGCAGTCATACCATACATTCATACAATAGGTAAATCATGTGTACCTACCAAAGAAACTTTTAATTTACCTTCAAACGCGTCATGTAGGTTTTTATATAAAGCTATAGTTAACTAAGTAAATATCAGAATAACGAAGCTAAGTTAGTACTATGAAGTCTAAATTTAGTTCCTGTAAAATGCAAGTATCATAAAATCAATATTTCAAATAGGTATCGTAAAAACGTTGTCTGGATGTCGCTACAGAAGATGAAATTGAAAACCTGATGCCTACGCATCAACGTTGCATCGGAGATAAAATCGGATTTTCTTTAGCTCCTATGATATACTGATATTTTAAAGAACGATAACGAAGTCTGTATTTTATTTCAAAGTTTCGGAGTATATTCCCCGTTTTAATTAATGTTTATACTCGTATCTGCTTGTAACGTAACTGAGCATTCGAGTTTATTACATTACTGAGTTATGTTATAAATTAGGATATTTATCTGGTTAGATATATAAATACAAATTGCATTTATGCCCAAAAGCTACATAATACTTCTAGTTGGTTAAGTATCCACATGTCAAATTTAATTAGAAATCCTTCAGATTGTTTTCGCAATAAAAAATCAAACAAGCAATTCAGTAAAAGCTTTCGCATTTATCACAACACTACGTTAGGTTATCTATATTATTAAATAGCCATCTCATAAAAACATTAATTAGATCGTTCAAAAGAAAAAATGAATATAAAGTAATCCCGAGAAGCTTTCATGAACTGCATTAAAGCGATCTCAAACAAATAGGATTAAATAGCTTTCAGGTTCCATTCCAATTTCAGTTTTTGTTAGTTCTTTATTATACTACGTGTGGAGTGTTGATTTTACTTTGTTTATTAATATTCTGTTGGCAATTCTTTTTATTGCACAGTTGTTTCAGAAAATCAATAAGTGTTTGTTCTTTTTATTTCGTACAATGCGTGTTAGTTATAAATATGTATAAGTTATGGACATGGTAACTTGTGTGTTGTGTTTTTATTGTAATTTTGATTGTGTTCTATTAATAAACGTTTTATCTCTAATTCTCAACATCTCTCTAACTATATAGTAATCTATGGTTACAGTAGCATATACATAGGTACTGTAGATAACAATGTGTATAATAGACTAACTGCGCTTCACGGTTTCACCAACGTGGCTCCACTTCTGTTGCTATTAGCGTAATGATATATGGCCTATAGCCTTCCTCGATAAATGGGCTATCTAACACCGAAATAATTTTTCAAATCGGACCAGTAGTTCCTGAGATTAGCGCGTTCAAACAAACAAACTCTTCAGGTTTATAATATTAGTATTAATAATAAAAACACACACATAACACAAGTCTCTCGTGTCTTTAGTATAGATTGTCTTTAAGACCTCTGTCGTGATACATGTCTTGGTTCTATTTCTGTGTGACAATGAAATGGATCGCAGTGTGGGACGGCCTTTAACGAGGTGGACAGACGACCTGATCAAAGTGGCGGGGAACCGCTGGAATCAGGCCGCTGCAGCTGGTGATCGGTCGTTATGGAAATCTTTGGGGGAGACCTACGTCCTTCCCCGGAGGTGGAAGACCGGGAATTTGGTCCTGTTGCAGAAGGACGGACGCCCGCGCGATTCGCCCTCGGCTTACAGGCCGATCGTGCTGCTCGATGAGGTGAGCAAGCTCTTTGAGCGCGTTTTCGCAGCTCGCCTCATCGACCACCTGTAGAGAGTGGGGCCGGACCAGAGCGAAAACCAGTTTGGATTCCGCCGGGGACGGTCCACCATTGATGCGATCGCTGCGCTGCGTGACCTCGCAGACAATGTGGCTGATGAAGGTGGAGTGCTTTTGGCGGTGTCTCTTGACATCGCCAACGCTTTTAACACGCTACCATGGAGTTGCGTAATTGAGGCGCTCCGCTATCACAACGTGCCCGAGTACATGGTGCGATTGCTGCAGTCCTACCTATCAGAGAGGGCTGTGGCGTACCCCGCACGCCGTGGATGGATGGAAAAGGAAATGTCGTGCGGTGTTCCACAGGGCTCGGTTCTTGGGCCTCTCCTGTGGAACATCGGTTACGACTGGGTCCTGCGCGCCACTTATCTCCCGGGTGTAAGCGTGCTTTGCTATGCGGATGACACCCTGGTAACTGCGCGTGGGGCCTCGTATAGGGACGCGGCCCTCCTTGCGACCGCTGGTGTTGCAGAAGTTGTGCGCCGGATTAGAAGACTTGGTCTAGAGGTGGCCTTGGACAAGTCAGAGGCGATTTTGTTTCGTGGCCGTCGAAGGGCGCAGGCTGCTGGATCAGCCATCCAGGTGGGCGGTGCGTCCATCAGCGTTGGTTCCACGTTGCGCTATCTGGGCATCGTGTTGGACAGCAGCTGGACATTCGTGGAACACTTCCGTCGCCTCGCCCCCCGGCTTGTTGGGGTGGCCGGGGCACTTGGAAGTCTGCTCCCGAATCTTAGGGGGGCTGGGGGCGCGTGCCGTCGTCTTTACACCGGCGTCATTCGCTCCATGGCCCTCTATGGTGCGCCCATTTGGGCTGACTCTTTGAGTGCCCGTACCAGACCCCTATTGCGTAGACCGCAGCGGGTCATGGCGCTCAGAATCGTGAGGGCATATCGCACGGTGTCCTTCGAGGCCGCGTGCGTAATGGCGGGGACGCCCCCGTGGGACCTGGACGCTGAAATGCTGGCGGACGTCTATCGCCGCGTCGCCGCGTCCAGATCGCACGGGATCAACCCATATCTGGAGCAGGTCCAGCAATGGAGGGCTGATGCTCTCGAGCGGCGATTCAGTGAGTGGAAACGACGACTCGAAGAGCCCAGCGCAGGAGTAAGGACGGTCGAAGCAATCCGACCAGTCCTACGTGAGTGGTGCGACAGGCGGCATGGGGCCATCACCTTCCGTCTGACACAGTTACTGTCCGGACACGGCTGTTTCGGGCGGTACCTGTGCAAAGTCGCCAGACGGGAGCCGCAAATGGCTTGTCATTGGTGCGACTGTCCGGAGGACACGGCAGACCATACTCTCGCCGTGTGCCCCGCGTGGTCAGAGCCCCGTGCTCGCCTGGTCGCAGTCGTCGGCCCTGATCTCTCCCTGCCTTCCATAGTTCGCGAAATGGTTGGCGGCGACAGATCGTGGTCCGCGGCTATCACATTCTGCGAGTATGTGATGTCGCAGAAGGAGGAGGCAGAGCGGGTCCGCGAGAGAAACCCTTCTACGGATCCGATTCGGCGTCGTCGTCCTATTGGGCGTCGTCGCCGTGTCGCGGCCGCTTTACACGGTCGCGACCTGCCTCCCTGATGATGGGCACCGGATGATGGAACGGGGGCATAATCCACCATCCGGTGCGGAGAGGCGGCGTGAGAAGTGTTCCACTCACGCCGCCCCCCCAGGAAGGTAGACCTGGCGGCCTCCCGCCACATTCGCGTTGGGCCTGGAGATAGGCTGCCGCTGACGGGTCTGCGGACGCGGTTCTACCGAATACCCGCGGCTCCGTCAATAAAGCGGCACGGCGGAACACAGTGGAGTTTAGTCGGTAGGACCCTGCACTCAGCAGGGTGAGTCCGACATAACCCAGGGCTCTTCCCCCGAGTGCCCTGGGTATGCCTAAATGCATTCTCCACTATTAAAAAAAAAAAAAAAAAAAAAGACCTACGTCCTGCAGTGGACGTCCTGAAAGGAAAAGGAATGATGGCATGGTGTCGGTTTATAATGGCTTGTACTTCAACGCATTATACATAGAACATGGATGTATGCAATATTAATCTAAACTAATATTACATACCTAGAGGAAAGATTTGATTGTACGTTTGTGTGTTACGATTTAACCCAAAAAGTACAAAAGTAATAGTAAAAATTATTTTACCGTCAGAATCTAATATGGTACCTACTTTTCTGAAATAAAATTTCCCTTCTCAATAATCACGATTGGTAAAGAGTAGAAGTAATGTTAATCTTTCTATGTTTACTTTTTATACAAACAAATGTTCAATTTTATTATTTACGAATTTTATTTCATGTTAGCTGTTGCGCAAATAATAAATAGCGCTTAAATCGATATAGCTCATATATTCTGTTATATATTTGATCCTTGAAAAGATTCCAGTCGTTAAACTATTGTTAGAGGTAAATTTGAACATCATATATGCAGAGAGGTCTCAAGGGATATTGACCGCAATTTTGAAGTGAGCCTCTTGTTTACTGATTGATTATATTCAACCAATTCACTGATCGTTTCACCTAATTTATAAGTAAAACACATTCTTCAATCAATGGGATTAGAAAAAAACATATATTTGTGTACGGAAAGCAAATCCGTGGAAATAATACAAATAATAATCTGTCCTATTATGTTTGAAAAGGACAGTGAAGAAGGTAAGATAGTTATTAGCAAAATTATTGAGCATCCCAAAAGAATTACTTAAACTTATAAGTTATAAGTCACGTAAGTTTAGATACAACAGATTTAAGCCGCCTGCTGTTCGCAATATTTAACCCGCTGTTACAAAGTTATGTTTCGTTAAACACGTGGAAAATGATAGAATGCGAAACTACGAAATAAGTTATTCCATTATTTAGCCTCGTCTATCAGAGGCTTAAGTAATTGAAGACACGTCGTCTGAAATATGTAAATATCGTGTGGAGGAGCTCTTATAACTGTCATTTGTGACATTTCATCCAAGTCGTGTGTTTTATTGCAGACGTGGTATGAAGTAGACTTATTATTTCTCATTCGTTTCGAGATCGTTTCACTTTACGGCTCTTATGTTGACTGAAGCTGAGGTTGGAGTGAAATCGAAATGTTTATTCGTATGTTCACGATCTTATTCTACGTAATGTATTACTTTTTATATCGAATATCATATAATTTGTAAAAGGTAACATGGAAATTTTTCGTTTTTAGGATATCAATTTGAAATTAATTGGTATGTTTAAATAGAATGAAATACAAATTTTATTAAGTTTTACTATATTAATACATTGTAATAAGTAATCTTGAGACTCTATTTATACAAAGATAATAAATATTCTTACTATAAGCATATAGATATAAAGTGTTTCTATTTAACTTGCTTCGTGCGGATGTATCTTTGATCTCTTCACATGCATTTGAATTCTTTGTTTATTTTTTTATATTGAATAACAGTTTTTAAGAGTAACATAAATATTATAACATACATAAAAATCATTTAATATTTATATCCCGTATTACAGTCACAGAAAAATCCTTTCAGCAAATTGGGAAAAAGAAAAATAACATAATATGTCACTGACCGCAATATTTATTGTAGGAACGTGATTATATTGTAAATGCTAGCGTTTTTCTATCAGCCTACTGAAACAATATGATTGAATTTTATATTGCGGCAGACAGCAGGCGGCTAGGAATTGTTATTTCGCATTTATTTAATTATCAATTGACTCTTAAAGCAATTAATTACGATGACACATATAAATAGTGGTAGTTTAATAAAATGGAATATTCAAAAGCACGTGTAAAAGCTTAACAAGAGATATAAGTTGAGTTTTGGATTAAGTGTCTTAACCTTCTTTCAGTGATTTTAAAGTTACTTAATTAATAATGTCATATAATCACGTCTGAAGCCGATCCTTAGTTGATAAGCAAATAAGAGAAGGTGGCTTACATTTTAACATTGTTTATTATTTCTATATATAATACTCTATGTAGAGATAGATAGGGATTAAATAGGGCTCTAAACTTGCCAAATAGAAGAAAGGAAGGACGTCTCGCCTTGGTGGTCTACTATTTCGAAGGACTTGGAGCGAGCCCAATAGAACAAACAGACAACCCAGGTAAGACCATACTGGCGTATGATAACGATGAGAGCCGAGCCCAAATATAGGAATAGGGCAAAATAAGAGAGAGAGAGAAAGAGAGAGATGTAGAGATAGATAGCGATACTATATACCGGTTTTAAAATGTTTATATAGATCGGATAGAGGTTATCAGCGCCGGTTAGTTAAGTATCGATTTATCACCGCAGCCACATTTCAATAATCTGGAACGGGATTGAAACGCCAATCAGCCTCTGAGTTGCAATTTGTATACTGGAGGTTTGTTTTTTAGATCTGGTTTATCCTTTTCGAATGACGTCATGGATATAATTATTTGTACTATTACATCTTTTAAGTTACCATTAATTGGTAGTTAGTTGTTCACCACACATAACTTAATACTACCCAAACTCCGCAGCTTCACTTGCGAGCTGATAGGGTAACAGATAATCCGATATAATAAAATATTGTAGATAATAAAATAGATAATACTGAAATTTTGAAACAAAAGTTCAGTTATAAATACAAAGTTTAAACTTTGTATTCTTTTCTTTTATTTTAAAATAAAAGAAAAGAATTTGGAAATATCGATCGATGTCGATTTGTGGAAGACAATGTATATGACAAGATAAACATAGATCTCACATCAAATTATTTACGAAGGCACAGGTTTGATTTTATATTGTGAACTGTGTTTTCTAATTTTATATGATGAACTATAGAAATGTAGTTCTGAATTTAATATGACGAAGAACTTCTTTTCGATTAGATAGACTTAGAATTGATAGAAGGTGGACGACGTCACCTACATAAATAGTTAGATTGGATTATATTCTATTATATCCCTGGGATTGATATTACAGCTTCTATTTCGATACTTTGATCCAATTTTCTGTGGAACCGCAATAATCTTTACATAATTATTAGCAGTCGATATTGCTACGTAATACAAATTACGTCAATGTTCTGTATCTGTTATTATTAATTCATGTTGTAAATGTTTATTTTTAAATAAATACTTGGATTTATTTACATGGACAAAATATTTTGTGATTTTTGTTTGAGGCTCAAAAATTCTAAATTTCCATCGACTATACTATGGTATTTATTTGGATTATTGAACATCTTTTAACAATATTGATAATACAATCGCTCTATTTAGGATTAAGTTTGGTTAGAAAATGTCCAATGACTGAACTTGAATTCTATCAGTTGCTAGAAATATTAATATGATTTATATGGGTATTTTTAGTATAAATAGAGATGCTGTTCATAATAATATATCCTCAAGTTGAAATTTCAACATGCGCAAGAATACATTCACGTAGAGTCTACTTTAAATAATATTTCAAAAGTCAGCACGACAGCGTTTTGCCTCTAGTCAAGTAAGGTAGAAAGATTACATCCTGATTATCATTAATGTGAATAAATAGCCCAAGTTCCTAAATCAGCAAGTTCTAATAAGCGCATCTCATTTAAAATCTATATATAAAATACTTCTAGAGGTCTTAATCACTACTTTACTAATCAAGAGTTATTATAAGATCGAGGTCTTTCAGTCAAGAGGAAAGCGTTAATCGATACTGTTAACTTATGCTTATAGCTACTGTGTTTATATCACTTTGACCTGTGTGGTGGATAATGAGTTTGTGCTAAAGAAATATTGTATATGTTGCAGGCAAATTGTAATATTTCGCCGTTTAACAACGGTCGGCATTTTGTAATATACCGAAAATTCGTATTTAGAAATTTTTGGTTTGGATAAGGGGGTGGGTTAGGTTAGGTTCTTGTTTTTAAAACTACACAGAAATAGGTAGTTTTAAAAAGAAGACATCCCTTATCCAAACCAAAAATTACTAAATACGAATTTTCGGCATTATTACAAAATGCCGACTGTTTGTAAAGTGACGGACGCCGTTTGTAAACGGCGAAATTCTGCAACTTGCCTGCGACATATATATTGTTGTGTGTGTATCATATTTGTATAATAAAGTATACGAAATATTGGTTGAATTGCGTTTAAGGCTTATAGAAAATTATGACGTGAAGTTAAAGTAATTGATATACGATTTGATAATACTATACGAAAACGATTTTAAAATTAAAATGAAATCGATACGGACTGGAAATTGACTGGAAATATAGTCATTCACTTACATCCAGCATCTATACATATAATAAATCTGTAGAAGGGTCAATTCTGTACATTGAAAATATTGAAAAAATAAATAGCAGGGGGTGTTACTGGATCGATAGCAAACCCAAATATGTGATTAAAAAAATTTTTGTCTGTCTGTCTGTCTGTCTGTCTGTCTGTCTGTCTGTCTGTATGTTCAGGCATCACGTGAAAACTAACTGTTCGATTTCGATGAAACTTGGTATAATTATACCTTATTATCCTGGGCATAAAATAGGATACTTTTTATCCTGGAAAAATACGTAGAAAAAAATAAATCTTAATTTTTCAGTTTTATCCATAGACGTTGTTCTGTAGAACCGAGAACACACGTTGCGTTAATTATTATAGGTATTTGGGTCCAATAGATATTTATAAGATGTCATTGTCAGAGTTACTCAAAATGGAGAAATAAACCATCCACGCGAAGACCGACATCCGCGCGGACGGAGTCGCGGGCGGAAGCTAGTATTAATATAAATTTATATAAATGTCAGTATTTGGATTTGCAACCATATCCGGAATACAGAAATATTATTTAATCACATTCACACAAACCTATGCATTAATATTTACTTACTTTTTTTACGAATATTTGATATCCTCATACTTTTTTTCTTTACTTTTGATATTATTATTATGTCTATTTATTTTTCGACGGCGATAAAATTTTAAAAACTCGACCCCAAAATAAGACCATCCGCTCGATTTTGCAATTAAGCAAAAATGTATTTTTTTATTTTTTCACCTTCAAGAAAATTTCAAAAGTTCTATGTCAGTAATTGATATTTTTGGTTTATCACATTCAAATATAATTCGATTTTTTCAAATAAGCAAAAATGTATTTTTTTATTTTTTCACCATCAAGAAAATTTCAAAAGTTCTATGTCAGTAATTGATATTTTTGGTTTATCGCATTCAAATGTAAATATTAATATAAAATACATTTTTTAACTAATTGTATTAGGTGTAGTTTGGCCAAGTGTATAATTCATATTTAATTTTAAAATCAAAGTCAGCGGAATACAGAAATATTTTTAATCACATTCACACAAACCTATGCATTAATGTTTACTTACCTTTTTTTTACGAATATTTGATATCCTCATACTTTTTTTTCTTTACTTTTGATATTCTTATTATGTCTATTTATTTTTTCGAGGGCGATAAAATTTTAAAAACTCGATCCCAAAATAAGACCATCCGCTCGATTTTTGCAAATAAGCAAAAATGTATTTTTTTATTTTTTCACCTTCAAGAAAATTTCAAAAGTTCTATGTCAGTAATTGATATTTTTGGTTTATCGCATTCAAATGTAAATATTAATATAAAATACATTTTTTCACTAATTGTATTAGGTGTAGTTTGGTCAAATGTATAATTCATATTTAATTTTAAAATCAAAGTCAGTTAATTTTTCGAGAATGATGTAAATATTTTAGAATGTTTTATTGGATTAATTTTCAATCCAGTATTCGTTTAGCGAGCTTATTACAATATTAAGTACTATTTATTCTTTTGATTTATCTTTCCACCTTCCAAACAATATGAGATAAAAAATGTCGAATGTTTTTTTTTTAATAATAGTTTTTATTTTTTTCATCAGACGTTAAAATTCAAGATAAGCTTCATAAAATATGATCATATTATATTACAAAATAAAAACCTATGCATTAATATTTACTTACCTTTTTTACGAATATTATTTTGATATCCTCATACTTTTTTTTCTTTACTTTTGATATTCTTATTATGTCTATTTATTTTTTCGACGGCGATAAAATTTTAAAAACTCTTATATTACAAAATAAAAACCTATGCATTAATATTTACTTACCTTTTTTACGAATATTATTTTGATATCCTCATACTTTTTTTTCTTTACTTTTGATATTCTTATTATGTCTATTTATTTTTTCGACGGCGATAAAATTTTAAAAACTCTTATAGGTATTACAAAATAAAAACCTATGCATTAATATTTACTTACCTTTTTTACGAATATTATTTTGATATCCTCATACTTTTTTTTCTTTACTTTTGATATTCTTATTATGTCTATTTATTTTTTCGACGGCGATAAAATTTTAAAAACTCTTATATTACAAAATAAAAACCTATGCATTAATATTGTAAATAATGTAAAATAATTGTAGTTTTTAAGAAATGTTACTGTAGACTATAGTAGTGTGTGTTATGTTTTCAAACTCAAACATTTATTTATTAAATTAGACTTCTTCGAGAAGCACTTTTGAAACGTCAATACATATTTTTAACATTTACCACCGATTCGGAAAGCAGTATCTATGGAGAAGAACCGGCATGAAACTCCATAGTTGCTCTTTTAAGGCGTTACCCGGCAATTTCGACTATGTTCAACCTCTATAAAGTCTGGTACAACATAAAGCACAATACCGAAAAAAATATATAAAATAGGATGGTCTTTGATCTTTAATTGCTCGCGAGGACTTTTTTCCAAAGTTAATAGATTTCTAGAAAAAAAATGTGCCGTGGTCATCGATTTTTCCGCAAATACTCTATAAACTTCGTAACCTGCTGACTTAGAGCTCTGAAAATTTTATGTTTAATAAATTATCAGTTACACAACAGTCCCTGACGAGGATTTTTTGTTTCACTGATTGGTATCTTTTTAAATACAAAATGCGAGGAAAAAAGAAGGTGCAGCGGGAGAGGTTTGAGATCCGTTAAGTATGGTCAAGGTTATTAGCGCATGTATAAGCCTTAAATCATTTCAGTATTACAATTTAATTTTACAAAATATGTAACTGTATATTATCATAATATTCTAAAGAACTGTCCTATGGTTTTTACGCGACAACCCTCCATGGGTTTTTATCTTCCATATAGTTATTCCTTAATGCTGTAATAGGCTCTCTGAACTAATACGTTTTTTACATAATTCAATGTTTTAGATTTATGTGTTATGCTTAATGCATTTTGTGTATATGTAACTAAAGGAAACATTATAAAATTAAATAAAACAAATTGTATGCAATTTACTATTTTTTATTTCCTTATAAACTTCCTATTTAATCTTAAAAAAAAACACTATAATTGAACATTCCTATGACAAGTGACAACCATTGAATAGATTGGTACTATAATAATCTGCTAATAACAGTAATATCATGGATACACTAGAATTACAAAAAACATATGAAAAAGATTCATCCCAGTCTAGAAAATAATGTTTATGCTCGACCATTTTCCTTAAGGCCTGAATCGGGTAGAATTCCCTTTTAATACCGAAAATTATCTATACATATAATAAATCTGTAGAAGGGTCAATTCTGTACATTGAAAATATTGAAAAAATAAATAGCAGGGGGTGTTACTGGATCGATAGCAAACCCAAATATGTGATTAAAAAAATTTTTGTCTGTCTGTCTGTCTGTCTGTCTGTCTGTCTGTCTGTCTGTCTGTATGTTCAGGCATCACGTGAAAACTAACTGTTCGATTTCGATGAAACTTGGTATAATTATACCTTATTATCCTGGGCATAAAATAGGATACTTTTTATCCTGGAAAAATACGTAGAAAAAATAAATCTTAATTTTTCAGTTTTATCCATAGACGTTGTTCTGTAGAACCGAGAACACACGTTGCGTTAATTATTATAGGTATTTGGGTCCAATAGATATTTATAAGATGTCATTGTCAGAGTTACTCAAAATGGAGAAATAAACCATCCACGCGAAGACCGACATCCGCGCGGACGGAGTCGCGGGCGGAAGCTAGTACTTAATAATAGCTAACGCTCTACGTTTAAAATAAAAATGCACAAAAACATCCAATTTTGCTACTAATCTAAAATGTTTTTCTTATTCAATAGACACCATTTTAACAGTATGTGAATCTCTTCTTTATATTGAATTAAAGTACGAAATCCTCGAATAAAACAGGGTTCCAATGGAATCTAAATTAAGGACGCAATGAACTGGAAACCATTTCGTCCCAAAACAAATTCATTCAAGACCACTGACCTTCTCATTTGCGAAAAATCTTTGTACACGCCCCTTGATTTTGTTCTGAATTAAAGATTTAATTAAAGAAACATATCAGCAATCAACTTGGTTCCATCCTAAAACAACCTCCGTTCATTATTGGATACATCATACATTACAACTGCTTATCGATGAGTTGGATTTATTTTCATATACAGTCTTTTATCATGTTGCAGTAGAGGTCTCTATAATTAACAGAAGTAATAATATCTGTCCCCGTGGATATGTGGGAGATTAGAATAAAGATAATCCACCACGACCACAAGCGAATGTTTGTAAGTGAAAATAAATGCTTTTTAGTCACCTCGATTTTATTACAATTATTTTTTAAATCATTGCAATACCTATTGAAATAGAAGTGTTAATATGTCATCACAACACATCACACATCTTCTCATACCCCACTACGATCTAACTGATGTTGAAAGAGACATTATTTTAATTTTATTTGCAAACCTCACATTATGAACAGTTGTAATATCACAAATTGACCTTTAATAAAATTCACAAATTGACCTTTAATAAAATCCTTCTACTGAAGAAGTTTGAACCAAGAATCTAAATCTCCATTGACCGCTAACTATTATTCCCTGAACCATTTAATACGCAATGAACAAACAAACAATGGTGTCCATTTGGCTTTCAATCTGCTCGGTATTGCTCAATAACTGGATATTGATTTCCAATCTCAACTGTTTCACGGCAAGTGCGTGCAATCGACGCGGCGTTTCGATTGTGTTAGCGGATCGTTCTTTCGCTTGCTTTTGTAGAGATATTGTTTTTGTTTTAATTCATTTATATTGTAGTTGTTAGTGGATTATAGAGCGTTAGAGTTGGTAATTCAGTTGCTAGCTGGTATACACTTTAGTACCTTGCGTTGTAGACATGTTGAAGGCTGATGGCAGCAACTTAAGGCCGTGTACGCGGTCCGTGCGCTGTTTGGCTCAAATATGTGATTTTTCAAACCAGATTGTCCATCAACCACTTATCTTACAAACATATGAATTACTAATAATTTTAGGAAATTTTATTGTCTATGTAGTTAGTTAAGAGTTTTTTTCAATTAATACAGTATTTGTGAATACCATCAAGATAACTGAGCCGATGATTACTTGATTTCACTTTTAGTGTCAATTTCGAAGCTAAAAATATCTGAAATTGCTGACAGATCTAACACAATTTTTTTAACTAACTGCAAAAATCCTTATTAAAATAGTTAGTTAAAAGATTTTTTTATTTTGGACTCCTAACTTACGAAATTAAAATCCGAACAATGTGAATTTTTTTAGAAATTATAGTCGACAAAATGATTATTTTCACCAAGATATTTGACTTAATTGAATATAATTTATACATATTGCAATAAAAGAATGTCTTACTTATAAGATAAAATTTAAAAAATCAACTAAGGTACCTCTATTATTTTTCTACAATTTTTTTTAAAGTACTATAAAACACTGCGCGCGACCCGATTCAAATCAGTCGGCAGCGAGCCTTTCCAGAGAGAGGACATTTTGCTCGGCGCTCTCCTGTGGACCTATGCTGTTCATAGTAAAAGGATAGCACAAGCCGCGATCTATCGTAATAGATCGCGGAGATTTTGACTTGCGTTAAATTGAATAAGCGCTCTTAAGTAGCTTTGTGGCAGTTTATAAGAGTATTTTGCTAATCTAGACTTATTCTTTCCTGTAGGTACTTACTAAATATCATAGACTACTTTTATCTTAAACTAGAGAAGATTGACAGAAGGGTAAAAATATAGCCATTTTTTATTTCGCTTAGGACTAATGTAGCTTTCTACTAATAAAATAATTTCCAAAATCGGCTTTCAAAAGCTGCTTTTGGCAACTAAATCGAGGATTTCTTCTTTATAATGACAATGTCATTTATGCGGCTCAATTACAAATTGTTACAAAATAGAGCAGGCTCCAAGGAGATGTTCGTTTGCAAAAATAGCGGACCTAAATCTGACTTCTGATATATATTGTATAGATCCCAGACATCCTATAGACAGATGTTGCCAACCAGTTTTGTGGTCCCACTCCCCCCACCCCGGTAATTAAATATGGCATACAAAGAAAAAAATAAAAATTTCCAAAACATGCCGTGTGGGGTATCAAATGAAAGAGCTTATTGAGTAGATCACGAATATATAGCATACTATAACATTTCTTACACTTTCTCTAAGATTTTTTAGAAAATTTACGAAAATGCTCCATTTTTGAGTTAACTTTAAACCACTATAGATTGAAAACTCATGAATATATTTTTTAAATTATTATTTTAAATAATTAACAATAGTCCATTGTTTACGATTCAATAGTTCGTAATATAATATAAGTGAGCTATATGTATGTGGTGGATTTGATGACCCCACAAAATGTTTTAAATTGCAAGGCGCAACTTTCACTGAAGTTACCGATTTGAAATCTAATCACACAGAGGCTGATTCAAGAATGTTCTGCCATATTTTTCATTCTGTCAAACACAACGACAGTGCAGAGATAATTATTCTAAGCCCTGACACCGATATTTTTGTATTAGGCCTTTATTTCTGGCATAAACTTGAAAATATACTCGCCATCTTTGAATGCTCCCCCCACTCCCCCATGCAACTATTTCACTGTACGAACTATTGAATCGTAAACAATGGACTATTGTTAATTATTTAAAATAATAATTTAAAAAATATATTCATGAGTTTTCAATCTATAGTGGTTTAAAGTTAACTCAAAAATGGAGCATTTTCGTAAATTTTCTAAAAAATCTTAGAGAAAGTGTAAGAAATGTTTATAGTATAGTATGCTATATATTCGTGATCTACTCAATAAGCTCTTTCATTTGATACCCCACACGGCATGTTTTGGAAATTTTTATTTTTTTCTTTGTATGCCATATTTAATTACCGGGGTGGGGGGAGTGGGACCACAAAACTGGTTGGCAACATCTGTCTATAGGATGTCTGGGATCTATACAATATATATCAGAAGTCAGATTTAGGTCCGCTATTTTTGCAAACGAAACTCCACTGAGAGTCCGGTCTAAAATGAAAATAAAGCAACACAAACACCTTCCAATGACTTCCAAATGTTAATTACAATTCCATAATAAATATAAAGAGGCATCAAATCCGAATTGTCAGTTAAAATAACAGTTTAGCAGAAATTACAAGATTCCTGAACAATAATTGTGAAGGCTCGCTTGAGGCAGCCACGAAGATTACTTTGAAACTCTGCGATGGTTTTTGAAACCCCACTCCTGTTTAAACCTAATTGTCTATGAATATTAAATATTCTTCAAGATAATATTATTACGAAATGATGTATAATTAATTATCGTTGTTTGAGATTTATTTTTAGCGTCGCAAACGTGATGTTAATTGCTCTTACTGATTGAAATTGAGTATAAGAAATAATCGATAAAAGAGCATAGGAGCGAATTGTGAAACTTCCCCCTTTTTTGTTGTTAAAAATAAATATGGAAAATACAAAATTAGCATTTCTTTTCTATATTTACATTTTAAACATGTTGAATTTTCAACACAGAAAACAACTTTAATAAAATAAAAAGCTTAGTGTAAGAATTCATTCTCCATTGCTATTCCAACTTTGTTTTTCAAATGGACACGAAAAAAATATTACAAAAGTGTTCTTTATTCAATTTCCTGTATTGTATTATATTGTCTTTCTATTAGGAACTTCGGAAATTTTATTTCATAATTTATATTTATAAATTTATAATTTTATTTCAATTGAATTACGAAAGTTTCAAGTTACCTATTTTGTTTTTATGTCCGATTTTTCCTCGTTTCTTTGATTTGGCTTTGGTTCGGTTGAAACACTTCTGGTATTACTATCTTCAAATAAGTAATCAATACAATAATATGGTATAAAGTGTTTTTTGCCATATCTAGGTTTTTCTAAAAACTCTAAAAGGTCATTATCTTTATCTATTTTCCATTCTTATTAAAGTAGAACTATGTAATATATTTTCAACTATATAATAAAGATCATAATTAAGTATATCAATGGTACTTGTCTGGTTCCTTATCTACGTAAACGCATCAGCATAACCTACAAAAGCAATTGCTTGGATAAAACTGGCAGGATCTATAAGGTCTCTGTTATGGGAACGGACAATGACATGTCTTATGTTGATGACGTCATTTTAAGTTGATTTGTGTAATTATTCATTTAAAAAAAGGAGGTCTCAACTCGACTGGGTGAATCGATTTTGGTTAAACTTTAATTTTTCATAATTGATGCCTCCCGTATGGTTCCATTTAAATGTGGTCTAGTTCTGACAATTAGAAGGCAGTTTAGTTTTTTGTTAAAAAAATAAAAATTAAACGAAAGCATATGCTTTAAAAGTCACTAAGTTCTGTAGCAATTGGGCTTTGAGCTTTTTATACGATATGAAACCCTCTTCAAAAAGGGTTTTCTTTCTTTTTCCTTATATGTTATCAATGATAATATATAATATGAACTACTTCAGGTATCTCCCCTTTTCATATCAAACCACCCTTTTCAAAGAATGCAATACTAAAATTCAGAGAAACAATAAAACGTCAAAAGGGAAATTGTCTGGGAAATGGATCTGCGGTTATATGAGATGTTATTTTATTGATTTAAGGCTGGTGACCCTCGTCATGTTGACTCCGGTTTCAAAGCTCATTTTATTTATCGAACATTTCCAACCAATTATAAGGATTTGATTTCATTTTCAAATTGATCTATTTCTTGCCTATTTCGAATTGAATCTCTTTTTTTGGCAAAGTTGAAAAAAGAAATAGAAAAGACATAAGGTACCAAATTACTTGTCTCAAAATAAGGTAATCTATTTTACAATCGAAATAATTTTTGTTTAAAATAATTATCAAACACGTTAGTAATAATATTTTACTGTATTAAAATTGCTCTAAAAGGCCAATATGGCTCTTCAAATTTCCAGAGCTATCACAGCATCATAATTAAATAGTTAAAATACTGATAAATTCTCATTTATTCTCATAAATGATGATAAAATGCTTCGTTATTTAACACGTTACAATATGAACCTACTCGGCTTCAGCAACACGAGCAGGAATGGACTTAAAGGATTATTCTATTAAATAATTTGCTTCCATATTGGAATCTGAAATATGTATCGATTATCCATTAAACCTTAATAACAACTAATTGGCATTAATGCATTATAACTTGTTATTTAGATTTCTATGATTATAACCTTGGAAATAGTTTGCATTTATTATGAAAGGATTAACGGTGAGTTCAATTAAATAGCTAGTGCAAAATTATATACATTTTCCTAGAAACTGCTTTATCTGATGAAATAATAATGGATGTACATGATGGATAAATTCTAGAACAAAATAGAAATATACCTAAATTTTCTACCCTTACTGAGCTGAAAAATGTCATTTCTATTTTTGTAGTAATACTATAACTTGAAGTAACTAATACACGTGTAGAATTATTGTGATCATTGATTTGAAAAAATGCACGTTGCATTAAGTCATCTTGTTATCCGTTATGCATCTTTTTAATAAGCTCGTTTGCTTATGACTTACAGCTTTATAAAATAAAAATATACCCCAATATTATAGATCTTTTTAAAAGATATGCTAGCCTACGATTACGGCTGTTATTTGAGCCAAAGCATACTCAAGGTATCGACTCCAACTACTAAAAGTTTTCATCGGAATTTCCTATTCCTTCTCTTTGATAGTGGCAGTTCGTTTGATATGAATTATCGATTACACCATCGCTATCAATGTTTCATGAAGTTTAATTGGCTGTGGGTCTAATTTACTGAGAGGATTCATTGCGGCGTTTATCAAAGGTTTTATCTTACAAGTTTGTTACTAATTTCTATAAATAGACTGCGGTTTCCATTGCTCGCGATTACTTGTGGAAATATTTTTTTATAAGTACTTTTTTGTTATAAATATGTTGTTTTAAATTCTCTTTCCTTAAGAATTTAACTTGTGAAGCTTCAATTTAGTTTTTCATCATAGGTAGGTATATTAAATAAAAAATATTCCAGGACAATTTTCACATCTGATCTGATCCCATAATAAGCTTTCGCTTGTGTTATGGAAAATGGCTGATAAATATACATATATAATTTTAAATAAATACTTATACAGGATGTCCCACTATCGGTATACTAAGCGCGAAAGGACTTGTAGTTTTGCATACACTGATCACGTAAAAAATACTTAAACAACAAAATTACGCCAAAATTTTTTTGCTCAATTTTTCCTTAAAATTCATGTTTTCTTCTCTAGCTTCGCGCAGCCGGCATATAACGCTTCGCTAATGTGAGCATTTTGTCTATGAAAACATAATCTTAAACGATAGCTCACGTGCGGGTGGCAAAGTTGGGCGGGTTGCTTGTTATGGGTGTACACATAGAGTTTTAAGAATTCATCTATTTGAAAAAAAAAATGCGTCTGGAATTTTATAATCATTTTTTACGTACTCAGCGTATGCAAAACTATAACCTCCTTTGAGCTTAGTATACCATCAGTGGGACACCCTGTATAGATGATATAGATATTGAAATGAATATCTAATACTCGCGTAAAACCAAATATGAAAATCATTTCTATGAATAAAGCCTATTGAAATCCCGGCCCTTAATAAGGCAATGCCAAGTAGTCATTGCAGGGAGGAAGAAATGCAAATATTTTCTCAAGCATACGCGCAATGAGGTTACGAAGAACTATTCGCCGTTTCGTGTATTTTGCTTTGATAGAAGGATCTTTAATATAAATAAAAGAAAGCTTACTATTATGACAATGTATTTAGTTATTTTATAAAAACAGTAATTGATTTACTATTCTAGCTCATTGTTTATTCTGGTTTCTGGCTAAACATTTTGACAGTTGAACTATTTATGGAGGATTTTTAATGGTAGATAGTAGATGATGAGATGAAGAATCCAACCAACCAACAAACTCCAACTGGAGTACTAGTATTTTTCAAAATAGATAAATTTTTACCGTTCCCCGGTAAAAGGCATTATTTTGCGTCTGCGCCTACTGAGAACCTACTCAAGTCATAAAATTTGATGTTATCTATAGTGTCTTTATTATAACAATGACGTTGGAATTTATCATATTTTGGTATTTACTCATAAAATGCATTTGTGACTATTACTGAACAATTCACATAAATATTTCTAACATTTTAGTACAGCACTATCATCATTTAACGCGAATGTATAGTTCCATTAAAGCTCATTTGCGGTCGCTGATTACATGTTGGTATTTATGACCTTTATGATGAAATAAGCGCTATCATATTCGCAAGTAATTAAATATATAATTTCACTTTGAGCTTGTATGGACCTGAAGCTCATATTATAATGTGACACAAAAAGCTCATAATATAATATTACATAGTGTTTCATATCGGTTTTCCATTGTTATCTAAAATGCGTTAACATCCAACGAAATAATCTACTTGAATTATTTGATAGGTAGGTACTAAAAAAAGTTAACACTTGTTTCTCTTCCATTCAGTACATATTTTTGATGTCAATTCCATGGTTTGAACTTTGAACAGTCAAAGCAGCATACTCGCATGGATCCACTATGTTTTATTTTGTTGACCCTATCAAAACATTGAAGGGAGATATTGCCTTATGCAAATAAAAACTTTATAACACAATTTGCTTAGTCTGGATGACACAAACATAAACTTCATATAATAGCATGTGTAGTAATAAATCGTTTGACTTTCATTTTTAACTGAAGGCAGGTACCTATGTTTAATATTCATATAAAAAATTTTCACTTAAGTATGAACATTGATAATTTTAATATAAAACTGATTCATTCCTTGTTACGTCGATAGTTATAGAAACATCTTATTTCGCAACCTAGCCACATAGCCGCTAACAATCTATACTTCCATTTGCGTCGTCCCCTGAGCCACCTTATCCAGGCTAACGCTTTGAAATTGCATTTTCCTTTGAATAATACATAACATAATGTATACATAGCGCTACAATGTTCTTTGAGGTATGTAAATGCTTGCGTGTTCTTTATGTGCAAGGGAATTATGGGTAGAACAACTTTTACATATTTTCAAAGGAATGGTAATGTTATTAACGCCATTTTTTTGGAAACCTGAAAGCTTTTGGGTAATTTTACGTTGGCCTTATTTGAATTTTTATGTGACTTAAAACTAACCACAAGCTAGCTAAATTGGGTCTCCATAACAACCCTTTATCGATTTTGGTTCAACAAAGGGATACTCACAATGCATTGTAATTTCTCCTCTGATTTGACATTAGTGGTAGACCCAAACCGTGTTACTAGTTAGCGGACCTCGGATAATGTTATATAACGTAACGTATATGTACTTTGAAGCGATAGACATTGATTTGATAACCATATAGGTGACCTTAATAAGTTAATTGCTATCGAAACTAAACCAATATTCAAGTACTTTAAAGAATGTTTCCATTTTATGTCTAACAGTAATCGATAGTCATTTTTTATTTTTGTTCTATATATTGTACTAGCTGCGCTCCGCGGTTTCACTCGCGTGGCTCCACTTTTGTTGGTTTTAGCGTGATGATATATAGCCTATATATAGCCTTCCTCGATAAATGGGCTATCCAACACCTAAATAATTTTTCAAATCGGACCAGTAGTTCTTGAGATTAGCGCGTTCAAACAAACAAACAAACAAACTCTTCAGCTTTATAATATTAGTATAGATTTAATTCATAATTCTAAAAAACTAGCGGTCCGTCTCAGCTTTGCCCGCCCCCATTTTATAGTCTGGAACACTCAGAGATCACGTTAATATCCAAAGTTCATTTTTTTTAAATCAGTCTGTTCAAATAAACAAACGAACTCAACAGCTTTATATCATTTTAATTAATAATAATAAAATCAGTGTGTAGAGCGAGGATGTTAATAATTATAATGGGTTTACTATCTTAGCCTTGTTTCTTGGTCTGGAGAAATCTATTATCGGAGATAAGCAATAAAATCTGCAGTAGCGGGCTGAGCTTATAATGATTAGGTAATTGGAACCTTACTTATCACAGCTTTAGTTAATGAAAAGATTTTAATAAGCCGATAAATGAATTATGAACCCAATTTAACATATTATATTCCGTCATTATTCGACGAATAATCAAAATAATGTATTTTTAGAAATTACAGGGGAGGCTGGGTTAAATATTAGTTTGTTTGTAATAAGAATGTACTTCGATTCTACACAACTGCCTAATTGATGTAGTCAGTTGATAACTATTAACGAAGTGAGGGTAGTTGGGACAAACGTCGTATAAACAACGTCTGAGCCCCTAGGCACGATTCGTACGAATGCGCCACGATTCATAGCAAAGCGGTATTTTAGAGCCAGCGCGCACGAGCAACTTTGTCTCCGCAACTATTTTGTCTCTCCCACCCATGGGCTAGTATGAAAGTGCGCGCACGTAGCGACGCAACTCCCCATACGAATTGATGGGAGAGACAAAATAGTTGCGGAGACAAAGTTGCTCGTGCGCGCTGGCTCTAACCGGCGTAGCGATAGTACGTATTTATGTCAACGTATTTATTCTCGTACACAGTAGTTTTTAACCGACTTCGAAAAAAGGAGGAGGTTATCAATTCGGCCGGTATATTTTTTTTATGTATGTACACCGATTACTCCGAGGTTTCTGAACCTATTTACGTGATTCTTTTTTTGTTTGATGCGGAATGGTGTGGAATTGGTCCCATAAATTTTATTCGGATAAGCCCAGTAGTTTTTATTTTGTGAGCGTTTTTGTCTGATCTCGATGACTTAATTGAAATGTAGCAAGTAACTTTGATTCATTTCCAGGTAACCGATTGAGCTGAAATTTTGTATACGTATGTAAATTGGATAGCGATGAAACATTATTATGACATAGAGCTGATTTAATGATGGAATCGGAAGGTGGCCATAGGAACTTAGTAATATATTGACTCAACTTTATCGAGTTTGGGCTCGTTTGATTCGTGTTGAAAAATACACAAAAAAGTATTAAATAAAAATAACTTCGTTAAAAACAACCGACTTCAAAAACGGAAAAGTAAAAAATAAAAAAGATTGATATTGATATTATTAATTACTACATATTATTTAGATGTGTTATTTACTAAAAAGGTTTGATGTCGATGCACGGGCTTAATACTAAGTGCTTAGTGCTTGGCACCGACTTCAAACCTATTTAACAAATTAATAATATTGTTTTTAATTAAGTTATTTTTATTATTAGTAGTTTTCTGTCTATAGTAGAGCCATTTTAATAGGCAACATTGACAGTTCAACAAAATTCAGCAACGTAATCTAGTAACGACGCCATAGAAAAATATGTTATTTCGTTTTGTTGGAACTGCACATTTACTTAACTTTTTTCAATTACGATTACATATCTATACTAATATTATAAAGAGGAAAGGTTTGTATGTATGTATGGTTTTCAGTTTTCACGCATAAACTACTGAACCGATTACAATGAAATTTAGCACACATATAGAGGGTAACTTGGATTAACACATAGGATAAGTTTTATCCCGGAAATCCCATGGGAATGGGAACTATGCGGGACAAGAGCACAGACCACAACCGTTTCTTCGAAATCCATGTTGATAAATGCAGAAAATTTTAAAGAAAAAGTTGCGTTGCTGTCGCTTTCGTGAGCGCATCGTTCAAAACTTTGCGAGGAGGCAGCGACAGAGACAAAATAGTTGCCGGGCAACTAAGTTGCTCGTGCGCGCTCGGCTTAAGAGCGAGCAACTTAGTATTTTGTCTCTGTCGCTGTCAAAGGCAATCTCGCACCGTGTTAATCCAAGGCTCACAAATATTTGCTGATTAGTGTAACAAGATCCTGTCAGGTAACGTGAGAAAGTAATCTGTCATGTTTGCATCGTATAAATAGCTGCCGATCATTTTTGTAGGCTCTGTCAAGCGAGACGTGAACGTGTGCTGAGGCGAAGGAATAAAAGGAAAAAGTATAAGCATATTTTTGTAGCGATTATGCTGATATGCTGATTATGTATTTATGCTGATAAAATGTTCACTTTTAAGTTTATAATTATACCCGTAGAATATGTTAATATCTCCCATACATCTTCATACACACACACTTTTTTCAATACAAATAACACACATAAATTAACAAAACCACTAATAGCCGAATTAAATAACATGTTTTTAGTGTCGGATATTAATTATTTTAGTTCCTATTTAAATTATAGTAATGGCTAATAACATTAATTTCTTCTATCAGAACGTAAGAGGACTTAAAACTAAAACACATGAATTTTATAATAATATTCTTTTGAACAATTTTGATGTCATTTTAATCACGGAAACATGGTTAGCGGAAGGTATTTTTGATAGGGAGTTGTGTGATGACCGCTACGATATAATTAGAAATGACCGAGACTGTACTACCTCAACAAAAAAACGAGGTGGAGGTGTAATGATTTGCTGTAACAAGATCCTTCAAGCTCAAGTTATGACTGATTGGAGACCTAAGGCCGTCGAATGTCTGTGGGTGAGTATACCTTCAACAACTGTCCTATCACACAATAATCGAGGTCTCCATATCTGTGTAGCTTATATACCTCCAGATAAAAATCAGGCCCGAACCCTTCAAATGTTTACTGCATCAGTATCTAAATTACTCATTGATTTTCCTAGCGATAATTTCTTAATCTTTGGTGACTTTAATTTGCCAAATGTCAAGTGGTCCCCAATTAATGTTATGCAGTTAAAAAAAGGCTCTATTGAAATGCAGACTGCTGCTTCTGACTTCTTGGACATGTGTAGTATTTCCGGTCTAGATCAGTACAACTTTATAACAAACGACAAGAATAACATACTCGATTTAATTTTTTCTAATTTCCGAATAGATGTCAGTAAAGCGTCGGGACCTTTGGTACCTGAAGATATATATCACCCTGCTTTGGAAATAGATATTTCTGAACTAAGTATCAAATACATAAAGAAATCAAAGATAGTCCGTTACAATTTTTACCGTGCTAACTATTCAGACGTTAATGATTTTCTCTCAAAAATTAACTGGCCATCCATTTTAATAGGTGATCATATCGATGATATAGTTGATGTGTTTTACAGGATACTAAATGAGTGTTTTGTGACACACGTTCCAAAAACATATAAATCTGTGAAAAACTTTCCCCGGTGGTACAACAAAGCATTAATACATATAATAAAAGATAAATTAAAACTTCACAAAAGATGGAAAAAATACAAAAATCCCCTTGACTACGATGAATTTAGTCTACTTCGTTCGAGGCAAAAGATTCTACAGGAAAAATGTTTTTCACTCTACCTTGATCGAATGCAATCGTATATTCAGAAAGATCCGACTTGTTTTTGGTCGTACATAAAATCTATAAAGACGGGCTCAAAAGGATATCCTAAAAGTATGATTTATAAAAATAAAATTTTTTGTACCGAAACAGACATATGCACTGAATTCAACAAACACTTTCATAGCATTTTTGATGAACCTGCTAAGTCATATGAAGAATTCAACCTTCCAGTTTCGTGTCCGAGTAATGAACTTATCTCTAATATTTCTTTCAAAATTTCTGAGGTTAAACGTGTTTTAAAGTCACTTAAAGGGAAAAAGGGCGCAGGTAGCGATGAAATACCACCAATTTTTTTAAAACAGTGCTCTGAAACTTTAGCGTTACCCTTGTCCATTATATTTTCGTTGTCAGTAAACCATTTTGGTGAGTTTCCTTCGAAATGGAAGGAAGCTCTTATTGTCCCTATATACAAATCGGGTCCTAAAAACCATATTATCAATTATAGGCCGATTTCTATATTAAACTCACTCAGTAAAGTTTTTGAAAAACTTATACATCTTCGAATAAGTCCTTTAATATATAAATTCATTCCACCAGAACAGCACGGCTTTATAAAGGGACGCTCTACCGTAACAAACTTATCTATACTTACAAACTATACATTGCAACAACTGGATGGGGGTAATCAAGTGGATGTGATCTACACGGATTTCGAAAAAGCATTCGATCGTGTAGATCACATCATACTTCTTAAAAAACTATATGCTATCGGTATACGAGGTGATCTATATCGATGGATCTGTTCTTATATCAGTAAAAGAATGCAGGCTGTAGTGATTGGAGGAGCTAAAAGCAACTTCGTAAATATCATATCTGGAGTTCCGCAGGGCTCAATACTTGGACCTCTTTTGTACAACGCTTATCTGTTTGATATTTTCACCTGTTTTATCCACTCTAAATATCTAATGTATGCGGATGATAAAAAAATCTATCTTGCTGTTGAATCTATTAATGATTGTAAAAATATTCAAAGCGACCTTACTAATTTAGAAGCCTATTATAGAAAAAATAGAATTACTGTCAATATTAAAAAATGTCAAAAAATATCAATTACTAGAAAAAAGGCACCCATTTCATTCACATATACATTAAATGACGATCCAATAAAAGAAGTCAACTGGGTGAAGGATCTTGGTGTAATTATCGATCAAAAATTAAGTATGACACAGCATATGGACGTAGTCGTGAATAAGGCGCTTAAACAACTTGGGTTTATCAAACGCACTTGTAAAAGTTTCAGAAATATTAGTTGTATCAAAGTATTGTATTCTACATTTGTCAGGAGTATACTCGATTATGCCTCAAATATTTGGTCTCCATATTACGCTAAACACGTAAATAGAATAGAATCTATCCAAAAAAGGTTTTTAAGGTTTTTGTGTTTTAAAGCTAAACACTGCTTCAACACATATACGGATGTTTGCTTATATTTTAAATTAGAACCATTACAACTTAGACGTATTAAAAATGACTTATTATTTCTTCATGCTTTATGCAATGGAAGAATTGATTCTTCGGAACTCCTAGAACTGGTGTATTTCAACACCCCTCAGTTTAGAACTCGTCACACATCATTATTTTACACTCCTAATTCTAGTAGTAATTACGCAAAGAATCGAATTATGTGTAGAATTTCTCATATATACAATAAAGACTATAGAGAACTAGATGTTTTCCTTTTATCAAAGCAAAGATTTATAAAAGAAATTAACAAAATTCACATACAATTCGGCTTTAGTACTAACATGCAAGTCCAGGCACATTCACATCACACTAACACTCACACACACATACACACACGCACACAAAGGGAGATTTCAGATTTAACTGTTTAATTATTCATTAACCTTTCTTAAGATATTGTATAATTCACCAAAACATGTAATACACTCCTTTCTGATAATATGTCATTTAAAAAGTTAAATTAACTAAGTAGTAATCTTAATTGGCTCTTAGTTCTGTACTAATATATTAAAAATTGTTACTTATTGTAATGCTGTATGATTACAAAGAAATAAATAAATAAATAAATAAATTAAACAGTTATTTACTTAGCCAGACCGTGGTTTAGTGATTCACAAAGGACTCTTGTGAACGGCTCTCTGATAACCTATGTGGATCACTTATTTTTATTTACGAATCTGATTCGTTTATTTTTATAAAGCCAGAATTAATACAATGGAAATAGAATAGAAAGTAGAGCTTAGACTAAGATCATATTAATATGATGAGGATAGAAAGATTATATATATTTTTAGTTGGACCTCACGTCGGAGGCCCTCGTCACAAAAAATAGTCGCTAAATTCTAGATAAATAATAGAATCCATTATTGTAAATATTTTAGGACCCACACAAGTATTTTTAAGAAACGAATAGACATTTCTAGCGCTAAGCACATATCAACTAAAATCAAGGATACATTGCTATCTATCTTCTTGCTATCTACAAAACATATTTGTCAATTCATAGCTGGCGATATGTGAACAAAAACAATAATCAATGTAATCATAGACAATAGAACGGCTGTGAATCCACAGATTATATTCAATGGAGCTTAAATCAATGGGATAGCCACGGGATTGACAGCGGTGCTCTTATCTATTGAATTACTGTATATCTCGTTAGCTATAACACGAGTTTACAACGTTTCAACTTTTACTTTCAGTTTTATCTTGGTTATTTTTATAGATTTAATGTAAAATTTCTGCTGTTTGTGAGATATTTTGTCTTATCTATAAAATACCACCTGGAGACATTTCAATCCAGATATGAAATGCATAAACATTAAAACGTAGCACTATAGTTAATTATCGAGACTTGATTTACATAATTTAATATACGAAAACCAAATTTTAGATAATAATGCTTTGGATAATTTAATCTTTAAGCTGATTGAATAAGGTGATAGTTTAATATTTGACATAAAGTGCTTCAACGTCATCCAAAATAGCAAAAGGTAAAAGATTATAGGTAAATTGCGCCAGGAGAGAAATATTATAATAATTTTATCCAAAACCTTTCGACAGAACTTATATTTAACAGATTCACATACACACACAAGTAAAAACGCAAACTTTCAAACACATTGTAACACAAATTAAACACAAACACATTGCAACAATTACTGCAATATACAAATCGCTATAAAATGGTATGAAAATGGCAGGTTACCGATAAGAGCAAATCTGGAGACTTCTATAAAGACCTTTTGACGGTCACAAAATGGATTTAAGTCAGTGTGATCCGCTCCACACGATACATTAATATTCTCAACCCATCCTATTTGATTAAATCGAACACAATAGAACACGGACGACTAGCTTATATTTTGGGGACAGATTTTAAAATAGCTTTTGACAATATTTTTGTGGATAAATAGTTGTCAATATATTTGTCACTATTTCCTGTCCGAACATCCTGATGTCGAATACTATAAGAGCTAGCGCGCACGAGCAACTTTGTCTCCGCAACTATTTTGTCTCCGCAACTATTTTGTCTCTCCACCCATGGGCTAGTATGAAAGTGCGCGCACGTAGCGACGCAACTCCCGGGAGACTTTTTTGTCCACGGGTTCGGAGACAAGCCCGCGACGCAACTGTCGCCCTATCTATTGGTTTCAATGCAAGTGCGCGCACGGCGACAAAAATGTTGCCGGTCGGCGGCCGCCGGCCAGTTGCCGCGTAACCGGCGTAGCGATAGTACGTATTTATGTCAACGTATTTATTCTCGTACACAGTAGTTATAACCGACTTCAAAAAAAAGGAGGAGGTTATCAATTCGGCCGGTGTATTTTTTTTATGTATGTACACTGATTACTCCGAGGTTTCTGAACCGGTTTACGCGATTCTTTTTTAAAGTGAAACTTTTATTACATCGTCTCAAACTTTTTGGTCTGTGTAGCGCATGTCGCGTGTATCGCGGCTGCCGAGTAGGTATACCTACTCGGCAGCCGACCGTCACGCGACATGCGCTACACAAAGCAGTGTTCGGAACCGTTCGAACAGTTTCACTTTTACCGTGGTTTCATAAAACCACACAACATTTTTTTTTGATGCGGAATGGTGTGGAATTGGTCCCATAAATTTTATTCCGATAAGCCCAGTAGTTTTTATTTTATGAGCATTTTTGTCTGATCTCGATGACTTAATTGAAATATAGCAAGTAACTTTGATTCATTTCCAGGTAACCGATTGAGCTGAAATTTTGTATACGCATGTAAATTGGATAGCGATGAAACATTATTATGACATAGAGCTGATTTGATGATGGAATCGGAAGGTGGCCATAGATACTTAGTAATATATTGACTCAACTTTATCGAGTTTGGGCTCGTTTGATTCGTGTTGAAAAATACACTAAAAAGTATTAAATAAAAACTACTTACTTTACTTTTACAATTACGATTACATATCTATACTAATATTATAAAGAGGAAAGGTTTATATGTATGTATGGTTTTCAGTTTTCACGCATAAACTACTGAACCGATTACAATGAAATTTAGCACACATATAGAGGGTAACTTGGATTAACACAGAGGATAGGTTTTATCCCGGAAATCCCACGGGAATGGGAACTATGCGGGACAAGAGCACAGACCACAACCGCCTCTTCGAAAACCATGTTGATAAATGCAGAAAATTTTAAAGAAAAAGTTGCGTTGCTGTCGCTTTCGTGAGCGCATCGTTCAAAACTTTGCGAGGAGACAGCGACAGAGACAAAATACTAAGTTGCTCGCTAGTATTCGACATCAGGATGTTCGGACAGGAAATAGTGACAAATATATTGACAACTATTTATCCACAAAAATATTGTCAAAAGCTATTTTAAAATCTGTCCCCAAAATATAAGCTGGTCGTCCGTGTTCTATTGTGTTCGATTTAATCAAATAGGATGGGTTGAGAATATTAATGTATCGTGTGGAGCGGATCACACTGATTTAAATCCATTTTGTGACCGTCAAAAGGTATAGAAGTCTCCAGATTTGCTCTTATCGGTAACCTGCCATTTTCATACCATTTTATAGCGATTTGTATATTGTAGTAATTGTTGCAATGTGTTTGTGTTTAATTTGTGTTACAATGTGTTTGAAAGTTTGCGTTTTTACTTGTGTGTGTATGTGAATCTGTTAAATATAAGTTCTGTCGAAAGGTTTTGGATAAAATTATTATAATATTTCTCTCCTGGCGCAATTTACCTATAATCTTTTACCTTTTGCTATTTTGGATGACGTTGAAGCACTTTATGTCAAATATTAAACTATCACCTTATTCAATCAGCTTAAAGATTAAATTATCCAAAGCATTATTATCTAAAATTTGGTTTTCGTATATTAAATTATGTAAATCAAGTCTCGATAATTAACTATAGTGCTACGTTTTAATGTTTATGCATTTCATATCTGGATTGAAATGTCTCCAGGTGGTATTTTATAGATAAGACAAAATATCTCACAAACAGCAGAAATTTTACATTAAATCTATAAAAATAACCAAGATAAAACTGAAAGTAAAAGTTGAAACGTTGTAAACTCGTGTTATAGCTAACGAGATACACAGTAATTCAATAGATAAGAGCACCGCTGTCAATCCCGTGGCTATCCCTTTGATTTAAGCTCCATTGAATATAATCTGTGGATTCACAGCCGTTCTATTGTCTATGATTACATTGATTATTGTTTTTGTTCACATATCGCCAGCTATGAATTGACAAATATGTTTTGTAGATAGCAAGAAGATAGATAGCAATGTATCCTTGATTTTAGTTGATATGTGCTTAGCGCTAGAAATGTCTATTCGTTTCTTAAAAATACTTGTGTGGGTCCTAAAATATTTACAATAATGGATTCTATTATTTATCTAGAATTTAGCGACTATTTTTTGTGACGAGGGCCTCCGACGTGAGGTCCAACTAAAAATATATATAATCTTTCTATCCTCATCATATTAATATGATCTTAGTCTAAGCTCTACTTTCTATTCTATTTCCATTGTATTAATTCTGGCTTTATAAAAATAAACGAATCAGATTCGTAAATAAAAATAAGTGATCCACATAGGTTATCAGAGAGCCGTTCACAAGAGTCCTTTGTGAATCACTAAACCACGGTCTGGCTAAGTAAATAACTGTTTAATCGCTACAAAAATATGCTTATACTTTTTCCTTTTATTCCTTCGCCTCAGCACACGTTCACGTCTCGCTTGACAGAGCCTACAAAAATGATCGGCAGCTATTTATACGATGCAAACATGACAGATTACTTTCTCACGTTACCTGACAGGATCTTGTTACACTAATCAGCAAATATTTGTGAGCCTTGGATTAACACGGTGCGAGATTGCCTTTAAAATATTGATCCAATGATTCATAGTACAAACGACGGCTGACCTAAAAATGTCGAGATTTACCTGCCGTGGATAACCTTTGTGTTTCGACGGAATGACTGCAAAAATTCGTAAATCCTTTTGAGTCAGTTTTTATGCCTAATCCTAAAAATAAAAATTGCTTTAATATAGGTATAACTGAAACACAACCTTACATTTTAGATTTATTTCTGTCGTCCTAGACGAAGTAAAAGCTTTATCATGTGAGCCAGTCAGAAGCTTAGTACCTATTACAATTAATTTAAGTCAATATCTTTTATATTTTATGTGTAATCATATAATTTATGTCATTAACGATTTATATTATTATTAAAAGCGTGAAACCGCGCCAATAATTTTGTAATAAATAATTTAGTGAGTAAGTATGACATTCAACTAATGGCTCTGCGGTAGTACATGGAAACTGTACCAGCCAGCCCAATTACACTATTTGCAATTAATTTCCATTTCGACCTGTTTCATAGTAATTATAGTTTAAAATTAGAGGTTGAAATAATTTTATGTCAGTTTTCGCTTTGACATCAAATCCCTCAATTTGATCTTAATTAGTAGTAAATCTATAATTCTAATAAAATACGTAAAAAATGTAATCGTGATATTTTATATTAATGTTGAGTTTTTAGATGCTAATTTTATACTTACACAGAGAATTATAACTATACTGCTTTGATATAAACTCCGCGGAACATTCATTAGATATTTCTAGAAAATAAATTTCTTGGTACAGAAGCTTATAGAATCAAATATGAATCAACAACGGACTGTAGAGGGTAATCTTAATCCGTAGCAATGGAGAACTCAAAGGAGTATTTATTTCACTTTATTTATGCAAATCTTAATTGCCTCATCAACGCACTTTGCGTATTTGAATATTAGATTGTCTATTTATACACATGGATATTACTTTTCTGTTTTGTCATTTAAATATAAGTAGGTGAAATTATTTTATGGCCAATATTCAAACTACGGTTATAGATAGACAGCTATCTCCGATAGCTAGTAAGGTTCTATCCTTGGTTCTATCTATCGTAAGATAGATACGATATTGGGAACGGCCATTACTGGCTGACAGCTGTCAAAACGTTATTGGGACGCTCAAATAGACAAATTCAAAGAGAAAAATATACCTCTAGTAAGCAGTTAGTCCTCCAGACGATAGATAGCGATCAGAGATAGGTTAGCTTATCGCTAGTAAGCTTATTGGGACGCCAAAACAAAAGATAAATAGCATTTTCTATATTTAGTAGGGTCAAACCGAAGATAGATACGATATTGGGAACGGCCATTAGGGTTTATGCGTATTTTACTCCTTAGGGGATGAATGTTTATATATTTATTTATTTAACTCTTTAATAGTTGTAAAGATAGATAACCTTAGAACTACTAAAAATCTAATGTTGTTTTGTTACCTAGCAGTTACGGATGTAGAGTAATTAAAAAAAAAAAGAAAAAAAAAAGTGAATACCACTGTTATATCACTTCAAAGGTTCATTTCATTATAAATTTTTATAGTTTAGTGTATGAAATAGGTATTATGGGTTACCATGATATCTTATAAAGCAGCAGTTCTATTCTATTCTATATCATGGCATGTTCATAATAGCTTTCATATTATATTTTTTATTTTTTCAAAAATCACGAGCGCTCTACGCGGTACTAACATTGTTGATTTACCCGTCATCCGCAAATACACCAATAACTAAAGATATTTTCGTAAGGACAGATATATAATAATCATGTATACCTTTGCCTCTTGTTGCTTATTCAAGGCATATCTGTGTATTTTGATAATAATTGAATCTTTATCAAAATTTTTTATAGCAACAAGATTGGAAAGTATATTCGTTGATTCGGTAAAATTCTACAATTATAAAAAAGAAAAAAAGAGTGCTCACCAATAAATTAAATATTAGACAAGGGGTCGAAATTTAGCTGAGTTTCATTGTTTTCTAAGTGAAATCCCATAAATTGCGAGGCGCGCTGTCAATTATGAATATTCGTTTTGGGGACCATTAGGTACGAAGATAACTTATTGATCTCATGACAAAATGTCTGATTTAATGCACATTAAGAAGCTTTAAATCATTTGGGAAGTTTAGAAGTCAATTATATATTATTTCAATTTTTTATAGATAATAGATATTATATTAATATTTTGATTGTATCATCGGATTTGGGTAATCGAACAATATTACTTATTTATAATTACTAATTTAACTTTAAATTTATAGTTCATGATTCATAAATATAATATATTAACAAAAAAATAAATGTTTGTTTTGAATTAATAAAGGAATGAATGAAAAATACTTTATTGTACACCTTATAGAATACATTTTTGCCTAAATATTAAAATATTATCAGAAAATCTTTACGAGTCGCCTCATGTATACAATTATTATGGACAAAGATGAAACTTCAATATCGGATGAACCTTACCATAACTGCATAACATAAATATTGTACAAGTTCGCGACATAAAGAGAGTATTGGTCTTTTTTCATTTTATGCAGCACTTTCCTTTGAACACATCTCGTTGATTTTCTTTCCGTTTGCTCTTTGTTCGCAGCTGCCGTCATAATGTAGGTAGCCAGTTTCAGTATCGCTATACAGGGTGTAATCGTTAAGTGTGCACAAGCGATTATTCCGTAACTATTGCAGATATCAAAAAACTTTAAACCGATATCGAAAGTACTTAACCTAATGAGTAAAATGGCCATAATAAATTAAAAAAAATAAAACGATAAATGTCTAAAAATGTTACATTAAACGCTCCCATACATTTTATTTCCCATACATTTTGTATTCATACCAGATTTTCGAAGTGATGTCCTCATTGTGCAATACAATGAGGAGCTCTATTTACAGTTTCTAAATGAACTGACCTTCAAATTTGCGAAGTAATTAAAGCAGAAAACCAAAAAAAGAAAGAAAAAGCTAAAATCTTTCATATTAAATGTACATGGGATATTCGTATCTCATACTAAATGTATGGGAGGGTTTCAAGTTAACTTTTTAGATATTTCTCGTTTTATTTTTAAAAATTTATTATGGCCATTTTACTCATTAGGTTAAGTACTTTCGATATCAGTTTAAAGTTTTTTTATACCTGTAATAGTTACGGAATAATCGCCTGTGCACACTTAACGATTACACCCTGTATACTTGATTTACTGAAATCTGCTGTTGACTTGAAAATTTATTTTCGACCTAAATACAAGGACGTAAGGTTCCAATGTAAACCTGCGTTTAACTTTTCTCACTCTGGCTATAAAATCAATGGGAACCTGTAATCGATTATTATACATTGTTGAACTTTGGTTTGCGTTTATTTTGTACTGATTACGGTCTCCGTAACTTTTCGGTGAAAATTGTTTCCAATAAAGAATTATGTAGATAGGTACGGATAATTTATATCGGCATAAGAGAATATGAGAGCAGAAATTTTAAAGACAAGTAAATAACATTTTATTTCGTTAAATAACACTTCGATATTACGGGTGAATTTATAAGAAAGAAATGCTAATGGAAAATCTGGAGCGTGATTAGTCTATCTCATGACAAGCGTTAAATCGTTTTTCCTGAGGTGACATCTATTTAGGTCGATTCATCACTCGAAAAAATCTCAGGCTCAAAAAACATGACTTTGGATTTATGAAGAAGGCATACTTTCGAGAATTGTTGGGTAATACGGGACTTTGTTTGGGCAATTTTCTTATAAAGAAAAATATAATAACGAGAACACAGTTGATAGACTGTTCTGGAAAATTAGTTTATTTTCTGTATGTAGAGATGTTCTTTTCGTTTAGTTATATAGTTTGATAGGTTGAAATTGTATTTTTATAATTATTAAATACTAGATTTCCGCCCGCGGCTTCGCCCGCGTTTTCAAAGGACCACATAGTTCCCGTTCCCGTGGGATTTTCGGGATAAAACCTATCCTATGTGTTAATCCAAGTTACCCTCTATATGTGTGCTAAATTTCATTGTAATCGGTTCAGTAGCTTTTACGTGAAAGAGTAACAAACATCCATACATCCATACATCCATACTTACAAACTTTCGCCTTTATAATAGTATTAAGATTAAGATGGATGTAAGTTACTATTTTCAGATGTAAATTTAGTTTTTTGATTTATACCTTTAGTTAGGCTAAAGAATAATTCGTTATGATGTAGGTAGTATGTAGTGTGAAATAATTTGTCTGGGTCTAATAAAACAATCTTTAGATTAGCACATTTATTTAATAAAGTGGAAGTGTACACTGAATTATGGCACTTCGTTCCTGAATACATTGATGATTAAAATTAAATCTACTTATAAATAACCTATAAAATAATAGAAAACGCAATACTGTTTGTAGATATAGAGAGATTCTTCCGGAAGCATCATTTGTTCCAATTTGATGTTTGGTCTTGAAAAAGTATTCACGTTTTTCAAGATTTTCTTGAAGGACAGTTTTTCTTTGAACATGATTCCTCAAATTTTTGATAAGGTTATTATTTTCTTAAATGCGAACAGTTTTAAATATTTTGTGTGTATAAAATTAGTTGTTTTAAATCGTGTTTTTCACAGGTTACATGAAAGGAAATTTCGTTAATTAAAGTACAATAATTAAGTATAGTTGGCAAATGGCAGCTTAAGGAGTATTTAACTTGGCAGGGTGCATTAGGATAATTGCAAGAGCACGAGTTCTTTTCTAAATTATTTTTACTTCCAGGTGTCTTCGTCATTTTTTAAATTAAATATATTGTAATTAAAACGCGACTTTTTCGCTAAAAGAAATGGTATTATGAGAAATCCCGTGTTCACGATTAACCTAATATCCCCTGAACAAATTAAAATTATTTATTACATGATTATTGATTTATAATTATTCTTAGGCATTGTTGCATTCTTTACAATAAAAATCCTTATGTAGTATACCTAGAAAACTTATATTGATCTCTATTTTCTTTTGCAACTATAAGATTGTATAGCAGTGGGTTTCAAAGGAAATGTCGTTAAATAATAATATGAAAGTTAATAAAGATGAAAGGAAATTGGAATCATTTATTGGTACATATATGTAGCAAATTACTTTGGTATACATTAATTGCTCATATCAATACGGGACATAACATTGAAATATTAAATACGAATCAATTCATCTAACAATTTCTAATTTTGTATTGATACTGAATTCATAACAATATATTTGCTTTAAATTCAGTATAGAATTTGTTTCACGATTTTGTCGTGGTTCCCTTGCGATCAACTTGCGCAAGTCGAACTACTGCGTGTCATGAGACACGGGATGGGCGCCAGCGGGGTTATGATATCCTGGTACTCTGTAACTATAGTGACAACTATGTTTATTTTGTAACGGCCTTACTAATAAAAAGTTAAACAATGGATAAATTTCTACTATTTTCTACCATAGCTGTGTCCTGTTCTTGCTCACATGAAACGTCAATCATAAAAACAAGACAGGTTATTGCAATAACTAATCCATTGCAAAGCGAATGGGTAACATTTTAATAGTAAGACCGTAAGTGTATAATTATTTCCTTTTGTTTTGATTGCACATACCTATATTTTTCATTATTTATTTTGTCTAATTCCGTTCCACGTTCCCGTTCCCGTTTTTAGTAATCCCTTGCCAGTTTTTCCCTAGTGAATAGGTCACAGTACGGAGTATCATCAGTAGTGGCACAGGCCCGTGTGGTACACAGTCGCAGACGGCCGCGGGGTTATGCTGCCCTAGTACTTTTTGAGTAGACTATGTTGATAATTGCTAAGTTTATTTTGTAAATTTTATAAATAAATGGTAATTTTGACACATTTTGTTTGATTGCACTTATATTTTTAATAGTTTAATTTTCAATATTTTCTAATTCCGTTCCACAGTTTTGCACGCGTTACAGCAATACTTCCTAAAGGGTGGTACAGCGCAGTTCCTCGCAAGTTGTTCTCTAGTGAACAGGTCACAATACTGGGTATCGTCTTTAGCTGGACAGGCACGTATGGTACATCGTCGTAGGCGGCAGCGAGGTTATGATGCCCTAGTAATTTTTAGTGGAACTATGGTGGTGATTGCTAAGTTTATTTTGGTTATTATGGAGTGAATTGCAAGATTTTATAAATAAATGAATATTTTGACACATTTTGTTTTGATTTTATTAACATTTTTCATTATTTATTTTGTCTAATTCCGTTCGACAGTGTTAAAGTTGCATAAGTAAATATGATTTAGTACTAAGTTTAACACTAGATGGCGCCACGCGCTCATTGAATCTCGCTATTGAAATTGTTTCCGCAAATTGTATAAGTGTTTTGTTGTTTTTAATAAAGTTATCTTCGTGCATTTAAACGTGTGTTTTATTTACATTAATCAATTAATTAATACTGGTAAAATGAACATGGTCCTTTCTTGCTGGATATAATCAAAGAGTTGACAGTGCACTAGTACACCTCGTTTGCTAAGTGGAGCACTCAAACTGGAGCGAAGAGCGACCCCTGGTAACCTGGAAGATCCAAGGCACGGCAGGCCATAGCTGAGCGGGAGGAGCACCCCCCGAGTCATCGAGCTGCCTACGTGAGGGAACAGTACATCAGAGCGGATCACCTCTTCTCACAGGATCGGTGTCAGTTGTCATCTGTCATCACTCATATATGACAAGAAGCCAGCCTAGGTGACGTATGAAGTTTGGCAGACTGGAGTCTGTCATTGAAGATCATTGACATTTGCTGTCATTGAAGATTATTGACATTTGCTGTCAAATGTCATAACCTGGAACTCGATTGTGACGTTTTAAGTGTCAGTAAGATAAAAAAAAAAAAAAAAAACTTTAAGTGAATTTGAACTCTATATTGTTGGTCAATTTAACTTAGAAAAAGTGAATCATTTGAAAACTTATATTCGTTTACGTGTTTGCATGAACTTATAATAGTCGTAAAAAAATGGAGTGACGGGAAACCTATGCCCAATTTATCACAAAGGTTATATGTGTGAAGTAATAATTTTGGATTGTAAGAACTTGTTAGAAACACGTGAGTAGGTAAATTTAAGTTTATCCGTACGTATTGTTGTTTTACGTAGTTAATTATTATATTTAATATTTATTGTTACCATCAATTAAGTGAGATTAAGTTAGAATTGTTGTTAAAATGGCTGAAAATTATTTTAAGTTGCAAGACGATCTTGCATCAAAGATTGTTAAAGGCAAAACTAATTTAAAGAAATCTCCGAAAGAACGTTTGACTCTGTCCTATTTAGAGACACGGTTAGAAAATTTAGAGTCACAATGGAACGAATTCCACAACACGCATAGGAAAATTGTATACGAAATGAAAAGAGAGGACTTTCAACGTACGGAGTATAATAAAAGTGAAGTGTATGATACAGTTGAGGAGGAATATTTAAATTATAAAACATTATTAAAGGAACAAATAAGCGAGTTTAAAGTAAAATATAATAATTTAAGTGTTAGTTCAAATTGTCAGGAACCAAGGAAGGTGTTTGTAAAATTGCCTGAAATTGCCTTGCCTTCATTTTCAGGGCAATATTCTGATTGGACTAATTATAAAGATCTATTTTTATCTCTTATACATAATAATTCATCGCTCGATGATGTTCAGCGACTACATTACTTGAAGGGTTCACTTACTGGCGAGGCTGCAAACCTTGTAAAATCTATCTGTGTCACAGCAGACAATTATAAAACTTGTTGGGATAGGTTGATGCTTAGGTATGACAACAAAAGGCTTATGGCAAATTCTATTATCAGAAAATTAATGAATCAAAAATCTTTATCGCAGGAATCTGCCATTGCTATTCGACAGTTGTTGGACACTACTAGAGAGTGCTTACAATCTTTACAAAACATAGGAGTTGACTGCAGTTCATGGGATTTAATTCTCATTTATGTAATATGCCAGAAACTCGATCCGGAATCTAGGAGTAAATGGGAGTCTAAGGTAAGTGAAACTTGTGAAGGGTTGCCTAAGTACAAGCAGTTGGAGGATTTTCTTGAAACTAGATTTAGGTCACTGGAGTATAAATTGCCTGACAAAGGCCAAAGTGCCGTACAGAGTGCTTCAAAATTCTCTATGGGGACAACTATAGCGACTAGTGTATGCTTGTTCTGTTCTGAAAAACATAAGTTGGCTCATTGTAAGGCGTTTGCAAACGAAACTGTTGATGTGAGACGGCAGTTTGTGCAGACTCAACGATTATGCTTCAACTGTTTCAGTTCTGAACACTCTGCTTATGCATGTACAGTGTCCACTACATGCCGTGTATGTAAGAAACGTCATCATACATTGTTACACCCTAAATTAACACAGGGCAGTAAGATGAATTCACATATGGAGACAGGTAAGGTTGTAGCTGTCGTGACTGAAGCTGCATCACCATCATCAGAGATAGATTCAGATTGCAACGAATCTTCTGATGTAGTCACAAGTTGTGTTGCCACCTTTAGCAATACTGTGTTACTGGCTACTGCTTTGGTGAATGTCAGATCACAAAATTCAGATGGTTCAGCTACCATTTTGAGATCTTTGTTAGATCAAGGATCACAAGCAACATTTATCACTGAATCGGCTGTTCAGTTGTTGGGCATTAAGAAGCTTAAGGAAACAATAAAAATCTCTGGTGTAGGTAATAGCAAATCAATTATATCTAAGGCATCAGTGAATATATGTCTTACATCATGTTATGATTCCAAATTTACATTGAATGTTAAGGCCCATGTTTTAGATAAATTGACAACCTTGTTGCCAAACAATAAAATTGAGGTAATGGATACTTCTCAACTAGATTTGCCTAAATTAGAGCTAGCTGACCCTTCATTTAATATTCCAGGTGGCATTGATTTACTTCTAGGTGCAGAGGTTTATTGCAAAATCTTAATGCAAGGTTTACATCATGGTGTAGGTGGTAATTTTATAGCACAAAACACTAAATTTGGCTGGATTTTGTCTGGATTTATTGATAATTCCAATATAAACCAGCAAACTGAGAAGGGGGTTAATTGTCATACCATAACAATTAGTGAGCATAATGATGATGCTTTACTCAAGTTGTTTTGGGAACTAGAATCTGAACCCACACAACACATTAAAATGATGACTGAAGAAGAAAAGGCATGTGAAGAGCTATTTGCAGCTACCACAAACCGAGATGAAACAGGAAGGTATATAGTCAAACTTCCATTTAAGGATCATGACCCTGCTTCTAAGTATGGTGAAAGTGAAATCATTGCATATAGGCGTTTTTTAATGCTTGAGAAACGATTGTCTAATAACCCTGGCTTAAAGGAGGAGTATTGCAAGGTAATAAAGGAATACTTGGATATGGGTCACATGGAGTTATGTAAAAAAGGGGAGAAACAGGGCGCCATATACTTACCCCATCACGCGGTTATTCGAGAAGATAAAGACACTTCAAAGGTCAGGGTTGTATTTGACGCCTCATGCAAGGGATCAAATGGGGCATCCCTTAATAGTGATCTTATGGTAGGTCCTAATTTACAACCGGAATTGAGACATTTAGTAATGAGATGGCGCTGCTTCCCCATATCATTAGTTGCAGACATAGTTAAAATGTATCGCCAGGTTAAGGTGACGGACGAAGACGCTGATTACCAGCGTATTCTCTGGCGCGTGAACCCTGATGATCCGATTCAACATTTCCGGTTGCTACGGGTCACCTTTGGAACTTCATCGGCGCCTTATTTAGCCGTTCGTGCACTACAACAAGTGGCCCGAGATGAAGGGTCCAATTTCCCGGCGGCGGCGGAACGAGTTTTTACTGATTTTTTTGTCGACGATTTAATGACTGGTTGTCATACAGTGGAGGAGGGAATGCAAATTTATACGCAAATGACTAAATTGCTCAAGTGTGCAGGATTTCCTCTTCAAAAATGGTCTAGCAATAGTAAAGAACTTTTAAAGAACATCGGAAAGAGTGACGCCCCAAACCTCGAGATCAAGATTGACGAAATTACCAAGATTTTAGGAATAGCATGGAACAGAGAAATGGATAATTTTCATTTTAATGTGAAGTTACCAACCCTGGGTAATAATTTGGTGACGAAACGACGAGTTATATCCGATATTGCTAAATTATTCGATCCTTTAGGCTGGATAGCACCGGTTGTAACGAAGGCTAAGATCTTCATTCAAAGGCTATGGCTGTCAGGTATAGATTGGGATACTCAGTTGAGTCCCCAGTTACTAGAGGAATGGTTAAGTTTTAGAAAGGACTTAATCAATCTGGAATCTTTCGTAATTCCTCGTTGGATACAACTCAATGCGGGTGATTTGGTTTTGGAACTCCATGGCTTTTCAGATGCTTCCAACTTGGCGTATGCAGCCGTGGTTTATGCTAGAGTTGTTGATAAAGATAGAAATATTCATGTTCACCTCATTACGTCTAAAACTCGTGTAGCACCGATAAAGCAAATTTCAATACCCCGCCTGGAATTGTGTGGGGCTGTGTTACTGTCAAAATTGCTACACGAAGTAAGCAATGTATTGAATGTTTCAAAGAATAACATTCATGCTTGGACAGACTCAACCATTGTACTCGCATGGCTGAGTAGCCATCCAAGTAGATGGAAAACATTTGTTGCAAATAGGGTTTCTGATATTTTAACTTCAATGGACGGCAATCAATGGTCTCATGTTTCCAGCGAAGACAATCCTGCAGACAGCGCATCGCGGGGTCTTCTGTCTAGTGAATTGGTTTGTAATGATCTCTGGAAAAGAGGTCCCGATTATTTACACAAGTTTGAGATAAAATACAATAAAAACATTTTAAAGGATACTCACCTTGAAGAAAAACCATCAAACCGGAAGTGCAACCTAGTTGTTACTGACGATGATGATGCTGAAGAATTGCTTTCAAAATTTTCTTCGCTGAAAAAACTTACCCGGGTGATTGCATTCTGTCGAAGAACACTGCGTTGGAGAAAATCTGAGAATACACATTTAGTGAACAGGTTATCAGCGAGTGAAATAAAGGAGTCATTACGTACCTGCATAAAAATGTGCCAAAGAAAATATTTCACCGAGGAAATTCGGAGTTTGTCGTCTTCGCAGATGGTCCATCGGAAGAGCAAGCTCATTTCGCTGGATCCATATCTCGATGAGCATCAAATTTTGAGAGTTGGTGGTCGTCTTAATAATTCTGTTTTCGATGAGGATATGAAACATCCAATCATAATTCCTCATAAATCGCATTTCACAAAATTACTAATTGACGAAGCTCATGTAAGCACATTGCACGGAGGTCCGCAGATAATGCTTAATTATTTGCGGTCCATGTATTGGATTATTGGTGCCAAGGGATTGGTTCGCCAGTTCGTAAGAAGATGTGTGATTTGCACGCGATATTCAAATCAAAATAATCAGCCAGTGATGGGTCAATTACCGACAGTCAGAGTTACATCACATCGCCCATTCAGCAAAACGGGAGTGGATTATGCCGGTCCAATAGCCATAAGAGCTACAAAGGGAAGAGGTCATCATGCAACAAAGGGTTACATTTGTGTATTCGTTTGCATGTCAACAAAGGCGGTACACTTAGAAGTGGTCAGTGACATGACGGCAGAGGCTTTCATAGCAGCCTTTAAAAGACTAGTTGCTAGGCGCGGGCATGTCACAGAAATGTGGAGCGACAATGGCACAACATTTGTGGGTGCAGCTCGACAACTCACTGAGTTATTCAATATCGAGAGCTCGATAGTTGCCACCGAAATCGCCGACTGGTTAGCATCAAATGGAACGGATTGGCATTTCATTCCGCCTCATTCACCAAATTTCGGAGGGTTGTGGGAGGCGGCTGTAAAGTCAATTAAATTCCATTTGGCCAGAATTGTGGGAAATGCCACACTGACATTCGAAGAGATGACCACCACTCTCGCTCAAATTGAGGCATGCCTCAATTCAAGGCCTATTTCGCAGCTCACAAGTGACCCACAAGATCCCTGTCCGCTGACGCCAGGTCACTTTTTAGTAGGTGAGCCTCTTGTGTTGGTTCCGGACGACAATTATGAGAAGGCAAATGTCACTAATTTGAAGCGATGGCATCTCACACAGAGAATGACACAAACCTTCTGGCGCAGATGGACTGAGGAATACCTCACCCAACTGCAACAACGCTACAAATGGAGATGTCGTATTCCGGAACCGAATGTGGGAGATTTAGTTCTAATAAAGGAAGACGGATTACCTCCCGCTCGATGGCTGTATGGAGTGATCGTAGAGAAGCATCCTGGACAGGATGGGGTTACACGCGTTTGCAGCCTCAAATGTAAGGGCCATATTATCAAACGTCCTCTGTCCAAACTAATATTTATTCCAAAGTCAGAGTGATTATTCAATTGTTGTTTTCACCTTTCATGTTCATGATTTGGCTTAATTACAAAGTGATGCTATGGCAATGTCTAAAAATAATTTTAAGTTTCTTCATAGATACAGGGTTTAATGTATTACAACATTCTCTTGTTACGGGTATTTGATTGTCAATCTACATTTAGTTTGTTTATGGACTAGGTCCATGGGGGGCGGTATGTTAAAGTTGCATAAGTAAATATGATTTAGTACTAAGTTTAACACTAGATGGCGCCACGCGCTCATTGAATCTCGCTATTGAAATTGTTTCCGCAAATTGTATAAGTGTTTTGTTGTTTTTAATAAAGTTATCTTCGTGCATTTAAACGTGTGTTTTATTTACATTAATCAATTAATTAATACTGGTAAAATGAACATGTGGCTCTCCGGCGGGGAATCGAACCCCCGTCTCCCGCGTGACAGGCGGGGATACTGACCACTATACTACCGAAGAGTTAAGAGACAGTTTTGCACGCATTACAGCAATACTTCCTAAAGGGTTGTACAGCGCAGTTCCTCGCAAGTTGTTCTCTAGTGAACAGGTCACAACATTGGGTATCGTCTTTAGCTGGACAGGCACGTATGGTACATCTTCGCAAGCGGTAGCGGGGTTTTGGCGCCCTTTTTTAGTGGAATGGTGATAATAATTGCTGAGATTATTTGGTAAATTGCAAGATTTTATAAATAATTGGTAATTTTGACACATTTTGTTTTGATTTCCTGTAAATTTTTCATTATTTAGGTATTGGTAGCGTTTAGCTACTATTATGTATTCTGTGGTATTGGTCTAATTCCGTTCGACAGTTTTGCACGCATTACAGCAATACTTTCTAAAAGGTGGTACTGTGCAGTTCCTCGTAAGTTATTCCCGGTTATGGTGACCTAGTACTTTTTTAGTTGAACTATGATGGTAATTGCTAAGTTTATTTTGTAAATTGAAAGATTTTATAAATAATTGGTAATTTTGACACATTTTGTTTTGATTGCTTTTATGTTTTTCATATTTTTTTTATTTATTTAATTCCGTTCGACAGTTTTGCACGCATTACAGCAATACTTCCTAAAGGGTGGTACAGCGCAGTTCCTCGCAAGTTGTTCTCTAGTGAACAGGTCACAATACTGGGTATCGTCTTTAGCTGGACAGGCACGTATGGTACATCGTCGTAGGCGGCAGCGAGGTTATGATGCCCTAGTAATTTTTAGTGGAACTATGGTGGTGATTGCTAAGTTTATTTTGGTTATTATGGAGTGAATTGCAAGATTTTATAAATAAATGAATATTTTGACACATTTTGTTTTGATTTTATTAACATTTTTCATTATTTATTTTGTCTAATTCCGTTCGACAGTTTTGCACGCATTACAGCAATACTTCCTAAAGGGTTGTACAGCGCAGTTCCTCGCAAGTTGTTCTCTAGTGAACAGGTCACAACATTGGGTATCGTCTTTAGCTGGACAGGCACGTATGGTACATCTTCGCAAGCGGTAGCGGGGTTTTGGCGCCCTTTTTTAGTGGAATGGTGATAATAATTGCTGAGATTATTTGGTAAATTGCAAGATTTTATAAATAATTGGTAATTTTGACACATTTTGTTTTGATTTCCTGTAAATTTTTCATTATTTAGGTATTGGTAGCGTTTAGCTACTATTATGTATTCTGTGGTATTGGTCTAATTCCGTTCGACAGTTTTGCACGCATTACAGCAATACTTTCTAAAAGGTGGTACTGTGCAGTTCCTCGTAAGTTATTCCCGGTTATGGTGACCTAGTACTTTTTTAGTTGAACTATGATGGTAATTGCTAAGTTTATTTTGTAAATTGAAAGATTTTATAAATAATTGGTAATTTTGACACATTTTGTTTTGATTGCTTTTATGTTTTTCATATTTTTTTTATTTATTTAATTCCGTTCGACAGTTTTGCACGCATTACAGCAATACTTCCTAAAGGGTGGTACAGCGCAGTTCCTCGCAAATTGTTCCCTAGTAAATAGGTCACAATACTGGGTATCGTCTTTTGCTGGACAGGCACGTATGGTACATCTTCTCAAACGGCAACGACGACGACGCTCACGTGGTTTGGGCCCGCAGAGGTGTTCTGCCGCGGGGCACATTAGTGGTCGGTATGATACCCCCCGACCGCAACTTGTTGAACACTGTGAAAACGTCATATTATTATATTGGAAAACGCAAGCTAATGCCAAGAGTCAGATACGGCCGGTTTCTGAATTGAGTATTTAACGTTCAGAAAGCAAAGCATTATTAAATGCTGCATAAATATTTTCTTGTATGTGCTTTCTCAAACCTTAATCAAATCAATACTGAATTCAGAAACTGGCCTTAATCTATTAAAGCTGCAAATAAGTATAAACCTACGTACATCTTAAAAAAAAAGGTACAATTAAATTCACAAAAAAAGTAACAAACCATCAAGCTGCAAAAAATTAACGTTCACAAAAGGTACTTCACGCAAAAAAAACGTGCATTATAATGTACGATATGTGACCTGTGTCCACGGCAGCTCCTGCCAGTAGACCGGGCAGGGCAAGCGGTTGCAGGGCTGCGTGCGGGACGGCGCGCCGCCCGGGCACAGCGCGGGGGACACGCTGCGCGCGATCAGCTCGCGGCGGGAGGAGATACTTGAAGGGGATATATGTTTATATAATAAAAGGGAATAGTAGTTTATAGTCAATAAGAGAGTCAAGAAAGAAAAATCCAGAGGTTCATATCCGGCGCGAAGGATCAGTGTTGTCACTGCTCCTTCGAGTCGGATATAAATCCTGATTGTTTAAATCCGTAGCTTCGCGTAGCCGGCGTAAACAACCCCGCTAATGTGGGAATTCTATCTATGAAAATATTAAAAAAAATAAAAACGGTGGCGTATTCAAAGTGAAATGCCTAGGAAATTTAATAAGCATTTTTACGTAATCAGCGTATAAAAATATACGTTCGTTTATACTTATACACTAAAACTGTGACACCCTGCTTACGTACCTAACGTTGGCGGGAACGCAGAAAAGTTGTCTCTCTTGTACGCCGTCTTCTCCACATGTAGCGCTGCAACTCTCCCACTCCCCTCCCTCCCATTTGAATGAACAACTATAAATAAAATGTATATTATGAATCTATATAAAATACAAATTCATGTTGAGAAATTTGTCTACACTCCAAAATATAAACCCTAAACAAATAACTGTACGAAACTTTTGTTGTACAGTAACAGTACAGTTGTACAGTTGTATTTGTTTGGATTCAGGCAAATTGTATCGAACGTTAATCGCATAGCAATTTTATTGAAGGCTATAAGGTTTATAATATCATTGATGGCCAATAACTATGCTTCAATAAACAAAAACACAAATAAAGTAGGTTCCTAGAATTTTTAATATTATATGATCGTAAGAGATGGACAAAATACATATATGAATGTCTATTAATTTGATTTTACTTTTAAGATTTTATATGAATAAAATATAATATTTTTGCAAAAAAAAATCATGACTTCTTAATTATCACGTTTGATTTCAGATTATCGAATCATTAACACCATAGAAATGCGTCAGTTTTTTCTTGTTAGGTTTTCTGCTGTGAAAGTGGATTGATTTGTAGATAATAATTTCTAACAAAACACTACGCAGAAATAGGGCAAATTGTGAATTTCATTAAATATTAGGCGCGGGTCAAACACAAGCGGCGCGGAACTTTGGAAAGGAGTCGAGACGGCACGCCACGGTTGTGCCACGATTGCGCCGCCTGCCTTTCCAAAGTTCTTTCATACAAAATGTATAAGAAGGACGTGGTGCAAAACAGATTGAAGAGGTGCGCTTATGGCACGCCCGCGCCCGCGCCGCTTGTGTTTGACCCGCGCCTAAGTTACTAAATCTACGTAATAAATAACAAATCCAACCAATTCAATTGTACCATCTATCCTTTCGCCATAAATAATACCCATACAAGGCTACATAACTCTCAACCAACTCTCAACTAATCCACCACGTGACATACTCAAATTGCATTCTACGTAATATCATCAGAGTAACTCGATCGGAATGTCACGTCATATAACCGAACTATATCGGCTTGACCGACGGCTAATGAACTTACGTGATTTCACGTCTCGTTTCATATTGAAGGTATACGATTTATAGAATTGTATATTTTGTGATTGAGATTAAAAAATTTCTTGAAGCACCTGTGTTACAAGTGTTTATGGCTGGTGGTGACCACTTAACATCAGGTGCTTTTGCTTGCTCTGACATAAAAATTTTTTTTTTGAAATGTTTACTAGACCTAGCATTTAGCAATAGTTACTAGACTACTCCACAGATTTTACAATTAATTACGTAAATGTAAATAGTGGTATTTTTTCTGATATCAATCAATTTTGAAATCTTTATAGTGAGGATTTCGGTTTATGACTAACTAGCACTTACTAAATACTAATACTAATTCTAAATACTAATCTACAAAGTAGTGAGTGAATCTTCTTGGCCATTCTCAGCTAATGAACTAAAACGTGATTTCACGTCTCGTCTGAGGATATTGAAGGTTTACGATTTAACAAATTGTATATTTTGAGGGATTCTGTTTCGTTTGGATAGCAGTTGAAGCACAGAAATAGTAATAATATCGCTGTGGGTAAGACCTTATTTAGATCGTAAATATTTAATAGTGTTGAACAAAATTGCTCTTTCTTTTTTCGGTATTCGATATTTCTTCAAATCATTTTATGGAAATTGTTCTTGAAAAAATTTTTACTAGAATAAAAATTTTTAATCAGTTATTTGTTGATTTTTTTTCTCAAATATTAAAATATGTACGAATCGATTTTGACATAACGTTTATTCCTTTAACGTTAATAATTTAATTTACGTATAATTTTGGATAAATAATTAACACCATCAAAGTAACTAATATAAAGAAAAAAGTCGAACCTACGTCCCTGGCTCAAAGTGATTGTCACTGGAAAAATCAGGTCATCAAAGAGGTCAAATATATAATTTAAAATAGATACGATATTTCCGTAAGAGCAACCTTCGAACTGCAATTTCATTCTCGCTAACACGTGTCAGAATTCAACCGTCTGTAGAAATGCGGAAATAAAATCTTGTAAAAACTAGAAATATAAGAACTTTGTGCTGACTGTTGAAAATATGGATTTTTATAGTTTTGCCTAACTTAACCTTAACTTAACGAACTAGTTGTTATTTGTTCAGTATGTTTACTACAAAACAAATAATTATTTTTAATTTATTAACAAACATCAAATAGCAAAAACTACTGAACCAATTTGCATGAAATTTGGTATGGAGATATTTTGATACCCGAGAAAGGACAGAGGCTCCTTTTTATCCCGGAAAAATGACGCAAACCGGAAATCCCACGGGAACGGGAACTATGCGGGTTTTTCTTTGACTGCGCGGGCGAAGCCGCGGGCGGAAACCTAGTCCATACTAATATTATAAATGCGAAAGTAACTCTGTCTGTCTGTCTGTTACTCAATCACGCCTAAACTACTGAACCAATTTGCATGAAATTTGGTATGGAGATATTTTGATACCCGAGAAAGGACATAGGCTACCTTTTGTTGCGAAATGTGTACCACGGGCGAAGCCGGGGCGGACCACTAGTAGTATATAAATCCTTACTCCCGTGTAAGTCAATCCTACATGTTATTTGCATAACTATTGGCACCAACGTGGTCAGAAAAAAAATACTATAATTTAATTTTCATTTCTGACAGTAATTTAAAAATATAATATAACGTAGGTACTTTAACATCTTCCCTTTCCACACAAAGAGAGTACCTACATAACGTATTCTGAACGCCCGCAGATATCGGCCATTATTTATTTAGGTCCTTTGAGTCGGATCCGAAGCACTCGACCATAATACATCCTGTGTTTACTGTTAAATAGGTAGGGCTTAGTGACTTCTTTGATATTTAATGGTCTTTCTATGAATTACAATGTCCGTGGTAATAATTAAGGTGTTGTGGGAATATAATGTAAAAATTTGTTCAGAATTAACGTAGAGGGGAGGCAAAAACGGCATTTTTAATAAATACTAACTGTGCTGTGCAGTTTTACCTGCAGTGCTCCGCTCCTGATGGTCTTAGCGTGATGATATATTATCTAAGCCTTATAGCCTTCCTCGATAAATGGGCTATCTAACACCGAAATAATTTTTCAAATCGGACTAATACTTCCTGAGATAAGGCGCATTCAAACAAACAAACTCTTTAACTTTATAATATTAGCACAGAATAATAATAATATACTACGTATACAAATATTAGTATAGATTAAGCAAGGCTTTGTAATACATTCGAAATAGGTTTATTTCATGAAAATGTTAAACAAGTATTAATCTTTACAATAAAATACATTTTCCTTTAATAATAAAAGCATAACACTGCATTCTACTATAAACATTTGTATATTTTCTGCTTAACATATTAAAACAATAAATGTATTAAAACATTCCACTGTATTCTACGTTATATTGAATAACATGAAGATAATACACGAGTACCTACATTTAAATTGGCTAGCATTTCAACAATATGCACTGAGCGTAATGGCTTCAGGTAGTCGTGACCTTTTCACGTAATCGTGTGTTCTGTATGTGGATGTGCCTGTGTTTAAGTTGTTTTATTGTAAATATATTGCTAAGTAGTTTATATCGTTTAAGTATTAAGAAAGAGAAATAATTTGACGTTACTATCTCTTGTTCTTGTACTGAAAAAAATACATCCAGATAAATGTAATTAGAGTTGTTAGGAAATAACAAAAAAATAAATATTTTTATTTACACTGTACCACACAAAACATGGTATTGGTAAAACGTAACCTCAATAATACAAAATAAAGCAATTGGCGATCTTATTACTATAAAAGTATAAAGTTCCCACATTCTTTTAATTTTATTTTCCCGTCAATCGTTCCAAGTTCCAACTGGAGGAAAAGAAAAATTCTGCATTTTTTAAATATAACTACGTAAATAAACATACAGTAAGGAAAAAATCGAATTCTTAATTACTCATAAATGTACATACCTATGTGTATTACACCGCTCATACCGCGGGGTGCAATGCTCGCGCGCACACCGCGGTCGCACCATGCGCACTCCACCACCGCAAGATACTGAGCACGGCCCGCGTTCAGTGGACCATCTAGAAGAAACATAATTATTGTAAAATAATACTAAATCCGATACACGATACAACACGATACACCTAGATAAACTTACAGAAAAAAAAGACGGGTTGTACTCCGGGAGTGCCGGCAGAAGTGAAAACTTGATTATTAACGTTGAGCATGTTTGATATTTTGGAATGGTATCCGTCTTACGCTTTTTCGATCAGGTCACGTGTCCTGACGCGAGTTTAAGATTTTATACCCATTACAGAAAAAGTGCTCAACGCCGCTAAAGAAGTTTTCACTTCAAAAATTAAGTGACTTATAGTGATAGATCACGAGGTTGGATACGAACCCGCGTCATTTTGCCATGCCGGAGCAACGGCTAGCCTTGTGTTATTCAACAAAAATTAATATTTATGCTCCAATCTGCCGAAAATCCAATGCATTAATTTTCTTGCTCTTAACACATTGGTATAAATTCAAATAATTAATAACTGTATAACATAGATGATAACCTTTTATTAGTAATCTACACAATATAAAAACGTACATAGATAGAATAGAGGAAGAAAAAACTCTAAACATCACGCATCATAAGTCGAATCTACGCTCCTACAGTAGATAGATAATCTATACAAAATAGTGAAATAAATTCGATATAGAGATTTCGAGTAAATTGGATCGCGATGAGAAGATTATCACGTTGTCATAGACGCTCGGGGCCAAGCTCGGGGCTATAGTATGTTATCGCTTTGCAGTTGAATTAGACAGACGTCTAAATCCCTTGGGCGAGTGTCTGTGCTTGGATCGATCATCTAGATTGGTGGCATCTTTTATTTTATAAGTACTTTTTAACTAGGATGATGATGCTTTTAATTTTGTGAGAGATGTTAAATGAACCGCTGTTTTCATATAATAATTATAACTGTGAAAATTATGTATAATACATGTTATGTATTGAGTATTCTTGTTCTATAAAGGTTACGTTGTTTCAATTTCCAATATATTATAGAAAATATAAAATTAAATATATTTTAACTTGTCGATCAAATCGAGCGTGCAAAAAAAATATTTACCTCATACTTCCCCACGTGAAGTTCTTAATATATTAAGGTTTTACATTAAAAAATTTAGCAGTGTTTTATCCCAGTTTTATGTATGGTCAAACTAAATTATACCTACTCTACATAAAATACAGTATGCGTCGACGTATTCTGTTTCACTGCGCTCTAATGTCACATGTCATTCTTCATTGGTTCGTAAATTGTGTCCCGAGGGATATGTGAATTCAATCGAGCCTTGATGCAATTTTATTTTAGGTATCAATTTAAATTGCTTCTAAACTAAGAAGATATGTAGTTATATTATATTAAACGTTGAAATAATCTACTCTTACCCTACTCTAAATAAAGGAAGGATTGAAATCATTTGGCTAATAATTTATTTTTATGTACACTCATGCTCCACAATATAAAATATTGTTGTTTGTGTAGTTGCACTGAACTATTTTAGAAATCAATTAATTTAAACAAAGCAAAACAATATTCGAATAGCGTAGGTAAAATATATATTATATAACTAGCGGTCCGCCCCGGCTTCGCCCGTGGTACATATTTACGTTTTCTCTACATAAAAACCATCCTCGTACTTCAAGGAATATAATAAAAAAAGAATTATCGAAATCGGTTCAGCCGTTCTCGAGTTATGCGCTTACCAACACATTTTGCGATTCATTTTTATATATAAGAATAACGTAGAAACATCACGCAAAAGTTTTACAGCGTAAATATATATCATGGCAAAATAATTATCCATCTGAAGGTATAATTTGACAAATTACATTAAAGGTCTTCATAACGAACTATGAAGCCATACAGATTGTTTCTCAAGTTTTATGGTACGGGAGCTATTAACGTTTTAAAAAAAGTCATTTTAGTATAGTTGGGTTTTTGATATACTGTTTCTCTTGCTATTTCGGTTAGAGTCCGGGCTGTCTGGCTGGCGGTAGTGGTTGCGTTTATTAGTGCGCACAGGAAAATATCCGTAATTTAAAGTCATTTATTAACGCGTAATTTTTAATCTTTTGCCTTTAGATAGATCCATCAGACATAAATTTTTTATTGCAAGACGTTTTTTTCGTTGTTAAATAGGTGCCATACGCAATTTTTTATTTCAAAATAATTAAAATGTCATCGAAATAAGTGAAATTACATCAACATGATTCCGCTTAAAAGGTAAGTAATAACTTTATTACTTATATTATATTATCCTTTTTAAAGTGAAACTTTTATTACATCGTCTCAAACTTTTTGGTCTGTGTAGCGCATGTCGCGTGACGGTCGGCTGCCGAGTAGGTATAAAGCAGTGTTCGGCGTACAAATACGATAATTTTGTGCCTAAGTTTCACTTTTACCGTGGTTTCATAAAACCACACAACATTTTTTAATACTTATATTGAATAATTAGTAAAGTAATATTTTTAATAGATGGTTTCATATTTATTACACTTTTGGGTATTAATATGAATTTGATGATATTTGGTTTTTATCAAGTTTACATTAACGTCCTATTTGAGGTTCGTTGGGAAAAGGAGGCACCATGGTAGATTGTTGCTAAAAAATTGTAAATAGTAAAATGAATATTATACATAGTATATCCTTCACGGGGACTCATGTTGATGGAATTTCACTTATTTCGATGACATTTTAATGATTTTGAAATAAAAAATTGCGTCTGGCACCTATTTAACAACGAAAAAAACGTCTTGCAATAAAAAATTTATGTCTGATGGATCTATCTAAAGGCAAAAGATTAAAAATTACGCGTTAATAAATGACTTTAAATTACGGATATTTTCCTGTGCAGATAAGATGCGCACTAATAAACGCAATCACTGCGGCCAGCCAGACAGCCCGGACTCTAACCGAAATAGGAAGAGAAACAGTATATCAAAGAACCAACTATACTAAAATTCTCTCTTGTCAACGTTGGTAGCTCCTATATGATTATTGAAGCACATACTTTGAGCAATTCCACGCAGAAATCGTAAGCACCTTGACACAATTTTGAAATTGTTGATTTAGGATTCCAAAGCTGACGTGTTTATTATTTATGTAATTAATTTTAATTATGTTTTTAACTGAGATTAAAGGTATCTTTTCAACATAATTAAACAAGTTCTTGTTTTTAATGAAATTTGTTTGGCTTTTCTGTTCGTTAATCTTTTATAGGTTAAAAAATATCTATTTTGTTTATTGAGAAAAACGTGTATATTACAGAATATTTTATTTTTTTTACTTCTACTTATTTCAAAAAATATAGTTTTGTTGGAAAAGTTGGGAAAGATATTTCTCTATAACTGGTAAGTATATTACTTTTTCTGTGTAACGTGTAAACGCGGATCGTTAGTTATGAAAGTAAAACAACAAGTGTGAAACTAAATATTTGATGTATTACTTGTTTTTGGCCTGATAATATGTGACGAGGGATAAACGTAGTTTCATTGTCACGAAAGTCACAATTTACGAGGAGCTTTTAGTTTTTCACATATTATTCTGAATTTATTTAACGTGTAAAATGAATGATTTGTATTCAAACGAATATATTATTTGATACTATATTAGTTTATAAAATCCTAAAATCCTGAGATAGGAAATGTACTAAACAGTAAACATACCTAAGTCCTAAGGGGGCGTCCATAAATTACGTGAGGTATTTAAGGGAGCGGGTCGAGTCAAATCTCATTAACCCTTACGTTGAGAAGAGGCAAATATCACGCAATTTTTCAAAAAAATAATAAAAAAACATCTCACGTAATTTATGGACGCCTCCTAAGTTGTTGTTTGTTCAAACTACTGTTTTTGTCGTATAAAAATAGGTTACCAAGACTTTTAGTGCAAACATAAATCTAAAGAGCTGTTCAATAAACACTCATGTTAAAGTTTCATACAAAAATAGCGAGAAGCGAGGAAACTTCGGCACGGAGTGACGTCACAACTAAGTTTTCTTTCAATTATAAATTCCTACGTCGCTTCGCAGGTAGTTTCTTTGTGAAGTTAGTTTTCTTTAAGTTAAATGTATCGACGTTGTACGAGATAGTACCTATGCAAAGGACTTGTTAAATGCGACTTGTTTACAAATAGTAAATAGGAGCTTTAAATAGAACTGCTTAGTTGTTCCTTGTTATTCTAAACCATTTCTAAACACTTGATGACATCATGCGTATGATTGTGCATAATTGAATGTTTTCTGTGATAGGAACGTTTTCAGGAATGAAAAAAAATTATTAAAAAAAAAATTAATACGCAACAATAGTTATAAACCTAACAAAGAAATACTCATGTCACAAACATCTTGTTACATCATTTTAAAGCTCATTAAAGTAGCTCAATAAATTTTAAAGCAGATTCAAAATTTTGATCAAAATTGAAAGAAATTACCAAACCTTTAATAAAAAGGAGGACAATGTTGGGCAGAAATATTCAATCAAATCATAAATAAGCATAAGGAAAAGTAGAAAATTCCGACTCGCATCACATTACTTTATGTTAGTCGATGTGAATTAATTTATCACAGATTTAATGGTATGCTATTAAATTGTTCATTCGTTAAGTTTTATTCAACGGGATATATAGGAATGCTCTTCGCTTATCAACACAAAGAGAAAGATTGTTTTATTTTGAATTTGTTTTATCATACAATTCTTTCGCAAAATAATAAATGATAGCGGCAAAAAGTAAAATCACCTAAATACATGAATAGGGATCCTTAAAAAATCAACTTACGTCTTGCAAAGTTGATTAGTAACCGATATCAAAATATCGCATCATTCTTCCTGCTTTACAAATATTCCGAGAATTATATTTTCAGTGTTTATCATAATTGGAAATACAATTATTTCAAACAAACACAATACGCTGAGTTCTAGTTAATTTTAGAAAGTACGTTCGTTATTTTATTCTGTAAAGGTCTTCTACAACGAAACCTTTCAAATGTCGCCGCAGCTTTCCAAAGAATTCTAGCTTTGTGACAATTTCCGTTTAGTCTAGAAAATAGTAAGTCCTTTTAATAGCTTTTTCATATACAGTTAAAGTGCACAGTTTTGCGAAAATGTAAGTAGTATTTGACGGTACATAATGTTAAATAAATATATTTTTTTTATATTCTTGGAATTTAATGGGTTCATAGTAGTATGTTTTTAAAAATAATAGTACCTCTCGACTCGAGACCTTACGCAACAACAATTGAAATTTTGTGTTATTAATATTATTATGAAGTACCTTTTAAAACATAACTAGTAAAACGATACAATTTTAAATATTTATCTAAAGATAGTCCTTGTTCAACTCCATGTCATTGATTTATGTTTTAGCGCAAGCGGATGATCAGTCTTTTTTGCTCTTCGGTTCACTATTATAAGGAAAAAGTGTCCAGAACTTTCTCGCCATTTCTTTAACACATCGATCTCAATACAATAAACTTAATAAAACAACTTGTGTTTAGGAAGGTCATTAGGTATACTACATTATTTTAATCGTTTAGTTCATGTGTTGAATCTACCCAGACTTAAGTTAGTAGCAGACTAAGGGCTGATTTTTCATGCCTTACTTAAAACCTATTCGTTGAATAACGTATTAAAACTACCATTTCAAAAATGTATTCTAATTGCCCGTGTTTGACAGTTTACAGGTGACATTTTAATATTATCTTGTCGTACTTTATTGGACGGTTAAGTTTTAACCAAGGTTTGAAAAATCGGCCCTTAGTTAATTAACGTAAAATAATTAATTTTGAAATCACAAAGGTGAGTTTAGATCGATTAATAAATATTTATTAAACCCAAATTATTTACGCTCTACGATTTCAAAAGTGCTTCTAGAAGAAGTCTAATTGAATGAATAAATGTTTGAGTTTTTAGATAGTACAAGATAAATCAACGTTGACGTTTTTTATACATAAAATATCAAATTTATTAGTGATAAATATTTAAAAGTATTAAGTATATGAATGTCTACATTTAACTAGAAATATTCATAAAAATTAAATACATTACCTATATTCCATGGGCCTGGTTCGGGAAGCTGGCGTGCTGTAGTTCACTGAAACTTCTACTGCTAATATTTCATTCGATATTGGTGTCTCTGGTATTGCCTAAAACATGTGAATTTTTAATTAATGTTATCCTTTAAAATCTTGTCAATTTGTAAATGAAATTAGATTAATAAACACAGATTTTGAAAGTATTGTGACTAATGTCATAATTTTAACATCACAGTTATTATAACACACGTATGGTATCAAATACAATCATTTAACAATCTTTATTTAATTAGTTTCACAATGGAGCAATACGCATTATTATCTTTGCATAATAGGGCTTTTAGGTAAAAGACCAACATCACGTCCACCCATATAGGTAAACCTTGGAATTTATACATACTGTTTTCTACATAACGTAATTAACAAACAAAGCTTCAAAATAAACTTGGAAAAGCTAAACGTGGCGTAACATAAACAACGTAAAAAGCATCGTGACATTAAAAACTCCGCAATTAACTTCAGTTCAGTGGAAAGTGTTTGTGAATAATTAAACGCGAGCTTTATACAAGAGCGGCGATTCTATGGTTGCCAACGTTTGTTATAAGGGTTTGTATGAAATGGTTAGAAAAATAACCATTTTTAGGGATGTATTTGACTTCTCGAAAAATTTAAAGCGAAACGAGAGAAAGATAGACAAGTGCACTGTCTATTTCAATTAAAACAAACATTATCTAATGATAATGTAACAATTTTATACAATTATAACAATGTAGTTGGCAACCCTAGCCGGATCATAATAACATCCTTTGTTGAATATTTTTTATAATAAACCAACCAACAAATTTCCCGAGAGATGGAATAATCTAACATGTGCCTTTGTAAATGTCTGTAATGCATGACGTATTTGAGAGCAAATAACAAAATAGTTTTTCGTTCAAAGCTCGTTTTTCGTTTAGAATTTGCTGGAACATTCCAGAATGTTCCGTATGGACAGTGCATGCGATTCAGTTAGATGATTTCGAGAATTTTGCGGAAGTTTTTAGTGTATTGAATTTATCAAATGTGTATTTTTACAGATTACGGATTCTATAAAAATTATTACTTCGAAATTTAATAGTGAATAGTGAATATATAATAATAATATATATTAGTGTGTCTATTTTAAGTATGTCACCGCAAGCAAAGGTTACTGGAAATTTTCTTCATAATGTATTACTTTCTACACATTTTTCATGTCAAATTTGTTGGAATTCATATTCAAATTTGTTTACCATGTTTATTGCTAAAAATTGCGAACAGCAACTCTTGAATTTGTGTTAAATTATTTAACTTTATGTTATTAACATTTATTGTAACCGCTGTGGAAATGTGATATTTGTACAAAAAATACAATGTAAAATCAAATTTAGCTTGACTTGAATGGAAAGTGTGAATAATGTATCATGTAAGGGATCGCGTGATGAGGGATCTTCATAAAGCGACTCGCTGACACTTTGCGAGTGGATTTTTGTAATCCCTTTAATATCCTAAGAGGCATTATGAATGTCCAGCTCTTAATATTATATAAGTTATAGTAAATGTCTAAAATAGAGTATACAGTCCCGGAGCGAAGTAAAACAGTAAAATGATAAAAAAAACTTGCAAACACATGAAGAAACTAAATAATAGACTTGTATAATCAATGAATTATTATGAAGAAACTAAATAATAGACTTGTATATTGTATAATGTTTTATGCAGGTAAATTATGCCCATAAATATAAGATGTCAGATTATAATATAGTGGTGTGATAGTGGTTTAAGGATATCCTGTATTCTAAAAAATAATTTTATTATAGACTTCTTGCTATCAGATATTAGATTACTTACATTTTTTAAATTAATATCAACTACTCAGACTTAAGTTTCTTACTCCGAAGATCAAGATATTTAAAACAAGTCTTTTAATTGAGTGATCAAACTGATTTACGATACATTACAATCTACATGTGATTCTAAAACATATTAACTTACCATAATCATCAAATCCGTGTGTAACCTGGAATCCGAAGTAATAAACACATCAGCATCAGTTTGTTTCCACTTGACCAAACCCCCCGCTGCAATCACTTCCCCCTCATACGCATATTTATCTTCCTTAATATCTATCACATTACTATCGACTTCTATAATTTGTAAATTCTGTGGTACATTCGGATCGTATTTGAGATATTTGTCCTGTTTGCTTTCTATATCTATACGTTTTGCGTGTTTGCTTAGTTCTAGGATGGGTCTGTCTCGGCGTCGTTCTCGTATTGCTATGTTTAGGGCAACGGGGGTAGCTATGTGGATGGATAGTTTGTTCGCTTCGTGTGGTATTACTGTAAGGCGTGTCCAACCTAGTGGAATTTAAATAAAGGTGATTTACAACCGTACAGTAAATTACTAGACTCACAAGTGCGCTCAAAAAGTGTCCCAAGCAAAACTCTGCCTGCAAAGATTAAGCAGAGTTATCTAATAAGGTTTAACACTTTGAAGGTTACGAAATAAGGTTACGAATAATAATTTGAATTAATCTATACTAATATTATAAAGCTGAAGAGTTTATTTGTTTGTTTAAACGCGCTAATCTCAGGAACTACTGGTCCGATTTGAAAAATTCTTTCGGTGTTAGATAGCCCATTTATCGAGGAAGGTTATAGGCTATATATCATCACGCTACGACCAACAGGGGTGGAGCCACGGGGGTGAAACCGCGCGGAGCAGCTAGTGGTAGCTAGATACAATACATGCTCGGACATTTTTTGACGACCTTTTATTAGGCGATTTATATGAGTCTAGTTTTTTATAGGTAATTGGGAGGCTGGTTAAATAATGTGGTTTGTGGATATTTAAAATTTCTTCTATAAATACAATCATAGAAAATTACTTAAAAACAAATTATCGTCACAAATGGTCAAAGTTAATTTTCGTAATTAATCTCATTCACCAAAAGTTGGTAATTAGGACCCCAGTTTTCCAAATGTGGGAAACCATTTGTAAGTTCCCTTTATAGTTTTTGGAATTATTCCTAATGAGATAAATTAATTTTGGTGACAATTATGTATGTGCAAATAAGCTAAAGCTCTACATTTTGTACGTTTATCAAGAAAATATTAAATTAATGTGCTTTTGTGGATATAGCTGTACTATATTATCCATCAATGACTATAAATTTGCATGGAAGAAAGAACATTCCAAACTACAATATATTAATAGGTTGTAAATACAATATAACTTACATTATCTGACAGCATTAAAATGTTACTTTGCCTTAATTATTATTAAATGTTTGAATGGAAGCTTTTCAATAAAAATTGTATTAAAATATAATATCCTTACCTTTCCCAAGCTGACGCATATAAATATGCGTGTTATTGTTACAGTAACCATCTGGACACCAGTTGCAAGCCGGGTCGGTGGCGTTGCATTGTCCCTTCACACATGTGCCCTAATGGACCGACATTTTTATATTTTTATATGTGTTATAGTTATCTGTGATGTGTGTAGTAAAATTATTAAACGAGCTATATGAATATAGAACTACTTTGATTTAAATATATAAAGAAGTTTCTAGATGTACTTTAATCATAGTTAATTTAGAATAATTAACATAGGTCACAGATGTGCGTGGCTAGCGAGTAGGCTAGGGTGAATTATAAACTAAATATTTACAATTTAGACAAAATGGTTTTCTCTTCTTTATATTCCCAGAATTTATTTATCCCTACTTACGTAATGAATTATGAAAATATTTAAACAAAAAATATATAAATATAAAAACGGCATCCATTACAGAATCAAATTGCATTTGTGTGTATAACGTAGTTAAACTAAAATATAATTTAACGAATGACAATATAAATTTGTCGTGCTTTCTCATACAGGTCCAGATTTTCTATCACCAAGATAAATTAAATTTTGAATAAAGCCTTCACAACGTCCATTAGGTTTAAACATATTGCCTAAACTATCGGGCCCGGTCATACACACATTCAAACTTAATGGGCAGACTTTAAACACCATTATTCGGAACATGTCAAACATTACAACTTAACTACTTACGAAGTTAACCCGACACATTATCCGACTTAGGTGTCTACATGATAATAAATTCTGTTTCTATGGGCTTGTAGTTCTGAGAAGCTGACAGCGTTTATTAGACATTCTAGGATTCGGTAAATTGATGTAAGTAGTGAATAATAAAATATTTCTGAACTCGAAAAATTACTTTAGTTTAGGAGTGTATTCTACCAATTTCAATATGTGTAAATCAAATCATATTTTCGTAGTAAAAAGGACAAGAGTTTTAAGAAGGGATACAGAAAATCAAGAAATTAATTTTATGTATAAAAATATAAAGAATATAAATATTTTCATTTGCGTTACTGTAACTGATAAACAAGTGTGCAATAATATGAATAGGATAGTCCTTAGGATAATTTTTAAGTCTTTAAATTCTGAATGGAAAACCTTTTATGTAAGAATATGATTTAAAACTTTCTCAATAAATTAATATTACAAAACAATATAATATACCTGAAAACAAAGATCAAAAGGCCTCTCATAGCTGCAAGGCGTTCCGTCCGGTAGCGCCCCAAAGTTTGATGGGTCCCCGCCGGCGTAGTCCATACACCATATCTCACAATGTTTTGATTCTAATTAAAATATTGTTATATTATTTTTGATTTCTTGGTAATATTTAAATATACATTATTGTGTAGTGCCAAGTTCCGAGATATATCATTAAATTAAATCAATCTTATGTATGACTAGCTTCCGCCCACGACTTTGTACGTGCATCCCCGTTTTTCCCCGTTCCCGCAAGAATTTCGGGAAATCCTTTCTTAGCGGATGCCTACGTCTTAACATCTACCTGCATGCCAAATTTCAGCCCGATACGTCCAGTGGTTTGGGCTGTGCGTTGATAGATCACTATATCAATCACCTTTGAGTTTTATATATATAGATTTATTATGGTGATACCACCAATGGTAGTATCACTTATCCAGACTAGATTATTATTATTAGAAAACTAATTATATTTTAAGAGTTCTTATTAAAAAAAATACTTTTTTTTACCGATTTCACTGAAATCTGGTTACAGTATGATAAAATGTTTCAAAAAGTTATAATCTGCTGGATGTCTGAATATAAGAATCAACTTATGACATTGACTAGGAAGAAAGTATAGAAATAGCACCGGCAAAAAAATTCTATTGAGATTTCTCCTCTTACCTTGAGCATGCAAATGCGGTATAAGATGGCTGGCCTGTCTGAAGCAGATGTCCGTCCGTACGTCTCTAGTGGCGGCACACGCTTGGCCAGACCAGCAAGTCGCCACTTGTGAACCAGCACCCTCACACGCACTCTCCGATATCGATCTATGTTTATTTTTAATCTGTTATCATCTATGGACCAGAGTGAACACGAAAACTATGGTAAAAGTCTTAGTATCGTCATCAAGAGCATAATATATGCATAATACTTTGCATACAATAGCTTTTGTGCTCACCCCTCAGCATAGGGACAATTTTCGGGTTTGATCAAATGTCAAATTAAGCTGAAATAAATTTCACTTATAGACCGGACTCTCAGTGGAGTTTCGTTTGCAAAAATCGCGGACCTAAATCTGACTTCTGATATATATTGTATAGATCCCAGACATCCTATAGACAGATGTTGCCAACCAGTTTTGTGGTCCCCCTGCCCGCACCCCGGTAATTAAATATGGCATACAAAGAAAAAAATAAAAATTTCCAAAACATGCCGTGTGGGGTATCAAATGAAAGAGCTTATTGAGTAGATCACGAATATATAGCATACTACATACATTTCTTACACCTTTCTCTAAGATTTTTTAGAAAATTTACGAAAATGGTCCATTTTTGAGTTAACTTTAAACCACTATAGATTGAAAACTCATGAATATATTTTTTAAATTATTATTTTAAATAATTAACAATAGTCCATTGTTTACGATTCAATATTTCGTACAGTGAAATAGTTGCATGGGGGAGTGGGGGGAGCATTCAAAGATGGCGAGTATATTTTCAAGTTCATATAGTATATAGTTATTTTCATCAAATCCACCACATAGCTCACTTATATTATATTACGAACTATTGAATCATAAACAATGGACTATTGTTAATTATTTAAAATAATAATTTAAAAAATATATTCATGAGTTTTCAATCTATAGTGGTTTAAAGTTAACTCAAAAATGGACCATTTTCGTAAATTTTCTAAAAAATCTTAGAGAAAGTGTAAGAAATGTATATAGTATGCTATATATTCGTGATCTACTCAATAAGCTCTTTCATTTGATACCCCACACGGCATGTTTTGGAAATTTTTATTTTTTTCTTTGTATGAAATATTTAATTACCGGGGTGCGGGCAGGGGGACCACAAAACTGGTTGGCAACATCTGTCTATAGGATGTCTGGGACCTATACAATATATATCAGAAGTCAGATTTAGGTCCGCTATTTTTGCAAACGAACATCTCCTTGGAGCCTGCTCTATTAAGATTAACAATACTATAAAAGAAAGAATTAAGTAATGTGTGGTGAAAGATTGGTTAGGTAAGGTTTGATGTATTTTGAAACCTTCATCCACGTCTTTCTGTACCTATGTAGCGGGGCTCTTAATTAAGAAGTTACTAATTCATGGACTAAATGGTTTCAAATGTCGAACCTAACCTGACAAATCCCGCTACAGGATTTACTTCATAATGCACGGTAAAAAAAGTGCCTCTATTTGTTGTGTATATAAAGTATTAAGATTAATATTATATCTTTTAATATTAAAAAAAAAGCAAACTGACGACTGCAGCATGAATGCACGAAAAGTTTTTCTTTGCCATTTTCTCTTTCGGATTACAACCAGACATACAGTAATAAATTTTTAATCCAAAGATTTTCAAGAAACTGTGAATAAACTTTTCTCGCTTCAGTAAAATATTGCATCATTTCTTGGTAATTCATAAAGGACGACTCGACGCAAGCAATGATTAAACTACATGAAACCGTATCCTTTTTGCCCTTATAGAAAGGAGCTTAATTAAAACACGTTATCGGTCAAAAGAACGCTCGTGCAAAGCGCTTTCAATATGCAGCCGGTACTTTACTTCAGATTATTATGATATTATTATATATATCTATACTTAATATTATAAAGCAGAAGAGTTTGTTTGTTTGTTTGAACGCGCTAATCTCAGAAACTACTGGTCGGATTTGAAAAATTCTTTCGGTGTTAGATAGCCCATTTATCGAAGAAGGCTATAGGCTATATATCATCACGCTAAGACCAACAGGAGCGGAGCAATGCGGGTGAAACCGCTGAGCACAGCTAGTTTGAACTATGGCCGATCATTTAGTTTCTGTTTTAGGAACTACATACTTAAAACAGGTCGACCGGCCGGGCGGATTATTATATTATATTTTAGGAACTACTCATAACGGTCTCGTATTCTAAAAGCATTCGTATTTGAGCAAAGAATAATTCTAAATAAGAACAATCTCTTGTTACATAGAATTATTTGTGTTGCCAGCTTATGGAGAAAATAATACTTAGAATAACAAGGAGATTTATCAATCCAGTGGCTTTAGCTTTACATTGTTTCGAATGGAAATTTCCAACGAAACAACGAACACAATTATTTTATTCTGTATGTATATTTATTTTATTTAATAACCACGTTTTATATAGATGTGAGAATAGTAAATGTATGGCGATATTCTGTAAGGGTGTGGTGACTTCCCCGGTGCGAGCTTGACCCAATTCGAGTCGAAGCGTCGCTTACTACCTATAAGCTTTAGTTACCTAGAACTAGACTAAAATTGTTTTGCAAACTATTATAATATATAGTTTTATAATTACAGCGGACAGCTTAGAAGTGACAGCATAGTGCTGAATCTTATTATTTTATGCTCTTATATCGTTCTAGATAGGTCACCTGGTGGTTCAAATGTCCCATAAATTTTTCAACATGGGCCTGTAGTCTATTACGCTCTTTAAAGTTCATAATATTACTATAACGTAATTATCTGAACATTTCACAGAATCTAGATTGTAAAATTTCTGAAATTACATAAAGTCGTCCTTTTTTACACAAAACCCTTGGTAATTAAATTAAATAATGATTTTAAGCACGAAGAAGCGAGCACATATTTGTTCACGTTTAAATAATCTCATTTACTTTTGTCTGTTCTTATTTAATTACGTTCTGCAAATAAAGCCTTTTACTCTAATTTTGTCGCTACAATGAAGTATTCTTGGTATTATTAACGTTTTGAAAGAAACATTTTTATATTTTTTATATCATAATTCTATATTTTCTTGCTTATTTGCTAGCTTTTAATTTTTATTCTGTCAAAAATATAGAAATTGTTCAAAGTTTAACCTTTTATTTTGTATTAGTACAAACTATTTGGCATAGATTCTTCTAGTTGTACAAAGCCTAAGTTTACATTGTAGACTTAAGACTTTGTACTACTAGATTGTTTACGTAGTTAGAGATGAGAATATGTACTCTACATCCTCATCGTACGATGTAAACAATTTCCATTCCTTCTCTAATCCAACATCACGTACTCACCCCTTATACCAACAGCGTCTGATCCTCGTCCTTAGGCCGTATCCACACTCCGCGTTGCAATCGCTCCACGAGCCCCAGTCTCCCCACTCGGGGACCAGGGGCTTGTCTGTTTTGTTCTTTAGTGCGTGACCAGGCATAGGCTCGCACATGCGGTCGACACACCACTATAGAGGAATAAAATAATACAATGTGTAACATGGATATGGTATTTCAGTAAAAAACTGTGTCTGTTAATCAGCCGTTTCAATAATAGCCTAGGCTTCTCATTCAGTTATGTATTTAACGATATCGTTATCTGCTGGATATCATTCAGCTAGTCATAAAAAGACAGCGTTTAGTCAAGACACAGAGCCTATTAATGAAACGGTGATAAGCCCAATGGCTGCGATATTAAAATTATAAACACAGTGATAACAAATAATATAGTTATGACTTTATATTATTTTTTTTATAGTGCAAAATTAAAACCTCTTAAATTATACGATATACCTATAAATAACTGCAACATTTTAATTCACATCGTACAGAGTAAACTATAAAGTTTACTGCTAAAGCTTGAGCCTGCTTAGATCCGAGAAATATCTTACAAAATGTAATAAAGCTTGGCCGCGTCTCGGGGATTTATCCAGATTATGTCCATCTGTATCCTTGTAATTATATGATCTAATTTCCTTTGTTTTCTCTGCACGTCTGGATATCGAACATCTGGTTTTATCGCAATTTATTAAATTGTTTCAATGCTTATAGTTGTAATAGTTAATTCTTCTGATCTTGATAGATAATCCTCGAGGACATGATAATAGTTTTAATTTTTTGTTAACATGAAACATTTAAAAAGAGAGAAAGATTGTAGATTGTACAATGTACCTACATGGTATTTTTTCAAAGGCATTACAAAAAATATGAAACACTAATTATAAGGCATGAAATTAGGTGCTAATTTCCTTATTGTCCATAATTTGTATCAAATCTTTAGTAGTTGAGTCGTTACTCATAACTATCTACTTTTATCATCTACCAAAGATATAGGTCAAGAATTCGCAAAGCATTTCAAAACAATTGAGTTTTACTTTTCTCTTATTATGAAGAGTTTCCCGACGCGGACGGCTCCGAGGAAAGGAATTTCTTTATAAGCTTGATAAGAAGCATCATTATTATTGTTCAGTCGACAGGAAAGGCGGATATTAAGGCATTCCTGAATCCAGTCTTACATAAATGATAGCTTTTAAAATTCGAAGGCAATTTAAGCTGCCTGTGATTCTTAGTTTAAGTAGTATCTAGGTATTTAAAAATCGTTATATCTGAGCCAATATTATAAAAAGAAAATATTTGATTGTGTATTTGTTTAAAATGAATATCCTCCGAAAGTACGGGACCTATTTGAAAAATTTATCAGCAGAAAACTACATTATTCCGGGGTGACAAAGGCTATAAGTATTGTATTTTGCTTTAATACCAGGTCAACTCGGACAATTCAAAACAAGCGTCTAGTAATTAATATATCGTTATGTATGAATTACGTTGAGTTCATAAAGCTGGGTCAATCTTGTACATTCCTGTTATGGGAATCCATTATGAGATGATGCACGCGGAAATATTATATGGACAATGGAATTTCTTAAGTAATGACGTCATATCTTTCATTCATTGTACTTAACCTATATCTTAGATGCTTTTATTTGTGTCTTGTAAATTACTTTTTATTTGCAATATCTTCCTACCAGTAAATATAGGAAAAGGATATCTGTTTTGTGTGTTTTCAACGCGGTAATACAAATATAATAACACTAGACATTGGGGACCTGGGATTAATATAGTATTGTAAGTTGTTTGCATTTGCTGACGATACAGCACTTATTTTCTATGGCAAAGATTGGAAACAAGCAAAATTATACGCCGAAGATGGTCTAAAAATAGTTGCACGCTGGCTGCTTCGTAATTTACTCACTCTTTATGTAACTAAAACGAAAGCTATGCTTTTTGCGAACAATATAAGATCATTCCCAAAAGAACCGCTTGATATAAAATTACACACGTGCAAAACCACCAGCGATAACTCTTGTGACTGTCCCACTATAGATTTAACCCAAGAAATTAAATATCTAGGGGTTATTATTGACCATAAAATGACATGGATACCACATATTAACCAGCTTACACAAAGAACAAGAAAGATGATATATATTTTTAAAAAGCTAAGACACGTTGCAGACTACCCTCTCCTAAAACAAGTGTACTATGCTCTCGCGCAATCTATTTTGACATACTGTATTACTTCATGGGGCGGTGCAAAAAAGTCTCACATAATAGGTCTAGAAAGGGCACAGCGAGCTCTGCTCAAAGTGATGCGTTTCAAACCTATATTATACCCTACATCCGACATCTATACTGATTGTGACGTATTGACTATCAGACAGCTATTCGTTAAAGCCTGCATCATGGAGCAACCTACAAAAATTGATCATAAAAAAACCTTAGGACGTCAACGTAATGTTTGTCCCACGAATAAATTCAAGTCATATTCTATTCGAAAATTCCAATGCTTTCTCGGTCCCATGTTATATAATAAAATAAATAAACAAATTGATATATATCGTACCACATATACTCAATGCAAAAATAAAATACATAATTGGCTAAAATCACAAAATTATACACAAATTGAAAATTTATTCAAAACCTTGGAATAAGTACATTATTAAAACGATCTACTTATCTTCAAACAAATAAAATATGTAATCAACATAAATTTAAACTGAATTTAATTTTAACATATATTTTTTATACAAAATTAAATAACAATACATAAAAAAAAATCTAATCAAAATCACTACAAACAAAAAAAACATAATACATATATATGTACTTTTTTTTTTAAACTTAAAAATGTGTAAAATTGAGCTTAAGTCCATAACTTTCGTTGTTGTTTTACTCGTCATCAACGATCGGTTAATAAGGTCCATTATTCTAAGAATTATTAAGTACGCAAATGTCAAATCACCGTCTTTGTTATAATAATTTTTGTAACTTTGTGAACGTTTGTATTATTGTGAATAATTAGTTTATATTACATAGTGGGAAGATATTATCGTCTAAGATACAGGCTCGGCCTAGTTTAGACGATAATGTCCATAGTTTTAAGTATTGTGTATATATAAATTGAGTGGCATACACAGTGTAATTGAAGGTATGGATAAATAAAGATTTTTATTATTTTTTATTATTATTATTATATAATCAATATTCTATTTGGATTAACTAGTAAATCCCTACACGCCCAGGTGAGTACAAATACATAGTGATTTGAGGTAATTCAAATTGAGTCTATTGCAAATTGCGAGCGTCTAAGATGTCTCCGACGAGGCATATAACTTATAGCATTACGGGTCATTGGTACATCGTATTACGTATATTACTTTATATTCTCGCTAACCGCTATTATTTACTTCAAGTATGATTCAAGGGTTTAAATTGAAGTGTATTCATGAGTTTGATTGACTCTTGTACATGTCTGATTTACGCTTATGTAGTAGCTATGTATGTCCTTTACAAATAGGTATAAAATGCTTATTAGAAATCTTTGAACGATTGCGTTCATATATGTATGTTTATTGTACTTGTAGGTTTTTATGTCTCATCAGATGATACGTGTTTTAACATAAATAAACGAATTTAATTATAAAATTTGTGTGTTCTCCTTGTTTCCTTATTTGACCTTTGGCGACAGGCCAGCATAACGCTAGGTCAGACAAAGATGTATAATCATATTCACATCGCGTACTTACAAAAAACTAAATACAGTTGCCAAATCAAGGAGCGACACCAAGGCCACAGAATTACTCATGCGTTACGATTTAATTATGGAGTCATCAATTTTGTTTGTAATTTATTGATTGGCTTGCTTGTATGCGAGTTTTAGTTCATTTTTCAATGAATATTGCGTATCATAAGGTATTTCATCTCGGAATGTATTCATGAAGGATTTTATTGAATTTATGCACACACACGAGCGGATGGCGCAGACGTTGATGGAATTTCGAGTAGTTGTGTGCATAACATGAATGCAATGAGTGATGCTCTTTTAAGAGAATTTATTGCAGCATTCCCTTTTAAATGACTGTGTTTTTTGTTAATTAATGTTAAATATGTAAAATGACATACCTATGTACTTTATAACTTCACTTAACAACTATAACTATAACGTAACTATAAAATTTGATCAGAGGTACAAGGAAGAGTTAGAGAGACGAGTTTTATAGAAATTCATAACTAGATTACTAAAAAACTGAACAAAAATACTAGGTATAAGTACTAAGGTGGATGGCTTAGTCAGTGATAATAGGTACCTATCTACTTGTATTTTATGAGATAAAAAAAGTATTCAAAAAGCTGATACTTATTATATTATGAAATTAAATTTTATCAACATTCGCTTTACCATTTTTGTAAAACGTACCTCAAAAAAGTTGCTAAAAATATACAGAAATAAAATATTTTTCTAATAAATTCCCTTTTCAACTAAAAGCTTCATTATCAGCTTCATATTTAATATAGTAGACAGTAAACTTATTTGCATACTTTTTGCTCATATAAGCAAATAAATAAAAAAATCAGCGGCAGAAATATGACTGCAATTAAAAAAGACTTTCATAGTTTACTATTAACATAACTCGGATACTGTGACTAGCATTTCATTAAATTACGCATAGCGAGCTTGAAGCAATTTTATCTACTTAAGCAATCTTCATGTCCACTTAACTAGGCCTTTCATATAAAGACTATTTTCTTAAAATGTTTACTTGGCTTTAGATTGAAATTATCATTACAGCCAGCTATTTATTATTCGAAATACCTACGGCCTTACTAATAAAAAGTTAAACAATGGATAAATTTCTACCATTTTCTACCATAGCTGTGTCCTGCTCTTGCTCACATGAAACGTCAATCATAAAAACAAGACAGGTTATTGCAATAACTTATCCATTGCATAGCGAATGGGTAACATTTTATTAGTAAGACCTTAGTAATTCTTTTAGTTTTAGATTGTTAGATTGTTAGATTAGTAAGTCTTTTAGTTCTACCTTTTTTATCCCAGATAATATTTAAAATACTCTTAAAAGTAATCTAGCCATTTTAAATGTAAACTTTGGCTACAGAATTCCATCATCTTTTTTCATCATCATCAGTCTATAGTCTATACGATAAACGAGATAATATAGATTTCTATGATTGTGTAATATATCTAATGTGTCTCTTTATTTTTTTTTAGAAAAATAAGTAACTAAGAAGGATATTATTACTGTACCTGATAAACTTTTAGATTTTAATCATCTTTCAATTCGTCTATACCAGGGGTTCCCAACCTTTTTTTGTCTACTGCCCACTTTAAGAATAAATTATTTTTTAACGCCCCCCTTTTTAAACATACTTAAAAACCGCTAAGTACTTATAACTGATTATTGAAACGCAATTTTATAGTATTCGGACAGAGTATCTTTTATTGAAAATAAAACAAACATAATCAATTCTTATATAAAAACTAATGTGAAGGTAGAATCTGATGCTGTTCAATAAGTTTGTTGATATCAGGTTCCAATTTACTCAAAAACAGCCGCATGTCGCCACGTTCGGTAACACGCAAACGATTTCTCTTTTTAATAAGCAGCGTTGCCACAGCACTAAATCCACGTTCACACAAATATGACGATGGGAATGCTATCAAGAATCGTTGAACAATTGACCACAATCCAGGGTACAATTGCGGGATCGGTTTTTGTAGCCAAAATTCTTGATATCCATTTTTGAACTTGATTTTTGTTTCTTCGTTTGTTGTCAATTCTATAAGTTCTTCTTCCAGCTGAGGTGACATTGCTGTGTTGACATTTGAAAACGGATCCAACACCCAGTCTGGTATTTCCAAGTTTAAAATGTCCTGGTATCGTTCGGTGAAGTCAATGTGGAGGTTTTCCAAATGTTGGCAGTAGGCAAACAAGTCGTCGTTACTGCAGAATACCGATAAATTCGGAAAATTGTGAAACTCACGTCTGCCCATATTCTTTTTGTGCAGAAGCAGTTTGGCTGCGAAAGCAGCAACGACATTTTTTGTTTTAATTAAATTTAGTTCATCGCCTTGCAGTTGGAGGTTCATGTCGTTGAACAATTTATACAGGTCTGTCATGTAAGCTATATCATTCTTTGATGTTATGAGCTTGTTGCGCAGTTCTGTATCTTTAGTTTCCAAGAACTCTATCACAGAGTCAAACAGGTTGTAAAATCGCATCAGACAATTGCCTCTTGACAGCCAACGAACTTCAGTATGAAGCAACAAACGGTTGAAATCTTCGTCATTAGTAGCACAAAGTTGATGAAATAATCTATCATTCAAAGAGCTGCTACGGATTTTATTGACTGCTTTGATGACATATTGCAGTGATTGAAATAGTCGTTCACTTAAGTTTCTAGCAACCAAATGTTGTCTATGAATAACGCAATGTATAGCAAGGACATCTGGAATTTTATTCTTTAAGTATGCTATGAAGCCTTTATGGCGCCCTGTCATAGCCGGAGCGCCATCCGTAGCAACTGATATAATATTTTTCAAAGGAATCTTTTTCTCTTCACAAAACTTTTCCAATGTATTGAATTTGGTTTCGCCTTTTGTATCTGTCTCCAAATTTCTGGCAAACAATAGTTCTTCACATATTTTCTCATCTTTAATAAACCTCCCGTAAGATAGCAACAACGCTTCATTAGTTGGTAAAGTGGACTCATCGAGCTGAATTGAGAATTGACTAGTCCTCAGATGATTGCACAATGATTCTTCAATGTTTTCAGCCATTTCATCAATTCGTCTTTGCACAGAATTATTACTCAAAGGAATTTTTCGGATAATATCTGCGGCCGGTTTATGAAGCACAGCAGTTATTACTTCCTTTATAGCTGGCAATATTAACTCTTCTCCGATGTTGTGTGGTTTGCCTTTTTTGAGCAATTAACAAAGAGATATTGTACGAAGCTCGAAGTCCGTCGTCATCTTGCTGAGCAGCCGCCGAAAATAGTTTTGATACACTTGGCTGAGTATTATGCTTCTTCTCTAGGTCTTGAAAATATGCTACATTCTTGTCTTTCTTATCTGGATGCATTTTATTCAAATTATCTTGCAGTCTTGAAGGCTTCATTGCTTCGTTCGAAAATGTTTTTAGACATAGAAGACACAAAGGCGACGACGACGGGTTTGTGGGATTTTCAATAAATCCGAATTTAATATATTCCGCAGAGTATTGCCGTCTCTTCTTTTTTACTTCCGACATTGTTTTGTTTTGAGAAATACGTAAGTGTTGAAATCAAGTACTGCTTATCTATTATGCGCGAAACCGCAAATGAAAATAAAATAAATTTACGTCGTTTATATAGGATTGCATAAGCAGCACGCACCAACAGGAATAAGACAAACGTGCTTAAACTCGTTTATCTCATTCGACGCCCAATCGTACTCGACAAGCAAGAACAAGTATTATAGAACCAGCCGATTGATACAGGAATGTACAAATCGGATTATTTAACAAAACTTGTTAAAACATGATTGTCCGCGGTCTATTATATCGAACCGAGTTTGAGCTATATCTTAATAATTAATATTAGTTGATGTTCACAAGATGTCGACTCTCGAAGTCGAGAGCTCAGTCGGCGTCTAAAAGTCTTCCTAGCTAGGTAGATGAAATTATAAATCGACCCCAAAGCCCTACACAACGCCCCCTTTTTTTTCTGGGTCTCTTACCGCCCCCCTTTAGGCCTGCAGCGCCCACAAGGGGGTGTTATCGCCCACGTTGGGAAAGACTGGTCTATACGATAAACGAGATATAAGGGCCATCTATGAAAGTAATTCTATGTGGATTATAATGTCTCTAGACATTTTTGAAAAACAAGTCGAAAGATATTATTAACAATACCTGATTGACTCCACAAGGCGTGCCTTCCAATGGTGGGGCTCGTTTCGACCGGCATACGTGGGGCATCGAGCGATGCGCACACCACAATCGAGCACATGGCGATTTGATTTTTACTGACTTGCATATGGAAAATCTGAAATAAAATAAAAAGTATTTAAATAAGTACTATTAATCAGACATATTCAACGCAATGAAAAGCCGTTTTAACAATCAGTTTTGTTTTACTGCAATGTGTGAAAGATTGCAAAGCTAGGCACATTAGGGGAGAGCGGGGATGAAAGTCACATTTTTAGCTTTTTTTATGTAACTTCCAAAATACGCTGTTTAGGAATGATATTTGTATACCAAAAGATAGTGTAATTATTCTGTTACATAAGAAATAAACGTATTTTTGTGTAATATTATCAGTTGTAGAAATATTTTGTATTTTCACTCTTAAGAAAAATGTGACTTATAACCCCGGGTCAGGGATGGTTGTCACAATGCCTAGGGTAGGTAGTCACATACTAAATAACAGGCAATTTATAAATAAAAAGTCACACTTTGGTCTTATAATTTTACGGAATAGTTTTTAATTAGGAACTCTTAACCAAATGAAACCGTGTCTACGGTCTTTATTTCAGTCTGAATATTAATCAATCACAATTTTAGCAAACAATAATAATCGTGAGTCAATATAGAGTCATCAAGGACAGATGGACTTCCAGCAGGTTTGTTAGGGTGATTTTCCGGTGTTGATTGAAAATTTACGGCTAAAACAAACAACCTCAAAACGCAAATAAAGTCATCTAACATACAGGGGGCTGGTTGATATGTGACAACCAGCCCCCGAAAATTTGTGACAACGTGCCCCATAACACGTTTTAGGAAAGTAAAATTGAAAATAAATTCCGATCAATGAATATCTAAAAAACTATACTACGATATTATAAAACACATTTCATCATCATCAAATGCACTGAAAGATTATTACTGTAAAACAAGAACGTATAATTACGAGGTTCGACACAGCAGCACAAAAATTTACTTTTGCTGCGCGAAAACAATAAACACGTGTGAGGCCCTCACGGCAGATCGGAGCGGTCTGACGCGAAGTTGGGACAGCGTTTTCACTGTATCGCTCTTGCCACGCTGTTCAACAGACTTATTCGATAGTTCAGTTTCGTGTTAAGACCGCTGTGACAACCAACCCGTGAGACAACCAAACCCGGTCTCCCCTACTATATTATGTCGTCTTGACATAAACTGTACTAACTGTATTAATAATTAATAAACTGTATTAAAAAACACAAAACTCATATTACGATCTTTTATAGCGTCAGTTAAGTGTTCATAAAGGTAAATACAACGAGGGTACCTAAGTACAAATTATTATTTAATATATTGTATCTTTAGTTACACAATAATGTTATAATTATTATGTATCAGTTTCATATAGGGAACAAAGAAATTCTAATAAGTATAGATTTTGTGATAAGTAGGTACTCTTTCTAGCTTTCATATTAGAATACAATGTAATCTTGTCTAACAATAAAAATAATCTTACGTACTTATACGGCTGGCGGTATCCTTGCTTTGTATTCAATAAAGTTTATTATGCAATAGATATAAATATTTCGAACTTATACACTGTAAAGATATTCTACATCTATTTTTAATGTATAATGTACCAACATTACATAAAATCATGAAAAACAGTCAAGAACTTATGCAATTATTAAAAACAAAAAACTTTCCCGCGCATTTAGTTTTTCACCACAGATAACCGCCATTTTGGCACCTGACATTACATAGCAATATAGATTATATAAAGCTTTTAAAAATGTACACTATATTATTAAAAGCATTTTTAAACTTAAATAATATTATAATTATTATTATATTTTATACCATGAATTTAAATATGTGCCAATAATTATAACTCAATTTAAATAAAGTATTTTTAAACGTTCAATTTAATTCAATTAATCTTTTTTATTGGTGGCAATATTACTTTTATTTTTTTTATCGCCGACGCCATATTACTTGACAGCAGAGGCATTTCAGACAAAAAATAAAGATTCTAAATCTTTATTTTTTGTAAAAGAAGAAATAAAGAAACATTGTCGGTATGTATGCTTTAACAAACATTCTATTGCACGCCTCATAAGCGAAGCGTTGAGGTGGGTACTACTGTCACTTCGCGCAAAACATCTGATTTTTCAAACTTAAAATGTCTTTATGTATCATACATTGCACTTGTAAGATAATACATACACACACATATTAAGAAAAAACACTATTTTTAACGTTCATGATATTTTTGATGTCATTTTTGTTATTTAAACTAGTTAAAAAACAGTTTAAAAAAGTTCTGTCTTGGACGTCCGTGTGTCTGTATGTGCGGATCCTTTTTCTTGTTAACACGATAGCGACCGAAATACTTTACTAATCGAGTCTTTTTTTTTCTCTTACGCTTGAGTATGCTCAGGAATAGAACCCTTTCATTTTTCAGGGTCTGATTCGATGTGGTTTAATTGATAAACAAAAATAATAATTAATAAATAATTATTAAAAAAAAAATTATGAGGCGTGCACTTTTGGATTTTCCAAACTATTTTATTATTTTAATATTGTTTTATATTTGGTTATTTAGATCTGAAATATTTAGCGTTTAAAGTGAATTAAGAGAAGTACGAGTACTTATTTTTATCCGTGCTGACATTTACATCACTCATGAAAAAAAATATTTTTAGCTCAGTATTTTCACACGCGTTAACGTAATTTATCGTTTTATCAGCATTTTGTAGGTCAATGTCAATTTAACAGTGGCACACTTATCCGAAAATATCAGTGTCAATTTTAAAATTTAGGTAATGTCGCATCCAAAATGTTGCCATGAATGAAGACTAATGAAGACAGAATAAAAGCATTTCATGTCACTTGAATTTGTCGTTTATTTATAAAACGATAAAAGCACGTAAAAGCCCGTCAATTTTTTTTGCTTTTGTTAAGTTATTTGAGTAATCAGCGGAGAAATCTTATCACATTTTTGTTCTTGAGCGGCTAAATATTTAAAGTAGGTAGGCACCTAATAGAATCGGTAGTTAATATATTAATCAAATTATTCAAATATGATTTGTATGTATGTATTTGTATGTTGTCATAAGTAAATTGAAGTTATGGTATCGTTTATTAATTTAAATTGAATAAAATACTTTTAGTTCAATGAATTCTCTAAATACGTACGTTTAACGAATGTATTAGTTTCACAATATATTCGTATAACAATGGGTTTTAGTTTTGGAATCGCGGTATATGATAAAGGCTTTTAGACAATGAAGTTGGAGCTTTGTTCTCTGTAATTATAGCCAAGTTAGGTTCAAAGATTGAGATGTTATAGGGTTGTCAATATTTAATTAATTGTTGAACGTTATTATTTTCGTTACTTAATAGAGTATTAATTAATAACTTTCCAGCTTAAATGAAGTTTTTAAGTTTTATCTTTATAAAGTTTCTTTTTTCGGTCGAAAATTGTGAACACTCCAATACAGATGTTGTTTTAATTGTTGCCATAGTCAATTTAAAAACAATAACGTATATAGGTCTATTACAAAATGTAAAACATATACTTAATTGTTATAAATGAAGTTATTAAACCTTTGTTGCAACCCTTATTACACTTAACAATTGGTATAGCCTTCCGAATATGAGCGTGTGTGGCAATAGACCGTATCTCCCATATTCGTAGACAATCTTATTTTGTCTATTTGTCGACTATATTGGTCTATCCAAAGTTATATAGGCTTGTTTAACACTTAAAATATACATATAAGATTATAGACTAGTTTTTAATGTTTAATTTATATTGTTTTTAATAGCTGTGCTCCGCGGTTTTACCCGCAGTGCTGCGCTCCGGTTGGTCTTAGCAAGATGATATTATATAGCCTATAGCATTCCTCGATAAATGGGCTATCTAACACCGAAAGAATTTTTAAATTCGACCAATAGTTCCCGAGATTAGCGATTCAAACAAAAAAAACAAAATCTTCAGCTTTATAATAATATATAAAGTCTAGATAAGTAACTAAAATTGTACCTGTAACACCTAAAATGCAAGTACGTAAAGAAAAAGCTCGCCTCTCACGCTTTTCATTGAAATTCATAACTTCAATAGTGATTCAGAGAAATTTCTAGACTACAGAACTAGACTCCTTTTAACTAACAAATATTTGAGGCATTTTCTAGTTTTAATGATTCGTCAATACTCATGTAATATAAGCTTCTCATTAAATCTGGATGAATTGAATGAACTTAATGATAATTAATTCTCATTAAAGTAACGCATTTTCTTTACAAAGAGCAGGGAAATGCGCCTAATTAGCAAATACAGTTAGCATGCATGAACTAGTGCACAAATTACACGCTATAGTATGCGTTTTAGAACGCAATCAACTATGATAAAGTCCACCACTTATCAGTTCAATATAAAGCAGACGCATCGAATGTTCCCAACCATATATTTCGATAAACGAATGATTTACGATTCCAATTCTGCTCGTTTGTTTGATCTTCGCAAAATACATTTGCAAGTTTTGCATGATAGTGCGAAATAGTTTTGCTATTGGACAGTCTGAATCAATAATCGATACAGTGTTACTATACGAACAAAAACATTTAATACCTACAAATAAAATCGAATTAAAGAATCTAGAAGACGATTACGATTAAATTTTATGATTCATACTTGTGTGTCTATACTCTATACATAATGTCTTGTCTATTGATTTTTCTTTTCCACTTTTTCATGTTCATTAGGGATTGTTGTTCAAGTATAGGTAGGTATATTATAATCGAAGATTTCAATAACGAAATACTTAATCTTAAATCAAATTTAATTTTAACCTTAAACAAAAAAATATCAGAGATTAAAAAATTATATTCTACAGAAGTTAAATACGACGAAATAATGTGCCCAAGTTTTAATTAATACCACGCATAAATATAATAGACTAGCTTTCCACCCGCGGCTTCGCCCGCGTTTTCAAAGAAAAATCCGCACAGTTCCCGTTCCCGTGGGATTTCCAGGATAAAACCTATCCTATGTGTTAATCCAAGTTACCCTCTATATGTGTGCTTAATTTTATTGTAATCGGTTCAGTAGTATTTGCGTGAAAGAGTAACAAACACACACATACATCCTCACAAACTTTCGCATTTATAATATTAGTAGGATAGAATAGGTACCTATAGGTATTCAATTACTAGAGCAATACGACATTGACCAACTTTTATAAAAGAAATAACGATTATTTTATGGACGTAATAGAAAAACTTGAAAACATTGTAGCTAAAACGTATTTGGTATCTAATTATCAAATAAATTATGTATTTATGGAGGGCAATTCAGATTTATAGCGCAACTTGAGGTCAGGTTGGAAAAACTGCCTCTAAAAGCTACTAATATCGTTATTGATAGGCAAAACTTTAAAATGCCTTATTATTTCAATCAAATCTTCTCTTTAATTAAATGAAAATTCTTAACAATAAGCCAAATTATTAAATCTTTTATACATAGATCTAGTTTACGAAATAAAATAAGTGTAAAATCGGTGGTAAATGTTAAAAATATGACGATTCAAAAGGGCTCCTCCTATAAGAAGTCTAATTGAATGAACAAATGTTTGAGTTTGAGATTGAGTTTGTAAATATACGAAATAATAATTGCATGAAGAATAGAGGAAATAAGGTCATTATGAACTGATAATTATCTGTAAACTTCCTCTTATATAATTATTGCATTACAAGTGCATAGTACTCGTAAACATTTGATAAAACTTTGATACTGATGTAAAAGCTCTCACTTTTCAACTGTTATTAAATAAATTGTAAAAATAATTGGTAATTAATAGATAGTCTTAAGAGTGTGTAAATGATTATAATAAATCACAAAAAATTTGCTAATAATAAGTACTTGTACTTAAAAACAAATTCCTCAATATTAAGCATAAATATGTGTTTATTGTTTCTTGTATATTTGTACGTCTTATAATATTCCGATCCCACTACTAAGTTCAATAGTAATTACACTTTTACGAGCGTTAGCTACTAAGTATTCTGTGCTTTTACTGTAGGTACAACTTTTCGTAAAAACACCTACCATACTATAAATATAAATTTATAAAGAATAGAAAAAATTCGATCACGAGGCGGGACTCGAACCCGCATCCTTCGCGCCATTCCGGGGCGGATGCCTCACCAACTCAGCCACTCGTGACCCGCCCGAGTGATCGAATTTATTCTATTCTTTCAGTTTTATGTGTCTGAAGGGACACACCGCGCGCCATCTATTGAGATGATTAACAACCATTTCAACCAATATGAAGCACTTTTCAGTGAATACAATATTGTAACGATGGAACACGACCTTTTTTGTTGACTGTCACCTACCATACTATTATAATTTAGCGCATACTTAAAATGTATGAAAACCGTGAACGCTGACTAACGTCCCTTAGTAAGACGAGGAGAATGATTGCGTACTTAAGTGCCAAAGAGCTGTTAACAGCAGCTCCGTTTCAAAGCGCATATTTCAAGATTCTTTTAATGTTTCAAACATCGTGTTAGCGCTGGCTTTTTGATGTTTTTGTTGGTATAAGAAATAGTGAGGAAATTAGGATAGAGGAGATTGTTTGAATACTGTGTGTAGCTTGAGAGACTATTCTATCAATTTGTAAGTCAAGTCGTAATATCTTCCTCAATTATATAATTCATTATATTATTACAAGTAATTTTGAAATAACTGACGAGAAATTTAAAGAATAAAACATTTTTAACGTTTTAAGGATTGGTCGCGCCAATATAAAAATATATAAGTAAATATATTCTCGATATGAAGTGGACTGTATTTAGATCAACGTGGTGTTAGCAAAAGAGGGGAAAGACAGGAACATACGGCACATACCTCGTCGGAGGGAGTAGCGTCCAGAACACACGCGCCGCCACGCGGTCAGGGTCCTCCAGCTCGCGGCGGGCACGAACGGCGTCCAGTCCAAACACTCCACGCAAAACACACACGCGGCGGTGAGCGCGACCAAGGGCCGGGGAACGGGATTCCCCGGGGGTGTTACAAGGGCACAATGCCTGATGATCTAGAGAGCCTCGTGGAAGCTCTCCGGCGGTGGCCGAGTCCCGAACCTCGCGAAGGAACGGAGCGAACTCGACTGACTCCAGCGACACGCACGTCGCGTTCACGTCTTATTGGACGTGTCACGTGGTTAGTGACCACGCGGTGATTGGTTGTGCTCGTATGTAGGGAAGGATGAAGGAACACACCACAAATAATAAACGTTTAATTTCTACATTTACTATTTTAATTATATTGGCGTTACCATATCCACCCGCCCTAAATGGGTCACCATTTAAAACCAATCATACAGCGAAAAACTATGACTCTAGGATCGCATAATGCGCGCGGGTTAATAAAGTCCTAAGAGCCACGGCGGTAATATAAATAACAAGTTCTATGGCTCTAGGAGCGCAAAATGCGAGCGGGATAATAAAAAATCCTAAAAGTCACGGCGGAAATATAACTAACAAATTCGATGACTCTAGGATCGCGTAATGCGAGCGGGATATAAATAATTCCTAAAGTCACGGCGGTATTACAACTAACAAATTCTATGACTCTAGGATCGCGTAAAGCGAGCGGGGTATAAAAAATTCCTAAAGTCACGGCGGTATTATAACTAAGAAATTATATCGAAAGCGGTGCAAAACTTAAAATTAAACTTAACTAACTGCGGTAATATACTAATGCGGTATAACTATTGTCTTGGAAGCGGACATAAACGAACGACTGGGCGAAGGTAAGTTCCCTTGGCGGTTCTAACTGTACAAACGCGCGCGACGTCGTCCTTTGAAGGATGTACTTTCTCTACGACGGCTAAAGGCCAGGTTAGGGGCGGTGCATTATCATTTATTACAACCACGACCGTTCCAGGAGTAATAGGTGTGGAAGGCGTATTCCATTTCTGCCTAACCTGCAAACCGTGTAAGTATTCCAATCTCCAACGTTTCCAAAACGACTGGACTAACTTGTCCAGTAGCGAATGCCTATCAAGCAAACTGACGTGATCAGATTTGACTTGCGGCGCGGGTAATGATAATAAAGACGCGGTAATTAAAATAACACGAAACAAATGCGTTATAATATTCATATAATATTTAATATGATAATAATCAATGATCATGATAATTATGTGATCATTGCGCGGTAATATCACTGGATGCTTATGTGCATATTCCAGGGCGGAATCGCTTAGACGTCCGATGAGGATAAGTCTGTTGCGAATAAAAGGCTTCAAGCGGTTGAAAGCCTGCGAATAAAATTCATAAAAGAGTATATTATAATACTCCTCTGCAAAATATTTATTTTGCAGGGCGGGAATAATTTTATTCTCAGCGAAATTAAGGTCCTCTACGGTCATCATAAGACCGCGGCGGGGTAATAATATAAGGAACCTATAAATATAAAATACACGACGCGACGAGACGCGAAGGGCGGTATCGTATAAAGCGCAATGCTTTATAGGCGGGCACACAGTGTGCGCTAATAATTTTCGTTCGGGAATGTCTGCAATAGACTCACCATCGAGACTCCTAAGAGGCCATTCAGATGGGTCCGAACGAGCCCACTGGGGTCCTTGGAACCACAGAGGGTGCGAGACGAGATTTTGTGGCGTAATGCCACGCGAAAGAACGTCAGCGGGAATTTCAATACCAGAAACATGGTAGAAGTTATCTGATGGGATCTTATACACGACTGTGGGAGCAACGAAGCCCATCATGTCCCACAGACGGGCGGCAATTGACAAGATGGAGCGCTTATTGCACATCACATCGGCGGGTGCGGTAATTTTAAAATAAAAACAATCATCAACGGTAGACCAATGCAGACCAAGTAATTTGTGTTGCACGGTCTTATCAAACTCCACCGCGGAGGGTAAAAGTTTGTGCGAAGCGGGAAGATTATCTAACACATTCTTACTATTACTATTCCATTTAACTAGATCCCACTGAGCTCCCTTAAACAAATCGATGAGCTGCTGCGACGCGGAAACTGCTTCACATTCCGTGGGAATAGAGAAGGCGATATCATCCATATACAACGACGAAGACGCAATGCTACTCGCGAGCGGATATTTCGCGCCGTCATCTTCTACGAGCTGTCTTACCGTGCGCAGTGCATGATAAGGACTAGACTTGATGCCGAAGCAAACTCGATTAAATTGATAAAGAAGCAGCGGATCCTGCGGGCTGAAACGATATAAAAAACATTGAAAACGACGATCAAACTCACGCACGAAAATCTGCAGAAATTGTTGGCGGCAATCGGCGGTCATGGCAATCGCGTGGAGACGAAAACCTAAAATAATTGTAAACAAATTGCCTTGTAAATTCGGCCCAACATGCAGAAGGTCATTCAGCGAACGCTGGCTTCCAGAAGTTGGCATGCTAGCATCTAAAACCATGCGCAGCTTAGTCGACGATTTATCCTCGCGCAGAACAGCGTGATGCGGTATAATATAAATAGGTGTAGGGTCACGCGGATCATACGGAGGCGCGGGTGAAATATAATTTTTCGTTAGATAATCTTTTATGACGTCATCATATGCCAACCTTAATTTAGGTGAAGCCTGTAGCTTTCTTTCGAGGCACATGAAACGCTTGCGGGCAATATTAAATGAGTCACCGAGAGTGTAGAAATCATCCTTAAATGGAAGCGAAACAATATATCTACCACTCACGGGGTCGCGGGTTGTAGTTAATTTATAATATACTTCACATTCAACATCATCGGGATGTTGAACGGGCGGTGCGGTAGGAAGCTCCTCGAGCTCCCAGAAACGCCTGACTAATGAGTCAATAGCGGCGGTCTCTTGAACGTGACAACACGTCAAGGGCGGTTTATGTATGTTAGGTATGGTGGGTACTGAACCCATTATTACATAGCCTAACACCGTGCGCAATGCAGCGGGCGCCGACGAGTCACGAGATGCATGAACTACGTCGGGGAGAAGCAGATGAGGGAACAGAGAAGCACCGATTAATAAATCGATTTTATTTGGCGTACCAAAACTCTCATCTGCGAGCGGTAAATGCGAAATATGCGATAAGACAGAAGTGTCTATAACAGCGGTAGGTAATAAATCCGTAACATGATCAACAACTAGCGGTGAAATATTAAAAGATATGTTGTTGTCAAGACGCGAATAAAATTTTATATTTATAGAATTACTATTTATAATTTTTTCTGAACCACCGAACCCCTTAATAATAGTACGTTCGGTTTTCTGCGGTTTAATACCTAAACGTTCACAACATTCATTTGTAATGAAGTGACTTTGTGAGGCGGAATCTAAAAGCGCGCGAACAATAAGCCGTTCGCCTTTACAATTATAAGCGACGACTTCAGCGGTTGATAATAAAATAGTATGTTGTTTATTCGCGGGCGCGTTGCATTGAAATGCGTTATCAGTATCAGCTGTATAGCTAGCGGTATATAACGCAATGTCGGAGCGGACGCACTCGCCCGACGGCGGCGACGCGGACGGCGCAGGCAACGGCGGTGTGCTGCGCGGCGGGGGGTGAGACGCAGGCGCGGGTATGGAAGATTCGCGTTTCAAATGTAACATTGTATGATGTTTTAATTTACAAACGCGACAGTTAGAATACGACGAACAACTAGAAACTCGATGTTTTATACTGAGACAATTTATACACGCGTTTCTATCCTTTACGTATTTCAAACGTTCCTGCGGACTCATTTTATGAAAACTCGAACATTTATATAAATGTTGATGCGTAATATTTTTACAAAGACAACTATAAGCCGAATCAGCTGTTGTTACGTAAGACTGATACGTCTTAGGCGGTGCGGAAGAAGTATTATTATTTGAACTGCGGTTATAATTATTCTTTCGAGGCGGTTTATTTATTCCCGAATTTGTGGAAGGATGAATGCGTCCTAATACCTTCGCACGAGTTTGAATAAATTGAACTAAGTTATCAAAAGTAGGCATTTCACTACCAAACTTAGTCTCGAAAGCGCGAACAGTATCTGAGTCTAACTTCTTCAACGCGATATGAACAATCATTAAATCTGTAATATTATCTAACTTTATATTCTGTAAGGCGCGCACTGCGCTAATAAAGTTATCAGTAAATAAATCAAAGTTTGTTGCGGACGCACAATGCAAAGGTTTAAAATCAAACATTTGATTTAAATACGCGGATACTAACATACGTTTATCATCATATTTATCTTTTAAAGTTTGTAAAATTAAATTATAATTTTCAGCGGAGGGGGTTATACCAGCTATAACAGTTGTGGCCTTCCCCGTTAGTTTACCTAGTAAATAATATAAACGCTCGGCATCTGTAAGGCCGGGATTGTTATGAACAATTGATTCAAAATTCGAAAGAAACAGCGGAAATGAGCGAATATCACCCGAAAATGGTACTAATTCGATAGGCGGTAATTTAGGCCTATTTTTATGCAAATTATTAATATCTCCGTGTGACGGACTTGGTTGCGAATATTGCGATTTAATTCTTATAACTCTGCTATATAAAGACTCGAATGCAACGAGGCTTTTATAATCAGGTTTCGCGGTAGGTGTTAATAATAATAAGCGAGTATTGTATTCGTCTAAACACTTTTCAAATCTTTCACGTAATGATTCTATCTGCGCGGACTCGTCAAGGAAACTTTCCATAAGCGAGGCGTTGTTATGAACGTTTAAAGACAAATCATACATTTGTTGCACCATTTCGAATATAACTTCGCGTTTAGCTAATAACATGGATAACTGCGAATCATTTATATCTTCCGAATCATTAACATCCGAAGCGTCACTATCAGGTAACTTAGTCATTTTCTTAGGCGGCATTTTTAATAACAAAAATATATATTCAAACTGAGAATGTTACAATGCAAGTTACAATAACAAGTAATACGACCAAATAAAGTAGGTCAAGCGCAAGCGTAATAAGAACCGAGTATGTATTTCCAATATGGTCGGATTATAACAGCGGATCGCGGAATGTACTCGATAACGTTATAAATTTCGAGCGCGGGTAGCGGGTAAATAAAATATGATGTAATATGTTCGATTTATAATGATTTTAGCGTTATAACTGCGGATAAACGATATGAACATAGTTTTAATTAACTATTTTAATAATAATATACGCGTAACTTAATGTCACGGGCGGAATAAAATATATTTTAAGCGAAAAATAATAGATGACGCAATGTCGATCTATGCGGTTATAGTTATTTCACAATGAATGTACTATTAAATCGCTTATTAGGGCCTACAATGAGTATCCTAATAAGGGCGGGTTTAAAATATATTTTATATGAATAGTAGAAGACGCATTGTCGTTCTATTATATGCGGTATATTAAATAGTATTTCGCATTGAAGATACTACTAATCGCTTATTAGGGCCTACACAATGAGTATCCTAATAAGGGCGGTGGAATCATCAGGTAATGTACGGTTCGTAAGGACCAACAATGGTTCTTATCCTGCTCGAAGGACCACTCAATGGTCGCGCCAATATAAAAATATATAAGTAAATATATTCTCGATATGAAGTGGACTGTATTTAGATCAACGTGGTGTTAGCAAAAGAGGGGAAAGACAGGAACATACGGCACATACCTCGTCGGAGGGAGTAGCGTCCAGAACACACGCGCCGCCACGCGGTCAGGGTCCTCCAGCTCGCGGCGGGCACGAACGGCGTCCAGTCCAAACACTCCACGCAAAACACACACGCGGCGGTGAGCGCGACCAAGGGCCGGGGAACGGGATTCCCCGGGGGTGTTACAAGGGCACAATGCCTGATGATCTAGAGAGCCTCGTGGAAGCTCTCCGGCGGTGGCCGAGTCCCGAACCTCGCGAAGGAACGGAGCGAACTCGACTGACTCCAGCGACACGCACGTCGCGTTCACGTCTTATTGGACGTGTCACGTGGTTAGTGACCACGCGGTGATTGGTTGTGCTCGTATGTAGGGAAGGATGAAGGAACACACCACAAATAATAAACGTTTAATTTCTACATTTACTATTTTAATTATATTGGCGTTACCAAGGATTATTAAAACACAACCTCATCCAATTAACAGTCTGTAGATTAGAAATAATATTAGAATCCAATAGAAAATAGAAATCCATTCAAATTCAAATTCAAATTCAAAATTCAAATTATATTTATTTGCAAGAATGTAGTACAAATTATAGATCTTTAAATTACAATATTATGTGGCTAACACATTCTACCCATTGATTGGGTGTGCAAATATTAAACAGAAAGTTGATTAGTCCAATTGTTATTTAAATATACACACAATTAAATTTTCACAATTACACGCACTACGATTTACACGATTAAATCACACACTTATCACACAATCTTCTCACTTTAAAGTCATAAATTCTTCAATGTCATAAAATTGTTTTAACATTAGCCAGTTCGTCAGTTTATTTTTGAAAAGATTTACTGGTAGTTCCTTGAAATTGTCCGGTATTTTATTATATATTTTAATAGCCATAAATATTACACTGTTTTTAGCTTTGTTGATTCTACACGTTGGGAAATGTAATTTGTTTTGGTATCTTGTCAACATATGCGAATTTACTTCTCCTTTCTTCTTAAAGTATTCCGGGTGATATTTTACAAATAAACATACCTCTCTTATGTACATGCAAGTTAAAGTAAGGTTCCGTAATTTACTAAACAGAGGTCTACAACTGTCTCTTTGGTTCAAACCGCACAGAGAGAGAGAGTTGTATTAGAATACATTTTTTTTGTGAGACAAATACCTTCCGCACATCACAAGATTGTCCCCAAAGAATGATTCCATACGAAAGTACAGAGGAAACGTAGGCATGATAAGCATTTATTGCTGCATTCATAGAAACAGTATCTCTTAGACGCCGTAATACGTAAACGAAACGATTAATTCTGTCACAAACATAATCAATATGTTTGTTCCATTTTAGACCTTCATCCAACAAAACACCCAAGAATTTATGATGATCTACTTGTTCTATTACTTGGTTATCACACTTTATATTTAGGTTTATTTTGGAGCAATTCTTAGTATAAAATTGAATTATTTTTGTTTTTAATAAGTTAATTTTAAGATTGTTGTTTTCTAACCATTTTACAATATTTTTAACCGCTTCATTTATATCTCTCTCGTACGTTTCCTTTTCAGTACATTTAACAATTAGGGTAGTGTCGTCTGCGAATAAAACTGATTTGTGTTTCACTGATTTCGGTATGTCATTAATATACAAGAGAAATAAAAACGGGCCGAGCACACTTCCTTGTGGTACACCTGATCTATTAGTTTTTTTTACTGACCTATATATGTTTCTTGATTGATTTACTATTCGTTGTACTTCCACATACTGATCTCTACCCTCTAAATAACTAGCAATCCATTCTTTGGCAATTCCTCTTATACCATATTTATCTAACATAAGCAAGAGTAATTCATGGTCTACAAAATCAAATGCCTTGCTCATATCTAGAAATATAGCGCTTACGGGTTTTTTTTCGATGAAGGCTTGAATTATTTCTTGCACCAAATCAAAGCATGCTAATGAAGTGGAACTATTTTTCCTAAATCCAAACTGTTCTTTACATAAGATCTTGTTTCTATCAATATAATTTCTAATTCTTTCTAAGATTACTTTTTCAAATATTTTAGATATCACTGGTATTAACGCTATCGGTCTGTAGTTTTTAAAATCTTTTGGATCGTCTTTTTTAAATAATGGTTTTATCACTGATGTTTTAAGCGCGTGTGGAAAAGTTCCCTGTTCCATAGATAAATTTACAAGAAAAGACAACGGTTCGCAAATATGGTCACTGCAGGATTTTAATATTTTTGTACTTATTCCATTTGTTCCTACTGAATTAGTGTTATTAAGTGATTTTATTATTTTACCAATTTCGTTACTGTTTGTAGGTGTTAAGAAAATAGTATTGCAACTTTCTGTAGTCAATGTCTTTTTTATGGCATTTACATCAAAATTAAATTTTGTTTGATTTGTGATGTCAATAAAAAAATTATTAAACTGTTCGCAAATTTCATTCATTGAGTCGTATATTTTATTATTAACTACAATCTCTTCAATTTCTGTAATATTGGTTTCGTCATTAATATTATTAGATATCATTTGCCATAAAGCTTTGTTCTTATTTTTTGCCAATTTAATAAATTTTTCACTTTGAATTTGTTTTGACTTAAGAATGCACTTTTTTAGTATATTTTTATATTTCACATAATGATTCCAACTATGATTTTTTTTAAATATATATTTTTAAGATAAAGTTGTCGCTTTCGTATACAACATTTCTTCAATCCTTTTGTTATCCAGTTAAGATTAGATTTTCCTGTACTTCTCTTTATCTTAATAATAGGAAAACAGAGATCATAAAACAGTTTGAATAACTCATAAAAAGCATTGAAGCAGTTATTAAATTCGTGTGTTTCGGAGAAGCTTAATGATGACATACATTCACAAAATTTACGAATATTCTCATTACAGTAGTCTCTTTTTGTCTCAAACCAGGATATATTTGTTTTGCGCTTTATCATACTAACTTTTAATATCTGTGCCGTTTCATGGTCTGACAAACCGAGGTAGTAGTAGTAGGTATTTAACCGAGTATATTCAGGATTAGGTTTGATTTTATTAAATCCAGCTCAAAATCGTTTTACTTGAAATTGATATTTTTGGTTTTATGGCATTCAAATGCCTTATAAATATAAATTAAATTTTGTGATCGTTTTACTTGTTTTACGCCAGCTTAAAACACCTAAAACTTAATGTGTTTACTTTGGTTCAGATTGAGTAAACTAAGCTCGTGAACTTTTATTTGTTCAATTGCTTTTCTTTTTATTTATTACTAGCTGCTCCGCGCGGTTTCACCCCCGTGGCTCCACTCCTGTTGGCCGTAGCGTGATGATATATAGCCTATAGCCTACCTCGATAAATGAGCTATCTAACACCGAAAAAATTTTTCAAATCGGACCAGTAGTTTTCGAGATTAGCGCGTTCAAACAAACAAACTCTTCAGCTTTATAATATTAGTATAGATTGTACATTTATGTTCTTCTGCAATATAATAAAATTCTATGTGTAAGCTTATACATATATCATTATCATTTTGAAATATAAACTAATATTAAAAGATATGTATTTAAATTTTTAAAAAAGTACCTATATTAATTTTTATTTTCAACTAGCTGTGCCCGCGACTTCGTCCGCGTGGAATAGTGACTGCATAGTAGTTACTACTTAACACACAATTATTGAGTAAACACGTCTTGAAACACGTACTACCATAAACAACTAAATTATAAGTACTTACAGATTATTTTACAGTTAAGAAATAAAAAAAATAATGACACAAAATAACTGTTAGTAAAATTAAAACTAAACTGAGCTATAAAACTTTGTTACAGAAGAGTTCAAAATTTCCAGGGTGTGGCTATCCTCTCGCTCCCATGTCCCCCTCTTCTTTCACAGCCTTTCAACCCTTCCCTTTCCATCCCTAGTAAATGGCAGAACCGATTTTGATGTAAATAATATTATCTCATTGTACCTATATGTACACGTCATATCCTATCGTTTGATGCTCCATTTGGTTTATTTATCTAACCACTGTCACCCCTAAAGTGCCCTATATGTAATAAACGGATGAACCGATTTCGATAAAACATTACTAATTGTAATTCACCCGTTATGCACATTCATTTGATATATCACTTAGGTAGGTACTATCACAATATTTGACAACATTCGTTTCTTTCATTCCCACTTATACCTATACAGTAAAGTAAAAAAAGTAGTCAAATTTTATCAAAATCGGTTCATCCATTTATTTGATATAGAAGGTATAAAAGTGGTAGATAATAAAAAAAGTGAATTTTGACTCAAGTGACATATGAAATGAAAGGGCATGACGTGTAAAGTATAATTAGACATATTTAATCAAAATCGGTTCATCCATTTACTATACCTATATACCAGGGTGTAATCGTTAAGTGTGCACAGGCGATTTTTCCGTAAGTATTACAGATAACAAAAAACTTTAAACTGATATCGAAAGTACTTAACCTAATGAGTAAAATGGCCGTAATAAATTTTTAAAAATAAATCGAGAAATATCAAAAAAAATATCTTTAAACCCTCCCATACATTAAGTATGAAATATGAATATCCCGTATACATTTAATATGAAAGATTTTTAGATTTCTTTTTCTTTTTTGGTTTTCTGCTTTAATTACTTCGCAAATTTGAAGTGGCATTTTCCACGCTTTTTCCGGAAATTTTCACGCATTTTCCGGATATTTTCCGGGGATTTTCCGTGCATTTTCCGGGCATTTTCCAGGCATTTTCCACGCTTTTTCCGGACATTTCCACGCATTTTCCGGATATTTTCCAGACATTTCCCTGGCATTTCCGGTTATTTTCCGGGATTTTCCAGACATTTTCCGGGAATTTCCCAGGCATTTTCCGGGGATTTTCCGAGCATTTCCCGGGGATTTTCCGGATGTTGCCCAGACATTTTCCGGACATTTCCCTGGCATTTTCCGGGAATTTTCCACGCATTTCCCAGGCATTTTCCGGACATTTCTCAGGCATTTTCCGGGGATTTTCCAGGCATTTTCCAGGCATTTTCCGGATATTTTCCGGATATTTTCCGGGAATTTTCCAGACATTTTCCGGACATTTCCCTGACATAGCCTGTAAATGTCTGGAAAATCCCCGGGAAATGCTCGGAAAATCCCCGGAAAATGTCTGGAAATCCCCGGAAAATGCCAGGGAAATGACCAAAAAATGTCTGGAAAACATCCAGAAAATCCCCGGGAAATGCTCGGAAAATCCCCGGAAAAAGCCTGGGAAATTCCCGGAAAATAACCGGAAAATGCCTGGGAAATGCTCGGAAAATGCGTGCAAATTCCCGGAAAAACCGTGGAAAATCCCTGGAAAATGCCAGGAAAATATCCGGAAAATGCGTGAAAATGTCCGGAAAATATCCGGTAAATGCGTGAAAATGTCCGGAAAATATCCGGAAAATGCCTGGAAAATCCCCGGAAAGTGCCTGAGAAATGTCCGGAAAATGCCTGGGAAATGCGTGGAAAATCCCCGGAAAATGCCAGGGAAATGTCCGGAAAATGTCTGGGAAACATCCGGAAAATCCCCGGGATGTTCGGAAAATCCCCGGAAAATGCCTGGGAAATTCCCGGAAAATGTCTGGAAAATCCCGGAAAATAACCGGAAAATGCCAGGGAAATGTCTGGAAAATATCCGGAAATTGCGTGGAAATGTCCGGAAAAAGCCTGGAAAATGTCCGGAAAATGCTATGTATAGTAAATGGATGAACCGATTTTGATTAAATATGTCTAATTATACTTTACACGTCATGCCCTTTCATTTCATATGTCACTTGAGTCAAAATTCACTTTTTTTATTATCTACCACTTTTATACCTTCTATATCAAATAAATGGATGAACCGATTTTGATAAAATTTGACTTATTTTTACTGATAGGTCGTTCACTTTCATTTAATATATCACTAAAGTATATTCGACAACTTTAGTTATTTTCATTCCCACTTTTACCCCTATATACCTAGTTACAATAAATGGATGAACCGATTTTGAAACAGTTTATTTAAGAACCAGCGTCGGAAAATATGCTGCCTAACAAAAAAACATCATCTAATTCGGATTACCTGCTAGCGAGCTACGGTGGCACAAACACACACACACACAGCGGTCAAACACTTATCACCCATATTTTTGCATCGGGGGTTAAAAATATAATATAATACGACATAATTTAAAGGACATTTTATGTATAAAATTTACCTAGAAATCCCCCCCCCCTACTACCTCAGCTTACCCCGCCACCCTTGGGGACTTTCGATATGATCACTTGGACATAACTGTAGCGTATAACAGATAACTTACGTTTTATCGTACACTGTATGTGTACCATAGAATGCCTTAGCAAATGTTCGCCGATTTATGAACCGATTGACATGAAATAAACGCTAAATGTTAAATGAAGATTACCACAATATATTAGTGAAAACCGCATCGAAAGATTAGCGTGTTCAAACATACAGACAAACAGACAAACAGACAAAAAATTTTTTAACTACAGTTTTGGGTTTGGGATCGATTTAATAATAACCCCTGCTAATTTTTTTTTACATATTTTCATTGTACAGACACCACTTTTCTAGAATTTTATTATATGTATTGATTCTAAAAGTGTAGGTAATATAATACCTACCAACAAAAAACATGAATTGCTATCATTATAAAAAATAAATACCTATAAGTAACAACTTACTTTTTGTGGGAACGCATGATGGTGAAAATTCACAAAACACGAAGATTGCATTTGATATTTTTGGTTTTATGGCATTCAATTGCTTTATAAATATCACTACATAGTATAAAAAAAGTCGCTTTCTCTGTCCCTATGTCCCTTTGTATGCTTAAATCTTTAAAACTTCGCAACGGATTTTGATGCGGTTTTTTTAATAGATAGACTGATTCAAGAGGAAGGTTTTAGTATATAATTTATGAGGTTTTAGACAAAGCGGACGAACCCGCGGGCGGTAAGCTAGTAAATTTATAAAATACGAAGATTTTTGAAATTGTAACTAATGAACGCAATCAATATTAGATTAACTGTAGATAATGGTGTCTAGTTTTACTTAAAATAATAAACATCTACCCTCACTTTAAAAAAATGTAGTATATTTATTATTTACACGAAATATACCTTATAGGGAAGGGAAGATATGGGCTAAAGAGTTAAATAAATAACATCATTATATTAAAATTATTAATTTCCAACTGTGTATTCAGTAGTGTTAACATCTAAATTGATTTGATTTTTACGAAATCTCATAGATGGCGCTGTTACAAAATTAACATTATACAACTTACATTCTTTAAACTATGTTTCTCTTCCCAAGTTACTTAAATGGCATAATTTTTATAGTGTCAATCTAGATATTGTCAAACAACATTTATATATGCGTCATTTGATTATTAATTTCCAATAGTTAAGGTGTGTTTGATTTTTCTAACACTTCATAGATGGCGCTGTTTCAAATTTGTCTTTATACTGCTAAGATTCATTTAACTGTTTCTCTGCCCAAATTACGTAAATGACATAGTTTTTATTTTGTAAAGCTAGATAATAGCATGGCTTACTCGAAACCAACATTTAAACATGAGTCTTTAGATTGTACGCTGTCGTAGTACACGGAATATGTAAGAAAAATAAAGGCTCACAGCTCCTCCCCCGAAGGTGATATCATGATAATATGTTTAAACTATCCTCACCCGACCTCTTAGGAATATTCATGCAAAATTTGAAGTAAATCTATGCAGTACTTTTCGAGATTAGCCCGGTCAAACATACAGACAAACAGACAAACAGACAAACAGACAAACAGACAAAAATTCTAAAAACTATATTTTTGGCTTCTATATCGATTATAGATCATGGATTATGTATTCTTTAAAAAAAATATTCAATGTACAGTTTTGACTTTCCTACGATTTTATTATATGTATAGATGTCACTCCGATGTGCGCACTTATGTTATAAAAGGCACAATTAGAATACGAATATATATTTATTTTCCTCAAATATACGAATATTTAGGCATTAACAATTATTCGTTTTGAATACCAAAGAGTTCACATTTTCCTTGCCGCATTGATTATTTTACTAAATTGTGGAACTGTTACACTTTTAATAGAAAGTAAGTTTTAGTATAAGAATTATGAAATTTTAAATTTTCCCGAGTAAACATAATTTATTCTTCGATTTGTAAAGAAAAAGAGGAAAACTACAAACTACGTGATCAAAGAGTAAATTTTTCGTTCTATTTTCCTAAACGAAATTCAACAATTTTCAAGACTCTGAAAGACTGACTCTGTACAGACGAGAAATAAATACTGTAAGATCAAATTGAAAACAATTTTCTTCACATTAATACGTGACTGACTTCTCAAGGCAAACTTATTATTCTGTCTAATAAAAATCATTCAGTTCTTTTATTATGATCCCGTATCTCTGATATATGTTATTTTCTTTGTTAGGAATCTAGCTTACTATTTGAATGGGTTTTGTAGGATTAAAGTACCTATAAATAAATTAAAAAAGAAGTTGCCGTTTTACTAATGTTTTAATGTATTAAAATAAACTATGTTTAAACAAAACCACAGAATAATAACTAGTAGCTACTAACAAAACTATAAAAAACAGGTCCCTATTTTCAAGTTACCTTCTTTTTACCTGCTATATTTATATATCTATATTTTGTAAGATCTTAAATACAGAATCCTCTGTCTAGTCAACTTTAAGTAAAAACAACGCAGATTTCGTTAAAATAATACCTACTCATGGTTATTATTCAAAATCTTCCAAATTTGTCCTAAAATTCTGGGTTGATCGTATATCTAAGCCTTTCACTTGTATAAAATCAGATGACGGGTTTATGGCTTAGCCTGACATCGTCGGTAATAACTTTATCTCCACGTGTCTCGTCTCGTGGAAGGTTCGAGAATGTAAGGACTTTTCTGGAATTGTCCCCGTTTAAAGTTTCTGCTTAGCGATTGAATTTGAGAAGAATTGCTTCTGTTTTGTAGCTATGCTTTAATGATTTTTTAATTATAATATAATTATTAAAAAAACACGGATTCAAGAGCGCCAAATTATCTTTAAGGCTTTCAAATTTTAACAAAATTATTCAGTTTGTTTCACAAGGTTTTGCTATTAAATTTTCGATTTTTTGTGTGATTGCGATTCTATTTGCAATTATTAATTTTTTTTAACAAATTGAGATAAATATTTTTTTTTACATTTGAACAACTGCAATGTATTGTTTTTTATAGCAGATAAGTAAATGTATTATGTAGTAGATACAATCTGTTAAAAATAAAAAGTATAATCAAAAATAGCTTCCATTGAGTCCGTTCTGTTTACCGTGGTAAATGGTAATACACTTTTATTGTGGATATCCCCAATATTCGAACTCGCCGCTTCGAGTCTTCCTTCATCATAAAAACAGCTAAAAAATGGAATTCACTCCCTAACACCATTTTTCCTAAACAATACAACTTGGACCTCTTCAAAGCTAGGGTGAATAGGCTCCTTCTAGGCAGACATCACATCCACATCGCCACATCGCCGCTTCCCATCAGGTGGGATTGTGGCCAAACCTCTGCCTATCTTCTTATATATAAAAATGAATCGCAAAATGTGTTGGTAAGCGCATAACTCGAGAACGGCTGAACCGATTCCGATAATTCTTTTTTTATTATATTCCTTGAAGTACGAGGATGGTTCTTACGTAGAGAAAACGTAAATATGTACCACGGGCGAAGCCGGGGCGGACTGCTAGTTGTTAATAAAAAAAAAAAAAAAAAACACTAATGCTATTTTAAACAAAATATTCACTTTGTTTATAAACACGCAAATCTCTTTTAGATATTGCGTCGCAAAAACTTTATTTACATTAGGCAGTAATCCTCTGTAATACAAACGGGCGATGTTATTCAAAATAAACAACACTCTCTAAATATTATGTTTTGAACACGTTTTGTACATATTTTAGTGGAACGCTCAATGGTAATTGGTTGAAAAGCTTTTCGGGGCTATTTCTCTTTATAGAATTTGTAAACGTAATTGATTGTTTTGCGAACTATAAATCAGTACTCAGCGAGTGACAGACAATTCGTTGCATAATGGTCAATGTATTTATTTTATTTATATAAACTCAACTAAAATCTATACTAATAAGCAGGTATAAAAACATAGAACAACCATCAGTTCAGTATACTTATATTAGTTACTAACATAAAAGTTGCGAGTGCCCTAAGTACCCTTTTAATCCGTGAGGGAGTAAAATCCTCTTAACTACAACGTACCAACCCTGACAACTTTCATGTGAATTTCATATGATTTTAACCTTTCCGTTTTATATATGCGTTTAGATTATAGTCGGTAATATATCTAACTATCTAAAATATTTTACGTCAGACGGTACAATTTCACGATCTAATAAAACCAAACAAAAATTATGTATCTTACGATGGTACCCATTATCACCATTATTTTACACACATAAAGAACAAGCTGGTAACTAAAGCGATTACTTGTTTGCATATCTTACTCTATTCATGAATAATTTACTTTCAGTATATTAAACAACAATAGAACTGTCATCAAAAGCGTACAATGAAAATAGCATGTAAATTACTTATATTGGTTCTCTTCACAATCGAGAGCGTTGGCCCAACAAAATATGATCGTCGATGTTTATCGCCATTACTAATATACATCTACAATGCCAGCCGATCATGGACATTTAGGCCCAATACACTATAGTGATTGTCTCTACTCGCCCAAAGCTGCCCATTGTGAAGAGGGCCCATTACAACTTACCCTTCTCCAAATTCAGTTCTGCACTGTTCGTCCATAGTAAACACATAGTTTGATAGTTCTTTAGCACCGCCCAATACTACACCATCATCATGGCTTCGTTGGTGAAGACACCACAATTTCCTATAAGAAAGAATTATAATTTAATGAAACCAAACATCTCTTTTCCAGAGATAATTTGATATTAAATTGGTACTGCCAATATTTAAAACCAGGTAAGCTTGAGAAGGTAGTAAATAAGCTCTGCTTAAGTTTAAGTTATTGATAAGAATGGTCCATTTTTATTAACTACTACTATTGCATAGCTTCTATCGCGGGCCTTGAGCGCGGGGACCAAATCCAGAAATTCCGTAACGAAAAAACCTCACGCTCCCCACTCCGACGGGCACGGAGGTGTGGCTTGAAGGCATGCTATGCAATAGCTTTACCGCGGCAGTCCTCGAGTGCCACACGTCTTTTTTTTATTTTTTTATTTTTATAAACAACGAAGGGGAAATCTGGACCGTTTGAAGCTCTACTGCAAAAGGAATCATTAATAAAAATGGTGAATTTTTAGTTTAAACCAATAGTATTATAACTTACTTGGTCTTTTTGTGGAACTGTTCTCTAGAGCAAGAAGACCAGGCGTAGTTGTGAAGAGTGGCCAGCACAGTGGGGGCCATCACAGATCCCTTCAGACCATCAGTTTCACATTGTCCTTCACCGTCGTGAGTCAGGCCTAGTCTGGGTAAAGAAGTGTGAATTAAAATCATATTTTAATCTCTATGCTAATATATACAATTCTCGTGTCACAATGTTAGTTAACAAACTCCTCCGAGACGGCTTGACCGAATCTCATGAAATTTTGTGTACATCGGGTAGGTTTTAGAATCGAATAACTTCTATTTTTCATACGTATGCCGGGACAGCTAGTTAGTTATATAGAATTTACTGATTTTTGCTCACTGTTTGATTATAAATGTTCTGTCACATCTTTAAATATTGAATCATTACTATTCCTTACTTAAAACTTTTACAGTTAGTAGTGGAGAGAGTAACAGATAAAATATATTGGAAAAATACGCTACAAATTGAAAATCTCGGCCATTTCTGGGAAAGTTAAAAATACAAACTTGCATCAAATGAATTTACGCTCTTAATGCTCTTAGTTAATTTCAGTTCTTACAATAGATTAGAAACGTGTCAGAAATTTAATCTATACTAATATTATAAAGCTGAAGAGTTTGTTTGTTTGTTTGCTTGAACGCGCTAATCTCGGGAACTACTGGTCCGATTTGAAAAATTCTTTCGGTGTTAGATAGCCCATTTATCGAGGAAGGTTATAGGCTATATATCATCACGCTACCAACCTACATGGGTGGAGCCACGGGGGTGAAACCGCGCGGAGCAGCTAGTTCTAAATGAAATTCATCGTTATTTCTATATCAACTGTGTTGAGCGAACCTTAAATGGATCGATGTGACCCAGACTTCAGAAATAGATATTACTCTCGGAGGGAATACAAGTACCTCAAACAAATAAAGATCAGCGTGATCTTATATATTTGGAAAGGTACTGAAAATAAATTATAGGTAGCAAATATTTGTATGAATAAAACAAATATTAATTATTGATGATGCCTTAAAATGTGTCCAGTGTATAAAATTATAATGGAATAATTATTATGATAAACATTCATTTAAACCAGTTTGTAATAATACTTGTAATCACTAAAAATTTAATTATTGTCAATTTACATCCTAAGTAGCTATAATAATGATATCGGTTAGTATATTCTGAAGTTCTTATATTTTACGATGTGACTATTTGTACTGTACGAATAAATTATATTTATTATTACGAATAAATTACGAATAAATTATATTTATTCGTACATTTATTCAATTTTTTTTTTAATTAAGGATGAACTGGATGATTAGCTTATCATTCTGTATGATTAGCTTAAAACAAAATTACTAAATAATTCGCTAAACATCGCCATGTGTTATTATTTTTCATATTGCCACATCTTACATTAAAAGTCGGTAGATTTGATTGCCACTATAAAAATAACTTTTACTATCTCCTCGTGATCTGGGCTGCCATAATCGTAAAAATATTTGAAATAATGTTTATAGCGGTGTAATTTTCCTAATGGACCTTCCAAGTTTTTGCACATGCCAGATTTGTAAATATACCCTTTTTGGGTACAAAATATTATTTCAAATTTGAGGAAGAAACGAGGATTGATGATTCAGCACAAATTATTATAAGGAATTTAAACAAATAGATTGTACAGAAGTCAGTCGTTAAGGATCTAATAGGCCCTAATGTTTGTAGTTACGAAGTTGTATTAGTTTTAATTGAACGATAAACAAGCGTGAAATAGGGACGTTAATAATCCTTAACTATAATCATAACATCATTAATTAGTATGGATATCATAATTGGACTTAAACGCCCCTAAAGGGCGTTATTAAGCTATATTGTACAAATAATATAGGTACTTGATCTTTATTAACCAACTTCAAAAAAAGGAGGAGGTTATCAATTCGGCCGGTATGTTTTTTTTTATTTTTTTTTTATTTTTTATGTATGTACACCGATTACTCCGAGGTTTCTGAACCGATTTACGTGATTCTTTTTTTGTTCGATGCGGGATGGTGTCGAATTGGTCCCATAAAAATTTTATTCGGATAGGCCCAGTAGTTTTTATTTTATGAGCATTTTTGTCTGTATTTGTAAATATTGCAAGTGCAAGTTTGAAGTCGGTTGTTTTTAACGCAGTTATCACTTGTTCTTTAAACCATAAAGTTAGCTCAAGATAAATTAATTCATATTTCATTGAAAATTTATATTGTAAGATGTTAAAAGGAACTATATAGATTACTAGCTTACCGCCCGCGGCTTCGCCCGCTTTGTCTAAAACCTAATAAATTGTATACTAAAACCTTCCTCTTGAATCACTCTATCTATTCAAAAAAACCGCATCAAAATCCGTTGCGTAGTTATACAAAGGGACATAGGGACATAGGGACAGAGAAAGCGACTTTGTTTTATACTATGTAGTGATAGTGACTAGTGATAGGTACATATAAACGTCTTTATGCGAGAGAAAATGAATTCTATTACAATTAAAAGCGATTCGTGCCAAATGTCTGCGGGTAAGATTAACAATAGAGCAAAAGAAGCGTATTTGAGGTAATCCAAATCTTTTGTTGTCTTCAAATCCTCTCAATTATTACGGGACACCGAAAATGTGAAGCCACAGACTAAAAATGTTGGAACAGTCGAATTGTTTTGAATAAAAAAACACGGGTTGCACTCCGGGAGTGCCGGCAGAAGTGAAAACTTGATTATTAACGTTCAGCATGTTTGATATTTTGGAATGGTATCCGTCTTACGCATGGAATATAAGGGCTAAAAAAAAAAAAAAAAAAAAACATCCGTCTTACGCTTTTTCGATCAGGCCACGTGTCCTGACGCGAGTTTAAGATTTTATACCCAACGCTGCTAAAGAAGTTTTCACTTCAAAAGTTTATAGAACAGTGAGATTTTAATGAGAATGTTTACGTAGGTATTTGTAATAATAACATTAAAGAAGCTTGATTAAGTTTATTATGAACGGAGTTTTATAAATCGCATTGAATGCTTTAAGAAAATAATAATGAAATTAATGATAGTATATGTGGCTAGTGCTTATACTAGCGTACTAGAAAAGTGAATAAAGATCTTTGAGTACGTCTGTAATCGCTGCAATGCTGTTTGCGGCAATACTATAAAAAAAAAAAACAAAACAGTAATCCTCATTTATAAAAAGATAAAACTCAAGTCCAGTAGTTGAAATGTGTAGTCGATTTGCAAATAGACCACTTGAAGTTTATCTTATATATGGCATGTGCGCGGTTTGTTTAAAGGGCCTTATCAATCGTAACAGGCGGCGTCAATTAGCCCTCTGAGGCCACGAAACTTGCGACATTTGAGCGATGGCGATGCGACGCAACAGCGATTGTACAAGCGTTGCATAGCCTGGTTAGGTTAATTAAATAAAACAATTAGTTTAATTTAATTTATTTATGTTTAAATATTTGCACACCCAGATAGTGGGTAGAATGTATTAGTATTAACTATAAAATTGTAATAACAACACCTATATTTGTAACTGCATTCTTGCAAATAAATGTAATTTGAATTTGAATTTAGAATGTTACTTAGACAAATGACAGGAACGATCGTTTCGCTTAAGTTTGATTGGTCATCTGCCCATCTGTCAGCTAATTGAAAGCTTTTCATTTAAACGAAACAGGCGACGGATCCTGGACGTTAAAGCGATGCACGGGAGGCGGTGTATCAACGGCGACGCGGCAGCGATAAAAACAAACACGTTTGATTTTGTCACTTGGTCTAGTATAGAATAAAGAGTTTTATGTTAAGTGCGACTGCCGCCAGCTTGTTTCGTGCCCGGGTACGATATCACTGCCTAATCGTCTCCTATCGCGTCGCTGCCGCCGTCACTCGCCCACCGCAAGTTTCATGGCCTTATCTTCAGAGTCAGAGTCGAGTGTTTTCGATCGTCGCATAAAAATACTGGCTTGAACAAAACCAGTTAAGATTGAAAGATTGACCTTTCTGACGTATTATGCTGTAATTAGAGGTTACAGATGTCAAACTGTTATACTGGCCTAAAAAATATTTAGCTGGAAATATTTTGGAACAACGAATCCTTTTTTTAAACAAGAGAGACTGTGTACTTAGATGGATAGTAATAGGTAGGCCCTTTCCTTCGATCAATACTAACAATTTATGATCGAAGGCCCTTTCTAGCAAAAACTGATTGGATCTGGATCAAATTTGGTTCAGTAATAAACTATGTATCCTACTACTAATTATAAAGGCGAAAGTTTGTAAGTATGGATGTATGGATGTTTGTTACTCTTTCACGTAAATACTACTGAACCGATTACAATGAAATTTAGCACACATATAGAGGATAACTTCGATTAACACATAGGATAGGTTTTATCCCGGAAAACCCCCGGGAACGGGAACTATGCGAGTTTTTCTTTGAAAACGCGGGCGAAGCCGCGGGCGGAAATCTAGTATTAATATAAGGCGGTTTAGTACCTACATAGACTACCTTCCATTATAGGTTACTTATTTATTCTAAAAAATAAAGATATACTGCTAACTACAAGCTTTTAAAAGTAAGCTTCATCCTTTAAAAAGTATAGGAAAAGACATGCGTACATGCAAAATATCTATGATGGTTTTTGCATAACAAATTCTGCTCGCACGGCGTAGTGGGTACTGGGTACATTGAGTGGATGCTAAATATTTTATGTAGGGACGCATTTTTCTAACACTAAGCCGATAAATGAATGAAGTATTTGCTTGATATATAATTTTTTTAACTATCAGTATCGTTTCTGGATTTTCTTCTAGAAGGTTATTCGAGCTTCAAGTGTTTACGTAACTATTATATTATCTTCTTTATTTTTTTTACTACTTTCAATTAAAATATGTAAATGTAATAATACATTTTTTACACAACATTAACGTTAGGTAAACATACAAACCTATAGGAAGATAGATATAAGATACACTCTTCTAGGAAGCTAAAAAGCAAATCACTTTAGCCGTTGTCAACGCTTTAATTTGGCTGCGAAAGAGCGCAATTTGTGTCTTAAAATATTATAAAGGAACCGCCGACAAGGAATCTAAATACAAATTGAATCATCATGTTAACATTGAATACGTTTTTGGACTGGACTTCCGTTTGTTTGCCACAAAGAATGAATTACATTTATTAATTACGTTTCTGGCCCTTACTTTTTTGTTTGCCTTGTAAAATATTATTACAGACGAAGCTTTAATATATATTTTTGCTAGTAATTTAATTTATATTATATACTAGCGGTCCGCCCCGGCTTCGCCCGTGGTACATATTTACGTTTTATCTACATAAGAACCATCCTCGAACTTCAAGGAATATAATAAAAAAAGAATTATCGAAATCGGTTCAGCCGTTTACACGTGATGCCGTGACAACGCGAAACGGGTTTCATTTTTATATATATAGATTAATCATTAATTAATATTAACGTAAGTATAATATTTTACACTTAATTGTTAAAATTCTATAAAATTAAGAACTTATTTAAAATAAGCATTCTAAATAAAACCTCTTTTTTGGAACATCGTCAATAATAATACATTTTCAAAAGAATATTATTATGAACAAATACGTGACTTTATATGGAATTCATAGCGAATCGTCGTCGTTTATCTCAAATTCCTCCCAAATACAAACAGCGAATCTTGAAAATTGAAATTTGAAAATGAAATCATGCGAATCCCTAATGATTATGTGTAGGTATTGAATATTTATAATCTAATTATAATAGTATATGGGATTTTTAAGTGAAACTTCTTTAGGCGCGTTGAGAGTAAAATTTCAAGATCCCGTCATGACAATACCGTCTCGTCATGGAATAAGACGACGATTTTCGTACCTATCTTTCAATCTTGCCACAGAAGTTTCACTTCTGACACGTGTGCACACACTTTTTTTGTTAAAGTTAAAGTTAAAGTTTTTATTAAGAAATGTGTTTTTATAAAAGCTCTATGCAGCAAGATACTAATATTATAAAGCTGAAGAGTTTGTTTGTTTGTTTGTTTGTTTGAACGCGCTAATCTCGGGAACTACTGGTCCGATTTGAAAAATTCTTTCGGTGTTAGATAGCTCATTTATCGAGGAAGGCTATAGGCTATATCACGCTACGACTAACAGGAGTGGAGCCACGGGGGTGAAACCGCGCGGAGCAGCTAGTTATAAATATATGGCATTTTCTTGTGTTTAATTTTACGTGTGTATTTTACAATTATATCAACTAGCTGGTTGTTTTTGTTTCATTTTCATGTTTTCATTTAGTCTGCCCGTGAACACGCTCGCTATAGTGAGAGTATTCGAAAGCTTATATTGTTTTAATAATATTATAATGAATAAATTTCGTTTGAAATGAAAATATTTAATTTCTTATTGATAAACATAAAAGTTTAATATTTATTGTAATCAATATAAAGACTGCAGAACAAATTAGCATTTTTTGAAACTGTGGCTGTACTCGTATCATTGGACTATGGAAATACGAAACCACAAACATCATACATACAAGCAAATCTAAAATTTCTTCGAAAGAACCTTACCTCTACAGATTCAAAATGACATTCTTTGAAGGTCGTATCAAACACGGCTCTGTTAATTCCATTATATCTTTGTAAAACCTTTGAAATTCTTGTATTTTATTTGAGTTTGACTCGTAAATGCGAGACAAAGGCTTTAATTAAGGCTTGCCTAAACTCGGTATGACTTTAACTCTTCAGAGGAGCTTAATTGCAAATGCCCAATCAACCTTTTGTCTGCTTAATTTAATTAAAATTATTCTTGTCTTGATGAGCTTACATCAGATATCGTAAATAAATATTTGCTATTTAAATAGCATCTAAAATAGCATATAAATCTCACAAATTAATTTGTGAGAGATTGTTGATGTGTTATAGTGTAATAAAAAAGCCAGCTTTGTGAATTTATTAAGAAGAAAGAATAATAAATTTTAACATTGGAACGTATCTTCACAGTTGACAGATATATACGTGTATCTTTCTAGAAAGTCTTAAAGAAAACTAAGATTTTGAACTGTTTAAGGACATTTGATTAAAATTACTCAGCTAGGCCAATTTAAAACAAGAACAAAGTATTTTAATAAATGTTACGTTATTATACGTAACATTTATTACTAGATTTATTTTTATTTTTTTATTTTTATTACTAGATTGTACATAGAGCGCTATTATCAATCATTATTAATTTTCGTCCAAGAGTCTTCCTTTCGGCGAATTAATTACTAGGTAATGGAACTAATTGTGCGTGTGAACCGTGAATGACCGTTAATTGTGAACCATACGATAATTTACTTTAAAATTAGAGCAATAAAGTTCCAAATGGTCCTCAAGATGTTCACAGATGGAGATAAGAACTGCCACGATAATTTAAACCTTAATGCAAGATATTAGAGCTTATTTCACTTATCTATGTGGTCAGAGGGTAATAACCTATCTGTATGAAAGGATAATGCTCGTAATAAGCTTGGAAAAATCTGAAATTACATTCTTAACTACGTATTGTATGTTTTCGGTTGATCTTATATAAGCCAGAGGATTTTATATCGTGGCTTTATTGGGGTCTGATTTATTTAGTTATCAAAATTTCAGTGTATTTTTAACCAGCTTTGTATGAAATATTTCATTATAAAACCTTTATGAATGAAGGTTTGGTTTAAAACAAATGTTGTATGCTGAATTAATTTAATGTAAATGAGAGAAAATTTTGTTACTATTTTGTGAAAAGAAGAGATTTTTCTTCCAGAAAAATCTGGCATCATCAGCATGTTGTAATTTAAAATTAAGTGCCTCCCTCAAAATCATTGAATTGAATATCAATCTATACTAATATTATAAAGAGGAAAGGTTTGTATGTATGTATGTATGGTTTTCACGCATAAACTACTGGACCGATTTTGATGAAATTTGGCACAGATAATCTTTAGACCCTGAGAAAGAACATAGGCTACCTTTTATTGCGAAATATGTACCACGGGCGAAGCCGGGGCTGACATTATATTCATAAACAAAAGAAATAAATACACATAACACAATAGATATAACAAATCTTTAGTTCTCTAATTTATTCTCTGATTTCCAAACGATTTACGTTTTACATGTACACCTTTTCTTCCAAACCCGTATGACATTGCTCCGATAGGCTCCAATGTTTTGGGATAGAATAAAATAAAGATAAAAGAAGTAAATTCAGCATTATTCAATAGATTCACTATTTACATTTGGAGTGTATTTACTTGATTTGACTTTACAAAGGAGTGAGTTTTGCTTTAATATGTATATCTATAACTTTTCCTGCTTTTGTAGGTACCATTCATTATTTATATTAAAGGATATGATGTTCTTTGATGCGGTTATTATTACAGATAATATTAACTATTTACAATGTGTGAAATAAATGTTCAGCAAAACACTGTTTATACTTACCTATGTTCTTTTTTATGCGAACAAAATCTATTAGCTACCTATAACATGAAACTTAGGTACTTCGTTTCATATTATTGCAAAAATCATATAATATTATCTTTAGGAATTCAATATCTATTATTAAAACAACCTCCAAATCATCTAATATTTAGGTAAAATAGATTCAAACAGACTTGTTATGGCCAATTATAATAAAATATGTATGTACAAGATCTGATCAAAGGCATCAGAAATAGATGTGTTCTGCAAGTAACCGGGTCATGATTATATAAATAAGATTTGGCTTTACTAGTAGCTCATTCAGTAATGGTATATGTATATTATATAATTAACTAGCTGCGCTTCGCGGTTTCACCCGCTTGGCTCCACTCCTGTTTGGTCTTAGCGTAATATATAGCCTATAGCCTTCCTCGATAAATGGGCTATCTAACACCGAAAGAATTTCTCAAATCGGACCAGTAGTTCTTGAGATTAGCGCGTTCAAACAAACAAACTCTTCAGCTTTATAATATTAGTATAGATTAATAAAAAAACTACTTAGTAGTGGAAGCATAACAGAACAATTATTTAACTGCCACACATGGTAAATATTAACGATGATTCTATCATATAACATAAATGAACATATACATTGAGATAGATTTTGATTCCTACCAGAAAAATCTTATAATTGCGTTTTTTTTTGTTTCTCGGAATTCATTCAATGCAATTTTATTTATCATCGTTTTTAATTAAAATTGCAATGGCTATAGAGGATGTAACGTTCGTAACGTAAAATATGGTTTATTAAGCATTTGTATGCTAAAATATATAATAAACTACAAGTAATATCTGCTATGTCCCGGTAAACGAGTTTTGAAATGCCCAATTTCTTGAAGAAGTCATTTTAGTCAAATAGCCTTAATCGATTTCAAATTCAGACTATAACAATATCTTTACTTCAGTTAAAATATCTTGGAAACGGAACTTACATAATGTATGGTCGAAGATCCGAACATAAGTCGACCTTCACCGGCGTGATAATAGAATGAGACCAATTTTATAATAAATTTAGTCTATTAAAAAATGTATTAAAAATGGGTTGACTGGGAAAATCACGGACAGGACATTTTTAATGAATTAAAAAAAAAACATTTTTTTTTTAATTAATTGCAGTATCAAGATAATAAAAAAAAAAGTTGTGTGGTTTTATGAAACCACGGTAAAAGTGAAACTTTCCGAACACTGCTTTATACCTACTCGGCAGCCGACCGTCACGCGACATGCGCTACACAGACCAAAAAGTTTGAGACGATGTAATAAAAGTTTCACTTTTAAATTATAATAGACTTAAAGTATGAAACCTACAGAATGTGCAGTCATAGTCGTTTTCTAATATTTACCGGGACAAACGGCTAGGTTGGCAGGTATAAACAGGTATGTCGGTACCAGTTACTTTCACTTGATAGGATGATGAAAAAAAAATTATGTCAGCGCTGTTTTATTACAAAATTGTTTTATTATCTCGAAACTGCAATTAATAAAAAATGAAAATAAAATGTTTTTTTAAATCATCAGCCCAGCCCATATACGTTCCCACTGCTGAGACACGGGCCTCCTATGAGGGTACAGGCCATAATCCACCACGCTGGCCAAGTGCAATTCTTCGACATGTCGGTTTCCTCACGATGTTTTCCTTCACCGTTCGAGCAGTGGTGATGTAGCAACATGCGCAGAAAAATTGAAAAATCAATTTATTTCCTGCGTGCTCGCCTGGTCTCGAACCCCGGACTTATCGATTCGAAGTCCGAGGTCTCACCACTGAGCCACCACTGTTTTTTTAATAATTAATTAAAAAATATCTTGTCCTGGATTTTCCCAGTCAACCCATTTTTAATACATTTTTTAATAGACTAAATTTATTATAAAATTGGTCTCATTCTATTATCACGCCGGTGAAGGTCGACCTATATTTGGATCTTAGACCAGTATATTATTAAATTCATTTATTCCTGTAATTTTTCTAAACAAGTTCCAACATCTGAGTAACAATATTGTTTTGTTGTTTTGCTCGTAAAATATTATCAAAATTAATGTTCGCTTGTGGTCAAAGCTTTCTTTGTTGCGAATTTAGATTATGGAAGTCGCGAGAGATAGTAAACTAGTGTTTATATTAAAAGCGATAGCGGAAGCGGGAAATTAAATATTTCTATTTAAAATATCTTTCCAAAAGTGAACGCTTAAACACATTTAATAAAATTCAGATATGATAAATCTACGAAACGGTAAATACAAGTAAGTAATATTTAAAAAGTTTGGAAATAACTAATAAACTGTAATAAATAAACCATCGCAAAACGCATGTTTATTTTTTCCTAAATTTCAAAATACTTTTAATAAACATAAAAACCTAGGAAAGTATTTTATTAGTGTGATATTCATGCTACTTCAGTGTGCTTGCAGTTGTTACATCTATTGAAATACATATTTTTACAGTTTTATACATAACTGGTTCTAACGGCAATATAAATAATTACTTCACTTACTCGTATCTTCCGCGTATTCTATCTTTAGATGTTATTATTCTATAAAGTATAGACACAATATCCTGCTATTCGATATCATAAAAAAATTTATACCACAAATAATATAATACTATACTGTTATACCAACATTTTAGTTTATTTCAATATTTAAATCTATCTTATTTATAATAATCGCTCTCGCTTCGTAACAAGTCACGGTCTTATACCAAATTAATGGCAGCCACACAAAGTTATCGCTATCAGCTGTGAAAATACTCCAACGATAACATTTCGTTTTAGTTGTTCTTTTATTATGGTAATAAACGTTCTTATTGCACAAAATTAATTTCTTTACAGGCGTTTGCGAGCTTCTTCTCAATGATGTATGCGATATTTAATTAATGTGATTGTTACTTAGGTATTTATTAATTGAAAGGAGATTGCCCAAGTGACTATGCCACTTGGTATCGCAATCAAACTTATTGTGTCAAGATGAAATATAGCTCAATTTAAAGCTTGTTAGTACTTTTAGATATGATTAACTTTTTTATGTAAATAAGCCGCAGTTCAGGACAATAAAAATAAAACAATGGTTTTATTCAACACTTCAAAAAAATACTTTATCGAGTTTAAACTAACGATGAACGTTAAGTTGTACATTTATTACATAGGTATTATTTTAATTTACAAGACGAATGTGAAAAATAAATCGTAATAAACATTATTTCAAAATAAATTAAAAAAAAATATAGAAACTATGACATTAAATGAATAGGCAATGATTAAAAATACCCACCTTGGTATTGATTTTTATGTCGATTTGTCAAGTATTTATTCTATTGAGATACTATTACTATTTGTATTATACATTTTTTTAATCAGCAATTATTTAAAAATCCGCAAATCATTTTAACGAATTAAATTGAAAATATTTATTTTTTTAAATACTTATCTACACTAATATTATAAAGAGGAAAACTTTGTTTGTTTGTTTGTTTGTTTGTTTGATTGTAATGAATAGGCTCATAAACTACTGGACCGATTTTAAAAATTCTTTCACCATTCGAAAGCTACATTATCCACGAGTAATATAGGATAGGTTTTATCCCGGAAATTCCACGGGAACGGGAACTATACGAGTTTTTCTTTGAAACCGCGGGCGGAGCCGCCGGCGGAAAGCTAGTATAATATAAAATGTTAAATTTTAGTATTGACTACTTGTTACGGACTTAATATTTGGTACAGGCACTCGTACAGATTTATTATTTATTTATGTTATCACTGGACGATTAATATATTTTATTCATCCGATTATACGGACAACTATCAACAGCCAAATTAATTAATATTTCAAAGCACAGAACATATAAAAGATTTATATGTTCTGTGTTTCAAACTATAATTATTTATTATACCGAATTTAAATATCTTTAGATTATTAAAACCTTGTACGTTATCCAGGGTGTCAAAAATTGACAAATTTGAGTTTTTCAGGGTTTCCCTCCACGTATAGTGAACGGAAACCACTAAGGCGCCGCTCGCTGAAGTTACGGTGATATTTACGTTGCGCGAAAAAAATACTTATAGCGCGATCGTAAAACACGTTTTTGATTTGTGGAGCCATCTAGCGTCAATAATAAATTATTTTAACTTTCTTAAAGTTGAATACTTTACATAAAACTCAATAAACAAGTAACTATGTTTGAATCGCGTCAAAATAATTCATCATCAATTATTTATCAAAGAAAAAGACAATATCATTAAAATCATCGTGACTTATTGAATGCTATTAATACAGTTTTCATCTCAGACCCGTTAGTTATTAATGAAAAGGAACCGTTGGAAATTATTAATTACATCTTCGTATTGAACTCGGAACTCCAATTAGAGCAGTATTGTAAAACTACCGTTAATTATGAATTATCGATTTAAACTTCAATCTGTCGATGAACTGTGCAAAATTCATTCAATTATTAATTTAATGATGTCGTATTTTTTTTTCAGCTTACAATATAATATTATGAAGTCCTACATAATTTTTATGCCTAACTTCAAGAAAGCTATATTTTTTAAATATTAGATAGTACTAGCGGTCCGCCCGGCTTCGCCCGTGGTACATATTTCGCAATAAAAGGTAGCCTATGTTCTTTCTCAAGGTCTAAAGATTGTCTGTGCCAAATTTCATCAAAATCAGTCCAGTAGTTTATGCGTGAAAACCATACATACATACAAACCTTTTCTCTTTATAATATTAGTATAGATAAGTAATTTTAATAAATATGCTTCTATTCACATAAAGATACAGAATTATTAAATTCGGTAATTTGCCTTAGGTGTATTGAATACGTACTACCAATAGTTTTTCAACTTAATAAATTACTTATAGTCAAATCAAACAGTAAATGAGTGTCTAATAAAAATAACACGTGTTCCAAAGATAATAATTAAAAAAGAAAAAACTTTTTACTTTGCATATTATTCATTGTAGCTCACTGCTCAAGCTTGATCGATTAAAGAATGGCGACTCCGTGGAGTTATTTATAGATGATTGTAATGAATAATGATAATACAGACTACAGAGTATGCCCTGATGCGTACCTAATTGGAAATTGCGTAGAGTTGCAATGGCTCATAAATTATATTGATAAAAGATAGCCTTAGCTAGTACCCTAATAATTTCGATTAACTATAATATCAGTGCTGTGATGATAGAGTCCATTATTTAGGTAATTTTAGTAATCGTTGGATTAATACATGTCAATGCCAAAAGTATGTTACATATCAAAAGCTTTCAGATGTTTATGGAAAACATTATTTCCTTTCATAGAAATACTGTATAGTATGTACATTACTTATTTAAGACTGTCTGGCCCTAGACACTCTCGTAAAAAAAAATTGAAAAGTCAGATTGCATATTATAATGAATTCTACTGCTTCTTTATAATTACGTCAGTTATCTTAAACTCAATAAAGATATGGTTAACGTTTAAAAATAAAACACGACAACACTTACTTACACGTAATAAACCATAAAGAATTAACGCCACAATTTAATCTGGAGATTTATGGAAGTTACAAATCGACATTTATTTTTGAAACATTTTCAAGGATACTGTAATACTGGGAACGGAATATGTTTTATATTTGGGCACAATGTATCGACACACGCCCCTTATTCTTAGAAGTGTTACTCATCTAATGTTTATGCTAACATGAGTTATGTACTAATCATTATTTCGTAGTGTTGTTTGAATTTTTGCTTGGTTCCTAGCGGAATAGCGGCGGCATATATAAAAGTAGTTAGTACTATAATTTATTGAAGACCTACAATTATAAGTGACAAGCTGTCTGCACTCTGCAATCTATTGGCCAATTTAAATTTTCGTCGTCAAATGTGGGTTAACGATGAGTCAAAGTAATAACATTTACATATTATATCTAATTTACGTATACCTACCTACCTTTAATAAATGTAAAAATTTTGTAAAAAAAAGTTGTAAAGAATAATATGCATTTATTGGTCGTGACATATGATGGAAGACGGGAACCGAATTAAAAAAAAAAAAACTTCCTCATCGTATATTTTGACATTTATGATCTGTTTTTTTTTACGCAGTTACAATATAATTTTATGACCTGGATTAATTTTATTTATCAATGTAGAGTGTGAAATGGCTTTCATGTTTTGTATATTAAATTAAGTTCAATTATACATGAATGAATAAATTAAGCGGTCTGGACGTTAATACGCAAATGTATGGAAATAAACAGGATGTCATGTCGCCAGCTGAATCTTGAGAGCAGGAATGCAGTAATTATGTTATTGTATAAACTGATTTTTGCATTTTGCTTTTCGGAAATATACACGTGCAGAGTAAGTAAATAATATTAATATATTATGTAGATAAAATTGTAAGTAAATAAGAAATAATATTAAATACCTGTTTAAGTATCTACTAGAATAATTTGTTAAGGGCCGATTTTTCAATCCTTGGTTAAAATTTATCCGTCCAATAAAGTAGGATTACACGAACATTTTAAAATGCCACCTGTAAACTGTCATATACGGACAATTAGAATACATTTTTGAAATGGTAGTTTAAAACGTTATTCGATGAATAAGTTTTAACCAAGGATTGAAAAGTCAGCCCTAAAAATACTTAATTCGAAATTCAACAGTATTGTAGGGCTATGAAGTTGTCAGCTGCCAGAATCTTTACAAAAATATAATTTCATCAAGCTTTTTTGAACTTGTTTCGCTTATTATTTTAGAAATCTAATAAAAGTTTAAACTTCTAGCACATTATTGTGGTCCTGTGGCTTTGTAATAAATTATTTTTAAACCGCTTTTATTTATTAAACTCGTAATCTAGAAGTATGTGAAATAATAAGTTATCCTATATAGTACATACTACTGCGGATAATTAATATAATACTGCATTATTTTTAAGTAGGTATCAGATGATAGAAATTTATTACTGCAAAAAAACTTTGAAAGCGGTCGGCAGATTATGACTATAAATGGTGACAAATGAACATCTATAAATAACACGTTTTGCATACAGTTAAAAATGTTAAATCATGTATCATCTCAATAATATAAAGCATTTTATCAAACGACTTTATAGTAACTCTATATTTTGTGACAATAGATACAGAAACGACTGAATGTGATTAACACGTTCCGGGACAGTACGTCGAGAGGCGGGCCGCAGATTCCTATGCAAATTGACACATGAATTTCCCATACAATTTCGCCCCCCGCCTGACGACGTTGTGACATATCACGCGTTTTCTGTGGGGTGCTATATGACACTACGTCTGTCGACGTCCGACGTCTGTCGACAAACTCCTTCGAATCCGATTTCCAGTTTGAGAAAATCGAGGCCGGGTGTCAAAAATACTATCACTGGAGTCAGACTCGTCTTCTGGGGGTTCATAATTTCTGTCGGATGCGTATTCTCCATCCCCGTCGGAAAAAGGATCATGATTTTCAGACTCTGATACTTCTTCACCGGTGACCGTTTTCTTGGTCCAGAAGACATCTACATCTTTGTATTACTTGGTTATACAACTAAGTATAACCACTAACACCACAGTAATACAAGAATTGCAGAAATAGCATACCTACCTACAGATTATAGGTATAATCTTTAACACTATAGAAATTCAAGGATTTAACAACAATATTTACATTTTATACGTTTGTACTTATTCGTGAACACATTTTATAACAAAACAACTATAAAATACAATTAATTATGAAATAATACCTACATTTTGCGATCGTGATCCGTGGCGTTGACTCGAGCGACTCGAGGCTCTCGCGATATGACACAGTTCTGACTGAAGTGGGGGGATGCGTATACGCGCACCCGCCTCAGGCCGTTGTGTCACAACACGAGACAAGTTTGCATGAGTGCGTGTAGGGTTTACTTGTGTGCTCATAAAACTTCACGATGTGACACTAGATAGTTCTAAGTTCTTGTAATACGACACTAATACGTCAGCCTACTATATATTCTATGGTTGACGCCCGTTGCTCGACGGGCTGTCATATTTCGAAGCTCAAAATCAGCCGTCGACAGACGTTGTGTCGTATTAGATAGGAATTTGCGGCCCGCCTCTCGACGTACTGTCCCGGAACGTGTTAAAATTTAACATAAATAAGACTGACCGCTATGTTCGCGTATCGTTTAAGTGAAAACAGGAGCAGAAGCTATACAATGAACATATTATAGCGATAAGTTCTTACATTAATAGTTGCCATAAAAACATGTCAAAGAATAAAAAATACAACTCACAGATGCGCCAACTCATGAGCGATGACAAACGCACTAGTCAGCCCCTCGTCTCTGTCTATCGCTGCTGAACGCATCTGGGTGCACACACCTCCTACGGGGGCGAAGCCCGAGGGGCCTCCGAGCTGCGCGCGAGTCAACCACACCGTTGCGTCCCACCCTGTACTGTCTAGAAGAGATGTTGTATTAGAGATCCTAATCGTAATTGTTAGTTAAAAAGTGAAAGACTTGTCTGTCAGTTATAATGACATTAAAAATTAAATGTATGTTAAAGTGTTAAAAAGGCTATCAGGAACACCAGTTTCATCTGGAAACTGGACCATGGAAATTTCGTAATATAGATAAATAGGTCGAATACCTTTTGCTTTTTTTCAGTCTGAGCAGAAAGCCAAGATAAAAATATTTATTTATTAACACCCTTGGGTTTGTCCAAAACAACAATATTCATATCTCGTGAATAATAATATTATGTGCAATTTCAAGGGTCAAAAGTTTATCTATACCAGTAAAAGAGATGGTTTGTGTTCATTGTATAATTTCTTAACGATTTTATTAAGACAATGATAAAATATTTATTTATTTTTAGGAACGTCAAGGATATTTTTTAGGAGTTAATATATAGGTGTTTTAATAGCACACGAAACAACAATAACTTTGTAAGAAGCAAACACGTTAAACTAACATTAGTTTGCCTAGGATTGTAAAGTTATTTTTGTTAAAGCAATTTGTGTTTTTAAGTTAAAAGTAAAATGTAGAGAACTCTTTAAAATTTTAAATATTATTGATATGGATACTTTTGACCATATGATATATATGTAAATAAAAATATATAGGTTAGGTTAATAAATAAGTTAATAAATTTCAAAAGCACATAACTTTAAATAAATGTTTATAACGTCCTTAAATGATATATTGTGAATACAAAAATCTTTATTATTCCAAATATTTCGCCATATGATAATATACATACGAAAATATATCGTACTAGCTTTCCGCCCGCGGCTTCGCCCGCATTTTCAAAGATAAACCCGCATAGTTCCCGTTCCCGTGGGATTTCCGGGATAAAACCTATCCTATGTGTTAATCCGAGTTACCCTCTATATGTGTGCTAAAATTCATTGTAATCGATTCAGTAGTTTTTGCGTGAAAGAGTAACAAACATCCATACATCCATACAAACTTTCACATTTATAATATTAATAGGATTAATAGGATAAGTTAGTTTAGACATATAGTTAGAACGTATTATATAAAACTGCAGCAGACAAAAAGTCTGGCATGTCGTACTAAACAGAAATAGGTCACTAAATCAGATATGAATTGCATCTGGCCATTGCCCCAGTAGATGGAATACGATTAGTTCAGTCAGTAAGTATTATAATTTATAATATCTGTGGTTCAGATAATCCTTAAATATATTATCGCTATAAATATAATAAATATATTAGTCGCTTATTATCCCGGAAATTACCAATAATTATACGTACCTATATTTCAATCGATATAAAAAAAATAGGTCGCGTACATAGTAACAATAATATCAAATTACAAAAAATAATCAACATTGCAATTAAAAATTGTAACATCACGAATTCTCAGAACTTCGCTAGAATTTCGCGTTTCAAGCGAATTTTTATTCAGTCAATAATTTGCCAACGTAATATTATAATAATATATTCAAATAATTTATTTATTTCTTTGAAGTTGTTTACACTTGCCAGATTAAATATTAGATGAGTAATAAATTATATGATAATAAACAGATACAATCTTTGGCTACTGTTTATTTACTAAAATGAGAATAGAATTGTTTACAAGCGTATTAAGTATTCACTTATCAAAAGTGATATGTGATACCAACGTCTAGTGACAAGATGAAGGGTTTGATTGTTCATTAATTAAAAGGTTTGTATAATATGTACATAATATAATTTTGTTTCTTTTCAACATCGACTTTATTCTTATCTATACTAGTTTATTGTATGCTCATCCAGATGTTACATTTAAAGTGTTAAAGGAAACATTTATCACATTTTCCTATTTTTATATTTATTGCATTAAATCAAATTTTATGTAGCGATCCTGTAGCAGTTTATTACGTCAAACCGACCGCAAACTTCAAAAACTACATTTATAGCGACATTAAATTTAACGATTATTATATTATATTACGACTGTTAAATATTGGAAATTTCTCTCAAAATATAAAATATTCCCGCTCTATTGAACCAAAAATATTATTGCTTATTCAAATACGATCTTATACGTTTGATTGATAAAATATATTTTCCGTACACGTTTTTGATGTAATAAGTTCATACCTGCCGGCAACTTTATGAGATGTCTGTAATTCCATTTATTCACAGCCTCCAGCGACTTCTTAACATTTCCATATTTTATAACAGAATCCTTTTCTTCGAATAGAAACAATTTGTTGATAACCAGAGTCATGTTCGACTCCAGGGAGCGATCGTTGAAGATGGCACTGACCTTAAAGCGTTACATAATCGTATGAGTAACTATGCACTTGAAATTAATTGCAACCCGCCGGTTCGTGTATCTCGTACTTACGATGTTCATTATTGCGAGGATATAATGTTTCACCCGTTCCCGGCCGTGGAATTTGAGCATCGTATGATCGGCAACTATGGCCAGTTCGAGCCAAAGACCTTTCGCTCCTGGAACAAAGGAAACAATGCATTTTTGCACACCATTCACGTGACAACACAATCCACAGTGAACACACCTGACACCGGTCTTGTAACGGGAAGCATATTACGAAAATCCGCGACATCGGAATTGCCGTGTCGCGAGCGCACGTGCATCGACGGCATGGGGTCATCATCTTCGTAATCAATGTCGAGGTCGGTCACGGTGTCACCCGTGAGGTTGAACTCCGCGTTGCGTTCCGCCAACACGACATCGCGGCGTTTCAAAACGTGGCTCCCGTCGGATCGCATCGGCTGCAGCACAAAATCTTCACCGTCCACTTGGAGCAACCCATATAATTGTCCTTCACATTCCGTCACTGTAACTGAAGACCCTTCCTCGTACAGCACGCGTCCCTTGTAAAACTTGCACTCGTTGTAATACGGGGAGCGTATCGCTCTGTTCTCCTGCAGCTCCAGGTGCCAGCCGAGCAGGTGCAGGTGGTGGATGGCGTGCACGTGGCGCGGGGCGCGCGAGTGCAGCTCGAGCGGGAAGTAGACGGGGGTGTGGGGCTTCCACGCGGTTGCGGAAGGCAGAAGGGTGACGAGGAATGCCCACAGACAGCGCGCCATGGTCCGCGCGCCGCCGCGGGCTCCGTCCTTCTGCCCGACGCATGCGGAGTTGCGCTTACGCATTTACGCACATGTCGACTGTCTCGCCGCACGGAAGGTAAACGACTCCGCGGTTTAGATTGCATTGGACGGCTCATGCGTCACTTGTAAACAAAAGGCGCGCTTTTGTTTTATAACCCCGCGCCTGCGTAACGTACTTGTATTGTGTCGCTACTAATTTATTTTACGATGTTTTACAATTTATACCCATATTTTTATAAACAAAGCATACAGTAGGTATACTTCATATATTTTTTTGGTTTGAAATATTTATAGAGCTAGTTTTGAAGTTCATAATAATAGATACACATTTCATTCTCGTTATAAATTCAATTTAATGATAAAACGTTTTTGATCCATTTTAAATGATATTTTGTTTAATATAATATTCTAAATAAACGTTTCACGTTTCTATTTATAATAAAATTAATATTGTATATTCGATCTCTATTTTTTGAGCGTGTTTTTGTTACATTCGTATAAAACTTAACATAAGTATTTTTGTGAAACTGTTTTTACAATTCAGCATAACCTAAGCAAAATAAACAGACATGTTGTAATAACGACTGAGCAAAAAAGTAGACTTACTTATCTAAGTATTTTTGTACATTATTTATATGTAGAGTTTATTCAATACGAATCATTATTTATTGAAGTAACATTTATTATATTATCTTCTTGTACTTTATTGTAACAAATGATCGTGTATTTATTTCTGTTAAGAATTATGAACCATTGCCTAGGTAGGGTCATTGCGCTGGTTTTCGTCCAGTTATGGGAGTTGCCAACTTTGTGATGCGAAATAAATATTTTGGAGCACCCTTCCTTAAACATATAATATTTTTATTTAGTCCTTATATAGTCTTCTTTAAGATAATATTAAGTGAAAATAAATCATTTTGACGTATCTTTTTATTTAAATTATTTTCTGCAAAAGTAGGGTATATGCTAGTTTTCGTCCAAAAAAACTGGTTTTCGTCCTAGTGTAAGCTAGTTTTCGACCACCGTGTAGAAAAAGGAGGGTAGGTCAACTATTAAGTTAAAAACCAATTACAGGTAAATATATACTTTTATTTAATCAACATCACAATTTCTCACTACCTTACAGGTTTAGTTTTACTAATATTATTCAATATAACTAGTCAACACTGAGATCTATGTAGCACTTGGCAGTCTTTATATGCGTTAGTGATGACTGTTTAATCATTCGTAATAAAGAAAGGAATGCGTTACTTACAATGTAAATGAATAAAGTAATAATTATAGGACTGAGAAATTACATCAAAAAACAGAAATATTCATTCTAATACTTTGTTTATCAAATGAAACGTACTATATTAAACACAGCCATAATAATACGTTTTAGCTACTAAAATAAACTATACTATACCTTACTGAACTATGCATTATTGTCTTACTGATGCCTTTATTAAAGATTCTTCAGTGTACGTAGCGTTTTTTTTTTCTAGCTTTCTTAGACTCCTTCGAAGCCATCTAAAAACAATAAGATCTTTCTTAGGATACGTTGAGTAAGTAGAATAAAAAAATATTGCATTGGCAAAACAGACCTAGAATAAAAGATGATACTCAAGTGAATGATAATCAAGAAAAATACAGTGTATTATGTCTGACCTACCCCCATTTATGCTACGAATAATTGACTCTACTTCACATAAGGAGAATGATACATGACTGAACGAATGACAATATTAGGTACCTACAACACTCTGGCCCTCACCAATTATTTATAAGGAAGATACTGAATAGAAAACTTTTCAATACGTAAAAAAGACGAAAAGTAATGCAAAAGAATAGCTATTTTTAATTTTTGTCCACTCCAATACTCATTCATGGACGAAAACTAAAACGTTTAAAGCTAAATTTAGTTTTCGTCCACTTCTTTAAATATTTTTTTATTTTGGCAGCACTGACAAAGCAGTGGACGGAAACCAAAAAATCTAAACTAATAGCAATAAAGATCACTTCGGGAGAAACTATTCAGTATTTTAAAGGTCCGATAGAGTAAAAAGAACCTAACAAATATTCACGTAGCTGTTTGAGTTTTCGTCCACTTGGACGAAAACCAAATATTTTGAGAATTTGGTAACCTAGTATCCGTCCACTTAATTTTTCGAAGAGTATTATAAAATAAGTATGATAAACACTTCTAATTGCGTTTAATAGGCTTATAACTAAACATACGTACCAAAAACATTACGTAAACTAGCTAAAACAGTGATTTAACTTACCATGAACTTTTCTCGCCGGCAAATTTTTCTCTCGCGCGATGACATCTTCAAGGCACGGATGGGAAGCGGCCACTTTTACGTTAATTTTTTGAACTCTCTTCTTGTCAAATCAAATTTTCATGTTGATAGTACTGTTGCTTACACATTATGGACCGTAAAAAGTGCAAACTTGCGCGGGAAGGTAGGTTTGTATTCAAGTTTTACGCACGTGATTGTAGCAGGTCAGTCAAATGGACGAAAACCGAAACTGGACGGCAAACCAGCGCAATTACCCTATTTGATTTATGAAATATAAATTTCATAAATTACTTTATAAAAGAGCAATCTTGCTGTCTCGATGGAGGGCCATTTAGTTTTTAATTCATTTATTTGTATAATTTAATTAGGAATTATTTAGGTAACATGAATTACATATTGTACTATCAAAATATTACATATTATTTTAACTACTAATTTCAATAATAATTCTAACACATCATATTTCCAAAAAAACATGCACTGTCCAAATTAAATTTTTTCAAACTCAAACTCTAACTCAATTTATACGTCTAGTTAGTAATAAAACACCTTTAAAAACCTAATTAATAAAACTTTTATTCAAGTCACTTCAATCTTTACTTAGAACAGTTTCTGACAGACATTATAATATTACAGTATATAAATACTACACAATACTCGATACTGAATAACTCCATACATACTTATAGTAAATACAGGTGAGTGACCGGTATATTGTAAGTGATCGTCTTGAGTCGCAAATTGATAATTGAAATGTAAGCCCATGCGCAGGCCTGGATAACGGAACCTGTATACTTATCGATCTTATTTTATTTTATTACTAGCTGCGCTCCGCGGTTTCACCCGCGTGGATCTGCTTCTGTTGGTCTTAGCGTATAATATCATCATATTATATAGCCTATAGCCTTCCTCGATAAATGGGCTATCCAACACCGAAATAAATTTTCAAATCGGCCCAGTAATTCTTGAGATTAGCGCGTTCAAACAAACAAACTCTTCAGCTTTATAATATTTGTACAGATTAAGAAACTATTTATCAAAAATCGGTTGTGGTTGTTGGTCTGTATCAAGGTGATACAAAATTGATTGTTTTCTTTTTTCAATTTAACTGGTGTTTTTTTTTCTAGTCTATGAAGTCCATTTTAAGCATAGAAGAGTCGAAGAAGAGTCGTCGCTTTGTCGAGAGACAAAGCGTTTTTACGCCTTGTCTTTAAGTCGCCGATAATAATGAATAATAGTTAATACGAGTAATATATTTTACACTAAGTTTACATAGCATAATTATTTAAGCTTTTGCTAATATAATCTATATATTTGCTAATATATTATGTTCAACTAAGATAATACAATTATGATAGTTAATTTTATCATATTTTGTAAAATGTGTGTTGTTTTTTATTTTTATCTTACAGGTAGGAAGCCCGGTTGTACAATTATGATAGTTAATTTTATCATATTTTGTAAAATGTGTGTTGTTTTTTATTTTTATCTTACAGGTAGGAAGCCCGGTTGAGAAAAAAAACCAAGAGAGTGAGAGTTTTGTTATTCTAAAGGTAATAGAAAAGTAAAGAAGAATATTTCGGGACCACTTTTATCTAATCTTAAAAGTTACGTTTATTCAGTACCATTAACAGTTTTTTTTACCACACACCACAACATTTTTTTTTAAATATTTTTGAAGTGAAACTTCTTTATCGGGGTTGGAAAAAAATTTGTGTAACATTTTTTCGTTACGCGTGACATTTTACGTTACGCGCCATCTTTTTCTTATCCCTACCACGCGTGATTCGACGTATTTCTGTAAAGTCGCATACAGTAAATTATTTTTTGAAAAATAAGGTCATAAAGAACTTTCACTTCTTACGTGTGTACACTAGTACACGCACACATTTTTTTCTTATCCCAGAATATATTTTACTTTTAAGTTTCTACACCTAAAATTAGTCACGCATATTCCTAACGCGTGTACAAGTCCCTTTATCTCTGTGCATATGGACAGAATTGCTATGATCTCATTTATTCCGCAAAAGGAAGAGTTCTTGTTTCACCACATATTTTTACGATAGGCCGTATATGTTCTTTCGCTGCTTTGAACATTATGTGAGACAAGGTTCACCATTTTAGGGTTCAGTATGGAAAATTTGAAATGGAAAATATTGTAAAATTAAATATTTCCATTAAATAAAATGGTCAATGGAAGAGAAAACCATAACTACAATAGAATGGAAATTAAATTAAGTTTTAAAAGCACAAAATTTAACGTCATATTTTTGTGTAACCCGAACTTTGAAAGAAACTTCTGAATCTCTATTTCATGATACCAAAAATATATGAAATTCGTTTTTTTTTTAATTTAAACCATTTTGTACCACAAAACAAAGCGTACCAAAGTATTATAGAATGAAGATAGAATGCCATAAGTTGATATGATAAGTATCGGAAAAACATTAATCATACAAAAAAAATAACCCTGAACAAATCCGTCAGCACTAATATTGTAATTAGGAACCAATATTCCATATCAAAACTTTACCAAAACCCAAAGAAATCCTCTCAAAATCCGCACATTACATCCACAACAAAAGAACCCTTAAAGCCAACACGGATTCGCACTTGCCCATCTTCTCCATAAGAATAGTTCATTAGACGCGTCATGCCGCCGTAAATAGCTACGCCCTTGTATTGTGACATTTGCCAGTTTTCTAGGCAATAAAAATACGTGTAATTACAAGTTTTATCTATTCTTAGATAGCCGTGTCGTGTTTGTTTGTTTCGATGCGATTTAAGGCGTTGTACTTTATTTTTATTGTATAATAGTTGATACAGCTTTCTAGTTTCATTGGCATGTAATTGTTTATTGAATTTATGTATTGCTGTAATGTTCTATTTTAAATTAGTGATATCAGGAAAAAAAATGTTCAATAACCAATCCATCAACAAAAAATAAAGCAAAATTAATATTCTTTATGCAATTCAACTTTTTCGTACTTTGACCGGATTTGAATTCATTCCCTTTCGAACGCTCACATTGTAAGTACCTATATCCCAAGATAATCCCATTAAACTCTACACAATTAGGAGATAATGCTATCTTACCCTTATCATTTTATAAATTAATTTGCCTCATAGCAAAATAAAAACATAAAACAATTAATACGGACGTGTTAACAAGACATTTATGATCATGTTTCTTTTTTTGGCAAATAAAATCACTGTTTACAATGACTAATTTACATTTGGTTAGAGGAAGTATGTAACGCTTTGCTTTGAGATTAGCATGCGATATAATAATGTCGTCAGATTGTAAGAAAATATTTAAAATTCAGTGTTAGACACTCCTATACTTAAAACGTGATAAACTCGGCAACAATAAAAGAGAAGTAAATAGACAATGTTCTAAAACTTAAAATTACTTATACCAAAATTTTGCATATATGCTCTTTGCCAAATTTTATCAGTATCCTACTACTATCCTATCCTATCCTATCCTACTTCCTACTTCCTACTTCCTATCCTACTAATATTATAAATGAGAAAGTTTGTGAGGAAGTGTGTGTGTGTGTGTTTGTTACTCTTTCACGCAAATACTACTGAACCGATTACAATGAAATTAAGCACACATATAGAGGGTAACTTGGATTAACACATAGGGTTTTATTCCGGAAATTCCACGAGAATGGAAACTATGCGGGTTTTTCTTTGAAAACTCGGGCGAAGACGCGGGCGGAAAGCTAGTGTTTAATAAAAGCGGAATATTTCCGAAACCACTTCTTCTATTACCACTTTATAAAGTTAATAAACAACTCGACCACTTCAGCTTTATAAATAATTGAAAAAAAATAATGGAAATGAGTATTATTGTTCAAGAGCTTCTACAACAACAACAACAACAAAAATACTTTATTGTGCACCACAGAGAAAAGTACAAGTAAGGACACAATACATTGTTAATAAAAGAGCACAACAGGCGGTCTTATCGCTCAGACAGCGATCTCTTCCAGACAACCTGGTGGACAAGGAGACGCAGTGCAAAAGTAATAAAATAAACAGGGCAGAGTGCACTAAAAACAGAAAAAATACTACTAAAATATATATAATATATTTATATATAGATATTAATATAAGCATACAAATATACATAAACATAGATACACATATACATACATAATATAACTATATAAATAGATACATACATATATATTACAATATGAAAATACACATACATATATAAATACACATACATAAAATAAAAAACGCACACCGACGCAATTGACTAATAAAATAAATAATTAATTACCAATTAATTCGATAAATAAAATTGCTTCAGTAAGTTTTTGAACGTAGATAGAGATTGAGCTGCTCTTATGTCTAAGGGTAACGCATTCCAAAGTCTAATGGCACGCACAGTGAACGAAGAATTGTAAACGTGATTGACATGCGGTGGCATTGCTAGACGATGTTTATTAGAGAAACGCGTCGGGTTGACGTTAGACACAAGGAACTCAAATCTCTCTTTTAAGTATCGCGGAGTTCTCGGATCGAACAGAACACAGTACAGGAGGTGAAGGATATGAGTATTTCGGCGAAGACGGATGGGAAGCCATTTGAGCTTAGTGCGAAACTCGGAGACGTGATCGTATTTGCGCAAGCCAAACACAAATCTTATACAGAAATTCTGAAGGCGCTCAAGGCAGTCTAGGTGGTATTCGTAGAGGTCAGGATAGCACGCATCAGCATAATCTATGATAGGTAAAAGGAGTGTTTGGACGAGCGCAATCTTAGTCGGTATCGGCAGAAAATTACGTAAGCGACGGAGCGAACCCGCAGCAGCAAAAACCTTTCTACGAACCTCCTTTATTTGGTGATTCCAAGATAGACACGAATCAATCCAAATCCCCAGACACTTAATTTCAGAACTATACGGTATGGCAATCCCATCAACTATTACCCTAGGCAAAGTAGAAAAGTCTATTTTGGATACAAAGTATTTCGTACCGCATATTATACTTTGCGTCTTTTTTGGGTTAACATTTAGGCCGTGACTAAAACTCCAATCAACAATAGTGGATACGTCGTCGTTCATTTTAGCAATAGCATTCGGCAGGTCTTCAAGCGAAGTGTGACAATAAATTTGAAAATCGTCGGCATACATATGATAGAGAGAAGTGATGTTGAGGGATATTGAATTAATAAATAAACTAAAAAGAAGAGGAGAAAGCACACCGCCTTGCGGAACACCAGCAGTAACATACAGTCTTCTATCATTCATTCATTTTCATGAATATCAATTCATTCAGTCATTCTACGTCACATACAGTCACACAAACACTTCAAACTTTTAACACGGCTTTTGCTATATTAAAAATATCCTCTTAAAATTCTATGTAATTTAAAATAAGTTATTAATAGGGCCATTCAAATTTAATTTTGCTATAATCTGTTGTTATTGGCTTGCATAAAGATAAAATCATAAGACAAATATTATGTAGTATATAAATCACTGATATCTAAAGTTATAATAGAGGTTAGTTACACGAGGTTTGATTGTATTTTGATAGAGTTTGGAGATAGAGTGTTGTCTTGTCTAGCTTGTTCTGATACAATTTTTCATTGAAATTTTTTACTATTTCTATAGTGACTGGCCTCAAGAAATATGGATCTAATGTAATAAAAAATATAGAGCCACTCCTAATAGTATTTATTCAATCCATACTAATATTATAAATGCGAAAGTAACTCTGTCTGTCTGTCTGTTACTCAATCACGCCTAAACTACTGAACCAATTTGCATGAAATTTGGCATGGAGATATTTTGATACCCGAGAAAGGATATAGGCTACCTTTTATTGCGAAATATGTACCACGGGCGAAGCCGGGGCGGACCACTAATTGCTAATAAAGCATAATGAAATCATACATAAAAACAATGTATGTAAAAATAATGAAAAATAGTGGAAGTATATAAAATGAAACAAATAATACAGTTCAAGCGTTTATTGTGATACAATTGCAGAAAACCAGTGAATATTTTATAATATTTTATTGATATAAATCAAATAGAGTAAAAAGCGTGCAGTATAGTTGACTCGACGTTATTTCATCGAAGCCGAAGTAATACAGTGAGAGCACTATAAGCCGTTTTAACCATCTGCAAACGAACATTGTAACATGTAAATAACTAAACAAGGATCCTTACATAAGCCTATTAATGTTCCCTGTTGGGACTCATAATCAATATTGTAGGCACATATATTTTGTTGAACAAGTTCGCCAGCTTTTATCGTATAGAGATATTATAATATAAGCATTTTATACTTTTCATCCTTAAAAGTAACTCTCAATTTTTTAAAGTAATAATTATTAATAGGTACTTATCGATTTAATCAATTGATTTGAATAACAGAAGAATGTAATTTGAATATTTCGATTTCAGACTAAAATAGCCTCTACGCTAACGACTAAATTAACGCATTGATAATAATGCTAAAAAGAAACATTATACATATTAGGAATTATAAAATCTGCCTTTTAGAAAATTTGTATAGCAGAGTAATTTCCCCTTCATTTGCTATTATTCTTTTCTACTACTTATAGATTATTCCATATTATACATTATTTTTAAATACATTTATCACTAACGGTAGCATACGCGGGAATACATAGAGCATCTATTGCTCCGATAGTTTCAGAACTATCGTATCCTACTAATCCTACTATATCACAGCCAAAGAAGTGTAAAGCATCTAAAGTTCCGATGGTTGCCAAATTGCCCTATCCTACCAATCCTACTATATTATATTGGTATATCTTGACTAGTACTAACAGTAGCATACGCTTCCAGTGACAGATCGTACATGCCGCCCGCGGACATGACGAGCGGCTTGTTGGCGCGCGCCAGGATGAGCAGCATACTGGACTTCACGCCAGGTATCTTGGTGATACCGCCCTCCCAGCCAGAGAAGTATAGGGCGTCGCCGATCGCTGTGCTCTGTGGAATTCTAGACTTTATGATTATGGAAATAAAATACAGTTTACAAAATGTGTCCTCTCATTTTTTGAATACGTCCACCTAGTATAATGCTGAAGTTTGTAAAAATGTAAGGATGTATGTACTCATTGCGTAAAAAGCTCGGTACCGATCTTGATGATACTTGGCAGTGATGTAGCTATAAAATAGTTGCTTACCACACAGTACAATACATATTGTAATACTGTGACAATACTATAAAATTAAATAGAAAGAAACGTTAATGTTACAACTTTACCTAATGATATTGAAGGTCAACTAGGAATTCTTGTGTTTTGCTTTGTTATTTGTTTTTTAGCAGCTCTTGCTTGTTTCAGTTTGCTTCCCTGCTTACATTAATTTACATAGAACACGTAACTTTATTCAAAATGTTAACGAGATAATAAATATATAAAAAAAGACCGAATATTACCTGGATTTTCAATTCCTCGCACCATCGACACAATATGTAGAGCACAAACATATTATATCCCAAGTACAGCAGACTCATCACCCATTTCGTGAAGTTAACACTCACGGACTGAAAATTCATAAATATGAAAATTATATTCATATATTTGTATCTTTTTAACATTATAATAAAAAGCTGTGCTAGTTGTCATACAGTACAGTGCTCTATATTTTTTGTATAAGAAATTTCGCTGTGAAAGATAGACAATTAATTTGCTTTGAAAAAATATGTGCAAGAAGTTATTATTATTGAAATACTTAATTGCTAATTTATTATTTTGTATCCATATGCAAATAATCTGAATAAGGGTGTCCCTGACAGAACGACCTTAACTTACCTACCTAGTAGATAGAATATAATACTTATCTTTATAAAAACCTTACTCTAATCATTATCATTTACTCAATAAAGTATATTATTATTTTACGTAAAAACGTGTCAAATTGTGTACTCACAATGGCCACTTGAAAACCAATACAGCAAATAAGAGTAGTGCTAACAACCATCTGGGCCAACATTGGCCTACTCAATATCTCTCGAAGCTGTGACGTGATGCTAAAATTTGTGAATCAATATTTTATTATCAATAAAAAAGATCGTATTTATTTAGTTTAAAGTGTTTACTGTAAGCTAAACGGTGTAAATAAAGGTTTACAAAATATTCGAATGGTTTTATTATATTATCTGACCATTTTAACGCAATGATACTTTTTTAATGACGAATATTTTAAATAGAAATACGTCACATAACAGTAAAGCGCGTCACACACGGTGAAGATATTATAATATTTAATCTTAAGATACTGTAATATTTTATATTACAGTATCCGGTATCAGCGTTCTGACCATCATTTTTTATTTTTGTCATTGCGTACTAAGACCCCTGTAGAACCGCCATCCTATTACAAATGACCCGAAACACTGACACAAAATTTCGGGTTATTATATAGTTATATGATTTACAATCAAAATTTATGAGTAATTCATTAATAGGAAACAGGTTTGTTTGATAGGATGCCCGATACTAGGGTGTACCTACTAATCTCATGCGTATGAAATTTGTACAAAAAGCTTGCATTTCTACTATATTTTACATATTAATCTAAACAATACATATCACATGAAATTCAAAACAAAACCAAAGCACTCACAACCACAGTTGGGAAGTTTACCGTTCAAATAGTTATTTCAACTTACTCACAGCTCATATTAGAGTTACTAACAAATTCACATAAACCGTATATTTGTAACATAAGCGAGAATACTAAACTATATGCGGTATCGCCTGTTTCCACGTGAATTTGACTCAACAACGCGCCCGGCTCTCGATTTCATGAATATATTGTAATGCCTCCTGAATACGCTGACGGTACAAAGAGTACGTTAAAGGCTGTGTAGTGTGTATAGATGTACAAACTATAATATGGATATTTCCATTATAATAGTTGGTTGAGATTTATGACCGAATAACTATTTAGCGAAGTATACATAATATTTCGCAAACGTAATATTTCGAATACCTAAATTTTTACTTGCGTACTGAAACTTATCTTTTAAAGCAGTAACATAATATTATGCTTTTGGATATATATAGGAACGTGTACGTAAATATATGATACACCCTTGTTACCTACCTATAGCCAATGTTAAAATGTAAATGTGAATTTATTATTTTACTCTTAGCACAGCGCGCAGTATTTTGGGCGTAAAACTTACGGATCGCGTCCAAAATGAGATACTGCGCTCAAAAACGCAGATAACCGATGTAGCTCATAAAGCTGCTGAGCTGAAATGGAACTGGGCTGGCCATGTTTGCCGAATGTCGGAGGAGTTGTGGGCGAAAATTACCACTTTGTGGATCCCCAACAAGGACAAAAGGCTGCGTGGTAGGCCCAGGACAAGATGGCGGGACGAGCTTGATTCCCATTTAGCGGATTGGAGCAAAATTGCTCAAAATAGGGAGAAATGGATTGAGGGAAGAGAGGCCTTTGCTCAGCAGTGGGACAGCCATGGCTCATAATAATAATAAAAACTCTTACATTATGTTACGTTCACGTTAGGAAAATGATGAAAATTCTGAGCAATATTTAAAGAAAAAAGAAGCTACTTTCCTTATTTACATATAGATTAAGCTTTTAATCTTGCAGTGTATAAGTCTAGATATTATTTTCTTAAATATATATTAAATATATTTTCTATGTGTTTTGTAGACTTATAGTTAGCTTCCTGAAACTAAGAGGTATGAATTTGACTTTCTCGTTTACTATTTACTATTTAATAGCTTCAGTAGGGTTCGGCTTAATTTAATCGGCTTATGAATTTCCATTTCAGTGATATTTATTTTTATTATATTTTTACTAGTAATGATGTCTTTCTAAAATAAATTAATTAGGGGAGAAAATTTTATATTATCAAAATATAAGAAAGTTGGATCGTCGATTTATAAGAAGTTTGTGGGTGTGATTTTGCATAAAATGACTTAATATTGAACTTGTCTTGGCTACAAATTTAATAAAAAATCTTTAACTATATCTTAATTTATTGGGTATAAATTACAGTTATTATTAGTTTATACAGTATAAAATATATCCTTACTTTAAAAGAAATTTATGCTGTTCTGTCAGGTCTCTCAATCTCCTTATGAACTTTTGCTGAAATTTTTTATTCGAAAACAATTGATTGTCATTCAGATCTGCAATGAATCAATTTTAAGTTAGTTAGTTATTAGCAGGGATTAATTGAAGACTTTGTAACAATAATAATAGTTATCTACACATATTTAAAGCGATATTTCATATGAATATAAACATTTCTCCTAATGCATAATATTATTTCACCACTTTGAATACGAATGAAAGGATTCCTGTCTTAGAAACCCTTACATATCTCAGATCTTAGAAAACATATTGTTTGGTTACCTTTATGGATTCGCTCCAATTTACTTGCTTCAACTTATACAATTCATTCATTCACTCACCATATCATTGTTATATCAATAACTAGCTGTGCCCCATGTGGTACGGGAGCCAGATGCAAATTTGGTTAATTATTTCCTCTCAAGAGATAATTCGTCAGACGCATCAGAGTATAGTATTATAAAACCTCGTGAACGTCAGCTGGCGCTCGGTTGGGGGGGTGAGCGGTTGTAGCCTCCCACGCACGTAGGAAAAAAAATACATTCATTCATTCATTTCCTCTCAGCTAAAAATTTGTCAAATTGTAGCTAACCCAATATCTCAACGAAAAAAAATAATCAGCTGGTTACAACATGGTGTATTATACGTCAGCTGGTGTCTCGAACATGAAAGAAAAAAAATTATTTTCCGTGATTTCCTCTCAAACAAAAATTTACCTGATGATAGCTTATATGTAACTGTGGATAAATATTATATAGGTCAGCTGGCTGTATCTTGGTGGAAAAACCGTCAGCTGATACGGGAGGCTACAACCGCTCTTCCCCCCAACCGAGCTCCAGCTGACGTTCACGAGGCTTCATAATACTATACTTTGATGCATTTTACTAATTACCGCTTGAGAGGAACTTGGTCATAAAATCTGTTCCTGGCTCCCGTACCAATGGTTTTCCATCTTGCAATGTATAGGCATCTATTGCAATCATATTGATAGAAAATCATGCAATCAATCCACTGTCTTACAAATTAATAAAATTATTTTTATTACGACTAATATACTTACATATTTTTTCCTATGGTAATAAACAACTATGCAACAATCCGATATACCTCTATATTTAATGTTTTGACACCTCGCTTATTGTCTGAACTTACCTTTACAATCTTCAACGCAGTCCTTCAATATATTTCTGAAGCAATCATTCAGTACAGCGAATTGGCTCAGCAAATGCATTAAATGTGCTTGTATTGTCAGATCATTCACCATCACGAAGTACGACATATATGAGAAGATAATTACCAGGGCAACATATGTTATAGGGTATAGGGTGGAATTCTGGTAGTCGTAGGGCAAACGAACAGATACCATTAGGTTGTAATCCAGTTCATCTACTAAGGGATATATGTACCTGAAACATTTCATAATATACTTAGTTGAGTAGATGTTTGAGATTGTTAATAAAGCGGGCTACTCACTTACTACTTAATTGCCTCCTTAAATATGATGTGTATAGGCAAGCAGGGGCAATTTAGAGAACAGCTGAAATTGCTTTTTCCGACGTGCAACCGAGATTGTCACTGCGGCAGGTGTGTGAGTAGCCCGCTTAGTACTTCGTTTGATGAGATGAGATGTTTAAAATATTCTCTATAATCTATTTATTAATACTAATATTATAAAGAGGAAAGGTTTGTAATTATGTATGTATGTATGGTTTTCACGCATAAACTACTGAACCGATTACAATGAAATTTAGCACACATATAGAGGGTAACTTGGATTAACACATAGGATAGGTTTTATCCCGGAAATCCCACGGGAATGGGAACTATGCGGGTTTTCCTTTGAAAACGCGGGCGAAGCCGCAGGCGGAAATCTAGTTATTAAGGGGGGTTAGGCGGTGAGCGAAAAATCAGCTATTCGGGCCTGAGGTAAGAGGTGAGGGGGTCCGCCTTTAGTATGGAATCAACGTGCTCGAAACTAAAAATCGAAAGCGCCATTCACATTTTTATCAAAAAGTGAATGAAAATATCTAGTATTTTCTAAAACTAAAACAGTCACGAAATCGAGAAGGTAAATACCTATGTATTTGTGATTTTATACGAATTATTATCGTAAAATACAGTTGTAATGAGCATTTATATGATATTTTAGAGGTAACTTCAGGATTTTTTTTTTGTGTTTTGGAAACAGTCATCCCATCACACATACGTTCTGTAATAAATATTAGAAATTTCAGTGCGAAAAAACTTCAATATCTTCAGTTATAGCTCATAGAAAACAGTCCATTTTTCCGTTTTCACCTACTAAGGGCCCTTAATATACAGTGGGTCATCGTATATACATCGTATACACTGGAGATGAGTTGAATGTATCTTTTACATTGTGACGTGTGCAGTGGAACACAGGTGAAAGTCGTTAGGAGAAAATCTAAGTTTCATTTACTGAAGATTCAAGTAGATATAGAATAGCGCTTGGAACTTGAATTGAATGTATTAAATTAATACTTTTATAGCAATTAGATAAATTATAAATATTATCAAATTTTATTCAGTAAGGATCCCAAATATGAGTATATGACATGTTTGATGTCCTAACTCTATAGGTATTATAAATTGGACTAGATTCTAGAAAATCGATATCTTTTGGTTTTAATATTATGCCAGAGAATTCAATAAAGTTTATTTCATTCAAGTTTAAAGTATGTGAAATAGGTCTGAAAGGGATGTGAATAAAGGTGGAAAGGGACCTTTACGGTTTCATTTCATCCTTTGATATTTTTATTTTTTACCGTTCCAAATAAAACAACATAATGTAATACCTGACATACAAATAATACTTTATGATGCTCAATACCTATATGTATAACCAATGAGCTGATTATGAATAACTAATCTTTTAACTGAAACATTATCTATTTTTTAAACTCTTACCGACGATTACAATTCACAGGCTAATAAATTAAATATTAGTTATTAAAATCATACTACCAAGCTATAAGTGTACATGTCCCAAGGGCCAAAAGGAGTTTCAAATGCGCCTCATTTCTCTTTTGCCAAACTTCCAATAACTTTTTCCTTTCGGCAGTCGATAGATCAAAGTTAGGGGAATTCATGGACGAAGCGAGGCGTCTAAACACGTTCTTGTGTACTAACTAAAAGAAATAACGTTAAACTATTTCAACTGGAAATATCTTAGAATTTCATTAAACAATACTTTAGTGAGAGATTTATTAAACTCTACGAGGAGTTTGGTCGTTCGGAATGCTCTAATGGAAACAGATCACTATAATAGCAGATTGGAAATGAACAAAACATATTGATAGACGAACTGCTAATTTTAAATAAAGTTCACGACTTTTTGATAGAGTTCTTGGTCTTATATAAAACTTATTTGATCATCTTTTTCTAAATTATTTGTAATTTTAACTGTCAGATAAGATACACAAGATCTATCAAGAAGTGAAACTATAATTCATCAATTCAAATATACGATGTCTGAACTTTCGATACGAATATCTATTTTTATATTTATACCACCTTACCCTGCTTCTATACTTATAATATGCACTCATCTGAATAGCGATAATATTGGTGCTGTCTATAACAGTATCTATAGTCAGTGGTGCGCTGAGAAATTGCCATACTTCGCTGAAAACCAGCAAGAGTATCAGCGACTTTACTGTGGAGCTGTATATCCAATAGCCTATATTTGTCTCTGAGAATGATATACCTGTTGAAACAAAATTGAATCTATACTAATATTATAAAGCTGAAGAGTTTGTTTGTTTGAACGCGCTATAGTCTGAGTGATAAGTTGAAAATAGCGTAAACTAGAGATAAGTCTCTTAATAAATAATAGTTAAAAAAAACTAAAAAACACGCTTTTTATAGAAAACCGAACTAAAAAATAGAAAATAAATTTAAATGAATTTAAATTAAGAAAATAGTGTTAAAAATTTCAATGAATATAAATTAATAATAGTGTGAGTAAAAAAAAAAATATTTTATTTAAAAAAAAGCGTGGGGTGCTTCTTAAGATACTATCGAAATGATAATCACTCTACTCATATCTGCCAATAAAATATCTATAACCATTGACACCATGACCATATTTTTAGTATTATAGCCTTGTTAGTTAAAGGAATCAAGATATTTTGCATATAACTATTGTCGAGATAACATATGATTTTTAATTTTTTTTTAAAACTATTATTTGATTTGTAGAATTAAAATTCTCTTTAGTATACAAAAATTTGTCAATATTAGAGAAAACGGCTAAAGATAATTATTGGAAATAAAAATTAACATCGAGTCCTGGCTTATCGACTGTAGAGAAAAATTATAGAAAATTTTAATTATTTTCTTACTTTATCGACTATAGATGAAAATTATATAAATTAACAAAAAACATATTTTGCAAATTGAAAAATGGAATAATTTTATCAAATTAGTGTATTGTCATCGGTCCTCAATAAATCTACAAAGTTTGAACGAAATCTGGCCGTTTAAAGTGGGTCAAAATCGCGCCCAATTCCCAAAGAAGTCGGTTACAAACAAACATAGAAAACGGCTAAAGATAATTTGTGTTGCGTGTTCGTGTTCGTGTTTGAGTTTGAGTTTGAGTTCGTGTTCGTGTTCGTGTTTGTGTTTGAGTTTGAGTTTGTTTGAAATTGTTTGAGTTTGAGTTTGAGTTTGAGTTTGTGTTTGAGTTCGTGTTCGTGTTCGTGTTCGTGTTCGTGTTCGTGTTCGTGTTCGTGTTCGTGTTCGTGTTCGTGTTCGTGTTCGTGTTTGAGTTTGAGTTTGTTTGAAATTGTTTGAGTTTGAGTTTGAGTTTGAGTTTGTGTTCGTGTTCGTGTTCGTGTTCGTTGTTCGTTGTTCGTTGTTCGTTGTTCGTTGTTCGTTGTTCGTTGTTCGTTGTTCGTTGTTCGTTGTTCGTTGTTCGTTGTTCGTTGTTCGTTGTTCGTTGTTCGTTGTTCGTTGTTCGTTGTTCGTTGTTCGTTGTTCGTTGTTCGTTGTTCGTTGTTTCTTTGTTCGTTGTTTCTTTGTTCGTTGTTCGTTGTTCGTTGTTCGTTGTTCGTTGTTCGTTGTTCGTTGATCGTTGTTCGTTGTTCGTTGTTCGTTGTTCGTTGTTCGTTGTTCGTTGTTCGTTGTTCGTTGTTCGTTGTTCGTTGTTCGTTGTTCGTTGTTCGTTGTTCGTTGTTCGATGTTCGTTGTTCGTTGTTCGTTGTTCGTTGTTCGTTGTTCGTTGTTCGTTGTTCGTTGTTCGTTGTTCGTTGTTCGTTGTTCGTTGTTCGTTGTTCGTTGTTCGTTGTTCGTTGTTCGTTGTTCGTTGTTTCTTTGTTCGTTGTTTCTTTGTTCGTTGTTCGTTGTTCGTTGTTCGTTGTTCGTTGTTCGTTGTTCGTTGTTTCTTTGTTCGTTGTTTCTTTGTTCGTTGTTCGTTGTTCGTTGTTCGTTGTTCGTTGTTCGTTGTTCGTTGTTCGTTGTTCGTTGTTCGTTGTTCGTTGTTCGTTGTTCGTTGTTCGTTGTTCGTTGTTCGTTGTTCGTTGTTCGATGTTCGATGTTCGTTGTTCGTTGTTCGTTGTTCGTTGTTCGTTGTTCGTTGTTCGTTGTTCGTTGTTCGTTGTTCGTTGTTCGTTGTTCGTTGTTCGTTGTTCGTTGTTCGTTGTTCGTTGTTCGTTGTTCGTTGTTCGTTGTTCGTTGTTCGTTGTTCGTTGTTCGTTGTTCGTTGTTCGTTGTTCGTTGTTCGTTGTTCGTTGTTCGTTGTTCGTTGTTCGTTGTTCGTTGTTCGTTGTTCGTTGTTCGTTGTTCGTTGTTCGTTGTTCGTTGTTCGTTGTTCGTTGTTCGTTGTTCGTTGTTCGTTGTTCGTTGTTCGTTGTTGGTTGTTGGTTGTTCGTTGTTCGTTGTTCGTTGTTCGTTGTTCGTTGTTCGTTGTTCGTTGTTCGTTGTTCGTTGTTCGTTGTTCGTTGTTCGTTGTTCGTTGTTCGTTGTTCGTTGTTCGTTGTTCGTTGTTCGTTGTTCGTTGTTCGTTGTTCGTTGTTCGTTGTTCGTTGTTTCTTTGTTCGTTGTTTCTTTGTTCGTTGTTCGTTGTTCGTTGTTCGTTGTTCGTTGTTCGTTGTTCGTTGTTTCTTTGTTCGTTGTTTCTTTGTTCGTTGTTCGTTGTTCGTTGTTCGTTGTTCGTTGTTCGTTGTTCGTTGTTCGTTGTTCGTTGTTCGTTGTTCGTTGTTCGTTGTTCGATGTTCGTTGTTCGTGTTTGTGTTTGTTTGTGTTTGTGTTCGAATTTAAATTCGAGTTTGTGTTTGTGTTCGTGTTCGTGTTCGTGTTCGTGTTCGTGTTCGTGTTCGTGTTCGTGTTCGTGTTCGTGTTCGTGTTCATGTTCGTGTTCGTGTTCGTGTAAAAACTAAAAAACACGCTTTTTGCAAATTGAAAAATGGAATAATTTTATCAAATTAGTGTATTGTCATCGGTCCTCAATAAATCTACAAAGTTTGAACGAAATCTGGCCGTTTAAAGTGGGTCAAAATCGCGCCCAATTCCCAAAGAAGTCGGTTACAAACAAACATAGAAAACGGCTAAAGATAATTTGTGTTGCGTGTTCGTGTTCGTGTTTGAGTTTGAGTTTGAGTTCGTGTTCGTGTTCGTGTTTGTGTTTGAGTTTGAGTTTGTTTGAAATTGTTTGAGTTTGAGTTTGAGTTTGAGTTTGTGTTTGAGTTCGTGTTCGTGTTCGTGTTCGTGTTCGTGTTCGTGTTCGTGTTCGTGTTCGTGTTCGTGTTCGTGTTCGTGTTCGTGTTTGAGTTTGAGTTTGTTTGAAATTGTTTGAGTTTGAGTTTGAGTTTGAGTTTGTGTTCGTGTTCGTGTTCGTGTTCGTTGTTCGTTGTTCGTTGTTCGTTGTTCGTTGTTCGTTGTTCGTTGTTCGTTGTTCGTTGTTCGTTGTTCGTTGTTCGTTGTTCGTTGTTCGTTGTTCGTTGTTCGTTGTTCGTTGTTCGTTGTTCGTTGTTTCTTTGTTCGTTGTTTCTTTGTTCGTTGTTCGTTGTTCGTTGTTCGTTGTTCGTTGTTCGTTGTTCGTTGATCGTTGTTCGTTGTTCGTTGTTCGTTGTTCGTTGTTCGTTGTTCGTTGTTCGTTGTTCGTTGTTCGTTGTTCGTTGTTCGTTGTTCGTTGTTCGTTGTTCGATGTTCGTTGTTCGTTGTTCGTTGTTCGTTGTTCGTTGTTCGTTGTTCGTTGTTCGTTGTTCGTTGTTCGTTGTTCGTTGTTCGTTGTTCGTTGTTCGTTGTTCGTTGTTCGTTGTTCGTTGTTCGTTGTTCGTTGTTCGTTGTTTCTTTGTTCGTTGTTTCTTTGTTCGTTGTTCGTTGTTCGTTGTTCGTTGTTCGTTGTTCGTTGTTCGTTGTTTCTTTGTTCGTTGTTTCTTTGTTCGTTGTTCGTTGTTCGTTGTTCGTTGTTCGTTGTTCGTTGTTCGTTGTTCGTTGTTCGTTGTTCGTTGTTCGTTGTTCGTTGTTCGTTGTTCGTTGTTCGTTGTTCGTTGTTCGTTGTTCGATGTTCGTTGTTCGTTGTTCGTTGTTCGTTGTTCGTTGTTCGTTGTTCGTTGTTCGTTGTTCGTTGTTCGTTGTTCGTTGTTCGTTGTTCGTTGTTCGTTGTTCGTTGTTCGTTGTTCGTTGTTCGTTGTTCGTTGTTCGTTGTTCGTTGTTCGTTGTTCGTTGTTCGTTGTTCGTTGTTCGTTGTTCGTTGTTCGTTGTTCGTTGTTCGATGTTCGCTGTTTGCTGTTCGTTGTTCGTTTTCATGTTCGTGTTTGTGTTTGTGTTTGTGTATGTTCACATTCACATTCACATTCACATTCACATTCACATTGTTCGTTGTTCGTTGTTTGTTGTTCGTTGTTCGTTGTTCGTTGTTCGTTGTTCGTTGTTCGTTGTTCGTTGTTCGTTGTTCGATGTTCGTTGTTCGTGTTTGTGTTTGTTTGTGTTTGTGTTCGAATTTAAATTCGAGTTTGTGTTTGTGTTCGTGTTCGTGTTCGTGTTCGTGTTCGTGTTCGTGTTCGTGTTCGTGTTCGTGTTCGTGTTCATGTTCGTGTTCGTGTTCGTGTAAAAACTAAAAAACACGCTTTTTGCAAATTGAAAAATGGAATAATTTTATCAAATTAGTGTATTGTCATCGGTCCTCAATAAATCTACAAAGTTTGAACGAAATCTGGCCGTTTAAGGCCGCCTTGTACTGACAATTTAGGCATTTTAGGCACTGAGACGGCTCGCGCCCGCGTTGCGCAGGAGCCGGCGCGACATGAACTCCGGTGACCTAAGAAGGCGGGCGATTACGACACAGTATAAATAAATCAGTAGTTCGATTTTATTTGCTATCGTGGGAATGTTGTTGATAAATAAATTCACTACATATACCATTAAACGAGCAATATTTGCATATTTATATACATATTTGTTTGTATTCATACAGTGTGGAAATTTTCGATGTGCCCTGAAAGGAAAGTACTTGAAATACTAGGGATATCAAATTTTTCTGAAAGGAAACATTCCTTTATTTAAAAAAAAATAGAACTAAATTCAAAGAGTATCTAAAATTCACTTGCTTCGACTGGGAAACGAAAAATCTAATTTTATTTTTCAAATCGATAGAAACAATATAAAAGATAATTTATTGTTTATTTCTCGTAAAAATATTTGCTCTTAGAAATAAAAATATCATGGAATCGAACATTTTTATTGTGGCATCAACATCATATGTAAACATAAAGAACGCTACTGGTTTTTTGGTCTATTTCATAAATACATTTAAAATTTAAAATGAAACTCTCGTTCTGGATAGGTACATTAATTTATTTTCTTCTGAAAATATTGGTAATAATAATTAAAAGTAAAACAAATAAAAAAGGCAAAATAATCAATTAATGAATATTATTGTATACAATATCGAACATTTTTAAGAAATGTATAAAATACTTTTTTATGAATTATTAATTATTATTATCATACATAATATTATGTTACCGGCAATATATTAAACCCTTCTTAGTAAATGTATGTTATTCCGAGAAACGGTCGGAATGATATAAATTATATTCGTCACATCTTTAAATCTGAACTTTCCTTCAGTAGCAAGCACATTTGCAAATGTCGGTGGTTTTTGGGGTAGCGATTATCCAATATGAGGTCAAAACTAAAATCCAAGATGGCGCCGACGAAAATTTGAAATGTTTTCGTCATGGGTGTCATTTTCAAAGAGTTGGAGTAGCTATTAATCAATATGAGGTCAAATCTAAAATCCAAAATGGCGCCGACGAAAATTTGACATCATGTCGTCACGGATGTCATTTTCATGGTTTTGGGGGTAGCTATTAACCAATATGAGGTCAAAACTAAAATCCAAGATGGCGCTGACGAAAATTTGATATCTTTTCGTGATGGGTGTCTTTTTCATGGTTTTTGGGGTATCTATTTACCAATATGAGGTCAAAACTAAAATCCAAGATGGCGCCGACGAAAAATTTGAAATCTATTCGTTATGGGTGTCATTTTCATGGTTTTTGGGGTAGCTATTAACCAATACGAGGTCAAAACTAAAATCCAAGATGGCGCCGACGAAAAATTTGACATCTTTTCGTCACGGGTGTCATTTTCAAGGTTATTGAGATTGGATTATAGTTTTGACCTCATATTCACTAATAGCTACCGCAAAAACCATGAAAATGACACCCATGACGAATAGATGTAAAATTTTCGTCGGCGCCATCTTGGATTATAGTTTTGACCTCATATTCGTTAATAGCTTGCCCAAAAACCATGAAAATGACACCCATCACGAAAATAAGTCAAATTTTCGTCAGTGCCATCTTGGATTATAGTTTTGACCTAATATTCGTTAATAGCTACCCCAAAAACCATGAAAATGACATCCATGACGAGAAGATGTCAAATTTTTTGTCGGCGCCATCTTGGATTTTAGTTTTGACCTCATATTGGTTAATAGCTACCCCAAAAACCATGAAAATGACACCCATGACGAATAGATGTAAAATTTTCGTCAGCGCCATCTTGGATTATAGTTTTGACCTCATATTCGTTAATAGCTTGCCCAAAAACCATGAAAATGACACCCATGACGAAAAGATGTCAAATTTTTCGTCGGCGCCATCTTGGATTTTAGTTTTGACATCATATTGGTTAATAGCTACCCCAAAAACCATGAAAATGACACCCATGACGAAAAGATGTAAAATTTTCGTCGGCGCCATCTTGGATTATAGTTTTGACCTCATATTCGTTAATAGCTTGCCCAAAAACCATGAAAATGACACCCATCACGAAAATAAGTCAAATTTTCGTCAGTGCCATCTTGGATTATAGTTTTGACCTAATATTCGTTAATAGCTACCCCAAAAACCATGAAAATGACATCCATGACGAGAAGATGTCAAATTTTTTGTCGGCGCCATCTTGGATTTTAGTTTTGACCTCATATTGGTTAATAGCTACCCCAAAAACCATGAAAATGACACCCATGACGAAAAGATGTAAAATTTTCGTCGGCGCCATCTTGGATTTTAGTTTTAACCTCATATTGGTTAATAGCTACCCCAAAAACCATGAAAATGACACCCATGACGAAAAGATGTAAAATTGTCGTCGGCGCCATCTTGGATTGTTGTTTCATAAAAATAATAATTGTCATACTCATACAGATGAACCAATATCATAATAGTCTTCCTACTAGTACTTCAAAACTTTGCCGCTATTCCTATTCAACAACCCATAATATAGAGGATCTCAGGCAAGGTAATTTTTAAAACATAATAATTTTAAATTACAAATAAACATTTTTTCTTTCTTTCTTTCTTTCTGGTAATTGTAATATGAAACTTGTGTTGATTTGAAGAATAAAATGGAAAATTTTATTTTTTTACATTTTTAGTTCTTTTGATTCCCGGTCGAAGAATATGAATTTTTGAAAATCTTTGAATGCAGTTCTATTTCTTTTTAAAAATAAAGGAATGTTTCCTTTCAGCAAAATTTGCTATCTCCAGTATTTCTAGTACTTTCACCCAGGGCCCATCGAAAATTTCCACACTGTATTTAGTATTTACAAACAAAATATATAAATATGCAAATATTGCTCGTTTAATAGTATAGAATAAGAAGTTAATTTATTTACACCAACAATCCTAGGATAGGTAATAAAATCAAACTACTGATTTATTTATACCGTGACGTGCTCGCCGTTTTACTCGCCGCTCGGTTCTAATACGCGAGCGGCGACTACAACGTGGTCGGGAGCAAAACTAGCACAGGTCCTCCTTCGATGACGTCCGGCTGGACTCTGGCGGCACTGACGTGGTGCGCGCGAGTCGCATTTTACGTATTATATTTTATATAGAAAAAAATAAGGGCTAAATTATAAATCTATCCAAAAATTTCCCTGTAAAACCTGATTAGTAAATGAAATGTAAAATTTTCATAAACATAGCGTTCCCCTAATTCTCATAAAACTGATTATGCTTTCAAAATCGATGTTACTTCTGATTTTTTTTTGATCGAGTTAAATGTTTAATATTGTGTTTTTATCCAAAAAAGTCACTAGATCAAACGTTTATCTGTGCTATATATTTTTTTAGGATTTTAAATATGATGATTTCTATCCAAAAACCATGATTTAGAAACATACATTTTGAACAAGGGCCCCTTAACGTGGGTCAAAATCGCGCCCAAAGAAGTCGGTTACAAACATACAGGTGAAGCTAATATAAAGCGTGTAAAAATACGTGCGATAGCTCATTTGATTCGGAATGACGTCTAGAAAAATGTATCGGAAATGTGTCATTGGAAATTTCCTCCTCTTTAAGAATCTTTTTTCAAAATTTCTGAAATGTTAATAATTTCGGAGTTATTAACAATAAACGAAATACCTTTTTTTTGCAACTTAATTTGTTTATAACTTTTGCAATTTTTTGTGTGCTAATACACATTTCCGATACATTTTTCTAGACGTCATTCCGAATCAAATGAGCTATCGCACGTATTTTTAAGAGACTTATCTCTAGTTTACGCCATTTTCAACTTATCACTCAGACTACTAATCTCGGGAACTATTGGTCCGATTTGAAAAATTATTTCGGTGTTAGATAGCCTAAGCTAGCGGTGGCTATAGGTATAATATCATCTCACTAAGACCAACAGGAGCGGAGCACTGCGGATAAAACCGCGAAGCACAGCTGGTTAAAAAATAAATATAAATAACGATGGAGTGTTTTGGTTGTGTAAGTTATATCAAATAGTTCAAAATAATAAAAAGTTAACATATGTACAATGAACTTACATATCTACACGTTTTATTGATACACCTAAATCTAAAATCAATGAAAAAAAAATTTTCGTTGCATATTATTCGCAAAGGAATTCGGAATTTTTTCAAAGATATACTGTGTAAAGGGATAATAATGATAAATAAGTGCCGATTATCGAACTGTATACGAAATAAACAGAAACTAACTTCACCTACATTATTGAGTGAAACAATTTCCTAACTTCTTACCTTCTAAGTATATTACCCGGTACATTGACTCAAAGTATTGAGTTTCAAGTTTACCGCTGGATTCTACCAATGCTCTGGTATTTGTTAATTTCCTCCAAATGATTCCTAATATTCCTTTCATTTCAGATTTGTGGTTGAACTGGGATTGGAAGTATGTGGGTGTATCACAATTCGGTTCAGTTTATTGAAGCCTTAGTTGCCTCGTGCTCAATGTTTCCATTGTACGATTTGGATTCATTTGTAAGATATAACGTGACGTAAATACCTGATATTATTAATAAGACTTTCTGAATGAAATAGGTAATTTTTACAGTAGATTTCTCATTCTAATACATCATAATAAATATTGTAAAGTACTTATGATATTATATGGTAATATGTTTTACCAATTTCAAATTAAAATCATTAAATGTTTTACTTTCGTATTACGAATTTGTCGCATAAACGCTATAAAAATAAAACTATTTCTGCATACATTTATAGCCGTCCCCGAACTTTATATAGTTCTGTGTAAAAGTCCGTCCAAAGCTGAAAAAGGCTGCGCTTTGCATATTTCAGAGCAATAAACCTTTGCCGAGCGAGCGATACGTGACCATTATCTATTTCGATTTGAAATTCCTACCTAGAACTCCATTATAATATGTCCTGACTGAAATTCTGATATAGAATATCAAGAACATTGTTTTAATGAATAATAATTTATTTTAAATATCATTTAAACACAATTGTTTCAAATACAACATGTACCGAATATTAATTAATCCAATTATGAGCAATTTTACTGTACTTATAGGTATTCTAGAATAATATTTACCGTTCCATTTTAATATATAATTTTAAATTAATAAAGTGTACGAGAAATGTTATTGAGTTATATAATGGAAACAGTTAATTTGTTTTACACTCATTAATAATTCGTAAATCATCATTGCGGTCAAATTAAATTCCAAATTCGTGTATCCTAATTGACAGTTGATACCTCACTTGAGCTTTTCGTAGATTAGAAAGTAATTGGAAAATAATAATAACATTCTGTTTTAAAGCTTTCATAAAATTCCCGTAAATTATTTGTATTTGATGTACTCTTATGAACCTTTATTACTTAAGTACTCATCCTCTCTGGCAAATCATCACTTTTTTTTTGTTTCATGGTTTATTTAAGCCTTTATCATATTTATAAAACATATATTTTTTATTAAATTATAATAATTATCGTTAAATGTTGACACAATACAGTCCACAATTCGGACTTCGAATCGATAAGTCCGGGGTTCGAGACCGGGCGAGCGCGCAGGAAATAAATTGATTTTTCAATTTATCTGCGCATGTTGTAACATCACCACTGCTCGAACGGTGAAGGAAAACATCGTGAGGAAACCGACATGTCGAAGAATCAAAAGTTCGACGACATGTGTCATCCGCCAACCCGCACTTGGCCAGCGTGGTGGATTATGGCCTGTACCCTCATAGGAGGCCCGTGTCCCAGCAGTGGGAACATATATGGGCTGATGATGATGATGATGATGATGATGTTGACACAATTAGGTATTTAATATCAGTTTATTATTTGAATCTCAGTGCATAAGAAAATGTGAATACTGCATAAAGTATACTTTTAACTGTATAAAGAAATAATAAAGTTTTATTTTATTTACCTTGCGAAAGAACTACTCGTTAATTTTCGACAGTGAAAAACACCGTTAGCGTATTTGTTAGAAATTGCATGAAAGCCGCAAAGTTTCGGTCGAACGAATTGAAATATATTTTATTCCTAACTAAATATTGTTTTAGTTTTTTCTTAGGTATTTATACATACATATAACGTACCTAGTCCTAGAGTTAGGTTTCATGGCGCAATTAATAGAGATAAACACAGTTCTAGTTTATAATTAGGTACCTACATATTATCTATTACCCCTTTTAAAATATTTATATTATGAAATGTATTAAACTCTACAACATGAATATTTTCTAAGACATTTCTTCTTTCTATGTCAGTTAGTCAGTTGATTCTTCCGCTCTATCCAATAAATTAAAAAAAATGGACCCTGTTACCTTCCTAATCTCTTCGAATGTATACCTATTCTAACACACATTTGAATAAATAAAGAGTAACATAAATAAAAAGCAATGTAAACATTTCTGGTCAATAAAATTTCGTAAACTAATAAAATTAATTATCAGATGACGGAAGAACATATCTATTTCTGTTTCGCCCAAACATCAGTGTCTGTCATACATGTCCCCTTTTCTAATTAGAAGTCAGACATGTGGTAACGATTTATTTGTAGGTCCGTATTGGTTACGGGTTATTTTTACTTCTTTAAAGGTAAGCTGAAACTGTTATACTTGTATAGAAGGACTTATATTTCCAACATTTTAAGAGCCCGATATCTCGCTAATGAATAAGGAATAGTAAGGTCATAGTCACGACTGTTATTTACTATTACTACTACAATAATGAACACAATTGCGTCTTTATTATAAGTTATTACTTTGCTCATAATTCTTACGTTTTAAACTTTTGTTGAGAGACGTTTGGTCTGTTTAATTTAGCCCTAACACATCTGTTTTAAAACAATCAATGAGAACAAGTTATTTTTATACTCTTTGACAGTGATATGTGCATTATTAATGTCCATGTCAGGTGGTGGTTGGGTTTATTGAAACGGTATACTTGTGTTGTATTTGTGATTCATTGGTGTCCTTGAAAGGGATAATGCTTTCTTAAAAGCTAATGTGTTAATTGATTGGAGAACGTTTTATTTTATTTATGAATTATGGGTTGTTTTAAACAGGGTTAATGTTAAAGATTGATTTCAATATGCTTGATGTATGATCAATATTGTATAAGGAAAACTTAACTAAATAATTTTTATAAGAGTTCAGTTTTACACCTGGATATTACCTTATCTACAAGTTACAGTTAATGTAAAAAGTACATATTAGGTGTCAAACAACTTGTTTATCAGCGAGATGCGAACTGTCTCTTACGTCTTAATCTCTCCAATTAAGCAACTCAAATACCTTTAATAAACAGAAACACGTGTGTCCAAGTTAATGCACAAGTTAGTTTATGCATTCTCTATGCTATTGCACTTAGAGTAATTGAAACTTGGACTGTTTAGAAACATCATTATTAAATGTAGTAAAGCTTGCATTTTACAAAGCGCGAACTCTTGTGAAAAGAAATAACGAATGTTTTGCAAATGCTGTTTTTCGGTGCTATATAAAAGGCCAACTTTAGACAATATTTGGAAAACATAAACATCTTAATAAATATTTACATACTTACTAAAACGTAGGACGTTACGACGAAATAACTTATAAATTGTAATTTAAGACTCAAATATTCAGTTTGCAGGTAAATATCAATCACAGTAAAAAAACTTGCCCTACTAGCCTATTAATAATAATCATTGTTTGCTAATTTAATAACTATTCAATGAACCTCATCTAAATGTAATGATCATTCAATAGCTTCAATAGCCAATTCAAAAAAGTGTTAATAGAGCGTGACTTCGGGCGTGGCTCATATAGATTTTAAAGGCACTTACACAATTCTAATTTAATTATCGAGATAACCTTCAAATATCACACATTTTACACTAATTTCTAATGGGTACAGTTTTTGTGATAATACTCTTTTAAGTCTGAAGTGGCATTATTGTAAAATCTCTTAAAAAATCTCTACAGAACTATTAATTAATTATTGGTCTCCAAATAAATATATTATTAGTTCATGTCTGAGGAATTATTAGCTACTCCTAAAAAGTTAGACTAAAATCATAATAGTTTTAAATGCTTCAGCGAGACGCTAGGAACTCGATAAGATTACTCGTTAAATAGGGACTGCAGACTCATATTCAATTAAAACTTCTTCATCTTTAGAGGAAAGTTACTGCTTCGATGACACAGCTTTTATGTTATTAAACTAAGGTTTAGTCGTATAAGTAGAGCCAAAGTATTCATTATTATTTTTGACTATTTACGTTTGATTAGATAGTTTTGTATCTTGTAAATATAAATTATAAAAAGTTTGTTTGTTTGAATGGACTAAACTCGGGAAGTACTGGAGTGTTTTTCAAAAATATTTCACGATGGGATATAAACAGGATTTCTATAGGGACTATAGGCTATATAAGCACGGTACGGCAGACTGTTACTACTGTAATTTATACAATAAGATCTCTTTGTATTCATTATATCTACAAATTTGATTATTCTTACACAATGATCACATTTTTAATCCATTGAGTTCTATTTTAAAGCTGCAATAATTATAAAAGTTTAACGATAGAACAGTCCAAAAACGTACCCATACAAAATGAGTTATAAAACGAGGTACAAAGTTTGAAAGCATAATTTGCCCCGCAAGAACATTCCAAGCCGCAGATGTTGAAAACTTCAAGCATTAATGCCACTTTGAACATATATTAAACCACAAAACTCTTAACACGTTCGCTGCGAAACAGGGCTTGAAACACCCTGTCCGTGTCTCGTCGTTATAGCGGTAGGAAAAAACTTAAACTTCTCTGTCGTGCGGGAGGCATAACTTCCATCTGGTTCAGTGTAGGAAAGTGATATCTATATATCTGAGATGTGCTATTGATTCCTAGTTCAATGGTATACCGACCTTAATACCGGGTTTCTTAGACCTCGTGCCGCACTGAACAAATAAAAATTCTAACACAGTGCGGAACGAGGTTGCGAACACCTCGTACCATCGCGCACCTCGTACCGCACCTTAAGCTAGCTTCACGCGGTTAGTGTTGTGCAACGCATTCGAGACTATTTGTGGAACAACTTATTGAAGCTTTTACAAAGAAGGACCTGAATGTGGATACAGGTAATTTTCAAACATCCTAACTACTTGTTATAATAAATATCGTTAATAGAAAGGTGAATGTGACATGTTGAGTAACTTTCTTCAAATAGGTTGATAATCATGATTACTATTAGTGTGTTTGTTCATTGAACTAGCGGCAAATCCAAAACACCCGGCAATCGGTGTATGGCTCATCAAAATTTAACTCTTGCCTAAGTCAACAAGCCAACAAACAAGGCACATCATCTCTTAAAGGGATCAAAGAAGAGGAGATGTGTAGGATGTTACGAAAAACTCCGCACCTTCTTAACAAGTCGTGAGGCCGACAAAAGAGTAAAGGAAATTCTCACAGAATGCACTGGTTGCAAACAATATTCTGGTTTGGCCTGTTTTAATAAAAAACATCCATAAGTTTGATAAATAAATACAATTAAATAAAATCGATATTTCTTTTCCCATCACTAAATTATATGAAAAACTGCTATTGTTCAGTGCGGTATGGGGTACATCAGACCCCACATTTTATTTTACCCATAGAATCTAAACTAACTAATCTAACCACGGGCGGCGGTAGATTTAGGTTAATGAACTCATTGTTAATAATAATCACGACAAAAGCCGCACACTTTGTCTTATTTGGCGCCAAAAAAAGGATTTTGGTCTCCTACGGGCGGTGGGGTTTAATATGCCTCGTGCCGCCACAATCTCTGGTATAGGACAAGGTTTAAAACGACCCGTAACGCAGTAATGGAAAGTACAGATATATCTGTGCCGCAGCGAACGTGTTAACGGAATGTAGTCTTGCAAACTTGTGATGACAATGTTATAGTAGTACGATTTTGCAGCTAAAGTTACCTTTTTTAAAGTTACCTTTGTTAGCTTTTTTAAACTGGAGATATAAAAATGTTATATCTACACATTTTTATTAGACTCTGTTTGGATCGCAGAGCTAGTTAAGTAAGTAGGTATACACATTTTTATATCTCCAGGAAATCTATTAGTGTATTGTAATATAATTTTAATGTATCTAGGAGTGTCATTAAGGCTATATAAGGCATATCTTGTAAGTTATAGGATTATAAACACTTGATCTAAGTTTAGTAAAAAATCTAATCTATTTGAGTATATTATTTTAGTATATCTATTAAGAATAAGAAATAGTTACTTAATTGTACCTTTATACCTTTAGATTTCTTAAAGAGCTATTCTTATTACGTTTTTGTGTATTTAACCTTAAAGCTATGTCAATAAAACACCGTGAGAACATTGAAATCTCAAGGATCCATAACAAACATAACATCAAAAGCGTCGAAAGACACACAGCTCTGGTGATAGACAATAAACACTTACCTTCTAAATACGTAACACGGTACATATATTCAAAGAACATAGTCTCCTCTCTAGCAGAGTGCTGTAAAGCTTTTGTTGGTGTTAATTTTAACCAAACACGGTGGAGCAGACCCATTTCGGCCCCTTGAAATGGATGTTGTTGAAATAGAATAGATGCATTTCTCTTAATTATATATAAGCTCTAGGGAGTATTTCCATTGACAGAACTAACGATTTCATTTGATATATTTAGAACAATAGTTGCTTTGACGTAATATGATATTAAATATATTAAATTAGTATCACTACATAGTATAAAACAAAGTCGCTTTCCCTGTCCCTATGTCCCTATGTCCCTTTGTACGCTTAAATCTTTGAAACTACGCAACGGATTTTGATGCGGTTTTTTTTAATAGATAGAGTGATTCAAGAGGAAGGTTTATATGTATAATAACATCCATTAAATAGTGGAGAAGTACTGTTATTTTTGAGGTTTCTAATGTGATGTCGTAAAAAATTACATTTTTTCCGCTTACATTGCAAACGCAGGCTGAACCCTACGAGTTTTATCAAAATAATGTACTAAGTATTATACACATTGAAAAGGTCTACAGAAAAGTCCGCGATGGTATATGTCTATCTCTTATAGATAACCCACAATAACTGTTTTTTGTCATTTACTTTTTACGACAGATAATGGCTAATTTTCGATACGATTTTAACCAATACAGCATTAATCCTTAACCAATTAAATACCTTGAATACATTGTTCATTTAATATAGATCTATATGGCCCGTTACACCGTATGATTTAAGTGAATATTTTCGAAGATATTACAGATTTAAAAATTGCGGGACGTAGCGTTTGCGGCGGTACCGGCCGGCCGCCCGGCTATCTATTTTAAACCCGTGCGAAGCCGGAGCGGGCCGCTATGTTTTTATATACAACGTTCACAATTTTTCTAGTAGTGTATTTAGTATCAGCATTGCACCCGTGCGAAGCCGGGGCGGGTCGCTAGTGTATTATATAGTATGTAGTATGATAGTAAAATGAATGAACGTTATATTTCAGTATTTTAGACAACATCGCTAGTAGATTACTATGGTAGAGTAAGATTAAGAAACATTGCATACAACAATAAAATACATGATAGATATCTAGGAAAAATAAATGAAACAACTTATGTATTTCATAGTTTAATACCACATGCAATAACACACATTAATTTCAACAGTTAGTATATTTTATTTACAGTAATACTCTATACTATAAATTAAATAATAATTAACAATCACAATAATAACACTAATACTCTACTATTATAATTTGTACCTATGTGCTTCTACTGACACTTTTGTAAATATAAAATTTGAAATATATTGCAAGCGTACATCATAGGTATCATAATAGGCAATCATTAACTTGAATGTTAACCTTCCGTGAACCACGTGGATAAAAGTTACGTCCTGCACTACGTGGGGTTTCCTGGACCCAATAATCTTTCCACGTCTATATAGCTAGTATTTATTGTAAATTTGTAATGTGTATATTATTATTATCCCTTGACTATAAGAGGTTAAAAATAAAATAAATTTATCAAATATTATAAACATTTACTATATCTTTAGGCTATGTAATAGAAATAGTACTTTTTACCAACTAAAATAAGACTATGTTCTATGGGTTAGACTTTAAGAAAATAAAAAAGACGTGTGGCACTCGGGGACTGCCGCGGTAAAGATATTGCATGCTATGCCTTCAAGCCACACCTCCGTGCCCGTCGGAGTGGGGAGCGTGAGGTTTTTCGTTACGGAATTTCTGGATTCGGTCCCCGCGCTCAAAGCCCGCGATAGAAGCTTGCAATAGCTTAAAAATTAATATCCTGTACATCCTCTTCACTTTCACTTTCAGACTGAATGCTCAAGTGATCCGAGTCATCTTCACTTCTAGGTAGAAACAGCTCATCTGTATCGCTATCATTTTCTTCCATAAGTGCGGATATTATTGCATTTTCATTGATGTGATGAGCCATAATGAGCCCTAGAAACAATTTCAGATAATTTTAAATAATAAAAAAACAAATTAAATAAATATTTATATAAAAATAGTCGTATTTTATCACACCATACTGCTCACCTTTTAGTGGACGACCCGAACTACGTGGGGTTTCTGACACCCAGCTGCACTTTGACGGCGTCCGTTTACCGCGTCTGCGACGCTATTACTAAACCAATGTCGCTAAGAGGTCTGGCAAGGTCGCAACTCCAGCTACACGAGGTTTCAAGACTTCCGCACGATGTTTGGAAAAGATACAAATATTTTTGTATGGCTGGGGTGTATTAAACCCCACATGGTGCACGGAAGGTTAATTGTATAAAGTATGCTTATTATTAGAAATAATTAATTAAAGATATTATTTACAAACGAAAATCTCACTTGATAGGTAAGCTATTCATATTCTGTAAAAATGTATACAATTAAATATTGTCTCAAACAACAAGTCAAATAATGAGTACCTATTAATGCCATGAGTCATGAAATTACATAATTATTCTATAAGTAGGTACATAGGTATATAAAGTTTGTAAAGATTCAATAACATAATTTTCAATAAAGAGATCATATTCACAGTTCATAACAAAAACATTAAAACTATCGACATTTTATAATATTACCCACTCTCAATACATTTTTAAATAAATTGATTACTATAATTACGACCATAATTATCATCCATACAGATTCAATTAATAGTAGACATCAGCCCGATTTTGAGACTCAAAATTAAAATTTACAGATCCAAAGAAGTAATCTGCGTAGCAGTCACAGCAGCGCACGCAGCCAGTGTAGCAGCGACCGCTACGGCCGCGGCCGTAGAGCCCGCAGCCCGCACCGCGACCTCCATGATGCAGGACACGAGCAGCTGCGCTACGAACACGGACTTGCTAACCCCCATAAAACATGACAACCTAATCTCACAGAAACCAACAACAAAGAAAATACGACCATACCATCCATACATATTCAATTAATAGTAGACATCAGCCCTATTTTGAGACTCAAAAACAGAATTCACAGATCCAAATAAGTAATCTGTGTGGCGGTCACAGCAGCGCACGCAGCCAGCGTAGCAGCGACCGCTACGACCGCGGCCGTAGAGCCCGCAGCCCGCACCGCGACCCCCATGATGCAGGACACGAGCAGCTGCGCTACGAACACGCAGCTGCTAACGACTGCTACGTCAGTGCCGATCCCGCGCGACCCCCCGCTGCCCCCGCCGCAGCTGTCCCACTATAAAGAATAGTGGCCACTTAGTTGTTTATTTATAATTATTGTACAAAATATGATAAAAACAGTAGTATGTAAAAAGCAGAGTTGAATAAGCATAATTTGCATAAAAGGCGGCCTCATAGCTGAAAAGCAAGAAAAAATTTGATCACTTGGATTCGATCCGCGTCTTTTTGCCATGCCGAAGCAACGCCTAGTATCTCGACCACCCGTGATCCCGTAGTAGTAGAGATTCGAAACATCGTCAACTTGAATTTTTCAATTCTTTAAAATTTTCTCTGAATGAAACTAAATATTAAAAATAAATTGTTATTATTCTATTTATTTACACTTTTTTATTGCACAAACACAATATTTATTAGACGGAGTTCGAGAGTTCATAAGTACTAGTAGAGGCAGGTTTCGGTTAAATGATTTTGGAAAACACGTAGTACCGTACAAGAGTGGTCCACAGAGGCGTAATAAAATTTTCTTGGCAGTAATTTGATTTTGTACGGCATCCATTCCATACAATTTCAACACCTCGTAAATTTCGAGTGTCTACACTATACAGTGGAAACGTTCCTCAACCGTGCAGTCCATTAATTAGCATCCGATTTAATTACAAAGTGTTAAATTCTAGTAAATCTCTTTGATGTTGTACCTTGATTTCATATTCTGGATTTCAGATTTATACATTAATTATAATAAGACGGAATTAATGTAGGAATAATGAATTAAAATATCCTCTAGATAAAACTAAACAGAAAAGGTAAAATTCTAGAGATATCTGTAGAATTTTATCTTTTACGTAAACATTTTACGTTCTTGCGTCTAGTTTCTGGTTGAAAAGCAAGGCAACTAACTAAACTCAAATTCAAACATTTATTTATTCGCGTAAACTCCTTCTTGAAGCACTTTTGAATCATCATAACATAGTTTTACCGTTAAGAGCTAGTTTTGAAAGCAGTTTCTACAGAGAAGAGCGGACAAGAAACGCTATAGTTAGCTCTTTTACAATCATGTCATCACTAGAGTCTAGAACAAGCTTTAAAGCTGTCGCGTAACAATACAGATATAGAAAATAAAACTTAAAGGGGGGATGCAATGTTTATGGAGATGAGAAAGCGTTAAGAGCAAGTACAAACGACGAATAAGTGCTAAATTAATAGGTACTATACTAGTGACTTGAAAGTGATTATGTGTATTATATTACATAGCAACAAACCAAAAACGCAATACTATAAATTATGACTAAAAGCTTTTTTACCCTATATAATAATTAAAAAAACTCACCATCCCCGTAGCATGATAATGGGCCACCAATAGATACGGCATAGTGAACAACGTGGAGTACATGACTCCAGCGGTCCAGCTGAACAGTAGTACTGCAGCTGGAGCCCGCAAGATGCAGAGCAGCATCATACCACAACTGTACGTGCTTAGACCACCTACGTATACCTTTTTAGCCCTGAATTGGAGAAACTATTGTTGAATTTGATATTTTTGGTTTAATGGCATTCAAATGCTTTATAAATATAAATTTATAAAGAATAGAAAAAATTCGATCACGAGGCGGAACTCGAACCCGCATCCTTTCGCGCCAAACCGGGGCGGATGCCTGACCAATTCAGCCACTCGTGACCCGTCAGAGCGATCGAATTTATTCTATTCTTTCAGTTTAGGTGTCTAAGGGACAAACCGCGCGCCATCTATTGAGATGATTGAAACTATTGTTATTTATTTGTGTCGTAAAAACTTAAAACACATAGTAATAAAATCGAATTTAACTTAATTATGGAGATTTTGGTGAAAGATGGTGCCAATGGTAGGTAATATTTCTGAAAATGGTTATTATGAGGCCATCAACTTGCATAATTAAATAAAATTATTGCCGACTAGATTTCCGCCCGCGGCTTTGCCCGCGTTTTCAAAGGAAAACCCGCATAGTTCCCGTTCCCGTGGGATTTCCGGGATAAAACCTATCCTATGTGTTAATCCAAGTTACCCTCTATATGTGTGCTAAATTTCATTGTAATCGGTTCTGTAGTTTTTACGTGAAAGAGTAACAAACATCCATACATCCATACATCCATACTTACAAACTTTCGCCTTTATAATAGTATTAAGATTTAATCTATCTACTCTTTACAAAAGCTAAGAATAAAAATAAGCAAACAATAAGCCAAAAATTGATCATAATATGCAATTAAATTTCATATTGAGCGTTTAAAGTGGTACTTATTCGGACTTTTAATATAATTTCGTAATATTTTAGATATCAAAAACAGAACTTTCAAGTTTAATTCAGACGCAATATCAATCCAAAAGCTTACAACATCTGCATCGTTAACACAATTAATATCCCCTATAAATAAAAATTAACGAAATCAATACCAGCTATTAATGCTCATAATTTACAGCAGGTGTTCTTATATTGAAACAAGTAAAAATAAATAATTCGAATAAATATCTCAAAGTAATATCACGGCATAAAACCTTTGAAGGATATAGACCGTAGTATTATTATATAAAAATTGCCAAGAAACTGGGACATGAAAAAATCTAGAGCATGAGAAGCCACAAAAATGATGTTGAATGTCAAGTCTTGTCCTATTAAATTTCACAGTCAAGTTTAACAGATAAGTATTATAAAAATAGTTAATTTTGAATAATTTTTACATATTTAAAAAGCATTACTTCAGTCTAAAAGCTTCCAGGAATTTCTAAATAATTAAATGACATTCAAGAATGGTCATTCAGTTACAATTTCCAAGCTTTAAAGCTATTTATTTTAATAAATTTAACTTCACATATAGGACTAAGATGAAATGTTCATCTTAGTGCACATAATAATTTACTTTAATTCATATTTTATATTGGAATTGTTCTAATTTAAAGGTGCTTGAAATTAAAGTAACTTTGATTATAGACAATATAACTTTCAGATAGATGATGATAGGAATATGAAATCATATACTGACTGACTGGCCGGTTGGCTTGGTTGGTAGTGAGTAGTGACTCTGCCTTCCAAGTCACTGGTCGTGGGTTCGATTCCCACCCGGGGCAAATATTTGTGTGATGAACATAGATGTTTGCTCTGTGTCTGGGTGATAATTATCTATATAAGTATTTATTTAAAATTATATATGTATGTTTATCAGCCATCTGGTTTCCATAACACAAGCGAAAGCTTAGTATGGGATCAGATCGTGCCGTGTGAGAAAATAGTCCCGAAATATTCATTATATATAATGATAAAATCAACATACACATATCGAACTATGGATTAATTACAATGTGGCGATTAATTCAACAATGATAAACCCAATTATATCGGATAATTAGACTGAGAAGCCATATTCAACTCGTGATAGTAGGTATGTTGGCTTCGTTTCGACCTCGCAATGTTTATATTAAATTAATTTAAGTTCTCTGTTCAACGAAATCACGGACTAAGTTTTTTCAGGTAAGCAAAATGTTTTGAGCAACTGTCTTTTGCCCGTTTAGCGTCTCTTGACTGTTTGTATTTTTTTTATTTACTAGCTGGAACCTTATCAATTTTATTTTTCGACTAAAAACCGACAGTTTGAATATTTTAAAACCACAAGTATCTATTATTACGAACATACAAAATTCTTAATTTTATAAAGAAAATTTTATAAAGAAAAAAATTGGTAGGTACTCAAATTAGTTGGGAGTCAAAAAATCGCAACACACTTTAATATGTTTCTGTATTACGATCAAGGAATGTTTTAAATAATAATCAAACAAAACCCCATTATTACTAACAAACACGCACACAAACTAGACCTTATCCTACTTACCCATGTTTCTTTATCAGCTTCTCAATGATAGTAGAATAACAGGCACAAGACAGCGAGTACATGGCCATTCCCCAACATCCGAAGCGAACGCCGGCTTCATAGTTGATTCTACTCTCACTACCTTCTGGCGCCTGTTGGAAATAATCGAGCAAAACTTGTAGCCACGTGTATAGTATTATATATTTTAGGAGAAATAAAATATAGTTCTACATTTTTATCACACACTACAGAGGTAACTCTTAAATAATTATAAATAAAAGATTTGAATTTAGAGGCAGCAAAATATATTTTAAGACCTTACACAAAAAATAATAATAGAAATACATTTAGTTTTCTGTTAAAGTCGATAGGTCGTAATCATATATAAATTCAATTAAATTGAAGGTTTCGTAAGTACCTCAATCATCTAATAATAAGTTCTTTGAAAACAGTATTCAGGATATAGTTAAACAGTTTAGTAAGTAAAATCGCTTATTAATTATTTCATAATATTAAATTGTTGACGTACTATGGATCAAAATTACCAAGAAGCCATATTCATTTAATCCTTCTCTAATAAACAGTTTGTTAGTATAAACACCTGTTTAACTAAACTCAGTCATAAAACTTAAGCCCATTAATATGATAGGAAGTTCTCTGTAAAAATTCTGACTCATTCGTCTTTTCTTGAAATTGGGATGTAGGTGTGACTGTCTTATACTGCAGAAGGATATAGATTTATTTATTTTAGATTATTTGGAGTTTTACAGAGATCATAACTGTAAATATGTAATCTATCAGATTGTGATTTATTAAATTTGGCCAATATTTTTCCATTAAGTACTAAATAAACTTCATAATATAATCACATAAAAAACTTACTATAACCTTAAATTAAGGAATTATTTAAAGACCTAAGTAATAAGTTAAAATATATTCTATTTTAAACACTAAAGACTATAATAGAGTCTTGCAAAAACAAATAAACATTACAAAAAACATACTCACGGCTGGATTACCACCATACACAGATTCACCAACAAAATCGGTGAAATACAGTGAATAGCACACGTGGGCCATCCAACAAAAGAGGTTGGTGAGACACACCACCCGGAGGGAGTTGGGCATCATGATGATGGACAGCAAGTAGTGCTTTAGCGAAAGTGGCTGTCCATGACCCTCGGGGATTGGAATACTGGGACCCTGGAGTAGGTATAAACTGATTTTATTTTAACCGCATTTAGGGAACAATAAGAAGACCAGAGAAATTAAAAAACTGTGTGTGCCGAGCACACGTGTCAGAAGTGAAACTTCTTTGGCAAGTTTCAAAGACACCAAAATCGCCGCCTTACTCCATGACGTGATGGTATTGCCATGAGAGACCTGAAACCTTGAAAACCTTGAAAGAGACCTTGAAAACCTTGAAATCTTACTCTCTAAGCGCCTAAAGAAGTTTCACTTCAAAAAAAACCGAACCGAATCTAAGGAAAGTACCAATGCCATTAAACATGAAAAAAATCGGACTTAAATGTTAAGGATGCATCTAGAACGTTCTTTTAAAAATACTTCTAACAGCTGTGAGATCTGGTCAATTTTCTTATAGTCAAGTAGACTCATAGAAAAAAAGACGTGTGGCACTCGGGGACTGCCGCGGTAAAGCTATTGCATGCTATGCCTTCAAGCCACACCTCCGCGCCCGTCGGAGTGGGGAGCGTGAGGTTTTTTCGTTACGAAATTTCTCGATTCGGTCCCCGCGTTCAAGGCCCGCGATAGAAGCTATGCAATAGCTTAAAAATATTTTTGGCAAGCCAATTAATACAGAATTAAATCACAAACAAAGACTTATCAGCTTCTTTCCAACTTCTTTTCTATCTTTATTTTTATTATTAGTACTAAAATAAAAATAAAGATAGAAAAGAAGATTAAACCTCATATTTATTAACATCTCTTACCTCATTCTGTTCCAACGCTCCATACATAACAGTACCATCCTTAATCAACCCATCTTTTTCCACTTGTTCCTCCTGGATACCCTCTACTTGTACTACTGGAGGTTCCTGACTTTCATCGCTTTTTCTAAATTCTTCATATTGATGCAACTCGTCCAAAGGAATTTCCTTAAAACTGGTTATTGTAGCTGATACACATACTATGAATATTATTGTGATTAGAGAAAACACTGCTCGTACGTGCCCTCCGAAGAAGTCGCCTGAAATTTTGGGAAGGGCTTTTTTATTTTCTGTATGCAACTCAGAATTCCGCAATACAATGCCACACTCGGCAAATATAAATTAAATTGCACCGCTGTTTTTTGTATGAATATTGGGTTATTATAATGTAAGACTAAAATTAATTACTATTATAAATAGATAACATCTGATACCTACATAAAATGATACATTAAAAAAAGCAAATCAAGCAATCAATAAAGAAAATTTCCATCACAATAATAGCGTAGGGAGAGAAATTCTACTAAATTGACAACTCATTTTAATAATACGGATATTTCCACAAAATTTCAATACGTGGTTTCCGAACATTTCATAGTCATTAAGCCCTTCAAAAGCGGTTGTGTTGCTAAGGTCGGACACGTGTATTCAGATACCCAGTATTCTATAACGATAGAATACATAAATGTAAATATAATATTAGTAATTACGCGTGTTCTCCATGATTGAGAATAATTTTTAAATAAAAAGAACTTAATTCAATTGCTCCATTTTTATTCAATTTCAAAGATTAACAGATGATTAATATTAATATGTTTGTAAATATTGCAATAATTATGTTATAATAATTGTAAAATGCAGTTTCACACAAAATATAACTTTTATTGTGTGCCATGTTACTACTACGTTATCGTAGTAACAAACCGTCACATAATTGTTTTAGACTACAAGCCGGTATAGGAAAAAAATATGGGTCAAATGAACCACCAGGGGACATATCTAGAACGATAGAAGAGCATAAAATAATAAGATTCATCACTATGCCGTCACTTGTAAGCTGTCCAACTGAGTGCAGATGAGAATTCAAAAGTACAGGTAGACTCGGTAAATTTTGGTCATATATTTTTGTACGGCATTCTTAACCATCGATAGATCCATTAAAAATAATAAGAAACCGCTCAGTGCCGTACAAAAATGGTGGTCCACAAAGTCGGAATTTTTATTTAATTTCCGAGAGTTACCGGGGGTAAATTTGGTCATTTGACCATGTACGGCATCTGTGTCATACTATTTCAATACTGCTTTTAATCCATTATTCCGCAACGCCGTACAAAAATCATGGGGACAAGGGGAAAAAATCGAGAGTTGCAATCCCCTCTCTTTCCCCACTCCAGGGGGTCATTTGACTAAGTACGGCTTCGGTTCCAAAACATTATCTAGCACTCAAAAGTACTATTAAAAGCAATGCCGTCAAAAAATAATTGTTCTTTTAAATGTATACCAATAATCATCTTAATTTCATCGAATTCTTGATATAAAGAGCTGTAAGGTCATTTGACCCTGTACGGGAACTTTTTTTTTAACATGATATTGTAAAATTCAATTGTTGTATAGTATTGCCGTTCAAAAGAAACCGTTCTAAAAAAAGTTATAGAGAAATGCAAAAACTGAAATTTTGTAAAAGTTTAAACATCGTAGATTAATGAAATATAATAGTTTTCTACACTTTATTCGTTGTTTTAAATAGTATTAACATAGATAAATTAGGAAAAAACGATGCCGTACATTTTTGTGCAGACCACATCTTTTAGGCTGATGAAAGCGACGAAAGCTACAATTTTAAGGGTGCTTTATGGCCATCTGATACAGCACGGCATTAACATATTTTTACCCGACTACGGCAAAGCAAAAGGAGGGTTATGATTTTGACAGGTCATGTATGTATGTTCATCTATTCCCTCGTAACTTCTAAACTACTTATCAGAATTCGATAAATGACATATCATTAGAAGCGTCTGAATTGTTCACTGGATAACCAGCGACCAGCTAGCTAAAGGCTATATGGGGTTTCACAAAATGTAATGTGGCGCCCTCTAGCGGACAAAACATACAGAGTAAAAAATTAAGTTAAGATAAATATGCCGTGTTTGGTATCATTTGAAAGCGCTTTACTTGTACATTTTGAATATGTATATATAACTAGCATTTGCTTGTGACTTTACCTGTATTCATGGGCTGATTGCATATAATTCACATCTTTTCGTTCATAGCTTCTTTATTAGTTCATCAATTTAACGGAGTCCATTCCACCTGACTCCGACTTTCCAAGGTGATAATTAACCACCTCGAGCTTCTTAATATTAATGTATATTTATATTTTATTATCAAAATATAAAGCAAACATTTCGTTATATGGATTTTTTTCTTTTTCAGATTTTTCCCCTTTGAACCAACGAAAATGTACGGCACATGAAAAAATATTATCTATGCATAAAATACTTTAAAAATAAATTTATTTTGTGTTGTGTCAAATGACCCCCTGGAGTGGTGAAAGAGAGGGGATTGCAACTCTCGATTTTTTCCCCTTGTCCCCATGATTTTTGTATGGCGTTGCGGAATAATGGATTAAAAGCAGTATAGAAATAGTATGACACAGATGCCGTACATGGTCAAATGACCAAATTTACCCCCGGTAACTCTCGGAAATTAAATAAAAATTCCGACTTTGTGGACCACCATTTTTGTACGGCACTGAGCGGTTTCTTATTATTTTTAATGGATCTATCGATGGTTAAGAATGCCGTACAAAAATATATGACCAAAATTTACCGAGTCTACCTACCTGTACTTTTGAATTCTCATCTGCACTCAGTTGGACAGCTTAAAAGTGACGGCATAGTGATGAATCTTATTATTTTATGCTCTTCTATCGTTCTAGATATGTCCCCTGGTTGACCCAATTGACCCATATTTTTTTCCTATACCGGCTTGTAGTCTATTTTAAATAAGAAATACATATTATATTAAATTGATACATATTATATGAATTAAATCTTGGTAACATTGATATTCCTGGAATAAGTACAAAAAAATTAAAGTCTGGATCTACCTTAATCTCTATTTCAAAATCCAAACACTATAATCATACTTACCAAGGCTAGTTTCATCCCAGTTGATCCCGCCCAGAGCATATCCCATGAAGCCGCCCAGTCCTGCCATTATCGTGAACGTGCTTAAACCTTTCGCGTGGTCCTCTGAAAACGAGAAAAATAAAGATAATAATATCGTTACAACGAACGATTTTATTAGTGTCTTTATTTATTTCCTTATCTTAATACTTATCTACTTTATTATTTCGCTCACTTGCATTATATTTATAATTTAATTTAATGACTATATTTTTATGTATTTTTTCTTATTCAATAAATTAACATAAAAAATTAATAAAATGTAGACAACTTTCTTAATTCATATAAATCCAAAGATTTTTAATTTCGCTACGCTTACATTCAAGATCTTTGTATAAATTCTACTAGTATTATAAATGCGAAAGTTTGTGAGGATGGATGTATGTGTATGTGTATGTGTAGGTGTTTATGTTTGTTACTCTTTCACGAAAAAACTACTGAACCGATTACAATGAAATTTAGCACACATATAGAGGGTAACTTGGATTAACACATATTAGGTTTTATCCCGGAAATCCCACGGGAACGGGAACCTATGCGGGTTTTTCTTTGAAACGCGGTCGAAGTCGCAGGCGGAAAGCTAGTCAAATATAAATTTGGGTGTATCAGATTTTCCCTTTTTATGTATCAATTACGTTTCTATTACACAATTAAAAAATATTAATATTATGATGGAACACAGTTGAATCATTACACTCTTTTTCTAATAAGATACCTCTTTTTGGTATAGATAGACCTATATCGAAGAAACCCATAGATATCTCATGTTTTTCGTGATAACACGTTTGGAAAATCCCAAAACAAGACGCGTCTCTAGAGATACTTACACATTAAATTATAATTTTTAGCTAGCGCATAATTTTGGTAGAGTTTTAATGTAAGTTACTATTTATATAATATAAATAATATTTTAATGATTAAGTTATTATTCAATTAACTAAATCCTTCCATTCAAGAGTGCAGTCAACTGACAAACTAGCTGGAATGGAAACTAATTGGGTACCTAGTGCTAATCTAAAAAATGTTTTGATTCGATTGTATGTTGTAAGCATTTTACTATCCTATATTGATGTATAAAGTTATTTAAAATCAGTTAGATTGTAATAGCTACATTATATTATAATTATCTGAAAACTAATATCTTTTTGCCGGCAAGATCTATCACAAGAATGAAAATATCTAACGACTAAAATAATACCTTATATAATCTGCCATTACCCGTTCAATCTTAGTCTTGACGCTAAGCTAATAATAGTTTTACGTCATATAAATTTACACTGGAGATAAGGGCGAAAATATAGAATTCCATTATCGACTACTTCAAAGGCTATTCAGGTATTTATAGCACAAACCCTCGTGCTAGCTAGCATAGGATTCTGAGATTTACATCGGAATTTTTAGCAAGCTCTCACAAATTATTGTTGTTTTGTTTGTTGTTTGTTATATAGTTTGAAGGACACAGGCATTATATGACAATGTTTAGAACATCTATTAGATATTCGTTATTTTAATAATTGTAAATATTGTGAAATTAATTTAGTTGAGTTTACTTATTTCTATTCGAACCATTAACAACAATTTAAATACATATATATCAATTCTATAGTACCGTTTGAGAACTACAAACATGTCTAACCTTAATATAACTTAAATGTTCCAAAACTGTACCTATTTACATGAATATCAGTGATAACCAAATAGCCAAGAGTCAAGAGGAAAATACCAAAATAAATATTGTTAAGATAGATCAATCACTGTGAAAGGAAATGATAGTGGCTTGTTTTCAGGCTGAATTCAAGTCACATGCTGTGACGTAGCAAATAAATATTTAATTAAACACTGCCCACGTCTATCAATCTAGGTTAAGGAAAGCAAGCAAAATGTTTGAAACTGAATTTTATTTAAAATATTGAGATAACACAAAAAGAGGTCACAAAGTTCGCGGTGAAATAGGAGCCATGCTCTCACAGGTGTATATTATTAATTTTTTGTTTTTATATGAATGTGACAATGTATTATCTTCCCTTAATTGGTATATAATTATTGAATTAAAATTTTCTAAAATAGCATACACTTTAAATATGCTACCTGAAATGTTATCATGAAAACAAAAAAAATTGATTGATGAGTGTTTTTTTTTATACCAAAAGAATGTTCAACAATGTTAAAATAATATTAAAAAAATGGGTTTTATTTTAAGAGATAAAATTATTTAAATTTTTAGGAAATTGTCAGAATATTCGTCAGTGCCAAACGAATATCATTGGATATTAACTAAAATGTTTTTTTCCATACGAAGATAATATACCGCTTCCTTTAGATATGGTAATAAGCCGGTAATATGATCGACATCTTTAAGTACGTCTGATAAAATAATCTTTCCGTCGGAAACTATGATTCTAAAGTCTATATAAAGAAAACGTTTTGATAAGAATAAATCCAGTTATTTGTAGCCATCTCCAAAAAGGCTGCCGTATACAGGGGTAGAGTAAACGGTAGAGTAGAGTGGTAGAGTACAGCTAACTATCCTACTCTATACTAATTTAGGTACAATTGGTAGAGCAGAGTACTAAAATTTGGTCAGTTACTCTAATAAAACTGGTAGAGTAGGTAGTATGCTAGTTCACTCTACCGTTTACTCTACCCGTCTACAGCAGCCATAAAAGATGTTAATGTTCTCTTGTTGTTACTATGAACCGATTACACGTATTCCAAATTTCACACACAATCTACATTTCTCTAACATTTTATTTAAATTATCTTTTATCTGAAGTAGTACAATCAATCATAGCAGCGATATGATACAAAAATCTTCAAAAATCTCCTTGATATATTTTTATTAGAATATGACATCATTTTACGGAAATTCATATAATATTCATAGGGATTTTATGTATCTAGTCATCTACTTTATAGTATTTTTTAGTTACGAAAATAATAATATTACCTATCATTCATGAATTCACGTTTAATTCAGGTAGATTTTTCTCATACTAAGTTAACGTAACATAATAAAAACCCCTCAATCTTAAAATAATACCAAGGAACAGACTACCGATTAATACAAACGATAAAGTTATGTTATAAATACGAAAAGTCTGTCCGTCTATAATTATGCCTGCTGAATGAAAATAGTTAAAGATTGTGGGTCATATAGTACCCAATTTATATAGTAAAAATGAATCGCCAAATGTGTTGCTAACCTTAAAATTCGAGAACGGCTCTACCAATTTGGTTTATTTTTTTAACGTTAAAAGAAATAGCCGAATTGGTCGAATGATCTAAGGCACAAGGAAGAATCTTATGGAAAGAAAACACGAAAAAGGGGCAATTAGACAGACAATGTCTGTTGGTCTAGTAAGTACCTACTAAATAAATTCTATACAGCTATACTCACCCGGCACAGTAACATCCAGAAGGTAAGCTCTCGCCGGACTCTGACAGGCATCAGCATCAAAATCCAAGAGAACTGTACCCAAAACTGTAAACAAAACCCCCCAAGGGTGATGGTTTGTGCCCTGCGTCTCTAACGCGGAACTACGAGGGCCCAGCGCTGAGGGGACCGTTGTTCTGTTTATGGACCCTAAGTCACCGAACGCGTAACCTATGTCTTCGCCGTTTGGTACTAGGATGAGACCTGAAATTGTGGTCATGAATAGTATACTGTAAAATATCTGTTGAAAAGGAAATAAATAGTAATACAAACTTAAAAAAGCGTTTTTTTACCCTTAAAATAATAATTGAATTGATATATCGTAATTTGTAGAACAAATGACAAGATATTTCATGAAGTCTGTGTATAAAATAGATCCTGACTTCAAATTACGAAGATCATGTCATTGATCGTTTAAAAAAATACTTAAATTGCATAATACTAAGTGCTACGGCGTAGCAACTCTACAGCACATCTTACATTTCTTACAATAATTAATTATAAATATGCATTTTTATTAATCATCTACTCTTTGATCTTATAGCAATAATAACTTCATTATACACTAATCCAATAACCTACATACTTACCAAGAAAAACACCAATAGACATCATAACGATAAAGGGTCGTCGTCTCCCATATTTAGAGTTGCATCTATCACTCAAAGAGCCCAATAAAGGCGTCATAAAGAAGCCTATTAAAGGCGATAGAGCCCACACTAAAGTCATTTGCTGATGAGGTACACCAATTTGAAGTAAGGTTGGTGACACGAACGCCGTTTCGCCGGCGTATGAAAACTCTATACCCATGACTGCGGCTGATATCCGCATGAGTTCTATCCTATTTTTTCGCCTAGAATTTGAAAAATCAATATTCAATATTATGTTATCAACGACTATGTTATCATTAAAGTCAGTAATTATAATTAGATTTGTAAGATAGTCGAATACAAATAGCCAATTCGTATTTTAATAACTTCTTTAAAAGTGATGATTATAGAATAAATGTTATAGTTACCCAAGTTAAATATATATTAGTATTTATATAAAATTTTAACATATTATATGCTGCATGCATATGAATCTTGTATAAATTAATAACATATTCGTAACGAAGTAATAATCTAATTAGGTTATCAGATTCTGTTTATTATAATGCGTAGTACGTATTTAAACAATTCACTTGATGATATACTTTTATTATAATATACAAATAATGAAAATTTGGGTTGAAAATTGTGAAAAAAGCTTCAATTTAAAGGTAATGTTTGCGAAGCGTGGATCAAATATATAACTTTTTTTGTTTGCTCAACTTTCGCTCTGGTAGAAAGGGTTTTTTTGAATGCTGTTAATGAAATAGGTAATACGTTTTATTGTTCTGGTGTACCTTGAAACAATTAAAATGTTAAATTTTTATATAATTCATAGACAAAAATATTTTATATCATTAAAAACTGAACATTAAAAAGTGTCTAAATATATATTAAACCAACATAGTTTAGATTGTTATGTTTTAGACATTATCATTAAACACTTACTTTTGGTCAAAATTAAACAATAAAATGCGTTAACTACTAAGTTCTTAATAATTTTTTTATTCGCTAATCAATAAGATTCATTACATCGCTGTGCATATTTAATACTTTCTCTAAACATATTTTGATATGCGATCTGTGACAATAATCAAAAATTAAATTTTTCATTGACTAAGTATTAAGATAATAATATGTGATATAAATACCTAAACAAATCACAATATTCGCTGTTATCATACACACGGTCCGGTGGCTCATCTGACGTCGGTATACCAAAAAAATGTTCCTTCAGCATCTCACGGATACCTCTCGGGTGCTCTTCCTTCCATTGCGCCCACCGCTCCTTATATTTATCCCTAACACCGTGCAATCGTCCCGTCACACCTTGATATTCATTTAATTTTTCCGCCATGTCCACTAATTCACTTTTTACAAACTAATGATAAAAAATGGAACGCGAATTCACGAAAAAGAAAACGACGAACCGCGCATTTTTTGAATTTGGAACACTGTATTTTTTTTAAGAACGTGCTGCATTCAGGCCATGGTTGACATAAAAAAAAGTTATTTGTTGCATAAGGGTTGCTATTTGTTGATGCTAGTTCGGAAGTCTAAAGAATACTGAGGCGCCCGCGCCGCCCTCTGTCATGGTCGCCCGCCCTGCACGAGGTGACATCGCCGTATAACCCCTAGATATGGCTTCCTTAGGTGTTCGAATAACATTTTATTACTTCTAATATCGATACGTTCTAATATCGATGACAATTATAAACTCATTTAGTTTAGGATAACTATGGTTAAGATTTAAAAATAAATTTAACAATTAATATAAATAAATAGCTGGACACGTGTAAACGAAATATTTATAGAAGGAAAACAAAAAAGTGATCTGAAACAACAATTTAAGACGGTCATAACAATAATAAGTAAGTATTTCATCCCACTTAAGCTGGTTAGATAAATAACAAGCATTTCGGACTCAACAGGCAAACAATCAAATGAATGTTCCGCTACTATGATAAGTGCAGACTTAGTAGTAATCTAAAGTAAACTTCTTATCAATAAAATATCAAAGCGTAAACTGAACTACAATTCTTCATGACAAATGCATTTTTTTACTGTTCATGTTACACGGAGAGCCACAAACCACTGTTTGATGAAAACTATGACTGTGATGTTTTGCCCGAAAATATCTTCAAGCATGCATGACGAAGCAGCATGCTTGACGAAGCGTCTGGTCGTGGCTTTATGTTTGAAATGTTATCAAATGCCATGAATAATGGAAGGTGTGGTCACTGACATGATAAGCTTTGATCATAGCCGAGAATTGTCTCAATTGATTCTTAACTGTAATACTGACCTTCATAGTAAGTACATACATTTGTTTATCATGGTATTAAAGAAAATCCCACAAAAACATTTTCCGATACCTACTTTTTTATTTTGAAATGATTTTCATATGTATAAATTGCATTTATTTATTTATTATCATTTTCAATTCTAAATTTCAATAACAAAAACACAATCTAGGTAAAATTTATAGGTACATCTTATCCGCCAAATAGTAACTGAATTACTTACCTGACCAATTTCTAACTCAATTAGCCTTAAATTTCAAAGTTAACGTTAATACAAAATTAACGTTGTTTATTACAAAAATGTTTTATTTTTCAAACGAACTTTTGAGGTTGAATAAGATTGAAGTGAAGCTTATGAAAAGTATTATGAATATAATTGAGTTCACCTTTTATCGCAGAGTTTCAAGTAGCGCTGTTCTCTCGATTATACAAAAACCAAAAATTTTTTGACTTCATATCTCTTTATTATAATTTATAACATAAGGACTGCTGATCGAATTTTAATGATTTTTAGTAGGATTTGCCTCACAATTTTAAAACATTAAAAAAAATTAGCTCGGATAGAGCCGAAGCAACTTGCTAGTTTACAGTTTATGACCAAAAACTGCAGATAATTCCGATTTCCGGTAAACCTTGATTTATGTATGTTAATTATCGATTATTTTTTCTTTTTCTCTCCTACTGCTGAGTGTTGGCAAATTCAATATATGTATTATGTTCACAGTGAAAGCACTATATGGAGACATTTTCATGTACCGTTTTAGTTAATAAGATTTTTTTCTTTTATATATATTTCTGTCTCTGTCTCTGTATGTTTTCCAATAAAGAAAATAAAAATAATGATGTCACATATAATTTTGTCCTTGGAATCGTAGACACAAGTTATGACCTCTTCATTGCTCCCAATCTAAAAAAGTATGTAAACAATACTTTAATTAAATACAGTTTATTTATTAACCACGTGCTTTTCCTGTTATCATATTATACAAATATTTCATGTTAAATATTTTCATATCAAATTTTATCATTTCTCCTAAATGTATTTGGTAGCATCTGGAATAAGAAGAATGTTTACTTTGATAATTTTGAGTCTCCTTTGCTGCTAAATAAAAATAAATTATGATCTATTTTAGTACACTATATCGTGGTCACTACCAAGTTTCATTTCCAATTTTAACTTACCTATTTTTTTTGTGCAGAAAATGCCATCAATTACAACGACTTTTACTGGAAAAGCCCAACTATGTTAAATACTATTATATAGGCTCTACAATATTAATAATTTCATTGTCTCGTTGCCTAATGAATATCGGTATCTTTAGCGATCAAAAACACAAGCATAATATCCTAATACAGGCAAATTATAACCATTACTCACTTCGTTTAAAAATATAAAACAAGATTGTTTCATTTTGTGTCCATTCCAGGATCTTAAAGTCCACGTCATTCGCCTTCGGGATTACACTTATTGTAGCCCAGGGAACGACAGATTGTTTTCTAAGCCTTATATAAACAAAATGATTGTTTATTTTATTGCTTTTCCCAGTCTATTACGATCAAATGCGTATTTGCCAGGATTTCCTACCATAATCGTTTATCCGTCTCGTTTTGAACTAATATTAGGTTAAGGATAAGTTATGGTTTTTCGTAAATAGTCTAGAATTTCAAGATGTTTTAATTAAAATACTATAATTATTTCAGTACACTCTAGGAAAAAATAAAGACACAGACAAAGCTTTATTAAGGTGTGTACATTTTTTTATTATTATAATATGATTTCTTTAAACTTTTTGACAACTGCATTGAGTGTACATACCTACATATTATAGTACCTACAATTTTTTTTTACGAATAGTATTTCGTGCTATCAGTTATTATTCCAAGAAGTAATTAAAGTATTACATTTCATACAATAGAGGCTTTTCTCAACATATTCATATCGACGTGAGGCAGACGTAAAGTTGGAAACACAAAAAGATTGTATGGAAAAGTCAGCGCTTAAACTTCTTGAGTTTTCTATTATGAAAAATATTCATTTCGGTTCAGTTATTTCTCGAAACATTACTATAATGTTATAAGAATATTGTGCAGTTAATATATTTTAAAGTGATTTTTAATGTTGCATTTTCAGTTCATATATTATTATTTTCTACGAAATTTATGTTTTGCAAAGATAATAAAAAATAGGACGATAAAAAATGAACATAGTATAGTAATAAAAATTGATTTACTGTTATTTGTTTTATTTCAAAGATGTTTATATCTAATTAGTTTAAAATATATAATTTATTATAATCTATTTCTTTGAAAGAAATAATTGCTTATGCATTTTTTTTATAATGATAAATAAACTAACTTATAATTAACTTTTTACATACGAAGCATCGATATTTACTCGTAAATCTAAAAACGTCCAACGTAAGACGCAAATAAACAACTATCTATAAATTTGAATTAAATATGTAAACAATTGTGTAATTGAAGATACGGCGGTGTTTGTCATGTTCCTATTATTTACCAGTAGCTGTAAATCACAAGGTGTTGTTTATTAGTCCTTTAGATTAGAAGTGCTATTACTTACAAGTTACAATAGAAATGAATCAAGGCTTGTTCCGCACGACGCCAGTCTTCGTGACTTAACACAAAACCTTTTACTTGACTGATTTGAATATCTTTGTGAGATGGTAATGTAATTTAAGATTGTGCAGATGGAGCTCCTATTGATGATAGAATTTTATGTTTAACCGGCGTTCCTTTAAATATAAAATTAACAGAATTGCACGCATATCTCCTACCTATATCAATATTTCATACCTATATATATACACAATCATTAAAATGTTTTTTTAATTGAATGTTATTACTTATGTTTAAAGTAAGTTTTATTTGTATTTAATGTGGATCTACATATATTACTTATAACGTAAGCATTGCACACAATTATCTATGCTACAGTTTACAATTATTTCTGAATATCAATGAATTTCAAAAAATTGTAATCGAGTACAATTTGACATTAGTTCAACCTTGAAGTATTCCCACTTTGACGTGTGACAACTTCATAGAAAAACAATTAAGCCGCTAATAACAAAACGCATTGATATTCTAATGTAAAAAATTTGCATGAAGCTTCAAAAAATTTTATCTTCGGCCAGAGTATTTCATCATTTATATCTCCCGTCTAAGATTGCTTTATCTGTGCTGTTTCAATTTTGAGATAATCGCTATCAAATGTCAATCGTTGTTTATCTGTTGGTTTTGAACCGTTTTTGGTGGCAATATTATGCATTTAGATAACTGTTTAATACAGGGCCTTTTAACAACTTTTATATTTTAAAATATTGAAGTATTGTTATAACTTTGATTTAATTGCAGCGTTGTATTAACGTTGATGCAGCGTTTGATATGATATTTACCTAAATTGAAGCACATAGAAGAAAATTAAAAATCAATCGCGCGGCACGAGCGAGTTCGTGGGGTCGCCTACGCTATGGATAGTGAACATTTATAAATCAACAAGTTCTTGTATTTCAAATACCTCATCGCAAGTTTCTCACATATTATTATAGGCAGCAAAGGGTTGCGTCTCAGCATTTGCTGTCCAAAACTTGAGAGACAGCGCTGATTTTCAGATGCAACTATTATATATACAAAAACATTATTTATTAACGATGTTAGAATAAAACAAACTATGTCCATTATACCTAACTACGACTTGCATATTATAATCCTATAACATACATTAATGCTTAAACAAACAGCTTCTTTACTGACAATGGTATAAATATTGACAGACAGAAAATGATAAAACTTCCTGACTAAATAAACGTTACGATATATAAATGTAGGTTAGCATTTACAGTAAAATATTCGTGTAATGAGATCAATGCCACTCGATACGGTATTTGTGTTATAGGTATACAATTGTAACTACTGAATGAAATGATAATTTCCATAGTAAAACAATTTCAAATAAAATGATGCAACTGATGCTTTTTATAATGTATGTTTTCTTCTTTATTTATCTGTTTAGGATAAACTTTTCGTAAAACAATTATAGATTTTAATAAGAAAATCGGTTAGGTAAATATTGTATTGTTAATAAGACGAATATTCGCATAAAATGTACGGAACCATAGAGCGACAATTCTACACGCGCTTGTTCCTTTAAAACATTAACATATAGATTGAATGTTGTATTCGCATTTAATTAATTAAGTTAACCAGATGCGTGTTAAATGAACTACATAAATATGATGATTCGTCATACAAAATTTTTTTTGACTCGACCTCTGAATCTCTAATACATGGAAAAACCTGATGATAGTCAATGTTTTGATCAGATTGTTATCTTTTTTTTATCAGTCAGATATTTCCACATTAACTACTTCAGTATTTTATTATAACTACGACCAAATAAAGGTGCTAGCACATAATTCATAATATAATTCATTAAGGATTAAAACAAAATAAAGTGATGTACGTAGAGCATGTCTATTAAACTGTGTTTATAATTTTAAAAAAAATCTAGATAGATCTATTTCTAATTCTGTAAGGAAACGTTATCTATAATATATACGCTGTACCTTTTAATAAACTTCTATTTAGAAAAAGCCTTCTCACTGGAAATTGCTGAAGATGCGAGTTCAATTGGCAGAATATTATAATGTTTTATACTTAAATTAAAATATGAAAGACTGGAAACTGGAAAGAAACATCAACATCGTTATTAAAAACAGCTGAAGCGTAAACAGACATTTAAAAAAGATTATTATTCGAAATACACAAACGGTTCATAGGTTTTTAGTTAGATAAGCGAAGTTTAATAGGATCATGCAGTCGTAAGGTTTCATTGGAGGGACGTCAGACTCGTGGATAAACTTGACACAATATAACATCGATTTTAAGGTCGATAGTAAAATAATACGTGCGTATTAGTGGCACAGATATACTGGAGTATATGTCACTATAAGATTTGTGTTGATTCGAAAAGATGCTAAATATCTGAGGGAAATTACGATAGTACTCATAAGCGGTAGAAATGGTCTTATACACGGCTTTTTAATTATAGCGTATCTACGCTACGAAGACTAAAAAAGCTAACATTCACAAACATTTATGGGTTTTTACAGAAGATTTTATAGTAGATACGTAGACATAAATATCATGTCTATCAAAATACTAAAATATCAAGCAAGACAAATAGTTTTATAGCAATTAATAGATAAAAACTAAAAATATCAATATCAATAATTCATGTTATATGAAACTTTTTATAGGAAAAAAAGCATTAAAGAAATATTCACACATTAACCTCAGCTACTTTAGGCCTTATAAGCGAAGAGGAAATTTAACGGAAACTGATACGATTCAATCTGCCATGTATGGAAGCTGTTAACATGATTAATAGCGATTTTATAAACTAGCGACGTAACCTTACAACACCTAGTTCCAATCATAATCTAGTTTTTTAACTTTTTTAGCATTATTTACTTCAATTTTTTGTTTTGATTCACCAATCTTGTTAGTTTTTCGCGTTTGCGTTTCTCACAGTTATTCACAAGCAATTCAATAATACCTATGATGCCTTAGTTAATTGAATCCTTATTAAATCTATTTACTAAAGCACTTACAGCTGTATCAAGAAAATGCTTATAGCCTAGATCATCTAGATCTTGTATAATATAGAAATACTAGCGGTCCGCCTCGGCTTCGCCCATAGTACATAATATTTACGTTTTCTCTACATAAGAACCATCCACGTACTTCAAGGAATATAATAAAAAAAGAATTTTCGAAATCGGTTCAGCCGTTCACACGTGAAGCCGTGACAACGCGAAACGGGTTTCATTTTTATATAATATATAGATAGGTTATACAATAATTTTCTTAAGGGTTTACCCGCGTTCCCGATATTTCGTATGTAGAGTCATGTCGTAACACACAAGGAGGTCGAGGTCCGTGCTGTTTATTTCCTTCTATATATTAATATTCCTCTCACAGCTGAAGCGACCCTCTCAGTCATTACGTGGTATGGTTATTGTCCATTTCTTTACACCTCTATGTTATACAATGTGTTTACTAGTAAAGTGAATTAAACATTCATAGTACTATGTCTCACTCATGTACTAACATTATCAAATGATATGGCCTGGGATAGGTACTTACATCAAACTGTGCCAATGTTTTTTTTTTATGTTGTACCATCATAAATCCATACTATCTAATATTATAAATGAGAAAGTAACTCTGTCTGTCTGTCTGTTACTCAATCACGCCTTAACTACTGAACCAATTTGCATGAAATTTGGTATAGAGATATTTTGATACCCGAAAAAGGACATACTTTCTACATTTCCGGGACATAGGATAGGTTTTATCCCGGAAATCCCACGGGAACGGGAACTATGCGGGTTTTTCTTTGACTGCACGGGCGATGCCGCGGGTGGAAAGCTAGATAGGTCATAAACAGTTAACTCAGTAGGAGTAGTAATGTTAGCTCAGTAGGAGTGTTAATGTTAATTAAGTATTCTGTGGTAACGTGTTTTATACTTTGTTTATAGCCGTTTTTCTCTTCAGTCTGAGCATGTTAAAAAGGATACGAATATATTTACACGTAGATTATCATTTTAAATAACTCTACGTATGACGAAAAGATTAGATACAGCTAGAAAAAGAATCATAGACATTCAAATCGTAATAGTAACTATGTCCTTAAGAAAATTCAATTCAAAGAAAATCAGAAGGACACAACCAAACGTGCAGGGAAGTTGAAATGATTTATAGTTATTTTGGCTAAGTTGAGGACATGCGAATTCACTCAGAATGTCGAAATCGATATTAAAGGACACATACGTACTGCATACGAAATAAGTAACTAATCGACGATGTTGACAATGGTGTTACCTTGATAACCGTATGCAAATAATATTGTGATCGTTTAAATCGATCTATGGTTAAAGGAAACATCTGAAAACTCTCTAAAGGAAACTGACCTCCTATTTAAAAATGTAAAAGTCCGCAGTACCTATTTATTTATAGTACCTAGACCTTTTAATTGGTTTGATTTGGTAATTTGGCAGTTTAAACTTTTTATAGATAGGTATATGATTGCTTTTCTGTAACATAACTCTGTTTAACACTACTAGTTGCATGCGCAAGTTATTTTGTTTAACCAATTGATTACTGAATAAACATTCAGTAATCAATTGGTTGTTAAACAACAAATTGTATCATTACAATGTAACTCTTAAACGACCGTTCGAATTAATTACACGTTAAAACCGTTAATTATTTGACTTGCACAGCCCTATACCACCACCTTACCAGGCAAGCAGTCGCACTTGACCGGTACACGACCCTGAGTCGTGTCGTCAACGTGTCGTAGACGTACTACGACATTTTGATACACAATATACTATTAGCCCTTATATAGATAGTAAATAACATAAAATGTATTAAGTACTTACAATCGTTATTGTAGTACGTGCACAGTAAAAATAGTAGGAAAATTGTGTGCGAAATTCCATGCGTATTGATAGAGCTGATTTTGTTTTGTTTGTTTATGTTTTCTTGATTTAACGCCGTTAGTACACCGACGCATTCGCGTGCGACAGCGAATCTCTGCGAAACTACTGCGTAGCGAAATATCTGCGGAACCTTAGTAAACAGCAATGTTTTCGCAACTTTTTCGCAATGCGTCTGTGTAATGGCCATTTCGCAGTTCCTTGCGAAACAATACTGACAAGGACGCAACTATTTCATCTATCTATGTGCTAGAGTGAGACATATCATATGCGAAAACCTGCCATACTACTGACAGATTTTTCGTTGTTTCGCTGCCGCACGCGAATGCGTCGGTGTACTAACGGCGTAACGGTAAATAATTTGTAATTAGTACTTACCCGTGATAGAAATTGATGGATAAAGTTCCTTGACCCAATAAAAACAGGATATTTCCTAAAAACTAATGACAAAAAAGTGCCTAATAAATATTATCCGAACAGCATTCTTTCATAAAGATAGCGTTTTCTTTCTCGTGTTTTTATTCCGCTGATATGCAAATAGCTCCCCCATCTATAAAGTTTATGGACATTTTACCCTATTTCACTGTTTCATCGATAACCTTTTTATGGGCAATATTTATGGGATGATTATGTCATTTTAATTCAATTGACATAAATTTAACACCAACGGAAAATCAATTCGCAAACATTTTTACATTGAATGAAAATTACTGTTAAGGAATCGTTATCGTTATACTGTTGCTGCACAGTGCACTGTCATTGAATAAAATAAAAATAAAAACTTGATTTATTACTACAATATACATCATCATCATCATAAATTGGTAAACACCTCGTTTTCCTCTACACTTGTAGGTATTAAAATTACCTACCATCTAAGCATACATAAAATAATTTGTCGTCATGCCATACACATCGGACCAACTACATATTTACGCATATCCAATAAAAAAAAATATTTTTAAGTAATATCCCTTCACAAAAGTGCTTATTAAAATGTTGATTGGCACAATGTAATCCTCTTAAACGAAGCCTGTTCATTTATAAGGCCGCAGATGTCCGCCATGTTCCTCCGGGACTCTAAGACGGTTTGCTATCACAAATTGCGGAGAAACAATCAAATACGTTTTCCTCTTAATAAGGTATATAATTATTATGACAGATTCTGTTGGTATTAATTTAGTAAAGGGATATTTTAGTCTGTCTAAAAATGCAATTTTAGTAAAAGATGTACGTAGGTACTTAGGTATTATTGATCACGTTAAGTTCTTACCTAAGTACTATTTCTTGCACAAGTCAAACAGACTGATAACATAATATACTCAAAAAAACTTAAAACTAAATACCTACAACGAGCGATTGTAACGTTTTAGAGCCATCTTTGAACATTGAAATCGCTAGTTTTGATCGATATTCTTTACTCTTAGGAACTTTAATCTTTCGAACAGTTCAGTTTATCTCTATCAAAATTTGCATGAAATAAGATTGTAGTCTGGATTTGTACAAAGGTTACTTCTATTCAACAACCGAAGAAAGCGGAAGCTGTAATAGATAGAATACTATTTAATTTTCTTAATTAATTATAATATTTTAATTGTAAATATGAATAACGCAATATTGAAACATCGGTTTAGCAATTACATTTCGGTACATCGGTTTTTGAACAAAATTAAAAATTATTAATAATTTTTAATTTTGTATTTTTATTTTCTGTACGCACAAAGAAAACATTTTTTTAAAACAGGTAGGTAACAATAAGCTGAAGGACCTATACCAATAATATGAAATGTATCGGCCTAATACCCAACTAAAGGCTTTCTATTTCTAATAAATTCGATCCTCTGAAGAAAATAGATAGGTAGGTAAATAATATCATCAACTTACCGTATCAATTTAATAAGGTGCTTCACAAAACATTAATCTCTATGTACAACGTTTAACCTAAACAATATATTGGATTTTACTTGTTTCTCTTATATGAGTCATTAAGTATCAGAATTTTAAGAAAACAGTTACCTTTAAGAAAACAGTTAACTACCTATAAAGTGATTGCACCTTCAAAAAACAAAGCATTAACTACGACCCTTTTTAATCGACTAAAAAAAATATTAAATTTTCTGTTCATTAACATTATAAGAAATAACATTAGTTTTGATAATTATACGTAATAGTCGATATATTAATTTATTTTTACTGAGTATGTACATATTATAATGTAATTCATTACGTTTTTAACGTTTAATGTATTTTTGAATGTCATCGTATAACATGTGTTGTTAACTTAAAAACGTGAACAAAACACGACGTATTTACTACAAAATGTGTTTAATTGTGTTTTAATATATTTTTATGCTGCAATGCAAAAATTTGTATGCAAATTTCTAGTACTGAGATCAAGAACATACCGTGAGTACTTACCTTATTTAAAAAGTGTATAAAGCTATTGCACATATCCGAGGCTCTGGAGAAAGAAGCCCTGGGGTATGTACCACTGAAATAGCGAACTAAGTACCTATACCTTGACAATTTTACACGTAAGTAGGTAGATGCAGAATATAAAGTATGCATTATTTTATCATCATTTATAACCAATTTAAGAAATTCCCATATAGTCCATTGAATAAAAAGTTCTAGAGTGCTCACGCACTCCTCCGTGGTGGAATCTGGTATTTTTATCAATGATAGACCTAATTATGAGCAATCTATCGGTACCAGTCACAAGTTGCACTTTTGAGTTTTTTGGAAGAAAAAATAAAAAGATCAAGTTCAGTAACTCAAACTACCCTAATATAATATTTTGACAATCGATTCCTCCTAAAGGCTTTCATGGAGGAATGTGTTTATTTTACCAATTATAGCCCTAATTAAGAGCAATCTATCAGTACCGGTCACAAGTTGCACTTTTGAATTTTTTGGAAGAAAAAAAATAAAAAGTTCAAGTATCGTAACTACCCTAATAAAATTCAATTCCCCGTAAACGCCTCCGTGGTGGAATCTGGTATTTTTATCAATGATAGACCTAATTATGAGCAATCTATCTGTACCGGTCACAAGTTGCACTTTTGAGTTTTTTGGAAGAAAAAAATAAAAAGATCAAGTTCAGTAACTCAAACTACCCCAATATAATATTTTGACAATCGATTCCTCCTAAAGGCTTCCATGGAGGAATGTGTTTATTTTACCAATTATAGACCTAATTAAGAGCAATCTATCAGTACCGGTCACAAGTTGCACATTTGAGTTTTTTGGAAGAAAGAAATATTTTTTGATCGATTGATGTCATGATAAACATGGGTATGTAGTATGGGGAAATTGTTTGAGCCAAAATCATTTTTAACTGCGTGTAACTCAGAAACGGTAGGATATAGGAAAAAATTATTTAGGTACAACTTGTAGATAATTTTATGGCATTTCAACTTTTCCTTGAAAGTTTTTCTCTAACATGTACCGTTTTTGAGATTTAAGCGAAAAATGAAAAAATGGACCCTTTCCCCCCCTCCCCCCACTCAGGGGCTCCTCCTAGTGTCCCGGGGTTTTAGTATGTTTATTACTCTTGACATGTTTCCGAAGAAACATCTTACGTTACTAACTCACGCACTCTAGACCCCCCTTGGAGGGACTCATTCAATGGACTAATAGTGATTAAACGATTACAAACATTTTAAAACGAGATTCATTCATCAAATTATTCAGCCCGACATTTCGAACATTTACAAGCGAGCGTGGGCAAACTGAAATGTAATTAATAAATTACATTTCGTATAATAATATGCTAATTGATTTTTCATGAAAAATATTTAAATATTGCGGTGAATGACGGAGTGACAGTTGCAATCTTAAGATTGAATATGGGGTTTTTGACTGGAAAGTTGATGCTACGATTAAGGATATAGTATACCTACCATTGTTTTTCAGTGCTAGTTGCTATTTTCTAATATAGTGCCAGGTTGTGTTGTAATGTACCTATATGATATACGTCTTCACAAGCTGTCTAATAAACTTATTTAAAACTAAGAGTCCACTTAGATCCTACGTTCATAGTTGAAATGAAAAGTTATGCGTTCTTATCGAAATACGTAATTTAATTTAACACTTAGTAGGTATAAACAATTTCTGAAATTTTCCAAAGTTGTGGGACTAATTAATGTAAATGTTTTTGTGCCCTTATCAATTTTGCAAATTTCAATAGACCTGGTAATAAATACGTTAAACTAAACAAGAATTATCTGGTTTAAACTAACTTGCCGAAAGCCCGTTAAAAATTTTCCGATTACCGTGAAAAAGTAGACATCGGCAGCCCTGTAATCGATGATAACAGTGCGTTACCGTCTCAATTAATTATGATAAAGGCAAAGGAGTAAATTGCTCAAATTCCGGACGTGAACTTGCCTTACGTAACGAACCTGACGTCGGCCTAGAGGCAAGATGGATGGCGGTGACCGTCTAGATAATATGAGATGAGCGATAACGCGGCCTCTGTATCTGTTATCAAGTGGTAGGAATATTGGTTGGAAGCCGGTAGCGAGCCAGCATTCGCACAGCAGCCTCAGAAGGCACGCGACATCCTTGAGGCGACGGAGACTTGCGCGCGCGCATTCGTTGCAATACTACAGGGTGATGATGCTATGCCGATAGACCGATTGTCGTGATTTGTATCGGACTTTTTAATAGTGAAGTGATTCCATTATAAAAATGGGTAAGCGATTTTTGTGCAGTTTTTATAACTAGATTTTAACGTTAAAAATCTCTAAGTTGATAAGTGCGATGATAATGAATGCGAAACCAATTAAGTTTGCTAATTGTATTTCAATAAATAACTGTCAGTGTTCGCGCTTTGTTGTTTTTTTATGTTTTTTTTATATCGTAAATTGGAAACTACACGGCTGTCGATCATATGTTGACAATGTTACAACTTCAAGAACCAAGTTCATTCTTTGTTGGATTATAAAGAAACTTGAGTCTTGGCAGGAATAGATATAACTAAAACAAGCATGCTATTGTCTTGGTAATATTTACTAATATATACTTGTAATCTTCTGTATAATATGAAGGAATAGTGATGCTAAGGAGTATTTTTAAGGATTGTTTTTTGGACTGAAAATTATATGGTAGACTTAAATTTATTTTTATGGTATTGTAATTTATTTATATGAATGATATTCAAAGTTACGTAATAACTTACTTAAATAGACTTAAGTAGGTACTTAAAGTTGCTTAACTAACTGTAAGAAAGTTTTTTTTTGTTTATTAATAAAATTAGTAAACTATAGATTTACACTTACACATAGTACTTAAATGAAAATAATTTTAGGAGGGCTTCATTTATAATTTTGGAGAACCGTAAATTCATCAATTTTCAAAAAACAAGTAATTAAATGTAACTAAGTTAAGAAAAGCTCGAAAAGGTAATATTTCATTCCTTTAAAGTTAACTTGTACAAGATTACTTTTTAATCAGTTTGAAGGTATTTGTGCAGGAATGCTCGGTAAACGGAAATCCGGAAAAATCACGAGCATAGAGAACGGTTAGGGCTGTCAATATAGATATTATTGTAAAAAAATACATATTTTTAATATGAATCTTTTAGAGCAGACTCAATGAAGTTTAGGAATTGAGAATATTTTTCAATTAACTAGGTACTTTATACAATATCTACTAATAAAAAAATAAAATATTATTTGATATAAAAATACGCTCAAATTAAACCTTGTTTCTTTATTACCTAAAAATAAAAATATTCATAATTACGATAACTTACTACATCAATTAGCAATCAAAATAATTGTTAATACCTACACTACAGGTATGCCACTGGAAAATTACCACACGTGACATTTTTATCTTTAGTGAATTCTATACATACCCATAATCATTAAATTTAGTTTCTTTTTTGTTTTTGTAAAACTCCAATGACTAATCATAGATATTATAAAGGTTAACTATTTGTGGAAATATCATTTAATGTAAGTTTTATGTCTAAAATTACCATGTGTTGACGAGAAGTAATAAAATCGAATTACAACTATTTCACGAATATAGTTACAACTATTAAGTTAATGCCAATCACAGCAATAGTAAGATATTTTAAGAAATACAATAAATGAATAGATAGAATGTGATTTCTAAGATATTATGTTATAATTTTGTCTCTTTTAAAGAGCCTGATTTTGTCTTCAAAGTCAGATATTATTTTAAAATTAAAAAAGCCGAATCCTGAAGTAACAGACTATATAAGATTCCAATTTATTTATTTTTTTCTGAAAAATAAAGGTAAATAAAATTAAAATTATATCCAAATTAGGGTGCACCGTAGCCTATCCGTAGCACATTTATGCAATATGATTTTTTTTTTATTTATTTATATCGACTCTACATAAATATTGACGCATTAAAATTTATAGTTACGACGAAAATGATAAGATTTGTGAATGTAGCAGTGTTTGTATTCTGAATTATAGCGTACGTAAAGTGTGTGTGAGTCAATTTTGGCTTTTACATGTTTATTAATTGTTCTATAATGTGAAGCATTTACTCTCGCATTACCTACTCTAATCATTTACTAATCGTATGACCATAAAAGAGAATGAAGGTGTGTTTATATATATACAGGGTGTCCCACTGTTGGTATACTAAGCTCAAAGGAGGTTATAGTTCTGCATACGTTAAGTACGTAAAAAATACTTATAAAATTCCAGACGCATTTTTTTTCAAATAGATGAATTCTTAAGACTCTATGTGTACAGTGTACACCCATAACTTTGCCCCACTTTGCCACCATCACGTGAGCTATCGTTTAAGATTATGTTTTCATAGACAGAATGCTCACATTAGAGAAGCGGTATATGCCAGCTGCGCGAAGCTAGAGAAGAAAACATGGATTTTCAGGAAAAATTTGGCAAAAAATTTTTGACGTAATTTTATTGTGTTACGTGATTAGTGTGTGCAAAACTACAAGTCCCTTCGCGCTTAGTATAAGCGAAGCGAGAATTGACCATTGTAGATTTTGATATTATTCCTATTTTTTTCTTATCAAACACTATGATTAAAATTTTTATCTGTAATGCCACAAAAAAGGCAACATTGCATCCTATACCTACATGACAGAAACAAATTTATTTTTTTACTATATTTCATCTAGACGATATTACAAATAATATTGTAATACTGTGATATTACTATCTCATTATTCCAAAACCCATGACCTTGCAATGCCAAACGGCAGCCTATTCAAGCGTGTTTACCTGCACACAAGATAACACTTGCTTACACATGTCATTTTATTTACGGGAAAAATCCTTCGTCTCATTTTCAGTCAAAATTGATTTATCATGACACCGCTATAGAAATGCTACCTGAGATAAGATAGCGCCGTATACACAATAGTGACAATTTAATTGAGTGTATCAAATGTTTGCAGTTTTGATGATATTTGTGTACATAGCCTTAAAAAATGTAATACCACAGTAATAGATACTATTTGTTTACTAGATGTTTGCCGCTTTTTGTCTACAGATAAAAAAAATGATAAAAACGTAAGTCCTTTTTGAAAACGGATATCATATCCGGTTTTGAGGAGATTGAATAATAATAATTAAAAAGATAGCCTTTGAAACTTTCGATCCAAGCCTGTTTCAATAATGTTGACGTTATATTATTGTAACGGAAGCATTTATATTTACCTGCCTACTTTACTTTCTGAACACAATTGTATCGGATAATTGAAGAGATATCTTTTTATCTCCGAAAACCTTCATAGACAATATTTTTCCATTGAATGAAAACCTACTTAAATAATGTATCTGTTATTCTTAAGTACTTACGTAAACTGTTTCCACCTTGTTTCCACAGATAGGTACGATTCTGTCAAAAACAGTTTTGCTACTTTTGTATCTAAACGTTAATGCAATTTTGTTTTCGTCATAAACTAGCTGACCGTTTTTCTTTTGTAAGTGTTCTAATTCTTAACAGTTCCTAAATCAAACGAAACAAATTTAACAGACTAAAAATATTTAAAATGCATTCAGCTTTTTTTAGTTACTTTTTTATCTTTAAATGGTGGTGTTACTTTCGTTTAACAAACTGTTATGCAATATGACGAAATTTTCTTTTCACAACACATTTCTTTATATCAAGATTTCCTTTATTTTTAATTAACCCATAGGTTTTTTTTTTTTATTTAATTGACAGTTAATAGACAATCAAAGTTGTAACTAAATGTTGGCATAAAAAAAAATAAAGAAAAAGTTACCTATACAAAAATGGCGCCAATATAACCATACCTACTGCATATCTACAGTATGGATCGACTTTCCTTTGCGTAATCGAAGCAATTTATTGAATAAAGGGCACAGTAAATACTTATAATAGTATAATCTCGCAAAACAAAAACTAAAACTAAAATATGCCGATCCAATAATTATTAAGTACCTATTTCAAATTTATATGAGTATTCATATTTTCATTAGCTACTTATTTTATCTAAAGTTATTTGTTCATCTATCATTTTATTGCTAATTTAGGTGAAAGTAGGTAAACAAGTAAATAAAGAACGTTATCATAAGTTCACAAAATAAATATTAACATAAAAATACTAGATAGTATTTACTATTAAAATTATACATGCGTATTATGTTCCTCTTAAACGGCTAAACCACAATACCGATTTGAAAGAAATATCGCAAAATAGTTGAAGACTTATTAACTGGGGTCTCCCAGGAACAAAAGTGGTTTTTCGCAAAAACAATGACAGACAGATAGATTTTAAATTGCAATGATGAAAAAGAGCTGTACGTTTTGATTTGTTTGTTGAGATAGGTCAAAGAGGCCAATAGGTACTATATTTCCGTGTGAAAAAAACAAATAGTTATTAAAAAAAAACACAAAAATATTACATTAATCACTTATTAATTTAATGGACCTATCTATAATTGTTGTATAATAATCGCATAAATTAATGTAGCATTAGTAAAATAATTTAATTCAAATATTATCGTGCATGTTTAATTATATATAGATAAATTAATAACATTGTATGTTATACCATTAAACACAATAGAAATTTAATTTATCTGAAAATATACAATTATTTTAATAGATATCAAGTGATACATAGGATAAGTTTAGTTGGGGTAGCTAGCTACTAGTTATTATTCTGTGGTTGGGGCTAAAATTGATGTTTGTAAAGTTTTATTATGACTATTGATTTTAACTTAGTCCTAATTTAATTAATATACCTGTTTGATAAGCTACTAAATTTATCAGACAATATATATACGACGCGACCATGACGCGACGTTAGATTAAAAAACTTTCTAAGAGCACGGCCACTGACAGACTGAGATGTTTTGATCGTTGTAATGAAATTTACTTCAAAGCATGTAATTTATAAGAAATTTAACTCATATCCGGCATTATTATTAAACCTGTCAATCGAGAAAAACTACTTGAATATAAAAGAAACAATGCGTGTCAAACATGTATTCCTAATCTTATGAGGGTAGGCAATCCTTCGCTAATAAGGTCACAGCATACCCACATAAATTATAACATATGCATAATTAGGTACGATTTGCAGCATAACTGCACACTATTTCCGTCTTAATCACGGTCGAATAGGGTTTATAATAGTGTAAGCCCTTTAAATATTATCATTTAAGAAATGTCAAGCAGTGCATACAATAGGGTATTCGGTTAAACTGCACAGAATGATTTATTAATAAACAAAGTGAATTGTGAATATTGATAATTTAATCAATATGACTATGGTAGAACAACATTTAACTGTAACAAGAACCCTTCGACCAGTATTATCAGTTAAGTGTTAAAACGTGGATTTGAGTGTGGTGTGTTTTTTGTATGCTGACGAAGATATTTTGGTTACAGGTTTAGACTTCTTAGAGCATGGAGCGGACTTCGAAGCCGCTATCTCGGCGACCGGTACGTACTATTTACTTCTAATTATTTAGTTATTAGTGATACAAAAATACTTCTAGAAAATTCCATAGCCAAAATATTGTGTTGTTCACTGCTGGTGTAAAGCAGTGTAAAGTAAACGTTGTTCTTTCTTAGGACATATACAGTTGACGAATTAGTTCATACATTGTAATTAGTACATACAGTTGAATGTTAAAAACAACATAATGCATGTCTATCATCAATCACCGTCTGTATGGAATCTTGCCTGTATTGTTTTATACAATCACCGGTTTGAAGATATGCAGTGTTTATTGTAATTTGTAAAATACAGACTTGCTCTGCCTATAATATTTTAAAATATCTGATTGGATAGAAGTGTTCCTTTAATATTCACATACTTTTTTTTTGTTGAAAGATTTTTTGAAATTGAGTTTTTGCAATGGAAATATATCGTTCTTAACGTAGATATTACAGCTGATTATATCGTTCTTAACGTAGATATTACAACCTAAACCCATATAGTAGGCCTATGTCTCTGCAGTAGGCAAAAAATTGTGCTTCATAATTCCCTATGTTCTGAGTGGGAAAAAAGTGCTAACAATATTCTTCTTCCAGGCTTCGGTCGCTTCCACTTCTGTCTGCTCGCGATCACGGGGCTGATCTACGCAGACACCGCTATCGGCATCACTATAGTATCGTTTGTACTACCGGCTGCGACATGCGACTTCCGAATGACCTCGTCTGATAAGGGATGGCTTACTGCAGCGCCTATGTTGGGTGAGTATTGAGACACAGTAAAACAATACGAACAGTAGGGAAACTGCCCTACAAAACGAGATCACCGATTGTGAAATAGAGATACTACGTCTACGAGACTGCTAAGCGGTCATACAGCCAAGTCGATGTATATGTGAGAGTGAGCCGTTTTGAACGTTTTGTAGTGAGTTTAGCTACTGGTCGTATCTATTTATCGTGTAAGTGTCGAGTGGTAGCGTTAGTGAATGTATATACCTATTATGGGCAAATATTACTCAGAGAGATTACTTGATTTCAATGTAATCAATTACGAGAAGGCAAAGATTACTTAAAGAGCGGTTTTACAGTATTTGTGTAAAAGACATTATGTAGAATCTCAATGCTTTCTTATTTTGCAATGTTAAGAAAAAAAATATCGCATCAAAAAGCTATATACCTACTAGTAGTTAATTCAATCTTCTTATAAATCTTTCTTTATCTGAATAGCAGAGCAAAAATTAAATTAACACTGCTAAATAGTAAAATACCCATTAGATAGATATTAGATAGGTACCTAGTACATGAAATATAGGTATTAAGTAGGTACGATTCGGTTGGAAACAATGTATCATGAAGAAATATAATAAAATAAATATAAAAAGACGTGTGGCACTCGGGGACTGCCGCGGTAAAGCTATTGCATGCTATGCCTTCAAGCCACACCTCCGCGCCCGTCGGAGTGGGGAGCGTGAGGTTTTTTCGTTTCGGAATTTCTGGATTCGGTCCCCGCGCTCAAGGCCCGCGATAGAAGCTATGCAATAGCTTAAAACATTAAGCCTAGTGCAATATCAATGACACTGACCACTGTCTACAAAAAAAAAATATAAAACAAAAACCAAAATCAGCATTTTATGTAACAATTTTTTTTCCAGGTATGGTTATCGGCTCATACTTCTGGGGCTGCTTGGCCGACACCAAGGGCCGTAAGATCGTGTTGGTCTCCACGCTGTTGCTCGATGGCTTTATCGGCATCGTGTCATCGTTCGTACAAATTCTGCCCGTCTTCATGGCGTGTAGATTCGTTAACGGTTTTGCGTAAGTTTCTAAAGATTTTATTAAGTTTACTTAAGTTATCCAAAAATGCCTATCGGATAAAACAAAGTACCCATCTATACTGTTTAATTCAGCCTGAATATTTGTATAGATCGTGTAAGTTATTTTTACTAACCACTAACCAGAAAGGATAAGAAATAGACTTCCGATACTTTGTCGCTGACTTAATAAGTCTGCCATGTTTTCAAATACTAAACAAATTACACAAAAGAATTAACAGATATTTTACATTAAACACGACACGAAAAGGTACTTACCCATAGTAATCCAAGAAGAATATTGTACCCATCTATACAATATATTTATACTAGTTCTAATGATGTATTTAATCACAGGGTCGCCGGAGCCATGGGTATCTGTTTCCCGTACCTGGGAGAGTTCCAAGCCACCAAGTACAGAGAGAAGATCCTTTGCTGGATGGAAATGTTCTGGACACTTGGTGTCATCTTGCTACCACGTAAGTCTTTATAGATTATAAAAAAAATCTCGAAAAAGTTATAAAAGTAAATTTTCATTTTAAATAAAAGTGATTTTATATTGTAAAAAAAAATTCATAGCATAAACGAGGTTTTTTTGTTTATGTACTCGACTATAAAATGCTCCGAACTTGGTGCAGTTTTACCTAGTTAATGTGATTTGATACTTGTAGATTACAGGACACCTATGCACTGGGGATAAAAAATTATCTGACATTAATTCACCTACGATAAACATGGTAAACTATGGAACTAGTATTTTCTAACTAAAGTTTCAACTCACACCATTCATAAACGACAGCGTTCACAATTTACAATATCACATGCCATATTATTATCTAATATTGTTTCTAGACATTGGCCGATCATCCCGATCCAAGCATACACAATAAAAGCTAATATTCCTTTACAGTGATCGCCTGGGCCATCATCCCGATCCAGGGCATCCGCATGGAAAGCGGCAGTTTCTCCTACGATTCATGGAACTGGTTCGTCGCCGCTTGCGGGATCCCATCCCTGATGCTGGGCTTCTGGCTCATGACCTTCCCGGAGAGTCCCAAGTTCATGATGGAGTGCGGGGACTATGATGATGCACTGGCTTGCTTGAAGAGCGTCTACAAGCAGAACACCGGCGATGACCCCGATAACTATCCGGTAATTTTTTTTTTTTTGCTACCGTCAATAATTTAATTATTTATCAATTATTTTACTATGAAATAAATTCATTGCACTGCTTAAAAATAATTAGAAGTTTTGATTGCTAATGTTTATACATATTCAATCAAGTCATATTTTTTACATACACCAATTATGTTTTAAAATCAAAATCAGCCACTAATTACTCACTATATTAAACGGAAACAAAATATAGGTACTTTAAATAAATCAAACACATCTAGCATTTCGGTCTCTAAGCTATTTTAAAAGTAATTGTAACCAATATTTAAAGGTTTATTTCACGCCGCATACAGAATTATAATACCTACTAACCATTTATTATTAATCGTAGATCAAAAGCCTCAAGGAGAAACAGCGTACAATTTCGGTGGCATCGCAAAACTCCCAGAAATCAGTCCGATCACTGAGCATGCGCAAACGCAAGGACCTCAAGAGACTGTTTAGCGAGATCTGGACTCAAACCCAGGCTCTGTGCAGGCCTCCCTATCTCAAATACACAATACTCACATGTCTTATTCAGTTTGGCTTAACTACTAGGTAAGTTAAATTATTCACATATACGTTTTTCGATAATTTATGTTATTTCTTATCTTGAATAACTTGTGCCCTACATCTAAATATCAACGTTATCAAAAATCCAAAAGGCAGAAATAATTCAATTTTCATGACGTTATCATAAATGGAAACATAGCTTAAAAAACTTGTCATTTCTTTGGACACCAATTGCAAGCATGCAGCAAACATTATTACCCTTCCAAAAGAGAATATGTTTCAAGCAAAAGAGGCAAGAGCAAACTATTGCTAACTAGTATCTTCCAAAAGACCTACTACTCATTCATTGCAATAACAGTTCCATGACTCACTTACTATACTATTTTAAAATATACCAGCCGAATTGATAACCTCCTCCTTTTTTGAAGTACCTAGGTTAAAAAAATGTAGTACAAATTCGTTCAATATTACAACTTCGTAATTCTCATCATCCTTGACCTAAGGTTGCCTGGAAGAGATCGCTGTATTAGCGATAAGGCCGCCTTTTTGTACGTATTTCTATTGTTTGTGTTTTTGTTATAATTTTGTTACTGGTGCAAATAAAGCGTTCATTCATTCATTCATACTACAGACTAACAAAAATTACAAGCTTATGTCCCCTTCCAGCTACTACACCCTAATGGTCTGGTTCCCCGAGTTATTCAACCGCTACGAGGAGTTCGAGCACCGCTTCCCCAACACGTCGGCCTCAGTGTGCGATGTGTCCGGTGTCGTTGTGGACGAGGACTCTATGGACCCGTTCGATTGCGAGAAGATCATAGATCAGAGTGTGTACATGCACACCCTGATTGTGGGTCTGGCTTGTATACCCACGTCGTTGTGGTTGCCGCTGTGTGTGCACAAACTTGGGGCTAAGTTCTTCTTGAGTAAGTACTTTTTATCTTTTACTAGAAAACAAGATTAAGTCTAGTATATTCATAGTTGTACGAATGCGAGATCATAGACCAGAGTGTGTACATGCACACCCTGATTGTGGGTCTGGCTTGTATACCAACGTCGTTATGGCTGCCGCTGTGTGTGCACAAACTTGGAGCTAAGTTCTTCTTGAGTAAGTACTTTTTCAATTTTTTAAACCAGAACTAGAAAGCTGTGTCCACAAACTTGGGGCTAAGTTCTTCTTGAGTAAGTACTTTTTCAATTTTTTAAACCAGAACTAGAAAGCTGTGTCCACAAACTTGGGGCTAAGTTCTTCTTGAGTAAGTACATTTTTCTAGTCTTGAAGACTAGATTTAGTATAGAGAATCTACATTATATAGTTTTAATTGTTGGAGTTTTAAGAAAGTCGAAATGTCTCTTCTAATTTGTTAAAAACAATTGCAATGCATTTTTTTCCAATTTCCCTTTTTGATAAATATGTATGATACACAAAACAAAACTTGTTACATAAATAACAATCTGTGCCTTGGTATTTGGGCGTAATAATTTCAACCCGCATGACTAATTAGTGCCCGTATAAAGTTGTTATTTTAGGCCAGTTTATCTGCATACCAATATTCATAACAAACTTTTTCACATCCGTACAATATGAATTATATTAATAGTTTGAATCATAGTAGGTAACCAGATTTCGTTTTTTTTTACCAACCAATTACTATAAAATACATGGCACATAAGTACTACTTCCATCTTAGTTACGTACCTACCTATATTTTAAATTGGTATCCCTTTGAAATATAGTGTGATTTATTTCATCATCCACTATAAAACTACATCACACTTTGATACATCACTTTAATACTTCAATAGGAAGGGATACTAACTTTAAATTGAATAACGTGTTCCTCCCATTTAAAAAGCCTTTACTTTTCTATACAAATTTAAAATATTGACTCAGACAAAAATGACTAAAAACCTTATTTATTCCAGTTTTCTCCCTCGGCTTCGCTGGCCTAGTCACAGTGGGCCTGTTCTTCGTGCAGAACTCAACTCAAAACTTGGTATTGTCATGTATCTTCGAAGCTCTGACGTCACTCGCCATCTCTCTCGTCTTTTGTGTGCTGGTAGATCTATTCCCTACGAACCTCAGGTTAGTACATTATTAATATTAATTAATTAATAATTGTATTTAAATCTTATCTTCAGCAGTACAAAAGAAAGCATTAGACGTCATGTCAAATGTGTACCATAAAAGAAGATAGTTCCAATGATTTATTTATTGTTTTTAACATAGACTTAGTATTACTAGTTAATATTCTGTGGTATGGGGTATGTGGAAAATCGAATCTATTGTTTTTTTTTTGTCTTTACAAGACGTCAAACAAACTTTACAATACGGGGTTAAATAATTTCATTTACTCAAATGGGTAACTGTTTTGCATGTATATTGGACTGGACGTGAAAATATGTGCCTTATGTATATGTGTTCCCTAATAAAATTTTTCTTTTCCAGGGTAATGGCAGCAGCACTCTCATTAACAGCGGGTCGAGGTGGTGGTCTCATCGGCAATTTGTCGTTCGGTTACCTCATAGACATCAACTGCGTCATACCAATTGTAGTATTCGCGGCTTTCTTGTTCAGTGAGTATTTTTAAATATTAGAAATAAAAAAAAATGGTAAGCACTAGAAGGCAAATGCACTGCTTATAAAACTTAACTTAGAATTTCTGTGGGCAGTCCAGATTTTTAAGTTTGACATTTTTTTACATATTTAAAGCTTAAAATCTTAATAATTTATTGAAATTTTAGATTTGAAAAATTATTTCGGTGTTAGATAGCCCATTTATCGAGGAAGGTTATGATATATCATCACGCTAAGACCAACAGGAGCGGAGTACTGCGGGTAAAACCGCGGAGCACAGCTAGTGCTCAATAAAACAACCACACCATTTGTGAATTAAATACTAATCTACATTTCCTTCCAGCTGCCGCGATCCTCTGCTTCTTCTTGCCAAAGACAGGACAAGAAGCCCTCGATTAAGCGAGTACCAACCTAGTGCAATTAGACCGGCCATACTCGACCTTTTTACCTCATTCTACAAATCTATAATGTTTTTGGGGTAAAAGCCACTTTTTGGCGGCTAAAACGCAAGTCGAGCATGGACCGATTAGACTGTCTGTAGTGAACCATGTGAAATGTACATATTAGGATGTAAACTTTGTGGCCTAAGTATTATTTATTGTCCGTAATGATAAATGGCGCAGTTACTGTGATTCAGTACAAATTATTGAAGAGCAGATAATAATGTAAGATTGAACAACAGTATTTTAATGTTGACTTTGTAATATAAGCCCTTAAATTATTAATATATTTATTATTAAAGGTTATTTCGCCTATTAATACATTGTTTGTTTGATTTCATACCCTGTTCTATTGTGTTTTTTTCTAAGTATTGTTGTATCTATAAGAATAGAATATATTCTAGAGTGATGATTTAATCTGACAATAAACACGAGTACAATAAATATAAATATTAATTATTAATTGCAATAGGTGCCTAGACAGTATACATAATATTATGGTGTACAGAAAAGATGATATCAATACAAATACATGTAAAGCTTTAAAACAATTTATTAATTCGATACAAATATTACATTTAGAATTACAAATAAACATTAAAGCAATAATGCAACAAGTATTACGGCTATTTTAATAATTATTAAAAATATTTTAAAGATAAATATTTTTTGATCCTCAGACAATTTTAATATAGATAGGTATATGTTATGTTCTTAAAGTAAATGTGCTAATAGCTTTTAAATCTCTTTTCAACTTGTAAACTTTACAACTTAAAATCGAAATTATAAAAAATAAACATAACATTATATTAAAAAATAATATTCTATGGTGTGATGATGAAGACTATCTGTGAACAATGAAAATAAAAGTTAAGGCCGAGCGACATTGTTTTTATTCAAATATGTACCTTATTTCGTGGTAGTAAAGTTCAAAATCCATTGTATACGCTCTTTAGAAAAGTCTGCCTAATAGACGCGTAAGCAGAGTTTCGGTTAAATATTTTTTTGTATGGTTATTAGTCTAGTTGTTTATTGAACAACAATATGAAAATTAAAAACAATTAAAGATTTTTATAAAGAGAACATGCTACCATCAAACTAAATGTACTCAAGATTTGTTATAATATTAGGACTATACATATGTGTCTCTTTTATCATAAAATACACTATAATCATTTAGATTCAATAAACAAACATTTGTTTTAAAATATGACAATGGCTTAAATAAATAAAATGAACTCTGGCATCTCATGAATATAAGAATACTCACATCTATTTAGCACGAGCAGCGCTCGGCACTTGTGGCAGACCAAACTCATCGACGGGCACTCCATCTTTGTTCCTAATGCTGTCCGCGCCGGGCTCCTTGTCTGGTGCCGCGGGGGCTTTCACCACATCATCGAGGTATGATGTGTCATCGTCTAATGCCATTTCGTCACCTGGAAGCGTGGAATTATAGTATAAGATGCGGGAGGACTTATTATATTTCACTTGATGGTGACTACTGACTAAATTTATACTAACATGTATAAAAATAACTACGTCAAAAATAACCGACTTCAAAAACGGAAAGTAAAAAATAAAAATGATTTATTTTGACGGTGAAAAATTCTTTTGATGTTAGATAGCCCATTTATCGAGGAAGGCTATAGGCTATATATCATCACGCTAAGACCAACAGAAGCGGAGCAATGCGGGTGAAACCGCGGAGCACAGCTAGTTACTGATAAGAAGTGAACTTCTTTTTATAATAATTAATATAATTTGTCAAGTAAGGCTATAGTAACAGAGCGAAGTGTGGTGTTATTTATGGTGAGATGCGAGTGAGAGTCGGTAAATGTGATACTTATAAGAAATTTGTGCATTGAAATTATAGACAAAGCTAGTGAATCAATGTAATAAATATGAAACCATAAAATTACCCAGTGCATCCAGCTCCGCAGCTAGCTCATCATCATCAATCTCCGGCATTCCGTACTGCCTGCCGAGCGCCTCCTGCACTTCATCAGCTTGTTCCAACATGTCAGCGAGTTCGTCGTTCACATCCTGCAATTTGAATTATTGTAATTAAATATTGAACTGCCTTGTGGATAAATTGAGGAAAAACTTTTCTTGATTTATAATATTAGGACATTCACAAACGATTTCCCCACTTACAAAAAAAAGGACACGACAATAAACTGAATAAATAATTTCAACTGCTTTCATAAAGAAGATCATTTTTCGAGGTTTTTTGAAGAAGTAAACCAATAAAATATTTTTCATAAGCTGAGCCAGTTTATTTATTGTTGAATGCACATTTAATTAGTTTTTTGAGTTCCAATTTTTTTTATACATCCTGGCTCCGCCCGGGTTGACCCAAAAAAAACATCATAAAATATAGCCTATGTTCATCAGGAATAATGTAGGATTGTAATGGTAAAATAATTTTTTTAATCAGTCCAGTAGTTTGGAGCCTATTCAATTCAAAAAAACAAACAATCAAATCTTCCCTCATTAAAATATTAGTGTAGATTATGTATAACAGAATTTTACTTAAAAAATAGATTTAAACTTACATCAATAGAATCAATATTGATCTTTTTGAACTCCTTTTTCATAGATGTGACACCATCTTTCATAGCTGTGACTGTAGTGTGAGTGTCCTTTAATGTTTGTGTTGCATAGTTTGCCTGTTCCATGTTGAATGATTGAGCTCGGAGGTTATCAATCTGTTGTTCATACCTATAATGCAATATTTAAGTAAATATTCTTTGAATTTTTATGCTGAGTAATGATTAAGAATATAAAAAAGGGTTTGTTGACCTTGCTCATTACTAAAAGTTAAGTTTTTGTGTTGACAATGTTAATGAAAATGTTTTATTTTTGACAGGTATTCAATAATGTAATAATTTATACAATTAAAGTGCTTTGATTGAAATGTTAATGTTTTGATTATTGATTTTGTTTAATTAAAGTGCCTGGCAAGAAGAACGTAAGTTAAATTGGAGGAGCAAATTTCGTGTTATATTTTATATCAATTTCGAAGAAGTTAATAAACAAAACAAATATGAACCATACATTTTCTTCTGTTTTAGAACTCTCATTGCCTTTTGCTTTACAGAATTTTTCGCTGGCCCTTCTCGCATTTTGGCCATTTGTTCTTTGTATTTCCTTAGCTCCGCATCTAGCTTTTGAACTTTTTGTTCAATATTATCAGCTCGGCTATCCACCTAGAAATTACAAAATTCTTATTAGTATTTCAAGGTATGAATCATACCATGTCATCGCTTTAGCTTTTAACTACTTACAGTACTTATGCAGTCTGATATGCTGGGACCTGGGGTTTTAGGTTTTCCTCTTCCAAATATTCTATTCATTTTTGTGAATTACGATTAATCAACTAAGCACAGAGTTAATCAAAAACAAAGTACAAAGTTATTCTCGAATTTTATTTCTTGTCACAACACAACAGTCCGACAACAGTCAACCAGTTTGACGTTTTTATTTTTCACTGTGCTACAGATTCAAAATTCAAATGTATAGACATCATTTTTCGATGAAGAGAGTTAAATCTATAGTAATCTGTGATAGTAATAATATTATAAAGCTGAAGAGTTTGTTTGTTTGTTTGAACGCGCTAATCTCGGGAACTGCTGGTCTGGTAAAATATTCTTTCGGTGTTAGATAGCCCATTTATCGAGGAAGGCTACAGGCTATATTATTATACAGGGTGTCCCAAAAAGTAGTGATGAACGGAAGCTGGGAGGTAGAGGACGAAGAGGGCTATCCGAATCACCCCCTTGTGTGTTATGCGATTTTTTGTATTTTCGGAGTTATTACATTTTTTTCAATTTTTCATCTATCGCCGAGTACGATGATATTTTTATTTATGGTGACGTGAATTATTGCGCTAGATGCTTGATTTTTTTTTGTGTGCTAAGCTGAAAGATAGGCTAATTCAGTATGGTAACATTTACTATCGTTAGATCTTCGAATGGAATAAAAAAAAGAATTAAATGCCAAGAAAGATAAAATTACCCAGTATGTTCATAACTTCAAGGGCACAAAAAAAAAAAAATCACAAAAAAGGTTTTCTATTTGGCTTTTAAAAACTTGCTCTATCGATCAGGTAGCTACCCTAAAAATTTCATTTTATTATTCAGAAGGCTTCAATCGAAAAATTGAAATCTAAATGTGGTAAGTGCAAAATTTTTATTAACATGATGATCATTAAAACCAATAAATAGGTGTTTAATTACCAGAATTTTTTTAAAATAGCCCCGCTGTTGCTCAATGCAAGTGCGACATCACCGTAAAAAGTTGTCTTTTAAATGTCTGAATGCTCTTTTATCATTTTTAATGGTTTCTTCTGCTACTATGAATTTCCGGGTTATTTCGTCCAAATTGTGGCATTCTCTCAAGTAGCCGAGGTCTTTTTAGTATCCCCATTGAAACAAATGAATGGGGTTTAGGTCGAGGGACCCTGGAGGCCAGGCTTTAAAGCAGGCGTCACCGGCGCATGCGCAGGCTGCAACGACCAATCCATCTTTCAGGGTATTTTTGCCCTTTAGCCTGGCCTCCACGGTCTCCGGACATAAACCCTATTTATTTTTTTCCGTGGGGATACTACAAAGACGAGAGACTGCCACAATTTGGACGAAATAACCCGGAAATTCATAGTAGCAGAAGAAACCATTAAAAATGATAAAAGAGCATTCAGACATTTAAAAGACAACTTTTTACGGTGATGTCGCACTTGCATTGAGCAACAGCGGGGCTATTTAAAAAAAAATCTGGTAATTAAACACCTATTTATTGGTTTTAGTGATCATCATGTTAATAAAAATTTTGCACTTACCACATTTAGATTTCAATTTTTCGATTGAAGCCTTCTGAATAATAAAATGAAATTTTTAGGGTAGCTACCTGATCGATAGAGCAAGTTTTTAAAAGCCAAATGGAAAACCTTTTTTATGTGATTTTATTTTTTTATGGGCCCTTAAATTTATGAACATACTGGGTAATTTTATCTTTCTTGGCATTTAATTATTTTTTTATTCCATTCGAAGATCTAACGATAGTAAATGTTACCATACTGAATTGGCCTATCTTTCAGCTTAGCACACAAAAAAAATCAAGTATCTAGCGCAATAATTCACGTCACCATAAATAAAAATTTGATCGTACTCGGCGATAGATGAAAAATTGAAAAAAACGTCATAACTCCGAAAGTACGAAAAATCGCATAACACACATGGGGGTGATTCGGATAGCCCTCTAAGTCCTCTACCTCCCAGCTTCAGTATATCACTACTTTTTGGGACACCCTGTATTATCACGCTAAGACGGAACCACGCGGGTGAAACCGCGCGGCACAGCTAGTACTTAATATTCCTTCTAGATTCTTATTACTTCTAAGGGCCGATTTTTCAATGCCCAGATAAACAGCTAGATAGACTTTATTCTTCAGTTAACAAAATATTCAATTTTTCAATAGACGAATAGGACTTATCTATCGAATAACTACGTTATTTGAGGAATAAATCTATTTGCCGCTCCAACGGCCAGATAGCGCGCTATTCGACGGTTAAGGCGTTTGAGTTGACAACTGATGCGTCAAATTTGGGATATTTTGGTATGTCATAACATAGAGCGTAGAATTATTAACAATTAAACCTCTTTCTATATAATTATTATCAATTAAAATCATATTGAAATTGATGTTTTTGATAGTACTGATGACCATGCCATTGAAAATTTGCCGAACGCTGCCTTTAAGTATGTCGTTTCCATCGTAAAATATATAAATTGAAACACAAATATAACCAAACTCTTTACTCGAATCAAAACAACAATCAACAATCATAGAAGAAAGAGCAATACAACACAAACTTAAAATGCACTCCTGACGTGAGTCATAATGACGGTTGTTGACAAATTGCAAGAGTTGACTCTATCCCGCTCTAACCTGACTAATTTAATATGTTTGTTTCGCCACTCCGAGAGCAGAGCTGCCAATATGGAAATATTTGGTCAGATAGTTATTCATCAAATAAATCACGATTGAAAAATAGGCGAGCCGTTATGAGTTAGATAAATAATTGAATAAATCTATTCGAGGGGTAGTTATTAGACTGTTTATCTCGGGATTGAAAAATCGGCCCTAATTCTTATTACTTTATTCCTTTGATAGAGCTATTAAACACTATTTACAAAGAGATTATTAAATAAGATGTCCTATAAAAGCGTTCAAAAGTTTTGAGAATGTAAGAAGAAACATTCATAATCTTATGAAACCAGCAATGATATTTTATGTATAGATACGTTATATACTCACAATATATCCAAAAAAATGCTCCATATGCAGCGTCAGGCACACACAAATACAAGTTTCATTTTACTTAATTTATTACATTGACAGACTGTATAAGAGAGATGGCTCTAATAAAATGATATAAACAAAAAAGACAAAGATCGTTTGTCACTTCCGCGCAGGTGTAAGCAAAAGTCTTGCAAAAGTCATATGAATTCACCAATTAAATATAAATAAACAAATAGTTGCCATGGCAATTGGCATAGACTAACGACACAGAAGGTTCAATGCGTTCAATGGTATAGATGTAACGTTTCCTGCACACGTAAACAAATGTGACAATTTCATTTACTATTTAATTATTATTACGAAGTTGTATTAAAATGAAAAAAACTTTTTTGGAGATATAGCTGTACTGTGGTAGCTGTGGTTTTCGATTTCGGTCATCATCATTTTACCCGATAAACAAGTACATCCGGAACCCGTACAAGGTCATCACTCCAACTTGTAGGATATAATAAAAGTGGTGCCTAGATGAAAAAAAAGGATGAAATAAAAGAAAGGATGAAGGATAAGCCTTTTTTATCTAAAACACAAATAAAATGTATGTTCAATAGCTATTTACAGAAAAGCAAATAGCATTTTTCGTCAGTAGCGTTAATCTTTTCTATAATGTATACGTATATTCAACTTCATTTTTGCAAACAAACATTTTTGCCATCACGATTTCATTGTATATAATAAATAGATATATTTGTTAATTACATGCACTGTGTGGATTTAAAAAAATGGTTGCCTGTTAAGTCGGTTTTACGGGCGAAGATTTTACGTGACAACGTCTTTTTCTCGGTAGAATATTTATGTGCTGCGCGCGCGGCAGACCGCGGGCCTCTCTCTCGTTCGGTGACTCATCGTAACGTTACCGAGCGTTACACTTTTTCATAAGTGACTCCCAGTCGCAACCTAATTTAAGACGTTGTCACGTCAATATAAAAATAATCAAGTATTTACCCAAATCGAAATTAATAAAATAACCGTTCTATTTTCAATAATCGTATCTACTTGATAATCTTTGAACACAGTGTACGCTAGCTTTGTCACACTAGTGATTGAAGCAATGTTTTATCCCTTTCATTATTTCAATACAAGTGTCAATCATAAAGAATTGTAAATTGTTATTTTTTAAACTGTAATAATTTAATATATTTTCCTGTGATATGATATTCATTTATCTTTCTTTATTTTTTTTGCACGAATACGTGCACTTTCTGAACACTCAGGAAGGCATTTTCGACAACTTTAATGTACCTATCAGCACATGCGATCACTGGGACCGGTCACAATCTGACTGATTGCATTGGTCCCAAACAGGACCAATGCATGGAATCCGTTTTGGTGCGTTGGTGGCGTATCTACCTCTTGTTTCTATATATAACTAGCGGTCCGCCCCGGCTTCGCCCGTGGTACATATGAAAAATAGATGTTGGCCGATTCTCAGACTTACCCGATATGCACAGAAAATTTCATGAGAATCGGTCCACCCGTTTCGGAGGAGTATGCAGACTAACATTGTGACACGAGAATTTTATATATAAAGATATCATTGGAAACCAGGCGATATATAGATACGATGTGGATATTCTACGATTAACGAAGCCACTACGATGCCATGAAAACTATAACTATACTAAATACCATGCATTGTCAAAAAGACTTTGCTCATTGACGTTACAGACGAAAAAAAATTAAAAGTTTTCAAAGTCAATTATTATCTGGCGAAATTTCAAATTTGTGTCAAAATTTCGCAAGATGAAAATAATATTCGTATCTACGTCGCGGTCGTAAAATAAATTAAATTGTACACTGTTATTGTATTTAAAGTTAATGTTTATAAACATTTCATTGATTGCAGTGTAGGAACAGTCAAGGTTATGACTGCACAATAGCGCATGATAAATTTGTCAGTAACTAGAGGCGAAAGAACATATTTTTTCTTTTTTTAAAACTTAAAATTTCAAATTGAAGATAGCAAAATGACTACAAATGGACTTGTACAAAAGGTAAGCTAAATATTGAGTAAGAATATCGCATCTAATTATTATAATTATATTAAGATTCCAATCATTTTTTTCCTCTACGTGGGAAACAATATATTAAAGTATTTATAGGTACAGTTTTAATAATTTTGTTCATAGCTACTAAGTATATGTACTAAGTATATGTTTGTGTGATTTTGATTATTCCTTACCTCATAAATCTTAAATAACATTCAATATGCTTAAAAATAAATGTTGCCTTGAAAAAAAGGTTCTTTATTTCAAATATTTGTAGGTAAAAAAATTACACCATACATTTTCTGTACAGCATGTATCTTGCAAACAAATGTGTAACATTGTCAAGTGTTGGCAATGGGATATTACACATATTCTTGACATTGAGAAAAGGAAAAACACTAAATATGCAGTTTTAGTGTTAAATCGGCCTGTGTCGCAGAGTCAAGACTTTGTTAAGGGCTTTTGGAATGGGGGTAAGTTTATTATATAGCTATTTTAATAAAACAATATAAATGTTTGAGAAACTTGTCAACTTAAATATTTATTTATTCAAGTAGAAGAGCAATTTTGTTTTGATTTGCGCTTGCGAATACTAGATTCATCTTCAAAACTGCTTAGTTTTGAACATGAATCTAGTATTATATAGTATTTAAAGTATATTTGGTATTTTTGATGACTTTGATTTATTGTACTTTCACTATTACTCAATAGTGAAAAAACATTATGAAATAAAAGTTATTAATTTTCAGCTTCACTTAGAATGACGGTAGATGGTGGTACAACACATTGGAACAAATTCTTGAATAATCTTTCCTTGGAAGAGCAGAAAATGATGCAGTTGCCAGACATGATAACTGGAGATTTTGACTCCATTACCACAGATCTACTACAGGAGTATAAAAAGAAAGGTTGTAAGGTGATATTAACATTATTATGATAGTTTGCAAATTCTTGAAATTTTTGCAAAATCAAATTAACTAACTACCTATGTTTTAAAATTTTGCAGTAAACCTATAGTTTTAATTACACATTGTGTCAGAAAACTGCAGTAATTAAATTTATTTATTTCATGATAATCCATACATAGTTCAAGGAATAATCAATTATATTACAGGCTTTACACACGCCAGATCAAAACGACACAGACTTTACGAAAGCATTGATGGAATTGAATAATTATTGCAAACAACATGAGACACAGGTAAGAATACACTTCATTAAGAAAACTATTTGGTAAAAATTACAGATTCTGACAAAATCACTGTTCTAATTTGGCTCTTCAAAATCCCATAATTTGTTTTTCAAGTAACCATTTGTAATAATACGAAAAAAATTAACTGAATCAAGCTAAATGGTTTAAATTTTTCTCCCAGTCCAACCCTATAAAAAAAAAAAGACGGGTTGCACTCCGGGAGTGCCGGCAGAAGTGAAAACTTGATTATTAATGTTCAGCATGTTTGATATTTTGGAATGGTATCCGTCTTACGCATGGAATATAAGGGCTAAAAAAAAAATAAAAAAAAATCCGTCTTACGCTTTTTCGATCAGGCCACGTGTCCTGACGCGAGTTTAAGATTTTGTACCCAACGCCGCTAAAGAAGTTTTCACTTCAAAAATACAACAGAGTGACAAATCATCTTTCCATCCAAATTTCTACATTTCAGATGGATCATGTAATAGCCATTGGCCAAAACTCAGGCCGCATAGACCAAATCCTAGGCAACATACAAACACTTTTCCTCGTCAGAGAACGAGAGCTACTGAACCCAAACACCAAAGTATACATAATGTCAGACGATACAATGTCCTGGCTCCTCTCTCCGGGAGACCATGTGATATTTGTTCCGGAAGATTCTAGAAATAATAAACGATCTTGGTGTTCTTTGGTGCCGATTGGGGAAAGCTGTGAATTTGTGACGACTAGTGGATTGAAGTGGAATTTGAGTAAGTTTTTTTTTTGTTTTTGGTGTTGCTTCATGATTGGTTCTGATTTTAGTGTAAATGGTAATTTTTTTAGTTTTAATTTGCGCACAGTAACTAGTATTCTTATAAAATAAAAACTAAATATATTTTAATATAATTTTATACATTTACTTACATGACAAATTAATTTACCTATTAAAATATTTATAAAATACAGGTAAATTAATAATCGTGTTTAATTTTCCTCTTCATTAATGTTAACTTATGATTAATTTTTCCTTTTAGATAATCAACCGTTAAAATATGGAGTTCTAGTGAGCACATCAAATACTTTTGATGGCTCTGAATTTGTGAAAATCAAATGCAGTCACACTTTACTATGGTCTATGAAAGTTCCTAGTCTATTTCGTAAGTACCTGTTTCCTATTTATCTGTATATATTTTTTAATAAAAATAATGCTCTCCCGACAAAAGTTTTTAAGAAATAAGTATCGTTCAGCGTAATAAAAAGTAATGTATACTAACTAGTTTGTTTGTTTGTTTGAACGCGCTAATCTCAGGAACTATTGGTCCGATTTGAAAAATTATTTCAGTGTTAGATAGCCCATTTATCGAGGAAGGCTATAAGCTATATATAATCACGCTAAGACCAACAGGAGCGGAGCAATGCGAGTCAAACCGCAGGGCATGGCTAGTGTTAAATAAAAATTAATTGAATACGTCAAAAGATTTCATAGATTACATACTAAAATATAGTTACTGCCAATATTTTAAACTAGTGAACCCAACCAACTTCTAGATCACGTTAATTCGAGTTAATTAATTTTAACAATATTTTTCCCTTTAGGTTAATGAAAATAGCAGTGCAGACGAACGAACGGTAAACTATTATTATAATATTAGACCCTTTTCCATTAGTTTGTAATTGTGAAAATTATTTTAAAAAAGAATTATGAAGTAGATGGGAATATTATGAACTTTTCCGTCTAATATTTGACTTGTACTATGCACACAAAAATATTTTTTAATAGAATTTAATATTGTTTTTTTTTTTATTACTTTAGACTGTCAAAATGACATTTCAAGCATATAATATAGGTTAGCGAAAAGCTCTAAACTTGAGTAGCTCTAAATTTTGAAGTGAAAGTTCGTTCAGGCGCGTTGAGAGTAAAATTTCAAGGTCGCGTCATGGTATACCGTCAAACCATTGAGTAAGGTGACGATTTTGGTATCTTTGAATCTTGCCAAAGAAGTTTCATTTCTGACACGTGTGCTCGGCACACACGCTATGTTTTATATAATTTTGCTTGTTAGGAACAGTCTTACTTAAAATTATAGGAAATTATAATAGAATTTTCTACATATTTTTTTAATATTAACTGTGGAATAGATAACTTTTGAATTAACAATGATAATACCTCGCTTTCAAAGATTTTATAAATAATAGTTGAATAGAAATTAAACCAATAAGAACACAATACAATAATTATTGTACATATCATGAAACCAAATAAATGAGAAAAGTAAATAAAAAAGTCGTTAATAATAGTTTCCTATAGTCTGTCCACTATAAGAATTGCCTTTTGACAGCTCGACGGCTGATACCAGAAGTGATGTCCAAAAGATTTTCGATTGTGATACCATTCCGATTATAAATTCAAATCATAGACATATCGATGCATTTTATGTTAAAACTAAACTAAACGAATATTTTATTATTTATTGGTTTCTATCTTACAATTTGGCTGTCTTTATGTTTAAATTACATAACATAATAGAAGAGTTTTTCTTTATCGGATATATTTTACAAAGTATTTTTATCGTTTATTATATCTATCGAACCATCATTGAATAATTCTGTGTAGACATCACTAAGTGGGCGGGGCCTGTCCATGAAGTACAATATTATTTGTATGACATTTTAACCTAAACAATACAAACCTTCATAGGCGTGAAGCTGTCAAAAAGCAAATAATCTAATGGACAGAGTATAAGCATGCTATCTTGCTTGTACTTATGACGTACGTACGTAATTTTTTATTTCAGTGGGTTATTTTTTTCAACATAGATTATATTAAAAATAGAATCAGTTTAATAACTAGATTCCTGTTATTGATTTTTTTTAGTAATTGTAATGTAAATGCATTGATTTTATTATATATAGATTCAGGTTGTTTTATAGGGGTTTTGTTGGTTTACTTTTTTCTCGCTATAAACGTACATGTTTGATTTTACATTATATTGTATTTATTGATATGTATTTTTTATTATTTGTCGGAGTTTTGTTAATTTTGGAACCACATCTGAATAGTTATTATTCCTATCCCAATATTTTTTTCTTCTTTTTAATTGTAATATTATATTTATATGTAAAACCATTTGTGTTCCGCAATGTTAATTAATTTACGTAAACTTAGTTAAATGGTTGTTTTTAAACTTGTGAAATGGATTTATATCTTTGTAATTGGGTTGGAGTTAATAAATTGTTGATTTTTTAACTTATTTATTCTTTCTGCTAGGTAAGTCCCACATTATAAAAGCGATTATGCAGGTATCGAACGCTGTTGTTTCCTATTTGAAATATGAATAATTTTCATTTAATAATTCCAATGTTCAAAAATATTCCAATTCAACTCCCCTGATGTACGGACATGCGCAAAAGTTTGTAAAAATGTTTAGACGTTTGTTACTCTTTCTCGCGAAAACCAATGAACGGATTTTGATGTGACCGAGACGGCTTAGCTGTGAGTAGCTCATGTATCACAGAACGAACTTTAAAACTATAGAAATACTGTGTAATGTTATTTAATTTATTTCCTACAGGCTTTAGAACTTAACCTTGAATTTTAATTTCCGTATTCCCATTGACCGAATAAGAACAGTAGGTAAAGTTTCAGTCAAGGTTGATCAATATTTCTCGTATTATTATCTCGAACAGGGAATTACCAGTGTTAAAGATGTATGTATTTTTTTAGATGATAATTTATATGATCTCTACTCTCTCTCTCTAAAAAATAATCACGTAAATCGGTTCAGAAACCTCGGCGTAATCGGTGTACTTACATACATAAAAAAAAATATACCGGCCGAATTGATAACCTCTGCCTTTTTTTTGAAGTCGGTTAATAAAAAATATCACGAGATTCCACCCCCGCTATTTTTATTTTATTTTTTCAATTACCAATAAAAAGTAGGTAATTTCAAGTGAATTTTACAACATTTAACTCAATAAAATAGTAGGTATGTGTAGAATCAAATTACTTAATTCAAAATTTAGTATGTACACCATCGCTATAATTACAATAATTATATTATGTAAAATATTCGTGCAACAGCAATATAATGTATGCTATAGTTAACGTAATAGTGGGGAGGCAAAAGCAGTGCTGCCAACTGTAACGCAAAATCACGAGATGAAAATCTTTTATCATCAGCTGATTAGGTGCAAACATTAGTTGCACGATTTTATCAGTAGCTGCTTACGGGAGCCTTTACGTAAGTATTTTTAATAGATGTACACAAAATAAATTTTACGAAACATTCTAGAATATTCTATGCGTAAATTGTATGGTTTTTATTTTTACACTACTACAGCTATTTATCTATAATGTACGTGATACAAATATCTATATGTATTATTCTGAGTTTAAATGTGTAATGGTTGAGTAAACACTAAAGAAAAAATAGTTATCATACCGAGGGCCAGAACTAATGAACTTTGGAGTGGACAAAAAAACGTTTCGGTCTAGTAGAGGTGTGGCAGAGCAGAGAGGGCTTGGTTGTAAAAATATTTAAAGCAAACCTTTATAGATACATGGCTGAATGTCAATTCCCAATAAGAAAAAAAAAACTAGATAACGATTAGCGGCTCTTCCAAAATAATCAATTTGTTAATTATTTGAATGTTATTTTAACCGCAAGTAGTTATCTACTTTAAGAAGGTAATTATCATTTAGATTCGATTTTTAACAGTGTAGAAAATAAATATGATATGACATTATTCGTGGTTAAATTTAATTGCATTTTTAAGTTCCAAGTCTATGGAGTAGGTAAGTTATTTAATTTTCTCTCCTCATAATGCAACGAAAGACTTAACAGTAGAAAAGAGTTCGCCATGCAAAGGGTAAGCACCCTTTCAAAATATATATAGGTAATACAATGATAGTTATCTCTGACTTTGTCGGTTCAAGTCTGGTTGGTCATGAACTCATCTGCTATCAAATTATCGTTAAGGATCCCATCACGTCTACGGTAACCGGTCACATGGTCGGAGGCACCAACATAACAAGCCAGTCAGTTTGCCGCTGCGCGTGAGTCGCGCTTAACGTGTACGTTCCATTTACGGATTCAAAATACGAATACTGGTGCGTTATTTTTTTTTATTAACTTTTTTTTAATAATCTTTGTCATGTAAACTATATTCCATTTTTAAAAACAAAGGCTGTCAGTTTTTAATGCTTTTACTAAGATAAGCTGCACTCGTAGAATGTGTCGATGTATGTTTTCTGTGTATTTTAGAGAAATGCCGTGGTTATTACGCATATAAATTGCTATTTTACGGCAATATAATGACTGAATTCGTTATGAATTGACTCGGTATTTTCTTTGATAAGAATATAATGGTAATAATTGAACTGATTAAGAAAAAATTAATTATAACGATGTTTATAAAATGATAACTTATAGGTACATAGTTAACTACCTAGTTGACAAATCTTCAAAAATACTTTAGCGATGGATTTTCTGCTAAATATTGTGTGAATGCATTGCATCAATTTTGTAGACATGTGATTTTTCATTTTAAACGTTTCCTCAATGCATAGGAAATTAGCAATGACCTTGATAAATAAACTAATTAATGTCATGTAATTCGCAATTTTACAGAGTGCACATGAATAAGATCTACGTACTTATAAGTTATAAATAATAACTACGAATACGAATTAATTTTAGGGTTTCGTACCCAAAGAGTAAAACGGAACCCTTAGTGTCGCGAGTCCGACACTTAGCTGATTTTTAACTTTCATAGTAGGTAAATAAATTAATGAAATTTCTTCAGCTAAGGGACTGACCAAACGAGATGTAAATGCAAAAAATATACCTATTTGTATAAAAAATGAGTGCGTTCCGAATTAAAAGGTTCATGAAAATGGAACAAAAATGGAGTGATCCTTATCTAGGATAGTTTCTACATGTTCAAGTGAATGATCTTTATTTAGGTTTGAGGTTCCACAGCTTCCTGATATTTTGTGTTTAGCTTAGGTACCTAATCTATGTAAATTTACGTCAGAAAGTGTTAGGTAAACAGGTAGCCATACCCCAATCAATTAATTTTGAGTTTGAGTTTGAGTTTATTGTAAGCGGATAAAAAATTCTTCATGATTTTATACCTATTCCTTAAAAAATAGAGATTTTTTGCATTTATCCATCTCCTCATCTCGTGACATGTAAAAAACCATTTTGGCTACCTATATAAAACTTACCTACTGCCTTAAAAAATAACGTCTTAACAATCTTAACATGACCTAACAGATAAAAGATAACATCTAAATACCTATTCAGCTATCACACGGTTGGCAATGCCTCTAAATTTAAAATATAATAAAATACGACCTTTCCTTTACTGTCACTGATAGATCACATTTATCGTGACAAGCCTGTAATACATCATCATGTCTTGCTTATCACATTATAGTGACATGTATTGCTTTGGGACATAAGATTTACTGATATGATACGTCGATACAGCAATCTTAATCACTACATAGTATAAAACAAAGTCGCATTCTCTGTCCCTATTTCCCTATGTCCCTATGTCCCTTTGTACGCTTAAATCTTTGAAACTACGCAACGGATTTTGATGCGGTTTTTTTTAATAGATAGAGTGATTCAAGAGGAAGGTTTATATGTATAATAACATCCATTAAATAGTGGAGAAGTACTGTTATTTTTGAGGTTTCTAATGTGATGTTACATTTTTTCCGCTTACATTGCAAACGCAGGCTGAACCCTACGAGTTTTATGAAAATAATGTACTAAGTATTATACACATTTAAAAGGTCTACAGAAAAGTCCGCGATGGTATATGTCTATCTCTTATGGATAACCCACAATAACTTTTTTTTGTCATTTACTTTTTACGACAAATAATGGCTAATTTTCGATGCGATTTTAACCAATACAGCATTAATCCTTAACCAATTAAATACCTTGAATACATTGTTCATTTAATATAGATCTATATGGCCCTTTACACCGTATGATTTAAGTGAATATTTTCGAAGATATTACAGATTTAAAAACTGCGGGACGTACCGTTTGCGGCGGTACCGGCCGGCCGGGCCGCTATGTTTTTATATACAACGTTAAAAGTTTTTCTGTAGTGTATTTAGTATCAGCATTGCACCCGTGCGAAGCCGGGGCGGGTCGCTAGTACTATTATAAAGGCGAAAGTTTGTATGGATGTTTGTTACTCTTACACGTAAAAACTACTGAACCGATTACAATGAAATTTAGCACACATATAGAGGGTAACTTGGATTAACACATAGGATAGGTTTTATCCCGGAAATCCCACGGGAACGGGAACTATGCGGGTTTTCCTTTGAAAATGCGGGCGAAGCCGCGGGCGGAAATCTAGTATATTATAATCCTTTTGATAAGAAGGCTAGAAATCTCGAGACCTTATTTCTAATGCATGTCTTATATTATAGATTGCTTTGCTTGCTTGCTTTAATCTCTTTGAGTTTATTTTATAAGTAACTTTGCTACTATTGTAGACTATTCCTTAAATCTTCCTTGATCCGGATATCTATTTCGTCCTCCTGCCCTGCTGGACATATAAAATTAAAACACTTATAGGTACCTAGGTACATACTCTTACTCCAAATCTACCTTTATACCATCTTAATTCCGCTGTGGATAATACAACAAATTCTTATAGCTCATCAAAGATTCTTTGCTCACCAAACAAATTAATGAAAATTAATTAATATTGATAGCTACGGAAACAAAGTTTACGAGCGTTTGTACTTTGTGCAGCCAAGTGTGGTTTGGTAAATGGGGCATTTAGAATGGCATCTTAGATTCATGTAGCATTTTCCAGATAAGATGCACTGTAAATACTAAATAACCTTTCCCGTTCTAAGTGCAAGAGAATATTACACCTATGCATACAACGCAAAATACAATAAATCCAGTTCTTAGGCGAAATTACTTTATTTCGCAGGATATTTTTGTGTACAGGACAGGTTATTTATATGGTAAAAAAATAATCCATATATAACCATTTATATAACCAAAGTTTTGAAGAATACTTACCTATCTGTAAAGTCTGCAACTTACCTACTCTCAAAAACCTTGCAAATTTACACACATTATCTCGAATTGTTTGACAAGCTTAAAAAAATGGGTCTTTCAGCATAAAGTATAATTTATAATTAGAATAAAGAATAAGAATAAAATAAATTTTATTAGGCACACCAAATTACCACCACCAACACAAACAAAAAAAGAAACAATATCAAAATACACTCTTAAATATAATCAAACATTTAATCTAACATTTTATCAATTAAAACTAAGAATATGATTTGTGTGGCGACTGGCGACCTAAAGGGTAAGGCCGCTCAGCATATGCTATGCCGATATGGTCAGCATAGCGCTGGTTTTCAGGGCCCCACCAGACAACAAAACGCTTAAGTCTAAAAGTCGTTCTAATTAGTAGGTACTTAACTCTTTTCATAAAGTAGGATTTGTACAATCAATACCTGCAGACGAAGCAAGTGTACTGTGTAACGTAAAATACAACTTCAATACCATACAAATTAGTCATAGTTTATTTAATTAATTGCGTAAACATTTTCGAGTTAAAAATGTTTTTGTTATCAACATTTGTATTATGTTAAACATACGACGGCCTAATTGATGTGCGTCCATATTATGTAGGTTATTTGAATATCAAAGAAAATGTTGTGGTAATACACATTTTTTTATTTACCTATTTAATTTATTAATATTTTTATTTATATAACACTTCAATAAAGTTGTACAGACAGAAAACCTTAGAACTAATTACAGAAAAGAAAGACAGAGTACAACTTATTTGGCGACCTTATCACTTAGTAGTGATCTCTTCCAGGCAAGCACGGTAAAAGGTAAACAAGCAAAAGATCACTATATAATTGGCAGGAAGAGAACAGTAAAAAAAGGATAATAAGAATATTATGAATAGGACTCGGAGCGATTATTTAAAGATTAAAGATTGAACTTTTATCACAGAATGTTGACATCTTAACTATCTGCGTGCCCTATTTTCCAACCAGGAACAAGGAATAATATACACACACGAACTATTTCCTAAACATATGGGTAGCCATCAGCGTTAGCCAGGCACCGTATCAAAGTTTCAGTTAGGGAGTTTGACGCTCTATATTTTCATTTTTATCGATATCTTGTTCTATGTTATCTATGTTGAGTTTAAATCTAATAGATAAGAAAATGAAATAAATATATAAAAAAAGTTAAGTATAAAGTAGATCAGGTAGGTAGTTAAGTAAATTTAATATTTACCTATAAATTACTTTTTATATAAAAACTATAAAAAAAAATTGCCAGCCTGTTAAAATTATACCTCCACCACTACTGTATAAAAATCATTGTACCATTTTACTAAAATAACAAACTCGTAATTGAATAATGTAGGAAGCCATAATGCATCTGGTATATTTACACTAAATTTAGTTGATTTATCGACATATTGGAGCTGTTTACAATACAGATTATCGTAAAAACTGGCCCTGCTTAGATCGTTACCTTATTTCTCGTTTCCTCTGCGTAGAATTTCCTAGAATTTAATGTTAGTGTACCTATAATAACTGTACAAACTAATTCGCAGTACACTACATACCATATAATCTATTACCTAATAACATGTTAGGTAATTAACAAAATAAGGGCTGATTTCTATTTGTAAAACCTTTATTACTTAAATAATTTATCTGTCACGATCCGCACTATCTTTTTTCACTCCTTATTTTATTATCATGATATGCAAATTCCTAACCGAACCTGCAGATCTAGACGTGTACTTACGTATAAAACACCTACCTATACGAATATCAAATACAACATCGATTTTAATGTCGTACACTAAGGATAACTTTTTTAAAACGGATAAAAAGTCACAAAGGTCGCAATCGGAAGCAGAGAGACGGAAATCGCCTTGTCATGACCTTCGTACATTAATAACGAGGGTTTTATAAATACCAGTGCATACTCCAACCTTCAGTTGATATTATCCTGCGCAAGATCTCGGTCTGATACAGGGTTGACAGTGACATGATAATAAATGAAATTGCACGTATGATTACTCGTGAACCCTAGAATAAGGTGGGATGGAAAATGGTTCATAATAATATCTAGGCAATTATTGCCTAATATTTATTAGATTTAGTGTGTTAAGATTTTTGGTACAATTCAAGGGTCCATTTTCCTTATAGAAAAATTAAAGTATACGCAAACATCAGCATTGACCCTTAAAATTGATACCTAGATCTGGCAACTCTAATTTGCCGAGTCTATATAATTGCACTATATTATGCATAAGCATGCAAATGAATTTGTAAACATATTGTTGTAGTGTATAATTTATACACCTTCACAGTGTTGATTTACACTGAACAATTGCACGAATTTATTAAAGCAAATAGTATCTATGATCTTGATACTTATTACCTACCTAAATATTTTACGTAAGAATGGCAACTTTCTATGATGAGCAAAGTCAATAAAAATAGACCAATGAAAAAAAAATATACCGACCGAATTGAGAACCTCCTGCTTTTTTTAAGTCAGTTAAAAATATTAAATCGTACGTTTATTAATATTCCTACTTTTCATCAATAATGTTTTTGCCTTGGTAATTTGGTAAACTTAACAAAGAACTATATTGTATGCGATGGACCATAGTCCATAGCGGAAGTTACTCGCATAATATCAAGTTAAGGTCGTCAACCGATAAAAATTTGGATGATAAAAATAAGTGAAACATATTAAAAATGTTAAGCGAATACGTGATTTGACTAAATTTTACAGTATTTTGTCATACTGTGTTTGAAATTTGATCTCCATGTCCGTTTCTTAGTTTTACTTGAAATATTTAGTCTGTGGTGTAACCACAGATAATAATATTCTAACTAATAATTATTTTATTAAATTCTAAATATTATGATAGTCTAACTAATGTATTCCGTTCACCGTTGCATTATTTTATAACAATATGTTTAATCGGACTCTCCTTTGATAGTACCACATAATATAATATAATACTGATATTACCTAGGCTCTTAAAAAAACTATGTAAAGTAGTAATTGATGCTGATGATATCTTGTGATTATTTATAACTAGCTTCCGCCCACGACTTTGTACGTGCATCCCCGTTTTTCCCCGTTCCCGCAAGAATTTCGGGAAATCCTTTCTTAGCGGATGCCTACGTCCTAACATCTACCTGCATGCCAAATTTCAGCCCGATACGTCCAGTGGCTTGGGCTGTGCGTTGATAGATCACTATATCAGTCACCTTTGAGTTTTATATATATATATATATATAGATTATGGTTTCAGCCTATCTATTTAAGAATAACACACCTAATATAGGAGACGGGCTGGAATTCTTTCACGCAACGTGTAAATCGTGTTTAGAATTAATACAATCCTTGGTCCAATACATTGCAATGATTGTAGTCTTCCAAAAATTAATTAAATGCAGAGACCTCTCGTTTATTTATGGTAATAAGGAATATGCATAAAATTTGAAATGGCCTAAAATATTTTTTTCTCGAATACTTATTATCGTAATATTATAATGAAAAGGATTTTTTTTTTATTTACTTATTATTTAAACCCCTAAAATAATATTCAAAAAGTGCAAAATAAGGGAGCGAAATTCAAACTTCCAAAACGCGCCACAACTGGTCGAACGAAATGTGACGTCATCTGACACGACATTGTATTCATCACTCCACAGTAAACACTAAGGTAAACATCCACTGGACGTGTCATGTGACGTCACGCAAAGCGCGCGAAAAATGGCGGCGTTTGAACTGCTTACATTTTTTAACAGTTTTAAATTTCATTTTTAAAAATATCTAGAGTATTTTGAGTCCCATTTATATTTTTTTCTACGTTATAAAATAGTAAACTATTAATTTAAGACAAAAAATAAAAACATGAATATTCCCCAATACAAACTACAATCAGTTATATTATCTGTGCTATAATCAATGTAATTCGGCACAAAAAAATCCTGTGTTGTTATTTTTAATATACAGTATCTAGAAACCTACTTTAATTTAATTTCATACATAACAGATTGATCGAACTTTATGTATTTTTACTTACCTGGTAGTTATAAATAATACCTACCGATTTAATTGTTACATACGCTGAAATCTCAGTTTTCTTCCGTGAAATCGTTTTTCTAACGGACAAGTTTTTACCCAAGAGGACATAAAACAATAGATGATCATTTGCATTGCGTCCATTATAATTAAGCTTATTAGAATGCACATCTTAAAGTTTTCCTCGAGAATCAAGATTTACCTACACTTTAGAGCAGTGTAAACTAGAAAATAATGTTTATTATTATCAAAAACCTTGGCATGACTAAACCCAATTAAAACGGCCACACTGTACGGGAGGGACAAGCTTTCAAATAAAAAGAGAACCATCCAATTCATTTCATCCAGTCAAAATTCCAGAGGTAACAAACCCGAAAAGAAAATTCAGTCGAATTGAGATTTAAGTAGTGAAGAAAAAAGGGAGGTTCCCTTTTTTTGGAGTCGGATGAAAATACCAGACAATGTAGTTTCCTATGTTTTTATACAAGGAATTTTGTTTAGGAAATTTCTGTTCATTGGCACGTTCCATTGTCCCAGTGAAAGAATTGGGCCGTCATAATAAACAAGACGGTATAAAAAACACTAGCCTTGTACTTGGTCGCTGTGCTTCGTTAAATGAAACTAATTAACTGTGAATGAAAGTATTGATGTGTAACAAATCATGGACAGAAATATGCATTTAGTTGTCATATTTATTATTTACAGACCTTAGTTACAGACTAACTAGGAATAGTTAGTGACACAGTTTAGACTGGTAAAAAAATACATTGTCTTAATAACTTATATTGGCTACAACTCTAATAAAGTAGAACTATATTTTTGAGGGAATTGAGAATACATATATTTATATTTTTATTTATCTATGTCATGACGTAAACCTAAAATGCATCATCAACTAAAATATAATTTATACACAAAATAATGTTCACACACACCGGTACACACTGTAAAAAATGTACCTAATTGTTTATCATTATTTGTTATTAGGTACATGTAAAATAAGAACAGATTGTTGAAAACTATAAACATCCTGGTCATTAGACTCTAAACAAACTGAAATAAGTACATTTCTTGTAATTATGCTAATTAAGCTGTTAAAATTTAACTCGGTCATTAGTTTTGCTTGCTTTTAACGTTTTATATTTTCGTCTTGTTTACTCTTAATTGGAAAATACGTGACTTATTATTTACAAAATTGTCGTAATTTTGTAAAGTGTAGTATTAGGAGATATATTTAAATAACCACTTATAGTCCCTTGATCCGGTGATGCCCATTTATCACTCAGGAATAACTGCAAGTTCAAATGGAAAATAAATTGAATAATATTAATTATATTGTTTATGGACAGTTTATTTAAAAGATTTAAGAGAAGATAATATATTACCTATACTACCTAACTTATTCCCATATGTACTTTAAGGTTACGGACTGATTAACATACATTCACAAAACTCGTAAAAACAGTCACCAATGTTATCAGGACCATCATCAGCTTGCATTGATCTGAACAACGTACACAATAACCTACTGTATTAATTAGCATTAAGGTTCATTTTATTCTGGCCACTTATCATGACATCATACAAGTTTGCATATTGAATAATTACCTCAGGTATGACCAGTTTTTGAGCACATTAACGTAAACATTAAGGTTCTGGATTTTATAGGAATGCAAAAAAATGAAAGAATATTAAATAATTAATATTAAGAATAAAGAATATTATCACACTTTATATCTATGGCTCGAATATACTTCAATTTCCCGCGCCTTTTCAACTATTGTTTAGAATAAAATATGATTTAATACGAGCACTTGTTTCATACCGGATATTTCATGGAATGTAGATAAATTTGGTTGTGACCTAAATAAAACTGTTCGTTTTTAACAAAAGAATTTCTTATTCAAACAATGAACTGACTTCTATAGCAAACAGTCATTACTTAAATGAAATGCAATTATTTGCTTAGTTCGTCATTGAAGATAAACATTTATCATTTAAATACCTAAAAAGTAAAAATAAATGAGTATTTTAATCAACACTTGAATTCCCCTCCTGACTGAAATTTAGGGTTGTTGAGGATTCCTCTTCCGCTTCCTCATAATGCGGAAGTTCCGCAATATTTTGGGTTCCTCACCCGTTACCGCATCCTCAAGAATAAAAATAAAAAATTCCTCTTCCGCTATCGCTTCCTCAAAATTTTGAGGAAATTTATGAGGATGCCGTATCTATGACAACGCACTCGCTACGCGCAGCGCGATGCCAGGCCGATTCGATCGGGCGGCGAATTTACAAAGCCTATATCCTACAAAAATACCTATACTTTTTGAGTCACGAGTCGGACTCTAATAGATGAGCTTTATGCAACTCGACAAAACCTAATCTATCTAAATAAAAAAGTGACTCGACTTGATTATAATTTCCTATCATCCTCATCCTCATCCGCTTCCTCTTCCGCTTCCTCATCCTCATCCTCAAAAAAATATCCTCATCCTCATCCGCATCCCCTAAATTTGCGTGTGAAAATTCCTCTTCCTCCTCCTCTTCCTCATAATCACTTCCTCAACAACCCAAGACTGAATCTATGTTTGTTGACAATAAATCCATTTCAATCAAGCAATCAAACATAACCTTGCTTCGTAAAAGGGTTCGTGATACAATTTAAGGCAACGCAATTTGGAATAAATCTCATAGCCCATTATAATTTTATGTTCTAAGATACGTGCTTCAATATTCAAAAAGTCTATTTTTTATTACATATCCTACACGTGGTATAGTAATTCAAGTATAAATTAAAATTAATTACAAAAATGTGGCGGTTTTATTTTTCACTCCACTTATATGTTTATGTAAATACCTATTGCAGATTTAAATCGAATGACTCATTTTATGAAAACACTGACAGAATAATTATTACGACTAATCATTAGACCGTACGTACTGTGAACTATAAACAAAGGAATCAAAGATTAAACTTTGCAGATAGAGTAAAGAGCATTGCTAATGTTAAATGTAAATAATACGAAGGGAATGCAAATAGCAACAATTTAAATGCCACGAAGCTAATTTAATATACACTCACCGGCACGGAATCTTGGCCACTGCAAATTTTTGCGTAAAATAACACTATTTCTTTTCTACTACAAAATTTAATTAAAATTTAATCAAAACTAGTTACTTTAATGTTTTTACTAACTTTTAGTAATAATTGGAAGTTTATAAGAAGTACTACCGCGTAGATATGAATTAAACAAGAATTTACGCTTTTCCTGTGAAATTTAAATGTTTTCTTAAAAAATGCACAAAAATTAGAAAGAACGTTTCCATAAAAAAAAATTGAACCTTTTAATATAGAGTGTTTCTTTCTCTTTCCTTAAACACTGCTTGCATCCAGTCTGGCATACTCTAGAAGACATTTTTGATGTCCACTTGAGCTATAGTGTACCAAACGGCCCCAGCTGTATTTCTAAGCTCATCTAACATTGGTGCTGGGTTGGAATCGAACTTTATGTTTCTTGTAAGCATGTCCCAGATGTGTTCTATGGGATTAAGATCCGGGCTACGAGCTGGCCACTCCAATTTTTCAATAATAACCTCTTGAAGGTACTCTTATACGCATCGTACGACACGCGGACATGCGTTATAGTGTATTAGTAGCAAATTTTCCTTACTGATAAACCTGTAATAGGGCTGACCATGTTCCTGGAGAATTTCCTTGATGTACCTGATCAAATTTAAGCCATTATCTACGATAACTAACTCCGTGCGAGCATCGGAACTTATACCTCCCCATACCATTATTGACCCTCCATGAAAAATCCCAGTTTGAGCGTGGTGATGGGTGAAAACCTCTCTTCTCGTCTCCTCTATACTGACTCTTGGCTATCAGAAGCTCGTAAAGTGCCTTAGCAGTCATCTGTGAACACCTCACGAGCGCACAGGCTGTGGGTCCTGTTTTCATGTTCTCGTGCAAAACGAAGACGTGCTTCTCTGTGATGTCTGAGGAGTTCTGGACGGCGTGCTGGTCTGCAAACCTTCAAATTAACTTCCTTCATTAGTCTTCTCACCGATTGCTCACTCACATTTATTATCCTGGTGTTTTAGAGCCGGTGGCGTATCTCAAAAACTGTCAGAAAGCCATTTCTGAGTATCTCTTGAACAATAAACGGGTCTTATCGAGCTGATGAGCACCTCACGCCTTCATTTCCTAGTCTGCACGTGTAGCTGCCAGTCTCCTGGTATCTTCTCTATGCATAGTGCATCGCTGAACGTGGTGAACTTTACATTAGGTACTTTATGTTGCGGCAGTCATTGGTCTAACATTGTGATGGACTGAGCAGGTTGTTCAGATGTTAACGGCATTTTTTATTGTTTGTTATGATCATTGACTACAGTACAACAATAACAATATCTTAAAACGGCATAAACGATATCGAAAAAAGTTTAAAACGAACAATTCTTAATTTCGGCTTAACCGCACAAATCACAAATTTCGAGTAACTCTTAAAAAGTGGTAAAAGATTATTCTCAAACTTAATGATTTCTTACCATAAAATTAAACAAATAATATGTTAACATATCTGCATACAAAAAAATCGTGAAAAACACTTCAAACTTTTTTTATCGGCAAATTTGTAAGTGGCCAAGATTCCGTGCCGGTGAGTGTATTATTATGTTTTGGACATCTTGAATTCGAGGTCAGCAAAGTGGATAGTGTTAGGTACAACTAACATGTAAACAGTGTTACAACATGTAAACTATTATATAAACATAATGTAATAGATTCTATTACTTACACAATGAAATTATTATCGAGTAAATAAAATTGTTTTGGTTAAGGTCAGGTTTATCGGTTGATGGACAAATATTTTGTACGTCTACCTAAGACAACAAAAGTCAACAACGATTTTAGTAGTCCGAAATTCGTTGGATATTTTTTACATTTTTACTTATTTGCATTGAATTATATTTTACATAAATCTTTTTAAGCCACATAAATAATTTCAATATGAGAAGATTTAAATTAAAAAAAATACCTAGTTATGTATTACGTTTTCTATGGAGTAGGTAATTTTTTATTTTACATAGCAATAATAATTACATATTTTATCGTATAATTACATGTTAATTTCTAAATCTAATTGCAATAGAATTCAGCCATATATAATAAGACGTAAGCAGATATTATATTCAAGTCGTTTCACACGCATTTATAAGTAAATCATCATATTTACAGAACTTCTTTTTGGTTTTAGGATGATTTTTGTTTCATTCCGGCAGTAAATTGATGTTTGCTGTTTAATTGATGACTAAGAAGGATGTTATGATTACCTACATTGTATTTGTTTTATGAGAAAGCACAGTGTAGACTTAGAATTCTTATTATCTTCTTAAGTATACCGGAGTTGATTGGATTACGTTACGGTAGACTATTCTAGGTGAGATGATACTTTAAAATTACAGCAATAAAGTATCTCCATCGTTCTTAATGATATCAGTCATCAATATAAATGTTGATTTTGTGGTTGATTTACTACAAGATCATTCTTTGTTCCATTCGTCCGCTCCAACTGTAACTTCGACTGACTCATATACTGAAGTTCGAGCACGAAAACTATCGTCAAAGTACCTATTCGCATCGGCATCGAGGGCTTTGTATGGGAATTTGCAAACCGTGTAACTAATTTGTTATATGTAATAACTAGCTTACCTCCTGTAGCTTCGCCCGCATGCTCTACAACTTAACAAATTATATATTAAAATTTAAAACCTTCCTCGAGAATCACGCTATCCATTAGTGAAAACAGAATGAAAATCGACGCATTAGTTTTTGAGTTTTTAACGAACAGATAGACAGACGCAACGGATGACTTTGTTTTCGGATCATTATATAGTGATGACGTCATTTACTCGATGATTATAATCAACTACACATGTGTTTAATGTTTTTTTTAATGCTTGTTACAGACAGGGGGGACAGAATAGACTTCCACCATGGGGGCGATGTTCCGAAGCGAGGAGATGGCACTCTGCCAGCTCTTCATACAGCCAGAGGCGGCGTACACCTCGGTGTCAGAGCTGGGGGAGGCTGGCTCTGTGCAGTTTAGAGATGTAAGTGTTTTTTAATAGTAATTTAAGACTATAATCATGTCTGGACAAAGAGATAAATATGTTATGTTTTCAAGCACTTTCAATTCCATTGGGAAATGTGTGTGGAATTGATGGCGAGCTATTTATTGAGCTCTGCCATTTTTCCACACTTGAATTAGTCCTGCTTTAAGACGTCATAGTAACTATCCTGGTTGCCTAGAACAAGGTTATTACAAAATGTAGCCAATGTCACTCAGGAAAAAATTCAGATTTGTTCCAATGAAAAAAAATTAAGAATTCCATTGAAAATATGTTTTCTTCCTTGGTTAGTTCAGAGATACATATTTAGGTGTAAGAAACACATAAATATCTTACTTTTTCTTTATCGTACAAGGAACTTTTCCGCTTAGCGACCACATCGTCCCGTAAATTCTAATCAATGTTAGTACATACTTAGTTATAGACTACAGATTCTACGAATAATTGAAGGTTGACAAGAAATAATTTATTAGCCATTTAACCTATTGCGTATGATAATATTGCCAGCCTACATTATTCTTACCATATACTTATGTGGCAATATCAGTTTATTGATTTGGTTACTTAGGTATATGAAAATGAAATTTTGTTGTATAGTCTTACCATAAATTAAAATAAAATGTGAGACACAATATACTTATTAATAGCATTAAAAATAATATATGCACAAACCGAACATTGTAGACCCATATTTCGATCAATAAACTCAATACATAAATAATTCATGTGTCTGCGATATGGTAATTTGCATTATCAATGTTAAACACGCGTATTTGTTTAAAATAAATCCTCATATAACAAACACGAGATATTTGAAATAATTCTATTTAATCCCATGCAATATCATGATAAATAAATTGCACGAGTATCTCAATGCACTCAATGCAAGGCAACGATATCGACCTAAATACCTCAATTAGCAATCATAAGCGTTTACTTCACAATTTTCTAAGTAAATAACGATAAAAATGTGTTATCCCCATTTATGTTGGGATTGTTTTATGCGGTCCAAGTTTGGAGCGACTTCGCCTTAAACCGGAATGGAATGCTTGTTACCAAAGGTTTATTAGCTCCAATTTTTGTGGAGTGCTTTTGGTATACAGAATTTAAGGGGAAATTGTTTTGTGCGTTATATTTCAAATATTCAAAATGCCAGTCAGTCTGGAGCTGGTCGACTTTTCAATAAATAATTAAATAGGTACCTAATTACCTATACTAAAATTAATACATTTTGATTTTAGCTCAATTCCAACTAGCATTATGAAATAATCAGATCACAGGTCCTGTTGATTATTCCATGATTGACGTGCAAACAATTGCCCATCTAAACATCCTGCTAAACTTTCGCTATTAATACGCATAATACATGTAACCAGACAGTTCACAGTATTACGAAACAGTAGTAAACTAAAATCTAAATTAGCTCATAAATATTGAAGACTGGTTCCTTCGCCTTAAGGCGTTGCATAACGTGTTTGCAGAGAAAGGTTAGCAAGATGGTAATTTGGTGTTTACATCTCGAGGTCAACTTCACTGTGTATGGCATTCGCGTTCTTAAGGTCAAATAGTTTTTATAAACTTACAGCTACTTATTAGATAGTATTCAGAAACGTATCCTTTAATTATATAGAGGAGTGTTAGGTATGATGTTAGCATAAGCTTTGAAACGAAAGGTAACTAGGTACGGCGTTAAACAAAATAGAACCTTTTATGGATTAAAATGTTTATTGTTCATTTTTTCTTTAAAATTCCAAGGATTAATTTATAAGGAAAATTAATGTCAGAAAATTTTCACCAATCGACATTGAAATTAATGTTGTTTACGTCCTTATAAAATATGAATATTTTTTGGGAGCTTTTCGTCAATAATTTATACAATACTTTTAGCAACTACTTTCAGTTTCAATGTGTATATTTCCGTAAAAACTTAAAGTAGTAGTCAGGACGAATGATTATTATCATATGAAAAATTCCTCAGTTGTTTTTACCATACATGTACGGTTGCCTAAACCTTGTAACCCTTTCAATATAAATCAGACGTCAGCTCGTAATTAAGGTACTTTTTATGGGCAGCCTTGCGTGCCGAGTCCTTTACGATAATTTTACCTGAGTCTCGACGGCCATGATTCAAACGGGATATCGGACAGGAAAAATTGATAAATAAATTCAATCTTGTTTCAATTACGCATGGAGATTGGAAAAACTATTTCTAGATTGCACATTTATATGATACTAGCTGCGCTCCGCGATTTCACCCGCGTGGCTCTGCTCCTGTTGGTCTTAGCGTCATGATATACCTATAGCCTATAGCCTTCCTCGAAGAATGGGCTATCGAACACCGAAATAATTTTTCAAATCGGAACAGTAGTTCCTGAGATTAGCGCGTTCAAACAAACAAACAAACTCTTCAGTTTTATAATATTAGTATAGATTATACTATTTATTTTTAACATAGTGAAGCTCAAAAAATTTAGTTTAGTTATTTTAATTTTAAAATAAATATTTGAGCTAGTATTTAAGTGTTGTAACAATATAGGTCCTACGTAACAATAGGTAATCGCTTTGTTTTTGCAAATATCACGTTTTCCTCCATATTGTAAAAAATATGATAATGCTTTCCACTTTTTATTGTTCTTATCATTTTACTGTCTTTGCGTTTAGTCAGTTTTATTCTTGGTTTTATTACCAACGGAAGTAGAAGGATTTTAATTGGTCAACGTCATTTATTATAACAAATCATCACCAAAAATACCTATATATATTATTAGGTAAAAGCTTTAGCCCTAGCCGCCCTAGGGCCCAGAAAAATCTCGGTAAATGTCATTCCAGAATACAGATTTTTTTTTATTTTTTTTTATTACACTTTATTGTAATACAATCATTAAATAATAGGAAACAGATTGTAAAGTTATCATCAAAATAAAAGTCAGCAAATTCCGCGCTAGACTTTGTATGTTAGAAATCAATATTATGACATCCATTCATGCATTCCAATTTATAATTAGAAGGATATTATTTAACACAAAGTTTCTTATTACATCTACTTATTTTACAGCGGTTATGATTGCTCAATACATAAAGAGGTCATCTACGTATTAATTTGTCTCATTTCTGTTACAAACTTAATAAACTTTATTGTTTTTAAAGCTTCCAAATAATTTATAGTAATAATTTTATACATACTGGATAAACTAGTCAGGTTAAAGCTATTTTGTTGGTTGATACCTAGTGTTGATAGTAATCTTAATTCGCGTGCCTGCATTGTACTGGTTTGATTACCTTCTATATTCGTAACAATAGCATTTGTATGATTATTTATGCCTCTTTAAATAACAAAAGGTGAAAAAGATTCTGCTAGTACCTACGAATTTTAAATAGTTGCTCCTGAATCCTGTGATAGATATCTAGTATTCAAAATAAAAAGGACAATTATCTATATAAGTATTTATTTAAAATTATATATGTATGTTTATCAGCCATCTGGTTTCCATAACACAAGCGAAAGCTTAGGGGAGATCGGGTTTGGTTGTCTCACGGGTTGGTTGTCACAGCGGTCTTAACACAAAACTGAACTATCGAATAAGTGTTGAACAGCGTGGCAAGAGCGATACAGTGGAAACGCTGTCCCCACTTCGCGTCAGACCGCTCCGATCTGCCGTGAGGGCCTCACACGTGTTTATTGTTTTCGCACAGCAAAAGTAAATTTTTGTGCTGCTGTGTCGAACCTCGTAATTATACGTTCTTGTTTTACAGTAATAATCTTTCAGTTCATTTGATGATGATGAAATGTGTTTTATAATATCGTAGTATAGTTTTTTAGATATTCATTGATCGGAATTTATTTTCAATGTTATTTTTCTAAAACGTGTTATGGGGCTCGTTGTCACAAATTTTCGGGGGCTGGTTGTCACATGTCAACCAGCCCCCTGTATGCGAGCTGACTTTATTTGCGTTTTGAGGTTGTTTGTTTCAGCCGTTAATTTTCAATCAACACCGGAAACCGGAAAATCACCCTAACAAACCTAATCTATCCTTGATGACTCTATATTGACTCACGATTATTATTATTTGCTAAAATTGTGATTCTTAATATTCAGACTGAAATAAAGACTGTCTACGGTTTCATTTGGTTAAGAGTTCTTAATTAAAAACTATTCCGTAAAATTATAAGACCAAAAAGTGACTTTCTATTTATAAATTGCCTGTTATTTAGTATGTGACTACCTACCCTAGGCATTGTGACAACCATCCCTGACCCGGGGTTATAAGTCACATTTTTCTTTAGAGTGAAAATACAAAATATTTCTACAACTGATAATATTATACAAAAATACGTTTATTTCTTTTGTAACAGAATAATTACACTATCTTTTGGTATACAAATATCATTCCTAAATTACGTATTTTGGAAGTTACATAAAAAAGTTAAAAAATGTGACTTTCAACCCCGCTCTCCCCTACTATGGGATCAGATCGTGCCGTGTGTGAAAATTGTCCTGAAATATTGATTTATTTATTTTATTTATTTAATTCCAAAGAAGCGTAATTAGTTTTACGGAGTAGCGTTAGCTCCTAAAGATAAATCAAATCAAAGAGACAAAATTTTGTTTGAACTAGAAAAAAATAATTGTAGTGCATACTTACACAATTTTTTCGACATTCCAGCATGTTCTTAATTTTTCCTGTTTTCTTTACAGTTAAACCCAGACGTAAACGCGTTCCAACGTAAGTTCGTGAATGAGGTCCGCCGCTGCGATGAGATGGAGCGCAAACTGCGCTACATCGAGGCTGAAGTGCACAAGGACAAGGTGCACGTGCCCGCCGTCAAGGACATACCCAGAGCGCCCAACCCTAGGGAGATTATTGATCTTGAGGTAAGGAAGAGACAGAAAAAAGCCGAGTGTCAGAAGTGAAATTTCTTTGGAAAGATTGAAAGACTATGACGCGACCTTGAAATTTTAGTCTCAACACGCCTAAAAGAAGTTTCACTTCAAATTGCATAGTATGGATCGGATATAGGATCGAATAAGACAAAAATAGGGTATTGAGAACCGTAGTTTTTAGAAACATCGGATGGAAACTATAGGAATCACTTTATTGGATGAAATTGTCGATGACCGTAGGCTTTCCGATAGGCTCGATCCTCTGTCAGTGCGAAGAGACGTTGCGTCTCTCTGTATACTGTACAGAATCTACTATGGGGAGTGCTCTGATGAATTGTTCCACCTTTTACCAGCCGCACAGTTCCACCATCGGACCACACGCCGTAAAAACCAGTTCCATCCGCACCATCTGGATGGTTGGCGCTCCACCACTGTCCGCTTTACCCGCAACTTTCTTCCGCGTACGGTGAAACTGTGGAACGATTTGCCACCTGCGGTGTTCCCGAACAACTACGACATTGGGGCCTTCAAGAAAGAGCTTATTTGTCCATAAAGAAGTGTTGCAAGTGTTTATGGGCGGTGGTGACCACTTACCATCAGGTGGCCCACCTGCCCCTTTGCTTGCTCTGACATAAAAAAAAAAAAAAAAATCCTTTGCTTACAATTACGAATCATAAGAAGCGATGCTTCTAATTCATAACATTACTATTACATCGAGGGAGTTATAATGAGGTTTTAATTGTAATATATAGGCACTTTGGTTGATTCGCGACCAAGTTAAGCTACAAACTATCTTTTATAATTTTTCAATCATTTATTTAGTCTTCTTTAGTTTCCTGTTTTCAATTCGATAGCTTTTACAATGTTGTTAAAAGAGGCCCTCAGTCCTATTTCTGTGGAAATGACATAATTTTAGATCGTAAAACGCTATGTTTATTTTAACATTGCGGCTTTACATCATAGAGATGTTATTAATACCAACGTTACCGCAAACATGCACCTCTAATGATCTGACAAGAATTACAAGACATTTATTGCGTGCGGCCGGAGATGAGACATCGCATGTTAGTTAGAGTGTTGGTGGTTTTATTTTATAATAGCAAAAGTGAATTAATGAGGTTTTAATATATGCTGTCAGCAAAGAAAATACATCGTCAGTTTTATATAACTTTACTGAACATGCATGCACCTTATTTCTTAGGTACATAATAATCTCTCAAATGTCTTAATGACTCTATCGCGTAATGTTGGATTACCTACTGTTTGATGTTGCAATTTTAGATAATAGAATTAAATTCTTTTGGCAGTTTCCAATACTGGTTTGTATTTGTAGTATTACTGTCATAGAAATCTAAATAACAAGACACATAGAAGTGCTATAATGTCATAATTCGTATGAAAACAGCTGTCGCCAAAATCAACACATTTAAATGTGTGTTTGACTGTCGTCAGTGAATGGTGCAATACCAATCGTATGACCCTCAATGTTAAAAAATGCCAAGTAATGTGTTTTACTAAAAGTAAAAGGCCGATCATTTTTAATTATAACACTAGTCATGTAACACTGGAACGAGTCAAGGTCGTTAGAGACTTAGGTGTGATGTTCGATTCTTCACTATCATTTAGACCGCACTACGATTACATTGTCAGTAAGGCCAATAAAAGTTTGAACTTTGTTTTACGTACTGCCTCACCATTCAAAAATCCGAAGTCGTGGATAATATTATATTTAACCCTTGTAAGAAGTATATTGGAATATTGTTCATCGGTGTGGCTTCCAATATACAATAATCACATAAACCGCATTGAAGCTGTGCAGAGGCGTTTCTTACGTACATTATGTGGTAAATTAGGTTTACGGCGTAAAATACCTGAATATGATCAGCGTTTGCGTAGATTCCACCTAATGAATTTAGAAAGCCGTAGGACCCTGACTGATTTGTGCAATCTGCATAAAATAGCCAATGGGTTATTAGGGAAAGAGCTTTTGGCTAGCCTTAACTTTAGAGCTCCTACTCGCCCTTCACGCACCCCACGTCTTTTCAGCATACCACCTACCAGAAACAATGTTTCGCATAACAATCCTGTACACAGAATGTGCCGCCTGTATAATAATTTAGATCCGGATTGTGACATATTCTTGGGTAGTTTGGATGTTTTTAGAAGTAATGTTTATAAATTGCTGTAACAACGTATTTTTTTTTTTTTTGTATTTTAAATAGTAGCTTTTTTTTTATCTCTCTGTTGGAATTTTTTTGTTGTGGTTTATGTTTGTTCCTGGCTATAGCTTGGTATAGATATAGATTAGGAACAAAAAACATGGTCATAATGTAAACGGTTTTTCTTTTTTGGTTCAAAGCTGTGTACGGTATTAATTGGGTTGTAGAATTTATATGTATTATTAGGTAAGAACTAGATTAGCTAGATATAAGGTATTGTTCTGCAATCTGTTACTGTACCAAAATAAAAAAAAATAAAATAAAAATAAACCGATAGCTAAACAGTACACACAAGTAAACTATGCCTTTTATTGGACAGCTTGATTTTAGTGAAAACTAACTTAAATATTAAATTAAGCTTTTTAATATGTATCCTAACGCACGAATTTACGGTTTATTTTAGAATAACATCCCTAAGTATATGAGACGTTTTGTTTATTTTTGCTCCAATACGCAAAAATTCGGCTTTTCTACAACAGAGGTTGTCAATTTTCAATAGATATAACTTTGAACATAAACTCATAGAAATAAGGTTGAAATTTGTGTTAAACGTGATAATAAGAATGGTCGACTATGTCATTCATTGTTATTTCGATTACTATGGTGACACTCGTAATACTTGTAAATATTTTATAATTTTAAGGAAAAACGGCAATATTTATAAACAAAAATACTTACCGGTGAAATTTTATTCCTTTATTAGTATAATTACAATTTATGGAAGAATTTCCGCACTGGGAAATGCTGTAACACACCGTGTTTACTCACGCACGTGTCAGGAACAACTGAACAAGCGACCACCAAGCGACGAACAGACTTGTGGCATGGTAACCACCTGAGCGGCGACAATGTCACGCGCGCTTACGACTTCTATTGCCTTGTTATTTAGATTTCTATGATTACTGTAGTATTTAATAATGACTAAATTTTTAATATATTTTCCTCGTGAATCGTACTTTATCGGGCTCTTTTTGTAGAGCAAGGACAAGAATAATCATTACAAATATTCATGATCTAGTTTGTACTCTAACAGCCAATTTCTTAGATATTCTTTAGCTTTTTAGGTTATATGTTTTATTAACGGGTAAGTTAATATTGTTTTTTTCTTCAGGCGCATTTGGAAAAGACAGAGAATGAAATCCTGGAGCTGTCACACAATGCTATTAACTTGAAACAGAACTACTTAGAGCTGACGGAACTTAAACATGTCTTGGAAAAGACGGAAGCTTTCTTCATGGCTCAGGAGGAAATCGGCATGGACTCATTGACAAAGTGAGTAAATATTGTATTCATGTCCTTTTATAAAATTTATAAAAAAATATTTTTGTTGTTTTATAATTTGTGTTACTTTTAAAGGTTCTTGTCTTATCCATTCAAAATTATACATTTTTAACATCATTATAGTTTCTAGAAGGTATTGATCATGGTACAGCACTTATTTCTTCTTTGACCGATTTATAATTCGATTTGATTTCGACCTTCATAACACGATGCATCTTTTACTTTCAGGCATTTTTCTCCACTTCTATAACCTTGTATACTTTTGTAAACTATTAGGCTATTGCATAGCTTCTATCGCGGGCCTTGAGCGCGGGGACCGAATCCAGAAATTGCGTAACGAAAAACCTCACGCTCCCCACTCCGACGGGCGCGGAGGTGTGGCTTGACGGCATAGCATGCAATAGCTTTACCGCGGCAGTCCCCGAGTGCCACACGTCTTTTTTTCTTTCTTTGATTACGATCCTGTTCAATTATATTGTATCTACAGGTCACTAATATCGGATGAAACTGGTCAGCAAGCAGCTACCCGGGGTCGTCTAGGGTTCGTAGCCGGGGTAGTACAAAGGGAACGTGTGCCGGCCTTCGAGCGGATGCTGTGGCGCATCTCGCGCGGGAACGTGTTCCTGCGCCGCGCAGAGCTGGACCAGCCGCTGGAGGATCCCACTTCTGTGAGTGTTTGTGTGTCACGTCATCAAAATTGAAGAAACATCCTCACAATTCAGTTAGGATGACAGATATTTGCACTGAATACTGAATTAATTGTGCAACAAAACTTTAAAAAATAAATCATAAACCGCTTTTTATATTATAACTATGCTATAAATTTATTTCCATTCAGATTTGACTTGCTTATTTACAAGTTCAGAAAGAACAACAAAACTTTTCTAGAGTCTGTGTGCGAACGCTCATGGGCGGCGATTAGTTCCAGAAAAATCGTCCGCTCATTTATTCGTGTTTACATAAAAAAAGAGAGCCGGTTATTAGACTGCCTCCTTGGTACAGTGGTTGACGCGTGAGCGTAGCACCGAGGGGTCCTGGGTTCGATTCCCGGTGGAGACGAAAAAAAAAAACAATGTCTTGGTCTGGTAGGACACAGAAGGCTGATCACCTACTTGTCCCTAAAAAGAAAATCAATCAGTGAAACAGATGTATAATGCCCCTTACCCCACTTGGGGACATGGGACTTCACTACACTACTACTATAAATAAAAAAAACTTACCAAATTTACCTTCCCAGGGCAACGAGATCTACAAGACAGTGTTCGTAGCGTTCTTCCAAGGGGAGCAGCTCAAGTCGCGCATCAAGAAGGTGTGCACCGGCTTCCACGCGTCGCTCTACCCGTGCCCGCCCTCCAACACTGAGCGACAGGATATGGTCAAGGGGGTTAGGACCAGGTTGGAGGATCTTAATATGGTATGTAACTTATCCATTAAAAACACTCGATTTCTCATGTAAACGTGTTTTGTACATAGAAACTAAATCATTATTTTGAGGTCTATTATTAAAGTAAATAGAATCTTAAATTTTGCCCCTTTTCAGGGTACATGAAATCTTAAAAAAATAGAAGAAAGACCTTACAGAAAATTATGAACGTTCTTAATTGGTCTGTTACCTCTCACCATCGTTAATTATCCTGCCCTACGTTATTCTTTTCGTTAAAATCCATTACATATCTACTTAAAATATTCTGTCAATGTTACTGAACTCTTTAGAAAGAAAGAAACCATTTATTCCAACACAAATGTCAAAAACGGTAACGTTATTTCTACGAAATGGTTTCATCTATTGAATTTGTCTAGGTGTTGAACCAAACCCGCGACCACAGGCAACGTGTACTGGTATCAGTGGCCAAGGAACTACAATGCTGGTCCGTAATGGTCCGCAAGATGAAGGCCATTTACCACACCCTGAATCTGTTTAACATGGATGTGACCAAGAAGTGCCTGATTGGCGAATGTTGGGTGCCAACTGCGGATCTGCCTAACGTGCAGAAGGCTTTGGCTGACGGATCGGTAAGTTAGAGTCAGAAAAATTTACACTTGAATTTTGTTTAACATAATTGCTAGTAAAATTTTGCGAGTGGAAATGATAGTGATGTATACTTGCTGAAATTTTCTTTTTATTAAAAATTATTAAAATCCTTGGATAATTATTAACTCATGTTTAATTTCCTTGAACAAATGAAACTTAGCTTAAGAAAATTAGCAAAAACCCATTGAGTACTACGTATTAGAGAGGACATCGCTACTACACTGTTTGTAACACGAGTTAGAGCCAATCGTCTCAAACCATTTTTTTTTGTTACATTGATTGGTTTTAATTGATAAGTTTAGTCATATTTTTTTAATAAGATAAACAATATTTTGTTGTTACATTGATTGGTTTTAATTTATAAGTGATAAGAGGCAGAATATCTACAAACTACAAAGTGTATGACTCACTAGCCGCCCCGCGCCGCCGCGCGCCTCGCACAGATTTTGTTCGTGGTGTCCTCTCTATACGTAGTAATAATACCTCAAAGCAAAAACCTTGGATAATTTTATTATTTATTTACTCATGCTTTATTTCCTTAAGCAAATGAGGCTTAATTTAGGTAGCACTCTACCATTACTAGTTTTACGGATCAAATACAATTTTTTTTTATCTTAGGTTACCTTATATTTCACTAGCTGCTCCGCGCGGTTTCACCCCCGTGGCTCCACTCCTGTTGGTCGTAGCGTGATGATATATAGCCTATAGCCTTCCTCGATAAATGAGCTATCTAACACCGAAAGAATTTTTCAAATCGGACCAGTAGTTCCCGAGATTAGCGCGTTCAAACGAACAAACAAACAAACTCTTCAGCTTTATAATATTAGTATAGATTAAGAATACTGAATAGCATTCATAACATGATCAAAAACGATTATCTTTCTACAGAACGCGTGTGGCAGTTCAATCCCATCGTTCCTGAATTGTATCGAAACAGACGAAGTGCCGCCGACCTTCAACCGAACCAACCGTTTCACCCGGGGCTTCCAGAACCTCATAGATTCGTATGGAGTCGCTTCGTACAGGGAGTGTAACCCGGGTAAGTTGTTTATATTAAAAACTAGCTTCCGCCCACGACTTTGTACGTGCATCCCCGTTTTTCCCCCTTCCCGCAAGAATTTCGGGAAATCCTTTCTTAGCGGATGCCTACGTCCTAACATCTACCTGCATGCCAATTTTCAGCCCGATACGTCCAGTGGTTTGGGCTGTGCGTTGATAGATCACTATATCAGTCACCTTTGAGTTTTATATATATAGATAGTAATTTAAACTTAACGAAAAAAAACAGTGTTACCAATTTTGTATTTACCAGTTTTTCTTATATTTTCTAAAAATTTAGCAATTTTGTATAGTTCAAGTTCAAGTTAAGAATTTCGATAAATTCTGAAGTTGATAGATGCCTTATAATGTCTACTTCTTTTGACTCGTTTTTTCATATTCGTCATCTATATCTTACTAATAAATCTAAATATAAACGTAAAAGTTTGTAAGGATCGATGGATGTATGTTTGTTCCTCCTTCGCGCGAAAACTACTGAACAGATTTTGATTTAACTTGACAATGAAACGGAATATGTACCACAATAAAACAAACAAACGCTATAGAAATACTTGCTCTTGCCCGCATGTTCTAAGCAAATTCTAAAGAAAGAAAGAAAGAAAAAACGTTTATTTAATGGCACATACAAACTGATATGGTATTAAATTACAGTTAATAATACATAATTAGAAAACAGTACTTACATGGTATAAAAAATACACAATGAAGTGTGTAGTCTGTGAAGCATGATGCCATTAAAAGGGGAAATCACTCGGTGAACAACTGTGACGTAAGAAACGTCACAGCACCGATTTTCAGTGAGCCCCGAGAGCAATAATAGAAGAAAAGAAAGTAAATACAATATTACTAGCATAATGTAAAATATAGACATAATAATGTTATACTATAATGTACACACACACATATATATATATATACACATATTATATAATAAAATAAATAAAATATATTTATGCATAATACATACATTAAGTAGAACCACTAAACGGGATTGGTAAATTGGTAAATAAATAGATAAATAAAACAAAGCAATGAAAGTTAATAAGGATTCCGCTACAGTATATAAACTTACAACCATGGAAAAAAAACTAAAAACGAAAAACTAAACTTTCATTGACAAATGCACAAGAAACTAATCCCTCTTTTTCTAATTTCCAGCATTATACACAATCATTACCTTCCCGTTCCTCTTCGCGGTGATGTTCGGAGATTTAGGGCACGGTATGATCATGGCCATGTTCGGAGCTTGGATGGTCGTCAAGGAAGTTTCTCTTGGCGCTAAGAAGTCTAACAACGAAATCTGGAACATTTTCTTCGCCGGTCGCTATATTATCCTGCTCATGGGTCTCTTCTCTATGTACACTGGACTCGTATATAACGATATATTCTCGAAATCAATGAATATCTTTGGAACGTCTTGGTTCGTTCCGTACGATAACGAGACGCTCGAACATAATGCTGCTATGACTTTGGACCCTAGAGATTCGTATAGTAACGTACCCTACTTCATTGGTATTGATCCTATTTGGCAGGTAACTATTCTATTAGCATTCTTAGAATATTAAAGATTAAGATTTAAATATGTTAACATAGAATACACTGTACATATTATATAACCTGAGGTAGAAGCGGCATACGCCTAAAAACACGTTCCGTTTGAAGTCAGCTTATTCACTTCGGTTATCTCTTTTCGGATAATGGTTTAAATGTATATTCCATCTTTGTCTAACCTATATACCGCTTCTATGTCAGTTTAATGTATTCTAAGTAAACATCTTTAAATCTGAATTTTTCAGACAAATATATAAGATAGATTGTAATTTAAATACTCTTTCCAGACTGCTGATAACAAGATCATTTTCCTTAACTCTTACAAAATGAAACTGTCAATCATTTTCGGTGTTGTTCACATGATCTTTGGTGTGTGCATGAGTGTCGTCAACTACAAGTAAGTTATCTATAAGATAAGTTATATATAAGTCAGTTATATAAGTATTTGAAATTATGAATAATAATTAATAATAATTATTGAATATTTGACCCATTAAAAAAATCTGTTCCATATTTAATAATTCATAGATTGGAATAATTAACTTACTCTCACTAAATAGTGTAAAATTTAATTAAATTATCCGGCTCGAAGGACCAAACATATGTTCTTGCAATAAGATCTGTTTTGAATGAGTCTTGTGGCTTGAAATAAAAATGCGTTCTGTCACGACGATCGTTTATTTATGACTGACTTAATAACAAAGGTGTACTAAATAAATGCAATAATTGTACTAATAGCAAATATTATTTGCAGCTTCTTCAAGCGCCGCTACTCAATCATACTGGAGTTCTTGCCCCAAGTTATTTTCCTATGTCTTCTCTTCTTATACATGGTGTTCATGATGTTCTTCAAATGGGTCGCCTACAGCACTTTCTCCGAAGGTAATTAATATTTATTTTTCTTTTGAATCGAAATATCTTTTGAAGTGAACTTTAGGCGCGTTGAGAGTAAAGGTCGCGTCATGGCAATACCGTCACGTCATAGAGTAAGGCGATTAATTTGGTATCTCATAACTTGCCAAAGAAGTTTCACTTCTGATACCTGTGCTCGAAACACACCCTCTTTTTTAAATTTGCAGTCTATATTTGTAATTGTTGTTATTGCACATAATTTACCCTACCTTTCCATAACCTTAAAGTTAAGTCAGTATACCGATTACAATTATTAAATTAAAAATTCAGTTTGTAAAGTGAACCTGTACCAAAAAATATCTCAAAACTTTCTCCATTTCTATTTCTACTAATCTTATTTATTTATTTATTCATACTTTATTGTTCTGAAATAACTTAACTATGAACTTAATCTAATTATAAATTAAAAAAATGGCGGTCTTATCGCTAAATAGCGATTTCTTCCAGACATCTTACTGTATTAATCTATTAAACTTCCTCTATATTTCAGACCAAGCCTACACGCAAGGCTGCGCGCCATCCGTGCTGATCCTGTTCATCAACATGATGCTGTTCTCTAGCAACGAGCCAGAACCAGGGTGTAAGGAGTTCATGTTCGAGGGTCAGGGTCAGCTGCAGAGGGTCTTCGTGCTTGTGGCACTCGCGTGTATACCCGTCATGTTGCTGGGGAAACCATTGTATCTGTTGGCCACTAAGAAGAAGCATGATAAGGTAATTTTTTTAAGGCAAAAAAAAGATTAATTAGAGGTAAGCGATTGAAGCATAAATCTTCTTTGGAGATTTTCTAGGATTTCACTATTAATAGTCACAATCGAGTTAAACATCTATGCTTTAGGTAGGTACTTAATTTGAATGAAATATTAAAAAGTTCGAAATAAATGCAATAGTAAGTAAATATAAATGCATATTTAAATGTATATTTAAATTTCGTATTCATGCTTGTTATTTCTATATTTATTTGTATCCTTAAGTAGACTGTATGTGACTGAATGTGTATTTTTTTAAAGAACCAACTTAAATTTTTAGTGGAAACTTTGCTGATATGTGTATGGTTCTCTTATTTATAAGATAATATATTGTATTGTTTGTTTCCCAAAGATAAATAAAATAAAATAAAATAAATTAAAATTATAAAGTTCGTTTGACAAAATATATATAGTTAGCTAACAGGAAAAAATCTTTAAAATTATTAGTAGTGTTTCGTATTAATTTTAAGTCGTGCCCACTGAAGAAATATCATAAAAAACAACATTATGTCTTCCGATATATTTTAGTAAAATACCAGGTCGTCCTAAATTCCAAGTTTTTAGGTCTAATAATATTTATTTCCCGTTTCCAGCCTGAACAAGCGAACGGCAACGTGCAAGGCATCGAGCTACAAGAACAAACGGACATCAGCGAAGCCCCCAAGCCCGCAAAGGCGGAGCCCCACGACGAGGACGAGGCCTTCAGCGAAGTGATGATCCACCAAGCGATCCACACTATTGAATATGTGCTCAGTACTATTTCGCATACTGCGTCCTATTTGCGACTGTGGGCCCTGTCGCTTGCTCATGCTGGTTAGTGCACGACAATTTTATACAGGACGTCATAATTTTAACACTAACTATAACGACCCGATCAAAGATTAAAGTTATTGACAACGTTAAATAACTGACAGAAGCGTCAAATCCAAAATAAGATGTCATTTGTCTTGAAACTGATAACTTTAACGTTGCTAAAAAAATCACATGAGCAACCCATTTGCTGTCACTGTTAAAGTCACCGTTTAACCGTTATTGTTAAATTTAACAGTAACCTATAACTAAAATATAGTGCACCGTGCATCCAAGCCTAAATGTTAGGTGACTTAGCAAATCCATAAAGATTATTAATATTGCTTTTCCTTCATTCTTATAATTATATTTAAACTAGTGGTGGTAATATTTAACTCTTCATGTATATTTCAATTCCAAGCTAGATAAACCGTATATATGTGTTTGTAACCCAAAAAAGTGTCATTACATTTGTAAAGTATCATAACATTTTGTAACCATTATCATTAATACTACAGAGTTGTCCGAAGTGCTATGGAACATGGTGTTAGCCATGGGTCTCAAAACAGAAGGCTATGTGGGCGCCATCAAGCTGTACGTAGCGTTCTGCTTCTGGGCGCTGTTCACACTCGCCATTCTGGTCATGATGGAGGGATTGTCAGCTTTCCTTCACACCCTGCGTTTGCATTGGTAAGCTTAATATATAGCTACTTAAAAACTTAATTTTCTTGTTATATGTGCTAGTGATATTTGTAACTGTAAAATTGTATAGTTAAAAAATTTAATTGGCCCATTTATTAAGTTGAAGAAATTTACAAAAACTTACTCGTTCGTCTATTTAAGTGGAATAGATTTTAACATTTCTATCTTAATCTTAAATAATAAATCGACCTGATGATATCATAATAATTTAAGGAAATCATGAAGAAAAATTATCATAATTTAGTTCACAATAATTTAACTTGGGTCAAAAGCTATAGTAAAGTTATGTCTGCACGTACTGTTCATTAAAAATATCAGAACAACTTTCTCATATATGTTTTTATTTCCAGGGTGGAGTTCATGAGCAAATTCTACGCCGGTCTGGGGTACATCTTCCAGCCCTTCTGCTTCAAAACCATCCTCGAACAAGAGGACAGTGAAGATTAAACTCGTTTTAGAATCAATATGTATGACGATCAAGGTCACAATTAGAATGCAATAAAAATATTTAGTCTTGTTTCTATGTGTTTTATTTCGAACATTCATAAATGACGTAGTGCTTAAACTAACTAAGTTACATATACAAAAAGGCACGTATAACAAAAAAGAGCGTGTATGCCGAGCACACGTGTTAGAAGTGAAACTTCTTTGACAAGATTCAAAGATACAAGTTTTTAAAGGATAGAAAAAATTCGATCACGAGGCAGGATTCGAACCCGCGTCTTCCGTCAATCTTATATTTATAAAGCATTTCAATGCCAAAAAACCAAAATATCAAATTCAACAAAAAGGCCGCGTTCCATCGTTGTAATATTGTAGTTAATTATTGAAATATTATTTTCATATTGGTTGAGATAGTAGTCAGTTATTCGTTACAATATTGTAGTTAATTATTGAAATATTATTTTCATATTGGTTGAGATAGTAGTCAGTTATTCGTTGCAATATTGTAGTTAATTATTGAAATAATATTTCATATTGGTTGAGATATTAGTCAGTTATTCGTTGCAATATTGTAGTTAATTATTGAAATAATATTTCATATTGGTTGAGATAGTAGTCAATTATTCGTTGAAATATTGTAGTTAATTATTGAAATATTATTTTCATATTAGTTGAGATAGTAGTCAATTATTCGTTGCAATATTGTAGTTAATTATTGAAATATTATTTTCATATTGGTTGAGATAGTAATTCGTTGCAATATTGTAGTTAATTATTGAAATAATATTTCATATTGGTTGAGATAGTAGTCAATTATCTCAATGGTGCGGAATGTGTCCCTTAATAATAAAACCACAAAACTGAAAGAATAGACTAAATTCGATTGCTCTGTCGGGATCACGGATGGCAGAGTTAGTCAAGGCATCCGCCCCAGATTGACTTGAAGGACAGGGGTTCGAATCCCGCCTCGTGATCGATTTTTTTCTATTCTTTAAAAATTATAAAGCATTTGAATGCCATAAAACCAAAATATCAAATTCAAAGATACCAAAATCGTCCTTACTCCATCATGTGAGGGTATTGCCATGACGCGACCTATAAATTTTACTCTCAATGCGAGAAGTTTCACTTCAAAAATTGTTATAGAATTTGCATTCATTAGAAATTATGTAAATATTAATAAAATATAGTTTCAAATTTCTTAATAATAAGTATTTTAAGACTATGATAAATTTTTATATATGTTTTTAAATGCAATAAAACTTAAACTAAACAATAAAACTTTAACTAAAATTAGTCTTGTTTTTATGTGTTTATTTCGAACATTCATAAATGACATAGTGCTTAAACCAACTTCAATCTTAGTTATATAGACAAAAAGGCACATAATAGTATGACAAAAATAACAATTTATCATCAATTGTGAAATCTTTACATACAAATTCTGGGTGAATATATACCGGGTGTAATCGTTAAGTGTGTACAGGCGATTATTCCGTAACTATTACAGATATAAAAAAAACTTTAAACTGATATTGAAAGTAAAAATATTTCATGAAACGCATACATTTAATGGATACATTTTATTTCCCATACATTTTGTATTCGTTTTGAAATACCATTGTATTCCACATTGAGCTCTATTTACAGTTTCTAAGTGAACTTTCAAAAAATAAACACAAATTAAATTAAAAAAGCAAAAACTTTCATATTATAATATGTTTGGAATAGTCATATCCCATACTAAATGTATGGGAGTGTTTGATATAAATTTTTTAGATATTTCTCGTTTTATTTTTAAAAAGTTATTATTGTCATTTTATTAATTAGGTAAAGTACTATCAATATCATTTTAAAGTTTTTCGATATCTGTAATAGTTACGGAATAATCGCCTGTGCACACTTAAAGCGCGTCACACACGGTGAAGATACTATAATATTTTATGTTAAGATTCTCTAATATAAAATATTACAGTATCTTAAGGTATATATCCTGTTACAAACGACCCGAAACACTGACACAAAATTTCGGGTCATTTGTAACAGGATGGCGGTTCTACAGGGGTCTTAGTACGCAATGACAAAAAGAAAAATGATGGTCAGAACGCTGATACCGGATACCTTAAGATACTGTAATATATTAGAGAATCTTAACATAAAATATTATAGTATCTTCACCGTGTGTGACGCGCTTTACGATTACACCCTGTATATATTTTGCTAAATTCACAAAATTATACATGTAATCAGTGTACGCAAGTAATAATAGCCAAGAGGAATTAAGTAAAATTTCATCAAAAATATTTATATAATATATTTCTACACAATAATATTCCATGAACAAAATAAATAATTAATTGTGCGTGCTACTAACTGACTGCAGTATAAGACAAAAAAATTCACGTTCTCAAATTAGTTTTAGCTTTTTCCAATACCTCCTTTTTGATCTTAGGATATTCTGGGTGTATTTTCAGTATCTGTCTACAGACAACTATACATTCTGGATATTTCTTTAGTTTCAAATACGCATAAGATAGTTTATAACCAATGGCTAGGTCGCTCTTGGCCGAGTGAACCCACGCGTTTTCATAGTTGTATGCCGCGCTCTTGTAGTTTTGCTCCTTTTCCGATAAGTAACCTGAAAAAAAATATAATTGTTTACAATTCCGGCAAATTGGTTTGATAAGATTTTATGTAGGAGAAATTAGGTGCAATTAGAAAGATATTTAAGAACCTATTATAATTACAATTTTAAATATTGCCATATGAAACAGTTCCATTTAAACTACTGCATACTAAAATACTATTTGACCTACTGATTTTAGTTTTTAAATTATAAAGAATTTGTGTTTAGAAAGCTCACTTATAGACAAAATATACATACCCAAGTACTGATAAGCAGAAACGCAAGATTTATTGTGTGTAAGCACTTTCGCTAATAACTCCTTCGCCGCATCCGTTCTACCAGAGTTTATCTGGTTATCGGCTACTTCTAACCAGCATCTTAAATTATAAATTAACTCAATGTTCAAATACGATATTATAAAAAAATGAAATGGAAGGATACGGATAGGCAAAAAAAACTATAGACGGATAGGCAAAAAAAACTATAGATCTCTTTCTCTGCTCACCTTTTGTATATTTATTTTTATGGCTAGTTTCACAATTTCTGAATACTATGTTCTGTTTAGCTTGCCCCTTAGTTAAAATGACAAATAAGGTACAGAAATATACGTTCAAAAGAGTCAAACATGCTATTAGAGACATTTACAGAAAGTGATTAAATCATTCTTTAGTCAAAAAATACAAGTATCTAGTATAAATAATAAATATTTATTACTTTTCCAACCCATCTGCATTCTCCGGTGTCCAGGGTATAGACGATATTGTCCTCTTTAATATATTTTTCGCACGTGTCGGTTGCTTTATAATATTATACCTGAAACAAAAAAAAACATACGACCAGTCAAATTTAAATTTACATAGACGTATTTGATTAACGAAACAGGCTTTTGATCCCTTTCCTACTGAAAAATCAAGGGGTCAAAATATGCTTGTAAAATAATAATAGTTGTCTTTGATCGACCAATTTGAACTTTAAAATAAAAAGCATTCTGTGTAGTGTGTAATGCATTGTATGTGTGTGTAATAATATACAGTCCTGTTGTTCGGTCCGACAGTCGGGATCAAGTGTTTCATTAACCACCAACCATTTCAACTGAGACCTTCTAAAGGCCGTGGATATTAAAGCATTTTGATATCGACCGCTAAGTATCAGACAATCGGATAAATAAAAAAGAGCGTGTGTGCCGAGCACACGTGTCAGAAGTTAAACTTCTCTAGCGAGATTCAAAGATACCAAAATCGTCGCCTTACTCCATGACATGACGGTATTGTACCTTGAAATTTTACCCTCAACGCGCCTAAAGAAGTTTGACTTGAAACAAAAAAACTTACGCATTAGCTATAGCCAATATAACATATGGATCGTCATGTGACCCCTCCTCGCTGACAGACGGCAACAACTCTTGCAGTACTCTCTCTGCGTTCGACTTTTGCTTTGAAGCCAGTTGGAGTAGTGCGTGTAGACCTTTTCGCTCCGATGGCGAAACTTCTAGAAGCAGTTTCTCTGCCGTGCGCAATGCTAGAATACGGGTATCGCTGAAAAGTTATAAAATTGGTTATTTTAAGCGAATAAGAAAGTTTTTTTTATAATATTTGCTTCAACTAACACGACAACTTAAACATTTTTTACTGATAATAATTGAATAACTGCATAATGCATATCGATACTCTGTTCACGCATAACTAAATGAATGAATTGAAAGTTTCGCGCTACACAAGGCGCAGCAGCGCTCCTCACTGCTCAGTCATGTCTGATGATACGCGCGTGAGTGATTATACGCGGGTGAGTGATTATACGCGGGTGAGTGATTATACGCGGGTGAGTGATTATACGCGGGTGAGTGATTATACGCGGGTGAGTGATTATACGCGGGTGAGTGATTATACGCGCGTGAGTGATTATACGCGGGTGATTATACGCGGGTGAGTGCTTATGACTGCGTTTGTGTGCGTGATCGATTATGAGTGATTGCGTGCCGTGAGTGCGTGCGTATGTGTGTGTGAGTGCGTGATTGTGCGGGCGTGACTGTATGTGTTTCTTCTATAACGCAGGCGTCAGTACACTTGCACACTCACTCCTCCCGCGGCGCGTGCTGCGCGAGGCACAGCAGCACCATGCGGCGCGCGGCCCCGCTCGCCCAGCGTGCGACGCGCCGAGCTGCGTTCAGCTGCCGCAGCGCTGCGTTCACTTTACCCTGGTACGCGGAGTATAGGCCCTCGCAGTATGAGTAACCTGCGACAGTGTACACGGTATTTTTGAATCTATGCTAATATTATAAAGAGGAAAGGTTTGTATGTATGTATGTATGTAGGTATGTATGGTTTTCACGCATAAACTACCGGACCGATTTTGATGAAATTTGGCACAGATAATCTTTAGACCCTGAGAAAGAACATAGGCTACCTTTTATTGCGAAATATGTACCACGGGCGAAGCCGGGGCGGACCGCTAATAAATAAAAAATTGATACTATATGAAAACACGGTGTCATACTGGTCAACAAATCATTGAATAATTAATTTTTGAGCGCATCTTACGTACATATATGCATTTTCATCACAATAACCCATTAGACGCGAAGAAAATCATGCAGTGAGGAGATTATCACACAGCATACGCACTACACAGCGTAGCCCGTGAACGCGTGCATTGACGTTTTTGTTGAAAACAAACATTGTCCCAGACAAATATGTAAAATGTATCCACGCACGTTCATTCAAATCACGCGCCTACAAGTGAAGTAACACGCGCACACGCGCGTGGGTGCGGTTTTTATAAGACTTTTATAAGACTGTTGTACAATAAAGAGAAAATAAATAAATAATCCTCAAAACGTAGGCAGGCGTTATATCACACGATGATGCAGATCCACACCCCTGTATATGTATGTACGTGCGTTGACACGCAACATGCATCATAATGCGTGCTAGTGTGATATCTAAAATCGAATGCAATGATTACTTTTGAAGAAATATCACCATAAAGTAATAACCGCATTGTGTTTATAATAAAACAGAATTATATTTATTATTTGGCTCGTACATTTAGTGGTCCTTCGAGCCGGATTTGAACCAGCGACATATGGACTTCTACTGATTTATAAGCGCTACAAGTACACGTTATGCAATTGGCAAGTCCCCATCCCTCCCCCCGGTCCATGTACTTGAAAAATAATTGTCTCTTTACCAAGATCCTCATTCTTCCCGATAGCTTCTCTAGAACGTTCTATGGCCGATTCCACTTCAGCTAGCGAACCGCGTCTCCACTGCACTTCTATGAGCTGCGCGAGTGCTTCCCAACTGTTTGGCTTCACTGATAGTATCTGAGTCAAGTGACGTTGTGCTGTTTCTAGATCTACCTGTAAAGGACCATGTTTATATACATTGTAATGTTAGACGTAACTTTTAATTTAATATTTTTGTGGATGAATAGTTGTCAATGTAGTTGTCATTATTTCATGTCTGAACATGCTTAGCTGTCGAATACTATAAATTGCCGCTTTCCTTTGACTCGTGGCGCATTCGTACGAATCGTGCCTAGGGGCTCGGACGTTGTCTATACGACGTTAGACCCAACTACCTTCACTTTGCTAATAGTCGTTGACTTGCTGCGTTTTGTTATCAACTACCTACATCAATTAGGTAGCAGTGTAGAATCGCAGTACATTCTTATTACCTTCAAACTAATATTTAACCTTGCTTCGCGTGTTATTTCTTACAGTAATATATAAAACAAAGAGCATAATATTTCATTTGTACATTATACTAACATTACATTACGGAACAGTGGAACCATCAGAACAAAAATCCCCCGATAAATGATAAGGTTCATATCCGGCTCGAAGGACCACGAAAAGATTACTGATTACGGGTTAAATGCATATATAAATTGGTAAATAAAATAAAAAGGGGCCTTTACTAGTAAAAAATAATGTCATGCTCTTTAAACTTTTAATATTAAAATGCTCCACGCATATTTATTGTATCGTTAGTCGTTACATGTTCCTTTATTGTTCACATCAAGTGAATAAAATTCACAGAAAAATAAGTGAAATGTTGTTCTGGCGGCTTTTATTATAACTTTTATTTTTAATAGTATTAACAATATTACCTTCCGGAAAGCCAAGTCAGCCATCATGACTGCGGCCGATTCATTGTTAGGATCAGAATTTAAGAGAATTCCACAAGTTTGCTCACATTTTTCCGGATTATTCATCTGAAAATTTACAAAAATATTTATCTTTATTTCAAGTAGGGTGGAGTACAACCATATTCTATATATTGGGTATAGATAAGAAAATATGTTATTTGCTTTGTCTTCCACATCGCAATGAAGTAAACATTATCTTTTGCATTGAGCGTAGGTCTGAGAAATTAACCTTAAAAAGAATTAAGATTTTATAAAAAAAAAAAAAAACCAAATAGAGCAAGCTTAGTTAAACCATTAGAAAACACACAATTCAACTTATTTACCTGTGCATACAACTTAGCCAATGCCAACAAAGTTTCCGAATTCCTGGGTGAATAAATAAGAGCTTCAGACAGCAAATTAGTAGCAACAGCCGGTTCCTTATACGCCTTGACTTTCGCTAGCAAACAGAGAATAGAAGACATCTTCTCTTTCTCTTCTTGTATATCTGCTTTCGAGTCTATCTCTTCTCTTTTTAACACCGCATTTTGCAGATCTTTAGCTTCCGCTAGGATTAAGTTAGTGTTTGTTGTAGCGGGGTTTTTCAATTCCCTACTTCTTGCTTGCACTAGAAGCAGTTTTATGCGCTTTTTTAATGTTGCCGTATCTTTTTCTTTATTGTTCGGTTGGTTTAGTTCGGACGATATAACTGAATCGACCTTGTCGTATTGTTTTAGCTGAAATTATAAAGGTACTTGTAGAAATACTGCTAAATAACTACTATTAGTGTTATGTGTTTATGTACGTGCGTGTGTGTGTTCTAAGTGTTATGCGTTATCTGCTGCTTTTTGTACCAATATCACTCTTATTTATTATCACAATTCATGATTTCCTAGTTTAAAAAAATGAGCTATTTAGTATGTAGCTTGACCGCAATGGCTGTACCGCGCCCTAGGTATATGCGATGAGGCGGGGATTGGGTAAGAAAGAGCACGAGTTCACACAACAAAACAAATGACTACTATACCTTCATAAGGAGTTCAAGATGTTCAAATCTAAGTTCATCGTCATTGGTCAGTTTTATCGCATTTTCATAGTGTTGAATTGCCTTGTCATATTCATGCATTTTCATCAACGCAGCGCCAAGTTTTTTAACTAGTTGTATATCTTTGGGGTTGCCTTTTAGCGCCGATTCGTACGATTCCGCTGCTTGTATTGGCTCTGTAAGAATATGAAAGTATATTGAAAGAAAAAATCAATTTAGAAGAAAAATAACAAATTGCAGCAAAAAGTTAAGAAAACTGTATGTCTATTTATCAGAACTAATGTATTTTTCTTCTTTATCAAAATCCACTCCTAAAACACTAACATTTTTTGCATCTGTTTCTACTTCAAAAGTCTGTCTATTTATTTTTTCTGGTAAGTAGGAACTTAATATAAAAGATAATATGTATTTTAACAACATAAATAGCTTACTTACATATAAATAAAACTTAATTTACAGGCTTTAGTACCAAAACAATAAAAAATTACCATAAATGGACATAAATGCGTCCCCCATCATAGTATGAGCATCTGCCATTGGATGGTTGCTCACAATATCCTTGAAGCAATTAGTGAACATAGCCCGATCTTTCTTCTCTTTTAGATATATATGCGCCATTTTGCTATGAGCTTGGAAGTAATACGGCTGGCCCGGTTTCACGTCGTTCAGTGTGTCTATAGCATTGTCTATGTCACCCTTTTTTAAGGCTATATGTGCACGAGCGATTAGCAGACGATTCTCTTCCGACGTGTATGAGAATTCCTGTATTGCTTCCTGTGTATAAATAAAAATATGTAGTGAGTGAGATTTAGTCTATATGTTTTAATGATATTTATAATTCAAGAACAACTGGACCATTTTATAGCATACAAATAAATCAGCAACCAATAGAAAAAAACACAAAACTAAATAAGATTATAATATCGAGGATTATTTTAACTGTAATTGGCAATAAAAAATTAAAATATCAATAAATACCTGCATAGTTTTCCCAGCTTCCCCAAATTGGCCTAAAGCAGTCTGCAGCTCAATAACTTGAAAATACAATGTAGCTTTATCTATTATATTTAAATCTGCATCAATTTGTTTATTCGAACCAATATTATTCTTGCTGTTTAATATCTGTATGCTCGTTAAAAAGAACGACAAGGCATCCTGTAGTTGATTTGTGTTCTTCAAAATGACTCCATTTAGAAAATGATACATTGCACTGTCCCGCACTTTAAAGTTGTAGCTCAAACACATTTCGAGGCACTGTGAGGCTTTTGTATATTGTTGCTGTTGGATATAAATCTGAGTTAAGAGCACATGACTTCCCGCATGAGTATTATCGAGTTCTCCAATTTGTAAAGCCAATTTCTCGGCTTCTGATGCCTGACCAGATAGGAATCTTAACTTGGCCAATTCATAAAGCGCTGGTATTAAGCCAGGACATGCATTGCATACAATATTCAACATGTTCAAACACGTTTCTGCTGAAGTATCTCTATCATCTTGGGTGTATAGTAAATAGCTGGTTATTACAAAGGGCTTTTTAGGAAGATGCTTCTTATATTCTTTGTAAACTTCCAATAAGAAATCAGGATCAAGATTTTTAATGTACAACAAACTGAACGGATATTGGTTTGCATATGACAGTTGAGATTCAAATGCTTGGTTCAAGAATGTTTTGGCATTGGCATTTTTGCTATTCAATTTTGCTGATAGTAAATACAGTATGGGAAACTTGTCGTTTCCTTGCATTTCAAACAATAATTCAACTTGCTGCGCTACTTGGTCTGTCGGACCATTATCATACATTTGACATAATGTTAAACCGCATAAAGCAGTTATTGAGTTACTGTCTATTTTACTTGCTGCTTTGAAGAAATTTAACGCGTCTTTGTATTTGCCTTGTAAAATGCACTGGTAGCCAACTTCGCTCAAATAATCGACATTATTAGAATACATTTCCGATGCGTATTGCGCGAATCTGTACACTTGTGAAATGACAGTACTTGATCTTCCACACACTTTCGAAAATGTTTGTGCAGTGTTGTAAAACTGATATGCATTATTGCTCTCTTCATTCTCTAATATATTAAACAGGGTATTTAACTGATCCACTGCTTCTATATAATCAGAATTCTTACATAACGCTATGAATATTCTTATTTTAAGTGCTTCAACATTAGTAGGTTCTAATGATAGTACTCTTTCAATAGTATCATAAACTGATTCCCATTTCTGTGTAGCAAATTCATTTTTCAATTTTTCAATCAAAGGTACAACTTGTCTTGGATGATGGACTATTAATTTGTCTAACGTTAAATTAGATTCTTCATGTTTTTTAACCAGGTATTTTAATTTAGCCAATGCTAATAAAGCATCAATATTTTTATTGTCTTTACTCAAAACCAATTCCAAGCAGTCATGTATAGAACTATGCATATCCAAATTAATATACATGTCATTGTAAGCTTTTAGAATAATAGCATCTAGATAATTGGGATCTTTTCTCAATGATTTATTGATGTAATCTGTGGCTTTCTCATATTTTTCTGCAAAGAACAGGAACAAACCAGCAAAGTATAGTGATGTGGCACTAGCATACTTCCGTTCTTCTTTTAATTTGGCTTCTAAATTATATAGTTCTTCTCTTTCCATAGTATTTACTAGTTTATAACTATAGATGAGTGCCATAACAACAGCCAACTGCACATCTTTATCAGACTGTAGCTGCGACAATTCATGTATACCTGTTTGTACCTGTCCCTCGAGTATGTTCGCCAAACTGTGGTAAAATAAAAATTCTGCCGAATCATTGTATTGTATTGAAGCATGCTTAGCAATTTCCTTAGCTTTACCAAAACACTTCTCTCTTAAATAATAATGTATGTTACACCTATGCCATATGTTCTCCATTTTCTTACAACTAATCTAAGTCAAGTTTCACTTTAAGGTTTTTGTACTTATTGATGTTATCCTGATAGTACTTTGCTAGGAAGTGACATCTGCAAGTAACATCTAGTTTGTTTTCGAGGGCATATTCAAAGGCATGCTGAAAAAAAAACAATATATTAAAATATAACAGAATACATTTTATTCGCTCTACTTGTTGTTTTGCTCTTCATCTAATCGGTTGCAAAATTAAAGATACCAATAGTGAATTCTTGAATAAATACATGCTTTTATCAGTAATACTGTTAAGCTTAATTTGTTTTATGTCTATATAGCCTAAAAGATACTATTCAAAATATTATCACAATTATTCCTAAAAAATCAGAAAATATATATTTACCTGTCCCAGTAATTTCCCAACACCTTTTCCTTGAAACACTGGAGGCACCTCTGTATGATTGAATGATATTTCTTTCCCCTTTTGTTCATAGCTTAGTGTAGCTTCTGCTAGAATGATTTTGATAAAAACTCATGAATAGTATTTTCACATATTTTCAAAACAGGAAAATTATATCAGAAATTATAATTAACAGAGACGGAAAGTTTAATAAAATAACTATCAATTACCACATTATGTATATTAAAACAAATAACATATATCAGTATGTTTGGCTTGCTCTAAACAAGTACAAAAAGTTACAACAAAAGTTAATTGACTCCTTGATTTTACCGACTCTGATAATATTATAAACATTTGTGTACTGAAAATAAGTAAATCTCGAATAAATGAACCTAATTAGATGTAAACATTGAACTATTCTTTTATAATTTAATAATAAAATGCACATACCATCCTTCAAGCCGACTACAAACTGTTGCCTAGCAACATTGTTGACAACTTTTAACGCCTGTGTTGAGAAGGCCCTTGATCTTGTCAGCATTCCAAATGTTTTAATTTAACTGAACCAAGGAATATTGCAAAGAATCCTTCAAAATAAATTCTAGGCTAAGCTGTACATTATAGGGCGTGGAGTTGAGAGTCGTAAATTTTTTTGTGGTTAGCTATTGTCCTATGGAACCTAAATCTGAAATTTCATTTGACGGAAACTTTTAGTTTTTATGTTACGAATTTTTTGAAAATCGGAAAATTTTACTCCATTTTAGCTTTGAAACGCGAACATAGGGCGTATTCAGAAAGAAAGCTTGAAACTTATAAGCGCTTATAAGCGCTTATCGGCGCTTATAAGCGCTGGTTACCCGCGCAGGAAAATATATGAACATGCGCTTATAAGCGCTGATAGGCGCCGACAAGTTCCAACAAGTTTCAACAAACTTGTCGGCGCCGATCAGCGCTTATAAGCGCATGTTCATATATTTTCCTGCGCGGGTTACCAGCGCTTATAAGCGCCGATAAGCGCTTTTAAGCGCTTATATAGTAAGTTTCAAGCTTTCTTTCTGAATACGCCCTTACTGTTATGACAGTGTCAAATTGACATACAGCGATTGTCAAACGCGTTTCATTTCAGGTAAAACATTACTTTCTAACAAAAAAAAAAATATTATAATTTAAATTTTATTTATGAAATTTGTATATTTTTTAACAACAACATTAAAAATAATTATTATTAAGTATAGTTATTGTAAAATAGATTAAATAAAATAAAATTATTAATATTCGCAATTTATAATTCAACAAAAATATTAATTGTATGCTTTGTACCGTGGAACAAAACAATAACGACGTCATTTTCAGTTACCGTTCGTTTGCCGTCTTTCAGTCGAGATCGTTTCGTGCGTACTCCTGTTAAGCCCTAAAACTGTACAAAACTATTAAACTTTAACTTTTAGTATTCAAATAAGTAGCGAGGAGCGAAGCGACGAGCGTATTTGGTTAACATTTGAACTGCCGCACGAGCCGAGCGAGCGAAGCGAGCGTGCCGCGGCAGCGGCCGGCGAGTGCCAGAAGCGACTTTAGGGCGATTCCCACTCAAACAAAAAAAAACTACAGGTCAAGAAACTAAAAAGAAAAGCAGTTTACTATGAAAAGTCCCTTTATCGATTAGACACCTCAAAATAATGAAATTCAGGAAGCATGTTTCAAAAATTTAACCATAATGTCTATTACATTAAATCTGTCATATTTCAAATCAATGAGCTAATGCAATATTACTAGTATTGAAAACTATTATCATTTTCAGTTACTGTTCGTTTGCCGCCTTTCAGTCGAGATCGTTTCGTGCGTACTTCTGTTAAGCCCTAAAACTGTACAAAACTATTAAACTTTTACTTTTAGTATTCAAATAGGTAGCGAGGAGCGAAGCGACGAGTGTGTTAGGTTAACATTTGAACTGCCGCACGAGCCGAGCGAGCGAAGCGAGCGTGCCGCGGCAGCGGCCGGCGAGTGCCAGAAGCGGCTTTAGGGCGATTCCCACTCAAACAAAAAAAAAAACTACAGGTCAAGAAACTAAAAAGAAAAGCAGTTTACTATGAAAAGTCCCTTTATCGATTAGACACCTCAAAATAATGAAATTCAGGGAGCATGTTTCAAAAATTTAACCATAATGTCTATTACATTAAATCTGTCATATTTCAAATCAAAGAGCTAATGCAATATTACTAGTATTGAAAACTATTATTGTAAAGTAATAATTAATATTAATTGCTTCAGATCAATGTGGAACTGGAAAAAAATACTTGCTTTAGTTATAAATTGATGTTAATTTGCATCCTTGCCTGCCAAAAAGTGGTAACAATCCAACATAACCTTAAAAGCTTCATTTGTAAATATCTCGAAAACTATTAATTTCCGTCCCCCCCCCCCCCTTAATAGTGGAAGTTCCTAGTACCCACCCCCCCTCTCTCCACTCCCCACCACCCCCAAATTCCACGCCCTATAATGTACAGTTTTACCAAATTCTAAAACAAGTTCTAAACTAATAAATAGATATAGTCTGTGTGAAAAGAGAATAGGCGTGGCGTAAAATGGAACTAACGATATGATTTTTACATGGCAACCACGGCAACCTAATCCAGCCGTCTGTCAAACGTCAAACTTGATTTCGTGTCGATACAGCTTTGTTTGTTCTAACGTTTTCCAGTGAATTTTGATTAAAATCATGTCGAAAAGAGGTAAAACCATACACAGTTCAACAAGGGAATTAATATATAATATTATTCGCTTTTGCCAAAGAGAAAAAGCGGCAAAACATACCATTATTGACCTAAACGCAGTCACGAAACGTGTGGCAGCTATGACCGGTATGTAACAGTTTTTCTTAATGTTTTCTAGTCTCCTAGGTAACCTTCGATCCCTGAGATCTCGAAATGTATATAAATTAAAAGTAATTCATTAAATATGTGATGATCTAAATGAATAAATGTTTGTTTTGTTTCAATCAATGTTTTTGGTAGCCGGTATAAAGAGTTTTGATACTTTTCATTTATAATGTGTTTAGACTTATTTAAGATTATTTTTTCCAGGCTTAAATAGAGGTACAATATCTAAAATAAAAAAAGAAGGTTCTACAAATAACGGCGTGTGGTGCACACCAGGGAAAAAACGTAAAGGAAGACCAAAACTCATTCTTGATGATTTTGATAAGTGCGTCATCCGTAACAAAATTCGTGAATTTTATGCTGTGAGGAAGGAGGTACCGACTTTGAGGAAGCTACATCGTGTGTTAAAGGAAGACATAAACTATTGCGGTGGAATCAGTAGTCTCAGTGGTATTTTAAAAGAGCTGGGTTACAAATATAAAAAATGTGAGTCAAAACGAAAAGTTCTCATTGAAAGACATGATATTGTGGTCTGGTGAGCTAAATATTTGCGAACAATGAAGCGCTTGAGGGAAACTGGAAAACCAGTTGTATATATAGATGAAACATATATACATACTGCACATGAAGTTAATAAGTGTTGGCAGGGTCCCGGTGAACCTGGAGTTTCAAAAGCAATTTCTCTTGGTGAACGATATATTATAGTTCATGCAGGTAGCAGGGAAGGATTTGTTGAAAATTGTTTACTTGCATATAAAACTAAAAGTATTTCAGCTGATTACCATCACGACATGAATCGAGAGAATTTTACCAAGTGGGCAAAAGAAAAGCTTTTGCCAAACCTGTCTCAACCGTCTGTCATTGTGCTAGATAATGCATCCTATCATAGTACACGCATAAATAAGCCTCCAAATAGCAGCGACAAGAAAGACACTTTGAAAAAATGGTTGGACGACAATGGAATAGAATATCCAGATAACGCACTGAAACCTGAACTTCTAAGTTTAGTAAAAAGGAACAAAAAAGAACCAGTATTTGAAATCAATCAAATATTTGAGGAACATGGTCATACTGTTTTGAGGTTACCCCCATACCACTGTGACCTTAACGCCATTGAAATGATATGGAGCCTTGTGAAAAGACAAGTAGCATCAAAGAATGTGAACGTATCAGCAAAAGAACTATTACCAATTATAAATGAATGCTTCAAAAATATTACTGCAGAACATTGGCGAAAAGAGTGTGATCATGTGATACATGTAGAACAAAAATATTGGGAACAAGACCATTTAATTGAAGATATGCAAGAGATCATCATAAATGTTACAGACTCGAGCACATCCAGTTCTGAAGAAGATAATTCTGTGGATCTCTCCATTAGTTCCAAAGATAGTTCAGTCATGTCCGGCATTGAATATTTAGAATCAGACTTTAGTTATGGTTCTGATCAGGGAGCCAATGAATAAATATAAAAATAGATTTAAATAAATTTTTAGTTTTATTCCTTATACCTTCTGCACAAATTTAGTTTACACTGCACATTCAATCAATTTTAATCCATTTAGAAATATATTTCATATTATTTTGTAGCTTTCTTAAACATTTTATTTATAACTTTTTAGGGTTCCGTAGCAAACAAGGAACCCTTATATTATGTAGGTAGTTTTGCCATGTCCGTCTGTCTGTCCGCGGCTTTGCTCAGTGAATTAGTACTAGAAAGCTATTATTTGTCATGGAAGCATACTAATCACGCCGACAGCGGTAAAATAAAATCTTGAAAAAGGACCCTTTACTTAAACATATTATAATCTTAATACATACAATACATCAAAACAATTATTAAGACAGTCGTTGAAAATATTATATTCTTTACACAACCTTAAAATACCAAAATGTTACAGTCACACTATAATGACATAACAGTGTTGTCAACATCATAAACACGGAAATTAATCACAGAGGCGCCCTCAAATCTTAGGACGGTTCTCTTTTCACACAGACTAACTGTGAGTGCGCAGTTATAAATTATTTATCAAGAAATTTATAACAAATTTTAAAATATTATCAGTTGTCAACGTCAAATTCAATGTCATCACTAAGGAAATTGTCAACATGACAAGGAAATTGTCAACATAATAATTCTGTGGGCCATAAGCTTCTTGTGTGGGCCCAAACTTTCCTGAGAAAGCTTGGAAACAGAAAAATAAATAAAATAGAGAGTAACTAAAACTGCCAAATTATACGTTATTTTTTTAATAATATATACGTGATTAAATAGAATTTGATTTGTATCAATAGTAATTCCTTCTTAAGTTTTTTAAGATAGCAACCAATAGCAACATTCATTAATATTAATGCACAAATGGCGCCACATTTAAAAGTTCGAATCAAATTCATTGAGATACATATATGGAGCAGACACCACGAACAAAATCTGTGCGCCAAGCGCGGCGGCGCGGGGCGCGCGAATGACGGCTAGACAGTCATAGATTATGCGATGTCACTGACTCACCGCTATAGAGGCGACACTTTGTTTCATTCTGTCTATTTTATTGGGTGCCACTCCTTACATGCACGTTGACTTGAAATTTTCTTTGTACTTACTTAATATTTATTTTAGGTATAAACTGACTTTACTACGCGGGGCTAACAATATCTGGCATATAATATAGGATGATGTAAATAGTGACGTCATATGGAATAATTTAATTTTTTTCGGGTTTTAGGTTCAGTCAGGGCTATGGGATGTTTCATTCCTTACAAATTGAGCCTTTTTTAGAAAAAAAATAAAAGCCGTGTAAAAATTGTGTTTATTTAGTTCATCATCCTCAGAACATGTTCCCGGCTCAGAAATTGCTTGTATTGTTCCAGTACTATTGTAGCACACCTTCGGCTAAAATAAATATAATAATAATAATGTTAGTGATGGCTAAAATAATATTTTATTTGTTATACAAATCCGTAAAATTTTATTATTATTACTAACATCAATACAAGGAACAGCAGACTTCTTTAGAAAACGCCTTCCCGCTTTTGTGGTATATTTATCCTCATCGCGAAAATGCAATGAACAGACGCAAGTTCTATCGGATGGTAACCAGGTTTCTTCACTGCGGTTGTTTTGGACAAATTTTACCCATTTTTCCCTTTCTTCACGGCCCAGACATGGAAACCTTGAATAGAAAAAATATTAATTACTTATCTCTGAACTAGCGGTCCGCCCCGGCTTCGCCCGTGGTACATATTTCGCAATAAAAAGTAGCCTATGTTCTTTCTCAGGGTCTAAAGATTGTCTGTGCCAAATTTCATCAAAATCGGTCCAGTAGTTTATGAGCCTATTCATTACAATCAAACAAACAAACAAAGTTTTCTTCTTTATAATATTAGTGCAGATAAATAAATAATAATTCAATTATACGTTCAAGTCAGTAGCTTATACAATATCAGTTAAAAACTTGATTAAAATCAATTAACAAAAAAAAAATTGGTGATTAAGTAATTGATTTTCATATTTCATGATTTCACCTTTTTTCAATTAACAACCAGTCTATGCTTTTCTAAATATGTAAAATTATTATTTTATAGTTTATACTATAAAAATATACGCCAGCAAATATTACTAACAACACTTATTTCATGCCCAATGTCATAATATCTTATATTTTTAATCTATGACAAATGACGCAAAATGTCGCCCGCCAAAAATTTTGCTCTAACTAAGTTTTAAAAATTATTATCTAGTTACTTACTGATGAAAAGTTATTCCTTTGCACTTTTCCGTATTATTTGTATTATTTGTGCAATATCGTAACACACACGTAGGCATATTTGATGCGTTTCACTTTAAAACAAATAAAAAATGAGCGTGACGTTCTGTTACATTGTTGTTACATTGTGTTACATTGTCCAATATTGCTGACTTGGGCTATAAACCCCACCGGCCTATATCGCGGTATCAGCAATATTGTATGTATATAACGCGTTGATTTCTTAGTTTAGGGGCTTCTCTCTTAATGGTCGCATAACCACATAAGCTACGGTTTCACCGGCTTAGCCTGAGAGGAGCACCAGTACCAGTAACCGCGCGGGGTGCAGGGGACGAATCCCTATTCTATATTAAAGAATTCGTTAAGTTCTATACTGTGAATCATAAAGTGAAATATATATTGTGTGTGTATAAAAGTTGTGTTGTGAAAATAAATAATTTTTACTAATTTCGTGTTTTTTTTTTAAAACACAAATACACCACAAACTAACATTGGTGTCAGAAGTGGGATGAGACAGAGAATTGAAGTTATTAAAAACATTAATGTATAAACTTTCTAAAGGACTAAGGACATTTGTGCAATCAATACGCAATTGGCTAGAAGGATGATTATAACAAATAGATTTAGCAGTTTCAAGATTATGTTTAAGTGTTTCAAAACGAGGTTGCAAATAAGAAATATCAGAAAACGTTAAGATTTTGTAATAATCGTTAGAGTATTTCACGGTACCGATAGGATCAAAGAAGAGACCGGGGCTGTTGATGATAGGAGTCGTTGGATTAGATGATGTCATGATTCCTGGCGCGATGGCCCTGGAAGAGAATTTTCATGAGCTAGTTTAATTTCGTCAACGTGAAATCTAGTATGTTTGCGATTGATGAGAATAGTAACGTTGTTGTTGTTATGAACTTTTACGATTCTGTACGGGCCTTTCCAAATGGGAGACAGTGCTTTACGTAATCTATGATGATGTTTGATATATACCATATCCCCGACATTATAAGACACTACTCGCGAATGCTTATCATAATACTGTTTCGATCTTTCTTTACTTCTAAGAATATTTTCACGAGCTAAGTTTCGAGATATAGAAAATTTATGCTTAAGTGTTTTAATATAGTCAGGATAAGTAAAGTCAGGTGAAATGTCATAAATTGAACTTGGAATATGGGGCTTACAACCGAATAAAAGTTCGTGAGGAGTAAAATTAGTAGATGAATGAACAGCGGAGTTATAAGATATTAGAGCGGTAGGAAGATACTTATGCCAGTCATCTTGATTTTCACTAACATATGATTTGAGATATTCTTTGAGAGTTGCATGACTCCGTTCGAGAGCACCATTAGTTTGCGGATGATACGGAGAAGAAAAGAGATGTTTAATCTTAAAAAGGGAAACAACATTTTTATAAACTTCAGCGATAAAATGGACACCTTGATCAGACAAAAGCGTTTTAGGAATACCGAAATGAGAGATAAACTGAATGAGACATTGAGATGTTTGTTCTGCTGTAGAATTCTTTATAGGATACGCCATAGAGTATTTAGTTAAATCGTCTTGAAAAGTGACAATATAGCGATAATTCTCAGGACCAGATTCTGGTAATGGACCAACGATGTCAGTCGCAATTCTCTGAAGAGGCTCATGGGAAGTAGAAGTTATTTCCATGGGAGCACGATTAGTAGCACGTAACGCTTTGTTTTGTTGACATTGAGGGCAATTTCTAACATAAGACTCGATTTCGATCTCATATTTTTCTAGTAATATAGTTCTTTCAATTTACTATACATGCGTGCAAAACCAGAATGTCCGCCTACAGGTGAGTCATGATTGTCTTTTAGGATAGTTGGGACTTCGGTAGGGGTAGGATAGATCATTTTGTTGTGATAAATATTAATCTTAATTCCAGTTTGATTAAAAACGTAAATAATCATCTCACTTCATCTAATAAGTCTCGATTTAAAAGAACAGCTTGGTTAGGTTTCGGAGGTCCCATACTGAAACAAATATTTGGTACTCTTGACGAAGACGACGCAAAAGCTTTCACTGATGCGATTAACGCAGTCCAAGATGATCAAAGACACTTGGCCACGTTAATGAAATCTAATATACATATCGTCTCTTCTACTATTTCCACATTTAATCAAACTATTCACAGACTCAATGACAATGAACTAACTTTAAATGAAAATATGGAAAAGCTAAACAAAATATTCGAATCAGTTTCTGAGAATACAAATAAACTCCAAGTCAATTCTCATCTCGCTATGACGTTTACCCACCGGCCTATATCGCGGTATCAGCAATATTGTATGTATATAACGCGTTGATTTCTTAGTTTAGGGGCTTCTCTCTTAATGGTCGCATAACCACCTAAGCTACGGTTTCACCGGCTTAGCCTGAGAGGAGCACCAGTACCAGTAACCGCGCGGGGTGCAGGGGACGAATCCCTATTCTATATTAAAGAATTCGTTAAGTTCTATACTGTGAATCATAAAGTGAAATATATATTGTGTGTGTATAAAAGTTGTGTTGTGAAAATAAATAATTTTTACTAATTTCGTGTTTTTTTTTTAAAACACAAATACACCACAAACTAACAGTTCGCGCCAATGAGCGAGCAAGCGACTGAGTGCAGTTACGCCAGATGGCGTATGTTGAGCGGAACATAAGTGATGTAGGCGGTATCGTCTCCATATTAATATTATCTCAATGATCAAATTATATTTTTTAATATTTTTATTAGCTAATTTTAGCCGAGGTACGCGTGATTGTACTTGCTACTTTGTTCTTCTAAACTAAATGTACCGATACATTGGTATTATAAAAATCAAGCGGCTAAAGAATATTTTTTACGATAGTAATAATTTGAGGAATGAGTTTTATTCTTTTTCTTTTTTAAGCAAAAAAAGACACACAATTAAGACAAAACCATGTACAGTATTCCAAAAGTAATAATGCGCATAGAAATCTTCGTCACTGTTCGGCAACTGTCATATTCCCGGAGCGTCCGAAGATGATATTTATATAGAGCATTGAGATAATAATATTACTACGTATGGAGGAGACACCACGAACAAAATCTGTGCGCCATTTTTTGCTCTAACTAAGTTTTAAAAATTATTATCTAGTTAGGTACTTACCGATAAAAGGTTTTTATTATTATTATTCCTTTGCACTTTTCCGTATTATTTGTATTATTTGTGCAATATCGTAACACACACGAAGGCATATTTGATGCGTTTCACTTTAAAACAAATTAAAAATGAGCGTGCAGTTACGCCATACGGCGTATGTTGAGCGGAACATAAGTGATGTAGGCGGTGTCGTCACTCGTCTCCATAATATTATGTACCTATATCTCAATGATATAGAGTGGTTAAATGCATTTTCTTCATGCATAATTTAGTCAAATTATGTATTTTGTGCAAAAAGAGATTAATATTGATTTGTAAGTGACGATTTTGTTTCGATAATTCCTTGTAAGTAAATAGCGAAGATAACCCCACGATTGCGAATATATCTTTGTTGGATTGATTTACTTGGAAAATTTTATAGTACTTTTAAAGTGTGTTACTGAAGCTGGTGTAATGATGGAAGAAAAGAAGGTTAAAATAACACAACATTTATATTGTATAAAATATTGTTTTCAAACACAGGTATACAATATACATTTATAACTACCATATAAATCTAATCATTAAAATCTCAGCTCAAAAGTATTTAAAGGACTGATCATTCTTCAACATACATTTACAAAAAAATAATAATAAAAACAATAAAAACAAGGGATTATAGCTTTATTTCTGACATATTTTTAGCTCTTCTTCATTTTCACTTTTCCTACTGCCATCACCTGTGTAAATCATTTCATCGATTAATTCAATTCACCTTTAAAAACAAAACCAAGAAGGGTATGTAATAGCAGCTCTTTAAAATTCCACACAGAGAGAATACGTGCAGTCACCACCAATATTTAAAGACGACTGACGGATTTTTCAGTTTTTTGACTGACAGGCTACCGTCATCTACCGCCCGATTTGTTTTTGATTGTGTATGACCGTGAATTGACTTCTATTTCTTTTGAATAAGGTGTAAAATGTAAGTGCATTGTTTAGGGCTCTTACGATTCAATGATTCGAGTGTTTTCGGAAATACGACAATTAGCGAAGATTTGCATGTGCATTATTAATTTTGGAGTACTGTACTCATTTTGATAACGGTGTGGTTAATATTATTGTTGTAATAATGTACTTGACCTCTCTAAATAAAATAATTATTACGAATTTATATAGGAAAATTGCTTTAGAGATAAGTAACATAAATTGCATTTATTCATTGATAATATGTATGCGGCACGTTTAATTTAAAGATTATTGATATTATCAAAACCCAAATTGCTTATTGCTATTGGTGCCATAAATGTAATTTTTCTAGCAATATAAAAGACGAATGGATAACGATTTTCTCCACTTCGCTGTGAATCAATGATGACGGATAAAGTATTAATTGTGATTTTTATAGTAAGTACTTATATTATTTAAGTATATTATTCTTTATTTGTTACTTATGAATTATTATACATATTCTTAAGTAGTACCTTTTTTTTAAATTGTCTACGGTCTCTTTTTTAATGATAAGTGGGTGATATATGTAATATTTTTACTTCTCATTTATTTGTTTTAATATTTTGAATGTAAAACTTGCATTATTGTGTTTATATCTAAGGCTTATCATATACTCATTGTATTGTGCAACTTTCATTGTAACAGAATGCTTATTGCAGATATCCTGTGCCGCTTGGCAGGCACACGCGGCAGTAAACTGCACAACCACCGGTCGCTTCGCTGACCCAGACGACACTACATGCCAGAACTATTACCTCTGCGTCTACATCAGTTCTACCAGTTCGTTCACATCTTACAACTACACATGTCCAACAACATCTCTTTTCAATCCGACCAGTCAAGTCTGTACCACAGATTACGAATGTACTGTGACAGATACGACAACTTCAACTACCACGTCTGTGTGCACTGAAGATGGATACGTCGCTGATTCCAACTCAACTGACTGCTCGACGTACATCCAATGTGTGAGCATTAATGGCACGTTCGAAGAAACTACGCTCACCTGTCCTAATACGACCTATTTCAATCCGAACACGACGTACTGCGATTCCAACTACACCTGTACAGCAACGTCTGATAATAGTACAAGTACTACTGACACGTGTACCACGTCTGGAAGGATCGCTGACACGTCAGACACGACGTGCCAAACGTACTACCTTTGTGTAGAGCTTAGCGATGGCACGCTCGAACAGTACACCTACACCTGTCCTTCGACATCCGTTTTCAACCCCACTACTGGAGTTTGTACGACGAATTACACATGCACAAATACTTAAAGTCATGCAATGTAAACGGTTATCCCGACTGTTATAATTGATAAATCTATGTAAAATTCATGAAATTAATATAGGTAAGTACCTAATTCATATTTTAGTATAATTGTAACAAAGCAAGTCTGCTTTGTTTTTAATAACCGATATATAGATAACAATTACATTACAAAACGAATATGTTATACAAAATATAATGATTTAATTAACAAAGCAATAAACTTAAACCTATATTGGATGATAATATTCGGTACATTGTCCAGCATTAGAGCAGCTCTATACTTAATTTATGAACCATTATTCTAAATGTAACATAATACCATCACTCAAATTTGGACACTAATAATAAAGTCAAATAATTAAAGTCAACGACAATTCAGGAGGTAATTTTCAATAGCAGTCAAATCCACTTTATGTCAAATTGAGAAAAGTGTACATTTGTATACCGTCATGAGGTATGTTGTTGTGACGCTTTCAATGGTAAGTATAGATTACTATGGGGTTCAAGGTTATTAAATAATAACAAAAATACAGTTAATGCTTACAATTACAGAAAAAGCTGAGATTAAAAAACGGATTTGACTTATTTTGTTCCTATGTTGTGGATTTGACTAATTTTGTTTAAAAGCTGTCAGGATTTGACTAATTTTGTTAAGAATTTGTCAGGATTTGACTACTTTTCAACAATCCAACTAAACTATTTAAGGGACCATGGCCCAAAATGTATGTTTCTAAATCATGGTTTTTGGATAGAAATCATCATACTTAAAATCCTAAAAAAATATATAACACAGATAAACGTTTGATCTAGTGACTTTTTTGGATAAAAACACAATATTAAACATTTGACTCGATCAAAAAAAAATCAGAAGTAACATCGATTTTAAAAGCATAATCAGTTTTATGAGAATTAGGGGAACGCTATGTTTATGAAAATTTTACATTTCATTTACTAATCAGGTTTTACAGGGAAATTTTTGGATAGATTTATAATTTAGCCAGCCATTTTATTTAGGTTTTTTCAATAAAAAAACATTAATTATCACGACACAAAAAAAAAACGTTAGGTGCCCACGCGCTGTCTTAATGTATGGAGATCGCAAGATGGCGGCCGGGTTTTGGAGCGACGTGATTGGCTCATACGGATTTGACCATGTTTGTAAGTAAGCCGGTGTGGAATAGGCTAATTTTGAAACTAAGGTTAGTTTTTATTTGTATTTTTTAGGGATTTAGGCTGGATTTGGCTAGTTATAAAAGTTAAGAGGCAATGAAGAATACTCTAAAGAAAAATGTTGTGTACCTACTTTAAAATCTATGGATTTGGATTTGACCACTTTTGAAAATTACCTCCTGAATTGAGCTGCATCAGAATTCGTTGAATGAGTCACTACTGTCTACGATATGATACTCCGTGACAATAGCTGGGCATGGCCCGCGACGATGTTTTTAAGATGTTTTTACACGAAACGATATTATTTTGAAACTAAATAGGTACATACCTATGTCTGAAAAAATATTGAACGCTAGTTACATCTCTGTAAGAAATTTGATTTCATAATATAGACTGTCGTTTATAGTAGTAAAAATGTTTGCAAGTTGTAATAAACTATTCATGTAACATTGTTAAAATTGTAATTTAAATTGTTAAGATTGTCAGTGATAAAATTGTGCAAATAGAATAATTGTTAGATCAGATTTTCATTTACCTTTATAAATAAATAAGAAATATATTTGCAAAATCCTTGGTTTTCTATGTAAAATCAATTTTGAAATACTTACGTGTTCTAATCGTATTATATATTTTCTTCTTAATAGGTACTAACGTAGTTTCATGTTACAGCATAAATATAAGAATAATATGGTTTTGATAGAACGAAAAAACAGTCAAAAAATGTCGGAGGCTTTCAGATTACCAAAATCGTATCGCATATAATCAATAATGTAAAGACGCTCCCACCCGGCGTCCGGCGCGAGCGCTCCAAACGTGCTCCAAACGGCAAACTGCGGCAAACCGTCCAATCGCCACGCCACCACTCACCAGTCGGGTTTAGCGTAGCGCGCGCACCGCGCATGCGCACATGTTGCGTTTGACAGGTGACCGCCAAAATTCGATCAGTGAAAAATGTAAACATTGTGTTTTGATAAATAAAAAGTTTTCGTAAAAGTAATGTTACGTGTTGTGTTAGGTAAATAGTTCGGTGAAGTTATATTACTAATTCATATGAATAATTTTAATTCAAGTCTTCAATCTTTTACACCTTGTACGATTTTTGATTTGCATAATAATCTAATACAATATGAATACAATAAAGTTTACCAGTTTTGTGAATTAATGGATGAAAATTGAAATATGTATATTATCTACAATAACATTGGTAATAATTACAATCGGTGATATTTTACATGGGTGAATAAGAGAATATCACCTATGAATTATCTATTAAGTACTTACTTGTAGATGCTTGTAGGTAGCTATGCAAATGCAATGCTTACAATATTAAAACAGAAGGTAATATTATTCAGTTTATTCACTATCAGTCAAGCGTGGGTGTAAATTTTATTAACAACCTTCAGAACGCACAAAAACATTTAATTCAATTCATTCTTTTGCGCAGTTAATTAAACAATTGCTTCCGAACTGTTTGAATTCCAATGAAAATTATTTTATCTGTAACAATTAATTTGAATTTAGAATGATGTAGCTGGAGATTTGCTGGAGATATAGGTAAAATTAAAAATAAAAACAAAAATTGTGTTGCCAGATGTGATATCGTTTACAATTTGTTGTGAGTGGTGACGAGCATATGGGGCAATGTGTGTCCCGGGATTATCCGGGCCCCTATGAGTTCGCACGGCACTATGACGTCGAGAGTCTTGCCAGCAGTATTGGTTCTTCGAGACGAGTAAGTACTTTTTCTTATATTTTCTCTATGCCTCCTAAAAGGTCCTAAAAGTTATGAAAAAATACGTAATGAAAAGATAAGTAGGTATTACATGCATGATTTAAAAAATATCATTCTAATAAAGTTTATTAATCAATTTCGTACATATTCGATAAAGGAAGATCATAAACATGTTACTCAAATACTACATATCATGCTAAAAAAGCACATAATAAATAACATTATGCAGCAGGTCGAGATGATTCACATTTTATAACTAAAACACGATCAGCATTCTTTACTCCGACTTTGTTGTGACCTCGGTTTTTAGATCCTACTAGTTCCTCGACAGACATTGTATTCAAAATTTGATATTAAAATCTTACCTAGAAATATTTGTGAATTAAGAAATTCTAAAAATATGATAATACCTACGTTATGAAACAAATTTTATTTATGACGTAAGTATGTACTGAAATTTTAACGCAATTTAGTAACATTTAAGAATATTGCAAAATATTTCATAAAATATAAAAATTATAAGTAATTCCAAAATTTTAAGAACAATTACACTTTTTTAGAATTGTCTTTTTGATGTCTATACCTATCTGGCTTATAAAAATATATTAGGTCCGTGTTAGGTACAATTAACTACTTACGTTAGTTACGTACCTACCTACATAAATTTCAAGATAACAAAATTTAAAGTAAACGTTTTAAGATAAACCTAATTATTGTCTATAACATGTATCAGTATTGACCTATCTCCAAGATAAACCCAATTAAAACCTAAAAAGCTCTATTACTCCGATTACTAAAACTTTCAAAGCGTGACTAGGGATGAATCTTTGATTATATACTCCCGGGAGTATATAATCAAAGGGATGAATGAAGGTATGAGATGTAGATATCATGCTGATTGCAATTTAGTTTTGTGTCATGACAACACTGGTCTATTGTTAATGGGTACAATAAAATCAGTGTTATACAGTTTCCACACAATTAATACTAAGCGAGCATGCGAGTAGGATTTTATTACTGCCTAGTACTTTTAATTGCGTCAGGAGACCAAATTTTATGGATTATCGTTGTTCTTGCTAAGCAGGACCATCGTACACACATATCAAAACTTTTAAGAGAATTAGGGACAGACGAAAGATAGTAATTAATAGAACGAAGTTTTGTGTACTTCGTCTATAATTGCTAAATTCTTATCGTTATATACTGCTATTAGGTACCTGATACCTCTATGCAGAATCTCGTGTGTCTTTTCAGTTTTCTCTACCCTTTTTCTTGGCAATAGCGGAAGAACCTGAAATATTCCATCTACTCCATATTTATACGAGAATAATTTAAATTTTAACAAAATATTTCCACATTCTCCAGTTAATTATGCCCCGTAATAGTATTATGAATAATTATATCGTCTAATGGCGTCGTGAGTGTATTTTCACTATCATGATCGTTACAGACCATAAGCACGGTTTCTACACGATTGTCTGAGATTCAATAATCTCCTGTATTCCTATCTAAAGTATAAGTTTAGTGGAATTCTCTAAACGGTTATTCGAACGAGAGGTGGTAGAAAGGCAACGGCAAGTCCAATGGTCATATTGCCTTGTCTGGAATTGACACTGAATTAAAATGATAAATTTATACGTTAGAATGTTTTCCATAATTGAGATAGATGTTCATTTTATTTTGTACAATAGATATGATGCTGTAATACTAAATGAATAATCGAATGCTCAGCTAATGTTTATCAGTTAGGATGCTGGAATGTCCTTGTATTTGTAATCGTATCTAAGAGCCTAGTGATTAAAGCTACAAAAATGCTTTTTGTAAAGACGATTGAGTAAATAAGTAGGTATTTTAAGAGATATTTTTCTGACATTATTAATTAATGTTCAAAGAAAAAGCTGTTTGAATTTCTAGTTAAAGAGAAAGAAGAGCTAATAATTTCTTCGTCCTTTTAATTTAGGGATTTACTACAATAATTTGCAGTAAAGACAACGAAACAACATTCCATACAGTTTCCGGACAATGTTATTATAATGAAATTTATCATTTTGTTTATCTAACGACTAAAGATACATATTAACGAGATACCTGTTTATAATATGGGATAACCACTCAGGTCCAAGGCATGTAAGTTAGTGGATTAATAATATGAATACCCGTTTTAAGTTCGTAAAAGATTTTTGAATGCTGAATCATCGAATATGCCTTTATTCGCAAAGTTAAAATTTTGGTTTTCTTGTGATATATAGCTAATCTACATAATAATATGCAATTGGTTGTTTTCTAGTTCCTATTAGAGCGTTACTTTCTAGATGTCGCGAAGATTCATAATATTGTCTTTGTATTGTTATGGCAATACGAATTTATCGGCAGGTCACTCAGATTCGCACGAATAGGCAAATTCAGAAGTGTAGGATGGCAATTTCAATTTTTTTCCGTACATGAGCACATTCAAACATTGCACGAATGTTTGCAAGTGTCCCGGGTCATGTAGGTTTTATCGTCAAATATGCAATGGAACACATCACATATTATGTGAGGAAGTTAGAGTAAAATCTCAAATATATACATATATACCTAGGTTTATAAAAATTTCTTGAATATATTAATTCTAGCAAATTTTATTAACCGTCTCAACGTAATCTTTTGTTTTCACAATGCCATTGTTCAATATTTTTTCGGGTACCAATTAGTGATTCATACAAAAGTGAGGATGTTGCTGAAATCTAAGGTCGATGTTTTGATATAAAACAGTATTATTAATCAATAAAACTTGGCTATTTGAGGTATTTAATATCGCCATTATTTAGGCTTATCTGTCCATAAAACACTAAAACTACCTGAGCATATAAATAAAACTAATAGTTATTCTTGTTAATTAAGCTGAAAGATCGATAAAATATAAATTTACGTGAAACTTAATAATGATAAATTTTCAGAGTATAAAACTACTTAATTTACGTTTTTATATCTATAAAACGTAGTAAGGTGTCCTTGATAAAGATAATTAGTAATTACGTATCAATAGTTCTTTGTCTAATAGAATAAATTATCGCAAAAATTTGTATAATTACACTTTAATGCTTCAGCGGTACATAATGAATACGAATAAAATATTAAGCCGGCAAAATATTAGTAAAAGCAAATACCTACATAGTGTAAACCAAAGAATCAAAGAAAATAAAATTATTTTCTTCAAGATGCCCATAATCATAAAATCAATTTTAAAGATCAGTAGTTATTTGTTTTAAACTATCTAAGGTATGTCAATCAGAAACTAATATGGTCACCCATAGCTCCGAATTTTATGAGATTTATGTTACAGTTTGTAGATAAAACGAGGGCTATTTTTGGCAATTGCCAAATTAAATAGCGTTTTTGGACTTGTACAAAGTTGTTAAAAAGGCTAAACATTCGAAAGGCAGGTCTTAGTTTTAAAGATATAAAATTATAGCAAAACAAAAATTACTATGAGTGAAACTTTTGAGGTTTTATTGAGGTAGGATATAGGTTTATCATATTTTGCAGCTGATCTACAAATATTTTTAACAGTCTAAGTAACAAATTGGATAAAAGTTAAAGTTAAGTTAAAAAATGGGATGTTTATTTATTTTTAGTATAAATTCATATACTAAAAATAAATAAACATCCCATTTTTTTGGATAAAACCAGTAATTACAAATATTTAAACTCGTCTCAATTTGTGAGCCACAAAGTTTTGGCCTTAATTTATCAACAAAATACAATAAGATGATGCAGTCTTTCTTCATATTCACAATTATATTATTAAGAAACATTCCTTATCAGATGATAATTCGTTAATTAAAAACGTGCGCGGAGCCGTCCGCGTCTTTCACCATACTATTGCCGCGGCATAATTACTTTTGTTTATCTTGTAATTACTTGTACAAATTATTCCTTAAATAATAAGAAATAATTGCTTTTGGAACATTTGATTTTATCGTAAGCTATGTTGATATTATATTGAAAAAATTCAAGAGTAACTCTTCCTGGTTTTAGGTGTCTGTTCGCATCTCAATTGCAAAACAATAGGATTAATTGCTTGTTTAAAAGAGATCGATATACTTTTATTTAGAGAAGTACACACACCATAATTTGCTTGTTGAAAATTATATCCAAATCATATTAGAAATTTAATAATTTAGATACTTACAAATAAGAAAAACAAAACTGCATTGTAATTAAGTATTATAACAATTCAAGTTATCCACCAAAATGATAATTAAACCTGGTCACAATTTCACTCTTATCTGTTGCACAAAATATTGCATCCGTCATTAAATGTATGCCCTTTTTAGGTAGTCGTCCCTTATATAACCTCCGAGAAAGTGGACGTGCAAGCATATAGGTATCGAAATAGGCATGTAGCTAGTCGGTACATCTATACATATAATAAATCTGTAGAAGGGTCAATTCTGTACATTGAAAATATTGAAAAAATAAATAGCAGGGGGTGTTACTGGATCGATAGCAAACCCAAATATGTGATTAAAAAAATTTTTGTCTGTCTGTCTGTCTGTCTGTCTGTCTGTCTGTCTGTCTGTCTGTATGTTCAGGCATCACGTGAAAACTAACTGTTCGATTTCGATGAAACTTGGTATAATTATACCTTATTATCCTGGGCATAAAATAGGATACTTTTTATCCTGGAAAAATACGTAGAAAAAAATAAATCTTAATTTTTCAGTTTTATCCATAGACGTTGTTCTGTAGAACCGAGAACACACGTTGCGTTAATTATTATAGGTATTTGGGTCCAATAGATATTTATAAGATGTCATTGTCAGAGTTACTCAAAATGGAGAAATAAACCATCCACGCGAAGACCGACATCCGCGCGGACGGAGTCGCGGGCGGAAGCTAGTATCAAATATATACGCACTTTGCTTTGAATTTTATCGCAGTTTAGTATCGGTTACCTCTAGATTGATAGAGGCTTTTAGCTTCTATTGCAACGGCAGGAAGGGATAATTTTATTTGAGACGTCTTTAACTGTGAAGTATTATTCTCTGCATTGAATTTAATTTTGGTTAAAATAATGAATGATCAACTTTGTGGCCTGCCTACGTTCCTTATAATTACCATGTTACTGATATCACAAAGCAATATTATTTCCAGAGTAGGATAGTGATGGCGCTAGACGACCTATAAAGCTCTGTAAGTTTTCCATACTGGAATGAATACTTATTTAAGCCATCATGGTACAGAGTAGCCTATTTTTATATTTTTCTACGTACACCTAAGTGATATGGATGCCCTATTAAAGCAAACAGCATTTACCTACCAGGTCAGCTAATAAAAATCTAAAATGGTGCTTACTTATTATTTGTGTGTTATTGAAATTGTGAAAAAACTAAAAAATGTAATTGTGGGTCTATTCTGCCTGAATAAATTAATGAATTATTATTACTACAAAATGATGTGTCTCTATTTATCATGATATGATTATTGCAAAACAAAAAGTGCGATTATACAATTTTATGGTTAGCAATAGATAAAATATAGCAGGGACAAGATAACCATCAGATAGCAGGTGGCGTTTAAATGTCTACAAGCTGGACTGAACGTTGTGATGACGTTGTGACAGGTTTCGAGGCACGATTAGAAACCGATACGATGGCGGATGGATAAATCAAACTCAGATAATCCAGCTTTAATAAATCTAGAAGAATGACTGTGAAATAAAAGTATGGATTTGTGGTTGACTTACATAATTTTTCAACAGGTATTCCGTATTTACTATAACTAGTTAAATAGATAAGTATCCTACAATAATTTTTTTTAAGGATTTACCATCATTATGAAGGGTCATAGCCTTACGTTTAGCTGTCGGAAAAGCTACAAATTAAAAGTCTTAATAGAAAATCCCACATTAATATAATTACCTATTACTCAAAAAATAGAATCGTTCAATTACGATTGGAATGATAAAAGACAGAAATTTTTTTCTGTAAGCTAAAATTCATATCAGAAAAGTGCATTTGCTTGATCAACGCTTGCCTTGAAGTTAAAAATAAAGGAGTCGCAAGGGGTATACAAGAACAACTCCCAATACCTGTTATAACCCTCGGGCCAGTAATAATGCAAGGTATTACCTTACCATGTAAGTGGTTGACCAGTTTCCTGCGTTTGAGTTAAAAATAATAGACCGAGTAGGCTTTTATCGCGTTTTGCTTGTGGCTGTATGTTGAAGGACAGAAAATACAAAGAAATAACTAACAAGTGATAACTGCGTTAAAAACAACCGACTTCAAACTTGCACTTGCAACATTTACAAATACAGACAAAGATGCTCATAAAATAAAAACTACTGGGCCTATCCGAATAAAATTTTTATGGGACCAATTCGACACTATCCCGCATCGATAAAAAAAAGAATCACGTAAATCGGTTCAGAAACCTCGGAGTAATCGGTGTACATACATAAAAAAAAAAACATACCGGCCGAATTGATAACCTCCTCCTTTTTTTGAAGTCGGTTAAATATGGAAAGGTACTGAGAGGAAAAAAATTGGCATCGTTTGTTTTTTATAATAAGTTGTTACATATCTTTGGCTATTTATAATAGAACATTTTAATATAAGGCGTAGTCAGCAAATGCTGGTACCAATATGAATTTATCTCTTATGAATCTATATCGGTATATATATTACATTATAATATAATAATTAATAAATAATACATAAATATTTCATAAATTATGCAATAAATGCTCAGATGCTCAGAAACTTTCACCAAGATAATCAATATTTCCCATCAAAATCCAATATGACGAATGATTTAAATAAATCATTATAACTTTCTAAGAACGTAATAACTTACTTACTTCCCACACTCGTGGAAAATCAAAAACAAAATAAAACACCTTTATATTATACAATTTTAGGACTTTATGAGTTTTAGTTTTCTAGATTAGGGTGTCTAGACATAATTTAAGTTCTGTAATAGGTAGGTACTTACTTTCTTTAACTAAGTTGCACCAGACACCTCATAGTGATGAGATAGAGAAGTATATTCAAGTTCATCTTTGGTCAGAATTTGACAATATTATAAAGATTCTATTTATGCTTATCGTATTTAGAAGCTCTTTATTCCCTACTAGCGGTCCGCCCCGGCTTCGCCCGTGGTACATATTTCGCAATAAAAGGTAGCCTATGTTCTTTCTCAGGGTCTAAGGATTATCTGTGACAAATTTCATCAAAATCGGTCCAGAGATCGGTGCAAAGCTCACTTTACAAACCATTACAAACATATTGAGAACATTTGATCGATATTTTGAGATGACTTTCAATGAATGTAACAGAAATGTCTTCAACCACAATCTCATTGAGACAGTATCTCCGTAATTCACATGTAATTGAACCTGTTTACATTTCATCAGCGATATAAAGTGTGAGCCATGCGAAACTTTCCCTTTTTGTGGTAGATTAATTTACCTTTGTTGATATGCGATCTGGTGTATGTAAAAAGCAAATAGTTAACCGCAGATCTAGTTACGGAACGTGACTTTCACGTAATAAAATACTGTTGGGAGTAGTAAAGGTTAATCTCACGAAGGATTGTTTGTTATCTTCTCTATTAGGGGTGTAATAAATTGTGATATTTCCACACGTTTCTCATTAAATTTTTTTTATAGTTAATCATAAACAAATTTGAAAAAGACTGAGTAGTTAGAAATTAATGTTATGAGTTATGACAATCTACTAAAAAATCCAATTTTAATTTCAAAACATATGGCTGTAGAAGAGCTCACAGGCTGTATGGTCCTCTTCAGAATTGTGCTTAGTTACATGTTTGGTAATCAATTTTTATTGAGGTCTTTAATGGATGTCTGTAAGGTTATTTTTGCCATAGTTTCATTCAGTATCGTTGATTTGTATAGTAAATAGTTTACAACAAAACAACATACAATGCAGTCTGATAACGCTGTTACCAATTTCCATTTATATCTGAAAATCCATATCAATCCGTTCACTATGGAACGGATTCAAACAAAAAGGCATAGAAATTTCGCATTCACAATATTCGTTTAGAATTTTAGATAGTAATTTCGCTTATCACGAAAGTAGAGCAGATCTATATTTCTTAACAAAAAATGATTTCATTTTTAGTACTTAAGAACTATTTGCAAAAAGTAACGATTGTTAAAAGGCGCTATTCGGCGGAGCTATAGCAGTTGTTTTGTACTTTATTATGTTCGCACGATATCTCCACGGGTAGTGTAACCATACTTTCAAATAATAGCTTAATTATCTATACTAATATTATAAAGCTGAAGAGTTTGTTTGTTTGTTTGTTTGTTTGTTTGAACGCGCTAATCTCGGGAACTACTGGTCCGATTTGAAAAATTCTTTCGGTGTTAGATAGCCCAATTATCGAGGATGGTTATAGGCTATATATCATCACGCTACGGCCAACAGGAGTGGAGCCACGGGGGTGAAACCGCGCGGAGCAGCTAGTGTAAATATATAATACAGATATTTTATCTGTTTTGTTAGATAAAGTTGTTGCCAAGCCAATAGAATATGTACTTTTGAAAAACTTTGCCAAATGGATACAAAACAACAGCGATTTCTGAAATTATAAATTAAGATCTCCATTATTATTAGAACATAACATTGTAAGTTTCACTTTAACCTTTTATGAGCATATATTTATAAGAATACGTCTGAATGACATATTATGATCATCAATTTTTTAAGTTTAGGTGACTTCTATTCTAATTAAGTAAAATAAATCGGTTCTTTCAACCACTTATATTTACAGGTGATTTCTGTATGTACTTACCTTTAATCTCTTACATAAGGCGGATGTTGAGTCTAGGTTCTTTTCTTCAATATGACCCAATAATATCGCAGGAACTACAGTCGTAATCGTGTCTATCTCAAACAACAAGATATCATTCGTCTCTAATAGTTAATAGAATTAATACTAGTGTTATCCCTAACGTCCACACAAATCGGAACTCATGGTATCACCAATCACGAAGCTGCCTCGTGACTGCGTCCCCGACAATTTGTCTAACTGTCTGTGCGTTGCTTTTAACGTCCTTAACTTGTAATGTTTTATTGGAACAAATGATACTTTCCGGTGGGAAGGGAGAACTTTCTGATTGGTCTCGCTCGTCTAATTGTGATGCTGCTTGGTTGGCTTTTGCCTTTAAATAAGGCTTTTAAAATGGAAAGAATTTAAGAATGAACTCGAATTTTTATTTTGGATTCAAGTCCTATTTTATGGAACGACAGGTCATTGAACTCTTTAAAATGAACGTGGTTTTTGGAACGTATTTTATTATCAAAAAGAAGCGTTGGACCGGGATAATGCTCACCACATCCTTAGTCCTTACAGACATGCAACCATTCACAGTTTTTCTTTCGTAGAATTGCTTAATTTATTTTTTGTTTTATATTGGGTACATTGAACCAATTATATCAAACATTAATTCATATATTTCATAATTAAATTCATATAATTTGCGAAAACCATAAGTACCTACGTCACTGTGAGACTATGAACACATTTCATTCATTATTCGCCTCTGTTTACGAGAAATCACTACATCTTAGAAACTTTCACTATAATAAGGAATGTGTATTGTCCCATTGTTCTGAAATATATATCGCACAGATGTCGGAAAAATTCTTTACTTCCTCTTTGTTATCACGTTTCGCAATTCGCATCACACTGTGTGTAAATAATTATAATTTGAAGGAAATATTCACGTATGATTTGAATGCATACTTGGAATTGTACAAGTTGTATTCTAATTATCTATGGTAAGAATTTACTTAAAAAAGTAGTTATTTTACTTCATTATGAAGTAAAATAACTACTTTTTTAAGTACTTTGTTAAGTAAAATAACTACTTTTTTAAGGACCGCATAAAACACTAGGTAAATGAAACTTAGAAATCATTTTTAAGTTACAATAAAAATTCCTTAAAACAAATTGACTTAAAAATGATTTCTAAGTTTCATTTACCTAGTGTTTTATGCGGTCCTGGATATAATACTTTGTTTCATTTCCTGACCTGCCTATACTAAAATGGTAAAACTATATCTTATCTAAAAATATAATGATAATCTGTAACGTAGGAGTTTCACATACTCATCTAGCATCTGGAATCGACACAACCATATTCATATCTTAATGAATCCATCAATTTTTCAAAACAAGATTCAAATTTACTAAAGATGAATGCCCCATCTTAACCTACAGGAGTCTAGTCTATGACCATCCCAGGTTGAGAGAAAGCTGTGCATAATATTACACCGGCTTGCCTACATACCGTGGGTACCTATTATGAGATGCATCTATAATGACTGCAATCAATATAATTTATCTACCCGCTTATTAGCGTGGACTTGGATTTTGTTAACTTTCTTAGTGATAATATGAAAATTGTGAGATATATTTTACAAGCCGATGTAAAAATTACTTCGGAGCGGTTGCATACAGTAGCATAACTGATAACAAAAATTCGGCTCCTTCTATGAGTGCTATTATAATACCTTCTATATTTAATAATACATATATAAGGTGAAAATTATGAATTTTTACCTATTAAGGTAGGTACTTTTTTATTGGTTCTAACTATAGGTAATTTGGGGTATTCACTATGACCATGTGTGTCGTTACGCGGATTCTCGGATGAACAAGATTTTAGAATAGGAAGCATTAAAACGAAACTATTAAAATGGTATTATAGTAAGTGTAATTACAAACTTCCAATAAGGAAAAGTGAAGACAGAAGAGACATATTATATCTGCATAATTAAGGAAGTAATCTCAGAATGAAATATATATAATTAACGATGATATAATATTTTCACTAAATGGTAAAAAAACTCGTAAAACAAGATCTCTTCTCACTATCACCGAAGGGCGTATCGAACTTTCCAAGTCCTTTCACTGTACTTTAACGATCTCGAGATATCGATGTATATCATGCTTTAAATCTTCACAAAATATAGCTAAAGTTTTTGATGCTCTTTTTGCCGAATATAAATTAATCGGCAAATATATCCCAGAATAGGTACTATGCCTATTTGTAAAGTTAACTTTTCATCTATTGAGTAGAAGAATGAAGATTGAAGTTCATTTAGCCATGTCTTCGTAACTTGGAGACTATTAAAATGTGTGTATGTGATTGGAAGAACATCTACCACTAGTCTATTCAGGAATTCTATCGTTGAATTAGGTCTGATTAAATTTAAAAAATATATTATACGCGCCAATTAGATTAACTCCAGAAGGCCTGTGTAAACAACAAAAAAGTGACCACGTACCAATTCCATCACTATTATGACATAGTAGATAACCGATAGCCACCAGCTGATTGTTAAAGTTTGAATTAAACTTCACACTTTAATTCATTTAATGAATGCAATTACGCAAGCACGCATGAATGTAATTAATTATACGATACGTAATTGGTAATACGAAGTTACGTCAGAAGCTCGCACAGGCTTCGAACTTTGTAATTTATAAGGCAGGAAGTTATACATTGCGTGTATTGTTTGAAGCATTTACGATCTGGCGAGGAAATTGCATTTAAATGAACCGATGGATTTTAATATTGGATTATGCTACGCAATAACCATAGTATAAAGAGTTAATAATCGAGGTGTACTGTAAATAGCGAGAGCTTTGGTAAATTATTTTGTTCTCTAGCGTTTGTTTACTGTCAATTTAAATTTAAAGCAAGGTGCTATTTGGATGTGGCTTCACTATTACACTGAGGAGGAATGTGGCTGTGGTTTTGTTAATTTGTAGTAAGTACATTTGTATTTATCTTAAATAAACTATTGTAGTCCTTAAGTCCTCTGCTTATGGTATATATTTGTGATCATTGTCCGTTAGAATTTGCATTAGAATGTTGAAGATGGTAACTCAATAAGCTAGCGGAAAAGATGGGAAGAGCGAAATAGTTGCGTGTGAATTAATTTGTAATTCTTATATTTTTTACTGATTTCTGTGGTTGTTTGCATATGTGTAACATGTGGATGATTTTATGCCTAATGCTTCAAGCGTTTTATTGGTTAGGTATAAATAATATAAAGTAAAAAATATACGACATGCTCATCACTTAGATCAAACATTTCAATTCAATCATTCATTTTTCTGTTTGATTGGGAATTACAAGAAATTAGGTATGAAAAGCTTTCTTATTTAAGTTTAAACTGTGGTTTAAACTTAAGAGGCGTTGGTGTCATTTTATGATAAAACTAGCGGTCCGCCCCGGCTTCCCCCGTGGTACATAATATTTACGTTTTCTCTACATAAGAACCATCCTCGTACTTCAAGGAATATAATAAAAAAAGAATTATCGAAATCGGTTCAGCCGTTCTCGAGTTATGCGCTTACCAACACATTTTGCGATTCATTTTTATATATAAAGATGTTTCACTTATGTATTTTGATAGGAATTTTAATTTACATTTTTACTCTACGACTACCTACGTCATAAAACTCCAATTCATTTCCATGATTTCTTGGTGATATCTTAACATAGGTACTTAATTTCTTTGATACATACATATATGAAAAAATTTTATAGGTACATAGTAATAGTACACAAAATTGTAACATTTCGCACAAATAAAAAAATCTCGTAATCGCACCACGTTCTCTCAAATAATTGCCTACGAATCGAAAATCAAATCAAAGCATGAGAAATGAATCACTTTTGCCACGGTATTGCGCAAACGTCAAAAGTGTTTACTCTTTTTTTAATATCGGGAATTCGAAATTTCGTCACGTTTATAATATGTACACAGTATTATAATTGTACTTAATAGGATAGTACATACTAAGCATTTTGTTACTTAAAAGAATAATTTTTAATTAATTTAATTTATCAAACAAAAAATATATTTCTAAGGATTTTCCTCATATTATAAATTCATTCGTATTAAGATTCAGTACTTCTACTTCCAGTAAAAAAAATAAACATAAAAGAATACTAACCTACCATATTATCTTAGAATGTTTACATTAAAATCGAATAAATAAAACTACCAAACATTACATCTCAAGAATGATTCCAACTTACGATCATCGAAGCGATAAGTGATAACCATGATGGATGGCTGTATCCAAGAGTTACACAGTAGCCTGTAGATGCGTGATTGACGTGTGCATAATGCGGTCCACAGGAATGTGGCTCTGCAACGGGGAATGACCGCCGCTGCAGGGGAATGAGATTTTAATGCTCTTTTTATACACCAGTTTTATAGTGTTTGTAATCAAATGGTTTTAATCAATCGTTCGACTAGGTGCAATGCGGATTGCTGATGCTTCAGACGATCTTTGGTTTTATTACGTGTTGTGTTGTGATTTTATTTTAACATTTGTTTTTAGACTTGAATGTTTATAATAAAACACCTCATAATATGTAGTATGAATATTTTAATAGTTTTAGTGGATGTTTCTGTTATACATGGAATTTCTGATGTCGTAATTTCTTTTAATAATTTTGACTTTTGAGCTTTCGGTTTTTATTTCGTGAATATAAGCTTGTATCGCTTTAAACATAAAATTACAATAATATGAACCCGTAGGTACATAAACTTGTTTGTCGGGTCTAATTAGAGAAGAAAGCATATTTTTTAACATATACCTATAATCTGGATATTTTATTTTTGGTGCATAGAAAAAACGTTAGGTATAAACGAGTAATTTCCTACCTATTCCCAATTTCCTTGAACTGGCTCAAATTGTTTCAAGATACAACAATAAACTGTCCTGAAAAAATCCTCAGAAATATTTACATCAAAGGGATTGTGATCTATGATTGTGAGATGAGATTTGCAATGTTTGGTAGGTACCTGTTCAGTGAACGTATCCTGTGCGCCTTGACATAGATCAAATTCGTGTTTGTCTGCGCCGGCGCATGGTGTGACACCGACATTGAAACAATAGATCTGCGTTTTACCAAACTTTTGTTGTAATAGAAATAGGCGTAACTTTATTGATGATAGAAAAGTTTTCTAAGTGATAATAAACACATATTGCATCTACATCTACGTTTTGAAAAATGTGCCATAATATGATTGATCCTTAATTAAACCGATGTTGGTCAATAATAATAATTATTATAGAGTATGAATGTGTAAAGCTCGAAAATAAATATAGAGCATTTTTTTCTTACAATTTATTTTCCAGGGGCATGGTAAAAGCTATTATTAGTGGATGAATTGTTTTATTCAGTGTGATGATTTGCTAAATCCCATTTAAACGTTTAGGAGCCCGTGTAAAGAATCACAGTAACAATAGTTTAATTCTAAGCTAAAATTTCAAGGATTTATCTGCTTCTTTTTATCTCGCGCACTGCTTTTTGTCTTGTACGCTGATATCAACAAAAATACCTAATTTATTCCACAACGCCTTCACCTTTTTAAGCTGCATTGTCCTGTCTTTTAGTTTTTACGTCTAATGTGTTATTCATGTTGAACTAACGTTAGTACACACGAGGTCACAGTCACAAACAGTTTATTTGTACAGGTTCATGAACAAAGGCTTTAGGACGAAGTAACTATTCTCTAATCTGTGCTTTAGGTGCGAGCTTTTCATATTGTATACGAATGTCAATAGCATGAAAGTTGACAAGTCGTATCTAGGTCCCTTGTTGTGTACTAGCTTTATACTCAAGACTGAAGAATGATGTTAAAATTTTGTCTTTTCAATGTATTTAAGTACATTTCGAAAAAGTTATTGAAATAATAAAGAATGGCTATACTATTATATACCTACATGGTTTACTGTCTTTGTGTAATATATTAATCTTGTTTGCGGAGGACAGAGTCGGTGTATCTGACAATTAAGTAATTAACTCCTCGAAACATGTCTAGACTAGATCTATTAATCACCTTTGTGTTTAGCGAAATATAACTATACAACTTACAGGTTAAATATCAATATCATTATTTCTATCTGTTTTTAACCGACTTCAAAAAAAAGGAGGAGGTTATCAATTCGGCAGGTATGTTTTTTTTTTTTATGTATGTACACCGATTACTCCGTGGTTTCTGAACCGATTTACGTGATTCTTTTTTTGTTCGATGCGGGATGGTGTCGAATTGGTACCATAAAAATTTTATTCGGATAGGCCCAGTAGTTTTGATTTTATGAGCATTTTTGTCTGTATTTGTAAATGTTGCAAGTGCAAGTTTGAAGTCGGTTGTTTTTAACGCAGTTATTGACTTGTTATAACTCAATAAAAAACTTATAATAATTTTAATTTTCCTTTTTGATAAGACCCTTAATTTGATAAAGTCTGGTGTGACGGACGTTAGATATACATAACCACAATTGAGTAATATAATAAGGTAAATAGTATTTTAACATTACTGAAAATAGCATCCATAGTTACAAATGTTACAATTCAATCGACCATGGAATGGCACTCATCGTCGGAGGAAAAAGCGTGAGAGCAAACATTCATTTCCTACTAATAACTTGCAAACGTCTTTTTTCCTGCAACAATTGACTTCTAAGAAATTATGTCAAGAGAGAAATGGAGGACAAACCCATTTTAAATGTTAGATAAATTCCGATTATTACAGTCTTCGTGTGACTCACTATATTCGGTAGAGTAACAATATAAATAATATAGCCTCAACTTTGACTTATGCCACTTTAAGAACTGAACGTGTCATAATATCATTAAAGCTATCTAAATGACCCTATCTTACTCTCTAACGCTGTACGCAACAATATAAACAGATGCAGATAGTTCCAGTTCTAAGCATCGATGAAGAAAATCGACTTCCTAATATAGTAGCTCCATAGAGTTGCTCCCATATTTATGGCGCAAGATTCATTACCTAAGAATACAGGTGCGATGTAAATAGAATTTTAAACTTTTATCAATAAAACTGTCATTCACCACTGCACCCTCGGTTAAACAGGGAAACTACGTCATGCGCAATAGAGCCACGATCGATGTTCACCACCTGCGCGCGCCACCCTTCTGACGCGAGTATCCCATCTACGCAGTTCGCTAAAAACATCTGTGAAACCTAGCGCGAATCGCCCTTGACAAAATATTACACAAGTGTACAAAAACAAGGAACGTCTGTGTATTTATTTTCAAGTATTCGCTAGTAATTTGTAACAGTTAGAGAGGTATTGCATTCAGTGAGTCATAGGGGCAACCCGATCAGTTCTGATGCCGGTGGTCCGGCGGTGCGAGTGGAGCGGGCCAGACCCGGCTTGAAGGACCTGCCCAGTACCCAGAATGGATGACTACAGTTTCTACGACGACGGCGAAGATCGCGATATGGTATGCCTTTCCTTATCTATGTGGAACGTTATGCAACTAGCCACCATTGTCGCTTTTACGTAAATACGCAGGCCATTTTATTGTTTGCAAATTAAACAAAAAAGTATTTAATAATGCAATTTATGTTAGTTGCGTCATAATTGTAATGTATAAATTAAGTACATTGAAAAGCAACAATGTGTTCTTGAAAACGGTTTTGCATGATGTCTTCAAGACATTGGCATTGCAGACTAAAGTATTGATCAAGGCTTAGCATTTCGTGTTTATCAGCCACTTAAGTCGTCTTTATAGGGATTAAATTGGTCGATAAGTTCATCCTGGTACTTAACAGTCTGTACGTTGCATGTTATTTATTCCTAGTTCGTATGCAATCATTATTACTCTGACTAAGCATTGGCTACGAGCCAAATTTGAAAATGTGTCATGTTTGAAAATCTAATTAACTAGAAATTTGCTTTGACTAAGCAAAGTAGTATTATGAGCAAAGTAGGTACTTTTTCTACGCTTTATCAAGGTTTCCGACGTCGGTAAGAACTAAGAACTTACTTCAGACAAAATTCCGAAGAAAAACTATTATTTTCAACCCTGGATACGCTTGCGTGGATTTGAAGGTTGATTTAAATGTTTTATTTTTAATAATAATTAAATTGTTTAAACTTCGTTATAAGTATTGTTTACAATTTACGAAGCAACAATTATGTATATTAATAAATTCATATTCATATAAAATAAATTCATAACGTGGTCGACTTCTTAGGGTAGTGGGCCTTATAATATATTGAGTTCGATTATTTATTTTTATTTTTTATTGAAGTTCAATTACCGAAAAGAGCAATATTCTTAAATTATTAAAAGAAGAAGACCGATTATGATTAACCAAAAAAGAACAATATAAGCCTTAATAATGTTCATTCTTCAGAACACAATAATAAATAAAAATCATAAATCAATAGTGAAAGCATGTTCAGAACATCATTATGCCATTTCACACGCTTTGCCATTGTTTGATGTAATGGATGAACTATCAATATGAAAACGTCTTTACAAAACCTTGAGAAGTGTTATTTACATATTAATGTGTATGCATTAAATAGCATTGAAATACTTTTTGCGTTCATCCTAAAAGGTAACTTTGCAATTATTTGTTTTAAGTGTAAGATAATTCATTTCATAATTCCATTTGAGTTTGTTCTTGAAAGATAACAGATGGGAGATGATATACAAATTAAAAAGAAAAAAAACATGGGTTCAAATTAGATGTTTGAATAGCCCACTTCAATTTGGAAGGACAGTAGATAACTTTCTTGATTTTCCTCGACAAACGATTTTACCAGGTATATAGACCTAATGAAACTTAACAAGTATTATCGATAATTAGAATGTAAAATTATGTATAATGGACCTGGGATAAAAAATAGCATCGAGCATTTTTTTGTATATAGAGGCAAACAAAAAATCCTCTTTATAATATAATATACGTATTACGTAGGTATAAGTGAACAAGCTTGAACATTTAAAAAAAAACGTATTCGTGACTAACATATTAAAATTTGAAAACTTAGGGGACATTTGGTTTTTATAACATTGTAGTTAATTTATATGGAATGTTGATGATTTTACATGTGGGATGGTTGAACATTCTTCAGTAAGAATCGGGTCATGGTTACGTTGGCTGATTTAATACCAACACGATATGATGCATAAAAACTTAGGAAGTGGTACAAAACTGTAAGTTGGTAGTTGGTACCTTAAAAATAATGAAGAAGCTTCACCTTACGTTTTGGTCAATGTGATAATAATTGATTTTCTGAAATCTAGATCTACACTACCATCTGATCATGTTCAAGGGCCGATTTAATATTTGGTTAAAACTTGTCCGTCCAATAAAGTATTACACAATTTCAAAATTTCACAATAAGAAACAATTGCAATGATTGTGGAACACTTCATTGAAAAAGCCGGCCCCAGATTTGATACAGAGTTGCACCTGTAAATGGAGGCATTCCTACACATTCTAAACAGTGGTCTACTTAGGCTAAACACATTACCAGCAAAGTAGTTCAGAAGTATTAAATAGGTCAGTGCATCGCGTGTATATGATACATCGGAATCCGGTTCCGCTTGTCACGAGTATAACGGGGTCCATTTTGTGATGGACAATTTGACGGTCAATAGGTTATGCCGTCGGTTATTGATCTGAAAAATATGGTCATGCCATCTCTGTTACTAAATATCTTAACAGCACGGTTAAGTATTCATGTTGATGGAAAAGTATAGGTACTACTATAGCTTTAGCATACATGGAAAGAATATTTTTGTACTACTATGGAGTTTGTTGATTAATTAATAAATCAATTTCTTTAAACTGCGGACAATATATGAGCTTATTCCAGTAACTAAGCCTATGTTGAATATAAAGATATTTCACATTTATGTTAGGCTAGCTGAATCCAATCATGTTTTATATAATTGAATATTGTTTTACCGAATAGTTGAAGCTAAATTCTTCACCATGTTTTTGTTTTATGTCTCCAAAAACGTGTAACTCTTACAATATCTTGTCTTGACTGGTTCTAAAAGTTGCTCGAAAACTTCACACGAATCTAAGAATATTCTCCTACAGGGAAATATACGAAAAGCATATATTCTTGTTACACTGGGGATTACACTATTCAGCTCAAAGGAAACTTTCTTGGCCTGGGATTAAACTCCTTTTATTGAAAAGAGATCTCTTCCCTTTCGTATTAACCTTTATGCCACCTTTTAAACTTATGCATTGCCTTTTTCCTTTTATATAAAGGTAGCCAATGTAATGTCTTAGAACAGTATTATTTCCAGGAAAAGTAATTGCGCTAGACGACCTATAGGCAAAGAAAATTTTCCACGTTGGAATAAATACTGCTTTAAGACAACATGGCCCCATTGATGTCACAAATAATATAGGCTTATGATGAGACGCTGTGTTCAATAAATTTCGCATTATTGTTATTACGAATTTCACACTAACGTTGACAAACGTTTTAAGATTACACTCGACATTTCTTGCACTGGGAATAAATTGCGCTGTATGGTACACCAATATAAAATGGATTTGTAATAGCTAAGCATTCGAAAATAGATCTTTTATCTGAGAGCATCTAGTACTTTTTTTCTTGTGTGGCGAATGCTTTTACGCAACTTTACCTAGATTTTGATAAAAATAGAAAAAAAATTGTATTTTAATATTGAATAAAATATAAAATTGTTTAATTTAAAATGTTATAAAAAGGTAAAGTTGCGGGTCTCTAATTATAATTAAAAAAATCACTTTCTAAACATAAAAAAAATCTTACTCTTTCACATTATACTTAGTTTTGACTTGTAGAACCTTTGACTTTAGATGTAGGTAATAATGCAAGATTCTAAATAATGATCATAATTAAAATTTAATTGAATAATTTTTAACGAAACTTTAATTCGAGGAAAATTATATATTTATCTACATAAATGAATGTTGTCTAAACTTTAATGAACTATAAAAGACTGCAAACCATAAACTTTGACAGAATTTGAGAGATTTCTATTAACATCTTTGATCAAAACTCTGTTCAATTTATTTATAGTAGAAGACATATCTGGTGCTTTAGCATCATCAAGATGAAATTACTTGCTGATGGTATAAACAGCATCAATTTATTACAGCTATCCGATTACATGCCGTTATAGGGCATGCATGGTTGTCATTTTAAGGTATTTCCATGATTTAAAAGTTGTTAAATATTGGGGTGGTTTATTCGAAAATTCAACATGTGTGAATATGTCTAGGATTTGAATGTTTTTTAATGAAATATAGTAATTATTCAGACAATTTATTTTTCTTATGCGTTGCAATAGTATGTAGTAGGAAGTGAGGAAGGATCCTATGATTATTCATGCATTCAATTTGCATCGGTAATCAGTATGACGAGATGGCATTGATTCTGTAACATATTACGTCATTCATTAAAATAAATAAATCAGAAACATAATGTATCTACGATATACCTGAGTTTTACATAAGCGCGATTTAGACCATAAAATATAGACGACTAGCGGTCCGCCCCGGCTTCGCCCGTGGTACACATTTCGCAATAAAAGGTAGCCTATGTTCTTTCTCAGGGTCTAAACATTGTCTGTGCCAAATTTCATCAAAATCGGTTGAGAGGTTTATGCGTGAAAACCATACATACATACATACATAATTACAAACCTTTCCTCTTTATAATATTAGTATAGAAGTATAGATAGAGTCAATAATATAACCAAATCCTGAACAATTTATGTCCCAATTATCTACACATTAAAAACAGATCTTACCATTGATATACATATAAATTATCATAACTCATAAGGTGGTAGCCCTAGTACTAAAAGACCTTGCTCTTGACAGGTTTTGAACAGCTAGGTGCAACATATCAAAGAAATTACCCTTTCAATGGCTAACTGAGTAATTTTAGCGTTGACGTGTGAAATGCGTGGATAATTAACATCACAAAATGTAAGCTTTTCTGATTATATTGTGATGCAAATCTTATAAACTACAGTCATGAATATATAGAAATAGTGAGAAATATCATAGGCCTATTATTAATATTTATCAGGGAAACTGCCAAACTGGTTAAAGAAATAGTAATTAATAATTTTTTCACAGTTATGTTAAGATATTTAGCCCAAAGGAAAGTGTCTAGTTTGATATTAATTTGATAATTGACCAATAAGTAGATAGTAACTCATACCAACCATTGCTGTTCTTTTGGAAATTACCTATAATTCAATAATAAACGATCTCATAAAACCATTTATTGGCCAGTACGGATAACTGTACAGGGCGCCGCAAACTGCAATTTAATACTTATTTATGTAATTTTATCGTTATTTCTATTAAGCAAGGGCTCATTTCAGTTTCACAACTATAAAGCATGTTATCACACGTCTAGGAGCAATTCAATTGAGCTTGTTAGGACGGCATGTGGTCTGGCCCTCGGATATCAAGTCTTACATCCGCCATGTACCGTTATGGTATGGGAATAGTTACGAATGAAGTTCACTATAAATTTTGTTTTAAATGGCTGCTATGGGTGTAAGAGTAAAGGTGAGGAACTTTTGGAAGACATTTCTACGTCTTTATTGGTGTCAAAGCGCTGGAGTAGATGGTCAACAGGGACATTTTTATAAGCGTTCCATATTTTATAGGCTTTTATGTTTGGTTTAGGTAGGATTGGTTCTAAGCATTTCGATTTGTGGTTTAATGCTTGTAAAGACTTAGATTATTTTCTGATGTAGGTACAATTTTCCTACTGTGATTTTATATTAACCTAATCATTACCAATATATAGCTTTTACTTGTTCCCAATTTTAGAACATTTTATTCTAAGATTTCTTCGATTGCTATGATCAGATCAGTTTTACTACTTCATTCATTATAATAGCTGACTTGTACTTACATAAGCGTGTACATTTGGTAGCTAAAGCACCGGAAGCCTTAACTCGCGAATCATTTTAATTGATTCTGTCTGTAGATGCAACAAAACGTTTAGTTGCTTCTTGGTCGTTCTGGTAGCCTGGTACATCGTTGGTCTTTTTTGACTATAATTGGTTTTGTCATGGCGTTTATTTCTTAAATTGTCTAGGATTTCTATTAAATTTGAATTTGAGTTGTTATTAGATATTCATGTTAAATAAAAATACGAAATAAAATAACATATTTACTTACCTAAATTAGAAATTTTGAATCTTGTCTAATGAACGGCAGAAGTCCAATGGGCGAATAATGTCCAATGGACGATCTTAAATACGTCAAAAATTGTTTTCCAATAAGTGGGTATAAATATTTTATATGTACGTTAGGTAACTACTAATTTTACATGTATACAAGTAAATTGGCACTTTCGTCGTTTATTGACTGTTTTAGCGTGACGTTACAAAGGGCTTTCAATAAAACATTGTTAGGGTTAACGCTCACCAGACTAATCATACTTTGAGTTCAAATGCTAAATTAATCTTCAAATTCAAAGAAATTGTTAAACCAACAAAGTTGTAAGAATTTGAACAATCTTAATTACACTAAAACTGCCTACCAACATAAAAGTTAAAACAATGCGTTTGCCTCAGATGTTATTTATTTGTTAACTAATGTAACTACTTGATGCCTGATGGTCTAGGTCTAGGATTACGTGTTTAAAACTATCTCTTTCTAATTTTTCAAGCCATAATTGGACGAATGAATGAATGAATTCTATTTATTAAATACTAGCTTTCCGCCTGCGGCTTCGCCCGCGTTCCCGTGGGATTTCCTGGATAAAACCTAGCCTATATTACTAGATCATAATGTAGCTTTCGAATGGTGAAATAATTTTTAAAATCGGTCCAGTAGTTTATGAGCCTATTCATTACAATCAAACAAATAAACAAACAAACAAAGTTTTCCTCTTTATAATATTAGTGTAGATAAATAACGAGCAGTTATTACTTATTACCTGAACTTGTGCTAAAGATGTGTATTTGACGTTTTTAACAAGCATGTATCTATTTTCATTAATTTATTCAGGAGTTTTACAACTTACAATACAAGTGCACATAAACAGTCTAATATAACACTATCACGTGCTCTATAGTGCCTGTTTTATAGTCTAGACTGAAGCTAATAAAGCTCGAAATTTCTTCCATTATTGATCGACTACAGTAGCGTCTAACTCAGTTGTTTTAGTAACGCTATCGTTTCCCTTAGGAATGCCAACAATGCTGCAGAATGGATAGGTTTTAAATTTATTGTACAGCGACTAGATCCAAGAAGAATTATAAAACACTAGATTTCCGCCCGCGGCTTCGCCCGCGTTTTCAAAGGAAAACCCGCATAGTTCCCGTTCCCGTGGGATTTTCGGGATAAAACCTATCCTATGTGTTAATCCAAGTTACCCTCTATATGTGTGCTAAATTTCATTGTAATCGGTTCAGTAGTTTTTACGTGAAAGAGTAACAAACATCCATACATCCATACATCCATACATCCATACTTACAAACTTTCGCCTTTATAATAGTACTAGATTTCCGCCCGCGGCTTCGCCCGCGTTTGCAAAGGAAAACCCGCATAGTTCCCGTTCCCGTGGGATTTCCGGGATAAAAACTATCCTATGTGTTAATCCAAGTTACCCTCTATATGTGTGCTAAATTTCATTGTAATCGGTTCAGTAGTTTTTACGTGAAAGAGTAACAAACATCCATACAAACTTTCGCCTTTATAATATATATTAGATATAGATATTAGATATATTAAGAATATTAAGATATAGGCTATGTCACCCCGATGTAATATAATTCCTGCAGCAGCGTTTATCAGCGTTTTTCTTTTTAGTGTGACCTCTTTAATATCGTAGAATTGATATGTCCTTCTGTGATTCATTTTGTAGAGAGATTCTTTGATCTTAAAGTATTGTCTTTATATGTCCTCTCCGAGTTTATAATACTATAATGTTTTGCTTCTACAAAACATTCAGCTATGAGTTGACATTTTTTTTCGTATTTAAATTAAGTTACTCAATACTCAGAGCACTATAAATAAAAAGGGGTGTGTCTGGATGTGATTGAACTTTTCTGCTATAGCGATATATTTTGCGATACGTGTAATGTGATAACGATAACACTTATCAATAACAAATACTATACAAAAAGCTTTCACTAGTGTATTATGGCATTACGGCGGTAATAATATCACGAAATAATCACTACATAGTATAAAACAAAGTCGCTTAATTCCCTGTCCCTATGTCCCTAATCCCTATGTCCCTATGTCCCTTTGTACGCTTAAATCTTTGAAACTACGCAACGGATTTTGATGCGGTTTTTTTTAATAGATAGAGTGATTCAAGAGGAAGGTTTATATGTATAATAACATCCATTAAATAGTGGAGAAGTACTGTTATTTTTGAGGTTTCTAATGTGATGTTACATTTTTTCCGCTTACATTGCAAACGCAGGCTGAACCCTACGAGTTTTATGAAAATAATGTACTAAGTATTATACACATTTAAAAGGTCTACAGAAAAGTCCGCGATGGTATATGTCTATCTCTTATGGATAACCCACAATAACTTTTTTTTGTCATTTACTTTTTACGACAAATAATGGCTAATTTTCGATGCTATTTTAACCAATACAGCATTAATCCTTAACCAATTAAATACCTTGAATACATTGTTCATTTAATATAGATCTATATGGCCCTTTACACCGTATGATTTAAGTGAATATTTTCGAAGATATTACAGATTTAAAAATTGCGGGACGTAGCGTTTGCGGCGGTACCGGCCGGCCGCCCGGCTATCTATTTTATACCCGTACCACAGATTAGAGAATAGTTACTTCGTAACCCGTACGAAGTCGGAGCGGGCCGCTATGTTTTTATATACAACGTTCACAGTTTTTCTGTAGTGTATTTAGTATCAGCATTGCACCCGTGCGAAGCCGGGGTGGGTCGCTAGTATATAATAAATGGAGATTTATATCTATTTACCAACCAATTTTGTGTAAGTTATTTCTAACTTATATTTTTTTATAGGATTCTAATGACCGTCAAACCTTGTGGTCAAACCTAACAGTTAACAATCAAGTCAACGCTTTGTACGGCCACGTACAATCGAGTATCTATTGAATAAATTCAAAATAAATTGTACACTTTTACTCCATTGTTATTGTAATACAGATTAGATAGGAAGTTGATCGAAATTATGTAATGTATTACACAATAGTACATGCTTTGATGTGTATAATCATGTCTTGTTTCTCTTTGGAAAATATCTATGTGGGGCACGATTGATAGTATTTCTTTCTTCTGTTCGTGATAGAAATATGTACTTTTTTAGAGTCGTATACAATTAAGTATATTTAATATGTTTTCCAAAATAAAATGCGAAGATAGTATTCTATTAATAGTATGATAATTATGGTAAATTAGCATAATATATATTGTAAACAAAATCGTTAACGACCACAAAAATTTACAGCTAAGAATGCCAATATCCGTTATAAGAAAATGAAAAATGACATAGAACTAAAAAATAAACCCTTTATTGAATCAGTAAGATCAAATTGGATTTAATTTTATTGTATGAATTAGTTACGTCATTAAAAAGATTTTTAAAAAACTCACATCACTGCATCTAAGTTCTAACGCGTTTTGAGTAATGAGTTATTTGCTTACCAAATTGTATTGAATAACTGTTGATTCAACTGTTATTTCTTATATTCAACAGTTGTTTAACACATTTCTCGAAAAAGTACGAATGTGATGTCGTTATTTGTATTTGTACTACGATTTGTAAAGCTCATTTCTAAGTTCAGTGACCGTCAAACTTCCCGCTTAAAATGTAAAATTTATTCTCAACCCACGTTTATGGAATACCAAATAGGTTTTGTAGGAGTGCTTCTATAATTTATGAAATGTTTTGAACTAAATCTGTTACCGTTGCGTGACTTGTCGTCTGTAGCCGCGGGGAGTGATTAAAAAGTGATATAAGAACACGTTACTTTTAATATACGGGAAATAAATAAATAAGATGCAAACAGTTGCATCGATTTAACGAAGTTTGTCCATTTGTATCTTGGTAGGAAAACGAGTCAATGAGCTTTTGATTTTGAAAAAAATATCTGAGGTAACTTTCCTCTAGGAAAATTTTCATAACGTTTAATTCTTATCGATAAACGGTTAATTATTAGGCCCGTTGGTAGTTTATAGGTAACAGTTATGAAAAATACATGAATTTCGTATTATGTTACAATTACTCAATACCTAATAATCTATCGTGATTTGTTTCTTTTTTGTAATATCTAATGCCTCCCTAATTGGAATATCATATAAAAACGCTCCGGTTTAAGCAATTGAACATGTCAAATAGGACTTAATTAATGTTATTAATCTATCAGTCATTCAAACCACGTTCAAATGCTTCGTAAAGTTTTTATATAGGTACCACAAATTATCGTTAAAATTACACTGGCACTTATAGGAATTTCGTTAAGTAATGACAATGAACTCAGAACTGTTTTTGTTACTAAAAATAACTTTAATACTAAAAACAATATACCCTTCAAATAATTATGACACTATTGACCAAAGAAACATTCGAGCTTCGACCTCATAGACATAAAGAACTTATAGAAGTTAATATTCTATTTCGAAACAGTCGAACATCCATTGCTGTGTATTACAAAACGTTGGTTTATTTAACAGCATTGTGAGACCAAGTCATTTAACATTGAATTGACTGACATGGGCTGTGTGAATCAAATGCCAAGTCACAGATAATATAATTACTTGCCAAGTGAAGATCGGTTGTAATGGAGGCAAAAAGTTGAATGGCTTATAAAATGTGGGAAAAACTGATATCGTGATGCTTTTTGTTATAGATAGTTATAGGCTTTTTACTTTTTAGTTTGTTTTTTTGTGACTTTTGTATACCTACGCTTCGTTCACCTAGGTCAGTCTTTCCCAACGTGGGCGATAACGCCCCCTTGTGGGCGCTGCAGGCCTAAAGGGGGGCGGTAAGAGACCCAGAAAAAAAAGGGGGCGTTGTGTAGGGCTTTGGGGTCGATTTATAATTTCATCTACCTAGCTAGGAAGACTCTTAGAAACCGACTGAGCTCTCGACTTCGAGAGTCGACATCTTGTGAACATCAACTAATATTAATTAAGATATAGCTCAAAAACGGTTCGATATAATAGACCGCGGGCAATCATGTTTTAACAAGTTTTTGTTAAATAATCCGATTTGTACATTCCTGTATCAATCGGCTGGTTCTATAATACTTGTTCTTGCTTGTCGAGTACGATTGGGCGTCGAATGAGATAAACGAGTTTATGCACGTTTGATGTCTTATTCCTGTTGGTGCGTGCTGCTTATGCAATCCTATATAAACGACGTAAATTTATTTTATTTTCATTTGCGGTTTCGCGCATAATAGATAAGCAGTACTTGATTTCAACACTTACGTATTTCTCAAAACAAAACAATGTCGGAAGTAAAAAAGAAGAGACGGCAATACTCTGCGGAATATATTAAATTCGGATTTATTGAAAATCCCACAAACCCGTCGTCGCCTTTGTGTCTTCTATGTCTAAAAACATTTTCGAACGAAGCAATGAAGCCTTCAAGACTGCAAGATCATTTGAATAAAATGCATCCAGATAAGAAAGACAAGAATGTAGCATATTTTCAAGACCTAGAGAAGAAGCATAATACTCAGCCAAGTGTATCAAAACTATTTTCGGCGGCTGCTAAGCAAGATGACGACGGACTTCGAGCTTCGTACAATATCTCTTTGTTAATTGCTCAAAAAGGCAAACCACACAACATCGGAGAAGAGTTAATTTTGCCAGCAATAAAGGAAGTAATAACTACTGTGCTTCATAAACCGGCCGCAGATATTATCCGAAAAATTCCTTTGAGTAATAATTCTGTGCAAAGACGAATTGATGAAATGGCTGAAAACATTGAAGAATCATTGTGCAATCATCTGAGGACTAGTCAATTCTCAATTCAGCTCGATGAGTCCACTTTACCAACTAATGAAGCGTTGTTGCTATCTTACGGGAGGTTTATTAAAGATGAGAAAATACGTGAAGAACTATTGTTTGCCAGAAATTTGGAGACAGATACAAAAGGCGAAACCATATTCAATACATTGGAAAAGTTTTGTGAAGAGAAAGAGATTCCTTTGAAAAATATTATATCAGTTGCTACGGATGGCGCTCCGGCTATGACAGGGCGCCATAAAGGCTTCATAGCGTACTTAAAGAATAAAATTCCAGATGTCCTTGCTATACATTGCGTTATTCATAGACAACATTTCGTTGCTAGAAACTTAAGTGAACGACTATTTCAATCACTGCAATATGTCATCAAAGCAGTCAATAAAATCCGTAGCAGCTCTTTGAATGATAGATTATTTCATCAGCTTTCTGCTACTAATGACGAAGATTTCAACCGTTTGTTGCTTCATACTGAAGTTCGTTGGCTGTCAAGAGGCAATTGTCTGATTCGATTTTACAACCTGTTTGACTCTGTGATAGAGTTCTTGGAAACTAAAGATACAGAACTGCGCAACAATCTCATAACATCAAAGAATGATATAGCTTACATGACAGACCTGTATAAACTGTTCAACGACATGAACCTCCAACTGCAAGGCGATGAACTAAATTTAATTAAAACAAAAAATGTCGTTGCTGCTTTCGCAGCCAAACTGCTTCTGCACAAAAAGAATATGGGCAGACGTGAGTTTCACAATTTTCCGAATTTATCAGTATTTTGCAGTAACGACGACTTGTTTGCCTACTGCCAACATTTGGAAAACCTCCACATTGACTTCACCGAACGATACCAGGACATTTTAAACTTGGAAATACCAGACTGGGTGTTGGATCCGTTTTCAAATGTCAACACAGCAATGTCACCTCAGCTGGAAGAAGAACTTATAGAATTGACAACAAACGAAGAAACAAAAATCAAGTTTAAAAATGGATATCAAGAATTTTGGCTACAAAAACCGATCCCACAATTGTACCCTGGATTGTGGTCAATTGTTCAACGATTCTTGATAGCATTCCCATCGTCATATTTGTGTGAACGTGGATTTAGTGCTGTGGCAACGCTGCTTACTAAAAAGAGAAATCGTTTGCGTGTTACCGAACGTGGCGACTTGCGGCTGTTTTTGAGTAAATTGGAACCTGATATCAACAAACTTATTGAACAGCATCAGATTCAACCTTCACATTAGTTTTTATATAAGAATTGATTATGTTTGTTTTATTTTCAATAAAAGATACTCTACTATAAAGTTGCGTTTCAATAATCAGTTATAAGTACTTAGCGTTTTTTAAGTATGTTTAAAAAGGGGGGCGTTAAAAAATAATTTATTCTTAAAGTGGGCAGTAGACAAAAAAAGGTTGGGAACCCCTGACCTAGGTAGATATCTATATTTATCCCTACTAATATGCGAAATAATGCGAAAGTAGCTCAGTCTGTCTGTCTGGCTGTTACGCTTTCCCGCTTAAACCTCTCAATCGATTTTGATGAAATTTGGCACAGACAATCTTTAGACCCTGTAAAAGAACGCTACCTTTTATCAAAACACCACGCGGGCGAAGCCCCGGGCGGAAGCTAGTATGGAAATATTTTTAATGATGTCATTGTACTGCGTCATGTAGATTTGCTATTTTGAAGTCGGTTAAAAACACCGCGTTGTTAATTATTTTTTTTTATATTTCGAATTCTTTGGGAAATAAAACTGTATCAAATAAATATAATTTATTAATTGTATATTTAATACTTCCACATGCAAGTTGTTGAAGCCAATAAAATTTCCTAATTAATACCACCGGAAAATTTAAGTGTATAAATAAGTACCTTTTACATTTTAATACAGTTCCCATTGATAACAGAACTCACAAGACAATGCTCAGATTCCACTTAAATTTAACGATGTTTATATTCCCTGACCGTTCACTTGCTTGTACTTTCGCACGCTCAGCACCATTGTTGTGAATTTGAATGTTATTTGCAATAAATTACAACCAAGTATCCGCTTAACAACTAAATTCTTCCATGGGATTCGTTTCTGCCATGCTTATAATCGTTGGTATAGCCATAAAGTTTGCATGATTGAGGTTGGGACACGGAGCATGCTTCATAGACTTGTGAATTTTTCAATAGACGTTTAACACTTAACAGGAAATCATGATATACAATTCGCATATAATAAAGTAGGTACCTATGTGTGTAGGTAGCATGATATCATAAAACATTAGGTAGGTGCTTTTATCGACTACCATAGATTATTTATTTATTTTTCATACGAGTGAATTCCTTTCCAATTCCTAGAAATCTATGTATTACTCCACCAATTGCATTTGCAGCAGTGTTTCTTAAGCAAGTTATACATTGGATATTTCATTCAACTTACAAACCCTCCTTCTAACTTACAGCATTATACATATATTAAACATGTCTAAACCCAGCTTGGTCAAGCGATATATTATAACGTTTCCATTAAATCACACTCCAACTTCAAAGACGTCAGAAGTTTCTACGTGAGGTGCCAAATATGTCAAGCAGGAGCCGAGAGGGCTATTGTTTAGCCATATCTGAACACTTCTGTATTATGCAACTTCCTTTAAGCTTGGCGGCTTTATGGCCTCTTTAAAAAATGCAATAGACGAATGATTAATTGTTGTTATAGTTTGTAATGAGCTGTAACGGGCCTGATTGTCATCTCTTAAGATAGAGTCTGTCGCAAGAAGATACATTCTCTTAACTTTGCCTTGCCATGTTCATTGAATCTTACGCACAAAAAGCTACAAGCCTATTGCAAAAAATACTTTTGTATGCTTTGTATGAAATGCTATTACGAAGTAAACCATTACAATTCAATTGAAAATCTGTAATAACTAAAGGTAATATTCTCGGTGTAGGTATTTCAAGTAGATAGGCTACAATGCAGTGTTAAAGAGCAGTAAACGGTTATCTTAAGTGTCCTTTTCTTCATTTTACCTTGTTGACCGACAATGCCAGGGTAAAACTAATACATCGAGTTACATAATACGTTGTCATAGCCCTTCTCCTTGAAAAGACGTTTGAACTCCACGATTCTCTGCCATTTTTTTTAAGTTTATACTATGATGAAATGCCACTTCCCCTAAAGATATCTTGACAGACTAATATGGACTAAATTATGCAAATAGTTGCTCACGTTTGATCATACTAATGACTATGTTTCTGCAGTGACAGAACGTTGCACAAATCCCATATTATTGTGTTGAAATACTTCCTTACAATTGCAACGTTAAGTACAGGCACAGCAGCTTAGCGATATAAGAATTCTGAAATAATGAGAATAGTTCTCATGGTCCATTCTTTAAGTCTATTAGTTGGAAACGTGATTTACTAGATATTTTTTTTTAGTAGTAATAGATTAAATCTTTTTGGGTAATGTAAGTTCATGCGTATGTAATATTTACTTATGTTTAATGTTTCAAATAAACTTTTCAATTATTGTTGGATACTTATCAATCTTTAATAGAAATAAGATAACAATTTCGATTAAATCTACAAATGTTTGTCTGTGAGTTTTCTTACGGAAACTGCAAATTTTGTATCATAATATATTTGGCACAAGCAATGATTGTCGTGATAGCTTGGCAACATTTTATATTTCAGAAAGCGATTCAAATGTTGCCAGAATTATTATTTCAGTCGCACATTTCTCTGATGGCCAACTGATAAATAATTCTAGAAAACTTAACTGCCTATATTGAAATCAACTGCAATCCTCGAAAGTTTGACGTTACGACTACAGTGTGTTACGACTCAAATTTTCGAATAATTTCGCATTAGCAGTCTGTACTCATTATGTACGACACATAGATAAATCGACACACATGTGACATTAAATTTTTTCTTCGAAGTTTATAATACATAATATTTTTATTTTTTGTCGCTCTCAATATTATGCGCAAGTTATTTTCAGGAACAGCACTTAGTAAGTATTACTTACATAGTCTACGTAAACTAATGTAGGTTTATAATGTAAAATCACTATGCTGCAGATTCATTCACCTCGTTTCATTTACGACTAGTCATTGGGAACTGTGGATAAAATAATTGAATAATATTTTATTGCATTCTTATCCGTAATTTATACACAAATAAAATATAACTTTAAATTACTTTTAGCATGCAATCTGATAATATAAAATAATAAATAACTTATTAAAAACAGCATTTAATAATCTTAACATTTTAAAATATAAATAACAGAAGATTCTAGTTAAAGTGAAACTTTTATTACATCGTCTCAAACTTTTTGGTCTGTGTAGCGCATGTCGCGTGTATCGCGGCTGCCGAGTAGGTATACCTACTCGGCAGCCGACCGACACGCGACATGCGCTACACAAAGCAGTGTTCGGTACCTCTACCATGAGTTGACATAGTTAAATCGTCTGACGTAACTACAATAGTAAACGTGAATAGTTCACGAGATTATTTTCCGTGAATGACGTATCTAACATGGAATAGTTATAAACTTTGACATATGTCAAAATTAGAACTCATGGTGCAAAAATTGTATGGTTACTACAGCGAGTGTAGTATAGTTTACTATACATTATCTACTGTAGTATACTATAATGCACCTCATGGTAGGCTTTTTAGTTCCGCTACGGCACACTAGGGGCGCTGTACGAAATTTCATACAAACCGCTTACTACAATCGCTAGCGAGTATCGTGTGCGTAAACTCATGGTAGACCTACAGAACCGTTCGAACAGTTTCACTTTTACCGTGGTTTCATAAAACCACACAAGTATTTTTTATTCTATTTCGTGATTTTTATTATTTCTCATATCAGTGAAAATTTTAGATTTGATCAATAATTATGGGTTTAGTTTGAGGCTCAATATCTTGTTTATTAATAACTACTTCTATCTACTTCATTTACTATAATATTATATTTATATTAATATTATACACTATACTTGCTTACTATGCATAGTGTTACTTTGTAATAAAATACACATGTGCAAAAACAATATCCACACTATAACCTTAATGCATTTAAACAAATTACCCTATTTACCCAGCTATTTTAAAAAGAATAACTTTTTATTATAAAATATAAAACGGATCTCTTATTTATGAAACTAGACCACGCATTCCTCACGTCACAATCAATTTATCAGAACAAGCCGGTAAAGCGAGCGAACTAAGCGGATTAACATAGCTTGCTCTATGACATACCGTAGACCTTTGACGTTTGTAATTAAAAATGAATGTTAAGTTCAGTCTAGAAGCCTTGATTTTGAGAATTTTAAACTACCCGCATAGAAGTTCAGCTTTGTTAGAAATAACTAGAGCACGTGTAAGCTCACTTATGCTGAACTATAGATAGGTACGTATAATTTAGATCAATTTGTATATATTCTGGAAATTTTTTATTTGACCAATCCACACTTCAGATGTGAAAAGTGTCACATTTAGTTATAACGTTAGCTAAAAGGAACGTTAGTATGGAATTTAAGATCGTAAATATGTACCCAAATAAAAATGTATGACAATAATATATTCCTTACCATATTCATCAAATTGTGATAGGTTTATTCGTTACTAGCTGACCGCCCGCGGCTTCGCCCGCTTTGTCTAAAACCTAATAAATTATATACTAAAACCTTCCTCTTGAATCACTCTATCTATTAAAAAAAACCGCATCAAAATCCGTTGCGTAGTTTTAAAGATTTAAGCATACAAAGGGACATAGGGACATAGGGACAGAGAAAGTGACTTTGTTTTATACTATGTAGTGATTAGGTAGGGCCACATGTACCGAGCTACTTCGCGCAGCAATTGCTTCAAGATATTGCTCGTTCTGTATGGATTCGTCTAATGAATCACCAACCAAATAATATTCAGATGAACCACATATAATTTTATGACATAGCCTAACAAAACAAGTCCAAATATGTTAATCAGCCGATAGTAATCTTAACATCTGTTATTTTGCTGACTATTGAGGCTGAATGTTAAGCAGTAAATGCATATTAATACGATGATGTTTCTGTATCGAATTTAACCTGTATTATCTTGGGCAATAGAACAAAGTGACATCTGTTAAAACTTGACTTATGTGTGGGCGTCACTCGGTGTTTTTAATAGGTAAATGATTTAAATGTTACGCAATAAGAAAAACCAACACTTAATAAAACCTGTTAGTGTTCCTATGTTTTTAATTTGACAGGAACATTCGCCAAATTGTCCTATTTAATTTTGTAATGAATGCAATGCAAATTCATTTCTTGTCCAAAGAACAGATCATGTTCTTTCTATATCAGGTGGTCTCTAGAAAAAATAAAGTCGCGGTCATCGATTTAAGTAAATATTATAATAAATTACGTGAAAGACAAACTAATGAAAAGCGGATTCAATTTTCACATTAATGACAAATTTCCAAAGAAAGTTCCAGGATGCAGAAAACTGATAAGCTTGCCAATAAAGTAATTGGTAAAGATATAACAGAAATACATAATAATTAACTATTGCTTATAATTACGAACATGACGGTTAGGTACGCGATAGGAATCGACATGTAAAACTGTTTGTGAAAATGTCGTTTCCCTTTAAATGTATAGACTTTTATAGGTATTTGATCCTACGAAAACATTTATATTTAAGTTCTTAATTTTAACTCTCTCTGTTAAATAATTCAGTGAATTTCTAGTTTGTTTTTGGTTTGGATTATGTACCGACCCTAATCCTGACCTAATTGAAAGTTATTCGGAACGTACGCGACCTCTCAGTATTAGTCCAGTTTTCAAACCCCAACTCGAACATTTATTCATAAAATCACACTGTTTATAAAAGCGCTTTTGATTAACATTTACCAACATTAACCGATTCGGAGAGCAATTTCTACAAAAAAGAGCTTACCATATATTTTCCCAGAACAACTACCAATACCTACCTACAAATGTTAAATTGAATTATTCTTTGTCTCCAGGGTCATTCCGAGTCAAAGGGGGCTAAGAAGAGAGACAAGAGTGTGAGCAACGGCAACAAGCCTACGCGTGGTGTTGCTACATCATTCGGCTTCAGGCGGCGACCAGCCAGCACGTCCCGAGCTGATGACAATGCTAGGAAGAAACCGCATGATAAGAACGGGAATGGAGGTAAGACAATATTCTAGAACATTCTGGAATGATTTCTGAGATGAGAGTGGGATCAACGGCAACGAGCCTACACGAGGTGTTGTTTCATCGTTCGGCTTCAGACATTTGAGCCTATTCTGGGATGATTTGTACCAAACTTTTAGGAAAGAACTGAAATTAAACTTATGATGGTAGCTCTGGTCTGTAGTATGACTGAGGTAGAATAGTATCTTCAAGTATCTCTTGCAACAATTTTTTGTCTGTCAGCGTATAAAAGATCAATTCAGACGTCTTTCCTATCTTGATTCTTCTAAAGATTATAATTTTCATCAGAAAAGGTTAAAATGCATTAAAACTATTCAAGAACAATAATTAGATTTGGATACACTAAAATATTGCATGTCAAGAATGTTATATTACGTAGCTCTCGTACTTTTAAAACAATGTGAATATAATTTAGTTATACAGAGGTTTAAAAATAAACATTTTAGAGCTATTCTATAAAGCCGGTAGTTATGTATAAAGTCTTATAAAGGTGCACAAATAGCATTAGTTACAATGGGATTATTCCAACACCACTTACAAAGATAATAGAAATATTATAATACGTGTTATATAAAGGCTATATTTAGACCAGTTTTGCGTATGACTTGTTATATGATAATCATCTTTTCATGTATGTCCTTTTTTGTAAGGAAATAAATTTAAAAGAAGTATAATAGTGCTTTTTTTGACTCGAAGCAGTGGTTTTTCCCAAAAGTTATTGTGATCTGCGAATTGTTGTTGTTCTATTTCTTGCATTTACAAGCGACATTAGACTTTCAATAAATCAATCTTTCTGAAGGTTCGTGCCTTCTTAGTTTTTCTTTAGATGGTTTGCGATCATTAGGGCTATTTTAATTTTGGAAACTGCTGATCTAAACATAATTCAGTGCTCTTACCATTGACGAAGGTGTTACGCATCATATTACAGAAATATTCGAGTTTCCTGTTCTTAATTTATTTAGTTAATACCTACTTAATATCAAAAATATGAACTGTATCTTATGAAATAGTCATTATCCTCACACCTTCATTTCACTACAAAAAAACGAAACACCTGTCTGTGTTTCTAATTTCTCTATAGTGACGGATTTCCGTCCATCATAATAATTAATTGACTAGTGACTGATCTGTCATGGGCAAAATGTCTTTTACAAATTCAACGGTTCCGTAGGCAGTTCATCAAGAAAATGTATATGTACCTACATACCTTTCGATTGCAGCATTGGTAGTATTTAAAAAAAAAAATCAATGCATATTCCAAATGAATGAATAATTTTTCATTGAACACTTAATGTTGGTATGATAATAAGACTGCTTACACTCTCTCTCTTTTAGCACAGGTACCTAATTTTTATCCCATTTTGTGGGTACATTATGTATTTGTATTTATTTAGTATAGTAGAGAATCCCTGTACAACTTTCATCATTTATTACTTACTTACAGGCTGATTTTGCGTGAGTAGCTTCCTTTTGAATAGACGCCTATAACAGTTTTTTTATTATAATAACAGGGTCAACAGAAGAGCTTCGTGCAGAGGAGGTTCTTTCAGGACGGTCGACGCCGCTCGCGCGACCACGCAAGGAGACGGCAGGCCAGCCGCTGCGAACTAATCGGTAAATAATATCTATAGATAAATATAATCTATATGTCCGTACGTATATGTAGTATTGTTGTGTCAAAGTGTTAGTTGCTATACTCGTAAACTATCAATGTGTATGTTTTATCATTGTTTAATTTTTGATTAAACAAAGAGGAAAACCTGTTATGTAGATGACACGAAGTTCACCTGACTTTAGACAAGGATTATAAAAAAAATCACATAACTATCTAACTAAAAAAGCATAGTGTACTTGCAATTCAACACTGTATTTCAAAAATCAAGTCATAATTTACAAAACCAATGATTAAGATTAGTTCACACTATAATGGCAATATCAATAAAATTATATTGTAAGCTGTAACGATATCTAATATTATGATCTGATAGTAACATAATAATACCGTAAAAGTTCATGGCCAAATAAATGTTATAGTCACCGTTCTATTTCATTAAATATAGAACGGTTATGAGTTTCCTTGTGCTTTTTAATAATATTGAGCAAAGCATTTTATGCAGTTTTATGAAACGTAATTTTATCTTGAAGAGTTCTTTTAAAGCTGCTTTACTTTAGAGTTTAAAGGCATGAACTAGTATAAAAATTTAAAACCTCAATTTTAAATATGTATGTAGAAAAATTGTGCTTTAGTCGTACCTGCTTGATAACAGTTATATATAGTTATACGTAAGTAGTATAGGTATAAATATTTAGATTTGTTTGATTTTAGAAAGTTATTCAAAATATATTGTAATATTAATTTTTAAGCGATATAAAGCGTCATCTCTTATTAACTACCACTTGTTAAAATCAATCATTTCGGGCTATGAGTAACGTAGTAAGTATAACGAAGTTGTAGATTTTCTAAACGTAAATAAATATTGAGAACGGTTTTGAACAATATTCGTAAACAATAGTGTGTTTATTAATAAAAATATCAAAGTCAAAAGAAATAAGAAATCGAAACAAAAATAATCAATAATTGATACGATTCTTTTCTCGTAATAGGTATGTAAAACATAGATCACTTCCTTTGATATTAGATTGTGAAAGTGATGACGTCATAGCCATAGCATAAAAACTTCCTGTCGCATATTATTTACATGAAAAAGAAAGTGGCAAAAGATAAAATGAAACCGATTCCTGTTCCGATTAATTATCATTACTGTAATTGATAATATGTTCAGGCACAATGATTTATCGAGATGCCAATATAAACTAGTATTTTGTAATATTAAATGTGTTGTGTAATTTTTAATTGATTGCGAGCTTATGAAAGTATGCACTAATTTTGTTAATATGATTTTTTGTTATAAAACCCTTAATTTGTAGCTAAGCGCAAATCTCGAGAACGGCTGAACTGATTTTGTTAATTCATTTTTATAATACTCCTATAAGTCTGTACTCTGTAGGTACAAGGATGGTTCTTACGGGAAGAAAATTAAAAAAAAAAAGAATGGACTGATAAGCGATACGAAATTCGCCGGTTCTGCTAGTTCAGTGTATAATTTTCACCTTGTTTATAAAAAACCGAGAATATTGATAAAATGAAATCTGCGATCTCTTATTAAATCATAATTATTCGCATTGTTAATTGTTAACCTATTCATATTATATAATACAAAGAAGTTTCAAAATAAAAGGAATGTAGAAAGAACGCAGAATCACAGCTTTGCTATTTTATTTCAACAGGCGCGTAAAGTTTAAAATTGCTCTTCACACTGTCGCTTTGACGCCTACTTCCAACGTTTCTCTATTGTTGCATGTTAAACGACCTTTGTAGAATTGTTTTATTAAGAACTAGCGGTCCGCTCCGGCTTCGCCCGTGGTACATATTTCGCAATAAAAGGTAGCCTATGTTCTTTCTCAGGGTCTAAAGATTATCTGTGCCAAATTTCATCAAAATCGGTCTAGTAGTTTATGCGTGAAAACCATACATACATACATACATACAAACCTTTCCTCTTTATAATATTATATTAAGAACTACATATAAGTAGTATTAATTATCGTTATAATACTGAATGTCTCTCGAAGAGTATGGCAACTAACATGGTAATGTGTTGTGTTTCTTTTTTCCGTTTAGTGTATTTTTTATGCATTAAAAAAAATAGCAATCTGCACTTCTTTAACCTATAATATCTATATATATATATACATATATAAAACTCAAAGGTGACTGATATAGTGATCTATCAACGCACAGCCCAAACCACTGGACGTATCGGGCTGAAATTTGGCATGCAGGTAGATGTTAGGACGTAGGCATCCGCTAAGAAAGGATTTCCCGAAATTCTTGCGGGAACGGGGAAAAACGGGGATGCACGTACAAAGTCGTGGGCGGAAGCTAGTAAACTATAAATTCACCTAATTTCCGACTTCGTCCGCGCTGGTTTGTAAAAACAGCATATACAGAGATGGAAACTAATGGTCCGATTTGAAAAAATCTTGCAGTGCTGAAATAGCCTATTTATCGAGAGGTCTATAGGCTATAATCATCACGCAAAGAGGGGCAATGGTAAAATCGCTTAACACAGCTAGTAAATAACACTATAATAGTGTGTTAACAAACACACAAGTGACGATCCCATCATCCCGTAGGTTCGGTTTCAGGCAGCAACACAGCAAGACGGCGAAGGTGGGAGACGTGAGCGCGACCGCAGAACATGCGTTCGGAAATAAGGAGGCGTTCAATAATAATTTAGGTGAGTAATAAATATATTTCTTAAGCTTTTCTTTTTAAACTGCTTCTCGTGACAATAACTAACATATATCAAAATAAGAATGATCAAAATCGTTTTAGCTAGGTATTCGCGCGTGATGCCGTGACCTGTAGTGAAGGGAAATAGGGATTAATTTTCTACACATAGAGATGGTCTGATAAAGTGGGTCAAATTAGAGTCTAAAGGTCACATACAAATATACAGCTGAAGCTAATAAATTTCAGCTAATTAATTCACAATGGTAATTTGGGAATGAACAAAACTATAAAGTTCATCCCACTTACAAAATAAAGATATTTATATGTTATGGTCTTAATACTTCGGAGGTCTGTTATCTGTTAAGATAATCACATTTTACGTACATTGAAATGTTTCTTTTTCGAGTTATTTGTACGGTGTTTTAATAGATATTCTGCTATATGAGGCAAGTCAAATCCTATTAGATTAAGTCTAATCATGCTTGAGGGTTGAGATATAAATGTTATAAAGAATAAACTGTAATATTTAATACTCTTTAACTGCTCTATCTATAAATAGTATAACATTTTATCTATTGAAAAGAAATTGTAGTAACAAAAATAGATATTATAACATCTTAGCTAAAGTAATCCATATTTAATGTTTAGTTTTATAGCGTTTTTAAATGATTTATTATTGACTAGCGGTCCGCCCCGGCTTCGCCCGTGGTACATATTTCGCAATAAAAGGTAGCCTATGTTCTTTCTCAGGGTCTAAAGATTGTCTGTGCCAAATTTCATCAAAATCGGTTGAGAGGTTTAAGCGGGAAAGCGTAACAGACAGACAGACAGACAGAGTTACTTTCGCATTTATAATATTAAATAGGGATAAATTTTTAAGGAATAGATAAAATTCGAACACGAGGCGGGATTCGAACCCGCGTCTTTTTGTCAAACCGGGGCAACCGAGTAAAGTTATCCGAATATTATCTTCGTAAATTAATAGTCATCTAAAATTTGTAATCAACTTGATTTCTTTATGTGTATCTTTTAGCCTTTCTTCAATATCTAAAAATATACACAATACTAATCTAAAAATAAATATTATATTAAAATCAATTGCTCATTATAATATGCCCCGGTGTTTATGGCGCTTCTATTGTAACTAATATCATAAATCTTTGCCATAATCGACACAAAGCCACACAATAGAAGAAAAGACAATAAAGCCTTGGTTGTTGACAATACTACATTAATCAAGGTTAGATGAATAATTTGTTTGAAGAAACAATAAGATTAAATATTCAGAATTTTGGTAAAACATTTATAGACTCAGAAATTTACTCGCTTTTGATCAATAAACCCAAGAAGCATCAAAAGAAAATGAAATAAAGAAGAATTCGTTATAAAGTCTCCTCCCAGCTATTATAAAATTAATTTTTTGGACTGTTCATATTTTCTTGGTCAATTCATAGCTATCTTTGTGTAGAAAACACTTTATTGTACAATGCACACAAAAATAACATTCACGGAAATAATAACTTAAATAAATGTACAATTTGGCGGCCTTATCGCTTAAAAGCGATTTCTTCCAGGCAACCTTGGAATAGGTATAGGAAGAAACTAGCTGTGCCCGCGACTTCGTCCGCGTGGAATAGTGACTGCATAGTAGTTACTACTTAACTTTTATTGAATAAACACGTACTACCATAAATAATTAAAAGAACAGTTAGTAAAATTTATTACTAAACTGAGCTAAAAAATAAAAAAATAAGTGCCTAATTAATTTTCTACGTAAAATTTATTTTAAATTATGGCATATTATTTTTTAGGCACCAGGAGGGAGAGGAGCAAATTTATTTACCTTCCTTCCTTGTATGGATGTTTTTGACAATATATTGTGCAGCAACTGAGTGCCGAGGCAAACGTCAAAACGTAAAGGAATAGAATCCGCTATCGATACTAATTGACATAAGCGTATGATGTTTTGCTAAGGATTTGTTCACCCTACCAACGACGACGACGACCACGAACAAAATTTTCATCCAGTCGCAATTTAATAAAATTGTGCAAAACACAATTAAAAATCAATTATTAAAATTTCCTGTCGTTCTGGTGATTGGAATTTTTATTTTTGAGATCAACGATGAATGAAAAAATAGATTTTTCGTAGAAACAGTGGCTCCTAGAAAAAAATGTATGTGAAGTTTTATAATCTACAATTTTGGTAAAAGTTAAGGATACCATACCATACCATCATTATCATAATAATATATCTTATATATATATATTTTTTATAATGGTACTTAATTTTAAAGATCGTCGGGAAGTTTGTAAAATTATATATATTCCTTTTCCTTCGTTGCGTTGGGTTTTTTTTTAATTTTTAAACTTCGGTTTCTTATTTTCATTTAATATTTTCAAGTGAGCGAGACCTACCTCTACCTCCATAATACATTCCTACATCTGACATCTTTTAAGTTGGGCCGTAACCGTGCATAAATTGTAATGGACCACAGTGGCAAAAGAAGTGGTATATTTAAGAAAAAAAATTGCCAAGGGCCAGGCCTATGTGGCTTTGAGAAGAGTTCAAAATTTCCAGGGTGTGGCTATCCTCTCGCTCCCATGTCCCCCTCTTCTTTCACAGACTTTCAACCCTTCCCTTTCCATCCCTAGTAAATGGCAGAACCGATTTTGATGTAAATAATATTATCTAATTGTACCTATATGTACACGTCATATCCTATCGTTTGATGCTCCATTTGGTTTATTTATCTAACCACTGTCACCCCTAAAGTGCCCTATATGTAAAAAACGGATGAACCGATTTCGATAAAACATTACTAATTGTAATTCACCCGTTATGCACATTCATTTGATATATCACTTAGGTAGGTACTATCACAATATTTGACAACATTCGTTTCTTTCATTCCCACTTATACCTATACAGGGTGTAATCGTTAAGTGTGCACAGGCGATTTTTCCGTAAGTATTACAGATAACAAAAAACTTTAAACTGATATCGAAAGTACTTAACCTAATGAGTAAAATGGCGGTAATAAATTTTTAAAAATAAATCGAGAAATATTAAAAAAATTATCTTTAAACCCTCCCATTCATTAAGTATGAAATATGAATATCCCATATACCTACATTTAATATGAAAGATTTTAGCTTTTTTTTTCTTTTTTTGGTTTTCTGCTTTAATTATTTCGCAAATTTGAAGTGACATTTTCCACATTTTTCCGGACATTTTCACGCATTTACCGGATATTTTCCGGGAATTATCCAGGCATTTTCCGGACATTTCCCTGACATAGCCTGTAAATGTCTGGAAAATCCCCGGGAAATGCTCGGAAAATCCCCGGAAAATGTCTGTAAAATCCCCGGAAAATGCCAGGGAAATGTCCGGAAAATGTCTGGAAAACATCGGGAAAATCCCCGGGATATGCTCGGAAAATCCCCGGAAAAAGCCTGGAAAATTCCCGGAAAATAACCGGAAAATGCCTGGGAAATGCTCGGAAAATGCGTGAAATTGAAATTTCCGGAAAAACCGTGGAAAATCCCTGGAAAATGCCTGGAAGATATCCGGAAAATGCGTGAAAATGTCCGGAAAATATCCGGTAAATGCGTGGAAAATCCCCGGAAAATGCCAGGGAAATGTCCGGAAAATGTCTGGGAAACATCCGGAAAATCCCCGTGAAATGCTCGGAAAATGCCGTGGAAATTCCCGGAAAATGTCTGGAAAATCCCGGAAAATAACCGGAAAATGCCAGGGAAATGTCTGGAAAATATCCGGAAAATGCGTGGAAATTTCCGGAAAAAGCGTGGAAAATGCCTGAAAATGCCAGGGAAATGTTTGGAAAATATCCGGAAAATGCGTGGAAATTTCCGGAAAAAGCGTGGAAAATGCCTGAAAATGCCCGGAAAATGCTCGAAAAATGCGTGGAAATTTCCGGAAAAACCGTGGAAAATCCCTGGAAAATGCCTGGAAAATATCCGGAAAATGCGTGAAAATGTCCGGAAAATATCCGGTAAATGCGTGAAAATGTCCGGAAAATGCGTGGAAAATCGCCGGAAAATGCCTGAGAAATGTCCGGAAAATGTCTGGGAAATGCGTGGAAAATCCCCGGAAAATGCCAGGGAAATGTCCGGAAAATGTCTGGAAAACATCCGGAAAATCCCCGGGAAATGCTCGGAAAATCCCCGGAAAAAGCCTGGGAAATTCCCGGAAAATAACCGGAAAATGCCTGGGAAATGCTCGGAAAATGCGTGGAAATTTCCGGAAAAACCGTGGAAAATCCCTGGAAAATGCCTGGAAAATATCCGGAAAATGCGTGAAAATGTCCGGAAAATATCCGGTAAATGCGTGAAAATGTCCGGAAAATATCCGGAAAATGCCTGGAAAATCCCCGGAAAATGCCTGAAAAATGTCCGGAAAATGTCTGGGAAATGCGTGGAAAATCCCCGGAAAATGCCAGGGAAATGTCCGGAAAATGTCTGGGAAACATCCGGAAAATCCCCGGGAAATGCTCGGAAAATGCCTGGGAAACTCCCGGAAAATGTCTGGAATATCCCGGAAAATAACCGGAAAATGCTCGGAAAATCCCCGGAAAATATCCGGAAAATGCGTGAAAATGTCCGGAAAAAGCGTGGAAAATGCCACTTCAAATTTGCGAAGTAATTAAAGCAGAAAACCAAAAAAGAAAAAGAAAGCTAAAATCTTTCATATTAAATGTATATATGGGATATTCATATTTCATACTTAATGTATGGGAGGGTTTAAAGATAATTTTTTTGATATTTCTCGATTTATTTTTAAAAATTTATTACCGCCATTTTACTCATTAGGTTAAGTACTTTCGATATCAGTTTAAAGTTTTTTGTTATCTGTAATACTTACGGAAAAATCGCCTGTGCACACTTAACGATTACACCCTGTATATAGGTATAGTAAATGGATGAACCGATTTTGATTAAATATGTCTAATTATACTTTACACGTCATGCCCTTTCATTTCATATGTCACTTGAGTCAAAATTCACTTTTTTTATTATCTACCACTTTTATACCTATATCAAATAAATGGATGAACCGATTTTGATAAAATTTGACTTATTTTTACTGATAGGTCGTTCACTTTCATTGAATATATCACTAAAGTATATTCGACAACTTTAGTTATTTTCATTCCCACTTTTACACAATAAATGGATGAACCGATTTTGATACAGTTTATTTAAGAACCAGCGTCGGAAAATATGCTGCCTAACAAAAAAACATCATCTAATTCGGATTACCTGCTAGCGAGCTACGGTGGCACAAACACACACACACACACAGCGGTCAAACACTTATCACCCATATTTTTGCATCGGGGGTTAAAAATATAATATTATAAATACGACATAATTTAAAGGACATTTTATGTATAAAATTTACCTACAAATAAGTATAATTTTAATTTGACCCCTCCCCCCTACTACCTCAGCTTACCCCCCCCACCCTTGGGGACTTTCGATATGATCACTTGGACATAGCTGTAGCGTATAACTTACGTTTTATCGTACACTGTATGTGTACCATAGAATGCCTTAGCAAATGTTCGCCGTGAGTACTTAAATGGTCATAACTTTTTTATTTATGAACCGATTGACATGAAATAAACACTAAATGTTAAATGAAGATTACCACAATATATTAGTGAAAACCGCATCGAAATCGGATAAGCCGTTTCTGAGATTAGCGTGTTCAAACATACAGACAAACAGACAAACAGACAAACAGACAAAAAATTTTTTAACTACAGTTTTGGGTTTGGGATCGATTTAATAATAACCCCTGCTAATTTTTTTTTACATATTTTCATTGTACAGACACCACTTTTCTAGAATTTTATTATATGTATTGATGATGATAAATCGAAATCTATCTTTGTGTAGGATAGTCATGAAATATTTATAGTAAATTGAATCGAGATATAATCCATACGTTTAGACGCAAAAGTAAAGCCTTGTGGAACCTTTCGAAAAAACGTAAAGGAATCCTAGATACCAGTCCATTTGACTGTCTGTTAGATCTAAATGAATGTAATTTTGTTTATAACATAAAGCACATTATAATGAAACATGATTGCAAAAGCATACATTTTTATATAATTTTTCAATGAACTTTATTTCATCTTAATCCGAACTTGAGATTAAAGTACGAACTGTAGGGTCACCTTGTAGGTTATGCCAAAGGGCGTCTGCCTCGGGAGATAATAATGGATGTAATTAGTTGATACAAAGGGACAAATTAACTTCAATTGAGTATTTGAATGAAAATTTTTTTTGTGATAAATGGAAAGATTATATATTAGTTTTATAACAAAACTGTTTTCTTTTTTATTTTTTTTGCAATAATTCAAAAGTTATTTCAAAATAAAAATTAGTCTTTGAATCCAGTACCGAAGACACGCCGACAACTCCCGAAGCGTCACCCGAGCGCGTGTGACGTCATAATGTTAGTTTTCACTCATTGTAGTTGATAGAAAAATAAATATAGTTTGAAAAACTAAACAGGATAATAAGATAAATTCATGAAATTATTGTATTGTTACCGGGTTTTTATAAGTATACAAAATTTAAATTAAATCCGTCGGTTTATAGTGGGTCTAAATCGAATCGAAAGGAGAATTGGTTACTTACAAACATATGTTTTAAGCTGATCCTGGCGATCCTTATCAGGATATCAGGTTTTGTACTAAATGATCAATCCTTTCCTAATAGTCCTTGTGAAATGTTTAATAATCTTTTTAATTTAGTACATAATGAATTTGAAAAAATATTTAAAGTTAAATCTTTAAATATTACCAAGGATTTACCATTTAGTAAATGGGCGACAGCTAGTATACATAGGTGCAGGAACATTCTTTATGAATTATATGGTATGAAGCAATATAATAAAGACCCATCTTTTCTTAGTTATGTTAGAAATTACTCAAAAATTTTTAAAAAAGTTTGTTTTACTGCAAAGCGTTTATATATCAAAGAAAAAATACGCGACTCTGATAATAAAGTTAAAACAGTTTGGTCAATTATTAATGGTGAAATGGGTAAAAGCAAATCAAGTAATACCATAAAACTTGTAAATAATGACAGGGTTATTGACAAAAGTGCTGATGTTGCGCTTGCTTTTGAAGAATTCTTCAGTAGTGTCCCTGCTACTATTACTAATAGTTTAAATTCGTCTTCAGCACTTGCAGAAACCTTTTTGAGGGACCATGTTGCGGGGTGCAGTACATTATTTGAATTACGACACGTAACTGCTAGTGATATTGTTGCTGCCTTTAAGACGCTTAATCTAAAAAATACTTGTGATCTTTGGGGAATGTCCGTAAATTTAGTTAATAATATAATAGAAAATATTGCGAAAAATTTAGCTTTCATATTTAATAAGTGTTGTGACTATGGTACATTTCCTAATTTACTAAAGCTTAGTAAAGTTATACCTCTATTTAAGAAGGGCGATCAAGAAGACTGTAACAATTATAGACCTATCTCTATTTTACCAACATTAAGTAAGGTATTCGAGAAGTTAATATTAAACCAATTGAGTAGTCATTTTGCATCTAATAATTTACTGCACACCAAACAGTTTGGTTTCACAAAGGGGCGCTCAACCACAGATGCTGGAGTTGCACTTCTAACACATATATATAAAGCATGGGAAAACTCAAAAAATGCTCTGGGGATATTTTGTGACCTCTCCAAGGCATTTGACTGCGTTGAACATTGTACTTTGTTACGTAAACTTAATCACTATGGAATTAAAGGAAAAGCCCAGAACCTCATAGCGTCATACCTGCATGATAGGATACAGACTGTAGTTGTTAATGGAGAACGTTCTAGCGGTGCGTCAATTAACATTGGTGTTCCACAGGGGTCAATTTTAGGTCCCTTCTTGTTCTTGGTATATATCAATGATCTTCCCTATTATTTGCAGGATAGGTGTGAAATAGTTCTGTTTGCAGATGATACCTCATTAATTTTTAATGTGGATAGGCATGACCCAAATGTTGACGAAGTGAACAGTGCTCTTTTACACATATCTGAATGGTTTACTGCCAATAATTTATTATTAAATGCCAAAAAAACCACTTGTGTTGAATTTTTACTTCCTAATGTAAAAAAGTTGAACAGAGATATTAGATACCTTGAACGGGGAGGTATTGCATCCTACTGAGTCTACTGTATTTCTAGGGTTAACATTGGACGAGAAACTACAGTGGGGAGCCCATGTCAACACCGCTGCAGGTAAGCTCAGTTCAGCTGCATATGCAGTCCGAAAAATAAGGCATCTCACCGATGAAGATACAGCTAGATTGGTTTATTTCAGCTACTTTCATAGCATTATGTCCTATGGAATTCTACTGTGGGGCAAGGCTGCAGATATAGAAACTATATTTATCTTACAGAAAAGAGCCATTCGCTCTATATATCATTTACGTGCTCGGGACTCACTAAGAGATCATTTTAAGAATACTGGTATCCTTACTGTACCATCACAGTATATATTTAATAATATTTTGCATGTACACAAAAGCTCCGACTTACACACAAGAGTAGGAGATAGACACGATTATGGCACAAGGAACAGGAATAGAATTGAAATGCCATTTTTCCGATTAGCTAAAGTTAAAAATTCATTTATGGGTCAAGGTATACGCTTATATAATAGAATTCCTCACAATATTAAAGAGTTTAGTAGTTCTAAATTTAAAACTTATATAAAAAATGTACTAGTTCAGAGAGCGTACTACAGTATTCAGGAATATATAGACGATAAAGACCCATGGAGGGTTATCGCGTAAAAACCACAGGACAGTTCTTTGGCATATTATGTAGTTAGATATAAGTTACATATTATGTAATATTGACATGATTTAAAAGAGCAACTATGGAGTTTCTTGCCGATTCTTCTCCATAGATACTGCTTTCCGAATCGGTGGTAAATGTTAAAAATACTTATGTAATGACGATTCGAAAGTGCTACTAAACAGTAGTCTAATTGAATAAATGAATGTTTGAGTTTGAGTTTGAGTTTGATAAAAGGATTAATTTATGATATTATTGTATTGCCATCGGACCTTGATAAGTGTTCAAAATTTGAACAAAATCCGTCGGTTTTAAGTGGGTCAAAATCGGGTCGAAACTTCGAAAGGAGTCGGTTACATACAAACATACAGGTGAAGCTAATAAAAGCGTGTTAATAATAAATACAGTGTTTGATCTATTTAATTTTGTTGTCATTATTAAATTACATATTAATTATATTAAGTGTTAATTATATTATTTAAATTTTATATTAAAAATGGCGAACCTCAAAAGTTATCGTTTTGTACCATTATGTACGAATACTACAAAGGCAACTCCTGACAAAAATCGGTGATCATAAATATATCAACATCAAGAATATTATTTTCGTAACTAACTAACTAATTCGGAACCAATAAACAAATCGTATCTTAGCAATAAATTTTCAATATTATTGTCTAGTCACGTGTAATAGCCGTAAACGCTGTACTGCAGTTAATAGCTATAACATTATGACGTCACAACTATGGTGACCAGTCATGGCGCGTTTGTAGTCACGTGATTCTAATTTAAATTTCATCAATTTTTAATTGCTTATAATTAACGGAAAAAATTTTTTTTGAAGTTATTTGCATTAAATATCAATATTATTAATAATAAAGTTTCAAAATACATAAAAAAAATCAATAATTTTTTTTTATTCAAATACTCAATTATGTGGTTTATGTGTCACCGAAATCATGAAGTAAAGACCAATATTAAGTTTTAGTTCTGTATGTTACGATTATAATAACTTAAGCTATTATAAGTGTCATCATCGTTTAATTAAGTTGAATTGCACTTTCATATTTAGTTGAATGAATTTATGACGTCAATGCCACAAATAATATAACAAACAATATATATTCTTTAAGAGGTCTGTGGTCTGCCTATCAAATATTTTCAAATAATTTTAAGCACTTTTAGTTCCAAATAACTATATATTTTTTTAATATGAATGATGAAATTATATGAATATGAATATGAATTCTCTTAGTTCTAAATAAACACTTTTTAATTTGAATTTCGCATTAATTGCCACAGATAAGAAAAACCAGCCGCTCGTACCAACGCAAGTAAGCAACGGGGTGACGAACATAGTGTCGGCGGCTGGTGTCCCCAAACCGGTGACGAAGCAAACCGTCATACTCACTTACCAAGCACAACAGTATCCCAGCCAGGTATTATAATTATAAATTGTATAGATTATTATAATTATAAATTTTATCGATATTTCAGTGTTGTACGAAAAAAGTGTCGAATAGCAAATATTGCTATTGTTTCTTTCTTATTAATTTTTACAGATCTTATTGAGCAAGAACTAATAATATTTAAAGTATAGAAAAACATATGATCATGACCGTGATCACGCGTGATCACCCATGATCCTACCTCAGCGAGCGAATTTCTTACACCTACTCTGAAGGAGAGTAGTTCTAAAACATAAATATAATAAATAATAGTTTAAAAAAACTAAAAAACACGCTTTTTATAGAAAACCGAACTAAAAAATAGAAAATAAATTTAAATGAATTTAAATTAAGAAAATAGTGTTAAAAATTTCAATGAATATAAATTAATAATAGTGTGAGTAAAAAAAAATTATTTTATTTAAAAAAAAAGCGTGGGGTGCATGGTGTCAATGGTTATAGATATTTTATTGACAGATATGAGTAGAGTGATTATCATTTCGATAATATCTTAAGAAGCACCCCACGCTTTTTTTAAAATAAAATAATTTTTTTTTACACACACTATTATTAATTTATATTCATTGAAATTTTTAACACTATTTTCTTAATTTAAATTCATTTAAATTTATTTTCTATTTTTTAGTTCGGTTTTCTATAAAAAGCGTGTTTTTTAGTTTTTTTAAACTATTATTTATTTTCTACTTTTTAGTTTGGATTATTTATAATAGCTTGTTTTTTTAATTTTAAACTATTGCACGACTCATGATGCGAAGCATCAGAGAGTGCTTTACAATCGAAAAATAGTTTTCGCCTTATTTTGGCAACTATTTTTAGTATTATAGCCTTGTTAGTTAAAGGAATCAAGATATTTTGCATACTATTGTCGAGATAATTTAACGGAGATTAATTCTATACTTGCTAAAAATTAATTTAGTGCAATAGAAACGGAAAAAAATATCAAAATAGGTCAAAAAATTTTCCTGTCCGTCATGTATAAAACTCCGGAAACATTGTAACTTATGAAAAAATCAATTATTTGAGTTGTGAAGTAGTGAATAATTATCATAATTATCACAAGCTGAGCAAAGGTTGATTTCACGCATTAGTGCATAATACTTATTTTTATTTTATGGCGGCATTATTACCAAAAATATAAAAATGAAACATCTTAAGCTTATAAATCAAAAACAGTATTGTTTAGTTTAATATAATGAAAAATAAAATAAAATATGGATTATTTATAATAGCTTGTTTTTTTAATTTTAAACTATTGCACGACTCATGATGCGAAGCATCAGAGAGTGCTTTACGATCGAAAAATTTTTTTCGCCTTATTTTGGCAACTATTTTTAGTATTATAGCCTTGTTAGTTAAAGGAATCAAGATATTTTGCATACTATTGTCGAGATAATTTAACGGATATTAATTCTATCTGAGGCTCGGATCTCAGCCATGGAATCAAGCACTTGCTGCAAACGAGCTGCTCTGGCTTCCTCTGACTGTTTGGCTCTGTAATTTCTCATATAAAGCGCTCTTTTCTTCTTTCTCTCTTCTAATTCCTCGCTTGAAAGTTTTGACGTTCGTTTTATTGACTGTTGTCTTCTTTTCTCTAATGTCCTTTATCTCTGTGTTTTATTATATTTTTGTTTGTTTTTTCTTTCCATGATGTTTCCACGAGCAATGGACTGGTTACTGAGAACCTTCTTCTTTCTTTCAAAAATATCTTTAGCTATCATTAGGCTTGTTATAGGTATAACAAGGTTACATATTTTTTTAATTTTTACGTTTTCATCAAATTTTACGTGTCTTACGACTTAACAAATTGTTTATATTCTTTATATATCTCATACACGTTTTCGGTTACTTAGCACCAATAGTCTACTCCCCTACATAAATATGAGCAACGGACGAACGTAGACACGGCAAAATAATTAAACTTAGTCACAGAGATGGTGGCGGACTTCGTGGCTCGTGAAATCTAAGTTACATGCACGCATAAAAATTATTTGTTAGGACAAAAAAAACAGGGATAACAAAAAAATATGCTGTGATAAAAAATGAATTTACTTACAATAACAAATCAACTAGTTTATTTAACAAGATGAACTAAGTTGCAATAACAAATGAGTTTTCACTGCTCTGAAGGTTGTTTTAACAAAATCGCTTTGTTATTGTAATAAATTTTTTTGTTGCAATAACAAAATAGTTTTCTTATCAATAAAATTTGTTACTTGAACAAGCTATTCCGTTGCTTTAACAAATCGATTTATTTTTTTTTTTAAATAATTGAAAGATTCGGTTACAATAACGAAATAATTTTGTTGAGTGAACAAATGATTTTTAATTTTTTAAACTATTATTTGTTTTGTAGAATTAAAATTCTCTTTAGTATACAAAAATTTGGCAATATTAGAGAAAACGGCTTAAGATAATTATTGGAAATAAAAATTAACATCGAGTCCTGCCTTATCGACTGTAGAGAAAAATTATAGAAAATTTTAATTATTTTCTTACCTTATCGACTATAGATGAAAATTATATAAATTAACAAAAATCATATTTTGCAAATTGAAAAATGGAATAATTTTATCAAATTAGTGTATTGTCATCGGTCCTCAATAAATCTACAAAGTTTGAACGAAATCTGGCCGTTTAAAGTGGGTCAAAATCGCGCCCAAAGAAGTCGGTTACAAACAAACATACAAACATAAAAATGGAATAATTTTATCAAATTAGTGTATTGTCATCGGTCCTCAATAAATCTACAAAGTTTGAACGAAATCTGGCCGTTTAAAGTGGGTCAAAATCGCGCCCAAAGAAGTCGGTTACAAACATACAAACATACAGGTGAAGCTAATAAAAAGCGTGTAAAAATTAAAACGTATCGTATTATTCATTTTATTTTTAGTAGGCAGGAAACAAGCAGCGTTAATATGTGTGTGTAAGTAATATGTGTCAGCAGTCTTAATAATTTACCTCCCAGATCTTATTCCAATTTTTTCCACAGGATGGCAGGAAACCCAAAACAGAAGCACCAGTCCGTCAATCCAGACCACCATCGGCTTTCGACCAAAAACCCCCTGGGAAATATACCTTCCAAACTAACCAACTACCAAGACCTCAATATCCAGCTGTTAAGACCATAGATGCTAAGACTGCGAAACAGGTAAGGGTATAGAGTATAGACAATGTTCTCCTTCTTCTTTGTTTATCGTTGTCTATGAAATTTTCTTTTTTTTTTTGTTAAACTTTCTGTTCACATCAACGACGTATGGTGCAAGTGTGATAAGTACGAAAATAAAACGTAAAGATATCTCTAATTTTCTTACTGAAATAAGAGAAGGCAGGTAAAATCCAAAATCTTTCAATAACAGCTTTTTGACTGCATCAAACCCTAATTTATTTTTTTATTATAAGCATAAAACGTGAAAAAGTAAATCTCAAAATATTTAAATTGTAAATAAATATGCTTGACTTATATTATTTCATGCATATTCTTTGTCTATTATTTTACTTCCAATATGATCATTTTATAAAGCAATGAAAATAAATATATTCTGTTACAAAAACTCGCAACAAAATCATATTCTTACCTAGAATATGTACAATTAATAATCTAGAACATCGTTTATCTTCGCTTAATGACCACTTTCATTGACCATTCTTAATGACTGTTAAAAATTTTCTTACATCACAACTCTGTACATGCCAAAATAGACTGTATTACTATGGAATAAGATCTATATTAGAAATGAATAGGAAGTAGGTCATACATCACCTATTTCAGGGCTTGTGATTTGGAAACCGGGTGCCGTTTGCCGAAAATAATATCACTGCAGTATGCATTCGGTGGATATACACGAGATTGTTTATTGAGGGATATAATAATATTATTTTTAGAACCAATAACAAAAAAAAATTAATACTGAAAATTCGTAATAGGTACATAGCTGTCTATAACTACCATCTTTGATTATATACTCCCGGGAGTATATAATCAAAGACTACCATATGGGATATAATCATTTAATTTTTATAACTAATTAAAAAAATATGATTTGTAATAGTTGTCTATACCCACGATTTCGTAACGTTGCATAAAATTATTATAAGAATCCAAATATATCACATTAAGTAATATTTTGTTCATTTCAATTTGAAATTTAATTTTACTTTGAAACAAAACTTGAATTCGTGCAACAATAGAATATCGTATCGAAATAATGTTGAAAGCTTACATAACACGCGAAATGGCAATTTTATTACAATTTGTAAATAGAGAAAGAGCAAATTCTAATCTGCAAGTGAATGTTCGAGTTTTGTAACGTACCGTATAATTACATTATTCGTACAATACAGAAAACCTTTGTCTTGTTCACACGTGTTTTTATGATTTACACTTTAAAAAGTTTTATCTCAAGATATATCCTGAGTAGTAAGTGCAGTTTATTTTGGTAAGATAGGCGAGTAGTAGCGACATTTGAACGCGATTCGTAATGTGAAGTGGTTCGGATGTGAAAAATGGTTATTATTATTTATTTATTCATGTACATGGTGTATGATCTGTGCTTAATGTATTTTGTTTTCAGGTTGTCAATAACACGCGGAAGGCGAACGCCGATGGATGGAGAGAAGGTAAACTTTCTTGTGTAATTCATAATATCATTATTCTATTTCTATTGTAATATTAATATATTTTGAAGCTATGTATCTTCTTTTAGTCATATAAAAATTACAGTTTTATGTATTGGTTTATTTTTGATAGTTAATTTTTTATGAAGACGTACTATATGCTATTTTTAAGTATTAGAACAGTAAGTAAGTATCAATTACTTAGTTTTATACTGTAACAAGAGCAGCTTCTTAACATAAAGATTTGCATATTTGCAAATGTACAGACACGAACACTGTATTAACAAAAATGATAGAAAGGTGTATTCGCGCTCTTATCGAATAATCTTATATTGAACAATATAACTAAAGTTTCTTGATGAGTGTTTTTTATAAAATCTATGCAAAAATTGTAAAAATATGTTCCATCGGCAAATCTTCGAAAACTGATTTCCTCAGACAAGTGACAACCCTTCGCTAGTATAACGGGAGTTACTATTATGTTTTGTAGCAGTATTATTTCCAGTGTGGAAAAGTGATGGTGCTAGACGACCTATATAGCGCTGCCATTTTTAATATTTTAGGCGCTGTTTACAGTTATGTCGTGTTTTGATGATTATTGGATTCTTTACTCCAGTCTTGTCTATGTGTTTTCAACCTTTCCCAAACTTGGATTTCAAAGACTCTATTCGTCTTTTTTTTTGTTTTTCCTCCGTGGGTTTTCAAGCGATTGATTCTTTTGTGTTTGACAGAAAATTTTTGTTTGGTTAATCATTTTAGAATTTGGGGTGGTATCTGAACTAAGAAAGTAATTATTTAATTTATTGGTTCCTTATCGCGCCTTGCGAAAGGTGGCTAAACGGAATAGAGCCCAAAAGTTTTAACGACCCTTTGCTATAGTTGTAAGCCGTGCAGCGTGCACGTGTTCCTCTATCTCTCTCTCTCATAGAAAGCAAGCCAGTTATTTTACTTCGTTCCATCCAGGTGTCCCTTGATTCCTCTCAAGTTTTTGAAGTGAAAACTTCTTTAGCGGCGTTGAGCACTTTTTCTGTAATGGGTATAAAATCTTAAACTCGCGTCAGGACACGTGACCTGATCGAAAAAGCGTAAGACGGATGGATATCAAACATGCTCAACGTTAATAATCAAGTTTTCACTTCTGCCAGCACTCCCGGAGTGCAACCCGTCTTTTTTTGTTTACTCGGGTCCATATACTTCTGTCGATATTTATGCGTTCGTTTGTGTCAGGCGCAGGTTCAGCAGTATCAAGCGACTCTGGTGTGTACGCGTGCGAGGATTCCCCTCGCCGTCGCCCGCGCAGTCTTGAGATGGTGATGCGCGGCTCGCATAGCTTCCATCTTCGTGAACTGCAAGTCGCTGATTTGGATATTATGGGTGCGTATTCTAGCAAAAAATAACAAAAAATATATTGCTAATTATATAATTGTTAAAAAACATTTTATTTTATTTTATTATCATTGATGTGAGAGATGATATTAATGGAAAAACTTGGAAATAGAAGTTGATAATCTTAAGAAATCCGATTTTTAACAAAAAGCTAAAGAAAAAACAAAATTCTTCGTAATATTAAATTCTCTGAAATCCATTTCTCAAGAATTTAAAGATCGACGATCTTAAAGCACTGTTTTGCCAACTTTCGTTTGATTTTAATGGGATTAATTATAATTCATAATACATTAAAGATATTATGTTGTAACCTCTAGTTTCATTCTGTTTTAAGCATTTTAACCCTAAAAGATTTTCCTAATATCTAAATACCTATTTCAACTTTCCAGACGAAGCAGTAGTAACAGGCCACACCGTGATACCCCTCCCCAAACTGCCAAGTTCCTTCACCGAGTCACCAGAAGAGCTATCACCATCACCACCCCCGGTTGCCATGGAAACCCGATCACCAATATCACCACCACCGGTTGCCATGGAAACACAGCCAATGTCCACCCTGGACAGATACAGGACGAAACGGCCAAGTAGGATACAGAATATAGAGTATAAGGAAGAGAAGTTCGTGCTGGATAGGACTCAAACTGAAGTTTTGGATAAACAGGTTTGTAGATAAAAACAATTCTAAGTTATAGGCAAAAGATTTTGGTTCAGAAATTGTAAAATTCTCAGATATATGGATAAGATCTTGGAAAAGAAATTGGCTGAATATTTTAAAAGATCATAGAAAAATAATTTTCTTTTGTTTATTTACAAGCTAGGTATACATTGTTGCAAAATTTATGCACTTCTAATGGCATTACAATATACCTACTCATTTTCAGGCAAACTTGCAAATATTTTTTGTCATTATGGTTACAGTTAGTAGTAAGTTATATAGCCTAAATAGCCTAACCATTAAAAGTGCCATTTCTACTCTGATAACGGCTTTTTATATGTTCAAATTATAGAAAAATAACATTGTATTTTTGTTTATAACATGTATTGATTAAAATAATTTAATTCCAGTCATCATTCACAAAACCCTCAAGCGGTGTGGCTTCACCCACAACAGTGGATTCGTCCAAAGAGTCGAGTCCCTCTTGCAAGAGCGAAGAGAACTTCACCAGCGCTTGGCAGAGCCACGCCGCGGGAGAGGCTATGGCTAACAGGTATTATAAATGCGTTGTGATTATAATAAAACAGAATTAAATTTATTTTTATTTTAATTTCTTACCTTCTCCTTTTAATATTACTTCCTACCTATCCTTGCTTACCGTGCTGGTATCGTAAGATCCATAAGCTCTTATGAAGGCAGGCTAAAACACTTTAACATGACATCTCTCGAATCGCGTCGCACTATAGCTGATCTTTCGTTCTTATACAAATTGTTAAACAACGGTCTCGACTGTCCTGCATTACTTAGTAGGCTCTGTACCAATGTACCGTCTAGAGTCCCTCGTCAACCCCGTTCCCTCCTGAGTGCTCATACAGGACAAATCTAGGCAAAAATTCACCCATAGTGAGACTCTCCCACGAGTATATTAAGTTCACGGGCATCTCGGGAGACATAGACATCTTCGGTCAATCATTTACGAAATTTAAATCGTTAATCCTCAAAGTCTGTAATGAGTGATAAAAATATGTTCTTATTATCTTCTTATTAAATGTATTTTATGTATAAAATTTGAATGAATTGTAATGAATTTAATTGGACTAAAATATTAAGCACTTTGACATTCAAAATATTATTATATTAAAATTTAAAATTATTATTATATAAAAAAATTAGTTTAAAATTATATATTATTTTTCAGCAAATTGACATATTGAATTTAACTTAATGTAATGTTGTATTTTCCTGTTATTGAAGGTGCAGTAGACCATATTGTATTCAATTGTAAGCTATGTAAAATAATATAGACTGTATCCTTTGTTGGAAAATCTTAAATATAAATAAATAAATATAGCTAAATTATGGAAGTACCCTCAAAAATTAAAAAAAGATTATAATGGCTTTAAAAATGTTCAAAATTGCGTGATAATGAATTACTCGAGATTAAGAGCCTCTTATAAGACTTCAGTTTCAAAATTAAACACAGGAAAAACTGGGTACTTCAATTTGGTTAAATTCACACTAAGGTTAAAAAATAATTACCCGAGTACCCTCATTTGGTAAAATTATTATCTAAGTACTTTTGGTTCTTTGGGTTTTGTTAAAAAAATTGCGCAAATAATTCTATTTGACGTAACATTTTTTCGTAAAATTTGGAAAAATAAAATTCTAACTATTTTTATATTAACACCCCAGATAATATAATTCTATACTAGTATAATATGTAACATATTGTTAACTTAATTTTCTCCACAGATCACAAGACGACGTATCCCTCGCTCTAAGTGTGTCAAGTTGTGAAGAAGACAAGTCCAAATTCGAAGTAAAGGAAAAAGAGAAAGAAGTGGAAATTCCAAAGAAAACAATACTTATTGTGGATGAGCCTCCTCATCCGTTGTTGATGAAATCGCTAACTTTGAGCCAACATGACGCGTTACGAAGTTCTATGATGGGTATGTTTATTATTTTGGATTTTATAATTTAGTTTTAAAATGCTTAATATATATTTTTAAGGAATAGAAATTCGATCACCAGGCGGAACGGCGAGAGATACGGGTTCGAATCTAGCCTTGTGATCGATTTTTTTCTATTCTCTATTAATTTATATTTTTTGGATTTTGTAAGGCTTTATTAGGGCTTTATTTAGGGAGGCTGATATGATGTCTTATAGCAGTATTAATTCCAGTATAGAAAAATGATAGAACTATATAGATCGTGTAGCGCCATCACTGTCCCACACCGGAAATAATAAAGCTTCAAAATAATATATTAAAACTGTTATTTTGTTAAAATATAATATGCTTAAGTATTGGCCGATTAAGAAGAGCTGGAACGTCAACACATTTAAACATTGCACATGTGTAGTGTGTGTGAAGACGCGCGCGGCGTGACGTCATAGTGCATACGCATCATGAAAAGTCTGTCTGTCTCTCTCGCGCGCAGACTAACTTATGAGGGTGAAGGGGACAATTATTGTTTTTATGTTGCAATTGTTTATAAATACAGGGTGATGTAATTTATACAAAGACGTTAGGTATATCTACTACTAACTATATTCGACGAGATACTTCGCGGCACGCGGATAAGAATATTTTTTTTACTTTACCCAGGTTAATTAATTATGTAATCATTTTAATAAGTTTTGTAAACAAAATGTAAACGCCGTAAGTTAAAATTTTCATACATAGCTGAACAATACAGCTTTTATTGTAATGTAGCCTTATCTCTTACGTGCTAGGGTTTCGCTTGTATTGTTTCTTGTGAGTGAGCGCACGTGTTATTTGTATTGTTTATATCGTTATGATTGAATATGACATGAAATTTAATTATTATTTGATAATTGAATGATTATCAATACTATATTACAATTGATTATGAGAATAAATAAAGTTCATCGATTGAGTTACTTTTAAATTGTAATTTTACATATAAATTATGAGAGCTTTCATAATTATATTTATCTACAACGCACTCATTTTACAATTCAAGTCTACAATAATTAAACTAGAGTCGCATTTATTTTTGAACATACTCTATAGTAAAATTGCATATGTGTGAGTACTGTGAAGATGCCAGCTTTCCTTAATCGGCCAGTATGAAATTTTTTATACGATCCCATGCATTAATTTTTTTGTTGATTTATGATTGAAAATATTTTTGAAACAAGATTTATTGCCTAATTTTTCAATTCTCAAAACCATACCATATAGATAACTTTCTTATAAGAAAGAAGACAATGTAATAATATACTTAACAAAAAATATCTATTCCAGGTTCAATGACCAGCTCGAACTACAGCACGACAAGCACATGCACAAACCAAAGCAACGCCCACACTCTAACCCTAACTCTAGAGGAGTCCAAATTTGACATGTCAGCTCTAGAAACTTCCACACAGAGTCTTCTAGATGACGAGACTTCTCCAGCAGATAGCCTGATATCCTCCACCAGTACAAGTGACTCCAATAACGATATAGTCCATGATACGATATCCAGCGCTTATCAGACGGCGAATACTAAGACTAAGTCCCCGGAACCCATTGTGGAAGAAGATAGTGTTGATGGAGAGAAGAAGGAATCTAGGTTCGTATTTATTTTAGCTAAAAATATTATAGGTCAAGTCTAGAAACTTCTCCAGCAGATAGCCTGATATCCTCCACTAGTACAAGTGACTCCAATAACGATATAGTCCATGATACGATATCCAGCGCTTATCAGACGGCGAATACTAAGACTAAATCGCTGGAACCCATTGTGGAAGAAGATAGTGTTGATGGGGAGAAGAAATCTAGGTTCGTATTTATTTTAGTTAAAAAAAAATGGTTGCCTGTAAAGTCGGTTTTACGGGCGAAGATTTTACGTGACAACGTCTTTTTCTCGGTAGAATATTTATGTGCTGCGCGCGCGGCAGACCGCGGGCCTCTCTCTCGTTCGGTGACTCATCGTAACGTTACCGAGCGTTACACTTTTTCATAAGTGACTCCCAGCCGCAACCTAATTTAAGACGTTGTCACGTCAAAAAAGACGTGTGGCACTCGGGGACTGCCGCGGTAAAGCTATTGCATGCTATGCCTTCAAGCCACACCTCCGCGCCCGTCGGAGTGGGGAGCGTGAGGTTTTTCGTTACGGAATTTCTGGATTCGGTCCCCGCGCTCAAGGCCCGCGATAGAAGCTATGCAATAGCTTAATATTAAAGGTCAGCTCTAGAAACTTCTACCCAGAGTCTGCTAGATAACGAGACCTCTTCAGCAGATAAATAATATATTTCAGGACATTTTTCGCACGGCACGCTCTGATCTCATATTAAGCTTTTGTTATGGAAACCACATGGCTGATACACATAAATAATTTTAAATAAATACTTCTATAGATAAATTAACACCCAGAAATCGAGCAAATATCGTTCATCATACAAATATTTGCCTTGGGAATCGAACCCACGACCACTGGCTTGGAAGACAGGGTTACTAAACCAACTGGTCTTCAGTAGATCTCTTCCACTAGTACAAGTGACTCCAATAACGATATAGTCCATGATACGATATCCAGCGCTTATCAGACGGCGAATACTAAGACTAAATCGCCGGAACCCATTGTGGAAGAAGATAGTGTTGATGGGGAGAAGAAGGAATCTAGGTTTGTATTTATTTTAATTAAAAATATTATAGGTCAAGTCTAGAAACTTCTCCAGCAGATAGCCTCATATCCTCCACTAGTACAAGTGACTCCAATAACGATATAGTCCATGATACGATATCCAGCGCTTATCAGACGGCGAATACTAAGACTAAATCGCCGGAACCCATTGTGGAAGAAGATAGTGTTGATGGGGAGAAGAAGGAATCTAGGTTTGTATTTATTTTAATTAAAAATATTATAGGTCAAGTCTAGAAACTTCTCCAGCAGATAGCCTCATATCCTCCACTAGTACAAGTGACTCCAATAACGATATAGTCCATGATACGATATCCAGCGCTTATCAGACGGCGAATACTAAGACTAAGTCGCCGGAACCCATTGTGGAAGAGGATAGTGTTGATGGGGAGAAAAAGGAATCTAGGTTTGTTTGTTGGTTATTTAAAAGTGTTTTTGCATATACAGGGTGTCCCACCGTTGGTATACTAAACTCAAAGGAGTATATAGTTTTGCATATGCTGAGTACGTAAAAAATACTTATAAAATTCCAGACGCATTTTTTTTTTCAAATAGATGAATTCTTAAAACTCTATGTGTACACCCATAACAACCAACCCGCCCAACTTTGCCACCAGCACGTGAGCTATCGTTTAAGATTATGTTTTCATAGACAAAATGCTTTCATTAGCGAAGCCGTATATGCCGGCTGCGCGAAGCTAGAGAAGAAAACATGGATTTGGAGAAAAAAAATAGGAATTTTTTTTTTACTTAATTTTGTAGTTTAACTATTTTGACGTGATCAGTGTATGCAAAACTACAACCCCCTTCGCGCTTAGTATACCAATAGTGGGACACCCTGTATATACGACTGTATTGATGAATAGTTTTGCTTTGCATTGATAGTAGGAATATAAAGTTGATGGTTAGTCCCATTCTATTGTTATATTCCTATAGAGCTGTTTTTTTTTCAAAACTGGAAGATAAACTTAATTGAAATGTTTAAGCCAATACTCTAAATATTAAACTCTGTTCGTTATACTTTCACAACCAAATTGTCAACAAGATTGGAATTAAAATTTGGAATCAATAATCAACCTCATTAAGTTGAAAAGTTTTTGTTTTGTCCACAGCTGGTAAACAAAAATATATACACACTGTGTGTGTGACATTTGTGGCTACAACAGGCTATGGCTGATAAACAGCGGTGAAAGCACTTGCCTTTGGTCATTGTTGCCACCATATTATGCGGAGTCCATAGCCTTTTCGTAGTAAACTGTTTTTTTGTGTATTTTTTCTGTCTGATTCTTTCTGCGAATAAATTCTAATTCTAGTATTTTCTAGTGTTTGATTTTACGCGAGTATTATACATTTAGAAATTAAAGACTTTTTAACGGATTTTAAACGCGATTTATTCATTATATTATTTTCCCGACGTTCCGAACACTTTACAGCGAGCGTGGTCACGGGAAGACAGTCTCATACAGAATAAATCGCGTTTAAAATCCGTTAAAAAGTCTTTAATTTCTAATTCTAATTCTAATTCTATTCTATACATAAATACATTATTTGAACATCTTATTTGGTTTCAGTTCGGACACAATAAGCGGTGACAACAAGAACACAACCCCCCCATCCCCGGGGACTCCCACACACGCGTCCAACTCACTTTCCCTGTCTGATGGGAGAGATTTCTTTGATGATGAGATTGCTGACCAACCGGCTTTGTTGTTTAGGAGTAAGTACTTAATAATCTATAAAAAAAAACTAAAAAAAAAACATGATTTTTTTTCAGTTAAGGGGGGAGTGAAGCAGTAATATATGGAATTAGAGAGGAAACGGCATATAGATGTACACATTTGCTGATCCAAAAGTAGACTAAGATATCACAGTTTGATTTTTGAAACACTGAAAGAAGTAGAGAAAAAAATAAAAATTACCTACTTAAAAATTACTTGGACTTAATTTCTTTAAGACAAATCTTTCTGTCTATAATAATTTTACTACCAAACTACTGCTAACACCTGCCAATGCATATCTCTGATACTTTTATTTATAAATTAGTAGCTTTCCGCCCGCGGCTTCGCCCGCGTTTTTAAAGAAAAACCCGCATAGTTCCCGTTCCCGTAGGATTTCCGGGATAAAACCTATCCTATCTGTTAATCCAAGTTACCCTCTATATGTGTGCTAAATTTCATTATAATCGGTTCAGTAGAATTTTCGTGAAAGAGTAACAAACACACACACACACACACACACACATCCTCAGAAACTTTCATCATGCATTTATAATATTAGTAGGATTTATCTCCTTAATCAATAATTAATTTCCTATTTATTTTTCTCCAGAAAATACCCACGGAAGTCCCACAGTGAAGCGAGCGGATTCAGATGTCGGCAAACAACTGAGGAGATCAAAGGAGCACTTAATGTCTAGTCCATTAGCAAGGAGAAGTCCTAAAAGTTAGTATTTATATATTTTTTAATTTTATTGTCGACTAGCGGTCCGCCCCGGCTTCGCCCGTGGTACATATTTCGCTATAAAAGGTAGCCTATGTTATTTCTCAGGGTCTAAAGATTATCTGTGCCAAATTTCATCAAAATCGGTCCAGTAGTTTATGCGTGAAAACCATACATACATACAAACCTTTCCTCTTTATAATATTAGTATAGATCGTAGTAGAGCGCTTGACCACAATCTCGCCTGATGTTAAGCTGAGATGTGGTCAAAGATGGTACGCGCTTCTCTAGAAGGTACCTGTTCACTCTACGCTTTATTTTTTGGTTATGTGTTTTTTGAAGTATGCATTTTGTGATCGGATAGCTGCATAAATACTTGAATAACGAACGAAACAAATGTATAAAAAAATGGTTGCCTGTAAAGTCGGTTTTACGGGCGAAGATTTTACGTGACAACGTCTTTTTCTCGGTAGAATATTTATGTGCTGCGCGCGCGGCAGACCGCGGGCCTCTCTCTCGTTCGGTGACTCATCGTAACGTTACCGAGCGTTACACTTTTTCATAAGTGACTCCCAGTCGCAACCTAATTTGACGTTGTCACGTCAAAAATATGTTTCGTCAAAAGATTCTGTACCTATAATTTAATCATATTTTACAAATTGGTACCTATGTACACAATTTTAAAGACATTCTGGCAACAATTAGGTATTTATTAATGAAAGTCACTAAAACAGTATACTACATAAAAAGTGGCTTCTCTGTTTAGAAATTTTAATACCTGGTCAAGTTTGTTGCTTTCGATTATCGAAATCAACTATATAGAATTATGTATCTTTTATTTTAAGCTATCAAAGTACATACAATAATAATTGAAATATTCCACTTTCCTATAGTGAATGGCGCCAGAAATCCGGCAGAGAGAACAGCATCGCTGGACACATTATCCAGTTTAGCATCCGACGACCTGATGATGGACAACGACCTGGCGCAGTCCATCACCAGCCTGCAGAGCGTTGATGATTATATCGAACGGTTAGTATTACTTACGGTATAATTTTTGTGACGATAAACTTAGGGCTGATTTTTCAATCCTTGGTTAAAACTTATTCGTCGAATAATGTATAAAACTACCATTTTAAAAAGGTATTCTAATTGCCCGTATTTGACAGTTTACGGGAAATTTTAATATTATCGTGTAACACTTTATTTGACGGATAAGTTTTAACCAAGCATTGAAAAATCGGCCCTTAGTTTAAAGTGTTGGTGACATCAGACACTATCAAGTCTGGTATAAGATGATCTGATAAATGACAACTTCCTGGCGCTGTCAATCACCAGCCTGCAGAGAGTTGATATCGAGAGGTTAGATATTTATAAATAACACTCAATCATACAACAAGTCTATATACACGGTGTTTCAAAGTTGATGTAAGCTCAAAGGGACTTAAGTCAAGTGTATATACTGGTGGTAGAAACCAGTACTGAGTACGTTAGAAATACTCATAAAATTCCACTCTTTTTTTCTACTAGATCAATTCTTAAAATTTTGTATACAACAATAACTGGCCACCCGCGCACGCGCTTACGTTTAAGATTATGTATTTATAAACACGATGACGGATGAATACAGAGGTTACGAAATTTATTTTTTTTAGTCGTTTTATTGTTTGTTTGTGTTTATTTAGCCAAGTTCACCGAGTCTGTATCACTACATAGTATAAAACAAAGTCGCTTTCTCTGTCCCTATTTCCCTATGTCCCTTTGTATGCTTAAATCTTTAAAACTACGCAACGGATTTTGATGCGGTTTTTTTAATAGATAGAGTGATTCAAGAGGAAGGTTTTAGTATATAATTTATTAGGTTTTAGACAAAGCGGGCGAAGCCGTGGGCGGTAAGCTAGTATTATATAATCTGCCAAGTCGACAAAAAGCGGCACGACTGACCATCCTTTTCTCGATAAAATGTTGTAAACTATCCATTTGATCATTTGATGATCTTCAGGAATCAGGATAGTGTTGTAGTGAGTTGGTAGAATCGATTTCCGACAGTGTGCCACAGGAAAAGCCGGGGTGCATAGCTTGTAGGTGTTTATACATAAAGAAAATGAGGTACAAAAATAATGCGAAGGACTTTATGTTAATCATGCCAATAAAATCGCCAAATACGTATTTCCAGATAAAATAAAATTAGAATGTTGGTTTGCCAAAATATTGAAAACATTGAGACTAATTAGGTGACTAATGTCAGATCTAAGTGTCAGATATATTGAGTATGGATTTAGGTTGTTCTTTATTCACAAAAGGAATTCGTTCATGTCAGTGATACATTTGATTTAATCAGCTATATTTTGTGATATTTCTTTGCGGTTTACATACTTACCAATCAAATATACAGAACTCTTTTACCGTTTTTGCCTGAAATTATTATTCTTCCATCCTACCCTACAAAGTACAAATTATCAACTAAAATTGTTCAACATCTTTTCTGTCACATTAAATTGAAAACTTCACTGCGCAGCGGCTAAACAGCCAGATAAACAGCAAGAAATATTATCATAATCTTCTACGTTCACATAATAAGCATACACGCCTTAATTCAGGTTGGGCAGTTTCCTGTGGGTTAAACTTCCTAATTAGAGAGCACCTCCGGCAAGAGTTTGCCATTATTACTTGATAGAATAAAAAATCGTTTTTGAAGTGAAACTTCTTTATCGGGGTTGGACAAAAATTTAGTGTAACATTTTTGCGTTACGCCGTACGCGTGACATTTTTGCGTTACGCCGTACGCGTGACATTTTTGCGTTACGCCATACTCGTGACATTTTTAAGGTCATAAAGAAGTTTCACTTCTTACGTGTGTACTCTAGTATACGCATACATTTTTTAATCTATCTATCATTCCATCCATCTTTGAAAAGTTTCAAATTAGGGATTTTCCAAATTAAAGTGTTTCAATCGTTTACCAAAATCATACCTTATGCTATGGATACTTTGTGGAGCCAGCTGCTGGAACGGAACACTATCTTATGCCTTAACTCAGAACTTGACATACTATTAGTCCCATATCGTTCCCAGCTGTTCTCCACATCTATCTATCAATAAAACACTTTCCACCAGGTTGGACAGTTCCCTCCGCAGTGGGCTAAACTCCCTGGACGAGAAGCAGCTCCGCCAAGAGCTGTCGTCGTCCACAGCAGCTGTGCGCCAGTGGAGCCAGCTGCTGGAACGGAATAGTTTACTCGACCGCCAACTCGCTGCTATGGCCGCGGGAGGTGAATCCAGTGGGAGTACAGCCAGTTTGAGTAATATTGGGTAAGTGATATTATTTAGTTTTTTTTCAGGATAGTGATCTCTTTATAGGTACCGAAGGATTTGCTCTATCTTAAGAATTTGTTCTTTATTTACTTGAGGATTGGTAGCGGTCTTTTCTATAGGTACCAACTACCAAATGATATGCTTCATCACTATCAGTCATCATAAGGTGTTTGTTTTTTTGCACCATACTTTTCCGAGATTTTATATGTATATAGCAAAGCTTCGTTTACTGGATTTACTTGTGAGCGATAAGTACCTATTAGCCGGGCTGCTGGCGACGCGACCGCTCCGCAGTCAGTTACTAGTCTCTCTTGCAAGCTAATATTTATTGAATTATTATGGAGGCAATTTGAATATTTTCTGCTATAAAATTTAATTGAATTAACAATTTTCCTAAAACTGAACTATAATAAATTAGATATCTTCAACATCAGAATCATAACATAGGTAGGTATTCTTAATTTATCATTCATATACAAAATATGCCTTGGTACCATAAAATGTCTATCGAAACCCTTTGTTAGAATTTTATCTCAAACTCAATACGTAGATTATATTGTATCGTGCTGATAACGAATGTAAACATACACGATTGTATCGATAGCATTAATCCACTTTTATGAAAATATCACAGTGTATTGTGAGACACCATTTTTTTATATAAACAGAATATTTTTCGAACCTTCAGCAAAATACATATGAGCAGACCAACTCAAGACCATGCGATCATGCGCTTATAACTGTGCCGAAGAGGTTGTTAAAACGATGACAATTTATAAGTAGTTAATTGATTTATTATAAATATGGTAATAGCAATGTCTTTAAAAGATCATATTGTATAGCCAATTTTTCTATTTTTTATTGCTGTCTACTATTAAATCACCTCCAAATACATATATCTCAAATTGTCGCGTATCTTCGGCCATATTACTTAAATGTTAAATCAAATTGATTTGTTTCATGCATAATATTACATGCAGGATATATTATGCACTTCTACCATCAAGACATTTATATCCTAAATAATAAAGCTCCTATTTTACCATTTAACACAGGAATTACAATTTAATCTCTATGTACCTATAATTAATGTCTAGATAGTTACTGACAAAAGCAATTATGATTTAAGTGTATTTCCTCTAACACAGTCCATAAACACAGAATAATAACTCATAAGTGACGTGTTTACAAACATTATCTGTAATAATGAGCATTGTTATAGACAAACGAGTTGAAGAATCACATTCACATTCCGTTGTTTGTTTTGCTTTTAATTATTGGTGTTTAATTTGGTCGTTGAGTTTTTTTACGCTGATAATTGACTTGTACTGGTGAAGGAATTATCAAAAATATGCCCAGTAGTTTTTGAGCTTTTTGGTACAACAAAAAAATCTTTCCTCTTGATTTTGTTTTATTTACGAATATATTATTTTCTTTTAAACCTTACCTACCAAGTAGGGTCAATATACTTATACCATTTTTACTTTTGCACACAATCTCAACATCGTGTGTGGTTATTTAAATGAAAAACATAAACATTATTTGCCTGAAATATTAACACTTAGTTTGCATGTCTGCAATAAAATGCAACTTTCTTTTAAAATTTCTTCGTTCCTGTTTTTGCAAACTTTTTAACGATGCAGATGTTGATAAATGATATGTAGTATTTTTAACGACAAATTTATAAAATATCAATTAATAAAAAATGTTGTGTGGTTTTATGAAACCACGGTAAAAGTGAAACTGTTCGAACGGTTCCGAACACTGCTTTGTGTAGCGCATGTCGCGTGACGGTCGGCTGCCGAGTAGGCATACCTACTCGGCAGCAGCGATACACGCGACATGCGCTACACAGACCAAAAAGTTAAGAGACGATGTAATAAAAGTTTCACTTTAAAATTGTAACTATTATTATAACAGAATTTATAAAAAAAAAGATCTTAGACCTTTGTTAAATCCTGCACAAAACATAACCCATCGTAAAACTTATATAATACTTATAAAAAATATGTGTGATTTTGAAAGATATCTTTGTTAGGTAATTGATTTGTTTTCTTCAAATAAATCGCGAATTTCTTTCGATGTCTCATCGTATACATAATAGACATAAATAACACCTTTTAAAACAAGATAGCGATTTTATCTGTGTATTTAATTAACCCACATTCAAAAAATCGACGAATACCTTTGACGTAGGTACCTACTTTAGGCGAAAAAATGTGTTCTACAAACTTACCTAAAAGTTTGTATTTGATACTTTTGAAGTGAAACTTCTTTATGCGCGTTGAATATAAAGTTTCAAGGTCGCGTCATGGCAAATCCGTCACGTCCGCGTCATGGCAATACTGTCACGTCATGGCTAAGCTGAAGATTTTGGTATCACTTCTGACATGTGTGCTCGGCACACACGCTCTTTTTTTTTCAATTACAACGACTTTTGTACTTAATAATAGGTACCATAATAATACTATGAATTGTATCTATTGTATCATTCCTAAAGAGTTTTAAAATTAAATAAATAAATAGATATAAGGGAAAACTTTTAACACGACTTAAAAGCTCAAAGATAACATCAAAGGTTAGATTGTCCGTTACTTGCCAAGGTCTAGAGAGGCTCATATAAGCCTTATATGGTTATTGTGTGGGATACACATGTTTACAGAATTATTCACTAAGGTACAATACATTTTAGTCGAAACTTAGAAGTTTGTACACTTATGAGTTATGATTAATGTACAGCACTACGTACTACGTAGTCTCTACCTACTACTTGATATTACTATCCTACTTGTACTTGATGTATGATGATGTATCTATTATAATATTAATTATCTGTACTAAAATTGATCAAATTTTTAAGTAAGAACATTATGAAAAAAATATTTTGGACCAAGGTTGTCTTTTACGTGATAATGCATGAAAAAAAACAAAATGGTACATAATTAAATATGTATAATATATACCTAAGTATTAAGTTATTATTACTGTACCAAACATTACAAAATATGTATATCTAAGTATATCGGTTCCGTTAACCTTCTTTGTAAAGAAAATTAGCTGAAATTTCATTGTAATTATAAGTAGATAATACTCTTAATTATGGGGTTCACTGCTTCACTAACTGAGACACAATGGATTACGTGAAACAATAGATTTAAGGCCATATAAGAGGCCAATCAAGGCCCCCACGTTATAAATAATCTATGCATAAGCTTTTACTTGCATTTATCTTGGTAGTTGTACGGTTTCAGTCTTTGCATTCTAATGAGGTGAAATGATTGTTGAAAATATTCTATTTTTGTATGTAAATTGTAAGTTTGATTCAGGTTTTGTTATCTTTTCTTCCTATCTATGGGGATGGGGATTTCAGGACAATTTTCGCACACGGCACAATCTGATCCCATACTAAGCTTTCGCTTGTGTTATGGAAACCAGATGAATAATTTCGTATCTTTTTAACTCTAATCTATTAACTCGATATTTTAGGCATCTGTATAGACTTTAATTAATATTTGTTATTTGAAAACTTTCGTTATTATTTAAGCCAACAGACTGTAAAGTTCTAAGTTCGTTTTACACGATCCAACCTTAAAACTGCAATTAGTCGTAGTTTCTTATTCCAATCAATGAAAATCAATTAACTATTTCCAAATAATGGCCAATAGTTTACGAAAGAGTTGCAATTTTCAAGGTACGTTTTACGGTGATTCTTGGTCGTGGTAGTGTCGAAAGGTCCTTGCACCACGCAGCTGCTGAGATGCGCTCACGATTGCCGCGAAGCGCTTGCGTGCCGTAGTCACTACTCACTAACTTTAGTTTGCAAAGTGACGCGCACGCGAGCGTACGTATTGTACGCAAAAAAAGTTCCGAAAACCGGCTATTTTATTCCATTCGTCGTAAGTTTAAGTGCACGTGTGTTTTAATTAAATTATTTTTTTCGCGTTGCAGTGCTGCAGTTCGATGACATGTGTACAAAACAATCAATGTATTGATAAGATAATATTGTTTCCGCTAAATATCCGTTGTATTTCGAACATTGCTGAACGCATTCTTTTATTGACAAAAAATGTTAACAGCTGTACGGTCGAAAGGAACACGTGCAAGCTGAGATTCCTTCGTGCAATGGCATTTATTTGTGGATGCTCCCTTTCTTAAGTACAATGCCTTGACCTTTTTAATTTATTGTCGCTTGAACGGTTCCAACGTTCTATGTAACGTCAATTCTACCCGCTTATAGTTGCCACTCACTACAGATTAATTGAACTAAATTGCAGTTATATTGGTTATTTTTACAGCGGTTTAATGTTTTTTATAGACCATTTCTTTACAAACAACATAACGATACACATTTAGCTTTTTGGTCGTTAAACAATGTTTTCTAGCTTTATTAAAAGCGCTATCTAAAAATGTGATACAAACATACAAATGAAATTGTATTGATTAGGTACGTTTATAAAATAAGTAGTTACTTACACAGGAAATTATAACAATAAATCAAAACAATTATTGTTTGTTATTTTTAAAAAGAAATAAACATTTTTATCAATTTTAATTCCCAACTTTGAAACTTAAATCACAGATTATACCCACCTACACAAGTTAGAATACTATTTTAGAATTGATCAATAGTCAATACATATAAAATACCTAGCCTATCTAAAGTAGTAAACAATTGCCATGTCTATTACATATTTTTATTTTCAAACCCAATGAAGTGGGAGTTGCCCTGTTGTCGAAATTAAATCACCATGGCAACATTGAATATCTTTTCTGTTGTTTCGGCAAATACCTACTATCCAATCTATATCCAGCAAAAAAATATGATTAGCGAGTGAAGTGAATTGGGTTCTTTAATTTTTGCACATCATCTTAGACGGTACTTTTTAAGATGTAATTATCTACGCCTTAGCTAGTTAATTTTACCGGTAACGTATTTGAAAGTTTTTTTAATAATTTTGAAGCGATGGAACCTCTAATTTTGGTCAATTAACGTTTGAATATTTCGGTAGTTCATAGATTAAAGTGAACCAAGCCTCATTATGTTATTATCGATGAAATAATTATAGGTTCGTCAACCTTTCTTTGGACTATGGAGTTACCAACTGGCTAAGCTAGAGCGCTACGGTATTTTTTTTATCAAAAAATCTCATAAATAAACTAAACTGTGTTACAATTTGTTATGTTTAATTAAACTGTTTTAGTTAATTGAAATAATTTTTACCAAGTTATTTTTTTCCAAAACAATAAACTTTTTATGTACTTACCTACTAAATTTCGTTTTCAATTTCTACAAGAAACAAAAAAAATAAGTTTATATACATTTTTTATTGAAGACAATACAAATAAAAGTTTTCGGAAACGTGTAGGTATCTACCTACATAATCTTATATATAAAATTCTCGTGTCACAATGTTAGTCTGCATACTCCTCCGAAACGGGTGGACCAATTCTCATGAAATTTTCTGTGCATATCGGGTAAGTCTGAGAATCGGCCAACATCTATTTTTCATATGTACCACGGGCGAAGCCGGGGCGGGCCGCTAGTAATATGTAAATTTTATCGTAAGATTATACATGGGATCTATCACAAAGGCTTTATTATGTAAATTGTTCAATCAAATGTAACAATTATGTAACGCTACTAATGTTACTAAATTGAGTAACATGTCAAAAAGTTATTTTTATTATGAAAAAGCCACATTAAGTCGAACAAAGCTCAATATGAGGTTACGAAAGTAGAATTTATGATTGAAAGGAGTTTTTTTTATACAAAATAGTTTCACGTTTGAAAAATATGTATTGTATTCCTTTTAACAAAGAACGTTGCGAAAATAATACAAACCTCAACAGAAAGTTAGCATACCTGGCTTTTATAAATAATATCTACTAGCTTTCCGCCAACGGTTTCGCCCGCGTAGTCGAAGAAATACCCGCAAAGTTCCCGTTCCCGTGGAATTTCCGGGATAAAGCCTATCCTATGTCCTTCCTCAGAGCTCAAGCTATCTCTGTACCAAATTTGAAGTAAATCCATACCGTACCTTTTGAATTTAGCCCGGACATACAGATAAACAGACATTCAAAAAAATATGTTTGCTTTCAATATCGGTTGTACATCACGCCATGTACCTATTCTCATAAAAAAATATTCAATGTACAGTTTTGACTTTCCTAATTTTATTATACCTATGTACCTACTACCTATACAGGTAGGTACGAATAAATTTAAAAATATAAGTCGTAACAACAATAGACTGTGACAATAATAAGATAAATTAATAAATACCTAACTATCTAATTATACCTCTAGATTTTGAAAATGCATTTTTTCTAGAATCTAGAATAACGCATAATTAATGCAATAGTACTGACTACTGATTATTTTTCCGACCCAAATATCGACCAATAGAATTGCACCATTCGACGTCACGTGGTACAACCTACATGGTATTATACTGATAATTTTTTGAAAATTTTCTCTGGTCGTTGACGTCAAACTGACAGGTTCAATTCAATTGTGAAATTATTGGCCGACATTTGGGACGGAAAAATAATCTCCCGAATACCACACGAGCTTCAAAATTATCTGGCATTTCCCTCAAGGTTCCCTGCAAACAAATAAAGTCGTCAAGTTTTTCAGGAAAAATCACTCGCGCTTCGCGCTCGTGATTTTTTAGCCTTGACTAAAAACTTGACTCCTTCATTTGTTTGTAACGAACCTATCGGAAAATACCCGATAATTTTGAAGCTCTTGTGGTATTATAAGTGAGAATTCACTTTTATTTTTAATGTTGTAAAAAAAATCTAGCTTTTGTTTAGTACTTAGAACCAAAACAATAGTAACAAAAAATAATAAGGTAATATAATGTAATTCGTGTGAAATATATAACGAAATTACTTAAATGCTACGTAAGTAATTATTGGTCAAGCGAACGACTTTGGGACAATAAAAAGTTAAATGACGACATTTTAATCCGCAACATATTATATAATCAACTAACGGTCCGCCCCGGCTTCGCCCGTGGTACATGTTTATGATTTATCTCCATAAGAACAGCTCTCGTACTTCAAGGAATATTATAAAAAAGAATTAACGAAATCGGTTCAGCCGTTCTCGAGCTTTCCGCTAACCAAAACGTTTAGCGATTCATTTTTATTGCATAGAAGACTAGCAACGGGAGAACACATACGAAGTAAACAAGAATCAATTCACAATTATACTAATTAAACAATTATAAATTATAATTAATACCATATATGTATATATGAATTATGAATGGTGCAGTTTTAGAATTTAAATTTTTCTTCTGAGACATGCAACGCTACATTGTCAATGCATACAGTACAGATTTTGATTTGCGTATGTATAGAAAAATACCCTATTACGATCCTAAAGGTAAATCCTTAATTAATTAAAGACGACAGAAAAAATTACAAGCTTTATGAGCTGTCTTAAAGCTATAACAAAATCAAATCAAATAAATCTCAAAATAATACCAACTTACGTATATTTCCAATACAACTGTTTACCATTTTCTTACTGTATCGATACCGGTGATATTACTTACTATTCATTCACTTTTTGCACCGTATGTACAGTTAAATACATTTGCAGTGCGTTTGATTGACACCACATTATCATACGATGTTTACACGATACGCTATCGTATAGGAGCTACCAACGTTGACAAGAGAGAATTTTAGTATAGTTGGTTCTTTGAAATAATGTTCCTCTTCCTATTTCGGTTAGATTCCGGGCTGTCTGGCTGGCCGCAGTGGTTGCGTTTATTAGTGCGCATCTTATCTGCACAGGAAAATATCCGTAATTTAAAGTCATTTATTAACGCGTAATTTTTAATCTTTTGCATTTAGATAGATCCATCAGACATAAATTTTTTATTGCAAGACGTTTTTTTCGTTGTTAAATAGGTGCCAGACGCAATTTTTTATTTCAAAATCATTAAAATGTCATCGAAATAAGTGAAATTCCATCAACATGAGTCCCCGTGAAGGATATACTATGTATAATATTCATTTTACTATTTACAATTTTTTAGCAAAAATCTACCATGGTGCCTCCTTTTCCCAACGAACCTCAAATAGGACGTTAATGTAAACTTGATAAAAACCAAATACTTATCATCAAATTCATATTAATACCCAAAAGTGTAATAAATATGAAACCATCTATTAAAAATATTAGTTTACTAATTATTCAATATAAGTATTAAAAAAGGATAATATAATATAAGTAATAAAGTTATTACTTACCTTTTAAGCGGACTCATGTTGATGTAATTTCACTTATTTCGATGACATTTTAATTATTTTGAAATAAAAAATTGCGTATGGCACCTATTTAACAACGAAAAAAACGTCTTGCAATAAAAAAATTATGTCTGATGGATCTATCTAAAGGCAAAAGATTAAAAATTACGCGTTAATAAATGACTTTAAAGTTAAGTATATTTTCCTGTGCGCACTAATAAACGCAACCACTACCGCCAGCCAGACAGCCCGGACTCTAACCGAAATAGCAAGAGAAACAGTATATCAAAAACCCAACTATACTAAAATGACTTTTTTTTAAACGTTAATAGCTCCCGTACCACTATATTTGACGATTTGTTTATATTACCCATATTTGCATATGAACATGAACATACATATTAAAAACTAGAAGAAACTAATAGTAGGTCTAGGATAATTTAAAAGCAATAATACTAATAGTAGGAGAGCCCGTGGGAGATCGTCCTTCACCGATCTGATAACCAGATGAAATAATGCTTGCCTACTCATTTCAGTGTATAACTACCTGGTAAGCAGGTGTAAACAGGTAAGTCAAAATAGGTGAAAAAAAAGCATACCTAGGCCATTGAGATATTATTACCTAGGTCATTGAGTTACTATGTACGTAGTACATAGTAACTCAATGACCTAGGCATATTCTGTGTATCAAAAACTATCAGTCAAATAAATTTCATTTGGTTATCAAAACTCAAAAGTATGAAGGTGATGAATAAAAATCGATAAAAGTTAATTTAATTAAAAATAGCCATGACCATTCGATAGGCAAGTAATTATAGGCATATTTGTTTATAAAAAATATTTAATAAAAATACGTCTTTCTGGTTATCAGATCGGTGAAGGACGATCTCCCACGGGCTCTTAGACCATAATACAAAATGACATTAAAAGTTTGATAGAATAGAAAATATTAGATCGTGAGGTGGGATTTATTTCAACCCGCACGTCTTTCGCTTTCCCTTTTTTATAAACTGCATAGGCAGGTATAAAAATGTTATATAATGACTAAATATCAATTGATATTTTCGAATTGTTTTGTTGCACTTTTAGTTGGTTAATTCCGGCAATTTTGTATAGAAATACAATGAATACATAGCTAGCCTTAGAATGAAATTTCCTCTATTTTCAATCTTACCAATAGGTGTGTCATTGGATCTTCATAATCAGTCTTAGAGCATTAAACCAACTAATGCTCTAAGTAATCAGTGTTACAAGTAACCCAGTGTGTGTGTTTAAATTAACATTGTGATGACTATGGAAAAGAGTGCAGTGTCGGACCGGGAGGCCCCGGTAAAGGGCATAGTGGCCCAGGTTGTTACCATGCTGAATGGCCAAGCACAGAGGTATGTATTATTCTATATATAACATGTTAATTTTTGCAGGACACGAGAATTGTTCAACTTCACTAAACTAGCAGATGTTTTAGATCTTGCATAGGCTATATAAATTATTTTGGTGTTAAATTCAAGGTTCGTTTTTGATGCTCGTACCTAATTCAAGTTTTAGAAAGCGATTTAATCCGTTTCTATATTATTGCGATACAGAATACAAACGTTTCTAAGATAAGTGCTATAATATAAGAATAAAGAGTTTCAGTCAGCAGGAAAAACTTTAAGAAAAATTTAAGAACAAATGCAGTCTTGCTATTTCTTGGACCAATGCATTATTAAGTTCTTACATTGAATTCGTCAATATATTTTTTTTTTCCAAAATTAATAATGGTTTTAATTTTAATTAACTTTATGTTATGAAATATTATTACGTAGATAATTACTATATTCGATCGTTTAACTCTCAAGAGGCGTCCGAAGTAGGTACATGACCCGCTTTGCCTTCAATCTCAATTTACATGATATTGTATCTCGCAAGTAAAGGGCTATTAAATTTTCTAACCCTTTTCGTAGAGGCAATATTATTTCTAAAATATATTTAGTAAAAACAAATCTTTGGAATAATTTTATATAATCTATGTTTTAAATATTTAAATCAAAATGATCAGCTTCCCCTAAATCGTGGTATCACGTGGGAATTGCTGGACCAATATTGCTAATTATTTTATGTTGTGTTGGTAATTCTATTCTAATCTATAAACACTTATCCATTGTGAAAATTCTTACAAAAGAAAAATATTTATACAGTTCCTTGAATTATAAAAAACTTAACGACTAATCGGTTCCGTAATGAAGATATGCAATTGTAAAATAATAAAAGGCTTTTCTATATCGTACATTTTATATTGGTACGAAATGTTCTTTTATAAAAACTAGAGGCTTGTCTGTACCTGGCCCGGGTTTACCCGAAGTAAAGAATAAAAAAATATTGTCTATGTAATTTCATAAATATTAGATCTGTAGGTAATGGGAAAGCATTATTTTAAAGAGCTTGAGTATAGTTTTTGATTTAAATCCTAATAAAGAAAAATAAGTTCCCCTTTAGGTATATTAGTTTAAATAAAAAATTAATTTTCATAATCATTTAAATCAACATCAAAAGTCTCCGATCTCATTAAAAACAAATCTGTTATATCTTTATGACTGAAAAATAAAAATGTATAATAAAATTTATCTTAATTTTTATGAATGTAATTCATTGAGAAATATTTATAGTATGCTCGTTTATGTAAATGTTTTAAATAAATGTCGTCGATATACATAATATTATATTTATTTTACGTTATACCTTTCACTTTCTCGTTCAACATAACACAAAGGTGTGTATTTTAAAATAAAAATAAACAATAAAGTTCACGGAATAAAATACCTATTATTTTATTTATTTTGTTCACATTATCTTTGTTTATTTACATAATAAATATATATGAAAGATTGAATCTATGAAAGATACATGATAAATAATATCTCTGCCATTTTAATTTTCAATGTTTGAAAATAGAAATAAATATTTATTGTGAACTAACTTATAAATATATTATAATATAAATACAATATATTTTTGGATTGTTCTTACGGTTAAGAAATTTTAGTAATTTTGATCAATAAATTTCCTTATTAATAAATACTTTAGTGAGCTTACGTTCGTTTAAAATTTAAATGTCTATCTATACAAAATACGAATATATAAAATATGCACCCCCGTGTCTGTACGTTTTTCCTCTAAACCACTCAACGGATATAAAAACGGGTTCCACCGTCATGTAGATAATTCGTAAAAGTTTATAACTGTACATTGTACATGTTTTTAACATAAATAAAATTATTTTATACGTTTCACATACTAATAATTATAACGGGTAGAAATTAATTATTCGTTTGTTTATTTGAAGCAAATAAGCTTCAATACTGCAAAATTCACATTCAGAAAAATATTATTGTTTAGGCCTTTAGGGTATATTTTTAACCGACTTCAAAAAAAGGAGAAGGTTTTCCATTCGATTGTATTTTTTTCGGGTAACATCAGAACTTTCGACGGGGTAAACCGATTTTGATAATAGTTTTTGAAGTGAAAACTTCTTTAGCGGCGTTGGGTATAAAATCTTAAACTCGCGTCAGGACACGTGACCTGATCGAAAAAGCGTAAGACGGATGGATATCAAACATGCCCAACGTTAATAATCAAGTTTTCACTTCTGCCGGCACTCCCGGAGTGCAACCCGTCTTTTTTTGAAGTGAAAACTTCTTTAGCGGCGTTGGGTATAAAATCTTAAACTCGCGTCAGGACACGTGGCCTGATCGAAAAAGCGTAAGACGGTTTTTTTTTTTTTTTTTTTTTAGCCCTTATATTCCATGCGTAAGACGGATACCATTCCAAAATATCAAACATGCTGAACGTTAATAATCAAGTTTTCACTTCTGCCGGCACTCCCGGAGTGCAACCCGTCTTTTTTTTTATTGAAAGCTGATGCGTGCCATATAGTCATATTTATAAATTTGGTTTAGTTCTGACAATTTTCAGGCCGTTTAGTTGAAAAAAAAAAACTTTAAATTTTGCTGTACCAGGAACAAGCCTGGGCAAGAGGCAATAAAAGTTTATAGATAAATAAATAACAGTTGCGCAAACAGTATCTACAAATAAGAAATTGTTATGAACGGATGCCATTAAAAGTTTAAAGCCAACTTAAAGATTTTACTGTGCGCAAACATGCTCTTAATAGCTTTATCACGTAAAAAGTGGGTTGCAACTATTGGGTTTTATTGTTGTTGTAATTTTTTTTCAATAGCTGCGTTATAGGTTGCTTTTCTAGTGTTCAATGCATATTTACCAATGTCCAATGTCATATTTTCTATGGGATATAATTAATAAACGATCATGTTTTAGTCATAACATTTTATTCAAATAATTAAAATTATGAGAAGCCTCTGTTTTTAACAATTTTTCGTACATACTAAAAAAATTACAAAGTATTTCGAATAATGATAATTTGGCTATTGTAAACTTAATTCAAATGATATGTAAGTAAACCAAATTCTATGTTCTTTCAACTTTCATCAAAAAAAAGGCAACATCTGCCAATACTCATGCATATAACATTACTAGCTTTCCGCCCGCGGCTTTGCCCGCGTTTTCAAAGAAAAACCCGCGTAGTTCCCGTTCCCGTGGGATTTCCGGGATAAAATCTATCCTATGTGTTAATCAAAGTTACTCTCTATATGTGTGCTAAATTTCATTGTGATCGGTTCTGTAGTATTTGCGAGAAAGAGTAACAAACATCCATACATCCATACTTACAAACTTTCGCCTTTATAATAGTAGTAGACGTAGTATATTATTATTAGTCTGTGGTAGTAGGATAATAAATGCCTACACCATTTCTGAGAAACATCAGATTCTTATCAAACCAGTTAAGCCAAATGAGTGTCATGATTGACTCGTCTCCGTTGCGTAAAACTTACATGCATTTTTATTGTAAGGGTACCTACAGTTTCCGGCGAATATAAGTATTTAACTTCATAATAGTGTTTTATAAGTACCTAGGTACTTATGAAGTATTGAGGCTTTTTACATTTGTTAACACCAATTACTGAGCACCAATAGTCTACTCCCCTACATAAATATGAGCAACGGACGAACGTAGACACGGCAAAATAATTAAACTTAGTCACAGAGACGGTGGCGGACTCTTCGTGGCTCGTGAAATCTAAGTTACATGCACGCATAAAAATTATTTGAACAAGCTATTCCGTTGCTTTAACAAATCGATTTATTACTTCAACAAAACTATTTTTTTTAAATAATTGAAAGATTCGGTTACAATAACGAAATAATTTTGTTGAGTGAACATATGATTTTTAATTTTTTTTTTAACTATTATTTGTTTTGTAGAATTAAAATTCTCTTTAGTATACAAAAAATTGTCAATATTAGAGAAAACGGCTAAAGATAATTATTGGAAATAAAAATTAACATCGAGTCCTGCCTTATCGACTGTAGAGAAAAATTATTATTTTCTTACCTTATCGACTATAGATGAAAATTATATAAATTAACAAAAATCATATTTTGCAAATTGAAAAATGGAATAATTTTATCAAATTAGTGTATTGTCATCGGTCCTTAATAAATCTACAAAGTTTGAACGAAATCTGGCCGTTTAAAGTGGGTCAAAATCGCGCCCAAAGAAGTCGGTTACAAACAAACATACAAACATACAGGTGAAGCTAATAAAAAGCGTGTAAAAACGTCCGTAAGATTATTGTTATTTATGTAGTCTTTATATGGTGGCTATGTAACAGTGTCTAATGTATTTAAATTTTAAAGTAAATATAAGAAGACACGCATCAAAAACCGCATGCTTGCACATGAATTATACTTCAATGTACCGTTATCCTACACATTACTCCAAAATATAACATAACCCGTTACATATAAACCACAAATGATACTCGTATGAACCATATAGATTACCACCGGAAGAGGTCATGGTCTCGAAGAAAAGGTAGACCAGAATAAAACATTCCCCGTAACGTATAAGCCACATATCACAGTCATCATCATCATCAGCCCATGTACGTTCCCACTGCTGGGACACGGGCCTCCTATGAGGGTACAGGCCATAATCCACCACGCTGGCCAAATAGATATAATAGGTTCTTCGATATGTCGGTTGTCCTCACGATGCTTTCCTTCACCGTTCGAGCAGTGGTGATGTTATAACATGCGCAGATAAATTGAAAAGCCTATTTCCTGCACGCCCGCCTGGTCTCGAACCCCGGACTTATCGATTTGAAGTCCGAGATCCTCACCACTGAGCCACCACTGCACCACATTATGAACCAAAGATAACCACCGGAAGAGGTCATGGTCCCGAAGAAGGTAGAAGCTGTAAAGCTGTATCTGTCGCGAATCAAATGAGTGGAACTGTGACAGGCTTACAGTTACACTAACAATGGCTTACCGATTCGCGCGGTTGCGTTTATAAACTACGGGTAGATTCGAACGGTGACAGTGTTTAATAATTGTTTGTTTGTGTGTAAAACAATGAGCAATTAATGAGTTTAACAGTTGTCCTATGTCATAAAAAATAGTTATAAAGCTTTTAAAATTTAAAAAGTGATTTTAAATGTTTTGCGCCTTTCGCGATCATTGAGCAATCTTCATCATTTCAATATTGAGTATTATACCGTTATTTCATTAAAATTTAAAACAAGTAAATATATAACATTATGGATCATTTTTTATCTGAGATAAATTTTGCAAAAAATGCAAAAAATGCATTTTAATCAAAAATTATTTATATGAAGACAAAATGAAATTTTTAAAATAGCAATTCATGATACAACGACTATAAAATTTTACCATATCTAATTATAATATTAGATATTATGTACATACAAAGGTAATTAAGATGTTTAGTGAGATATAGCAATAATGTATATTTATGAAAAAAAAAAACAGTCACCTTAATAATTTATGAACTGTATAAAAAAATAATAATATTAATTATTATTACCTAATTTTCGCTAAATAATTTCAATGCCATCCTACTAGCACTAGCGTATATATTATAAATTTGAATTTGGATAAAGCATTCATTTTCTATACAAGATAGGTACGTGTTGCCGGCAGCGATGTTTATCTCGCCATCTAATTTATACTGATATCGTCGAAACATTTTAGTTTTTACAAAAAATACACGCTAGAGCAAAATTTCATACCCTATTTCTCTAATTGATGTGTAATCAAGAAAATTGCTCTACTTTAAAATGCCGTTGTGTTGGTTGAAAATCGTCAAAAAAGATAATAATTATCTAAATGATGAAATTATTGTAAGTATGTGGCTTTTAAAAGTTCATAAAAAAAAATATTTACCATTATAGGTATTAATGATAATTAATATTTATGGATTTCATTAACATTTTCAACTTTTTACTCTCTCAAAACAACGTTCAACTCAAAGTTTCGACAAATAAAAACTTTTTACACTAGGCATAGAAATCCTGAAAGATATTTCAGTACAGTCAATTGTGGTATAGGTAATTGTTAACTTAGTAAATATTTAATAATTGTACATACAGTGACAGATGACAATCTAACTGAGTAAAGCTAGAGAACAAACAACTGTCTGAAACACTGATTTACTATTCTCTGTGTGCTATTTTAGACAGTCTATTAACCTAGTATTTAGGTAGACATTTCGTTGTATATATACCTATAACTCGTATTACCTATATACCGCACTAATGCCTGAATAATATAGGTATAGGCAACGGGTTTTTATTGAGAACAAAGATTGGCTGTTTATCTAATTAGTTAATTAGTAAAAACAAAAATTGAAAGAAAGCATGCTTAATTTTACTCTAATAAATAATACAAAGATGAAATAAAGATGCGTATCTAGGTAATATTCATCTCATTCATGTAATACAGGGTCAATACAGCTGTATCCTTGATAGTACGCGTCGGGACGCTAACATAAACTAAAAATATGAGTCAGCTGAGCCAAAGCAGTTATTATTGAACGGTCCCACGCATGCGCACAAGTGTACCAAGGTCCCTCTGCCGGCGAACACTCACAAAATAAACAAACCCCGTCTGACACTGACCCATGAGTTCCTTATAAACAAAATCAAACCGCAAATCCGTCGCTAAACATGTTTGCACGAATTTTTCCGCAGGCGTTTCGAGTCCAATACAAAGACTGATAAGAGTGAATAGCGTTCAAGTGATACAATTAGCTTTAAATTAAAAATCGACGCTATCTTTTTTACGTTCATTCATAACGTGTCAATGGCACTGACACTAGTTGACCGTGGTTGCCAGTTATACGAATTATAGAAGTAAGAAAATAGATTGTGATAATTTCGGACAAAAAATTGGAAACAGACTGCGAAAAGAAAACATTATCCGTTCAGCGTGAATGGGTAGGGTCGCGAGATCGGTCGGCAGCTCGGGCCGGTGCTTCAGTCCTCAGTCGAGTGAATGCGTGCGCGCAGCTAGTCCGCCATGCGTTGCGCCACGTCCGCCGCTCCGTCGCTGGGGGCTCGGCGCCAGAAGACGGACCTCCATGTGGCCGAGCCTTCCAGATCCACCAGCCCAGCGCAGAGCTTACGCAGCCAGCGAGCAAAGCAGTACAGGTCTCATTCATTTACCTTTTTTAAGTGACTTCAACCCCGTTTCGACTGATAAGATTATTTTTGTTGTTTCGAGTGCTGTTCGGTTATTGGAAATATAAGACAATAACAAGGTCAAGTGAGAGTCTAGTAATGAAATTAATTGATTCCGCAAAAGTCAAGGTTCTATGCGCGGGATTGTTGTTGCAATTCGCATGCATTTTTTATGATTTTTCAACATGTTATAGTCGGGGCAGGTTTCTATTTATGTTTATACGAGCGGTGATAAGGTAATTAATAATGTGTATATGGTTCGAGATACAAAGACAGAGAGATATTTATCCTAGAAATTATACAAAACCTGCTTTTCATGTTCGAGTGCCCACCGACTTGTTGCTCTACAAAGATATTAAGTTTCTATGCTTTTTGTTTTTATTTTGGTGTAAATATTGCGCTCTTTCAACGCTCTATTGGTTTATGTCATAACCGGATGCGATGTTTTTCCTTTCTAGTATTGTATTCGTTCACTTTTAACCTTTTTCTAGCTTACGTGATGTTTTTTTGTTGAATTTTAATGACTGCACTAACAGTAACGTGTAACGCTCACTAACTTTAGCTTTCCTCTACAAAAGAACCCAAAATGTTATTAAAAAACGTAAACGATCTATGTGAAGTATTTGAGGCAAATTGCCTTAATAGTTTTTGCATATCTAAATGAATAAATAAAACAACACTTTCGGATTTATAACATTTATTTATTATTTCTACATTTCAGGTTTTACATAATTTATACAATTAAATCATTTTTAATATGCAAATTACTCAAATAAATAAGGAGGAATTTCGGAATCTGTGATAGTTTCAACTGTGCTATAAATACAGACACCAGTGTCCAACTGTTAAATGAATAAAAAAATTACAAAATTGTATCAATTAAATTACAATAATATGTAAGTGTGCGTGCATATAGTAGGGAAAAAATTTTGTTTTGTAGATTTTATATCAAGGTTATTTTTCATAATTCCCTGTAGCAAGTCCATCCCGTAAATATTCAATTATTTTTTTCCAAGAATGAACGCTAAAAATTAATTCATAGAAAGCAAAATGGTAAAATAGAACGAAAAATTTGCATGTCGACTTCAAACAAGACACGAATAAAATATATATCGTAGATTGTAGAATATAATATTATAAGCGTATGATCTTTATGGTTTATGTAAGTTATCCCTTACAAATGAAGAAATTACTGACCAATATGTATTTTTGCGAATGTTTTGCGCGTTTATAAAGTAGAGCATTTATTTATTTATGCATTTGAAAAGAAAGAAAGAAAGAAAGAAAGAAAATCATTTTTATTAGGTACACCACATAGAACATAAATATAACAAAATTAAAAAAAAAATAACACGTAAAAAAATAACTTTAGACTAATGAAAAAAATAATTAAACTAAAACACGATAAGAAATTTGTGTGGCGACCTAAATGGTGAGGCCCTCTGCATATGTCATGTCGACATGGTCGGCATAACGCTGGTTTTCAGTGCCCCCCACAAGACAAACAGGGCAGAAGCCCAAAGTGTCCCCTAACCGTGACTGTTGCATTTAATAATTTTATGTCAATGTCTGCATACAATTTTTATTAGTAGCATATCATGAATTCGATACCAACATACGTATGCAAAATACCTTAGGTCTGCATCTTCATCTAATCTTCTAATATATAATCTAATATATAAAATTTCCGTGTCACAATGTTAGTTACCATACTCCTCCAAAACGGCTAGACCGATTCTCATGAAATTTTCTGTGCATATCGGGAAGGTCTGAGAATCAGCCAACATCTATTTTTCATACCCCTAAATGATAATAGTAAGGCAGAACAACGTTTGCCGGGACAGCTAGTAATATATAGAATAATGATCTCTTTTGGCAATTATAGCGATTTTAATAATAACTATAAACAGAGTGCTCTGAAGGCCATCACGACGGAAGGGTGGAAGCCCCTTTCGCATAATAATTATATGAAATTATTTATTATCTTATGTTTAGTGCTTTTTAGAGAATTTATAACATGTTCGCATATAATATTATTATATATTGAAATTGTGACTCACTACAATTTATTTTTGAAGAATTTTCCCCGCCCACCCAGCTTAAAGATAATCTATGGTAATTGGTAATAGGAATTAGATTGCTATTTTATATTAAAAGATAAATAGAGATGCAATAAGGCTATCGCACGAAGTCTATGTAAACTCAATAGGTATGTGTGTTATATGAAAGAATATCATTCGTACATTCGTAAAAATATAATGATATTGTAAAAGGATTGATTGAAAAAAAAAATCGTTTATGTTTATCAAAATTAAACAAGTTAACTAGTCTTTTAATTATTGCCTTGTTATAATTAATACTAGCGACCCGCCCCGGCTTCGCACGGGTGCAATGCTGATACTAAATACACTACAGAAAAACTGTGTAATTATTCTAAGCTGTGAACGTTGTATATAAAAACATAGCGGCCCGAAAATATACGTCTACTCCCGCAATTTTTAAATCTGTAATATCTTCGAAAATATTCACTTAAATCATACGGTGTAAAGGGCCATATAGATCTATATTAAATGAACAATGTATTCAAGGTATTTAATTGGTTAAGGATTAATGCTGTATTGGTTAAAATCGCTTCGAAAATTAGCCATTATTTGTCGTAAAAAGTAAATGACAAAAAAAAGTTATTGTGGGTTATCCATAAGAGATAGACATATACCATCGCGGACTTTTCTGTAGACCTTTTCAATGTGTATAATACTTAGTACATTATTTTGATAAAACTCGTAGGGTTCAGCCTGCGTTTGCAATGTAAGCGGAAAAAATGTCATTTTTTACGACATCACATTAAAAACCTCAAAAATAACAGTACTTCTCCGCTATTTAATGGATGTTATTATACATATAAACCTTCCTCTTGAATCACTCTATCTATTAAAAAAAACCGCATCAAAATCCGTTGCGTAGTTTCAAAGATTTAAGCGTACAAAGGGACATAGGGACATAGGGACAGAGAAAGCGACTTTGTTTTATACTATGTAGTGATCTATAACAGTTGTATAAACAGATATTATATTACATTTATAAACTTTACAGTTTGTAAAAACTCAATACTGTTGTAATATGGTTATTCAATTTAGATATAGTTATAATAAATTTCGCATCGATTCGCAGAAAGAGAAATTCGCAGTTCATGCGAATATGCGTTTTATCTAATACAAACATGCAAACTTTAATTGATATGAAAGTAAATAATATTCTAAAGACTCAAATAACAAAGAACTAGGTAGTTGCCCCCACAATAGTTGTTCTGCCAAGACTTACCTTATTGGATTATGAGTAAAAGAAAATAGTTTAATATTTCATAATAAACGGTGAAGCCGTTTCAGAAATTTACTAACACAAGAATTTCATGTGACATTGTTGCTAGATAATACGAACTAAAAAAAATACTTTTACTATACTACGAGTAACGAGGCTGTTTGACTGTCTATGTTTTGATTAATTTTTTAGTTGTTGAGCCTGGGCAAGCGGATTCCTACAGATTTAGATAAAATTTGGAATGAAAATAGTCGAATGAAGAATGATGATAAAAAAAAATCGAGAAAAAAGAGAAGGGTTAAAGTTGCCTTTGCTTTTAGGTATCCCTGGTGGAATAGGTACTATTATTATTTGTCATTTGTCAATCTACCTGTGACTGTGACATTTTGTGATAGGTATGGTAATCTTCTTTAATTGATATTAAGTGTTTTGCCCTTGGTTCGTTTAGACTTTAGAGAATCAAGGATGTTTAGACGGTACCGTTAATAGGTTTTAGTGACAGATTAACTTCCGATCTATTTTGAGTATGTATTTATATATCACGCAACGACTAAATAGACAAAGACGTAGAAAGAAATAAAGTGAATACTTGCTTAAAGTAATTCTAAGTTAATATAAGTTGATTTTATTCAGCAATCCCAATGAGTGGTAAACTTATTCAATGGGTCAATAAAGAAAAAAAATGAGAATTTAGAATATTGAATTCAAAATTCTTAAAATGTGACACATACATTTTAAATAGAGATAAAGTCTGATAAAAGATAACATTATTAGGGCGAGATAAACATAAACACAGAATAATATATATTTGTCCTTATTGTATAAATTTTATAGGTATAGAAGAATATTCATATCATATGAAATGTGGGTTTATTTTCAACTAATAAATCCAGAAAACTTTATTTAAGCATTACTTTAATCTGTTTAATGTAGTACTTTCAACTGAAAATGTTCAGTCCCTAAGGGCTATGACTATTTTGTTATATAAAGTTACTTCTTCTTTGTCTATGACCTTCAAAACATTAAAAACTGGCCAGGATAATAAATAACGTATGTGCCGAGCACACGTGTCAGAAGTGAAACTTCTTTGGCCTTAAAATCTTCGCCTTACTCCATGACGTGACGGTATCGCCATGACGCAGACGCGACCTTGAAATTTTACTCTCAACGTGCCCAAAGAAGTTTCACTTCAAAAATAATCTACCAGTTTTCTCTATTTCCACCGTTGCTTCTAGCTGTAATTTCATCCATGCTAATATCACAGTATAAATATTAGGATTTTTTAGACTGTGCTAATATGCTGTGCGTTCGCTTTAGTTACCTACATATCGGAATTAATTAGGAAAACAATTTTCCTAATTAATTTCAGGTATCAAGACACGCCTTATTTCAATGGCAAACGAAATTAAACACAGACAAATTGCTTTTAACCAAATGGATCTGGATTAGTGGGTTAGTTATTATTTCTTTTATATAGATCAATTTATGTAGGTATTCACTTATTTACTAAAAAGGAAGGGCTTTTTACAATCATACAACCTAGTAGTGTTTTTCAGCGATTCCAAAGTTTTTCAACAAGTTGTAGCAATTTTTTCTATCTACTGATTAACCATTTTATAATGAAATACTTAGAAAGTGATTTTAACTTCACAAGCTACCTACATTAGATTATACAGGGTGTCCCACGGTTGGTATACTAAGCTCAAAGGAGGTTATAGTTTTGCATACGCTGAGTTCGTAAAAAATACTTATAAAATTCCACACGCATTTTTTTTTCAAATAGATGAATTCTTAAAACTCTATGTGTACACCCATAACAAGCAACCCGCCCAACTTTGCCACCAGCACGTGAGCTATCAGCTCATATTACCGAAGCGGTATATGCCGGCTGCGCGAAGCTAGAGAAGAAAACATGGATTTTCAGGAAACATTTAGCAAAAAAATTTTGACGTAATTTTGTTGTTTAAGTTTTTTAGTGTATGCAAAACTACAAGTTCCTTCGCGCTTAGTATACCAATAGTGGGACACCCTGTATATTGCATGCAAAGGTGCAGATATTTGCGTTTTAAAAGAAACGTATTATTGTTATTCGGAGATTGCTGTCGCTAGTCAGTTCTTATTGTACATAACAAATATGTACGACAATTAATCAAAGGAAACATTTAAAGTAGTTACATCGAAGATTAATATAGGGGTTTTTATAAACTTACACCTTATATTTGCGTTATATAATATTATATAATAGGTACCTTAGCAAGCTTTTACAAGAATTTGCTTTATAGCACTTTGAAACTTTTGCTTTACACCTGATCTCACTCCGGTCGTGTAGAATATCCGTAGTTTGTGTAAAATTAATGAGGGAGGTGACAGAAAGCCAAAGTTTTAACGAGAGTGCGGGATAAAAGGATGTATTTACTATATATTTAGATACCTATATTTAGTTAATCTACATCAATTTCTCTAAAATATGGATGAGTTTATCCATATTCCATAAGATATTTATCCTACTTATGTTATTAATAGTTAATTTTAAATGTTAACAGTTCTTAAGCATCGTTATTATTATTTACATATTCTGGGTGTTTCTTGTCGGCTCTTCTCTGTAGAAACTGCTTTCCTAACTGGTGGCAAATGGTAAAACTATGTTATGACGATTCAAGTGCTTCTAGAAGAAGTCTAATTGAATAAATAAATGAATGAGTTTGAGTTTGAATATTTACTATTTAGTACTAGAAGACTACAAGTACAACATGATTGTTACAAATAACTAATTTAAACAGACTTTCTATGTATCTCTTGAAATAACTAGAACACGTCTATTTGAATACTTTCTATAAATATTCCTCTAGTATTTATATTTGTGCTATTCATGCTAACTCTGTTAATAATGTTGTAATCCGATCTCTATGAATGTGTAAAACGAGTCTCTTTGTCATGAAATGAAAACATAATGTTCGTATTGTATTAATAGGATTTTTCCTTACAATATATTTGAAATTGCTACTTTCGTATAAAATTTTTATGCTACTTTCGTATAAAATATTATGATTATGTTGTTGCTATAAGCTTGCTAATAAAGATTATATTGTTATTAAAGCCCCTAGATAGTTATAAATAAATCGGTCAGGATAGGTCAGTTTAAACTTATCTATGTTTATTTACCTATTTTGAAATCTCCATCCTCATATTTATCATGTTTTTAACGGAATATTTTGGAGTTTACATAGTTTTTAATTTTATTTTTATTACCTGTATTATTTAGGTAGGTATATCATAAACATAAAATATTCATTCCTCAACGATGGTTACTGAACCTTTTACCGCACTCATAGCAGAACCTTCTTCATACCACACGATTAAAAAAAATGCCACACAGCCACCTCAGAATAATTTATAAACATCTGGCAATCGCAAAAGTTCTATAAATTCTAAATCCACATTTCTAAACATCCAAATCCTCCCCAGGGCCAGTCTACCAATCAGGAGCGCGCGTTTACTCCAACGGTCGCGCACGCAGACGCCATCAGACGCCGGTATAAGCGATGGCAGCGGGTCCCCCGCGGCCCCCTCCACGCTGTTACAGGACGTCGTGGACATCAAGACGCTGCTGCTGCAGCTGAAACGGGTCTTACAGGAGGTCAGTTACTAAATTTACTATAGTAGGTAGTGATGTTACTAAATGAACTAGATATAGAGATAGTTTACTTATAACAAGGAGAAATAGACTTTCGTAAGTAGTGATATTACTAAATGAACTAGATTAGAGATTCATTCGCGAAAAGGTAGTGATGTTCTTATAGGTTTCAGTCGTCAGGTATAGAACATAAGACTTCGTCTTGATATTGTGTGCCAACTGCCAAGGTTAAGCTGCAGTCGCGAGATTTTGTTGTCACTAAACTTAAATTTCTAACATAACTACTACCATTTGATAAATTTAGCTAACTTTAGTAAATAGTAGAATATAGGCACAAATTTTCATAATACCAAAAGTAATTTTTCAGTCAGAATCGCCCTAATAGCATTTAGGCGATCTTCACACTGCCCCGCATCATGCTGCATGTTGCGTGTCGAAGCACCTACGCGCGTTCCTGCGGGAGTGCAGATCTGCATCATCGTGCGGGTTTTTTGCGCACTCACGCGCGTAGGTGCGTTTGTAGATTCACGCACGGCGGCTCTCATTTATTCGCCGTTCTCTGTGGTGGTCGTGCAATGCTGAGCATCACGACGCGCGGCACTGCGGGATTCGGTGTGCCATACCTTGCGTTTCGCCCCGCACCTACGCGCGGGGATTCATGTTTCTCCGCGTGTATGCGCGTGATCCGCATGAACGTGCGTGGTTGCATTTTCAGTGTGTTGGACTGTGCGTGTTTTCTATACACGGAGATACTTACAAGTAACGTTAAACACGCAGTCACGCAACATGCAGCGTGGTGCGGGGCAGTGTGAAGACCGCCTTAAACATCACAGTTTGATTTGTGTGTAGTTATAGTAGTTGTGATTCGCCGGTTCTGGCGCAAGCGCCAAAACCGGCGAATCACGTGTTGGCGAACCCGCAAATCAGTGGTACCCCATCCTAAAAAAAAAAAAAAAAAAAAGTTTGGACTCTTTTCCCACTAAAGCGGCCACGCTGAGTCGATAGCACTCACTCCCGAAGCGATAGGATGCACGGTTTCGGAGATGTGCAGATCGATTAACTCTTATCTAATTGATATCCGGTGGCCTTTTCCTATTATCTATCAACACCGTCCCAACTCGGCGTTCTTATCTATTACTCATTGTGCACCTCGCTTATCACTGCTTTTGTATTAAACTTCTTTGCTATGATCTACCTCGCTATTCTAACCAAACGATGTATTATTATATTCAAGAAAAAATACGTCTAAAATACTATAACTATATTTATATATTATCGTACTATATTATTATAATTGTTGTTTTTTTTAAAAAGCGATTCGCTTCTGGCACTCGCCGACCGCTGCCGCGGCACGCTCGCTTTGCTCGCTCGGCTCGTGCGTTGTTTATCAAACTCTAACCTAACCTAATTGTTTTTCCGGGTAATCTGATGTATCGAACTTTGTTACGGCCTACCTCGCTATTCTGAATCATCAATAAAACACACTCATTTTACTGCCATTTTTATTTCCAAAATGTTGTTGCTTATTATCTACTGGTTTGTGTGCTTCCTCATCTACTTATAAAATAGGAGCGAAACATCTCATCCACTAAAATATCATTGTACAGTGTGTTCCCTGTAAATATGCTCGTAAAACTATGCATTGAATATCCCTGAAACTTATATAGCAAATACATTAAGCAATATTCACCACAAACTGAAGTCCAATTGGAAATAATGGTCAAGCATAAACATTATTTCCTTAATTTGCAGTTAAAAACTTCATAATTCGTTTAATTACAATATGAAAAAGTCATAGCAAATAATTTACGACGAAGAGGTTCGAGTACTATGGAAACTGCGGATATCTTATATTGTAGACAAAATGCGTCTAAAATCTGTCCTATATCCTACTATCTAATATATATTATAAAGGCGAAAGTTTGTAATTGTAAGTATGGATGTATGGATGTTTGTTACTCTTTCACGTAAAAACTACTGAATGGATTACAATGAAATTTAGCACACATATAGAGGGTAACTTGGATTAACACATAAGATAGGTTTTATCCCGGAAATCCCACGGGAACGGGAATTATGCGGGTTTTCCTTTGAAAACGCGGGCGAAGCCGCGGACGGACATCTAGTATTATTATAATTGTTTCTTTTTTAAAAAGCGATTCGCTTCTGGCACTCGCCGGCCGCTGCTGCGGCACGCTCGCATTGCTCGCTCGGCTCGTGCGTTGTTTATTAAAGTCTAACCTAACCTAACCTAACTGTTTTCTATTGCAAAAACCATTCGCCGGTCGCTGCCGCGGCACTGACTTAAATGACAATAAACAAAATCTAACCTAACCTAACCTAACTGTTTTCTATTGCAAAAACCATTCGCCGGCCACTGCCGCGGCACTGACTTAAATGACAATAAACAAGTTCTTAAAATATTCAGCATTTTTTTAATATTTGATGGACTCTCTTTATTTTATACGATCTGGCCAAATGTCGATGGCCACTATATTACTATACTTAATAGTTTCTTTTATAAAAAGCGATTCGCAAAATATTCAGCATTTTTTTAATATTTGATGGACTCTCTTTATTTTATACGATCTGGCCAAATATCGATGACCAAATCATGAAACATTGATTAAACTTCTTTGTTACGACCTACCTCGCTATTCTGAATCATCAATAAAACACATTCATTTTACTGCCATTTTTTATTTCGAACATGTTGCTTATTATCTATTGATTTGTGTGCTTATGGCCTTAATAGGGGCTAGCGACCTTGCTAGGTGATTTACAAGGCGGGATCGGGGGACCGGCGCGAATCTACCGTAGTAAAAGTACGCATAAAAATTATTACAAAGATATTTGGATTTGGAATCAAAATTTAAAACAACCATGCCCTGTGCTTCAATTTCATAAACACACTGTAAAAATACTACAATAATTATTGACGTTATATTGACTTAGCGTTTTGGTTTAAAGACCAAAAAATCGACCTCAGTTCATGATTTTTTTTCCAAAAAACCTGATTGTAAAATAAAGAAATTAAAACAACCATGCCCTTTATCGTATTCAAAACTTTAATATACATTTTTTTAGATATGTACATTAAGAATCTAAGAAGAAAAACGGTTTTAACTAGAGTTAATTTTCGGTATTAAAAGGGAATTCTACCCGATTCAGGCCTTAAGGAAAATGGTCGAGCATAAACATTATTTTCTAGACTGGGATGAATCTTTTTCATATGTTTTTTGTAATTCTAGTGTATCCATGATATTACTGTTATTAGCAGATTATTACAGTACCAATCTATTCAATGGTTGTCACTTGTCATAGGAATGTTCAATTATAGTGTTTTTTTTAAGATTAAATAGGAAGTTTATAAGGAAATAAAAAATAGTAAATTGCATACAATTTGTTTTATTTAATTTTATAATGTTTCCTTTAGTTACATATACACAAAATGCATTAAGCATAACACATAAATCTAAAACATTGAATTATGTAAAAAACGTATTAGTTCAGAGAGCCTATTACAGCATTAAGGAATAACTATATGGAAGATAAAAACCCATGGAGGGTTGTCGCGTAAAAACCATAGGACAGTTCTTTAGAATATTATGATAATATACAGTTACATATTTTGTAAAATTAAATTGTAATACTGAAATGATTTAAAAGAGCAACTATGGAGTTTCATGCCGGTTCTTCTCCATAGATACTGCTTTCCGAATCGGTGGTAAATGTTAAAAATATGTATTGACGTTTCAAAAGTGCTTCTCGAAGAAGTCTAATTTAATAAATAAATGTTTGAGTTTGAAAACATAACACACACTACTATAGTCTACAGTAACATTTCTTAAAAACTACAATTATTTTACATTATTTACAATCAAACAATACATTTTAAATATGTAATAAACTATTATATAACATTATAGCAATATCATAATTTTACAATCAGTACAAATTTTGTATATACACACAGAAATAATAGAATAAAGTCACTTAGCGTAATTTATAATGTCCCCGAGCCAATGTATCAGTGTTGTTGTTCATAATACATCGTTTGGTATCATTATATGATAAAGATGTTTTATTTATTTTTGTGTAAAAAAAGTGTGTTTGATTGACTTATATCGAAGCATACTACAATATAATACATTTTTATTAAACAAACACGATTTGTAATTTTCCATATTCATTTTTGGTAACACTTTTGTTAACCCCTTTTGCCTTTGCTATAAATTTATCTTCTATTTCTAAGGCATACATTTTTGATCGCAACCCTACAAATTCCTTCAATACTTTACCATTATTCTCATCCTTAAAAAAAACCTAACTTTTTTTATTTATTTTTGGATATCCGTAAATATTATTTTCCAGGTAATCTGATGTATCGAAATAGTGAAGTAGATCTGGTTTTATATCCTCATAAAAATTGTCTGCAAAAATTTGATATATCAAACTATCGGTATCGGTGTACAATAACTTAATTTTATTATGAATCTTTTTAATCATGTAGTTATAATGAAATTCATACATAAGGGTCTTAGATATATCTAAAATACAAAATCCTAAATAAATCGGCTTATCATAAATTAATTTTGTTTTCCGTAATTGTATTGCAACTAATTAATGTTCTGAAAATATTGATAAACTATGGAATTCTGGTTTTGCAATCCAATCCTGAGCACTTAAAACTTTACCACGATTATCCCAGTGAGTTAGTAGTTTAACGTTTACTCTTTTTCAATATTTTCCATAGTCTTATCGAAGACAGAATTGTTCATTAATTTAAAAAAGTCTTTTTCAAAGTTTGATGTAGCTAACGTTCTCAAACTAGTATTTAAGTCTATGTATTTCTTTAACCAAGAACTCTGTTTAAATTTTAAAATTCTATGTACTTTAATTAATCCAATTCCCATTTCAATGCATTGTTTTAAATTCCTGTAGTGAATGATGTATTTATTTTTATTATTTAAATTAGGAACTAATTTAGTTTCTTCAGTATTACCCACACATATGTTTTCAGGACATAACGAAAACTCAGAATGCAAATTATGAAGTTCATCAGGATATTCCAAATCAACTTCTAAAACATAACCGAAATCAGAGTTATCCGACACATTATAATCTGTATTATAATCTA